>BSBN01000984.1:2577476-3866215 GCA_027924645.1 Cunninghamia lanceolata
TTACCAATTTCAGAAACTAGTTCACAAGAAGCTAGGAGGGAAATGTAGGTGAAACAGACAAATGCAAAGAACTCACAGGGTTTTCACAACATAGACTCATGAAGCTATGTGATTTTTACCTCCCAAAGAATGTAATTCTTTATATATATAAGAAAGAAAGAAACTAAAAATAATGGCCAAATGTGCTAACCTGTGAACCTTGAATCTTGCACACTCTTCACATGTAGTGGACTTATTTCCCTTCGCTCTGCAATGCTTCTCCTTAGATGAAAAGATGAACACTTCAAATGAGATAGTGAATTGGTTTAAATTTGTAATGTCACATCTCATGAAACATTCATAAATGGCATGAATTTCTAGTGGCATGTCAATCTTTGAAAATCCCACAAAATGCTATAAGTTATCTCTAGAAAATGTGCCATGGTGTTTTCACGTACACCAACTTAAATGTGGTATGACATCTATCATTTCTATTCACAGTATGCTAGCCTAGATGAAAGTACCTTGGGAGATGTGATCCACTATTGTCAAAAAGTTGGGAAGGAAAAGAACTTTTGAACTAATGACTTTGAAGTTCAGAGGTTTAGAAAATCTATGACCTTTCAACTAGACTATAGGAAAGAGGATTAAGACCGACATAAGAAAAACTTGAAGCTAGACTCTAAAGCAAGTTAGGAAGTCTGGCAGTTCGTGAACTTTCGAACCCACTGACTATGCTTCAAAAACAAGTAAGATTGCCGACCAGACAAGGAAAACAAAGGAGAAATGACTAAGGAAAATAAGAAAGGAAAAGGAAGTGGCAATGAAGATGAAGGATACATGCCTTAGCAAAAAGTTTAAATAATAAGCAACACTACCATAGTATTTTCTCACATGACCATTGCCTCCATATTAGTAGATATGGACATTTCTAAGGATCTTTTGGCAAGAATTATTCTTTAGCTAGGGGATTGTCCATAGATTTAGCTATTGAATTATAATGGTTTACCCTTTCAGTGCCATCAATGCTTTGATAAAAATCACTTGGCTTCAAATTATTCTTAGTCTACGCATATGTGGGATGGTGTGGCATCTTGGTGGAAGGGAATCCTTCCTCATCATCTCACAGTCGATGGTCCTCTCCATAATTCTCTTCTTGAAGTGCCTCTTGCTCTAGTTGTGCCTACCTAGGAGCTATGGTGGTGGTCATGTATATTTCATCAATTTGATTAAGCCTTCTCTAGCTGAGAGTGATCATATTGCTTCTAACTTTTCACCTTTGGATAGTCCTTTAGTGCTTATGCAAGTTGTCTCTTCTCTAACAAGACTTTTAGGAGTTTTCACAATTCAAATGGTGCCTCCAGTGAAGGGGGTGATTGATCTCTTATATTCTTCAACCACTTTCCCAATCAATGAGAATGCCTTAGACTCTTAGACAATGTTTCAAAGGAGGAAGCTTGATAGGACCTCCAAATTTTGTTTTGAATCCTCAACCCTAAAATTGAGGGGTGAAGAATGCTACAATAGCATTAGGGATGGTGTACGCTTAGTCCTTTGTTGTTTTATATTTTGGCTAACCCCTTGTGGTCATTCTATGTTTCTCCTAGTCTCTTGTTTGTACTGAGGACTGGGCACCCTTTCAAGACCGCAACTTTACCTATTATCAAAATAAATTATATATTATAGGTATCATGTTTTTTTATGAATATCTATGTTGTGAAAATGATTGTTTAGAATTATCCTTTTTGTAAAGAAGAAGACTGCATTATTTCTCTTTACTCTATTTATTTTGCATTCTATTTGAGAAGTCTTATGTGTTGTTTTCTAATATTTAACATAGATCTATTTGTGCATATTTTACCACCTTAGACCACCTTTTCTAAATTATAAAATCTAGGTTGACCCATTCCTAAAAAGAATTGTATTCTTATATAGTAGTATTTTATAAATTTTGCATATGTTATTTTATATATTTTTAAAATAAAATTTAATTTTCTTAGCAACAATTGTTGGATATAATTAATATATAATGGCACTCTCACTCTACTTTGGTTTAGTGCCTCTTGGGTCACCACAAGAGTTTCCTTCACTCCACTCTATTCCTTTTTGTTCGCCTACTTTGGTGGATGGATCCACCACTTTTCTTGGTGTAGATTTGGTGGATCAAACTATTATTTTGGATTTTGTGGAGGTGGCTAGGGATTTTCTCATTCCTTTCCTTTCTGTTGCTTTGGAAAGAATCAATTCTAGCCCAAACAATGTGATGGTCATTCTATTTCTTCTCCTAGCTCTTCCTTAAGGGTTTCTATAGTTTCTTCTTTCCCTCAAAATGAGTGTGCATCTTATTCCAATGGTGATATTCATTATACCTCTATTATTGATCCTCCTTCTATAGATCTAGGATTGAATGGTAATGGATGCCATTGCTCTTTTGTTTATGTGTTGCCTATGTTGTTTAGAATGTGACCCAACCAATTTGCAAGTGAGTCACACTCCAATGCGACACAAGAACTATCTTCCTTGTTAAAGGTGGCCTCCTAGTCACTCCCACTCACATGACAAGAACCAATCAAGTGGAGGTAGGATCATGGGTTGTTCTACTCTAATTATTGAGTGAGAAGAATGTCACAGATGTTGGTTGGGTTATGTTCTAGATGTGTGTGTTGACAAATATTTCTAGAAGGAGACGTTCGGTTGTAGTCATTGCAGTGATAATTATATGACCTAAAGGGTCACTAGTCCCAAGTCTCCTAATCCTACCACGAAGGTTGTTGTTTTCATTGATGATTTAGAGATTCTCTAGTCTTCTTTCATGATCTTAAATGATTTTTTGTATCATGTTGTTGGTTTGTGACACGTTGCTAATGTTCTTGTTCTTCTCTTGTTTGTTGAGTGTTTTGTTGATGGATTGGATGGGGAAGGTTCTCACCAGTCTCATCAAGAATGGATTGTATACAATATTCACTAATGCCCATACCCATTGAATTCTTGGAGATAGAGTAAGTATTATGTTTCACATTGTTTTTGTTGAATATGTTGAGTTAATTTTACCTCATTATGAGATTGAGGGTTTATTCTTGTTTTGATTTAAGCTTTCCTAATGTTTTTGTGGTTTTTATGAATGTAATATAAATGTATGTAGAATAATTTTGGTTCCTTTTTCCCAATTTGAAATGTTGTCTAATTATCTAAGAATTGAAATATGATTGCAATCTATATGTGTTTTTTAAATGCAAGCTAATCTATGTTTTATTGTAGAACAAAATTTCAATCTAATTTAATGAATTGAAATTGAGAATGAGTATGAAAGTAAATGTAATATAGGGAATGAAAACAAGGCTAATCTAATAAATTCAAATGCAATGCTAATCTATGGAAGAAAATCAATAACCTATCAAGAAAAAGAAAAGCAATGATTTACTTTTCCAAGAGCAAGATGTGAGCTAATTACCACTTTAAAGAATTAAGAACTTGGTATGAAGAAGACATCAATGCCTAGCTTGAGTCCTTTGAATTCCTTGTAGAAACCCTCTCTTCCTTTATAGCAATGGGGTCCTTCTCTTAGAAACAAAAATGAAGATGGGAGCAAACAAAATTAAATCAAAGCTTTGAAGCTTTGATGGAATAAATTGAGCATGAGAATGCTAATGAACTACTAAGTCTTGAGCCATGGAAGCTATGATGAAAGAAATGAAGCATGAGATTTATAATGAAGAACTATAGCTTGAGCTATGGAACCTATTGCAAAATCAAAAAGCACATGAGGTCTTGCACGAGGATGGAAATGCTACGGAGACAACTATATGCAAAGAAAATCAAAAGTATGTTGCAAGTATGTGTCTAACCGGTGTTGTCATTGGTGTCAACTATGCTCTTGGTTTGATATTTATTTGTAATGAGTTAGATACTTTGTATTTTCCATGTAAGTATTGGACATCCTAATATTCAGGATATTGAGAAAATTTGCTCCTTTGGTGGAAATAGTGTGTTATAGAATATCTTTGTCTACAGAAGAATAGTTCAATAGATTGCTCTGCATTTCCTATAGAATGAATATCTTTGTTTGTGGATTCAAAGTTATTTAGAGACATGTCTGAAGATGCTATATCTCAAGTTTGAGCCTCCTATATGAAGATTTGAGTTATTTATGTTCACCAAAGTGAAAACTGCATTCTCTATATATTTGGTGGTGGCAGGGAGAATGTATTATGCTCTGCATTCCTCCGCAATTAAGTATTTTAGTTTGTGGTTCTAGAATCAAGTTGGTAATAATGATAAGTGACTTCAACTCCAATGCTTCATGATATGGTTCTCCACAAGAAATCTTTTTTTTATGACAATGGCTAACAGTGTTGTTTAAGTGCTCTGATTTGAAGAATCCTTTCGACAAAGTGGTTAGAGGTTGTGCGGATGTTCTTAATAATTGAAATGTCCTTGATGATATCTCCTAATCATGTTCATACCTTTGGATTCATCTGCAAAGAGAAATTTGGATCATGGAGGAAGATTGTTCTTAGAAGACTTAATGTTAAAACTAGTCTTTGATGACTTGGTTGTTTTCACTACTTGTGGAAATTCATCAAAGAATATGGAAGCATGTCATGGCGTAAAAGATTGCATTTGAGTCCCTGCTTAGGCATAACGTGATATGCATACATATTTACCTTAGCTAATTTTTTTAGGTCCAAACCTATTTCTATGTATGTTTGTAATGCCGACCTTGGAGAATGTTCCAATGGTTGATGAATGTTATATTAACCTTGATGTACATTCCAAGGTTGATGAAGTGTATAAAAACATGTAATGAAGTTGCAAAAAAGATGTCCTAGTGTGAAAATGAAAAGATAAGTGTGAAGGTTTAGAAAGAGCATAGCAAAGGACTTATATTGTGCTTCAATGCAATTGAATCTAGACATGGAGTAGATGCTATCAATTAGTTCACCAATTCTTGGTAGTGAGCCAACCCTTGGCAATGAGCCACCCCTTGGCAATGAGCCTTAACATTTCCAGTAAGCATATTGGGCAGTGAGCCCTAAGGTAGTATAACATATATATTTATGTGGTCTAACAGCCACTGTGGTTTTTCCCTTTTAGGGTTTTTCACATAAAAACTTGGTGTCTCATGTGTTGATGATGTTGTGTTGAGTTTCTTATTTCATGATTTCATGCTTAAATATGAATAATAGTAAACAAATGTTTGATGTGTTAATGTTCACAAGAAGTCAAAGTTTTGAAGACAACTGATTCACCCCCCCTCTCAGTTGTCTAGTGTATTTCAACAATTGGTATCAGAGCCAAGTTCCTTGGAGGTAAGCTTAACAACTTGAGGTAGATCCAAGATCTCTTACAAGAAGAAGGCTCCGTAGTTTGATGGAACAAATTATGCGACTTGGAATATACACATGAAAATCCATCTACTTTGTATTGGTTATAGAGTATGGAAAGTGATAGAGACTAAATATACTATGCTTATGAATGGTTTGACAACTAAAGATGAAATCAAAAAATATGAGTTAAATATAAAAGCGAGAGATGCTCTATTAAGTGCATTGACTGACTCTGACTTGATAAAGGACATGGATTATGAAACTGCTCAAGAATTCTGGGGAAAGTTGGAAACTCTGTATGAAGGAGATAAATCTATAAAGAGTGCCAAATTGTAGGGACTTAAAGCTAAATGTGAAAGTTTAAAGATGGACAAATTTGAAAACATAACACCGTACATGCAAAAGGTTGTTGAACTTGTCACTGGAATCAAAGCTATGGGAGGAACTATTGAGGAGAAGGCTGTTGTGATGAAAATTCTTAGGTCATTACCTAAATCCTATAGTCACAAGGTAGCTACAATTGAAAAAGTAATGACTATGAAAGAGGTCACCAAGGTTCTGTTCCTAGGAAAGCTTACAACCTTTGAGATGAGAGAACTTGGTGATGCTCTGCTGAAGATTGAGACTACTTTCAAAGCTAGTACTTTAGAAAAGATCTCTAGAGGTGAAAAGTACAAGGTAGAACCTAATGATGAGCTTGATGAAATTGAAGTAAACTTTGTTGATAGACTACAAAGAGGTTCTGGTAAGTTCAAAGGAAAATTACCTTTCAAATGTTTTACATGTGGTAAGGTTGGTCACTATGCTTCTAGATGTCCTAAAAGAATTTAAAGGAATAGAAAAAGATGTGAGAATAGACCTAGGGTTCCAAAGAAATGCTACTATGTTAGAGATCTTGATGATGAAGGTGTGATAGATGATGAATTTGATGATGCTAGTACTAGTGCAAATGAGTGCTTGTTAATTGCAATTAAAGAAGAACTTGTGTCTACTAATCCTGCTAGTTGTGTGAAGGTAGAAAAACTAGCTGAAGAAAGTGCTTTGGTTGTTCAGGTTGAGAAATATAAAGATGAATGGATTATTGATAGTGGATGCTCACATCACATGACTGGTGACAAAAGTAATTTTATGAATTTGGAAAAGTATAATGGAGGACTAGTTAGGTTTAGAGATAATATAGCTAGTAAGATTTATTGAAATGGATCTATTTATTTTGATGGAAAACACAACACTGATAATGTCCTATATGCATGAAGGGTTTGAAGTAGAATATTTTGAGTGTTGGTTAGATGTGTGACAAAGTTTATGTTCTGATATTCAAAGACAATGGGTGTAAGATCATGGAAAGCTCCAAAACAGTGATTGCTAGTGGTAAGAAGACCAGAGGTGACATTTACCAATTAAGAGGAACTAATAATTGTTGTCTATTAGCTTAGATAGATGAGAGTTGGTTCTGGTATAGAATGATGTGTCATATCAATTTTCACAATTTGGTGAAGATAAGCTCTACACAAGCTTTAAGAGATCTACCTAAACTTGTGAAGCCAACCAACACCATTTGCAAGGAGTATCAATTTAGGAAACAAAAAAAACAATGTTCAAAAGAAAAGAATAATTCTCTGTTGGATTACTAGAGCTGGTACATATAGATTTATGTGGTCCTACAAGAACAAAAAGTTTGCAAGGTGACAGCATTTTATGTTGCTTATTGATGACTATTCTAGAATGAATTGGGTTACTTTTCTAAAAGAAAAATTTGAAGCCCTAGATAAGTTCAAATTTTTCAAGGCAATGGTTGAGAATGAGTTAGAGCTGAGGATCAAATGCTTGAGGTTTGATAGAGGAGGTGAGTTCGCATCAAATAAATTCAATATTTTATATGAAGAACAAGGGATAAAGAGACAATTGTCTACACCTAGAAGTCCTTAGAAAAATGGTGTTGTTGAAAGGAAAAACAAGACAGTTCAAGAGGTTGCTAGGACTATGTTGAAAGAAACTGACCTACCAAAAGTATATTGGAGAGAAGACATACATACTGCAGTGTACATCCTAAATAGAGTTCAAGTTAAAGGTAAAAGTGCTAAAACTCTTTATAAATTATGGTATGGAAGAGCTCTTGCAGTGAGATATTTCAAAGCTTTTGGTAGCAAATGTTATATTAGAAGAGAAGAACATTGAGGCAAATTTGATGCTAGGTATGATGAAGGAATCTTCCTTGGATACTCTAACAAGAGTAAGGCCTATTGGTGCTATAATAAGAGATTAAAGAAGATCATTGGGAGTGCAAATGTGAAGGTTGATGAAGACAAGGAAAGAATATTAGATCCGAGTGGCTATGAATCAGACATGAACATGCTGCTATAACAAATGAAGAAAAAGTTGAACAAGAAGATAGTCGAGATGAAGAAGAAAAGGTTCTAGAAAGTGCTGCTAAGACACCCAGGTATGTAAGAATCAATCATTTTAAAGATCAAATTATATGGGAAAAAAAAAGGGGTATTGACAAGGAAAATAGCTGTAAAAGAACAAACGAATTACTGTTTACTTTTAGAAGTTGAACCTAAAACTATGAATGAAGCATGCAATGATGAAAATTGGGTAAAAGCTATATGGAAGAGGAGCTAATGCAGATAGAAAAGAATCATACTTAGGAACTAGTTCCTTGACCTGTTGATAAGAATGTGATTGGAACCAAATGGGTTTTCAGAAACAAGATGAATGAGAATGGAGAAGTAGTAAGGAACAAAGAAAGATTGGTATGCAAAGGATACTCTTAGGTTGAAGGAATGTAGCAAGAATTGAAGCAATTAGAATGTTTTTTGCATTTGTAGCATTCAAAGACTTCAAAGTGTATCAGATAGATGTTAAGTCTGTATTCTTAAATGGTGAGCTAGAAGAAGAGGTCTACATTGAGCAACCAGAAAGATGTCAATTATCAAAACAAGGTGATGTGGTGTGTAGATTAAATAAAGCCTCGTATGGGTTGAAACAAGCCCCCAGAGCCTGGTATGCAAGGCTAGACAAGTACTTGTACGTGCATGAAGTTTGCAGGTGAAATACAAAATGAGTTTGAGATGTCTATGTTTGGTGAAATGAACATGTTTTTGGGTTTGCAAATTAATCAATCAGATAAAGGAATCTTCATATCTCAGTCTAAGTATTTGAAAGTGTTGTTGAAGAAGTTTGGGATGGAAGACTCTAAACCAGTATGTACTCCCATGGTAACTAGCTAGAAGTTGAGCAAAATTGATGAATCACCCAAGACTAATTAGAAAAGGTACAGATCCATGATTGGAGGATTGCTTTATCTAACTCAAACTAGACTTGATATAATGCATGTAGTTTCTCTTGTTGCAAGATTTCAAGCTGATCCAAGAGAGTCACATGTGATGGTAGTCAAGAGAATCTTGAGGTATTTAAAAGGCACACCAGATCATGGCTTATGGTATCAATAAGATAATGATTTCACTCTTAATGCTTATATAGATCCAGATTGGGCTGAAGATGTTGATGATAGAAAAAGTATAAGTGGAGGCACTTTCTTCTTAGGTAATAAATTGGTTTCATGGTTGAGCAAGAAGCAAGATTCAATCTCTTTGTCAACTGCAAAAGCAGAGTATATTTCAATAGCATGTTATTGTACTCAATTGTTATGGATGAGGCAAACTTTGAAGGACATAAGAGTTGTGTATGAAGATCTAGTTGCAATCTTCTGTGACAATACAAGTGTTATAAACATTTCAAAGAACCTAATGATGCACTCAAGAACAAAGTATATATCTATAAGGTATCACTTTCTGAGAGAAAAGGTGACAGATAATGAATTAAAGTTGGAATATGTGTCCATAAAGGATTGGATTGCAAATATTTTTACTAAGCCTCTGCCTAAGGATACTTTTGAGTATCTCAAAGAAAAGTTAGGGGTCATTACCCCTCCTACTATGAACTAAGATGCATATGAATGCATCAGTCCAGTGGTGCTCAAAATCTCATTCTTTGATCTGGATTGATGTTTTGAGGGCTACCTCTCAGGGGTAGTAGCTAGATGTTCCTGATAAAGAAAGTGTTGATAGCAGAGAAAGTTTAGTAGGATCAGAGTAGCAGCAAGTATGTGCCCTTTTCCATTGATGTCAAAGGGGGAGAGAAATCATGTGAAAAAATTAGAGAAGAAAGAGGGAAGATGGCTAAATAGAAAGGGGGAGAATATTGTCTTGATGGTCTTTATAGTTATCACATCATATGTTGCCATCAATGACAAAGGGGGAGATTGTTGCAAGTATGTGCTTAACCGTTGTTATCATTGATGTCAACATATCAGTGTTGTCATTGGTGTCAACTGTGCTCTTGTTTTGATGCTTTCTTGTAATGAGTTAGATTCTTTGTATTTGCCTATGTAAGTATTGGACATCTTGATATTAAGGATATTGAGAAAATTTGGTCCTCCGATGGAAACAATATCTTGCAGAATATCTTTGTCTATAGAAGAATAGTTCAATAGATTGCTCCACATTTCCTATAGAATGAATATCTTTGTTTTTAGATTGGAAGTTATTTAGACACATGTTTGAAGATGGTATATCTCAATTTTGAGCCTCCAATATGAAGATTTGAGTTAGTTATGTTCACCAGAGTCAAAATTACTTTCTCTATATATTTGGTAGTGACAAGGAGAATGTATTATGCTCTACATTCCTTCGCAATTAAGTATTTCATTATGTGGTTCTAGAATCAAGTTGGTAATGATGATAAGTGTCATCTACTCCAATGGTTCATGATCTAGTGGTCCGCAAGCAATCTTTTCTTTATGACAGTGGCTGACAGTGTTGTTCAAGTGCTCTTGTTTGAAGAATCTTTTTGAAAAAGTGGTTAGAGGTTGTGCAGATGGTCTTGGTAATTAAAATGTGCTTATGGATATCTCCTAATTGTGTTCCTACATTTAGATTGGTCCACAAAGAGAAATTTAGATCATGGATGAGGACTATTCTTAGAAGACTTAATGTTAAAACCAGTCTTGGCTGACTTGGTTATTTTCACTATTTTTGAAGATTCATCAAAGATTATGGAAGTGTGTCATGGCGTGGAAGATTGTATTTTAGTCCCTGCTAAGGCATAACATGATCCACATACATCTTTACCTTAGCTAATTTTGTTTAGGTCTAGACCTATTGCTATGTATGTTTGTAATGCTCACCTTGATGTGCATTCCAAGGTTGATGAAGTGTATAAAACCATGTAATGAAGTTGAGAAAAATATGTCCTAGTGTGAAAATGAAAAGATAAGTGTGAAGGTGTAAAAAGAGCAGAGCAAAGGAGTTATATTGTGCTTCAGTGGAACTAAATTCAGGCATGGGGTAGATGCTATCAATTAGTTCACCAATCCTCAATAGTGAGCCAACCCTTGGCAGTGAGCCACCCCTCTGCAGTGAGTTGATCTTGGTAGTGAGCCTCAACATTTTCCGTGAGCATATTCGGCGGTGAGACTTAAGGTAGGGAGCCTCTATTTTTTGATATTGTTAGAACATATATATTTCTGTGGGCTAACACCCACTATGGTTTTTCCCTTTTAAGATTTTCCACATAAAAACCTAGTGTCTCATGTGTTGACGATGTTGTTTTGTTGAATTTCTTATTTCATGCTTTCATGATTAAATCTAAATAATAGTAAACAACTATTTGATGTGCTAATGTTCACAAGTGGTCAAAGTTTTGAAGACAACTGATTCACCCCCCCTTAGTTGTCTGGTGTATTTCAACAAAGTAGAGATGCAATATTGAATTTCCCTCCTCAAATGCATAGAGGAGGATATTTATAGGTAGAGAATCAACACCAAAGGTGGTGGTGATTGAGAAGTGATCTGACTTTGATTGAGAGTGAACATTGGTTGTAGGGTAGATCACAAGAGAAGAAATGAAGTTAACACTTGACTAATTGAAAGATAACTAAGATTGGTTGGGAGATTAGATTGGGCTGATTGCGAGTGTTGAATTAGTTAGGGGGAGTTGGAAATTAGTTAGAGAAGAAGACCCATGCAATTTGGACTCAATTCGTAGTAGATTTGGGCCATAAATAGAAGAAAACATGTAAATTAAAAAAGATGTCAAGGTCACCCCTTTCAATAGGGAAAGTCACCCCTAGAGATTCTACTTAACATACTGGGTCACTGAGGGAGATCATGAAGCCATAGGAGTGACCCACAGAGGAGGTTTCACACAAGTAGTTTTCAGGATGAAGAATGATTTAGAAGGTCTAAGGATGGTTTTGGAGCCCCAAAACTAGCCATAGGATCTCTACAGGGTGGGTCACCCCTTTCACTAGGGAAATTCACCTATGGAGATCCTCTTTTAGTTGCAGCATCACCCAGGGAGATTCTAAAGTGATAGGGGGCAACGTAGACAGAAAAGGTGGGATAGGAAAATTGAGGTTACAAAAGGGATGTGGAAGTAAATTGGATGACTCTAAAGGGATGAAATGATGCAAATGCCTCTAGGGAACATGAATTTTCCCTCTTGTGAAGTGGATTAGTGAGGTTATGAAGGTTAGAAAGTGATAGGAAAGATACATCGAACATTGGTCATAAAACAAGATAGAAGGCGTGTAGAACCCTAGAAGGTTATCTTGAAGGTTAGAAAACTCAATAAAAGTGAAAAAAATGAAGACATGTCACCAAGAGGAATACTATTGAGAGGTATGTATATATTCATGTGTGCCTACATGTACATGATTAGGACTATTGTGCATCCTTGAGCTACCATATAGATCTATGTATCTTTTTCATACTTACATATTCTCCCCCTCAGGGATGGTATTCTATATAAAAGGTAGGTACCATTCACAAATGAAGATTTTACCTGTTGTTGTTTTTTTGCATTTGTATCCAAAATGACAAGCATTATCTGAACTTCATGATGCACTTTGAAATAAGTGTTGAATGGGAATGAGAAGATGCACCATCAATGCATGAGTTCTGAATATACTTTAGTCACCTCACCTTACTGTAACAACCTGTAATGATGATAAAGACATGTCATACAGAGAAAAAATCCTACAAAAATAGAACAACCACATGCTAATATAGAGAGGAGAAAAATGCATTCTCCTTTTATTACATATTTTGAAGAGATGTATTTGATTTTTAGGGATTTTAAGGTTTTACAATTTTTAGGCTATTTCGACTTTCTAGTTTTTATGGTTTTTCAAAATATTTTGTAAAGGTCTAACTTGACACCTTGAGGTCCTTGAGAGACCTATGTTGAAGAGATTTTCACTCTTTCCCCCTTGCATGTGGAGAATTACATGCTTGAGTGTATAGTTTTTTCTTTTGACTCTATTGGAGCAGTGACTTGTACTTAGACATTGTTTTGCATTTATTATTGTGAGACTTGATTGGTTACGATCTAGATATGTAACTTTAGTAGACATATTGTACTTCATTTTCCCTCTTGTGCATATGGTTTTCTAGAGATTTTATTTTTGTTATGAGAATGCATACCGATAATGATCACACATGGATGATACAATTTGTTTTTGTCTTTTTTTTATATTCAGAATAGGTGTAATGTCTTCGGATGTGATTCAAAAATATGAAATGTGAACTAATATGTTCTAAGTGCTATGAATTCCATGATGTTATGACATGTTTTATTTTTTTGTATGTATGAAATGTATGCAAGTGGAACAAATAGTGTGAATGCTCTTTACAAGGATTTTTTACCTAGGTATTGCAAGCTGGCTTGGTAAAGGGAAACCTACTAAACTTTGGAATGGGATTTTATTAAGGACTCAAGTGGGAATAAGAGGGAAATGGAACAACCTATGGATTGATTTTTACAAAAGGATAAATACTAATCCTTATCTAGACAAAACATTCTGATGAGTTTTCAACTTAGACAAGAAATAAATTTTATTGGTACCTTCTATACTTAGATCAAAGATGGCCAACAAGATAGACCCAAGGTAAGGGTAAAGGCTCAAAAGCAAAAGATGATCCTAAAGATAGTTAGACTCTTGGCTTTACCCAACTAGTGCATGTGTGTACTTTGTACTTCTGCTTTTAATTTTCTTTGATAAATGCCACCCTCATAGCTTTGAGCTTAGACTTATCGAGCCACTCAAGAGTATGGACATCATCAATCATCTAGTTTTACTTTTCTCTCTCTTTTTTTAATCTTTCTTTTTCTCTCTTTTTTTTGTATTTTCTCTTTTGATTTTTCTATGATCTCTTTCCTTTTTGCACTCTTATTTTTTTATTACTTCCTATGGAGTTATGATCCCCCTAACATTTTTGACCAGGAAAGATAAGGAACTAAGCACCACTAAGAACTTTCACTATACATTCAAATTTCTCTTTTGATAAGGAGGAATGGGGAAGGTCTACTTGCAAGCTTCTATTGGGTTTTGTAGGTTTGATTAGTGACTTCACTTAGAATTGACATCATGATTTGTTAAGAATGGGATCAATATAAAGCTAAGAGCTTGAATTGATTTTGAATTTGTCAAGAATGTAAGAGGGAATGACTAATGGTAAAGATGATTATAGGGAATCTCAAAGGCTCAAAGGGTCAAACTATTCCTAGACAACATTAAACTCCTTACTAGGGAAAAAGTTGAACAAGAGCATATCACTCACAAATGTAGGTTGGAAAGAATGAAAATGTGTATTTTGTTTTTCTCGTTTTCTCGTTTTGTAGATTTTTTGTATTTTTATGTTTATTTATTTTTTTGGATTTTGACATTTTATGATTTTTACAAAGTTTTAAGATATTAAATTCTTCTATTTCCATAGTGCACAAGAGGTAAGTGTTGTTTTTGACGTCTTCCTTAACTATGTATCGACCTATCTAATTTGGTATGAACTTTGCTTGAAAATATTTGCAAGGACACTTAAAGACTTGGTGTAAAATGCCTTTGAATTCAATGAGAAGTTTTGTGTACTCACATATTTCATTGATTGATAGTTTGCCCCTAGCTTTATCATTTTATTTTCTTGTTAAGTTTCTGTGTTCGTTTTGGTATTAGTTTTGAACTTTTGAGGGGAAACTAGTGTTGGTGTTTGAATATTTTTTATGACTCTCCTAGTTCCTCTGTGGGTTTTGATTCTTCTTTTTCCTTAGTTGTGATTTCAATCATATGAATGTTTATCTCTAGATTGATTCGAATGGCTACTAAGTTGAAAGGAGCATAAGACTTTGTTGAGTGGCGTTCAAAGGGGAATTCTTCTATTTCTCCCACTCTTGTACATTTTGATGTTTTAGCTACATTTGTGATTCATTTAGATGTCTCATCTTTTTTAAAATTGTTGATTTCTTGGTCCCTAATAGTTTTTATGGTCTTTCCCTTCTTTTTGACTTGTTCAACTCTGTAAAGAATGATATGATTGGGGTCTCCTTTGAAATGTGTGTCTCGGTACCCTCATGTTGACTGAAGAATAAGTTCCCAGTAGTTTTGCACACAAGAATAAATAAATAAAAATCAATATTAGACATTTGTTTTATTCATTTCTAATCAGCAACATTATATGTGAATGATAAAGCTCCTTTGATGCAAACTAGTTGACATTATTACGTTGATATAGGGCAAGTGTATAACAAACATAAAAAAGATGATTAAGTGAACAATTTGCGATATTTCCACAGTCCATGACATAAGATTATAGAGCTATGTTACTCGAAATGAAAAATGGAAACAAGATATTTAGAGGTTGTGTAAAAGAAATGGATTTTAGATACATATATTTTTTTTAAATTTTAGATTTATTATAAAGTAAAACATTACATCTTTGTAAATATATATTATTAAGAAATTTGTTTTATAATAAAAACTTCACACATTTATCTTTTTCAAAAAACTTAAAACTATTTTCCATAATAATTAAACAATCTAGAAGCTACTCATTTATTTTTAATAAATTTGTTTTGAAAAAAACAAAAACTAGACCTATAAAATTTATTTTATAAAAAGAAAACTTAGTTTTCAAACCACACATTTTTTTTTAGCAATAATTAAACTTATAAAATCATAATAAAAAACAATATTATAAAATTCCACAAGCTTTTAATAACAATCACTTCTATTCCATAATAAATAAACAATATTATAAAAAATCTTTAATCTTTTAATAAAAATCATTACAAATTATAAAAAAAAAAAAATCTACAAATAAATCATATAATCTTCAGATTCAAGATTAAAATACAAAATCAAACTTCTCATTCTATAACATACATTCTTTTCTTAACTAGAATCAGAGGCACCCAAATCTGATATTTTTATGTTGGCCTTTATATGGGCAACCCTTCTGAGCTTTCACACTTAGATCATCAAGCTAGTTGCCTATTCTGCTAATATTTCTTCATGTCATCAAAACTTACCATACAAATTGCAGAAGGTAAACTACAAAAGTCATATATTCTACATAAACAAGTGAGAATTCCAGATCTCAAACATCAACAGATAAAATGAAAAAAATGCAAGAAGTGAATGACCCACCTCCATTATTGAGGGTGGATCTTAGAAAGCCCATGGAGACATCTTCTAACAATTTTATATGCAGACAGAAAGACTACTAACTGATTCAAAATAACACATAACAAAGAGAAGAGAAAACACATTCCAAAACACATAACACAGCTTCTATATGAGCTCCGTGATTTACGGAGGACCGCATAAAACGGCGTAGTAGGGATGTTTTGACCGTGTTTTGGAATTGGGATGACAAGACGATACATTCCACTAAAATCGGTATTTTGTTTGGCAGTGAATTTAAATAATAAATAAATAGAATATGGTTTAATAATTAAAATTTAACATTTAAAAATTAGGAGCTATTACTTAATGAAATTTGTTACATATTTTTTAATTAATGTTTATTACTAATATATTTTAGATTATACTATTAGGAAAAATGTGAATGTCATGAAAGAAAATGAATTTTATAAGAATTATTAAAAGAATACAATTTTACAATATACATTCATTTAAATTCAATACTAAAAGTTTTTAAAAATATATATTGCTTATAAAATGATATATTAAAATTATTAAAGTTTTATAAATATTTAAGTTAGAAATTTTTTTATCTATGTTATTTGTTATTTTATTGTTGATGAATCAGATTGTTTATCCTTGTCAAAGGTATTGGGAAAAGGGTCCTGTTTAGTATTGATGAATCAGAGTGTTTATCTTTGTTCAGATTGTTTATTTTTGTCAAAGGTACTTGGAAAAGGGTCCCATTTAGTATTTGATGAATCAAATTGTTTATTTTTGTTAAAGGTACTCGGAAAAGGATCTGATGAATGGGATTGTTTATTTTTGTCAAAGGTACTCTGAAAAGGGTCCCTTTTACTACTGCTGAATCAAACTGTTTATTTTTGTCAAAAGTACTCAGAAAAGGGCCCCTTTTAGGGAGCTGAACCATGACTTATGTTAACAAAGATAAACTCCATAGAATTTACCACTATACTACATGAAAATATTTGGAAAGTCCAATTGAGAAAAAAACAACGGTTTTTTTTAAAATAAATATTAAAATGTTTATGTGTTCACATTGAACATAGTGAAAGTTTCAAAGAGGGGTCCTCAAAACTTGTAAAAGTAAATAATTTTAATAGCAATGGAAATTTTGTTTAAATTATCATGGGTATCAAGGTTAAAATTAGTCAATAGAATAATTCAAATGTTTAAAAATTGGGAGCTATCATCTAATAAAGTTTAGATGCCTTCCAACTAATATTTCCTATTAATGTTCCTTAAATTATGCTATCATAAAAAGTGTTATCAATAAAAATGAATTTTATAAAAGTTATCAACAAATCATATAAATTAATGTTCTTTTTATTCTGTAGTTCTTAGTGTTGTTTGTTAGTTGTTTCTTTGTTGTCTATTAGTTGTTTATGCCTTGTAAGGACCTTAGACTGTTTCGTCTTTAGGCCTACTATGTAAAGGGTTGGGACCCTTGTTTTCACATTTTATCTTATCAAAACAAATCATATGAAAAGTATACTCAGCTTGAAATTGAGAAGAAGATAATTTTAATTTTTTAATAAAATTATTAGAGATACCTGAAACTAACAACATACACTTTATACAAATTAATAATCTTTAAAAAATATCAAAACTTATAAAAGTAAATAATTTTAATAGGAGTGAAAATTTTGTTTAAATTATCATGGGTATCAAGGTTAAAAAATAGTCAATAGAATAATTTATATGTTTAGAAATTGCCAACTATTATCTAATAAAGCTTTGTAGATGCCTTCCAACTAATATTTCTTATTAATGTTCCTTAAATTACACCGTCACAATTAATATTTCTTATTAACATTCCTTACATTACACTATCATCAAAAGTGTGATTAATGAAAATAAATTTTATAAAAGTTAATAACAAATCATATAAATTAATGTTCTATTTGTTATGTAGTTCTTAGTGTTGTTTGTTAACTATTTCTTTGTCGTCTATTAGTTCTTCTTGTAAGGACTTTAGACTCTTTAGTCTTTGGGCCTACTATGTAAAGGGTGGGGACCCTTGTTTTCTCATTTTATCTTATAAAAAAAATCATACTAAAAATATATTTAACTTGAAATTAAGAAGATAATTTTATTTTTTTAATAAAATTATTAGAGATACTAGAAACTAACAATATACACTTTATACAAATTAATAATCCTAGAAAATTATCAAAACTTGTAAAAATAAATAATTTTAATAGGAATGAAATTTTTGTTTAAATTATCATGGGTATCATGGTTAAAATTTAGTCATTACAACAATTCATATGTTTAGAAATTGAGAGCTATTATCTAATAAAACTCCCTAGATGCCTTCCAACTAATATTTCTTATTAATGTTTCTTGAATTAGTGCTATTTCTTAGTTGTTTCTTTGTTGTCTATTAGTTGTTTCTGCCTTGTAAGGACCTTGGATTATTTCTAGTCTTTGAGCCTAGTATGTAATGGGTCATACCCCTGTTTCACATTTTAACTTATTAAAAACAAATCATATGAAAAATATACTTAACTTGAAATTGAGAAGAAGATAATTTTATTTGTTTAATAAAATTATTAGAGATACTTGAAACTAACAATATACACTTTATACAAATTAATAATCTTAAAATTTATCAAAACTTGTAGAAGGAAATAATTTTAATAGGAACGAAAATTTTGTTTAAATTATTATGGGTATCAAGGTTAAAAATTAGTCAATAGAATGATTCATATGTTTAGAAATTGGGAGCTATTATCTAATAAAGCTCCCTTAATGCCTTCCAACTAATATTTCTTATTAATGTTCCTTAAATTACACTGCCATGAAAGCTATGATCAATGAAAATGAATTTTATAAAAGTTATCAACAAATCATATAAATTAATGTTCTTTTTGTTATGTAGTTCTTAGTACTATTTGTTAGTTGTTTCTTTGTTGTCTATTATCTCTTTCTACCCTATAAGGACCTTGGACTATTTAGTCTTTAGGTCTACTATGTTAAGGGTCAAGACTCTTAATGTTCTTTTTGTTCTGTAGTTCTCAGTGTTATTTGTTTGTTGTTTCTTTGATGTCTATTAGTTGTATGTTCTTTTTGTTCTATAGTTCTTAGTGTTATTTGTTAGCTGCTTCTTTGTTGTCTATTAGTTGTTTTTTCCCTGTAAGGACCTTGGACTATTTAGTCCTTGGGCCTACTATGTAAAGGTCTGGTACCCTTGTTTTCCTATTTTATCTTATCAAAAATATCATATAAAAAATATGCTTAACTTGAAATTGAGAATAAGATAATTTTAAATTTTTAATAAAATTATTAGAGATACCTAAAACTAATAATATATAGTTTATACAAATTAATAATCTTAAAATTTTATCAAAACATGTAAAAGTAAATAATTTAAATAAGAATGAAAATTTTGTTTAAATTATCATGGGTATCAAGGTTAAAAATTAGCCAATAGAATAATGCATATGTTTATAAATTGGGAGCTATTATCTAATAAAACTCCATAGATGCCTTCTAACTAATATTTCTTATTAATGTTCCTTAAATTACATTTTCATGAAAAGTGTTATCAATGAAAATGAATTTTATAAAAGTTATCAACAAATCATATAAACTAATGTTCCTTTTATTGTGTGGTTCTTAGTGATTTTTGTTAACTGTTTCTTTGCTATCTATTAGTTGTTTCTACCCTGTAAGGACCTCAGACTATTTATTCTTTGAGCCTACTGAGTAAAGGGTCTAGACTCTTGTTTTCTCGTTTTATCTTATCAAAAACAAATCATATTAAAAACATACTTAACTTGAAATTGGGAAGAAGATAATTTTAGTTTTTTAGTAAACTAACAATATACACTTTATACAAATTAAAATTCTTTTAAAAATATCAAAACTTGTAGAAGTAAATAATTTTAATAGGAATATTTTTTTAAAAAATTATCATGGGTATCATGCTTAAAAGTTAGTCAATAGAATAATTCATATGTTTAGAAATTGGGATCTATTATCTAATAAAGCTCTATAGATGCCTTCCACCTAATATTTTTATTAATGTTACTTAAATTGCACTATCATGAAAACTGTGATCAATGAAAATAAATTTTATAAAAGTTATCAACAAATCATATAAATTATTGTTTTCTTTTTTTGTTTTGTAGAATTCTAGTGTTGTTTGTTAGCTATTTCTTTGTTGTCTATTACATGTTTCTACCCTATAAAGACCTTGGACTATTTATTCTTTGAGCCTACTATGTAAAGGGCGGGGACCCATATTTTCCTATTTTATCTTATCGAAATCAAATCATATGAAAAATATACTTAACTTAAAATTGAGAAGAAGATTACTTTTTATTTTTTAATAAAATTTTTAGAGATACCTAAAACTAACATTATACACTTTAACCGTAAAAAATGGACAGGGATGCTCTGCTAGGGTTTTTAGGTTTTCTAGGGTTTTGATAGTCTGCTTTTTGTGTGCTGGTTGGGGATGGAGGGTGCTGCAGTTGGTAGTACCTCTAGTCCCCTGCCCATTTCATACTCTGCCAAGCCTACAAACTAGAAAAAAGTTTTGATGGGGTAGGTGGACTCTCCTCATAATGGACAGATAGTGGTTTGTCACCAAAAGGAGATGGATGAACGGTCTTCCCTTGTGATTCCTAACAATCCGGTGGATACGATTGTCACTTATATGGATCTTTATCTGGTTGGCAAGTTCTTCTCTCTCCAACCTAGCATTGAGATGGTTTGCAAATGGGTCTCCAATCATTGGCTTGTTAAAGGAAGTGTGACTATCATGGGTATGGCACAAGGGCTATTCCTATTTCAGTTCACCAGCAAAGAAGACATGTTGGCTATTTTATCTAGAGGACCATGGCTTTATGGTACCCATTCACTTTATTTGGGTTGTTGGAAACTAGGGTTTGATCCTAGTGCTGATCTTAATAAAATTGCCCTG
This sequence comes from Cunninghamia lanceolata, assembly GCA_027924645.1. Classification (NCBI taxonomy): domain Eukaryota; kingdom Viridiplantae; phylum Streptophyta; class Pinopsida; order Cupressales; family Cupressaceae; genus Cunninghamia; species Cunninghamia lanceolata. Next base: position 2,598,220 of record BSBN01000984.1, read on the forward strand.
GTATGGGTTCGTCTACCTAGTTTTCCCTTAGAATACTGGGATGAAACTATTTTTAGTTCCATTCTAATACTTTTGGTCATTTTGTTACCCTTGATAACTTCACACACACCAAATCTTGCTTTGTTTATGCAAGATTCTATGTAAATGTGGAAATCAACAAGACTTTGCCCATGTTCATTGACATTAGCTCTAAATATGGAGTCTAGAGGTAGTCCATCGCTTATGAGAATTCAATGGCATACTATCATAAATGTAAGAAGAAAAAGTATCTCATTTAGCATTGTAAGTTCAAGAAAACTGAGAAAAATACTAATAGGGAAATAGATGTGGATAATATGAATAAGGAGGATACCATTGCTAATGAATCTACTCATTTTGGTAAGGAGAATGTATAGGAAGAAATTGCTTTTGATGCTTCATAGGTTTTTTAAGCCAGTTAGGGATGTTGAGGAACAAAACCTCCATCTTCATGAGGTTTCACAAGCAAACTTGGAAGATGGCGAGATCCTGAATCAAGTTAAGGAAACCTTGTTAGAGGTTGGTAATTTTGAAGAGGAATCTACTCATTCTGGTAAGGAGAATGCACAGGAAGAAACTATTTTTGATGCTTTATAGATTTCCAAGATGGTTAGGGATGTTGAGGAATAGAACCTTCATCTTCATGAGGTTTCACAACCAAACATGGAAGACGGCGAGATTCAAAATCAAGTTAAGGAAACCCAGTTAGAGGTTGGTAATTTTGAAGAGGTTCAAGTTGAAGTTGACAAGGTTAAGGAGACCCAGATGAGATGTTTCAAAGAGAAGGAGAATCTAGATAAATGTTCCCTTTTTTGCAATCTGGTAACTTAAGTTCATGTGCACCAATTACTAAGACTGATTCTAATCAAGAAGCTAGATTGTAGTCAAATGACAATATGCATTCTGTAGCTCAAGAAATCTCTTACTCTTCCCCAGGGAAACTCATTTTGGGTTCTCTCAAAGGAGGGTTATTTCTTCCTTATCCAAGACAACAATCTAGTCTACTTCTTGTTTCTCCTAGAGCAACTAGTGCTTCCCTAAGTTACCATGAGGAGTGGACTTCTTAGAAGACAAAAGGTCATAAATCAAAAAAGACTGTTGATGTGGGTTTGGATCCTCTAAAAGGTAGACCTACATTGAGAGAAACTAGACAAAGAGAAGTAGCTAGGGAGATTTCTAATGGTAAGAAAAAGACACTGGAAAACTCAAGAAAGTTATTTAAATGAAAATTCTTTCATGGAATATGAGGGGCCTTAATAACCCCTCAAAAAAATTTGAGGTCAAAAACTCTATTTGTGACCACAAGGTGGATATTATTTTACTTTAGGAAGTTAAAATGTCTGAAGAGAATTTCAAATTGATTGCTAATAGAATATGGCCTAATGCTTCCTTCTACATAAGCCCTACTATTGGTGCCTCTGGGGGAATAGTGACTATGTGGAATGCTTCTAGAATTCGAGGTAAACTCTCTTTTTTGAACAAACACTGTTTGGTGATTAATTTTTCTTTTCCTTCCTTTAGATGGAGTCTAGTTAATGTTTATACCCCTAACACTAGGGTTCTAAAGAAGAATCTTTGGGAGGACTTGGCTAATAAACTTAATCTCATCCTAATTCTTATTGGATGTTGGCGGGTGATTTTAATACCCCTCTATATCCTTCTAAAAAGTTTGGGGGAATTTTGGACTACTCTGATAGTATGTTGGACTTTGCTGATTTTATAAATTCCTTTGGGCTTTTTGACATTGATTTGATGAATCAAAATTTTACCTGGACCAATAGGAGGAAAGGGGACCAAATGATTCAAGTGAAGCTAAACAGATTTCTTATTTCCAATAATTGGTCAAATATTGTCACCCTTAAACTGGTTACTTTGCCTAGGACTATTTCTAATCATAATCCTATCATTTTGGACTGGGCTAATTAGAAGAGGAAAGGCCCATTTCCCTTTAGATTTGAAGCTATGTAGATTAAACATCATGATTTCAGAAATCTTCTTTCTAATTGGTTGCAACTTCCATTTTTGGGTACTCCCACATTCAGACTCTTTAAAAGGTTGATGCATATTAAGAGAGAAGTTTATGGTTGGAATAAATATAGTTTTGGTAATGTCTTTTCCCAGAAAAAGATCTTGTCCGAGAAGCTGGCTGATATTCAATATAAGATTGCTCAAGGAGATACTTCTGATACTTCTATACAATTAGAGAATGATCTATTTAGACATTGGAAGAATTTAATGAACAAAGAAGAGTTATTCTAGAAACAAAAATTTAGAGTGCAATGGCTTAAGGAAGGTGATCATAATACAACTTTCTTTCATGTTTCTGCTCTAAAGCATAGAAAATCTACCTCTATTTCTAGAGTGAGATTGGAGGATGGTAGAATGATTATTGAAGATGAGGAGATTGGAGATCATGCTATCATCTTCTTTCATAAATTGTTGTCTAAACAGGGTACGAGTGCTGACAATTCTCAGATTCTTAATCAGCTTCTGAATAACATTCCTCCACTAATTTCTAAAAAAAGACAATGCTGATATTTTAAAACCTATCTCTGAGGAGGAGGTTCATGTTGTGGTCTTTTCTATGGGCCCTTTCAAAGCTCCAGGCCCATATGGCTTTCCCCCTTTAATCTTCCAAGAATTCTAGGACATAGTGGGATTTGATGTCACTACTCCTGTCAAAGATTTTCTCAAAATTAGGAAATTACTGAAACAACTAAATAATACCTTCATTGCCCTTGTTCCAAAGAAGCCTAATCTAGAGATGCTTGCTAACTTCAGGCCTATTAGCCTCTGTAACACAATCTATAAAATTTGCACAAATCTTTTAGTGGTTAGATTCTAACCCCTTCTTCACAAAATTATCTCTCCCTCATAGAAGGGATTTGTTCTAGGGAGACAGATCTTAGATTTTGTGATTACTACTCATGAAACTATTCATTCTATGGACAAGAGTCATATCCTAGGTATGCTTCTCAAACATGATATTTCTAAGGCTTATGATCGGGTATCATGGCATTTTTTGTTTAAAATCATTCAAAAGCTTTAACATAATGATAAGGTATCCCTTCTTATCAAGGAAGCTATTCCTATTGCTAAATACTCTGTCCTTGTTGATGGGGTTCCTAGGGGTTTCTTTTCTCCCACTAGGGGAATAAGACAGGGAGATCCCTTGTCCCCCTTTTTATTATGTTATCTAGAGCTCTTGGCAGATCAGTCCTCAACAAGATTGCCTCAAAAGAATTAATTGGGATTAAACCAACTTCTTCTCTCTCTTTGATGCCCATTTAGCAGTTTGTGGATGATACCATTCTTTTCGGCATTTCCTCTATTTTAGAAGCTTTAAGATGGAAATCTTTACTCAATGATTATGCCATGGCTTCTAGTCAGCATATTAATTTTCAAAAAGATAATGTCTTCTTTTTTAATACTCCAAGGGATATTCAAAGGAAAATTATTAATATCCTTGGATGTACAACTGCTGACCTTCCCTCAGTCTACCTTGGTCTCCTTTTAACTACTAAGGAAGTTACTCCTAGTTTTTGGCATAACATCATCAAAAGAACTCAAAAGAAATTGTTGGACTGGAAAGACAAACTTTTAAGCAGTGCAAGTAAATTGCAGCTTCTAAGGGCTTCTCTTCGGGGTATACCTACTTACTTTTTATCATTATTCAAAATGCCTAGATATCTAGCTAACAAACTAGAGCAAATCTAGAGAACTTTCCTATGGACTGGTACGGAGGGAAAAAAGTGAATTTCTCTAGTTAAATGGGACAAAGTCTGTCTTCCTAAGTCTCATGGTGGGCTCAACATCAGAACCATCCAAAAAATGAACAAGTCTCTTTTGTCTAAGATTATCTGGAACTTCATAAATAGGGACACCAACTGGGGAGGTATTATAAAGGCTAAGTACTATGAGACTCTAGCAAATATTGTTTTCTCAATTAGGAGAGTCTTCCTCAAGGATCTGTTATCTAGAATAAAATGATTAATCAATAAGTCTTGTTAATAAGGGAATGAAATGGAAACTTGGTGATGGATCTCTCCTCAATTTTTTGGAAGATCCTTGGTTCGGGGATGGACCTCTCTCTAATCATATGGGAAATGAATCTATTTTTGCTCTTGCTAAATAATTTTTTAGCACTAAAGTTAGCCATTTTATTTATTAAGACCATGGTGTTAGAAAATAGAAAAATCTGCTGGAATGTTGTACTAATTATCCCAATCTTAATCACTAGGCTAATGCCATATAGAAAATGCTTCTTAATACCCAGATTCCTCTTTTTCCTAGAAATGATCAACTTTTTGGGTCTGCTGACAAAAAAGGATTTTTTTAGTTAAATTGTCTTACCATTTGCTAATTGAGAAGGATTTTATGGATGACATTTGGAGGAAAGTCTGGAATTACAAACTCCTTCCTAAGGTTAACTTTTTTTGGTGGACAATAGTTCATAATAAGATATTCACCTAAGACAATCTTTAACAAAGGGGTCTTCAACTGGTTAATAGATGTGTCATGTGCTTGAAAGAGGAAGAATTTGTCTCTCATCTTATTTTGCACTGTGAATTTGTGACTGATATTTGGAGCAAAGTCCTTTTGAATTTTGGCTTACAATGGGTTTGCAATAAGGAAATAAGAGAACTCATTGTTAATTGGATCCCTCCTCTATCCCATCCTTAGTGGAACTATGGAATCAAACTCTTCCTTTTGTTGCTTGGTTCATTTGGAAGGAAAGAAATAATAGAATTTTTAGAGAAACTACTAGGAATCCTTCATAGGTTTTATATTCTTTATCTAAGGCCCTCCTGGAAAATGTTTCTAATTCCAACATCAAAACTACTGATAAATCTCTTTCTCAGTATGAGGTCCTGGTGGCTTCAAACTAGCGGATTATGAATCAAATTCCTACATTTGATGATTCCAAATGCCTTAGAAGGTTAAATACTATTTGGACTCCCCCAGACCCAAGGTGGCTTAAACTAAAATTTGATGGTGCTGCTAAGTAAAATGGCAAGGCTAGTGGAGGATGAGTTATAAGGAATGATAAAGGAGATTTAATTGTTGCTTATTCTGGAGGAATTGGGAACCAGACCAGTAACTTTGTTGAAGCTTCAACTCTTTTATGGGGTCTCAAGTTAGCTATATCTCTAGGAATTTGCCAACTTCATGTTCAGGGTGACTCAAAAATTATTATTCATGCTCTTACTAAAGCTTCAGAATGTGGATGCCAACTTAGAGACATTGTGTCTAATATTAAAAAACTTATACAGGCCATTCCTATCATTTCCTTCTCTCTCATATTTATAGAGAAGGGGACACTGTTGCTAACAGCCTAGTAAATTTTGGACAGTAGTTTCAAAACTGGTGTTGTTGGTGACATTTTCATAATATCCCATTCCAACTTGGGGATATCATTCTAAAAGAGCAAGTAACCATATGATGATGACACATCACTTCACTTGGCTTACCTACATGACTTGTCTTTTAACATAGGTCATGCTAATTAGACACTTTGCTGGTGATTGGAGTGATTTCAAACAGTTATGCACACATGTGAAGGATGGGCAGTTAATGAGATATTATTGCATTAAAAATTGGGCTATCGATGTAATGATTGATCTACTTTTTCCCATATTTACATTATTGCCTTTTTCATTATTATACATTGCTTTGTGATCAAAGTTTCTTGAATTCTTCACAATATTGTTAGGAGCCTCTAGGTCAGAGATTTTCAAACTGTTTCTACTTCCTTCTCTGAGCTCTTTGGGGTTTGTTGGTTTTTCATTATGGGAGGGGACAAGATCAAAACTGAACCTAATAACTATAGGGAATTTAAAGATAATGCCCTGGTCTAGTATTATTGTAAAGAAGGTGGTATCACTCCGTTCCTTGAGTGTTTGAATGGGCATGATGAAAATTTGTCCATTTCAATTTGCTCAGTCATGGGAAAATTGTAAGGTTCAAATTGGGAATATCAGTTTTGAGGTTTCAGAGAATGAAATTGCTATGGCTATGGGTTCATCTGCTAAGGGTACGAAGCTACAAAAGAACTCTATGGTTTCAGATGCCTAGAACCAAAAATTGTTCCTTGGTGAAGATGAGGAGTTGGTGCCCTATCAGGGAGGATTTGAGAGAGCCAGACTTCCTAAACCATGGGTGGATATGTGATATATGGTGATGAAGTACTTCACTCTAGAGGGTCATTTCACCAGGTTCTATTACTATCACCTTCTTTTGTTAAACCACTTCTGAAGGAATGCTACTATTAGTTTCTATTTCTATCTTTTTTCATCTCTCAAGTGCTCTGTTCAACATGTTAAGAAGATTTTTCTTAAAAACCTGATGAAAAGCCTATTCCCCTCCATGAAGGGCTTATCCATAGGTTATACTAGTTTCACTTGGCTCTGTCCCCTCCTATTTAGCTCTCTGGCCTTGAACCTCTTGCTGATACCCCTACTACCTCTATGAAAACTAGTCATACTACTCCTAAGCTATTTCTTGAAGCTGCTCCTTCTTCTGGCACTCCTAAATCTCGTACTGTCAAAAATGTTAAAACCCCTCTTACCAAGTCCAAATTGAAATGTAAAAAATATCTCTTTGATTCTGCTGTGGAAGCTAACCTTCTGAAAGAGGACATTGGGGATTTTGGGCCCCAGAATGAACAGGAACTGGTCAGGGAGGGACCCTCAAGAAATTTGAAAAAAGTCAAAATGTAGGGTAAATTTGATGTTGTTAGGCGGTCTGGTCGTATTGCTGGTAAACTGACTCCTAAGTTGAAGTTGATTGATTACTTTGAAAGCAACACTAAAGCCTCTACTCAAGAGGGGGAGGATAAGTCCAAGAGTGATGATGTTCAGGAGATTGTTGTTGAAGATTCAAGTGGTGTTGAGGAGATTGATGGGCAAGAAATACCTGTGGAGACCTTTGATACTGAGGGCAATAAAGGGTTTGAAAATTCTGTTCCCATTGGTGACTGTATTAATGTGGGAGCTACTACTACTCATGTGGAGGCTATTGGTGTAGCACATTTCATAGTTCAGTATATTGTCTTTTCATTGATGTCAAAATATCAAGTTATCAGGATGTTGCATTTCACAGTTTTCACAAGATGCAGTTGACAGATGTGTTGATCACATGATATTTCAGAAGGATTCTTCATAGGATAGTTTAAGTCATGCTTTAAGTGAAGGCATTATGAGTGGTCTTCATGCAATTATGACACACTTTTGATTGTGACTTGTTGTAATCACAGTGCTTTGGTATCATCTCAGTTTTCAAGTTGTAAAACTCTTACAAGTGGTCCTTCATGGTAATGACATCAGTGACACATCAGTGTTGATCCTGTGTGAAGTTGTTCTGACTTAGTCATTTCAGTAGATGACATTCATTGCATTTTATCAATATTGAATTAGGGGAAGGGCTTGTGGCATTTAATATAAGTTAATATACATTATATTAATTTCATTTAACTTGGCTTCATGACAGTGGCAGATCAGTTGAAGTTTGGTTTTCAATTAAGTGTTAAAAATATGTTAAGGTTTAGAATAATTGAAGTGGTAAATGTGGTTTACTTAACACTTAACAAGTCATAAATTTTGTGCTCAACACTTATTCTTCCTAACCTTACTACCTGTCATAACACTTTGCACTTTATGTTATAACCTTGAGGTGACCGGTGACAGCAGGTTCTTTCTAAGTGATGACCGGCTGGAGGCATCATTAGTCGTAGTGGGGTAAGTCATATGGACCCCGCTCCCCTAGCGCAAACGGTGGACATAAAGTTGTGCTTAAAGCCACCGCATCCAATGATCAGAGTTTAAATAAAGATTGGCGGGCACCGCAGATTGGAGGGTCAGTTTTTAAATAGAAAGTATCTTCAAACGGTTAGTTCGTGGCTTTAAAGTTGACGTTCACTGTTGTTAAAAAGGCAATAAAGCATGTTTTTCTTGACCTTTCTCACCGAAGTTCAAGGGCCACTGAAGTTGATTTTTGTGTGAAGGAAAGAGTGAGATTTAGAAGGTTTCTAACTGAGAAGAAGATGAAAAGGCAGAGTTCTTCGAAGGGGTTTCATTTTTTCTTGTTTTGTGTTTTTGATTTTGATTAGAGAATATGATTAGATTGAGAAAAAATATGATGTTGAAGTTGAACCGATTTTTGAAGATTTTGTTTTGATGGAAGTTTATTTTGTATATAGAGAGATTTCGTATTGCAGGTGAATTATCATTGCAGATAAGGGGATGATCTTGATGAGTGTGAAAATATTTTCAGAGCATGAGAAAATAAGTTGATTTTGAGTTGAAGAGTTTTGAGAGAGGTTTTTTAGGATGAGAAAGATTTCTTGAGAAGATGAAAGATTTTATTATGAGATGAATGTTTGCAGGTATGATGGTGCAATCCAGATTGAAAGGTTTTTATGATTGAAGAGCAGAGCATTAATTTTTGTTGATAGGATGATGCAATCAAGATTGAAGTGTTATAGAGCAGATTGAAGTTTTGAAAGATAATCATTTTCAGAGAAGGTTAATTTTTCAATTTTGTAGTCAGAGAGTTTATTATATTGTGAATTGATTTTGGAATTGTGTTACAGAGGAAAAATACATTTATTTGATTCTTTTTGAAAGGGAGAAATAAGGTATTGTGATTATTGAAACAGGGAAATCCCCTAATTTGTTCTTTTCATTGAATGTTGATGTTGTAATGTTAGTGAGACATGCAGAGAAGTACAATATGCCAGTGAGGCAGAATTGTAATGTCAGTGAGACAATTGTAATTAGAAATTTGTGTTAAGCCAGTGAGGCAGTTGAGTGGTTTTTATACCCCAGGAGGGTTTTCCACTCAGGAAATTTCTTGTGTCAAGTTTTGTTTTGATACTCTGCATATGTTCTTTGTTCTATCTGAAGAATTCTACAATTGTGAATTTAAATTAAGAAAAGGAGTAAAAAGTGTTAAAATTGTTAACAACACTGATTCACCCCCCCTCTCAGTGTTGAGTGTATTCCTACAATTGGTATCAGAGCTTGGTACCCTGTCAAAGCTTAATCAGCTTGGGTAGATCATATTTCTGGAATACTTATCATGGCAAGTCAAGAAGGTTACTCTAATTATAAAGCACCTGTGTTTGATGGTTCTAACTATGCTTTTTGGAAATTCAGGATGGAGTCATATTTGTCATCTCTGGGGTATGATGTGTATGCTGCCATTGTTACTGCATATACTGCTACAAATCCTCCTAGCACAGCTGATGAGAAAAGAGCATATGAAAATAATGCTAAGGCTAAAAATGCATTATGTTGTGGTCTTTCCAATGACATACTTGTCAAAATCATGGAGTGCAAAATAGCCAAGGAAATATGGGACAAACTGTCTAATATTTATCAAGGAGATGATAAAATCAAAGAAGCAAAACTGCAATCCTACATAGCCAAATTTGAAAGTCTCAGAATGAGTGATGATGAGAAAGTGGCAGAATATCTTCTAAGGGTCCAAGAAATTGTAAATGCTATCAGAGGACTTGGTGATACACTGGAAGAGAAGATAGTTGTTACAAAAGTCTTAAGGACTTTAAATCCTAAATATGAATCCAAAGTGTCTGCAGTAGAAGAAAGAGACTTAAGCAAAGTTACCTTTGATGAACTTCATGGCACTTTCACAGCTTATGAGATGAGAATTAGCAATGACATACCTTCAAGCAAAGAAGCTGCTTTCAAATCCGTCAGAAAAGAAAAGGAGATTTCTAATTCAGAAGATTTGGATCATGATCAAGAAATATCTCTTGCAAGCAAGTTGAAGAAGGGATCCATTGGTAAGTACAAAGGTAAGCTTCCATTCAAATGTTTTGAATGTGGAAAGATTGGACACTATGCAGCTCAGTGTCCTTACAAAGACCTAGACAGTGATGAAGATGAAAACAAGAAGCAATTTAAAAAGAAACAGTTTGTTTCTAGAAGGAAAAATAATTTCAGAAAGAAAAGAAGTTTGTTCATAAAAAATGTTGATATGTCTGAAAGTGATTCAGATGATTTTCTTGATGAAAATGCATAGACTTTATTTATGGCTATTCTAAATGAAGTTCAAAATGAAAAATGTGAGGAACAATCAAATAGTTGTGAAGCTGTTATTGATTTTGAAGGAGAATTGATGTGTGCATTAAGTCACGTCAAGAAACTTAAAAAGGAAATCATTGCACAAAGAAGTCAGTTTCAAAAAGAAAATGATATCATGAATAACAAGTTAACTTGTTATGAGAAACAGATTACTGATCTAATTCTTTCTCTTGAAGAAAGTAAGAAAATTATTGATGATAAAGACAAAGAGTTGAATAACAAGGACAAGGAATGTCATACACTTGAAGCTGAAATTGTTGGTCTGAGAAGAAGACTTGATATGTGCAGAAGTAGTGATAAACTTGATGATCTTCTTGATAGACAAAAAGGATTCAAAGATAAATCAGGTCTTGGATTTGAAGAGGGACAATGTTCTCAAAAGGCTAGTACAAAAGGCAAATCAATCATAAGGACAACAAACTACAATAGAAGTGATACTTTCAGGTATAATGCTCACTTTACTGGATATTGTTTTTGTTGCAACAGGTTTGGACACAAAGCCAGTGAATGCAGATTTGGAGTCAGAAGAGAAATGCATTTATTTCCAAGGAATCCATTCATGTTTTTAAGAAGTTTGAAGTGTCACAATTGTAAAAATTTTGGGCATATTGCCAAATTCTGTAGACCTTCATTGCAAATGCAGCAAACAACAAGAAATACTGTTTCAGGTTTGTCTTCTTTGAGTTCTGAAAAGAAATTGTTTGTTTGGAAACCTAAGGTAATTAATAAGAGCTTTGATGTTATGATTGCACAAGCTGCTTTTCATGCCAAAAGGAAGGAACAGTGGGTGATTGACAGTGGTTGCTCCAACCACATGACAGGGGACAAAGATAAGTTTGTTAAATTTGAAGACATTAATGAAGGTTCTGTTATGTTTGGAAATAATGATTGCATTATGATCAGAGGCAAAGGTACAATTCTTCTTGATGATGAAACATCACTACATGATGTGTATTTTGTAGAAGGACTGAAGCACAACCTGTTAAGTGTCAGTCAAATATGTGACAATGGTTTTAATGTGGTTTTTGATGCACATGGATGTGAGATCAAAAAGAAATCAGGTAAAGTTATTGCAGCAGGTCTAAGGACTAGTGGTAACAGCTACAATCTTCATAACTCAGAAACTAAAAGTGTTGATAGCCATATCTGTTTCATGGGTCAAATTGAGGAAAGTTGGTTGTGGCATAGAAGACTTGGTCATGTGAATTTTGACAATCTTGTGAGAATCAGCAGGAATCACAATGTCAGAAATATGCCTCATATTTCAAAACCAAGTAATACTATATGCAAAGAGTGTTAGCTGGGTAAGCAAACCAAAGTTAGTTTCAAGCCTAAGGAGTATTTTACTTCAAAACCTCTGTAGCTGGTACATTCAGATTTGTGTGGTCCTACAAGGACTAAAGCTCTGGGAGGAGAAAAATATTTTATGCTTTTCATTGATGACTTTTCAAGAATGACATGGGTAACATTCTTAAGGCATAAATCAGAGGCATTTGATAGATTCAAAATCTTCAAGAAGATGGTTGAAAAGGAATCTGATTTCAAGCTAAAATGTTTAAGGTCAGACAATGGAGGAGAGTACACTTCAAAGGAATTTGAAGAGTATTGTGAAAAACATGGGATAAGAAGGCAATTCTCCACTCCTAGAACTCCACAGCAAAATGGAGTAGCTGAAAGAAAAAATAGGACTGTAAAAGAGATGGCAAGAACCTTACTACATGATGCAAATCTGCCTAATGTCTATTGGAGAGAAGCTATTCATACAGCTGTATATACTTTGAACAGAGTTCAATTAAGGGTAAAGTCAAATTATACTCCTTATGAACTTTGGTATGGTAAGTCAGCTAATGTTGGGTATTTTAAAATTTTTGGAAGTAAGTGTTACATCAAGAAAGATAATGATAGCTTATGTGGTTTTGAGTCTAGATGTGATGAAGACATATTTCTTGGTTATTCTACACATAGCAAGGCATATAAGTGTTTTAACAATAGGCTCAAAAGAATAATTGAAAGTACTAATGTTAAGGTGGATGAGGATTTGCAGTCCTGTATGCAGTTGATTCATGACAATGAAGTTGATCATCATTCACAAAAGGAAGAAGAAATTCAAGAAGAGGAAGAAGATCCTGAAAAATCTGTTGATGTCAAGACAAAGACTCTTTCAAAGGATTTTCAAAGAGATCATCCTCATGAGTTGATCATTGGGGATAAGGACAGTGGTGTGTTAACAAGAAGAGGAAAGCTTGATGCTGCACATAATCAAGCACATGTGTGTTTGATATCTGAAATGGAACCAAAGAATTATGTTGAGGCCAGCAAAGATGAAGCCTGGATTAAAGCCATGGAAGAGGAGTTAAGTCAAATAGAAAAGAACAAAACATGGGAAATTGTTCCAAGACCAGAAGATAAGAATGTCATTGGATCAAAATGGGTGTTTAGAAATAAACTTGATGATAAAGGTAAAGTTGTTAGAAACAAAGCCAGATTGGTTTGCAAAGGGTATTCACAAATTGAAGGTATTGACTTTGAAGAAACATTTGCTCCTATTGCTAGATTAGAAGCTATAAGAATGTTTTTAGCTTTTTCAGTTTATAAAAATTTCAAAGTTTACCAAATGGATGTAAAATCGGTATTTCTAAATGGAGATCTTGAAGAAGAAGTCTACATGGAACAACTAGAAGGTTTTGTGAATAAAGATAATTTAGATCATGTTTATAGGTTGAAAAAGGCTTTATATGGTTTAAAGCAAGCTCCAAGAGCTTGGTATTATAGACTGGATAAGTTTCTGCAGGAACAGGGGTTCACAAAAGGAGGTGTGGACAGTAATTTGTACTATTTAATCAAAGGTGAGGATATTCTGGTTGTTGAAATTTATGCTGATGATATCTTTTTGGTAGTAACAATGATGATATGAGTCATTCATTTCCTAACATTATGAAGTCAGAATTTGAAATGTCTATGTTGGGAGAATTGTCTTTCTTTCTTGGTCTTCAGGTATCTCAGCTTGAAAAAGGAATATTTATCTCACAAAATAAATATGCCAAAGAGATGTTAAAGAGATTTCAAATGGATGATTGCAAACCTTTGGGTACTCCTGTGGAGACAGGGCATAAGCTAAGTAAAAATGATGAATCACCTGAAGTAGAACAGTCTCTGTATAGATCTACGATTGGGAGTCTTTTATATCTCACTGCTTCTAGGCCTAATATTATGCAGGCTGTTTGTTTGGTTGCTAGATCACATTTGAATGTTGTTAAGAGAACCTTTAGATATATTAAGGGTACACTTGATTTTGGTTTATGTTATCCTAGACACAGTGATTTTACACTTCTTGCCTATACAGATGCAGATTGGGAAGGGTGTCCTAATGACAGAAAAAGCACAAGTGGGACAGCTTTCTTTCTGGGTGGCAGATTGGTTGCATGGCATAGTAAGAAACAAGATTGTGTTTCTCTATCTACAACTGAAGCTGAGTACATTGCTGCTTCATCATGTTGTACATAGGTACTTTGGATGGTACAATCACTTCTTGATATTAAGGTTGAGGTTAAAAAGCCTGTGTCTATTCTTTGTGATAACACAAGTTCTATCAATATGTCAAAGAATCCTATAATGCATTCAAGAACTAAGCACATTACTATCAGATATCATTTTCTAAGGGAAAAGGTGATTGAAAATGAACTTGCTTTGGAATATGTGCATACTAGTGATTAATTGGCTGATATCTTCACAAAGCCTTTGCCAAAGGAGACATTTGAAACTGTGAGACAGAGACTGGGAGTTCTGTCTCTTGTCTCTCTTCAGTAAGTTACAGAGATATTAGATTCAGGGGGAGTTGTTTTCTAGATTATTTTAAATGTCCTGAATCTCATTTGTACATAGTCTGTATATAGTTTTTTGTACACATTTTTTGGTTGGCAGTGTTACAATATTGTGCATTTGATCAGTGTAAAGTAAAGTGTTGGTTTTGGCAAAAAAAATTTGAGGATTGCATTTACAAGAACAGGAATCTATTTGTTGTGGTATTTTTTTTGCCTTTGACAATTTTATGTCAAAAAGGAGGAGAAATGAGTTATGGTTTTGCCATCAATGTCAAAGACAAAGGGGGAGTTTTGTAGCACATTTCACAGTTGAGTATATTGTCTTTTCATTGATGTCAAAATATCAGGTTATCAGGATGTTGCATTTCACAGTTTTCACAAGATGCAGTTGACAAATGTGTTGATCACATGATATTTCAGAAGGATTCTTCATAGGACAGTTTATGTCATGCTTTTAGTGAAGGCATTATGAGTGGTCTTCATGCAATTATGACACACTTTTGATTGTGACTTGTTGTAATCATAGTGGTTTGGTATCATCTCAGTTTTCAAGTTGTAAAACTCTTACAAGTGGTCCTTCATGGTAATGACATCAGTGACACATCAGTGTTGATCCTATGTGAAGTTGTTCTGACTTAGTCATTTCAGTAGATGACATTCATTGCATTTTATCAATATTGAATCAGGGGAAGGGCTTGTGGCATTTAATATAAGTTAATATACATTATATTAATTTCATTTAACTTGGCTTCATGACAGTGCCAGATCAGTTGAAGTTTGGTTTTCAATTAAGTGTTAAAAATATGTTGAGGTTTAGAATAATTGAAGTGGTAAATGTGGTTTACTTAACACTTAACAAGTCATAAATTTTGTGCTCAACACTTATTCTTCCTAACCTTACTGCCTGTCATAACACTTTGCACTTTATGTTATAACCTTGAGGTGACCGGTGATAGCAGGTTCTTTCTAAGTGATGACCGGCTAGAGGCATCATTAGTCGTAGTGGGATAAGTCATATGGACCCCGCTCCCCTAGCGCAAACGGTGGACATAAAGTTGTGTTTAAAGCCACCGCATCCAACGATCAGAGTTTAAATAAAGATTAGCGGGCACCGCAGATTAGAGGGTCAGTTTTTAAATAGAAAGTATCTTCAAATGGTTAGTTCATGGCTTTAAAGTTGACGTTCACTGTTGTTAAAAAGGCAATAAAGCATGTTTTTCTTGACCTTTCTCACCGAAGTTCAAGGGCCACTGAAGTTGATTTTTGTGTGAAGGAAAGAGTGAGATTTAGAAGGTTTCTAATTGAGAAGAAGATGAAAAGGCAGAGTTCTTCGAAGGGGTTTCATTTTTCCTTGTTTTGTGTTTTTGATTTTGATTAGAGAATATGATTAGATTGAGAAAAAATATGATGTTGAAGTTGAACTGATTTTTGAAGATTTTGTTTTGATGGAAGTTTATTTTGTATATAGAGAGATTTTGTATTGCAGGTGAATTATCATTGCAGATAAGGGGATGATCTTGATGAGTGTGAAAATATTTTCAGAGCATGAGAAAATAAGTTGATTTTGAGTTGAAGAGTTTTGAGAGAGGTTTTTTAGGATGAGAAAGATTTCTTGAGAAGATGAAAGATTTTATTATGAGATGAATGTTTGCAGGTATGATGGTGCAATCCAGATTGAAAGGTTTTTATGATTGAAGAGCAGAGCATTAATTTTTGTTGATAGGATGATGCAATCAAGATTGAAGTGTTACAGAGCAGATTGAAGTTTTGAAAGATAATCATTTTTAGAGAAGGTTAATTTTTCAATTTTGCAGTCAGAGAGTTTATTATATTGTGAATTGATTTTGGAATTGTGTTACAGAGGAAAAATACATTTATTTGATTCTTTTTGAAAGGGAGAAATAAGGTATTGTGATTATTGAAACAGGGAAATCCCCTGATTTATTCTTTTCATTGAATGTTGATGTTGTAATGTCAGTGAGACATGCAGAGAAGTACAATATGCCAGTGAGGTAGAATTGTAATGTCAGTGAGACAATTGTAATTAGAAATTTGTGTTAAGCCAGTGAGGCAGTTGAGTGGTTTTTATACCCCAGGAGGGTTTTCCACTCAGGAAATTTCTTGTGTCAAGTTTTGTTTTGATACTCTGCATATGTTCTTTGTTCTATCTGAAGAATTCTACAATTGTGAATTTAAATTAAGAAAAGGAGTAAAAAGTGTTAAAATTGTTAACAACACTGATTCACCCCCCCTCTCAGTGTTGAGTGTATTCCTATAATTGGCACTGATGATAACAATGGGAAGGATGTTCACTCTGTTCCCACTGAGGTTCCTACAAACCCTGATTTTATGTAGGAGGACTGTAACAATGCTAAAGGTGGTATGGAGGAGGAACTTAATGAGGAAGGTAATCATTCTAATGTTTTGACTCAAGTGAAGGAGTGAGTAGATTTTCTAGAGAAGAGGGTCTTTTCTCTTGGTAGATTCATTACAAGCATGCTTTGTAGGCTCGCTATGGCTAATCTCTCTCTGCTGCAGGAACATGAAGTCCTCACTCATGGTGTTGATGATGATAGGGTTAAGGAATTCAATAGAATGTTTGAGTTTCTTTTTAAAGGCTGGGAAGATACCCTTTCCTAGTCTTCTTTCTAAGCTTTCTATTAGCTAGTTTTTTATTAATAGTTTCTTTTTGATGTATATCAGTTATATGTAAGCTGTCTGTGGTGGTTTTGGGTATTTTCATCTTCTGAGCCTTTTTTGCCCTTTTTGGGTTCTACTTTGTAAGGGTTCGGCCCCTAGTTTTGCTGCCTTATACTATAAAAAATATTATACACTTTAAACAAATTAATAATCTTAAAAAAATATTAAAATAATTTTGTAAAAGTAAATAATTTTAATAGGAATGAAAATTTTGTTTAAATTATCATGGGTATCAAGGTTAAAAATTAGTCAATAGAATAATTCATATTTTTAGAAATTGGGAGTTATTATCTAATAAAGCTCTATAGATGCCTTCAACTAATATTTCTTATTCATGTTCCTTGAGTTACACTGTCATGAAAAGTGTGATCAATGAAAATTAATTTTATAAAAGTTGTCAACAAATCATATAAATTAATGTTCTTTTTTCTTTGTAGTTGTTAGTGCTATTTATTAGCTATTTCTTTGTTGTCTCTTAGCTCTTTCTACCCTATAAGGGCCTTGGACTATTTAGTCTTTGGGTCTAATATGTAAAGGGTTGGGATCCTTGTTTTCCTATTTTATCTTATCAAAATGAAATTATATGAAAAATATGCTTAACTTGAAATTGAGAAGAAAATAATTTTAATTTTATAATAAAATTTTAGTGATACCTAAAACCAACAATATACACTTTTTACAAATTAATAATAATTAAAATTATTTATAAAATAATTAATATTTGAAGGAGCATTTGCAAACTTAAGGTTTAAGTTAAATGTTTTGATAGACTACAAAAATACCTCCTACTTGTTGTGATGCCCCATCATGCAACCCTAGAGTGCTAGACTAAAAAGTGCAAAATTACTGAATTTTTTTTTTGAAAGCAAGAAATTACATTATTAGTAACCAAAGATATCATAATACACAACATAAAGGAAAGTGTACTTCTAACTCCTCTAGGGAAACGTAACTACATCAGTGCAATGAAAGTTAAACCACACAAGTGATAAACATTATACTACTACTTCAGATAAGAACAACTTTTACATTTACAAGATAGTTTATTTACAAAGTTACAGTACAAGATTACAAGACCGATCGTGTTGGTTTACAAATGAGTACATATGAAAGTATACAACATTACTGAATGTGGGGAGCAATTTGGAACTAGAACTCCTCTACATAGGACTCGAACCGAATCTCCAAGAAGACCAATGGATAGATTTGCCACCCAACCATGTGGAACCCTGAGGTCCACCCCTCCAAGCTAGGAGATAACAACGAGGATTCCACCAAGCCAAAGTAACAACATCCAAAATAATAGAACGACAACTGACTTGACACAACTGACTATATCAATAAAACCTGCACAAGACAGAACATCACTCCAGAGGTAACAATGAAAGCAAAGGAGGGAAGTAGCTAAGCTACAACAAGGAGAGTGTCATCACATGGTCCTGATCATGGGTTATCTAGGCTATCTCTCACTAGAAGCTGGCCCCCATCTATGGTTATCCTGGCAACCCTTTGGCACTGGCCCCATAGGGTGACACATGCGAAGCTGACACATCCTTTCATGTGGACACGGAGGTTGACCTTGCCAACTAGGCTTTCTCATCCCATCCTTAGCCTTTGAGAGCACTTAAGGCATGGGTGAGGCAACATACTTATCTTGTTATGTGAAAGACTACCCGACCCACCTAGATATATTTTAAAAATTATCACTTGATTACAACTTCCATGGGGTTATCCAGGCAGCCACTTCGGGCACCAACCCCACCATGAAATCCACTCTCCTTTCTACACTAGCTAATCCTATACAACATCTGAAACAAATGACATGCATGGTGAGAGCTATAAGGTATCTAACTCCTCACAACCCATCATGTTACATATACATATACCAAGTTCCATATCCAAGAGACTATCTCCCATTCCTTACAAGACCCAAAAATTTAGTTAACCCATTACATTGACATGCCATAATTTTTGAACCAAAAACCAAGAACTACACCATTGGAGTTAGATACATAACCAATGATAAGGTGAGCGTTATCTGACAAGGACAATGCTTTCACATCTTGACACCAAGTACACATGATATTCCTCAAGATTCACACTTCATAGTTAACCAAATCATAGACAAAAAACTCCACCCCAAAGTAAACATAATGATCCAATACAAGCATAAAGATATGACCAGGAAGGAAATCGAACAAATGATATTTAATAATTCATAACTTAAAACATAGAAATACAAATGAGGTTATAACTTCCTTCGAAGAAATTTAAGCTTACAAAAGGAGCAATTCTATACAACTCCAAACATAATTTTTTTCTAGCTAACATTTTAATGACTACCATTCTCTAACAACTTTAAATATATAAATTCTTTCAATAATAATAAACTTCCATTCATCAATTATTTTGTATAACTCTAGTCTTTTATACCTAAAAGGAGTACTAGAAAAAGAGTGATAATTTGATTTACAACTAATTTAAAACAAGGTCTAACATTACATGCCATTATGTTATAACCCAAACAACAATATATTTCAAGAACCTAGCAATTACTTGAATACAAGGAATAATACTTTTTATATTATTTTAACTATGCATAAATACACTTTTCCTATAAGCACAAACATCTTACTAAGTACGATTTCATTAAGATACAACTACCAAAGCAAATTTATTTCCTTTCCCATAAGCAAAATGAACTATCTATCAAATTAAATTTTCAAACAAAACACTACAATATGTACATATTTCCTATTAACATAAGTTACCATCAAACATTTAACTAGCTATAATTCCTTAACAAACAACTACAATACCAATCTATTACGCTATTAGAATCACTTCTAATTTACCTTCTAATACTATAATTTCTAGACAATGAACACATTTCGCAAGACCAATCACATGCCATATAACATTCTATGAATTACAACTTCGAATACAAACATTATAACCTTAATAGTTTTCTATAACCTTAATTTACTATCTAACATCTAACAATTTCTATCAAACCTATATAATTTCCTAACCTATTACCACTTTCAAATACAAATCAATACATATGTGCTTTCTTAAGAGAACAAATTCTATATTATCATGCTACCATTTGAAAATTACTAAAAAAAACCTAACCATAACCCATTCTACATTACAAGCTCTACACATATTTCATTAACACCGCATTACGACTGCTATGGCTCAATAAACGACTACTATTAACATGCATAATACTAAAAAAATTTTACTAACACTTTACATTTGCTATAAGTTCTAACACCCTATCGACTATCCAATCTACTACAAGGTGACTGCAGATTACTAATATAACAACTACTAAAGTGACTTCCAAACCAACTGCCTTGTCTAAAAAGAACGACTCCACTATACGGATATCACACGTTATAAACCCCAATGTTAATACCAGCCACTAATCAAGGAAAAAAAAACATGGAATGGATACAAATAGCAACTGCAGAAGTTTGGTAGATAACTAACATAAATATAGCCCATGTCCATACTCAAGACACAATCAGCCATTAAAAAAAGGAAACAGAAACTAGAGGATACAAGTACAACTACAAAATATGACTCACATACCAATCTAATCACATAGACATTTATTTGGCTTGGGCACCTAAGAATCTTTAACAATGTTATTCAATTTTTGTTTTCTAGGTTTATGAGAATGGGTAGATGTAGCAGAGGTTCGACCAAGGAAGAATTAGAAGAAGATCTAGATAGAGCTGATTGTCTACAAAGGAAATTCGATAGGGTCATAAGCAGAGCATAACGCCATAAAGTGGCAGTAAAAGACACAAGAATAAAGATAAATGTAAAGCTCAAATAGCAAAAGATTCTTACTTGATTGACCAGATTTCAATGATAGAAAAGGCATATGTATAATATCAATCCTAGCCCCACAACAGAAGCCTATAAGAGAGCATAGTCATCCTCTAATCATAAAAGCAAAAGGGTATATCATACAGATAGAATAGTTGGAAAACTCTGGCAGACATATAATCAAAATGTGGAATCTTAGATAGGTAAGTGAGTTATTTTGCAAAAAGCTCAAAGAAATAAGGTGTCTTATCACTCTTTGGTTTGCAAGAATTGAACGAAAAAATGGATTTTGTTAAATAGGTAAAATATTTTGAAGAAACATGACTAATAGCTGCAAGGAGAGAACTCTTCTTGACTTAGCAAAATAAGTTCTTGGAATAGCATGAGGGAAGGAAATTTTAGTTGGAAAGTATGGTTGGAAATTCTCTTGAAGACATAAATGAAAAAAATGGAGAAATACAGACAAGCCCGATGATTTATTGACAAAATCCCCAAGATAAGTCTTAGCAACTAATGCAGGAACACCAAGATGGGAAATCAATATTAGAGCATCCAGAGATTAAAATTTGTAGAGATAACGATGGTAACACAACACAACTAAATGAGGTTTGAATCGACACAAGGATCCAAGACTGTCGCAATTTTTTATTTAAATTTTTTTCCCAAAGATGATTAGCGAGAGAAATCAAGGTGGGAGAATGCAACAGGCAATCCAGAACAAAACCTTAGACTAGTTGATTCAAAAGCATGAGGGAGAAGAATTAATTTATCCAAGCACAATAAAACTCAAACAAGAATTATACAGAACATACCCGGAACAAAATTTTGATCTGAAGCCTCCAATTTCTTCTGTATTCCTGCAACCAATCTTGATTTTTCCCCATATTCTGAATTCACCTTCCAACCCCCTCTCAGAAACAAAGCCCCCCAATATAAAAATGGTTCAGCTCATAAATTAATGCAGACATACATCCGTTACCTAGCATCCCACTCCTCTGAGAATTCAAAATCTTAATATAAAAAGAGATCCCAAATCTTACAATTAAAAAATTGACAACTCATGGCATTAATTCACTTACCAAAAAATTATTCTTTAACCAAGTACATACTAATTACTTGTAACCACAACTTATGACACAAATACTTTAGAATAGGAGATAATAAATTCTAGCCTATTTTAAAATTTAACTAAGGTGTCATTCCAAGTTCTAGGCTAAATCAAATACTATCCAACAAACATAAAAGAAGCATGATTATTTTAATAAGAAATCAATAAAGTATTATCCAACTACGCATGAGCATTATTAACATGACTCAATGATACTCCACAACACCATATTACCAAACATAGAAGGCAAGGACCAAGCGTCACAACACGACTCAAGACCACAACAGAAGACAAGGACCAACCTAGTGGAATAGTCCCCACATTATCTCCCATCACTGATACCCATTGGTGCAAGAGCCCACTCAAACCTACTATATTAGGTGGAATCAAGGCTCGGTACCTGTAGCTTGCATCCAAACAATTGGTTGTATATGATAAAATACATATATGTCTACACACAGAGCGTCAAAGAATCACGGCGCAGTAGGGTACTTGAAGCGAGTAATACTACACCGTCCCTACTCTTGAACAAGATTATAACCACTGCATTTGACAATAGATATCAACAGATCTAATAAAACATGCAAATATTAATCCATTTCTAATCATGTCCAACACATCATAACTAAAGTAATGATAATGTCATTATAAACTCATAACACATGTCTAACTATATCAATCGAACATAGTCCATCAAGATAAAAATAAACATAAACTATCACCTACTAACCCAATGTCTCAGAACTATATAAATGCAATGAAATACTGGCAACTATCTTAGAATTGGTAGAGAGAAATATGAAACTAACAACTATCACAAGTGAAATTGTGAGGGGCATTACATCCTCCCCCCTAGAATTAGGCTTACTCCTGGAAGTCTACAAATAAGTAAGGATATAACTCCCTCATCCTGGAAGCATCCTCCTAGGTAGCAGAAGTCTCATCATTAGGATCCCAATGGACCCTGACCTGTTCCATGTCTCTACCCCTGAGAGAAAGTCTCATGTGTTGTAGAATACCTACAGGCTCCAAAGCTAGCTGCCCATCCTCTACCTGTAGAGCAGTCAAATCAAGAACATGTGCAATATCTGGATAGTAAGGTCTAAGTACAGAAACATGAAACACATCATCGATGCATGAAAGGCTAGGCAGCAAAGCAAGATGATAAGCAACTGGACTGATCCTCTCCAACACCTCAAAAGGTCCAACAAAGTGTGGTGCTAGCTTAGAGCCCTTTCCATAGCAGATTGGACTCTTTCGAGGTTGCACATGCAAGAAGACCTGATCCCCAATAGAAAACTGATGATCTATCCTATGAGCATTTGCATACTTCTTCTGTCTATCCTGAGCTGCCATCAAATGCTCTCTAATCCTCTCAACCTATTGCTCCATATCTTGAATCAAATCTGGACCAAGGAGAACTCTATCCTCCAGAGGATCCCAACTCAGAGGAGTCTTACACGAATGACCATACAAGGCCTGAAATGGAGACATGCCGATAGAACTGTGATATCCATTATTATAGGCAAACTCCACCAAGTAAAGGTAGTCCTCCCAACAGCTTTGTCGATCCATCACATACATCCTCAACATATCCTCGAGAACTTGATTAACCCTCTTAGTCTGACCATCAGTCTCAGGATGGTAAGCTAAACAAAGAAGTCCAAAGAGTGGAAGTGAATACTGGATCCCTATCAGAGATGATCCTATGAGGAATCCCATGAAGTCTGACAATGTCCTCCATAAACACTCTGGCCACCATGGGAGCATTGTAAGAAAAATGGATAGGAGAGAAGTGATCTACCTTCATCAACCTGTCCACAGTGACCATAATAGCATCATGTCGATGAGAGGATACCGGCAAACCAACAATGAAGTCTGTCGAAATGATATCCCACTTCCACTCTGGAATCAAATGAGGCTACAACAGACCTGCAGGATGCTGATGCTCTGCCTTCACCCTCTGACACTCAAGACATCTTGACACAAAATCAGCAATATCCTGATTCATACCACTCCAAAAGTATAGCTGACACAGATCTGCATGCATCTTCTTGACACCCAGGTGGGCAGAATAGGGTGCCTGATGCGCCTCTGACAACACTAGGGTATGAAGACCCTAAGAACTAGGAACATAGATACGACCCAAATGTCGCAAAAGACCATCAGACTCAAGAGAGTAACCAGAGAATCTACCCTCTAGAGGTCTACCAGACACAATCTCGGATCTCACCTCCTGGCACCAACTGTCGGTAGGAAGTGCTGCGAGAATCTAACCTCTCAAATCAACTAAGAGAGAGACCACTAAGATCTCATGCCTCCAATGACTAAGAGGATCCGCTACAACATTCTCCTTGCCCTGAATATATCTAACCTCAAAGTCATACTCACACAAGAACTCCATCCAACACCTCTACTTCACATTCATGTTTGGCTACGTGAAAATATACTGCAAACTATGATGATCACTGTACAGCTCAAACCGATGCCCTAAGAGAAAATGCCTCCATCTCACCAAGGCATGCACAACTTCTGCTAACTCCAGGTCATTAGTGGGATAGTTCAATTTGTGATCCTTGAGTTTGCGAGACTCTTAGGCAATCACGCGACCATCCTGCATCAGAATTGCTCCCAAACCCTCCAAAGAAGCATAGGTATAAACAACAAAGTCCCTAGTAGGAATAGGAACTACTAAAATAGGTGCACTAGTTAACTACTCCTTAAGGGTCTAAAAAGTTGCTTAACACTGCTCTGACCATACAAACTTCTTCCCTTTCCTCTGAAGAGAAGTAAAAGGATGAGCAATCCTCGAAAACCCCATAACAAAATGGCAGTAATAGTCTACCAAACCCATAAAACTACGGACCTCAGAAATATTAGTAGGTGCAGGCCAATCCATAATAGCTTGAATCTTCGAAGGATCCACCACAATACCCTCTTCAGAGATAACATGACCCAAATACTTCACCTCTGTTTGAAAGAATTCACATTTTGACAAATTACCATAAAGCTAATTTTCTCTCAAACACTGCAACACCTGGCACAAATGCACCTCATGCTCCTCCATAGTCCTTGAATATATCAATATATCATCTAGAAATACAAGGACAAGTCTGTCGAGATAAGTGCAGAAAACACCATTCATCAGGCTCATGAAAACTAAAGGTGCATTCGTCAACCCAAATGGTACTACTGTGAACTCATAATGTCCATAACGGGTGTAAAATGTTGTTTTGTGAATATCTGCCTCAAATATCTATGATATCTTGACTTAAGGTCAATTTTAGAGAATACCTTAGCCCCCCTAATCTGATCAAACAAATCATCGATTCGAGGCAAGGGGTACCTATTTCTCACTGTTACCTTATTGAACTATCGATAATCGATACATAGCTGTAGTGATCCATCCTTTTTTTTCACAAAGATCACAGGTCCTCCAACTGCAGTTGAAGCTCCTTGAGCTCCTGAGTGGTCATCCTGTATGGAGCTCGTGAGATAGGCTCTGCACTGGGAACCAGATCAATCCTGAAGTCGATGTCACACTTAGGTGGCATCCTTGGAATATTAGATGGAAAAACATCAGCATACTCCCTCAAGAGTGGGTGATCGTTAAGAGATGCCTCTCAACTCTCCTCCATCTCCAAGTCACTAATAGAAACTGTAAAAAGCTGACATCCCTGATGCATGCATCTCTTAAGTTGCATAGCAGAGATCATACATAGGGAAATAGGTCTCTAAACTCCTACAACCTCAACCTCTGCACCATAATTATCCACACATCTAACAAACTTATGCCGACAATCGATCACTGCCTGATGGGCATGATAGTATATTAGAATTATTAAAGTTATATGAACAATTAAATTGCAAAAAAAATTATTTGTCTTATATTTTTTTTATTATTTTAATTTATAGACATAGATTTTTATATATTTTAATAAAATTATAAATAATTTAAATTTAAATTTGGTGAGGAAAAACTCAAATTCTACTTACTGACTATTACGAATATAATCAATTGAATATTTTTGTCAAACATATTGGGAAAAGGGTTCTTCTATAGGGAGGGTGATCATGATTTATGTTAATAAAATAAACTCTATAGAATTTATCACATTAGTATATGAAAATGTCTTGAAAATTTGAATTGAGAAAATAATTTATAATTATTTTTAGAAAAATAATTGTTAAAATATTTGTGTGTACACATTGAACATATGGTGAAATTATCACATATTGTGTATAATAAATAATCAAAATTTTAAAAGAGATCTTCAAAACATGTAAAAATAAGTAATTTTAAGAGGAATGAGAATTTTGTTAAAATTGTCATATGAGTATCAAAATTAAAAATAAGTGGGATCAAGTCTTGTTGAGTGCAAGGCCCAACACCATAAGGGATGAGATTAAGATCATGTTTGAGCTACTTTGGTAGAATGGATATCTGGCAATCCTTTACTTTTAGCTATACCCTTTAGTCCTTGAGTCTTAGTTGAAGAGATATTATCAACTTAGACACACTCCTAAATTGAATTATAAAAATAATTTAAATTTGACATAAAACCCTAAAAAATAAAAATCAATTAATAGAATAATTCCCATGATATATTACAACTATTACTTTAATATTCTAAATTTTAATTTGTTGTGATCTCATTTAAATATTTTACATTATAATTCTTTTTAATAAATTTATGCCTTCTAAATATTTTTATTTAGAATTGTCTATTATTCTATATATTTTATATAAAAAAATGTATATTATTATAATTATTATAAATATTTGTTTATAATTGTCTATTATTCTATGTATATTATGGTTGACTAGGGACTATCATCCATAATGCTACATAAATAGGTTCAATTTTCTTTGTTATTAGTATTAATGATAAATATCATCAATACAAATAAAATTCATTTAAAAGGAGATTTTGAAAAATGAGCTTATGAATACTAAGTTAAAAGCTAATTTTATTTACAATTATTTTTCTTTAAAATAAATTAAATTTCATTTAAATTTCTAGTTGTATTTGTTATTTATTGTTTTTATTATTATTATTTATATTTTTGTTACTCTATATATTTTTTAAAGTATAAATAATTTTGTAAAAAGTAATTTTAATTAAAAATTATGATTTATAAAGTTATGGCCAAATATTTTATAAACATTTTTTAAAAGGGTTTTTCAATGGAGTATGAACATGACTTGTGTTAAAAGAGGTAAAATGTATAAGGTTATTATTATATTATATAAAAATGTCTTCCAATTTTGAATTGAGAAAGAAAATAATTTTAGATTATTGAAAAATAAGTGATATAATATTGTTTCTATATTAAATGTTTAATTTAGCTTCAAATATTTTAAACTAATTAAACTAAGAGAAAGGATTTTTTTTTATTCGTAAAGATAGAGGTTTATATTGATTAGTCATAAAATATTACAAGTAGGTGTATGTAAGCAGTTTTCCTGCATATCCTTTCAAGAACTGACTTCCACAGATACTTCAAGAGGGCCTCACAGGGCCACTGTCTATCAAAATTTGCTTTTATGACTATTTGGATCAACAGGGGAAAAACCTACTGAAACTAAAAACATATTAGCTATATTATATTGACATCTTACCTAATAGACTAACTGACAGAGAACAGAGAGAAAATTGTAATTATATGAAACTTCGCTCCCTTGCCAAGGTTTGAAGCTCGACTGACCAGTCAAAATCCCCATCGACCACCTCCATGAGCAGCATTTTCTTAAGGCACCTAAATACCTTCGCCACCTACTCTCGATGTTCAACTAAATCCATTCCCTTCAAGTCCAGGATGAGGGGAAATACTTTAACAATCTCCAGAGGGTCCTTTGGGGTAGAGATGTCCTTGGGTCGAGGGATACCTGCCCCTTGTAAGATAGCATCCAAAATGGTGTTAAGGCCACCAAGAAACTCAGGTTTAAACAATTTAACCATCATCCCTTTCGTCGTTCCTGTTGTCACCCTTGCATCCAAGATTGAAGCCAAAAAATAAGAGGAGACATGGGTGTCTACTCGATAGAATTCCCTAGCGAGCAGGAAGTCTCTTCCTAGAATGATTTTCATAGTCAGAAGAAGGAGATCCTCATGGCGCCGTAAAACCCATTTCAACCTTTTGTCTGAAATAGCTCCCTTGAAGGCCATCTGACGGACGGAGCTTTCCAACTATAAAGGAGTCACCAACCCTAAGTTGATCAAGCCAGCGATAGAGATTCTCGTAATAAAACCAGATCCCTCTATCATTTTCACCACAATGCTGCCTTCGACTAAGGGAATACAATCCACTCAGGGGAGGAATTATGAAAATATTAAAGCCAGCGAAGAACTTCTAGAGGTTTCCTTGACTGAAACCCTACAAATCCATAATTCCTTCGATAGCTGGAGAATGAGAAATAAACCATTGAGCAGGTTGGACCGTGCGAGAGCTCATTAAAGAGGGAGGGGAGAAACCGCATAACTCCCAATTATTATCTGAAGCCTTAGGAAAGTGACCAAGGTTGCCAAAGGTCCAATCTGTGAATTCGACCCTTCCATGATTACATGGAAAGGGTGCCCACCCAACCACCCAATAGTCTAAGATAAAGGATTCTTAAAAACTATTAAAAAATAATTAATTTTATGGAAGATTATAAAACATGCTTAAATTATTAATAAATTTGAGTAAAACATAATTAATAAATGTATATTCATAAGTTATATTATATATTATACAATTTTAAAATGTCACTCTCTAATAGCTCTCCTACCGACATGCCTAGTTTATTGTATGTTTCTAGTGCCCTAGGTCTCAACTCCCTGCAAGACTTCTCTGCTCTCTCTAAAATTTTGGCTCCTAGTTTGCGTATGGAGGGGACGATGGTGTTTTTTTATGATGGCCATCAACTATGAGGGACTCTTCTTCTAGTTTGGATTTGGTAGTGGTGTCTAAGTCTCCCCTTTCATCATCTCACCCTATTGTCTCTAGTAGTGGTTTTTCTACTGTAGGCACTTCTAGTCTAATTTGGGAGCTTATATCTAGCGATGGATTGGTTGTGCAGGGGGTGGAATCAGCCATCCTTGTTTTGCAATTATTGCTACTCACTCAAGAAATCTCCCTATACATGTCCTTTCGCATGGGGGAATGCCATACTACTCTTGGGAGTCTCTTGACTCTACCCATTACTAAGGTCACACCTACTTTTTTTTTTGGGGAGGAGGTGCTCGAGGGAGAGTTCTTCATGGAGTGATAGGTAATCTATAGATTTTGTAAGTTTTAGCTAGGGCTTCATGTTCTCCACATGTGACTTTTAGATTCTTAGCTCTCCTTGATCGATAGTAGGATGGAGATTTACCCTTGTGCCAAGGGTTTTTTCATCATAGTTTTTAATTTGGCAAGTGACCTAGATGTGATGCTCCTTAATCAAGTTTGGGTGAGGGGGAACCACTCCCTCATGCCAAAACTATGGTATCTAAATCTCAATCAAACTACAAAATTTGTTAATATATTGTTTGTTTGGGTTTGGATGCCCAATCTCCCCCTATAGTTTTGGTTGGAGTCATGCTATGAGGATATCAGTAATATGTTGGGTAATTACCTATTAATTGACATTGATACCATAGTCTTTTCTCACATGACCATTGCCTACATATTAGTAGATATGGACATTTCTAAGGATCTTTAAGCAAACATTATTGTTTAGCTAGGGGATTGTCCCTAGATTTAGCTATTGAATTATAAGGGTTTACTGTTTTAGTGCCATTGATGCTTTGATAAAAATCACTTGGCTTCAAATTATTCTATCTATGCATATGGTGGATGGTGTGGCATCTTGGTGGAAGGGAATCCTTCCTCATCATCTCATAGTCGATGGTCCTCTCCATAATTCTCTTCTTGAAGTGCCTCCTACTCTAGTTGTGCCTACCTAGGAGCTATGGGGGTGGTCATGTATATTTTATTAATTTGATTGAGCCTTCTCTAGCTGAGAGTGATCATATTGCTTCTAACTTGCCACCTTTGGATAATCCTTTAGTTCTTATGCAATTTGTCTCTTCTCTAACAAGGCTTTTAGGAGTTTTCACAATTCAAATGGTTCCTCCTACGAAGGGGTTGATTGATCTCTTATATCCTTCAACCACTTTCCAAATCAATGAGAATGCCTTAGACTCTTAGACAATGTTTCAAAGGAGGAAACTTGTGTTTGATAGGACCTCCAAATTGTGTTTTGAATCCCCAACCCTAAAATTGAGGGACGAAGAATGCTACAATAGGTTTAGGAATGGTGTAGGCTTAGTCCTTTGTTGTTTTATGTTTTGGCTAACCCTTTGTGGTCATTCTATGTTTCTCCTAGTCTCTTTTTTGTACTAAGGATGGGGGCCCTTTCAAGACCCCAACTTTACCTATTATCAAAATAAATTATATATTATAGGTATCATTTTTTTATGAATATCTATGTTGTAAAAATGATTGTTTAGAATTATCTCTTTATAAAGGTGAAGAGTGCATTATTTCTATTTAATCTATTTATTTTTCTTTCTACTTGAGAAGTCTTATGTATTAGTTTCCAATATTTAACTTAGATCTATTTGTGCATATTTTACTACCTAAGACCACCTTTTCTAAACTACAATATCTAGGTTGACCCATTCCTAAAAAAAATAGTATTCTTATATAGTAGTATTTTTTAAAATTTGCATATGTTATTTTATATATTTTTAAAATAAAATTTAATTTTCTTAGCAACAATTGTTGGATATAGTTAATATATAATGGCACTCTCACTCTACTTTGGTTTAGTGCCTCTTGGGTCACCACAAGACTTTCCTTCACTCCCCTCTATTCCTTTTTCTTGGCCTACTTTGGTGGATGGATCCACCACCTTTCTTGGTGTAGATTTGGTGGATCAAACTATTATTTTGGATTTTGTGGAGGTGGCTAGGGATTCTCTCATTCCTTTGCTTTCTGTTGGTTTGGTAAGACTCAACTCTAGCCTAAACAATGTGATGGTCAGTCTATTTCTTCACCTAGCTCTCCCTTAAGGGTTTATGTAGTTTCTTCTTTCCCTTAAAAGGAGTGTGCATCTTATTCCAATGGTGACATTCATTATACTGCTATTGTTGATCCTCCTATAGATCTAGGATTGAATAGTAATGGATGCCCTTGCTCTTTTGTTTATGTGTTGCCTATGTTGTTTAGAATGTGATCCAGACAATTTGTAAGTGAGTCACACTCCAATGTGACACACTAACTATCCTCCTTGTTAAGGGTGGCCTCCTAGTCACTCCCACTAACATGACAAGAGCCAATCAAGTGGAGGTAGGATTAGGGGTTGTTCTACTCTCATTATTGAGTAAGAAGAATGTCACAGATGATGGTTGGGTTGTGTGCTATATGTCTATATTGACAAATATTTCTAAGGAGACATTCGGTTGCAGTCATTGCAATGATAAATGTATGACCTAAAGGGTCACTAGTCCCAAGTTTCCTAAGCTTAGCATGAATCTTTTTTTCTTATTGATGATTTAGAGATGCTCTAGTCTTCTTTTATAATCTCAAATGATTTGTTGTATCATGTTGTTGGTTTGTGACATGTTGCTAATGTTCTCATTCTTCTCTTGTTTGTTGATGGATTGGATGGGGAAAGTTCTCCCCACTCTCATCAAGAATGGATTATATCCAATGTTCACTAATCCTAGGCCCATTGAATTCTTTGATATAGAGTAAGCGCTATGTTTCACGTTGTTGTTGTATAATACGTTGAGTCAATTTTACCTCATTATGAGATTGGGGGTTTATTCTTGTTTTGATTTAAGTTTTCGTAATGTTTTTGATGTTTTTATGAATGCAATATAAATGTATGTATGTCATAGCCCATTATTTTCTAATTAAAGTTAGATAATTATTTCCATTAGTCTCATTTGAAAACACTAAAGAGGCTTTCTTATGAAGAAAAGACAAAAAAAGAAGGTGATTTGGCATATAGGACAAATAAGAACATGAGGTGGCACTAAAGGACAAAGACAAAAAAAGACAAACTACACAAAGGACAAGAAATACTAAGAACAAAATAATATATGACAAGAGAGATCAATTTAATTAAGGAAAGACCAAACCTTATAAAGGAGCGTTGATTCTTGTTAAAGGCTAATCCTCATCAAATCGCATATGTTAAGACTAAATAAAGGGATGTGAATACCTAAAAGACATACCTCATGGAAGAAACCTACCCCAATTGAGACTTTATAAAGGGCCTTGGATCAGCGATAGAGCATCATCTCATCAACTAATTCAATACAAAAAAAAGTCATCGGAGTAGATCAAGATCTCATCTGAACTCATGAATTGAAATCATCTTAAGCAGTTCAAGGAAGTTGATCATCTCTACCATTGGATAGAACAAGCCAAAGAACCTTATTCAATAAATATCATTCAATATTTCATTGGGGAAGGTAGTGAAGACAAGAGGATCCTTACAAATCCTCACAGCCAAAAGCAAACAATCACTCATCAAATTCAAAGGACGAACTTCCACATCAGTTCGTGGTGCCCAATAAACTCAAAATCATATTCTTCTTCAGTAAATTGATCAGAGCCATTTGTAATAGTAGTAAAGGTATGAAATAATGCTCTTACCCCAATTTGAAATATATGTTTATACTCTGCATTTCATGAATAACATATGTTGATCGATGATAATTAGGAAATGTTTATTGCTAACTGTATATGAAGTTATAATTGCATTTTAGGATTTAATAATCTTAGATGCTTTTCATGATATAAACATATATAGAATTATAAAAGTAAATGATTAGATAGTGATCATGAATAAATATGCAAGGAAGGAATAGAATTAATATGATCTAGATAAATGAAAGAATATGAGAATAGTGTGGTTTCATAGTTCAAGTAAATATGGTTTATAACATGATTATATGTAGTAATCTGGAATAGAATAAAGGTGGAATATGATTGTCATTTAAGAATGCATAAACAAACAAAGATGAAAGTAAGAATAATGGAAATTCTTTAATGTAAATTAGTGTCATCTATATTCAATAGGCAAATGGACAATAGACAATCTTAATATATATAAATATATGGAACAATAAAGTTATATGAATGATCATAAGGATATGCATGAAGGCATAGGCCAATTAAAATGATAAGTTCCATTATGGAATAAGAAAGATCATGGCATCTTGTGATCCAAGGGGGATCACAAGATGATAACATTGGATAACTATGGGACATGACTCATGATCTAATTAAGGGAGGTGTCCAAGCCTCCTCATTAATCATCTTACCATCCATCGAAGTAGGGGGTTGGATTAAGGATGTATATTAGACCTAGTTGACCCTCAAGTGGATGAAGAAAACTATGTGCATGTGAAGTCCCTTGAGCCAAGTAATGAAGAACTCTATGTGGGAGTGAAGTCCTTGGGCCTAAGGTAGTTATGAGCTCATAACAAATGTGCTCGATGAGAGGTGACACTCAATGGGATGAAGAATGTTGTGTGGATATGAAGTTCCTTCAAGCTAAATGGTGAAGAACACTGCATGTAGTGTGAAGCCTTTGGGCCTCCGTAGGGACGGACTGTGCCCTAATACATCCATACTTATGTGGAAGGTAAGAATGATTAATAAGAGGGCAACCAAGGACCCACTCAAGGTAGTACATGGGAAGTGTGTGAATGTGAATACGAAATGATTATAGTTTGAAAGTAATGCGACTAATATCATAAGGTCATAATCATAAGGATATAAGTATGAATTGGTATTAATTAGAAAACTAGAATGATAAAATGAAATAGAAATCAAACTCTTAGAATGTTCACTTCTGTAAGTTGAAATATGCAAGGTCAAGAAATTTTTTTGGCTTACTAGAAGGGGACATTACAATGTAGAACAATTTTGGTTCCTTTTTCCCAATTTGAAATGTTGTCTAATTATTTAAGAATTGAAATATGAATGCAATCTATATGTTTTTTTTTTAGAATGCAATCTAATCTATGTGTTTTTATCAGTAAAGTGCAAAACAAGCTAATCTATGTTTTATTGGAGTTTTTGTAGAACAAAATTTGAATCTAATTTAATGAATTAAAATTGTGAATGACTATGAAAGTAAATGTAATCTAGTGAATGAAAACAAGGCTAAACTAATAAATTCAAATGCAATGCTAATCAATGGAAGAAAATCAATAACCAATCAAGAAAAAGAAAAGCAATGATTTACTTTTCTAAGAGAAAGATGTGAGCTAATTACCACTTTAAAGAATTAAGAACTTGGTATGAAGAAGAAATCAATGCCTAGCTTGAACCCTCAAAATTCCTTGTGGAAACCCTCCCTTCCTTTACAGCAATGGGGTCCTTCTCTTAGCGACAAAAATGAAGATGGGAGCAATCAAAATTAAAGAAAAGCTTTGATGAAATAAATTGATCATGAGAATGCTAATGAAGTACTATGGCTTGAGCTATGGAAGCTATGATGAAAGAAATGGACTAGCATGAGATTTCTAATGAAGCACTATGGCTTGAGCTATGGAAGCTATTGCAGAATCAAAAGGCATATGAGGTCCTGCAATAGCATGGAAATGCTATGGAGAACCTTATATGCAAAGAAAATCAAAAGTAGAGATGCAATATTGAATTATCCTCCTCAAATCCATAGAGAAGGAGGATATTTATAGGTAGAAAATCAACACCACAACCTTGGTGGTGATTGGGGAGTGAACATTGGTTGTAGAGTAAATCACAGGAGAAGAAATGAAGTTAACTCTTGACTGATTGAAAGATAACTAAGATTGGTTGGCAGATGAGATTGGGCTGATTGGGAGTGTTGAATTAGTTAAGGGAATTTGGAAATTTGTTAGAGAACAAGACCCATGCAATTAGGACTCAATTTGTAGCAGATTTGGGCCATAAATAGAAGAAAACATATATTGGGTCACTGAGGGAGATCATGAAGCCATAGGAGCAACCCACAAAGGAGGTTTCACACAAGTAGTTTTCAGGATGAAGAATGATTTAGAAGGTCTAAGGATGGTTTTGGAGCCTTAAAACTAGCCATAGGATCTCTACAAGGTGGGTCACCTGTTTCACTAGGGAAATTTACCTATGGAGATCCTCTTTTAGCAACAGGGTCACCCAAGGAGATCCTAAAGTGATAGGGGGTGATGTAGAAAGAAAAGGTGGGATAGGAAAATTAAGGTTATGAAAGGGATGGGGAGGTAAATTGGATGATTCTAAAGGGATCATGAATTTCTCCTCTTGTGAAGTGGATTAGTGAGGTTATTAGGACTAGAAAGTGATAGGAAAGATCCATCAAACATTGGTCATAAAACAAGATAGACGGCGTGTAGAATGGGCTAGAAAGTTATCTCAGAGTTTAGAAAAGCTCAATCAAAGTGAAAAAACCAAGACCATGTCACCAAGAGGAATACTATTGAGAGGTATGTATATATTCATGTGCACCTACATGTACATGATTAGGACTATTTCACATCCTTGAGCTACCATGTAGGCATGTGTTTCTTTTTCATACTTACATATTCTCCCCCTCGGGGATGGTATTCTATATGAAAGGTAGGTACCAAATTCCTGAATGTGGATTAATTACCTATTGTTATTGTTCTACATTTGTACCCAAAATAACAAACATTATCTCAAATTCTTGATGCACTTTGAAATAAGTGTTGAATGGGAATGAGAAGATGTACCATCAATGCATGAGTTTTAAATATACTTGAGTCACCTCACCTTGCTGTAACAACTTGTAATGATGATAAAGGCATGCCATATAGAGAAAAAATCCTAAACAAATGGAACAACCACATGCTAATCTAGAGAGGAGAAAAATGCATTCTCCTTTTATTACATATTTTGAAGAGATGTATTTGATTTTTAGGGATTTTTAGGTTTTACAATTTTTAGGTTATTTTGACTTTCTAATTTTTATGGTTTTTCTAAAGATTTTGCAAAGGTCTAACTTGACATCTTGATGTCCTTGAGAGACCTATGTTGAAGAGATTTTTACTCTTGCCCCCTTGCATGGGGATAATTACATGCTTGAGTGTATAGATTTTCTCTTTTGAGTCTATTGGAGGAGAGACTTGTACTTAGACATTTTTTTTTGCAATTATTATTGTGAGACTCGATTGGTTAAGATATAGATATGTAGCTTTAGTAGACATATTGTACTTCATTTTCCCTCTTGTGCATATGGTTTTGTAGAGATTTTATTTTTCTTATGAGAATGCATACCTATGATGATCACACAAGTATGATACAATTTGTTTTTGTCTTTTTTTTTTAATATTCAGAATGAGGTGTAATGTCTTTGGATGTGATTCAAAAATACGAAATGTGAACTAATATGTTCTAAATGCTATGAATGCCATGATGTTATGACGTGTTTTTTTTTGTATGCATGAAATGTATTCAAGTGGAACAAATAGTGTGAATTCTCTTTACTAGGATTTTTTACCTAGGTATTGCAAGTTGGCTTGGTATAAGAAAACCTACTAAACTTTGGAATGGGATTTTATTAAGGAGTCAAGTGAGAATGAGAGGGAAATGGAACAACTTATGAAATTTTATTGGTACCTTCTATACTTATCCTTATCTAGACAAAACCTTCTAACAAGTTTTCAACTTAGTCAAGAAACAAATTTAATTGGTACCTTCTATACTTAGATCAGATATGGCCAACAAGATAGACCCAAGGTAAAGGAAATGGCTCAAAAGAAGAAGATGATCGTCAAGATAGTTAGACTCTTGGCTTTACACAACTAGTGCATGTGTGTTCTTTGTACTTCTCTTTTTAATTTTCTTCAATAAATGCCACCCTCGTAGCTTTGACCTTAGACTTATCGAGCCACTCAAGAGTATGGACATCATCAAGCCTCTACTTTTACTTTTCTCTTTGTCTCTTTTTTTTTTGATCTTTCTTTTTCTCTCTTTTTTTGGTATTTTCTCTTTTGATTTTTCTATGATCTCTTTCTTTTTTTGCACTCTTATTTTTTTATTACTTCCTATGGAGTTATGATCCCCCTAACATTTTTGACCAAGAAAGATAAGGAACTGAGTGCCACCAAGAACTTTCACTATCCATTCAAATTTCTCATTTGCTAAGGAGTAATGGGGAAGGTCCACTTGCAAGCTTATATTAGGTGTTGTAGGTTTGTGTAGTGACTTCACTTACAATTGACATCATGATTTGCTAAGACTAGGATCAATATAAAGC
Source organism: Cunninghamia lanceolata (assembly GCA_027924645.1). NCBI lineage: Eukaryota > Viridiplantae > Streptophyta > Pinopsida > Cupressales > Cupressaceae > Cunninghamia > Cunninghamia lanceolata. The sequence continues at coordinate 2,635,060 of BSBN01000984.1, forward strand.
TAAGAGTTTGAATTGATTTTGAATTTTCCAAGAATGTAAGAGCGAATGACTAATGGTAAAGATGATTATAGGGAATCTCAAAGGCTCAGAGGGTCAAACTATTCCTAGACAACATTAAACTCCTTACTAGGAAAAAATATGAACAAGAGCATATCTGATGGGGAGTGCACAGTGGAAACCATAGATTAGGTCCATGTTTCCTCTTAATCGATAAGACTTAGCAAAAGAGCTACCGATATATTTTGATCGGCCGGACAACCATCATCAGAAAGACTTCCTCAAGTCTTACTATGACCAAGCTTACCCTGATAGTTGACTTCACTTTCGGTGAGATATCGCAGGACTCACACCGAGTCGTTCAATTCTCCATCATCGGCAAGACCTCATTTATCGGCCAAGTCTTTCATCCTTCTGCCGCTACCCCGATGGTTGTTAAGTTCCCTTTGCCTTAACCATAATGGCTTCAACCGGTTGGATGTGACCTTATTGGTATGATTCTTCTCGTCCGTGAAACTCTTAACTTGGCTTCCGATGCCACAACTCTTACCGATGGCATTTACCTTTGGTGTGACTTGTTCTACCAGGAAAACCTACTCCGGAGCTGTCGATACGCCGATCACCCCAATATCACCTTTGTTCTTTACTCGTCAGTGAGACATTTACTATCAGCCACCTTAGGGTTTGCTATGCCAATACACTGATGCACAGTTTTCCTTCTCTGAACCCTAGCACATGGAAATGCTAGGTCAACCTACTGTGCAAAACACCTTGTCTGGATCCTCTGTACTATCGACACAAAAAAAAAGTGAAACGAATATTGGTACATCGAAGCCATTCTGCTGATTTCGATAGAAATCGTAACAGTAGAATGCTTCACGATGACATATGGCAACAATGGAAAGCATAGGAAGAATGGAGACCTATAGTTACACAATTTGCAGTTACAAGAAATAGAAATGAAATTGACAGAACAGAATAGCTTTATTTCTTTTGAGCACAATACACAATTACATTCACACCCTTCTTTGATCTGATTACCATCATCATTTGGTTCATTCCTCTGGGTATTTATCAACTCACCCTGAGGAGTACCAAACTGACTCCAAGAGTCTGGGAGACAACTATCTAAAACAACTTCCAACTACCCTACTACCCTATTTTGGCATTATGTGGTTACAATTTGACAAATGTGCCCTAAGTCAATTGGGGCTTACAAAAAGAACCTAGACACAAACTAAGATGACATACATTGGTCAATAGACCTTATTACAAAAAGAAAACATAATTTTCTAGGTGCTCCTGCACCATACTCCCCAGGTGAAAGTTGTCTCAAGTCCTCTTAGAGACTAACTACTGCAAATCTCCACCCTGCTTTTTGATGTCTTCTTTTAGCATCCATGTGGGTTCTAAGTCTAGACGTCCTTGCCATTTGACTAAGTGCTCAAAATAGGTCTGATTCCTAGTCTTCTTGGTTGTCCTGCTATCCAAGATGCATTCCATCTTCGGTGGTGTCTTAGGTGGTAAATACTATACCCACTCTGTATTGGCTTGGACAGAATTTGCTATACCTTCTCATATATCAAGACTCCTATATAATGTTATATCAGCAACATTGAATATAGGTGAAATAGAAATATCATCAGGGAGTTCAATTTTGTAAGCATTAGGACCATATTTCTCCAGAATCTGATAAGGTCCAAATTTTCACATCATCAACTTGTTGTGTTTTCCTGTGGGCAGTCTGTTCTTGTTGAGATGAACCGTGACCATATCTCCTATTTGGTACTACACATCCCTTCTTCTTTGATCCACTCTAGCCTTGATCTTCTGACTTGTTGATGGATCTCTTTCATAGCCTCTACAAATGTATCAGCATGTCCACTCCTTTTGTCCAACCCTTGAACATCTCGCAATTCAAAAATTCCTCTAGGATGACTACCATAGACAACTTCAAAAGGACCTAGACCTGTACTTCTATTTGTGGAATCATTATAGGCATACTCTGCTTGTGGCAGTACCACATCCCAACTACTGCCATGTTCTATTGTCAAACATCTAAGCAGATTGCCTAATGACATATTCACAACCTCAGCTTGGCCATCAATCAATACCAAAAGACAAATTTTTACCCAATCATTTCCAAAAGGTTCTCCAGAAATGTCCCACAAATTTGTTGTCTCTGTTAGATACAATACTCAAAGGTAACCCATGAATCCTAACAATTTCTTTAAAGAACAAACCTGCAATGTAACTAGCATCATTGGTTATTTTACAAGGAATAAAGTTAGCCATTTTGCTGAACCTATCTACCACAACAAACAAACTGTCATAACCTGTCCTTGTCTTGGGCAATCCCATCAAAAAATCCATACTCAAACTTTCCCAAGGTCTGTTCGGTATGGGCAAAGGTTGGTACAATCCTGCATTGGTTGAGACCCCCTTTGCTTTCTGGTAAATCATACAACTCTCAACAAACCTTCTGATATCAGACTACATCGTTGGCCAAAAGTAAAACCTTCTTACAAGATCTAAGGTCTTATTGAGCCCAAAATGTCCTCCTAAACCACCACTATGTTTGTCCTTCTCTATATTATCCCTCATTGAACACTTAGGGATACATAGTTGACTCCCTTTAAACAAAAGTCCATCCTGCAATGTATAATCTAAAAATTCACTGTGGAAAGCATTGGAAAACTCACTACATATCTTGTAAATTTCTTTGAAATCTTGGTCCTTTTCATACAATCCCTTGAGTGCCTCAACACCCATGCTTTGTAGCTGCACTTCTTGCACTGTCAACACCCTTCTGCTTAAAGCATCAGTGACCTTATTGGTTATTGCTTTCTTATGCTTGATGATGAAGGTATATGCTTGAAGACTTTCCACCCATTTCATGTGTCTATGGCTAAGCTTTTCCTATCCATTCAAAAAACTGAGAGCATGATTGTCGATGTATATAATAAATTATTTAGGAAGCAAGTAGTGCCTCCATTTTTTCAGAGCTTGTACCATAGCATACAACTCTAAATCATAAGAGGAGTACTTCCTCTTGGCTTCATTTAACTTTTCACTGAAGAAGGCTACTGGTCTACCTTCTTGGCTCAACACTGCTCCTATGGCCAATCCACTTGCATCACATTCAATAGTGAAGACTTTATTGAAATCAGGAAGTACTAAGATAAGATACTTGGCAACTTTCTATTTCAGACTTTCAAAATGCTGATTTGCCTCTTTTGTCCACACAAATTTTATGTTTCCTCCACCCTTGATGGTCTCTAACATAGGTGCACAAATATCACTGTAGTTCTTAATAAATTTCATGTAAAATGTGGCCAAGCCATGGAAACTTCTGACCTCTCCTAATGTCTGAGGTGTAGGCCAATTCAAAATAGCCTCTAGCTTGGAAGAATCCATTTTCAAATCATCCTTAGAGATGACAAAACCTAGTTACACCAATTCTTGTTTCATGAAGTCACACTTTTCCAAGTTTATTAGTAACTTTTGATCTTGCAGCCTATTCAAGACTATCTCCAAATGTTCCAAGTGCTCTTCCTTGCTCTTACTGAACACCAAGATATCATCAAGGTAGACTACCACAAATTTTCCTATGAATTCATACAACACCTCATTCATCAACCTCATAAAGGTGCTAGGGGCATTTGAAAGACCAAACGACATCACAAGCCACTCATACAACCCTTCATTGGTTTTGAAATCTGTCTTCCACTCATCCCCTTCTCTTATCCTTATTTGATGGTACCCACTCTTCAAGTCTATCTTAGAGAAATAGGTAGCACCTCCCAAATAGTCCATTAGGTCTTCAATTCTAGGAATAGGAAACCTATACCTGATGGTTATCCTATTTATTTCCCTAGAATCAGTACACAGTCTCCATTTCCCATCCTTCTTTGGGGCTAAAATAGTAGGTACTACACATGCGCTAAGGCTCTTCCTTATCAGCCCTTTGTTTAGGAGTTCTTGAACCTAGTTTGCTATCTCTTCATTCTACTGAGGGGTCATTTTATATGTTGCCTTATTAGGAAGTATTGCTCCTAGTATGAGGTTTATCTGATGGCTAATGTCTCTGACAGGTGGTAGGAAATCTAGTATATCTTTTGTAACCAATCCTTTGTAACTCTCAAGAAAATCTATGACATCCTTAGGCCCTACTTCTCTCACACTTTTCTTCTTTTCCCCTTTAGGCTTCACAATCAAAGAAAAACCTACTTCATCACCTTCCTTTAATGTTTCCATGAATTCTTTCTCTCCTACCATCATTACACTAGACCCTACATGCTGTGGATCCTCTTCTACCAATGGTTGTATCCTATAAGTCACACCATCCTTTTGGAGTGAGTAAGCATTCTTTTCTCCATCGTGATGAGCCTTTCTGTCAAACTACCATGGTCTGCCTAACAAAAGATGGCAAGCATCCATTGGAAGGATATCACACAATATTTTGTCCCTATACCCCCCAATACTAAATTCTACCCATGCATGTTCATTGATGAGTATGTGCTGCCCCTTATTCAACCAATTGACTTTATATGGATTACTATGGGGTATCTTTTCTAGATTCAACTTATTCACTGCTTCCAAAGATATAATATTATCAGTAGAACCAGAGTCAATAATAAATTTACAAACCTTACCTTGGATCTTGTAGTTGATTCTAAGCAAAGCCCTTCTTTGAGATGGTTCATTCTACACTGGTTCCTTGAGCATCAGATTTTCTCCCATTTCTGATGCTAGATTCACTTCAGGAGATATCACACTCCTTGCATCTTCTTGAATCAAAGTGGTTCTCTTCTCACCACCATGAGAAGTTGAGGCCTTCTCTAGACACTTGTATGCCAAATGCCCTATCTGATTGCAGTTATAACATCTCATATTGGAGAACTTGGATCCTCTACCTGATCCATTTGTCCCACTTCTTCCATTAGGCCTTCTTCCTTGGTAGCCTCCTCTGCTACTTGAGTCTCCAACTTGCTCTTCTTGGCTAGACTCACCACTAGGCCTCTAGTTAGGACTTCTTCCTCCAAAACTGCCTCTACCTCTAAAATTTCTTCTACCTCTACCTTTATTATTCTGCTCACTCTTTCTTTTTATCTTCTCTTCAGCCCTTAAGGCCATTTGGAAACACTTGTTCATTGTTTCTAGTGCTAAGATGCTGATCTCATCTTGGATGTTCATCCTTAGGCCATTCAAATACCTTGCCACCTTCTCTGACTCTTCTTCTTGTCTTTTTGACCTGAGACTGAGTTTATGACACTCTTGTGTGTATGCATTCACATCAAGGTCTCTCTATCTGAGGTTCTGCAATTTATAATACATCTGTATGTCATAGTCCAGAGGTAAGAATTGTGCCTTGATTTTGGTCTTCATCCTTTCCCAGGAGGTTATCATATTCTTCCCCTCCTTGACTCTCACTCCTTGTTCATAATTCCACCATCCAAGAGTAGATCCCTTCAATCTTGCCTTTGCCAACTTAACCCTCTTATCATCAGGAACTTCTTTGTATTCGAAATGATTGTTCAATGCCTCAATCCAGTCAATCACCTCTTTAGCTTCCATACTTCCACTATACATAGGTAACCCATCTATGGTGTCCCTATTGACTAACTTTAATGTATTTACAAATGCCCTCTGGTCTGCTGGTATCTCCTCTATCTTTTTATTGGTTTCATCAATTTCTGTATCACCTCCATCACTGTCACTTTCATCTTCCCTATCTTTGATTTTGGACTGCTTGAACTCCCCCAACATGGATTCAAGCATCTCCTCGATCAGCGCCTTGATGGCCTCCTGCGACATACTTTTGGGAGGCATCCTCTCTGTCTCTATCTTGCTCTCTCTATCTGACATACACTATTCACAGACAGCACCCAAACGCCAACACTCTTGCAAATCCTCAATTCGACTTACCGTCCAAATCTTTTCAAGCTCTGATACCAATAAGATGGGGAGTGCACAATAGAAACCACAAATCAGGTCCCTGTTTCCTCTTAATCGACAAGACTTAGCAAAAGAGCTATCAATATATTTTGATCGGCTAGACAACCATCGTCAGAAAGACTTCCTCAAGTCTTACCATGACCAAACTTACCCCGATAGCTGACTTCAATTTTGGTGAGATATTGCAAGACTCACACCAAGTAGTTTAATTCTCCATCATCGATGAGACCTCTTTTATCAGCCAACTCTTTTGTCCTTCTACCGATACCCAAATGGTTGTTAAGTTCCCTTCGTCTTAACCGTAACAGCTTCCACCGGTTGAACGTGACCTTATCGGTATGACTCTTCTCATCAGCGAAACTCTTAACTTGGCTTCTGATGCCACAACTCTTACCAATGGCATTTACCTTCGACGTGACTTGTTCTGCTGACAAAACCTACTCTGGAGCTGCCGATATGTTGATCACCCCGATATCACCTTTGATCTTTACTCGTTGGTGAGACATTTACTATCGCCCACCTTAGGGTTTGCTATGTCGATACACCCATGCATAGTTTGCCTTCTCCGAACCCTAGCACATGGAAATGCTAAGTCAACCTACTATGCGAAATGCCCTGTTTGGATCCTCTACACTGTCAATAGAAAACAAAACAAGAAGCAAAATGAATACTGGTATATCGAAGACATTTTGCTAATTTCGACAGAAATCGTACAATTGGAATGCTTCATGATGACATATGGCAACAATGGAAAGCACAAAAAGAATGGAGACCTACGGTTACCTAATTTGCAGTTACAAGAAATAGAAATCAAATTGACAAAACAGAATAGCTTTATTTCTTTCGAGAACAATACACAATTACATTCACACCCTTCTTCAATCTGATTACCATCATCATTTGGTTCATTCCTCTAGGTATTTATCAACTTTCCCTAAGGAGTACCAAACTGACTCCAAGCAGCTGGGAGACAACCATCTAAAAGAGCCTCCAACTGCCCTACTGCCCTATTTTGGCATTATGCGGTTACAATTTGACAAATGTGCCCTAAGTCACTTGGGACTTACAAAAAGAACCTAGACACAAACTGAAATGACATGCATTGGTCAATAGACCTTATTACAAAAAGAAAACATAATTTTCTAGGTGCTCCTGCACCCATATCACTCACAAATGTAGGGTGGAAAGCATGAAAATGTGTAAGGCCATGTGTAGGCCCACTTGAACCTTCCCTAGTGATATTGTAATGATAAGACCTTGCTACCAATATCGTGTAAATGGCCTAGTCAATTCTTAGTCAATCTATGTTCTTTGATTATATTTTGTTATGAAAACAACATCTAGATTACAAGAAGACATAACCACTGGAAATTTTTTTTTGGGGCACATGATATAGGACCCCTCATTGCTACCACGATTATGGTGGGAAGTGATTTCATATTCTGTTACTATAGTTATATACTAACTTGAGACATATGAGTTGTTTCAGATCATGATTGATATGCACTTATAAATACACATGCCCTTATTTGATCCATATGATATCTTCTAGTTTATGGTTGTACCTTAGGATAATGGATCATGTCATTTCATTTGAGGTGTAGTATGGTGTTATTCCTCAAGATATATCATGTGGATTCGTACATTTTGTTCATGGATTGTGCCACTCATTGTTACATAGCAATTCATCTATTACTTGAAAACATGTTAGCATTATTGGTATATTGACTTTGTTATTCATATGTTAGAGATATTTCTATTCTCAGGTGCATTAAGATTAACTAAAATTTATCTTGTGAACAGAAGATTCTTATTGTTGCGTAAAAAATTAAAGTAATGTATATTAATGAATTAATTAATAGTTGTTGAATATTGCTTCGGCTATTATTATTATAACTGACAATTTGGAAATGAGTGTGTAGGATTTGAGCTAGTGGACATGGGGAAAACACTTGGAGACCCGTTGTGGTTCCTTAGTAAGATGACCTGACCTATTTGGAGAGGCTTAGGTCCATTTTATGGTCATGCATGTGTGTTGTCTATGTCTACATGTACATTTGTCTTGTCTTGGTAATACGTCATTGTGATATTGTTGATGTAAAATATGTTATTGTATATGTGAGATGTCATGTGACATGCATGTACGTTGCAAAATATTTGTGAAGTGTTCTTGTGTAAGGGGGGGACTAAATAATTCTTTGGAATAATAATAATAATAATAATAAATAAAAATACCTTGTTTGTACCCCTTGTCCTTGGTCTAGGTGGACCCCTTCTAAAAAACATAATAAAGTTAGAAAAATAATTATTTTAACCTTCATTTTTTGAGTATTTCTTTTGAAAATGGGATTCAACTTTAAATTAATTTTATTAAGTCCTTACAAGGGGAACATGTTGTCCACCAAAGGTGACACATGTTGTCCACATAAGGACACATGTTGTTCACCTAAGAGGACACATGCTACTCCCCAGGGACAGGTGTAAATAAGAGGAAAGAGAGGTTAAGAATGGTGACTTAAAAAAGATATAGCGGCTGTAATTATTTTTGGGGCAAAATGACCCTTGCCTATAAAAATTCTTCAACTGTTGTATGACAAAAAAGGAGATTTGTCCAACTACTATAATTTTTTGTATTACCTTTGACTATAAATTATCAATCTTCTGGGATGTTCGGAAGGAGAAAACTTGCGAAAGGAAAGAAGTTTAATTATGGATCAAAAATTGTCTTCCTCAAGGGATGTACAATTGTCCAAGTAGGTACCAATTTTCAACCAATACAATGAAATAGAGAAATAATACAATTACATGAAAATTGGAGTCAAATCAATACAATGAAATAAAGAGATAAATTGAAGTCTTAGTGTTGGTCATTGTTTAGATTTTGTGTTGAAAATAAGGTTAATTATGGTCTATTATGCGTATAGTGTTATGAAATGATTCCCCTTATGTTGTTGTGGTATTAGGTATGAGAGTGAGAGCTTTGGAACACTGGGAACTCTAAGAAGTGCTTAATGAGTCTAACCTTTCATGTGCACTAGTCTTAAAAACCAATAGTTCTTCTATAGGTTCCAAACTTTTTTCTATTAACTTCACTTCCTTAACAATGGATTGATAAATGACTTGCATAGTCTTGATGCTTATCTTCACAAAACAATTGACTAGGATGACGATTTGTCCCTGATTAAACTGTGATTATGGTTTTCACAACATTTATATAGATTAGCATGTATTGGACCTTGATCATGGTAAATTGAGCCTCCTATGCCTCTTGGGAAACTCAAATTATGAGTTAAACGTAGTTTCCTTATGACCCCCTACATGTATATTTTCTTAGTAAATTCCCTTGATGTTGATAGTATAAATTATGATGTCTAGTTGCAATGAATTGTGGAATCTTCATATTATGTTCATATGAGACTTAAGATTTAAAACAAATAGAAATGTCTTTCAATTGATTTAAAGTAAGAATTATGTGAATATTTAACTCTCTTTATAAAAAATGAATGGTGCTCTAGTGGATTGAGAAACTTCATGGGATATGATTACTTTGCATATTATGGCTTGGGAGTTGAGAAACTAAAATTTAGTAGAGAAAAGTGGAAAGAGCAGGTTGTTAGAATTTGGTCAACATCATGTTATGAATTCCTACTTTTGCTAGTGTTTTAAGTGTAATAATTTCTTGTGTATTTTTGTTGTGTGAGTTAAATTAGATAGGATTCAAATCATACTTAGAGAAATATATACTCTTACATGTGTTCTTTCTTGTATTCTTATAGGTGAAATCTAAATGTGAAAAGGGGATCCTAACATATACTGGATGAATTAGATTTAATATTTAGAAATGTGAAAATTTATGTGATATGTTGTATCAAATAATTTGCTTATATTACCCTTAAGAATGTATGCACTCTATGAATTGTATAAGTATATTATGTGTTGAGAAATTAGGAATGCTCAATAATACATATTTCAATTTAGGTCATCCTTGCATTTTATCTTGAATATTAGGTTTGCATGAATTCATAGATAAAACTTGGAAGCATAGAAAATGTATTCATTCTAGAAAAAAAGATAAAACTAGGATAGAATGAAGAAAATAATCACTCACCATATATGGTTTTCAATGCAATAGCATTCAAGTTAAATTAAATGAGTAAGACCTAGTGGAGCATAGGAAATGTAGTGCATGGTATGACAATGAATTATAATTACAAGACAAATTAGGGATCAAATTATGTTTTGTGTGATTGAAAATGAGATATTTATTGTAGAATGAGGTTGTTATAGAAATAATTAAGATGTATTTGACAACTTAATGAATGAACATAGAAGTAGGTGCAATAAGTGAGATTAATTTTCATGTGGTATAATGTGATATGTATGTGGAATTTAACATGTGTTATGATGTGAGATTACTACTAAATGTTGTGATTGTATCTCAAATAATGTGATATAGGATATTCAACTTGGGAAGAAGAGTTTAGTGGACATAATATATGATCCAAATAAGCATGCCCTTGTGATAATTCTATATGTGTTAAAATAACCCTTACGACTTAGAAGAGAAATGTTAAAAATAATAATATGTTGGGAAGTGTTTGTATGGAGATGTGTGAGTCACCCTTCATGTTCTTATATGATGTGATGTTTAGTGTCACCTCTATTTGAGGGCATTTCCTCATGGCCACTTAGGAGTATAGTCCCTCTTCTTCCCCAATTAAACCACATTGGTTGGTTCATGTTGTAAACCCTTTTCTTTCTATTGTTTCATGGGTTGAGGATGGACCTTAATGTGCCCTGAGCCTATACTCAGTTCTAGCTACATACACTTGGTAGTTTATATTGATGTCATTATGGAATTCTAGTTTTGGGAAGCTACTATCAGTGATGAGGTACTAATGCTACATTAAACACATATAGTGTTATAGTATTTGGTTTTAAGATTTGACAATGGTTGCAAAAAAAAGGATTGGTAACTTCAGGTAGTGACACATTATGTGCTATCAAAATGTTCAGAGAGATGAATTAGGATAAGTGTGTCATGGTATTTGGGCTGGCATCTTGATGAAATGACAGTTGTGTGTAATGAGATAATAGTGAATGATAGCTTGTTACAAGGATGATATGAATTTTGATGTGGTTGTCAGTATAAGCATGAGGTGTATTGTTATCCACTTAGAATTATTACAGATGACCTTATACATACGTGATATCTCAGACTCATGATACATGATAACCATACAAGATTGTGGGTTTTCTCTTGTGAGGTGGATGTCAGATCCTATAGACAACTCATTTGTGGCATATGTCAGTAGACCTTAGTATGATGGTAGGATTCTAGGTTGTGTGGAGTAGGTGCCTATTCATGTGGATTCTTCATGCAGATATATGATTAGGTTATTCTGGATTGTGTGGGACACACTTATTAGGACATGGTAAATTCTTCATTGATTTTCCTGTGGTTTGAGAACCACCATACTATTCTATGGTTTGAAAACCACCATATTATTCTATGATTTGAGAACCACCATACTATTTTGTGGTTTGAGAACCACCATATTATTCTGTGATTTGAGACCACCATGATATTGCATGCTATTATCTTATGTGGTTTGAGACCATGGTATGATTCCCCTCCTCCCCTTAGGTGAACTTTTTGCAAGGTCAAATGGTGTTCGTAATGTGCAAATTTCTAAGAGATTGTTGGAATATTTATTTATGTGTTGAATATTTTGCTTGTAAGCGAGCAGTGTTTTGTTACTTTGGGCTAATTGGCCATTTTTATGTTTGAGTTAGTCTTTTTGCCTCAAGGATGTGTTCTCGGATAAACTTGGGATAATGCAATGATTGTTATTTGATCTCCACTTCATCTATGATTTGTTATATTTGTTTTTTTCTACTTTATTGAGGTTTAATTTATGAGTTTGCTTCACTTCTTTAATTTTCTTGTTTGAGACACTTTAATGTTGCCATTGCTGGTATGTGTGGAGTGATGTGACTATTGTTTATTGTCATATCCTAAAAGGATCACTGACATGTTGTATAGGGGAGTAGACGGCCTGGGGAATTTTGTTTATACTAAGTTATGTATGGAGGGCTCCTAGAGAGGACCCTAATACCATCCTTCATGATTTGCTACTTGGCATAGTGGTAATCTACATGGCATGGTTATTCATTTGTTATTCAGCACTATGGTATGGGTAATATTGGAATTTCCTTCAGAGGTGAGATTATACGGTGTTACACTATTTGATATTGGTAGTGATTCTACATTGTATGGTTATTCATTCATTGGTTATTGGCTCTATGACACTATGGATTGCTTAGTTGTATATTAGTGTTGTCCTCCTTGTAATACCCTTTTCTTGTTGAGTTTTGTGGTGTAAGTCATGCAATGTCTTCATGATGAGTATATATATTAATACATGTGAGTATGGTCTTCGTCATGTGATTCACCTAGGAGAGGTACATGATTTGAAGGAGACTCTCAATTTGGAGGATGTGTTATATGTGGAATTAATTTTATTTTTGTTGTGTTATGTGAGTCATTGAGTATTTTTGAGAATTAGATGTTAAGATTTTTTCACTAAAACAGAATATGACCTGATTCTATTCCTTAGATATAAATTTATATATTCATGATAGTAGTAATGATTTAAGGACATGCTTAGCTATTTAAAATAAGGTATGTGGTTAACTTGCATTGATGTGACTTGACATAATGTGGTTGCTTATAATTATATGATGAGGTAAAGTAATTTATTGATTTTTAATGGATAGCCCTCTTCTCTTAGGGACTTCCAAGGGGAAGTCTATGCAAGGGGTAAGAATGTAAGGCCATGTGTAGGCCCGCTTGAACCTTCCATAGTGATATTGCAATGATAAGACCTTACTGCCAATATTGTGTAAATGGCCTAGTCAATTATTAGTCAATCTATGTTCTTTGATTATATTTTGTTATGGAATCAACATCTAGATTGCAGGAATACATAACCATTGGAAATATTTTCCTTTGGGGCACATGATGTAGGACCCCTCCTCGGTACCACCTTTATGGCGAGAAGTGATTTCATATTCTGTTACTATGGTTATATACTAACTTGAGAGATATGAGTTGTTTCAGATCATGATTGATATGCACTTATATATACATATGCCCTTATTTGATCCATATGATATTTTCTAGATTATGGTTGTACCTTAGGATAATGGATCATGTCATTTCATTTGAGGTGTAGTATGGTCTTATTCCTCAAGATATGTCATGTGGATTTGTACATTTTGTTCATGGATTGTGCCACTCATTGTTACATAGCAATTCATCTATTACTTGAAAACATGTTAGCATTATTGCTATATTGACTTCATTATTCATACGTTAGAGATATTTCTATTCTTGGGTGCATTTAGATTAACTAAAATTTATCTTGTGAATGGAAGATTCTTATTGTTACGTAAAAAATTAAAGTAATGTATATTAGTGAAGTAATTAATGGTTGTTGTAGTATTGCTTCGGCTATTGTTATTATAACTGACAATGTGGAAATGAGTGTGCAGGATTTGAGCTAGTGGACATGGGGACAACACCTGGAGACCCATTGTGGTTCCCTAGTAAGCCAACCTAGCCTATTTGGAGAGGCTTAGGTCCATTGTATGGTCATGCATGTGTGTTGTCTATGTCTACATGTTTGTGTGTTTTGTCTTGGTAATGCGTGATTGTGGTATTGTTGATGTAAAATATCTTATTGTATATGTCAGATGTCATGTGACATGCATGTATGTTGCAAAAAGTTTGTGAAGTGTTCTTGTGTAAGGGGGGGACTGAATAATTCTTTCAAATAATAATGATAATAATACCTTGTTTGTAGCCCCTGTCCTAGGTCTAGGTGGGCCACTTCTAAAAACATAATAAAGTTTTTTTTTTTTGTTTTAACCTTTTTTTTTTTAGTATTTCTTTTAAAAACGGGATTCAACTTTAAATTAATTTTATTAAGTCCTTGTAAGGGACACATGCTACCCACCAAAGGTGACACATGTTGTCCACATAAGGACACAAGTTGTTCACCTAAGAGGACACATGCTACTTCCTAGGGATAGGTGTAAATAAGAGGAAAGAGGTTAAGAATGGGGGGCTAAAAAAGATATAGTGACTGTAACTATTTTTTTTTTTTTGAGGGGGGGGGGAATGAGCCTTTCATATAACAATTCTTCAATTGTTATATGACAAAAAGTGAGATCTATCCAACTGTTATAATTTTTTGTATTACCTTTGATTGTAAATTATCCATCTTCTGGGATGCTGGGAAGGAGCAAACTTGGGAAAAGAAAGAAGTTTAATTGTGGATCAAAAATTATCTTCCTTAGGGGATATGCAAGTGTCCAGGTAGGTAGGTCAACTTTTAACCAATACAATGAAACAGAGAAATAATACAAAAAAATAGAGTCAAATCAATACAATGAAATAAAGAGATATATTGAAGTCTTAGTGTTGGTTATTGTTCAGATTTTGTGTTTGAAAATAAGGTTAATTATGGTTTGTTATGTGTATAGTGTTATGAAATGATTCCCCTTATGTTGCGGTATTAAATAAAAATAAAAATAAATTTTTGCCTTGCATTCACTTTTGGGCATGACATTTGGTATTAGAGAAAAAAAATTTTGGGCTATGTGTCCTGCCAGTGTCAGTTCTCGAAGTGTTTAGTTGTGGTGGTTACAAAATGCATATTTTGTTTTTCTCTTTTTGGAATTTTGTAACTTTTTTGTATTTTTTGAGTTTTTTTGGATTTTGATGTTTTATGATTTTTACAAAGTTTTAAGATATTAAATTCTTCTATTTCCATAGTGCACAAGAAGTAAGTGTTGATTTCATCATCTTCCTTAACTATGTATGAACCTGTCCAATTTGGTAGAACTTTGCTTGAAAGTATTTGCAAGGACACTCAAAGACTTGATGTAAAATGTCTTTGAATTCAATGAGACATTTTGTGTACTCACATATTTCATTGTTTGATAGTTCACCCCTAGCTTTATCATTTTATTTTCTTGTTAAGTTTCCATGTTCCTTTTGGTATTAGTTTTAAACTTTTGAGGGGAAACTAGTGTTGGTGTTGGAATGTTTTTTATGACTCTCCTAGTTCCTCTATGGGTTTTGATTCTTCTTTTCCCTTAGTTGTGATTTCAATCATATGAATGTTTATGTCTAGATCGATTCGAATGGCTACTAAGTTGAAAGGAGCATAAGACTTTGTTGAGTGGGAATCAAAGGGGAATTCTTCTATTTCTCCCACCCTTGTACATTTTGATGTTTTAGCTACATTTGTGATTCATTTAGATGTCTCGTCTTTTTTAAAATTGTTGATTTCCCTTCTTTTTGACCTGTTCAACTCTATAAAGAATGAAATGATTGGGGTCTCCTGTGATGATATGGGTTTGTTCCATGTGCGAGAAGTGGATTTCTTGAAAAAAATGTGGAAGGAATGGCACTCATCCTATGAATCCAAGGCCTTCATAAAATCATGTTCTATGTGGTTTCTTTGTTGATAACATAAAATTTAGGCTAAGCAGTGATTTTGATTTATACCTAAAAATTACTGCTTTCCAAAAGTTGTTTCTATTGAACTGTGTATCTCTGGGACCCTCATGTTGTTTGAAGAATAAGCTCCTAGTAGTTCTGCACACAAGAATAAACTAGCAGTTGCACAAAATTTTTGCGAAATGGAATAGCTGATAGGGTGTATCAATATCTCATCTGTAACTAAAAAATGAAATGCATGAATATTCAGAAAGAACAAATTTGTAATTGTATATGATTAGGGTGTGTCAAATTGTAATCATAAATTTGAAATGCTGCATTCCATGAAAGACATTGGGAAATAACTTGTAGAAATATTGAGATTAGGGTGTGTCAAATTGTAATCGTAACTTTGAAATGCTGCTTTCCATGAAAGACTTTCATGGGAAATAACTTGTAGAAATATTGAGATTAGGGTGTGTCAAATTGTAATCGTAACTTTCAAATGCTGCATTCCATGAAAGACATTGGGAAATAACTTGTAGAAATATTAAGAAACAAATCGAACAAGAAGCCTTCCAGTGCCCTTTTTAATGTGTTTATTGCATTAAGTTGGAAACCAACTTAAAAAACTAAATGAAATTATAGGTGGTAAGCAAGTGGCAGTTGGATCCCAGTTGTCGTTGCTCTTTAAAAGAAATCTACATTGTTTTTACTTAGATAGAAACAATAAAAAATAAAAAATAAAAATTCCACTAATATAAATTTGTAAAATTTGTAAATTTAAAGATAAATCCATAAAATCATAAAAATAAATAAACATTAGTAAATATATTAAATATTATATATTAAATATATTAATAATTAAAGATCTAAATTAATTATTTTTAAATATTATTTTTTATACATTAAATTTTATAAAATAGTAATAGGTTAATTTTTAAATCTTTCTCCTTTTAATACTACCTACAATTTTAATGCATTCATTTCATATGGGTTTCACTTTAAAATATTCTTCTTTTGATATTTTTGTGTGGTTGTATTTGATATTCATACAAATATTTTTATCATAAATGAATTTTGGGTTTGTTTTAATATGGAGGCATTCCTTTCTTATTTAACTTACTATGCTCTAATTGATTCACCTTTTGAAATAATTAGTTGATATACATAGTTGACAATCAATTTTTTTATTTCTATATTTATTTTATTATGATTAAATATATTTAATTTGATTTACAAACTCAATAGAACAAAATATGGAAACTTCTCAGATGATCACTTATTCCAATTCAAATATATTTTAATCATAAATTTTTCCTAAAATCAAACCACCTTGATTTACTATGGACCCCATTTATAGGACTTTAAATAATTATTTTTGAAACAAAAGTCAAGTTAGTTCTTCCCTAACTTTTATTGCACTCTAACAGAAAGTTAGAGTAGATTACTGTAGAGAAAACGTATGTGGGATATTAACACAAATTTGGAAAGTCCGACAAAATTTCAATGAAATTTTTATTGCAGGCAAATGAATGAATGCATGAGTGACCTTTTGTGACGTCCACCAGACCAAGTGATTTAAAACCTCCCTCAACTACTTGAAAGTTAATCCCTATCATTACAATATATTTACAAATTAATTAACTCTTCAACTTCACAAATCTCTTACAGATTTGGGATTGAAGACATTTCTTGATTCACAAGAGATGGAGTTGGGTGAAAATTTCCCTTCTACCATTCATAATGACATCTGCTCTTCTTCAGTTCATATTGCCATATTCTCCAAAAGATATGCAGAGTCTGCGTGGTGTTTAGCTGAGTTTGATCTCATGTTAGAAACTAAATGTAAGATCATTCCTGTATTTTATGATGTGGAAACAATCCCTGCGCACTGTTTCTTTAATCTCTGGCTACGAACTTAACGAGCATAATCAGTAAGTCTCTGTATATTTGTGTTTGTAATCTAATTTATTTGCAATATATTGATTTTTTATTATTGATAATTCCTTTTATAGGTGATATAATAGTTAGTGTGCTGTAGCCACTCCTTAGATTATATAGAATTAAGTTTTTTTAAATTGAAAAAAAGCCCTGGTGTTTGACATGGCAGCCCTCACAATTTCCAATTTAGAAAACTAGAAATTTAAGAGTGATAAGCCCTTAGATGCCACAAGGTCAATAAAATATAATTGTTTATTAAAAATTTAATCCTTACAGACGACTGCACACGCCAGCTTTAATGAAGACACGACAATGCCCACGATTAATTTTAGGAAATGGACATTTTAATTGTTTCTATGCCCTTCACAACTGTAAAGTTTTTAAATCATTTAAACTGAAGTCATGATAAATGCTCACATAAATATTAAACAACTCATCTTAAACAGTCAGTCGGTGTGTACATTTTTCCGGACGGGACAGAAGCGGACGTAGCAGGCCGGAAAACAGGAAAACGCCGGATTTTGAAGCAAGCTAACAGCCAGAATGACGATTTTCCGGGAGCAAAAGCTCCCATTAAGAAGCCTATCGGCTAATAAATAAAAATCAATATTAGACATTTGTTTTATTCATTTCTAATCAGCAGCATTATAGGTGAATGATAAAGCTCCTTTGATGCAAACTATCTGACATTATTACATCCATTAGGAGATAAGTGTTTATAACAGATATAAAAAAAAATGATTAAACGAACAGTTTGCACCATTGTAGATATGATATTCCCCCAGTCTATGACATAAGATTATAAAGATTCTGAAAAAAACTATGTATGAATTTTTTGCATTGACGTTTCTGATCATACTTCATAATCCATCATCAAGAAGAGAACCAAAGTGAATTAAAATTGCAGAACAAATTTCTTAAAAAGAAAGAGTGTCAAATCCAACAAATACAAAAATATTCTAAACAATCTGCATTTCATGAGTAGTAAGGCTCAAAACCAATTTTTAGAAAACAATGCATACAAATAAATCATATAATCTTCAGATTCAAGATTAAAATACAAAATCAATCTTCTCATCCTATAACATACATTCTTTTCTTAACTACAATCAGAGGCACCCAAATCTGATATTTTATGTTGGCCCTTTATATGGGCAACCCTTCTGAGCTTTCACACTTAGACCACTATATATGCAGACTGCTCTGGGATATCTTGAGCTGCTGCTGATAACTTCTTATTCTCCTCAATTCAAAAGGACATTTTTTTTCTACAGCTACTTTCAGACAGAAAGACTACTAACTGAGTCAAAATAAGATGTGAAAGCTTCCAATCTCCACATAACAAAGAGAAGAGAAAGAGGAAACAAAATATGGAACCTTCTCATGATCACCTATTCCAATTCAAATATATTTTAATCATAAAATTTTCCTAAAATCAAACCAGCTTGATTTACTACAAGACTTTAAATAATTATTTTTGAAATAAAAATCAAGTTAGTTCTTCCCCAACTTTTCTTGCATGAAGACAGAAAATTAGAGTAGATTACTGTAGAGAAAACATATGTCGGACATTAACACAAATTTAGAAAATCCGACAAAATTTAAATGACATTTTTATTGCAGGCAAATGAATGAATGAATGAGAGTTTTAGTGACGTCCACCAGACCCAGTAGTTTAAAACCTGGGTCAATTACTTGAAAGTTAATCCCTATCATTACAATATATTTACAAATTAATTGACTTAACTCTTCAACTTCACAAATCTCTTACAGATTCACAAGAGATGGAGTTGCGTGAAAATTTCCCTTCTACCATTCATAATGACATCTGCTCTTCTTCAGTTCATATTGCCATATTCTCCAAAAGATATGCAGAGTCTGCATGGTGTTTAGCTGAGCTTGATCTCATGTTACAAACTAAATGTAAGATGATTCCTGTATTTTATGATGTGGCCCCTTCGCACCTCCGCTACATTAAGAAAGGAGCGTATGCAGATTCATTACAAACATAAAGAGAAGGGCAGGTACCTGAGCAAGCTTGAACAGTGGAAACAATCCCTGCGCACTGTTTCTTTAATCTCTGGCTACGAACAATGCCCACGGTTAATTTTAGGAAATGGACATTTTAATTGTTTCTATGCCCTTCACAACTGTAAAGTTTTTAAATCATTTAAACTGAAGTCATGATAAATGCTCACATAAATATTAAACAACTCATCTTAAACAGTCAGTCGGTGTGTACATTTTTCCGGACGGGACAGAAGCGGACGTAGCAGGTCGGAAAACAGGAAAACGCCGGATTTTGAAGCAAGCTAACAGAATGACGATTTTCCGGGAGCAAAAGCTCCCATTAAGAAGCCTATCGGCTAATAAATAAAAATCAGTATTAGACATTTGTTTTATTCATTTCTAATCAGCAGCATTATAGGTGAATGATAAAGCTCCTTTGATGCAAACTATCTGACATTATTACATCCATTAGGAGATAAGTGTTTATAACAGATATAAAAAAAAATGATTAAACGAACAGTTTGCACCATTGTAGATATGATATTCCCCCAGTCTATGACATAAGATTATAAAGATTCTGAAAAAAACTATGTATGAATTTTTTGCATTGACGTTTCTGATCATACTTCATAATCCATCATCAAGAAGAGAACCAAAGTGAATTAAAATTGCAGAACAAATTTCTTAAAAAGAAAGAGTGTCAAATCCAACAAATACAAAAATATTCTAAACAATCTGCATTTCATGAGTAGTAAGGCTCAAAACCAATTTTTAGAAAACAATGCATACAAATAAATCATATAATCTTCAGATTCAAGATTAAAATACAAAATCAATCTTCTCATCCTATAACATACATTCTTTTCTTAACTACAATCAGAGGCACCCAAATCTGATATTTTATGTTGGCCCTTTATATGGGCAACCCTTCTGAGCTTTCACACTTAGACCACTATATATGCAGACTGCTCTGGGATATCTTGAGCTGCTGCTGATAACTTCTTATTCTCCTCAATTCAAAAGGACATTTTTTTTCTACAGCTACTTTCAGACAGAAAGACTACTAACTGAGTCAAAATAAGATGTGAAAGCTTCCAATCTCCACATAACAAAGAGAAGAGAAAGAGGAAACAAAATATGGAACCTTCTCATGATCACCTATTCCAATTCAAATATATTTTAATCATAAAATTTTCCTAAAATCAAACCAGCTTGATTTACTACAAGACTTTAAATAATTATTTTTGAAATAAAAATCAAGTTAGTTCTTCCCCAACTTTTCTTGCATGAAGACAGAAAATTAGAGTAGATTACTGTAGAGAAAACATATGTCGGACATTAACACAAATTTAGAAAATCCGACAAAATTTAAATGACATTTTTATTGCAGGCAAATGAATGAATGAATGAGAGTTTTAGTGACGTCCACCAGACCCAGTAGTTTAAAACCTGGGTCAATTACTTGAAAGTTAATCCCTATCATTACAATATATTTACAAATTAATTGACTTAACTCTTCAACTTCACAAATCTCTTACAGATTCACAAGAGATGGAGTTGCGTGAAAATTTCCCTTCTACCATTCATAATGACATCTGCTCTTCTTCAGTTCATATTGCCATATTCTCCAAAAGATATGCAGAGTCTGCATGGTGTTTAGCTGAGCTTGATCTCATGTTACAAACTAAATGTAAGATGATTCCTGTATTTTATGATGTGGCCCCTTCGCACCTCCGCTACATTAAGAAAGGAGCGTATGCAGATTCATTACAAACATAAAGAGAAGGGCAGGTACCTGAGCAAGCTTGAACAGTGGAAACAATCCCTGCGCACTGTTTCTTTAATCTCTGGCTACGAACAATGCCCACGGTTAATTTTAGGAAATGGACATTTTAATTGTTTCTATGCCCTTCACAACTGTAAAGTTTTTAAATCATTTAAACTGAAGTCATGATAAATGCTCACATAAATATTAAACAACTCATCTTAAACAGTCAGTCGGTGTGTACATTTTTCCGGACGGGACAGAAGCGGACGTAGCAGGTCGGAAAACAGGAAAACGCCGGATTTTGAAGCAAGCTAACAGAATGACGATTTTCCGGGAGCAAAAGCTCCCATTAAGAAGCCTATCGGCTAATAAATAAAAATCAATATTAGACATTTGTTTTATTCATTTCTAATCAGCAGCATTATAGGTGAATGATAAAGCTCCTTTGATGCAAACTATCTGACATTATTACATCCATTAGGAGATAAGTGTTTATAACAGATATAAAAAAAAATGATTAAACGAACAGTTTGCACCATTGTAGATATGATATTCCCACAGTCCATGACATAAGATTATAGAGCTTCTGAAAAAAAACTATGTATGATTTTTTTGTATTGACGTTTCTGATCACACTTCATAATCCATCATCAAGAAGAGAATGAAAGTGAATTAAAATTGCAGAACAAATTCCTTAAAAAGAAAGAGTGTCAAATCCAACAAATACAAAAATATTCTAAACAATCTGCATTTCATGAGTAGTAAAGCTCAAAATCAATTTTTAGAAAACAATGCATACAAATAAATCATATAATCTTCAGATTCAAGATTAAAGTACAAAATCAATCTTCTCGTCCTATAACATACATTCTTTTCTTAACTACAATCAGAGGCACCCAAATCTGATATTTTATGTTGGCCCTTTATATGGGCAACCCTTCTGAGCTTTCACACTTAGACCACTATATATGCAGACTGCTCTGGGATATCTTGAGCTGCTGCTGATAACTTCTTATTCTCCTCAATTCAAAAGGACATTTTTTCATTTTTTTTCTACAGCTACTTTCAGACAGAAAGACTACTAACTGAGTCAAAATAAGATGTGAAAGCTTCCAATCTCCACATAACAAAGAGAAGAGAAAGAGGAAACATATTAATAATAAGATCCGTGATTTACGGAGGACCGCATAAAACGGCGTAGTAGGGAAGTTTTGACCGTGCTTTTGGAATTGGGATGACAAGACGATACATTTAGACTGAAGTCATGATTTACGGAGGACCGCATAAAACATTGATGACAAGATGATACATTGCACTAAAATAGAATATGGTTTAATAATTAAAATTTAACATTTAAAAATTAGGAGCTATTACTTAATAAAATTTGGTACATGTTTTTTAATTGATGTTTATTATTAAAATATTTTAGATTATACTATTACTAAAAATGTGAATGTGAGGAAAGAAAATGAATTTTATAAGAATTATTAAAAGAATAGAATTTTACAATATACATTCATTTAAATTCAATATTAAAAGTCTTTAAAAATATATACTATTTATAAAATGATATATTAGAATTATTAAAGTTTTATCAATATTTAAGTTGAATTTTTTTTATCTATGTTATTTGTTATTTTATTGTTGATGAATCAGATTGTTTATCTTTGTCAAAGGTATTGGGAAAAGGGTCTCGTTTAGTATTTGATGAATGGGCAGATTGTTTATTTTTATCAAAGGTACTCAGAAAAAAGCCTCTTTTAGGGAGCTGAACCATGACTTATGTTAACAAAGATAAACTCCATAGAATTACCACTATATCACATGAAAATATTTGGAAATTCGAATTGACAAAATAACAACATTTTTTTTTTAAATAAATGTTAAAATGTTTATGTGTCCACATTAAACATAGTGAAAATCTCAAAGAGGGGTACTCAAAACTTGTAAAAGTAAATAATTTTAATAGGGATGGAAATTTTGTTTAAATTATCATGGGTATCAAGGTTAAAATTAGTCAATAGAATAATTCATATGTTTAGAAATTGGGAGCTATTATCTAATAAAGCTCAGTAGATGCCTTCCAACTAATATTTCTTATTAATTTTCCTTAAATTATACTATCATGAAAAGTGTGATCAATACAAATGAATTTTATAAAAGTTATCAACAAATCATATAAATTAATGTTCTTTTTATTCTATAGTTCTTAGTGTTGTTTGTTAGTTGTTTCTTTGTTGTCTATTAGTTGTTTATGCCCTATAAGGACCTTAGACTATTTAGTCTTTAGGCCTACTATGTAAAGGGTGAGGAGCCTTGCTTTCACATTTTATCTTATCAAAACAAATCATATGAAAAATATACTTAACTTGAAATTGAAAAGAAGATAATTTTATTTTTTTAATAAAATTGTTAGAGATATGTGAAGCTAACAACGTACACTTTATACAAATTAATAATCTTAAAAAATATCGAAACTTTCACATTTTATCTTATCAAAACAAATCATATGAAAAATATACTTAACTTGAAATTGAGAAGAAGATAATTTTATTTTTTTAATAAAATTATTAGAGACATGTGAAACTAACAACATACACTTTATACAAATTAATAATCTTAAAAAAATATCAAAACTTATAAAAGTAAATAATTATAATAGGAACGGAAATTTTGTTTAAATTATCATGGGTATCAAGGTTAAAAATTAGTCAATAGAATAATTTAAATGTATAGAAATTGCCAACTATTATCTAATAAAGCTTTGTAGATGCCTTCCAACTAATATTTCTTATTAATGTTCCTTAAATTACACTATCAGAACTAATATTTCTTAGTAACATTCCTTAAATTACACTATCATGAAAAGTGTGATCATTGAAAATGAATTTTATAAAAGTTAATAACAAATCATATAAATTAATGTTTTATTTGTTATGTAGTTCTTACTGTTGTTTGCTAACTATTTCTTTATTGCCTATTAGTTGATTCTGCCTTGTAAGGACCTTGGACTATTTAGTCTTTGGGCCTACTATGTAAAGGGTGGGGACCCTTGTTTTCTCATTTTATCTTAAAAAAACAAAGCATACTAAAATATACTTAAATTGAAATTAAGAAGATAATTTTATTTTTTTAATAAAATTATTAGAGATACCTGAAACTAACAATATACACTTTATACAAATTAATAATCTTAGAAAATTATCTAAATTTGTAAAAAGAAATAATTTTAATAGGAACGAAATTTTTGTTTAAATTATCATGGGTATCATGGTTAAAATTTAGTTAATACAACAATTCATATGTTTAGAAATTGAGAGCTAGTATCTAATAAAACTCCCTAGATGCCTTCCAACTAATATTTCTTATTAATGTTTCTTGAATTAGTGTTATTTGTTAGTTTTTGATGAAAGGTCAAACAGGTTTTGAAAGGGGACCCCGAAACCCTTCACAAAAAGATACAAATAAAAAGATGTAAGCTAACCATCAGCTAACTAGAAGCTACAACTAAAACATAAGCATAATAGAGTAGCTACAAGAGTCCATAAAAACTAAAACAAGATTAGTTCATCTTTTTAAAAGTTTGGGCAACTTCTATTTCTTGTTGGTAGAAAGCCTCATACATCTTTACAAATTCCAGAAGCTCTTTCTTCTCTGCTTCAAATTGTTTGTTGTTTCTGCCTCTTGTATGTGTTGAGGATCCACCTATATCATCATCAACCACCTATTTACTAGTGCTTTTTTTGTCATCACCCTTAACCTGATTTTCCTGATCCATCATAGTCATAATATCCTTGGCATTGAAATCTTTGAACTGGTCCTTTCTGAGATCTTTCAATTTCTTAGTCAGCATATGCATCCTATTAAGGCTATTCTGGATAGTGAGATTGCTAATATTGCATAACTTGTCCAAGTTATTGTTAACGTCAACAATTTTTTCCTCAAGAAACTGAATCCTTGTATTGAATTCTTCCCTCATCCTACTCTTTTCCTTGTCCATATCCTCCATTTTTGGGATGGCATCCCAGTTTTTGAAAATGGCAGTGTCCTATTCAGTAGTAGAATGGATCCTAGTACCCAAAGTTTCCTGAAGCACCTAAAATTTTATGTTGATTCTGTTGATCTCCAAAAAGAACCACTTGGTCATTCTATGCTGAGAATTGACTGCATTGTTCACCAGCTCAAAGACTTCCTCAACTTGATCTATATTCTTCGCCTGGGCAAGCAAATTATCAAAATCTTTAGGAAGGTTTATGGAGGGGTCTTTGATATTAGGGAACTTGCCTCGCATAGTAGGCTCTAGGAAAGACTTGGAAGAAGAGTCCATCCTGACATTGTCCTTCACAGGATGAATCACTCTAACCCCCTGCATCGACTTGCTGCCCTATTTTTTGGCCACACTACTAGCTATAATCCTCACTTCCTCTTCCTGGTTCTTCTCAACAATCTTAGGCTTTTTACCTTGCTTAGGCCCCACTTTCTGTGAAGAGCCTCCAACATCCTGTTCACACCCCTCCTCTTCTTCCCTAGATTTTTTTCCTTTCTTCATTGAGGTAGGGGTTTTCCTTTTTTGAGACTTCAAATTATTGTCAAAAATCTCTTTGATAGAGGTGTCTATATCATTACCAGTTTCAAACCCTTCCGACCAGGAAATAGAAACCTCCCTCTTCTGTGTTTTCTTCTTCTTTTTCAAGGTTTCCTCCTCAGTTTCTTCATCCTCCTCTTCCATTTCCTAGTCCTCATCCTTGGAATCAAACTCTCTCTCACTAGAAACCACCTTAGCCTTCTTCTTGGAAGTGGGTTTGTGCTTTATAGATTTATTAGGGGTGTTGATTTTCATATGCTCCATAATGAGAAGGATGAGAGTCTCATGAAGAACAAGGAGGCTAGGGTTTCTATTGTGTTCTCTCAAACTAAACTCTAAAGAATAAAACAAGTAGAAAGGAAAGGACACTGATAGACCATGTCTAAAATGATTTAGTAAATTGAAGTGGTATCAGTAAATAGCAACATACCTTCCATCAAGGGTTACATAACGCATGATGGCTTCTACAACCTCCACCCATATTACTTTAATGGAAAGGTGATTGTATCCTCCCATCTGGAATTTCACCAACTTCTCCCTTTCATTCCCTTTGAAGAAGCAATTGAGAGATTCCTCACTCTGTGTCCTTTCCCTAAAGAATTTCTTGCCAGTGGTAGCAAGCCCTGACACCGTGGCTATTAAATCCTCAGCGATAGCCATCTCCCAACCATAAGCCATGACTCTCTTATTCTTATACCCCTTCACAAAGATGGTCGTGACACTGGGGTAAGCACCATGAAGCTTTTCCATAAAAGGCGTTAACCCTTCCCCCTCAAGAATGTTCCAAACCTTCTATTTCTTCCTAAAACCTTCACAGGACGAAGGTTCATCCCTGTTTCTATCAGCCCTAATTCTTAAATTATAACACACTCTACAAGTTTTCTCTCTACAAATAATACTGAAGGTAATGAAATGGACAAGCATAGCCAAAGATAAACTTATTAAATTCGTACCCATAATCTATGTTGGAGGAATAGTCTGGAAGGGATGGTTCTGCAAGCCATTTAAGATCATGATGATCTCCTTAGTGCTTCTCAGTAGTTGTAACACTGAGACTATCAATAAAAATTAGGTTCTTAACATTAGTCAGGATCGAATTCAATTCATCGCATATAAACTTAGCTTCACTGAAGACCCCTAGGTTGGCAAATACATTTGCCACCTTGTTCCCCTCACAAAAAATATGAGAAATAAAAAATGCCTCAAACTTTTGTACTTAGACTCCAACTCAATGATCTTCATTATCAACAACATTAGTAGCCTGGTCTGCATCCATTTCTCCATCTTCTATACTCCTTCCATCCTCTACTTCTGCTCTAAACTGATCAACCACTTGAGATTCCTCTGCACCTTCAATGTATTGGTAAAACTAGCCTTGACTGTCATCTAACATAATCCCCTGCCTGGATCTGTCCATTTCCACTCTTTTGAACTCTAGCCTGGGGTCATCAAACCAATTACCTTTATTCTCCCAAACAAGTTGCCTATTATCACTGTTCTCAAAGGAATCTAACCCGGGGAGAGCTCCAATTTTTGGTGAGATTTTCAATTGTTCCGAATATAGACTGTAGTTCTACCCAGAATTTTCTATATGTTTGTAGAGTTCACTCTCTGCCTTTTCCAACCTCCTTAGTTCACTGTATACTTTTTGAAAATTGGTATAGGAGTTGAAGAAGATTTCCACAAATTTCCTTGGTCTCTTTGCACAGAAGTCAGTCTCTTTAATATCTTCCTTATAAATCATTGTACCTATTTCTACTAGCTACTTGAACCTATCAAGAGAAAGTTCCATTGAAACCATGACCTATTCAAAGAAATTAAATAGTGTGAGATCCCAGAGAATCCCAGTGAGTCCTCTTTCCTTGCCAAGAAATCTCTCTTCATTCCTTTTTTTCCATAGAAACCATAAGATTTCAGCAGACATTATAAACCAAAAACAATTACTACCTAATTTAAGACCAATAACTTGACCACACAAAATTCTTTCTTTATTTCATTGAGAGAGGAAGACCATTTATCAATGTTACCCATAAAAAAAGACTAGACATGTTTGGCATAAAGACATTGAAAGAAAATATGATTCATAGTTTCAAGATCCCCACACAATGGACAAACTACAGACTCTACACCCAAACTTAACTTGTTCAAAATAAGTAACCACTTCAAAGAGGCTTTTTTTGGTTCCAAAATTCTAGACCACAACAATTTAAAGACTTTATTTAAATCAACATCTAAAAAGGAGTCAGCCTGGGAGAGTTTGATGTGATGGAATAGATCCTTTGTGTTTGTCAACATCTTATAAATCATCTTTGGTTTGGATTGAACAAAGGGGTCCCCCTCCTTCCAAGTTAACAACGTCATCTTATCATCACTTTCTACTATATTTTTACACCTTAGTTTCGAGACTATTTAGGTTATATTGGCTCTGAATTTGATCCCAAGTTTTTGGTTGGCCTTGCCTAAATAGGTCTACAAGAATTTTTAGACCCTTGTCATTACATTTTCTTGCTAAACAACCTTACAAAAGAGCTAAAGGTTTGCCCTTGTGGAAAACATTCCACCAAATATATCTAAGATCCCAAATTTCTCCTTTATCCCAGTTGATAGATTCTCTATCCATTATCAGAGGCTTAACTAATTCCCATGCCTTCCAAATACTAGCAAAAACAACAGACCCTCCTAGTTCAGAAAGAGTATCCCCAAACAGTGCATCATAAAAGCCTAATTTCCCCCAATTTTTATTCTTTATCAGAACAATGTTACCAATATTATGTCTAATCAAGATTTTCTAGGGTTGATCCCCTGCTAGGGCATTGATGATCCATTTGGAGGCAAGGGCCATTCCTTGGATTCTCAGTTTTTTCAATCCAAGGCCACCCAACACTTTGCTAACACAACACCAATCCCATTTAACAAGATGCCTCTTAGGAGTACCTTTACCATCAGACCATAAGAAGTCCCTTATCAGTTTATAGATGATATCAAACAGGTAGTTAGCAAACAACCACATAGAAAAATAAAAAATTGAGTATGCAAAGAGAATTTTTTGGCAGACCAGTTGTCTCCAAGCCAAAGATAGGTGCATCCTATTCCAGTTTTTAAGCTTCCTCTCAATTTTTTTAAAAAACCATTTCCACATAGATTTAAGTGTTGGATTCACAACAAAAGGAATTCCAAGAAATCTAACTTGTATTAAAGGATCTCCCCACTGCCATTTGTCTCTTTTAAACCAATTGGGGCTAACTTCATCCCAAGATAGGAAGACTAATTTAAGAAATGAGACTTTAGCCCCTGAAGCCAGGCAAAAGGTGTCCAATCTTTTTTCCAGGTTCTCCATTTCTTCTTTTTCTATTCTAGGAAAGAGGCCAGTATCATCTACAAATTGCACATTAAGAAGCTTGTCCCCATTAGGTAGGGATATCCTCTTGAGTTCCCCTGCAATTATATAAGTTCTTAAGACAAAGTGAAGAGCTTCTAAAGCAATAACAAACAAGGAGGGAGCAAGAGGACACCCCTGTCTAATAGATCTGCCCATCTTAAAAGAGGTAGAGAGTTAACCATTAACATCTACCTGAGCAGTGGCATCCTCAAATAACACCTTAACCATAGTTATAAAAGATTCTAGAAAATTCATTGCATAAAGCATTCTTATAATAAAGGACCATTCTACCCTATCATAAGCCTTCTCAAAGTCTAAGAGGAGAATTCCTACCTTTTGATTGGATTCCTTTTCCCAATGAAGGCCTTCCCATATTGTTAATAGATTCTCTAAAATACATCTACCTTTAATAAACTTGGTTTGAGTGGGGGAAATGATTTCAGGAAGGATATCTCTGACCCTTAAGGCTAGCACCTTTGCTAACACTTTATATGAGACATTTAGGAGAGTGATAGGTCTCCAAATTTTTATTTCTGTCTTGTCTCCATCTTTTGGTAGGAGCTTTATAATCCCTCTATTTATTTCTTCTCCCAGAGTCCCTACCTCTATGGCTTCAGAGTAAACCTCGAGAAGATCATCTGCTATCCATTCAATGTTTGCCTTATAAAACTCTACTAGAAGTCCATCTACCCCAAGGGATTTATTATTGCTCATAGACTTGATGGCTTTCTTAATCTCCTCTTTCTCTATTTTTTTACTAAGGTTCTCTCTCATTTCAACATTCAACTTAGTCTTGCAAATTCTGCTGCACAGATCTTGAGCTACTTGGCATCCATCTTTATTATCCTCTGATTTGAAAAGAGTTTCATAATTTGTTTTGAAAGCTTCCACTATTTGTTTTTGAGAAGATAAAGTTACTCCATTCTCCATTATTATTTCAATCTTCTCCTTAATATTTTTATGTTTCAGCAAGTTGAAAAAATATTTAGATCCCTTATCGCCATCTTGGATCTAGTTGAGCTTGGCTCTGACTATAGCACCTTGGGCTTTTCTTATCTAAACTTTCCTTAGTTTGTGTTTAATTTCTCCTATCTGAACATTCAAATCCTTATCCAGTGGCTCCTTTTGCAAATTTTCTTCAACCTGGAGGAATTTTTCCTGTAACAGTAACTCTTCTCTTTTCCTATCTAGAGCATATTTTTTTCCCACCACTTGAAACACAAATTTAGATGCTTCAGTGAGCTTTTCCCAATATCTTCTACAATCTTGGCCTCCATAAATGTTTTTACATATAATTCTGAGGGTATCGATACCAAAACTACAATCCTCGTCTCTTAAAAGCTCACAATTTAGTTTGAACAAGGAAGCCTTGCCTCTTCTAGAGCTTTGCTCTTGATCTTTGATGGATACAACCATTTTAATTGGATGATGATCTGACAGAGGATTAGGGACAAATTGAACACTATATGAGTTTTTTCTGTGCAAGACAGAGAAGAAATTTTTGTTTACATAGAATCTATCAAGCCTAGAGTAAATTCTTTTGTAAGTGCTCTGACAATTAGACCAGGTAAACCAGATGCCTTTACTATCTCTTTTTCCTCCTTCTAAGGGGTCAACCAGATTGAGTGATTTTTTAAATCTTAACTAGAAGAACATTTCATTGCCTTTCCAATCAAGTGTTGATAAGTGAGAGGGGGGGTGAATCAGTTATCCTAAACTTGCTTCCAATTCAAACACTTAAATCCACTTTGTTATTTAATAGCATAGCAATTAATCATTCATGGAAGCATAAAGTATAAAAACTAGAGCAGATACACATCAACACATGAGACACCAAGATTTTGACGTGGAAAACCCGGTCAAGGGAAAAACCACAGGGTGATTAACCCAAGAATTATTCTCTGTTAGAAGAATAAGAAAAATAGATGGCACATGCCAATTAGGGCTCACTGCCTGAGCTCACTGCTCACAAGAGGTACACTGCCTACAAGAGACACACTGTCTACAAAGTAACAAGTATGACAAACTTGAACTGGAGATTGACATCTTTACCATGCCTGGATCAGTTCCATTTAAGCCCAAAGACCTCTACTCTGCCCTTCACTCTTTCGCTATTCTACACTCATCTGCTCTAACACACACTCCAAAATAAATTCACAATCCCTTATTTATACAAGGCATCGACTTAGGAACAATCATACAAGTCAACAAACACCTATAAGATCATTTGCAAGACGTGTAATACATCCGGTCGGCTAGTCTTAGGAAGAACACCAACAACTGGTAGTCTTTACATCAAATCCAAACTCTAACTTCAATGCAGACTGCCAACAAGAATTGTGCATGATCCAAGGATCACCAAAACCTTTCCTGAGTCATCAAGAACATCCGCACTTTATCAGCTTACTGGAATTCTTCTCTTCTTCATCCAGAACTTCAAGAACATAGTCTATCACCACTATCACAATGAGAAAGGTGCTTTCAGACCTCCAAACCATGAACAAATCTAGTTGTCACTTCACACTAACTTCTTCAACACTCCCTCCAATCTGCAGAATGAGATAATGCAATTCCAGAGCTCACCGGACCAATCTATGACACTCTGTCACCACTGAACATTTGCCAGAACTGGTTCTACTAGAGAGATCATAACTTCTTCATATCTTCATGCGGACCTCTGAAATCTTGACTGGAGCATCTTAAGACTCATATCTGAAAACCCTTTAAACCGCATCCTCTGATCTTCATCTTATCTTGGCCTTTTACCTTAAAGTCATCACTATTGCTGATTGAGACTAATTTTCTCAATATCCTCAGCACACAGCTCATCCAATCCTTCTCATTAAAGCAATATGAGTATGTTGACATCAATAACAACACTGGTTATCCTCATACTTGCAACAATCTACCCCTTTGTCATTGATGGCAACATATGATGTGAAAAACCATCAAGACAAGAACTTCTCCTTTCTGTCACAGCTCCCCCTATCAACAACAACTCTTCACATGTCTTCTCTTTCTTTACTACTCCCCCTTTGATCAACAACTTTTTTTTCACATGTCTTCTCTCCCCCTTTGCATCAATGGTAAAGGGCTCATACTTGCAATTTTAACATCTCATAATCATACCAGTTGCTCCCCCTGAGTAGCAGCTCCCCATCACCAATCCGGATCACAAGATATGACTGTGATCTCCACCGGACTGATGCACATTAGTGCACCCTAGTTCATCACTGGAGGGGCAATGACCCCTAACTTCTCCCTGAGATACTCAAAAGAGTCCTTGGGAAGAGGTTTAGTAAAAATATCTGCAATCTAATCCTTGGAGGGTACATACTCCAATCTGACTTCATCCTTGTTCACTTGCTCTCTCAAAAAGTGAAACTTGATAGATATGTGCTTGGTCTTAGAATGCATCACCGGATTCTTAGAAATATTTATTGCACTTAAATTATCACAGAAAATTGTGATAGGCTCCTCATATTCTACTTTAATGTCTCTTAGCATCTACTTCATCCATAAGATTTGAGTGCAACTACTTGCTGCTACAATGTACTCTGCTTCAGTTGTAGACAAAGATATTGCCTCTTGTTTCTTGCTTAGCCAAGAAACCAATCTTTTTCCCAAAAAGAAAGCTCCACCATTGGTGCTCTTCCGGTCATCCACATCTCCTACCCAATCTGCA
The DNA here is from genome assembly GCA_027924645.1 of Cunninghamia lanceolata. Taxonomy (NCBI): domain Eukaryota; kingdom Viridiplantae; phylum Streptophyta; class Pinopsida; order Cupressales; family Cupressaceae; genus Cunninghamia; species Cunninghamia lanceolata. Next base: position 2,667,897 of record BSBN01000984.1, read on the forward strand.
TCTGTATATGCATGAAGAGAGAAATCATGATCTCTAGGGTACCATAGACCATACTTAATTGTCCCTTTTAGATATCTAAAAATCCACTTGATTGCCATAACATGAGATTCTCTAGGATCAGCTTGGAATCTAGCAACAAGACCAACAACTTGCATAATATCTGGTCTAGTTTGAGTGAGATACAATAGTCCTCTAATCATTGACCTATATTTTGTCTGATCCACCTTGGGAGAGTCATCATCTTTGTTCAACTTGCATCCGGCTGCCATGGGAGTATTCATTGCTTTTGAATCTTCCATCCCAAATTTCCTCAACAATTCTTTCACATATTTGGTGTGAGAAATGAAGATCCTTTTCTTTGTTTAAGTAATTTACAGAGCCAAGAAGAAACTCATTTCACCAAGCATGGACATCTCAAACTCACTTTTCATTTGATTTGAAAAAGTTTTACACATGCTATCTTTTCCTCTAAAGATGATATCATCAACAAATACTTCAACAATCAAGATTTTTTCATGATCAATTTTAAAATATAAGTTATTGTCAGTAGTACCTTTGTTGAAACCAATCTGCACAAGATGCTTATCCAACCTTTCATACCAAGCTCTTGGGGTTTGCTTCAATCCATACAGTGCTTTTTTCAACTTACAGACCATATCACCATGATCAGACAATTGAAATCCATCCAGTTGCTCAATGTATACCTCTTCTTCTAAGTCACCATTCAAGAAAGCAGATTTGACATCCATCTGATATACTTTGAAATCTTTGAAGGTATAAAATGTAAGAAATAGTCTGATTGCTTCAATTCTTGCCACTGGAGCAAAGGTTTCCTCAAAATCAATCCCTTCTATTTGAGAGTAGCCTTTTACAGACTAATCTAGATTTGTTTCTGATTACTTCCCCAACTTCATTTAGTTTGTTCCAGAAGACCCTTTTGGTTCCAATCACATTCTTATTTCTAGGTCTAGAAACAAGATCCCAAGTGTGATTTTTCTCAATTTGCAACAACTCTTCCTCCATTGCTTTGGTCCAATTTTCATAATTGCATGCTTCATTTATTGTCTTAGGTTCAATCTTTGAAATCAGTCAACATTCATCTGAATTTAGACCAATTTTCCTTCTAGTTTGCACACCTTTGCTTTTGTCACCTATGATCTAATCTTCAGAGTGGTTCAGTCTTACATACCTTGGAACTTTAGGAGTTTCTTGCACTTCTGTTTCTTGATCAGGCTCATTTAGACCAACCTCTTCTTCCTGATTTACCGGATTAGTCTGAATTTGACTTTCAGAGGAGGATTGAGCTCCTTGAACTAGAGAACCATTCTGATCATCTTCATCATATTCATAAAACTTTGAAGGCTTCTCAATTCCTTCATCAATCTTCATATTTGTACTTTCTATCATCTTTCTCAGTCTCTTATTGTAACACCGGTATGCTTTGCTTTTAGTGGAGTAACCCAAGAAAATTCCTTCATCACTTCTAGCATCAAACTTTCCTAGATCTTCATCTCTTTTAATGTAACATTTGCTACCAAATACTCTGAAATATCTCACAGTAGGAGTTATACCAAACCAAAGTTCATAAGGAGTCTTGCCGGTATTGCTTCTGGTTTAAACTCGATTGAGAGTATAGACTGTAGTGCTGACAGCTTCTCTCTAAAACATATGGGGAATATTTGCTTCCATCATCATTGTCCTGGATGCTTCCTAGATGGTCTGGTTCTTTCTCTCTACTACTTGATTCTGCTGTGGAGTCCTAGGAGCAGATAACTGTCTCTCTATACCATGCTTCTCACAAAAATCTATGAATTCACCGGATGTGAATTTACCACCTCTATCAGACCTCAGACATTTTAGTTTTAGTTCAATTTGATTTTCTACCATAGCTTTGAAGATTTTGAACTTCTCAAAAGCTTTTGATTTCTCTTTTAGAAAGGTAACCCACATCATCCAGGAATGGTCATCAACCAATAACATGAAATATCTATCACCTTGCATACTCTTGATTCTTGTCAGACCATATAGATCAATATGAATTAATTCCAATAATCTGGTAGAGGACTAATCCTTGCTTTTGAATGAGACTCTGCTCTATTTACCTAGCTGACATTCTTTACACAAGCTATTTGTAGGTTTCACCAATTTTAGAAGATCTCTTACAGCTTGAGTATTGCTTATCTTGATGATGTTATCAAAATTTACATGACACATCCTTCTATGCCATAACCAACTCTGATCAACTTGAACAAACAAACAACTTTTATTAGAACCAACTAGATGGAAGATATTACCTTTTGTTTGAGTACCGAATGCAATCTTAGTTCCAGAGCTTTCAAAGATCCTGCATCTTCTATTTTTGAACCAGAGATCATAACCTTTGTCTACCAACTGTCCAACACTGAGAAGATTGTGCTTTAATCCTTCAACATATAGTACATTACCAATTTTGCTCTTTCCATCAAAAGAAATAGTTCCCCTACCTCTGATTCTACCAGCAGAATTATCACCAAATTTTACCATTCCTCCTTAATACCTTTCCAAGTCTAGAAACTTATTTTTGTCACCTATCATATGATGAAAGCATCCACTATCAATAACCCAATCATCCTTTTCTTCAACTTGGGTAGCCAAAGCTCTTTCTACAACCTTATGATTGATAGATTCAGATGATATTTGATCTTCTTCCTTGATGACAATAAACACCCATTCATTTCTGGATTTGTTTCCTATTTTTGATTCATCATCTATTACTCCTTCATTATCATCTTCTTCATGAATGTAATAACAGTTCTTTTGGAACCTTTGTCTATTAGAATTTGACCTTGCAGATCTTTCCAGACATCTTGAAGCAAAATGACCAATCTTATTGCAGTTGAAACATTTAAAGGGTAATTTTCCTTCATACTTACCAGATCCTCTTGGCAGTCTCTTTGCAATGAGAGCTTCAAGTTGAGCTATTTCTACTTCTTCCTCTTCCATGTCTCTTCTTGCTTGATCATACCATGACAGCTTCATTGAAGAGTTTTCTCCTGGATCAAATCTTTGTTTTCCTTTCATAGAGGCACTAGCTTTGAATGCAGATTCAGACTTGGGGGGATCATCTCCAAACTCGGTCATTTCAAATGCAACTAGTTTGCCAGCCAATTGGTCTCTTGTGATAGTTGTATGGGCTTTGAATTCATCAATGGCAGCAACCTTAATTTTGTAGACAACAGGAAGGGATTTGAGAATTTTGCCAATAATCTCATTTTCATCCAAAACTCCACCAGCATTCCTAATTCCACACACTAGCTCATTTACTCTTGGCATAAAGGTAGTAATATTTTCATCATCTCTCATCTTTAGTCTTTCAAATTTCCCTTTGAGACTCTGCAGCCTTGCACTCTTAACATACTCATCTCCTTCATGCAGAAGTTCCAGTTTAACCCAGATCTCATAGGTAGTTGGTAGGTCAATAACATTTGAGAGTTCTAAGTTAGTCAATGCGCTTAGAAGAGCCTCTTTGGTCTGTAGATTATTTTCTGCATCTGTGATTTCATTTAGAGTTGTCGGACCACCCTGTGGAGGTACATATGCTTTTGTGACCATGGATAAGTACGCCTTTCCCATACACTCCAAGTGACATTTCATGTGACCTTTCCAAAGAGAGAAGTTGGTTCCATCAAACTTTGGACTATCCTTCTTGTATGATGATATCCTGGATCTCCTCAAGCGGTTAAGCTCCTTTTAGAGGAACTTGGCTCTAATACCAATTGTTGATAACTGAGAGGGTGGGTGAATCAGTTATCCTAAACTTGCTTCCAATTCAAACACTTAAATCCACTTTGTTATTTAATAGCATAGCAATTAATCATTCATGGAAGCATAAAGTATAAACACCAGAGTAGATACACATCAACACATGAGACACCAAGATTTTGTCGTAGAAAACCCGGTCAAGGGAAAAACCACAGGGTGATTAACCCAAGAATTATTCTCTATTAGAAGAATAAGAAAAATAGATGGCACATGCCAATTAGGGCTCACTGCCTGAGCTTCTGCTCACAAGAGGCACACTGCCTACAAGAGACACACTATCTACAAAGTAACAAGTATCACAAACTTGAACTAGAGATTGACATCTTTACCATGCCTAGATCAGTTCCATTTAAGCCTGAAGACCTCTGCTCTGCCCTTCGCTCTTTCACTAGTCTACACTCATCTGCTCCAACACACACTCCAAAATGAATTCACAATCCCTTATTTATACAAGGCATCAACTTAGGAACAATCATCTAAGTCGGAAAACACCTATAAGATCACTCGCAAGATGTGTAATACATCCGGTTGGCTAGTCTCAGGAAGAACACCAACAACTAGTGGTCTTTACATCAAATCCAAACTCTAAATTCAATGCAGACCACCAATAAGAATTTTGGATGATCCAAGGATCACCAAAACCTTTCCTGAGTCATCAAGAACATTCGCACTTTATCAGCTTACTAGAATTCTTCTCTTCTTCATCTGGAACTTCAAGAACACAGTCTGTCGCCACTGTCACAATGAGAAAGGTGCTTCCAGACCTCTAAACCATGAATAAATCTAGTTCTCACTTCACACTGACTTCTTCAACACTCCCTCCAATCCACAGAATGAGATAATGCAATTCCGGAGCTCACCGGACCAATCTGTGACATGCTGTCACCACTGAACATCTGTCGGAACTGGTTCTACTAGAGCAATCATAACTTCTTCATATCTTCATGCGGACCTCTGAAATCTTGACTGGAGCATCTCAAGACTCATATCTAGAAACCCTTTAAACTGCATCCTCTGATCTTCATCTTATCTTGGCCTTTAACCTTAAAGTCATCACTGTTCTTCACTGTTCCTGATTGAGACTAATTTTCTCAACATTCTTGCTCAAATTCTTTCTTTTTTTTTACCTTCCTCAATAGAAATTAGGGTGATCCTCTTGAGAATACTCTATTCCAACCCAAGAGGGTCTACTTCTTTCTTTCTCAAAAATTCCTCTTTGAGTTTATCTAACTTTTGCCTTTTTTCTGCAACTTCCCTAATTTTATCTAGGGCCAGTTGCTATGCATTTTTTTTTTGACTGAGATAAACCCATTATCTAAATTATATCCCATTTGCATTGCACCTTGAGGGAGTTGGAGGACATCATGGGGAAGGGCATTATCCTTCTGAGTCTCTAAAGGGCAAGGGATAGGAGTGTCAACAATCTGAGAGTCAAGGGAATGGTCTACATCCATCCAACCTTCTGACATACCATCCCCTAAAGAGAATGTGGTTAAAGTACCATCTTGAGTACTATCAGTGTCTTCACTATCATCTTAAAACCCTTTCATTGGTTTAGAGTCAAAACCCTCATCCTGAGCTAGAGAATTTTTGTCCAAGGATAAGGACTTGGGCTCAGAATCAACAAAATTACTCTTTTTTAAAGAATTATCTTTTTTTATAGTATTCTTTTTAGGTTTGCAATTTTGTGTTTAGCCAGAGTTACCCTCCTCAGGGTTCAAATTGACAACATTCTACTCGCTACTTGAGATACCCATTTTTCCTTTGTTAGGGAATCTATTAAATAAAAGAAAAGTCTTTTTTTAGTGCCCATCCTATTTACACAAGAAACATCAATTTAACCCCCCCAAGTTTATCAATTCACAAAGGAATTTTTTTTCTTCCTAAATGATCTCCAAAAATTCTTGAATTTGCACTCCTGTATCAAATCAAACCAGCATCCTTGCATCCAGATGGGGAAGTGTAGACTTTGTTTCATCAATTTTGAGGATTTTTCCAAATGGCACAAAAATTTGGGGTAAAAAACTCCAAAACTGAATTGGGACATTTTTAAGAATGATCCATCTTGGGTTTGAATAGAATCTAACTTCTTTGTGTGGTGTGTTAGGATTCCATGGGAAATCCTTAAACAAGGCCGGACCAATATTCTAGAAGTCCTTTTCTACTACCCTCTTTTGCATAGCATGAGTTTTGAAAAAAATGACAAAGATTCCTAATTGAATCATTCTACAGAAAGAAAAATGAATACCAAGTTTTTTTGCCCACACCATTGTTAACCAGTTATCAAAGAACCATCTCAAAGGTAGTTTATCAATATTTACACATGTAAAGAAAATAGCAATGTTCATCAATCTAGATTCTTCTTTTTTAACTGCTAACCCTAGTTCATCATTTGGACTTAAAGAAATCTTCCTTTGCAAAGAATGAGGCTGACCTTGTCCTCTGGCCATAGCGTTGTCACTCCCTCCTCCTTCTTGGGAGCATCCACCTTCGACATCACCATGACTTTGAATGCTGCATCTTTTGGGACCTCCAAGGTATCTTCTGCATTAACAATATCTTTGAACATTTTTCCATTGCTAATGCCTTGCTGGTTAAAACCCCCTGAATTACTTTCCATAGCATTTATGGAGTTTGAATTGCATTCAATGTTTGTACTTTCACATTCACTTCAACATCTACTCTCCGAGCGGACTTGGACGACACAACGGTCAAGGCATGAACTAGTACAAACAACACAACAAACACTAAAAGATACCAAAAGCTTCCGACCCAATCCAAACAAAAGGTCTGACAATGTCTGCAAATTTACGGTTCAAGAATACAAAGAAAATAAATGATTTACAATTCTTTTTAGATGTTAAAATATTTGTGTGTACACATTGAACATATGGTGAAATTATCATATATTGTGTATAATAATCAAAATTTTAAAAGAGATCTTCAAAACATGTAAAATAAGTAATTTTAAGAGGAATGAGAATTTTGTTAAAATTGTCATATGAGTCTCAAAATTAAAAATAAGTCGGATCAAGTCTTGTTGAGTGCAAGACCCAACACCACAAGGGATGAGATTAAGATCATGTTTGAGATACTTTGGTAGAATGGATATCCAGTAGTCCTTTACTTTTAGCTATACCCTTTAGTCCTTGAGTCTTAGTTGAAGAGATATTATCAACTTAGACACACCCCTAAATTGGATTATAAAAACAATTTAAATTTGACATAAAACCCTAAAAAATAAAAATCAATTAACAGAATAATTCCCATGATATATTACAACTATTACTTTTATATTCTAAATTTTAATTTGTTGAGATCTCATTTAAATATTTTACATTACAATTCTTTTTAATAAATTTATATCTTCTAAATATTTTTATTGAGAAATGTCTATTATTCTATATATTTTATATAAAAAATGTATATTATTATAATTATTATAGTTCTTTGTTTATAATTGTCTATTATTCTATGTATATTATGGTTGACTAGGGACTATCATCCATAAAGCTACATAAATAGGTTCAATTTTCTTTGTTATTAGTATTAACTATAAATATCATCAACACAAATAAATTTCGTTTAAAAGGAGATTTTGAAAAATGAGCTTATGAATACTAAGTTAAAAGCTAATTTTATTTGGAACTATTTTTTAAAAAATATATTAAATTTCATTTAAATTTCTAGTTGTATTTGTCATTTATTGTTTATATTATTATTATTTATATTTTTGTTATTTTATATATTTTTTTAAAGTATAAATAATTTTGTAAAAAATAATTTTTATTAAAATTTATGGTTTATAAAGTTGGCAAAATATTTTATAAATATATTTTAAAAGGGTTTTTCAAGGGAGTAAGAACACGACTTGTGTTAAAAGAGGTAAAATGTATAAGGTTATTATTATATTATATGAAAATGTCTTCCAATTTTGAATTGAGAAAGAAAATAATTTTAGATTATTGAAAAATAAGTGATATAATATTGTGTCTATATTAAATGTTTAACTTAGTTTTAAATATTTTAAATTAATTAAATTTTGAGAAAGGAATCTTAAAAACCATTAAAAAATAATTAATTTTATGGAAGATTATAAAACTTGCTTAAATTATTAATAAATATGAGTAAAACATAATTAATAGAGTTATATTCATAACTTATATTATATATTATACAATCTTAAAATCTCACTCTCCAATAGCTCTCCTACTCACATGCCTAGTTTATTGTAGGATTCTAGTGCCCTAGGTCTCAACTCCCTACAAGACTTCTCTGCTCTCTCTAAAATTTTGGCTCCTAGTTTGCGTATGGAGGGGATGATGGTGTTTTTTTCATGATGGCCATCAACTATGGGGGACTCTTCTTCTAGTTTGGGTTTGGTAGTGGTGTCTAAGTCTCCCCTTTCATCATCTCACCCTATTGTCTCTAGTAGTGGTTTCGCTACTATAGGCACTTCTAGTCTAATTTGGGAGCTTATATCTAGTGATGGATTGGTTGTGCATGGGGTGGAACGATCCATGCTTGTTTTGCAATTATTGCTTCTCACTCAAGAAAGTTCCCTATACATGTCCTTTCCCATGGGGTATTCCATGCTTCTCTTGGAAGTCTCTTGACTCTACCCATTACTAGGGTCACACCTGTGGTTGTTTTTGGGGAGGAGGTGCTTGAGGGAGAGGAGTTCTTCATGGAGTGATAGGTAATCTATAGATCCACAAGTTTTAGCTAGGGCTTCATGTTCTCCACATGTGACTTTTAGATTCTTAGCTCTCCTTGATCGATAGTAGGATGGAGATTTACCCTTGTGCCAAGGGTTTTTTCATCATAGTTTTAAATTTGGCAAGAAAACTAGATGTGATGCTCCTTAATCAGGTTTAGGTGTGGGGGAAGCACTCCCTCATGCCAAAACTATGGTATCTAAATCTCAATCAAACTAAAAATTTGTTAATATATTGTTTGTTTGGGTTTGGATGCCCAGTCTCCCTCTATAGTTTTGGTTGGAATCATGCTATGAGGCTATCAGTAATGTGTTTTATAATTACCTATTAATTGACATTGCTACCATAGTCTTTTCTCACATGACCATTGCCTACATATTAGTAGATATGTACATTTCTAAGGATCTTTTGGCAAACATTATTCTTTAGCTAGCAGATTGTCCCTAGATTTAGCTATTGAATTATAAGGGTTTACCCTTTCAGTGTCATCGATGCTTTGATAAAAATCACTTGGCTTCAAATCATTCTCTCTACGCATATGGGGGATGGTGCAGCATCTTTCTAGAAGGGAATCCTTCCACATCATCTCATAGTCAATGGTCCTCCCCATAATTCTCTTCTTGAAGTGCCTCCTACTCTAGTTGTGCCTACCTAGGAGCTATGGGGGTGGTCATGTATATAATTTTATCAATTTGATTGAGCCTTGTCTAACTGAGAGTGATCATATTGCTTCTAACTTGCCACCTTTGGATAGTCCTTTAGTGCTTATGCAAGTTTTCTCTAGTCTAACAAGACTTTTAGGAGTTTTCACAATTCAAATGGTGCCTCCTATGAAGGGGGTGATTGATCTCTTATATCCTTGAACCACTTTCCCAGTCAATGAAAATTCCTTAGACTCTTAGACAATGTTTTAAAGGAGGAAGCTTGTGTTTGATAGGACCTCCAAATTGTGTTTTGAATCCCCAACCCTAAAATTGAGGGGTGAAGAATGCTACAATAGGTTTAGAGATGTTGTAGGCTTAGTCCTTGTTTGTTTTATGTTTTGGCTAACCCTTTGTGGTCATTTTATGTTTCTCCTATTCTCTTGTTTGTGCTAAGGATGGGGGGCCCTTTCAAGACCCCAACTTTACCTATTATCAAAAAAAATTATATATTATAGGTATCATGTTTTTTATGAATATCTATGTTGTGAAAATGAGTGTTTAGAATTATCATTTTATAAAGGTAAAGAGTGCATTATTCCTATTTACTCTATTTATTTTGCATTCTATTTGAGAAGTCTTATGTATTGTTTTCTAATATTTAACTTAGATCTATTTGTGCATATTTTACTATCTTAGACTACCTTTTCTAAACTACAAAATCTAGGTTGACCCATTCCTAAAAAGAATTGTATTCTTATATAGTAGTATTTTATAAATTTTGCATATGTTATTTTATATATTTTTAAAATAAAATTTAATTTTCTTAGCAACAATTGTTTCATATAATTAATATATAATGGCACTCTCACTCTACTTTGGTTTAGTGCCTCTTGGGTCACCACAAGACTTTCCTTGACTCCTCTCTATTCCTTTTTGTTGGCCTACTTTGGTGGATGGATCCACCACTTTTCTTGGTATAGATTTGGTGAATCAAACTGTTATTTTGGATTTTGTGGAGGTGTCTAGGGATTCTCTCATTCCTTTCCTTTATGTTGGTTTGGAAAGCCTCAATGCTAGCCTAAATAATGTGATGGTCGGTCTATTTCTTCACCTAGCTCTCCCTTAAGGGTTTATGTAGTTTCTTCTTTCCCTTAAAAGGAGTGTGCATCTTATTCCAATGGTGACATTCATTATACCACTATTGTTGATCCTTTCCATCATTTTATAGAGATGAGAGAGAGTCCCTCATTTTGTTTTCCATCAAACTTTCAAATTCTCATATCAGTTTAAGCAACCACTTGTTGGTTTTGGAAGGATATACAAATGCACAATGGCTGGCGACAAGAACTCCAATGTGAATCAAATGCATAAGGCTATGACAGGACTCCTATATGGATCTATGTTGAACATATAGATAGGAGTTTGAAAGCAACCACCAAAGGAGATGAAGAGTCACCAAAAAGACAAAGCAAACAAAAAACTAGTAAAACAACAAAAATGAGAAAAGCCAAAATTGTAGAAGCATGATACCCCTGCATCATTCACCTAGCTCTCCCTTAAGGGTTTCTGTGTGCATCTTATTCCAATGGTGACATTTATTGTACCGCTATTGTTGATCCTCCTATAGATATAGGATTGAATGGTAATGGATGCCCTTGCTCTTTTGTTTATGTGTTGCCTATGTTGTCTATAATGTGACCCAGATAATTTGCAAGTGAGTCACACTCCAATGTGATACACTAACTATCTTCCTTGTTAAGGGTGGACTCCTAGTCACTCCCACTCACGTGACAAGAGCCAATCAAGTGGAGGTAGGATCAGGGGTTGTTCTACTCTCATTATTGAGTGAGAAGAATGTCAAAGATGTTGGTAGGGTTGTGTGTTAGATGTGTGTGTTGACAAATATTTCTAAGGAGGCGTTCGGTTGCAGTCATTCTAATGATAATTGTATGACCTAAAGGGTCACTAGTCCCAAGTCTCGTAAGCCTAGCATGAAGGTTGTTTTTTTCATTGATGATTTAGAGATGCTCTAGACTTCTTTCATGATCTGAAATGATTTGTTGTATCATGTTCTTGGTTTGTGACATGTTGCTAATGTTCTTGTTCTTCTCTTGTTTGTTGAGTATTTTTTTGATGGATTGGATGGGGAAAGTTCTTCCCACTCTCATAAAGAATGGATTGTATCCAATATTCACTAATTCTAGGCCCATTGAATTCTTTGAGATAGAGTAAGTGTTATGTTTCACGTTGTTGTTGAATACGTTGAGTTAATTTTACCTCATTATGAGATCGAGGGTTTATTCTTGTTTTGATTTAAGTTTTCTGAATGATTTTGTAGTTTTTATGAATGCAATATAAATGTATGTAGAACAATTTTGATTCCTTTTTGCTAATTTGAAATGTTGTCTAATTATTTAAGAATTGAAATATGAATGCAATCTATATGTTTTTTTAAAATGCAATCTAATCTATGTTTTTTATCAGTAAAGCATAAAGTAAGCTAATCTATGTTTTATTGGAGTTTTTGTAGAACAAAACTTGAATCTAATTTAATGAATTAAAATTGTAACTGACTATGAAAGTAAATGTAATCTAGTGAATGAAAACAAGGCTAATCTAATAAATTCAAATGCAATGCTAATCTATGGAAGAAAATCAACAACCTATCACGAAAAAGAAAAGCAATGATTTACTTTTCCAAGAGCAAGATGTGATCTAATTACCACTTTAAAGAATTAAGAACTTGGTATGAAGAAGACATCAATGCTTGGCTTGAGCCCTCAAAATTCCTTGTGGAAACCCTCTCTTCCCTTTTAGCAACAGGGTCCTTCTCCTAGTGACAAAAATGAAGATGGGAGCAAACAAAATTAAACCAAAGCTTTGAAGCTTTGATGAAATAAATGGAGCATGAGAATGCTAGTGAAGTACTATGTCTTGAGCTATGGAAGCCATGATGAAAGAAATGGACTAGCATGAGATTGCTAATGAAGCACTATGGCTTGAGCTATGGAAGCTATTACAAAATCAAAAGGCATACGAGGTCCTACATGAGCATGGAAATGCTATGGAGAACCCTATATGCAAAGAAAATCAAAAGTAGAGATGCAATATTGAATTTTCCTCCTCAAATGCATAGATAAGTAGGAAATTTATAGGTAGAAAATCAACACCAAAACCTTGGTGGTGATTGGGGAGTGATCTGACTTTGATTGAGAGTGAACATTGGTTGTAGAGTAGATCACAAGAGAAGAAATGAAGTTAACACTTGACTGATTGAAAGATAACTAAGATTGGTTGGGAGATGAGATTGGACTGATTGGGAGTGTTGAATTAGTTAGGGGAATTTAGAAATTAGTTAGAGAAGAAGACCCATGCAATTAGGACACAATTTGTAACAGATTTGGGTCATAAATAGAGGAAAACATGTAAGTTAAAAGATGTTAGGGTCACCCCTTTCACTAGGGAAAGTCACCCCTAGAGATCCTACTTAACATATTGGGTCACTGAGGGAGATCATGAAGCCATAGGAGTGACCCACAAAGGAGGTTTCACAGAAGTAGTTTTCAGAATGAAGAATGATTTAGAAGGTCTAAGGATAGTTTTGGAGCCCTGAAACTAGCCATAGGATCTCTATAGGGTGGGTCACCCCTTTCACTAGGGAAATTCACCTATGGAGATCCCCTTTTAGCTACAGGGTCACCCAGGGAGATCCTAAAGTGATAGGGGTGATGTAGAAAGAAAAGGTGGGATAGGAAAATTAAGGTTATAGAAGGGATGGGGAGGTAAATTGGATGATTCTCAAGGGATGAAATGATTAAAATGCCCCTAGGAAACATGAATTTCCCCTCTTGTGAAGTGGATTAGTGAGGTTATCAGGGCTAGAAAGTGATAGGAAAGATCCATCAAACATTGGTCAGAAAACAAGATAGAAGGCGTCTAGAATGGGATAGAAAGTTATCTTGGAGGTTAGAAAAGCTCAATCAAACTGAAAAAAACCAATACCATGTCACCAAGAGGAATACTATTGAGAGATATGTATATATTCATGTGCACCTACATGTACATGATTAGGATTATTTCGCATCCTCAAGCTACCATGTAGGCCTGCATTTCTTTTTCATACTTACATATTCTCCCCCTCGGGGATGGTATTCTATATGAAAGGTAGGTACCAAAATCTTGAATGTGGATTAATTACCTATTGTTGTTGTTCTACATTTGTACCCAAAATGAAAAGCATTATCTCAACTTCATGATGCACTTTGAAATAAGCGTTGAATGGGAATGAGAAGATGCACCATCAATGCATGAGTTCTTAATATACTTGAGCCACCTCACCTTACTGTAACAACCTGTAATGATGATAAAGGCATGTCATAGTGAGAAAAAAATCCTAGACAAAAGGAACAACCACATGCTAATCTAGAGAGAAGAAAAATGCATTCTCCTTTTATTACATATTTTGAAGAGATGTATTTGATTTTTAGGGATTTTTAGGTTTTACAATTTTTAGGTTATTTCGACTTTGTAATTTTTTTTATTTTTCTAAATATTTTGCAAAGGTCTAACTTGACACCTTGAGGTCTTTGAGAGACCTATGTTGAACAGATTTTCACTCTTGCCCCCTTGCATGGGGAGAATTGCATGCTTGAGTGTATAGTTTCTATTTTGACTCTGTTGAAGGAGTGACTTGTACTTACACATTGTTTTTCATTTATTATTGTGAGACATTGTTTTGCATGTAGCTTTAGTAGACATATTGTACTTCATTTTCCCTCTTGTGCATATGGTTTGCTAGAGATTTTATTTTTCTTATGAGAATGCATACCTATGATGATCACACATGGATGAGACAATATGTTTTTGTCTTTTTTTTATATTCAGAATGAGGTGTAATGTCTTTGGATGTGATTCAAAAATATGAAATGTGAACTAATATGTTCTAAGTGCTATGAATGCCATGATGTTATGACATGTTTTGGTTGTATGTATGAAATGCATGCAAGTGGAACAAATAGTGTGAATGCTCTTTACTAGGACTTTTTACCTGGGTATTGCAAGTTGGCTTGGTATAGGGAAACATACTAAACTTTAGAATGGGATTTTATTAAGGACTCAAGTGGGAATGCGAAGGAAATGGAATAGATTATGAATTTATTTTTACAAAAGGCTAAATATTGATCCTTATCTAAACAAAACATTTTGACAAGTTTTTAACTTACACAAGAAACAAATTTTATTGGTACCTTCTATACTTAGATCAGAAATGGTCAACAAGATAGACCCAAGGTAAAGGAAAAGGCTCAAGAGAAGAAGATGATCCTAAAGATAGTTATACTCTTGGCTTTACACAACTAGTGCATGTGTGTGCTTTGTACTTCTCTTTTTATTTTTCTTCAATAAATGTCACCCTCGTAGCGTTGAGCTTAGACTTCTCGAGCCACTCAAGAGTATGGACATCATCAATCCTCTACTTTTACTTTTCTCTTTCTCTTTTTTTATCTTTCTTTTTCTCTCTTTTTTTGTATTTTCTCTCTTGATTTTTCTGTTGCAAGTATGGGTTGAACCGGTGTTGTCATTGATGTCAACATACTCATGTTACATTAATGAGAAGGATTAGATGAGCTGTGTGCTGGGGATATTGAGAAAATTAGTCTCAATCAGGAACAGTGAAGAACATTAATGATAACAAGGTAAAAGTCCAAGATAGGTTGAGGATCAGAGGATGTGGTTTAAAGGGTTTGTAGATATAAGTCTTGAGATGCTCCAGTCAAGTTTTTGAGGATCTGCATAAAGATCTGAAGAAGTTATGGTCACTCAAGTAGAACCGGTTCTGACAAGTGCTCAGTGGTGACAGAGTGAGACAGATAGGTCCAGTAATGCAATATCCCACTCTGCGGATTTGAGGAAGTGTTTAGGACGTCCTTGTGAAGTGTCAAGTAGATAGGTTTGTGGTTTGAAGGTTTAGAAGAACCTATTCCTGTGTGATAGTGATGACAGATTGTGTTCTTGAGGTTCTGGATGTAGGAGTGAAGGATTTCAGTAAGTAGAGGAAGTGCAGATGTTCCTGGTGATTTAGGAAAGCTTGTGAAGGTCCTTGGATTATGTTCAGTTCATGTTGATGGTCCGCATTAGAATTAGAGCCCAGAATTGAAGAAATACTTCCGGATGAAGGTGTTCTTTCTGTAACTGGCCGACCGGATGAATTATACACCTTGTGAATGTTCTTGTGGTTGCTTGCCGACTTAGATGTTTGTTCCTAAGTTGATGTCGTGTATAAATAAAGGTTTACTAAGTCATTTCAAGGGAGTATTCATGGAGATGAGTGTGTGGTAGCGAGGAGAAGAGCGAAAGGAAGAGCAAAAGGATTTGGGCCTTAATGGAACTGATTTAAGCATGGTGACAATGCTATTTTCCAGTTCAAGTATGTAATACTTATTTATTGTAGACAGTGTGTCTCTTGTAGGTAGTGAGCCTCTTGTGAGCAGTGTGCCTAGGCAGTGAGCCCTAATTGGCGTGTGCCATCTTATTCTTTCTATTCTTCTAACAGAGAATAATATCTTGGGTTAGTCACCCCATGGTTTTTCCCTTAACCGGGTTTTCCACGTCAAAATCTTGGGGTCTCATGTGTAGATGTGCTTTTGCTCTTGGTTAATTACATTAAGTTTTCATGATTGATTTATTATTAATGCTAAGTGAATGCAAGTGTTGAAAGAAGAAAGTTTTGGACAACGGATTCAACCCCCCTCTTAGTTGTCTACCCTAAATCTAATAATTGGTATCAGAGCTAAGTTCCTCTTAAAGGAGCTTAACTACTTGAGGAGATCCAGAATGTCATCCTACAAGAAGGATAGTTCGAAGTTCGATGGAACTAACTTTGCTCTTTGGAAAGGTCGCATGGAATGTCACTTGTAGTGCATGGGATTTGCATACTGGTCCATGGTCACAAAGGCTTATGTACCTCCACAGGGTGGTCCGACAACCCTAAATAAAATCACAGATGCTGAAAATAATCTGTGAACCAAAGAGGCTCTTTTAAGTGCATTATCCAACTCAGAACTCTCTAATGTTATGCATCTACCAACTGCCTTTGAGAGTTGGAAGAAATTGGAACTTTTGCATGAAGGAGACCAGTTTGTTAAATGTGCAAGATTACAGAGTCTAAAAGGGAAATTTGAAAGACTGAAAATGAGAAATGATGAAAATATTACCTCTTTTATGCCAAGAGTGAATGAGTTGGTTTGTGGAATCAGAAATGCAGGTGGAACCCTAAGTGAAGATGAGATCGTTGGAATAGTTCTCTGGTCCTTTCCTGAGTCTTATAAAATCAAAGCTTTTGCAATCAAAGAATTCAGAGCTCACACAATAGTCACAAGAGATCAATTGGTTGGTAAGCTAGCTGCTTTTGAAATGGCCAAGTTTGGAGATGATCCTCCAAAGACTGAATCTGCATTCAAAGCAAGTGCCTTGGTAAAAGGAAAACAAAGGTTTGATCCAGGAGAAAACTCTTCAAGGAAATCATCATGGTATGAAAATGCAAGAAAAGACTTGGAAGAAGAAGAAGCTAAAACTTCTCATCTTGAAGCTCTTATTGCAAAAAGACTTCCAAGAGGATCCGGTAAGTATGAGGGAAAATTGCCTTTTAAGTGTTTTAACTGCAATAAGATTGGCCATTTTGCATCAAGGTGTCTGAAAAGATTTTGTAGGCCAAACAGTAATAGACCAAGATTCTAGAAGAATTGTTACTATGCTCATGAAGGAGATGATGAAGGAGTAACAGATGATGAATCAGAGAAAGAAGACAAATCTGAAAGTGACTGGGTGTTCATTGCCATCAAGGAAGAAGATCCAATACCCTCTGAATCTGTAAATCATAAAGCCCTGGCTGCCCAAGTTGAAGAAAAGGATGATTGGGTCATTGACAGTGGCTGCTCTCACCACATGATAGGTGACAAAAATAAGTTCATAGATTTGGAAAGGTATGAAGGAGGAGTGGTAAAGTTTGGTGATAACTTTGCAGGTAGAATCAGAGGTAAAGGAATTATTTCTTTTGATGGAAAGAACAAAACCGGTAATGTATTATATGTTGAAGGATTGAAACACAATCTTCTCAGTGTGGGACAATTGGTGGACAAGGGCTATGATCTTAGATTCAAGAATGGAAAGTGCAAAATCTTTGAAAGTTCTGAAACAAAGATTGCATCAGGTACCCAAATAAAAGGTAACATCTTTCACTTAGCTGGTACTAGTAAAAGTTGATTATTTATTCAAATTGATCAAAGTTGGTTATGGCATAGAAGAATGTGTCATGTGAACTTTGATAATATCATCAAGATAATTAATACTCAGGCTATAAGAGTCTTCGAAGATTGGTAAAACCTACAAATAGTTTTTGCAAAGAATGTCAGTTGGGAAAACAAAGTAGAATCTCATTCAAAAGCAATGAACAATCTTCTACCAGATTATTAGACTTGGTTCACACTGACTTATGTGGTCTGGCAAGAATCAGGGGTGTGCAAGGTGATAGATACTTCATGTTGCTAATTGATGACTATTCCCAGATGATGTGGGTAACCTTTCTGAAAGAGAAATCAGAAGCTATTGAGAAATTCAAAATATTCAAGGCTATGGTGGAAAATGAGACCGGATTAAAATTAAAGTGTTTGAGGTATGATAGAGGTGGAGAATTCACATCTGGTGAGTTCATAAACTTTTGTGAGAAACATGGAATAAAGAGACAGTTGTCTGCCCCTAGAATTCCACAACAGAATGGAGTTGTTGAGAGAAAGAACCAGACCATCTAGGAAGCATCTAGGACCATGATGATGGAAACAAATGTTCCTCAAATCTATTGGAGAGAAGCTGTCAGCACTGCAGTCTACACTCTCAACCGAGTTCAAATTAAAAACTATACTGGTAAGACTCCTTATGAACTCTAGTTTGGCATTACTCCCACTATGAGATACTTCAGAGTTTTTGGTAGCAGATGTTACATTAAAAGGGATGAAGATCTAGGAAAGTTTGATGCTAGAAGTGATGAAGGAATATTCTTGGGCTATTCTACTCAAAGAAAAGCATACCGGTGTTACAACAAGAGACTAATAAAGATTGTAGAGAGTATAAAAGTGAAGGTTGATGAAGAAATTGAAAGACCCTCAAGAATTCTTGAACATGATGAAGATGATCAGAATGGTGTTCAAATTCAAGTTATTCAAGTCTCTTCTGAGAAACAAAGTCAAGTTGATCTGGTAAGACAGGAAGAAGAGATAAGTCTCAATGAGACTGATCAAGAGTTAGAATTGCAAGAGAGTCCCAAAATTCCAAGGTATGTAACTCTAAACCACTCTGAAGATCAAATCATAGGTGACAAAAGCAAAGGGGTGCAAACAAGGAGGAGAGTTGCTCAAAATTCAGATGAGTATTATCTAATTTCAAAGATTAAACCTAAGATAGTATATGAAGCCTGCAATGATGAAAACTGGACTAAGGCAATGGAGGAAGAACTAATGCAAATTGAGAAGAATCACACTTGGGATCTTGTTCCCAGACCAACAAACAAAAATGTGATTGGAACCAAATGGGTCTTCCGTAACAAATTGAATGAAGCCGATGAAGTAATCAGAAACAAGGCCAGATTAGTTTGCAAAGGTTACTCTCAAATAGAAGGAGTTGATTTTGAAGAAACTTTTTCTCCAGTGGCAAGAATTGAAGCAGTCAGATTATTTCTTGCATTTGTTGCCTTCAAGGATTTCAAGGTGTATCACATGGATGTCAAATCTACCTTCCTAAATGGTAATTTGGAAGAAGTCTATATTGAGCAACCGGATGGATTTCAATTGTCTGATCATAGTGACATGGTCTGTAAATTAAAGAAGGCACTGTATGGACTAAAGCAAGCCCCAAGAGTTTGGTATGAAAGATTGGATAAGCATCTCTTGAAGATTGGTTTCAATAAAGGTACTGCTGATAGTCATTTGTATTTCAAAATTGATCATGAAAATATCTTAATTGTTGAAGTATTTGTTGATGATATCATTTTTGGAGGAAGAGATAGTATGTGTAAAACTTTTGCAAGTCAAATGAAAAGTGAGTTTGAGATGTCAATGCTTGGAGAAATGAATTTCTTTTTGGGTCTACAAATTACTCAAACAAAGAAAGGAATCTTCATCTCTCAATCAAAATATGTGAAAGAATTGTTGAGGAAATTTGGGATGGAAGACTCAAAGCCAATGAACACTCCAATGGCAACCAGATGTAAGTTGAGCAAAGATGATGATTCTCCCAAGGTTGATCAAACAAAATATAGGTCAATGATTGGAGGACTGTTGTATCTCACTCAAACTAGACCAGATATTATGCAGGCTATTGGTCTTGTTGCTAGATTCCAAGCTGATCCTAGAGAATCTCATGTTATGGCAATCAAGAGGATTTTTAGATATCTAAAGGGGACAATTGAGTATGGTCTATGGTATCCTAGAGATCATGATTTCTCTCTTCATGCATATACAGATGCAGATTGGGCAGGAGATGTGGATGACCGGAAGAGTACTAGTGGTGGAGCATTCTTTTTGGGAAAAAGATTGGTTTCTTGGCTAAGCAAGAAACAAGAGGCAATATCTCTGTCTACAACTGAAGCAGAATACATTGCAGCAGCAGGTAGTTGCACTCAAATCTTATGGATGAAGCAGATGCTAAGAGACATTAAAGTAGAATATGAGGAGCCTATCACAATTTTCTGTGATAATTCAAGTGCAATAAATATTTCTAAGAATCCGGTGTTGCATTCTAAGACCAAGCACATATCTATCAAGTTTCACTTTCTGAGAGAGCAAGTGAACAAGGATGAAGTCAGATTGGAGTATGTGCCCTCCAAGGATCAGATTGCAGATATCTTTGCTAAACCTCTTCCCAAGGACTCTTTCGAGTATCTCAGGGAGAAGTTAGGGGTTATTGCCCCTCCGGTGATGAACTAGGATGCACCAATGTGCATTAGTTTGGTGGATATCCCAGTCATATCTTGTGGTCTAGATTGGTGTTGGGGAGTTGCTACTTAGGGGGAGCAGCAGGCGTGATTATAAAGTTGCAAGTATGGGCCCTTTGCCATTGATGTCGAAGGGGAGAGAAGACATGTGAAAAACAAGTGGTTGATGATCAAAGGGGGAGCAGTACAGGAAGAGAAGACATGTGAATAGTTGTTGTTGATAGGGGGAGCTATGACAGTAAGGAGATGTTCATGTCTTGATAGTTTTTCACATAATATGCTCCCATCAATGACAAAGGGGGACATTGTTGCAAGTATGGGTTGAACCGGTGTTGTCGTTGATGTCAACATACTCATGTTGCATTAATGAGAAGGATTGGATGAGCTGTGTGCTAAGGATATTGAGAAAATTAGTCTCAATCAGGAATAGTGAAGAACAGTAATGATAACAAGGTAAAAGTCCAAGATAGGTTGAGGATCAGAGCATATGGTTTAAAGGGTTTGTAGATATAAGTCTTGAGATGCTCCAGTCAAGTTTTCAGGGATCCACATGAAGATTTGAAGAAGTCATGGTGGCTCAAGTAGAACTAGTTCAGACAAGTGCTCAGTGGTGACAGAGTGAGACAGATAGGTCTGGTAACATTCGGTAATGCATTATCCCACTCTGCGGATTTGAGGAAGTGTTTAGGATGTCCTTGTGAAGTGTCAAGTAGATTGGTTTGTGGTTTGAAGGTTCAGAAGAACCTATTCCTATGTGACAGTGACGACAGACTGTGTTCTTGAGGTTTTAGATGTAGGAGAGAAGGATTTCAGTAAGTAGAGGAAGTGCAGATATTCCTGGTGATTCAGGAAAGCTTGTGAAGGTCCTTGGATTATGTTCAGTTTGTGTTGATGGTTTGCATTAGAATTGGAGCCTAGAATTGAAGAAATACTTCTAGATGAAGGTGTTCTTTCTATGACTGGCCAACCGGATGAATTATACACCTTGCGAATGTTCTTGTGGTTGCTTGCCAACTTAGATGCTTGTTCCTAAGTTGATGTCATGTATAAATAAAGGTTTGATAAGTCATTTCAAGGGAGTATTCGTGGAGATGAGTGTGTGGTAGCAAGGAGAAGAGCGAAAGGAAGAGTAGAAGGATTTGGGCTTTAATGGAACTGATTCAAGCATGGTGACGATGCTATTTTCTAGTTCAAGTATGTAATACTTATTTATTGTAGACAGTGTGTCTCTTGTAGGCAGTGAGCCTCTTGTGAGTAGTGTGCTCGGGCAGTGAGCCCTAATTGGCATGTACCATATTATTCTTTCTATTCTTCTAATAGAGAATAATATCTTGGGTTAGTCACCCCATGGTTTTTCCCTTAACCGGGTTTTCCACGTCAAAATCTTGGTGTCTCATGTGTAGATGTGTTTCTGCTCTTGGTTAATTACATTAAGTTTTCATGATTGATTTATTATTAATGCTAAGTGAATGCAAGTGTTGAAATAAGAAATTTTTGGACAACTGATTCACCCCCCCTCTTAGTTGTCTACCCTAAATCTAACATTTTCTATGATCTCTTTCTTTGTTTGCACTCTTATTTTTTTATTACTTCCTATGGAGTTATGATCCCCCTGACATTTTTGACCAAGAAAGATAATGAACTGACCGCCACCAAGAACTTTTACTATACATTCAAATTTCTCTTTTGCTAAGGAATAATGGGGAAGGTCTACCTGCAAGCTTCTATTGGGTGCTGTAGGTTTGAGTAGTGACTTCACTTAGAATTGACATCATGATTTGTTAAGACTGGGATCAATATAAAGATAAGAGTTTGAATTGATTTTGAATTTGTCAAGAATGTAAGAGGGAATGACTAATGGTAAAAATGATTATAGGGAATCTCACAAGATTAGAAGGTCAAACTATTCCTAGACAACATTAAACTCCTTACTACGGAAAAATTTGAACAAGAGCATATCACTCACAAATGTAGGGTGGAAAGAATGAAAATGTGTAAGGCCATGTGTAGGCCGACTTGAACCTTCCCTAGTTATATTGTAATGATAAGACCTTATTACCAATATCGTGTAAATGGCCTAGTCAATTGTTAGTCAATCTATGTTCTTTGATTATATTTTGTTATGCAATTAACATCTGGATTACAAGAATATATAACCATTGGAAATATTTGCCTTTGGGGCACATGATGTAGGACCCCTCCTCAGTACCACCATTATGGTGGGAAGTGAATTCATATTCTGTTACTATGGTTATATACTAGCTTGAGACATATGAGTTGTTTCGGATCATGATTGATATGCACTTATATATACACATGCCCTTATTTGATCCATATGATATCTTCTAGTTTATGGTTGTACCTTAAGATAATGGATCATGTCATTTCATTTGAGGTGTAGTATGGTGTTATTCCTTGAGATATGTCATGGGCATTTGTACATTTTGTTCATGGATTGTGCCACTCATTGTTACATAGCAATTCATCTATTACTTGAAAACATGTTGTTAGCATTATTGCTATATTGACTTCATTATTGATATGTTAGTGATACTTCTATTCTTGGATGCATTAAGATTAACTGAAATTTATCTTGTGAATGGAAGATTCTTAATGTTGCGTAAAAAATTAAAGTAATGTATATTAATGAAGTAATTAATAGTTGTAATATTGCTTCGGCTATTATTATTATAACTGACAATGTGGAAATGAGTGTGCAGGATTTGAGCCAGTGGACATGGGGAAAACACTTGGAGACCTGTTGTGGTTCCCTAGTAAGATGACCTAGCCTATTTGGAAAGGCTTAGGTCCATTGTATGGTCATGCATGTGTGTTGTCTATGTCTACATGTACATGTGTCTTGTCTTGGTAATATGTCATTGTGGTATTGTTGATGTAAAATATGTTTTTTTATATGTGGGATGTTATGTGACATGCATGTATGTTGTAAAATGTTTGTGAGGTGTTCTTGTGTAAGGGGGGGACTAAATAATTCTTTGGAGAAATAATAATAATAATAATCATAATAAATAAATAAATAAAAATACCTTGTTTGTAGCCCCTGTCCTAGGTCTAGGTGGGCCCCTTCTAAAAAACATAATAAAGTTAGAAAAATAATTGTTTTAACCTTCTTTTTTTGAGTTTTTCTTTTGAAAACAAGATTCAACTTTCAATTAATTTTATTAAGTCCTTGCAAGGGACACATGTTTTCCACATAAGGACACATGCTATTCACCTAAGAGGACACATGCTACTTCCAAAGGACAGGTGTAAATAAGAGGAAACAAAGGTTAAGAATGGGGGGGCTGAAAAAGATAAAGCAGCTGTAATATTTTTTGGGGGGAAATGATGCTTGCCTATAACAATTCTTCAACTATTGTATGACAAAAAGGTAGATCTATCCAACTGCTGTAATTTTCTGTATTACCTTTGACTATAAATTATCCATCTTTTGGGATGCTGAGAAGGAGCAAACTTGGGAAAGGAAATAACTTTAATTGTGGATCAAAAATTGTTTTCCTGAAGGGATGTACAAGTGTCCAAGTAGGTACCAATTTTTAGCCAATACAATGAAATAGATAAATAATACAATTACATGAAAATTGGAGTCAAATTAATACAATGAAATAAAGAGATAAATTGAAGTCTTTGTGTTGGTTATTGTTCAGATTTTGTGTCTAACAATAAGGTTAATTATGATCTATTATGGGTGAGATCATGGAGGTCAAACATGAAGGAAAACAATAACAAAATGCAAAACAAACAATGCAATACCTTCACATTGATCCACAATCTATCGATAAGGTGGAGAGTGCTACACCCAAAACACTCTAGCTTTACCCAAATAGATGAATTTTGGTTCCTTGATTCTACAACATAATGGTGAGATAGGGATGGATAGATGAATGATTGGATGAATTCAAGATAGATGGATGAGAGATTGAGAAGAAATTTTGACAGCATGGATACTAGAAGAAAATTCATTACAAATGGCTCAACAGAGGCTACCTTTGTAGAAAAAGCAAATTCGAATAAACAGTTGTGATTGAGAGTTATTTTGAATGATATGGATAGTTGAGATCGATTAGGGTTGATTAGGGTTTCTTTGCACCTCAAGAAATTGTAGTCATGTGATAAGTGTGTGAAGGAGAATGAAAGGAATCTAATTCAAATATTTTATTTGAATTAGCTTGCACATGTGAGTTGTATTAAATGAAAGATGTACTACCCCACATGAGACAAAAGGAAAGTGGACAAGTGTTTGATTGTGATAAAAGGAATCTAATTTTAATAAGAGATTATTTAAATTAGTTTGACATGTGAAGGGATTAAGTGGACAATGTAACATGTGACACTTGTTTGAACAATACGAAAGGTGAGTGATTTAATTCAAATATTTAATTTGAATTATGTGAGGACATGTGATTAGGGAATTAATTAAATAAAGTGTGTTTATTTAATTAATTAGGAATGTGATTAAATTGGAATTATGAGTGGGAAGGCCTAGGGCAAAACATTACAAGGTCGTGTTGACTAGGTGATGGACAAATTTATGTGTCTACAATGGGTATAGTGTTATGAAATGATTCCCCTTATGTTGTTGTGGTATTAGCTATCAGAGTGAGAGTTTTACAACACTGGGAACTCTAGAAAGTGCTTAATGAGTCTAACCCTTCATGTACACTAGTCTTAAAAACCAATAGTTCTTCTGTAGGTTCCAAACTTTTTTCTATTAACTTCACTCCCTTAATGATGGATTGATAAATGACTTGCATAGTCTTGATGCTTATCTTCCCCAAATGATTGACTAGGATGACGATCTATACCTACATAAGCTGTGATTATGGTTTTCAGGACGTTTGTGTAGATTAGCATGTATTGGACCTTGATCATGGTAAATTGAGCCTCCTATGCCTCTTGGGAAACTCAAAATTATGAGTTAAATGTAGTTTCCTTATGACCCACTACATGTATATTTTCTTAGTAAACTCAAAATTATGAGTTAAATGTAGTTTCCTTATGACCCACTACATGTATATTTTCTTAGTAAATTCCCTTGATGTTGATAGTATAAATTATGATGTCTAGTTGCAATGAATTGTGGAATCTTCATATTATGTTCATATGAGACTTAAGATTTAAAACAAATTGAAATGTCTTTCAGTTGATTTAAAGTAAGAATTATGTTAATATTTAACTCTCTTTATAAAAAATGAATGGTGCTCTAGTGGATTGAGAAACTTCATGGGATGTGATTACTTTGCATATTATGGCTTGGGAGTTGAGAAAAGAAAATTTAGTAGAGAAAGGTGGAAAGAGTAGGTTGTTAAAATTTGTTCAACATCACGTTATGAATTCCTACGTTTGCTAGTGTTTTAAGCGTAATAACTTCTTGTGTATTTTTTTTGTGTGAGTTAAATTGGATAGGATTCAAATCATACTTAGAGACAAATATGCTCTTACATGTGTGCTTGCTTGTATTCTTATAGGTGAAATCTAAATGTGAAAAGGGGATCGTAACATATACTAGATGAATTAGATTTAATATCTGGAAATGTGAAAACTTCTGTGATATGTTGTATCAAATAATTTGCTTATATTGCCCTTAAGAATGTATGAACTATGTGAGATGTATAAGTATATTATGTGTTGAGAAATTAGGAATGCTCGATAATACATATTTATATTTAGGTCATCCTTGCATTTTATCTTGAATATTGGGTTTGCACGAAGTCATAGCTAAAACTTGGAAGCATAGCAAACGTATTCATTCTAGAAAAAGAGAATAAACTAGGATAGAATGAAGAAAATAATCACTCACCATATATGGTTTTCAATGCAATAGCATTCAATCTAAATTAAATGAGTAAGACCTAGTCGAGCATAGGAAATGTAGTGCACGGTATGGCAATGAATTATAATTACAAGACAAATTAGGGGTCAAATTATGTTTTGTGTGATTGAAAATGGGATATTTATTGCAAAATGAGGTTGTTATGGAAATAAGTAAGATATATTTGACTACTTAATGAATGAACCTAGTAGTAGGTTCAATAAGTGAGATTAATTTTCATGTGGTATAATGTGATATGTATGTGGAATTTAACATGTGTTGTGATTGTATCTCAAAGTATGTGATATAGGATATTGAACTTGGGAAGAAGAGTTTAGTGGACATAATGTATGATCCACTTAAGCATGCCCTTGTGATAATTGTATATGTGTTAAAATTACCCTTACGACTTAGCAGAGAAATGTTAAAAATAATAATATGTTGGGAAGTGTTTGTATGGAGATGTATGGGTCACCTTTCATGTTCTAATATGATGTGATGTTTAGTGTCACCCCTATTTGAGGGCATTTCCTCATGGTCACTTAGGAGTACAGTCCCTCTTCTTCCCCAATTAAATTGCATTGGTTGGTTTGTGTTGTAAACTCTATTATTTCTATGGTTCCATGGGTTGAGGATGGACATTAACGTGCCCTGAGCCTATACTCAGTTCTAGCTACAAACACTTGGTAGGTTATATTGATGTCATTGTAAATTCTAGTTTTGAGAAGCTACTATCAGTGATGAGGTACTAATGCTACATTGGACATAGATGGTGTTATAGCATTTCGTTTTGAGATTTGATAATGGTTGCAAACAAAAAGGATTGGTAACTTTGGGCAGTGACACATTATGTGCTATAAGGATGTTAAGAGAGATGAATTAGGATAAGTGTGACATGTTTTTTGGGATGGCATCTTTATGAAATGACAGTTATGTGTAATGAGATAATAGTGAATGATACCTTGTTACAAGGATGATATGACTTTTGATGTGGTTGTCAGTATAAGTATGAGGCATATTGTTATCTACTTGGAATTATTATAGATGACCTTATACATACGTGATATCTCAAACTCATGATACAAGATAACCATACAGGCTTGTGGGTTTTCTCTTGTGAGTTGGATGTTAGATCCTATAGATGACTCATTTGTAGCATATTTTAGTAGACCTTAGTATGATGGTAGGATTCTAGGTTGTGTGGGGTAGGTGCCTATTCATGTAGATTCTTCGTGCAGATATATGATTAGGTTATTTTAGATTGTGTGGGACACACTTATTAGGACATGGTAAATTCTTCATTGATTTTCATGTGCTTTGAGAACCACCATACTATTTTATGGTTTGAGAACCACCATATTATTTCGTGGTTTGAGAACCACCATACTATTCTGTGCTTTTAGAATCATCATATTATTCTATGATTTGAGACCAGCATGATATTGCATGCTATTATCTTATGTGGTTTTAGACCACGGTATGATTTCCCTCCTCCCCTTAGCTGACCTTGTTGCAAGGTCACATGGTGTTTGTAATGTACAAATTTCTAAGAGATTGTTGGAATATTTATTTATGTGTTGAATATTTTGCTTGCAAGCCAGCACTGTTTTGTTACTTTGGGCTAATTGGCCATTTTTATGTTTGAGTTAGTCCTTTTACCTCAAGGATGTGTTCTTGGATAAACTTGGGATAATGCAATGATTGTTATTTGATTTCCACTTCTTCTATGATTCATTATATTTGTTTTCTTCTACCTTATTGAGGTTTAACTTGTGAGTTTGATTTACTTCTTTAATTTTCATGTTTGAGACACTTTAATTTTGCAACTATTGGTATGTGTGGAGTGATGTGACTATTGTTTACTATAATATCCTAGAGGGATCATTGACAGGTCGTATAGGGGAGTAGATGGCTTGGGGAATCTTGTTTATACTGAGTTATGTATGGAGGGCTCCTAGAGAGGACCCTGATACCATCTTTCATGATTTGCTACTTGGCATAATGCTATTCTACATTGCATGGTTATTCATTCGTTATTTAGCACTATGGTATGGGTTATATTGGTATTTCCTTCGGAGGTGAGATTATACGGTGTTACACTATTTGATATTGGCAGTGATTCTACATTGTATGGTTATTCATTCATTGGTTATGGGTTCTATAGCACTATGGATTGCTCAGTGGTATATTAGTGTTGTCCTCCTCATAAAACTCCTTTCTTGTTGAGTTTTCTGGTGTGAGTCATGCGATGTCTTTATGATGATTATATATATTGATACATGTGAGTATGGTCTTCGTCATGTGATTTACCTAGGAGAGGTATGTGATGTGAAGGAGACTCTAAATTTGGATGATGTGTTATATGTGGAATTAAGCTTATTTTTGTTGTGTTATGTGAGTCATTGAGTATTGTTGAGAATTAGATGTTAAGATTTTTTTACTAAAACATAATATGTGACTCGATTCTATTCCTTAGATATAAATTTATATATTCATGATAGTAGTAATGATTTAAGGACATGCTTAGCTATTTCAAATAAGGTATGTGGTTAACTTGCATTGATGTGACTTGACATAATGTGGTTTCTTATAATTATATGATGAGGTGAAGTAATTTGTTGGTTTTTAATGGATAGCCCTCTACTCTTAGGGACTTCCAGGAGGAAGTCTATGCAAGGGTGGATAATGTAATGCCATGTGTAGGCCCACTTGAACCTTCCCTAGTGATATTGTAATGATAAGACCTTACTACCAATATCATGTAAATGGCCTAGTCAATTGTTAGTCAATCTATGTACTTTGATTATATTTTGTTATGGAATCAACATTTGGATTACAGGAATACATAACCATTGGAAATATTTGCCTTTGGGGCACATGATTTAGGACCCCTCCTTGGTATCACCATTATGGTGGGAAGTGATTTCATATTTTGTTATTATGGTTATATACTAACTTGAGACATATGAGTTGTTTTAGATCATGATTGATATGCACTTATATATACACATACCCTTATTTGATCCATATGATATCTTCTAGATTATGATTGTACCTTAGGATAATGGATCATGTCATTTCATTTGAGGTGTCGTATGGTGTTATTCCTTGAGATATGTCATGTGAATTTGTACATTTTGTTCATGGATTGTGCCACTCATTGTTACATAGCAATTCATCTATTACCTGGGAACATGTTGTTAGCATTATTGCTATATTGACTTCATTATTCATATGTTAGAGATATTTCTATTCTTGGGTGCATTGAGATTAACTGAAATTTATCTTGTGAATGGAAGATTCTTATTGTTGTGTAAAAAATTAAAGTAATTTATATTAATGAAGTAATTAATGGTTGTTATAATATTGCTTCGGCTATTGTTATTATAACTAACAATGTGGAAATGAGTGTGCAGGATTTGAGCTAGTGGAAATGGGGAAAACACCTAGAGACCCGTTATGGTTCCCTAGTAAGCTAACCTAGTCTATTTGGAGAGGCTTAGGTCCATTGTATGGTCATATATGTGTGTTGTCTATGTCTACAAGTATGTGTGTCTTGTCTTGGTAATATGTGATTGTGGTATTGTTGATGTAAACGTCATGTGACATGCATGTATGTTGTAAAATGTTTGTGAAGTGTTCTTGTGTAAGGGGGGGTACTAAATAATTCTTTGGAATACTAATACTAATAATAATAAATAAATAAAAATAGCTTATTTGTAGCCCCTATCCTAGGTCTAGGTGGGCCCCTTCTAAAAAACATAATAAAGTTAGAAAAATAATTGTTTTAACCTTCTTTTTTTGAGTATTTCTTTTGAAAACAGGATTCAACTTTAAATTAATTTTATTAAGTCCTTGTAAGGGACACATGTTGCCCACCAAAGATGACACATGCTATCCACATAAGGACACATCTTGTTCACCTAAGACGACACATGCTACTTCCTAGGGATAGGTGTAAATAAGAGGAAAGACAGGTTAAGAATGGGGGGATGAAAATGATACAGCATCTATAATTATTTTTTGGGGGGGGGGATGACCCTTGCCTATAACAATTTTTCAACTGTTGTATGACAAAAAGGGAGATCTATCCAACTGTTGTAATTTTCTGTATTACCTTTGACTGTAAATTATCCATCTTCTAGGATACTGGGAAGGAGCAAACTTGGGAAAGGAAAGAAGTTTAATTGTGGATCAAAAATTGTCTTCCTCAAGGGATGTGCAAGTGTCAAAGTGGGTACCAATTTTTAACCAATACAATGAAATAGAGAAATAAAACAATTACATGAAAATTGGAGTCAAATCAATACAATGAAATAAAGAGATAAATTGAAGTCTTAGTGTTGGTTATTGTT
This sequence comes from Cunninghamia lanceolata, assembly GCA_027924645.1. Taxonomy (NCBI): domain Eukaryota; kingdom Viridiplantae; phylum Streptophyta; class Pinopsida; order Cupressales; family Cupressaceae; genus Cunninghamia; species Cunninghamia lanceolata. The sequence goes on from BSBN01000984.1 coordinate 2,698,229, forward strand.
CAAATTTTGTGTTTGAAAATAAGGTTAGTTATAGTCTATTATGGGTATAGTGTTATGAAATGATTCCCCTTATATTGTTGTGGTATTAAATAAACATTAAAAATATACTTTTGCCTTGCATTCTCATGTGGGCGTGACATTTGGTATTAGAGAAAAAAAAAATTGGGCTGTGTGTCCTATTAGTGTTAGTTCTCAAAGTGTTGAGTTGTGGGCGTTACAAAATGCATATTTTGTTTTCCTCTTTTTGGAAATTTGTAACTTTTTTTATAAAATTTTTTGAGTTTATTTGATTTTTTTGGATTTTGACATTTTATGATTTTTACAAAGTTTTAAGATATTAAATTCTTCTATTTCCATAGTGCACAATAAGTAAGTGTTGTTTTTAACATCTTCCTTAACTATGTATGAACATATCCAATTTGGTATGAACTTTGCTTGAAAGTATTTGTGAGGACACTTAAAGACTTGCTGTAAAATGTCTTTGAATTCAATGAGAAGTTTTGTGTACTCACATATTTCATCATTTGATATTTCGCCCCTAGCTTTATCATTTTATTTTCTTGTTAAGTTTCCATGTTCCTTTTGGTATTAGTTTTGGACTTTTGAGGGGAAACTAGTGTTGGTGTTGGAATATTTTTATGTCTCTCCTAATTCCTCTGTGGGTTTTGATTCTTCATTTTCCTTAGTTGGGATTTCAATCATATGAATGTTTATGTCTAGATTGATTCGAATGGCTACTAAGTTGAAAGGAGTATAAGACTTTGTTGAGTGGGGATCAAAGGGGAATTCTTCTATTTTTCCTACCCTTGTACATTTTGATGTTTTAGCTACATTTGTGATGCATTTAGATGTCTCGTCTTTTTTAAAATTATTGATTTCTATGTCACTAATAGTTTTTATGTCTTTCCCTTCTTTTTGACTTGTTCAACTCTATAAAGAATGAAATGATTGGGGTCTCCTTTAATGATATGGGTTTGTCCCATGTGTGAGAAATGGATTTCTTGAAATAATGTGGAGGGAATGGCCCTCATTCTATGAATCCAAGGCCTTCCTAAAATCATGTTGTATGTGGTTTCCTTGTTGATAACATAAAATTTAGGCTAAGCGTTGATTTTGATTTATACCCAAAAACTGTTGCTTTCTGAAAGTTGTTTCTATTGAAATGTGTCTCTGGTACCCTCATGTGATCTAAACAATAAGCTCCTAGTAGTTCTGCACACAAGAATAAACTAGTAGTTGCACAAAATTTATGCACAAAGAATAAGCTCCTAGTAGTTCTGCACACAAGAATAAACTAGCAGTTGCACAAAATTTATGTGCAACGGAATAGCCAATAGGGGTGTATTAATATCTCATCTGTAACCGAAAAATGAAATAAGTAAATGTAAATTTGAAATGCTACATTCCATGTAAGACATTGGGAAATAACTTGTAGAAATATTGAGATAGTTCCCTTTTTAATGTGTTTATTGCATTAAGTTGGAAACCAACTTAAAAAAACTAAATGAAATTATAGGTGGTAACTAGTTCCAGTCACCGCTCTTTAAAAGAAATCTGCATCGTAGATAAATCATAAAATCATAAAAATAAGTAAACATTATTAAATATATTAAATTTTATATATTAAATATATTAATAATTAAATATCTAAATTAATTATTTTAAAATATTAATTTTTTATGCATTAAATTTTATAAAATACTAATAGATTAATTTTTAAATCTTTCTCCTTTTAATAATACCTACAACCTCCATGCATTCATTTCATTTTTGTGTGCTTGTATTTGATATTCATACAAATGTTTTTATCATGAGTTTTGGGTTTGTTTTAATATGGAGGCATTCCTTTCTTATTTAACTTAATATGCTCTAATTTATTCACCTTTTGAAATAATTAGTTGATATACATAATTGACAATCAATTTTTTTATTTGTATATTTATTTTATTATGATTAAATATATTTAATTTGATTTACAAACTCAATAAAACAAAATATGGAAACTTCTCATGATCACCTATTCCAATTCAAATATATTTTAATCATAAAATTTTCCTAAAATCAAACCAGCTTGATTTATTACAGGACTTTAAATAATTATTTTTGAAACAAAAATCAAGTTAGTTCTTCCCTAACTTTTCTTGCATGAAGACAGAAAATTAGAGTAGATTACTGTAGAGAAAACTTGTGTCGGACATTAACACAAATTTGGAAAGTCCGAGGAAATTTAAATGACATTTTTATTGCAGGAAAATGAATTAATCAATGAGAGTTTTAGTGACATCCACCAGACCAAGTGGTTTAAAACCTGGCTCAACTACTTGAAAGTTAATCCCTATCATTACAATATATTTACAAATTAATTGACTTAACTCTTCAACTTCACAAATCTCTTACAGATTTGGGATCGAAGACATTTCATGATTCACAGGAGATGGAGTTGGGTGAAAATTTCCCTTCTACCCTTCATAATGACATCTGCTCTTCTTCAGTTCATATTGCCATATTCTCCAAAAGATATGCAGAGTCTGCATGGTGTTTAGCTGAGTTTGATCTCATGTTACAAACTAAATGTAAGATCATTCCTTTATTTTATGATGTGGCCCCTTCGCACCTCCGCTACATTAAGAAAGGAGCGTATGCAGATTCATTTGCCAAACATAAAGAAAAGGGCAGGTACCTGAGCAAGCTTGAACAGTGGAAACAATCCCTGCACACTGTTTCTTTAATCTCTGGCTACGAACAATGCCCACGATTAATTTCAGGAAATGGACATTTTAATTGTTTCTATGCCCTTCACAGCTGTAAAGTTTTTAAATCATTTAAACTGAAGTCATGATAAATGCTCACATAAATATTAAACAACTCATCTTAAACAGTCAGTCGGTGTGTACATTTTTCCGGACGGGACAGAAGCGGACGTAGCAGGTCGGAAAACAGGAAAACGCCGGATTTTGAAGCAAGCTAACAGCCAGAATGACGATTTTCCGGGAGCAAAAGCTCCCATTAAGAAGCCTATCGGCTAATAAATAAAAATCAATATTAGACATTTGTTTTATTCATTTCTAATCAGCAGCATTATAGGTGAATGATAAAGCTCCTTTAATGCAAACTATCTGACATTATTACATCCATTAGGAGATAAGTGTTTATAACAGATATAAAAAAAAATGATTAAACGAACAGTTTGCACCATTGTAGATATGATATTCCCACAGTCCATGACATAAGATTATAGAGCTTCTGAAAAAAAACTATGTATGATTTTTTTGTATTGACGTTTCTGATCACACTTCATAATCCATCATCAAGAAGAGAATGAAAGTGAATTAAAATTGTAGAACAAATTCCTTAAAAAGAAAGAGTGTCAAATCCAACAAATACAAAAATATTCTAAACAATCTGCATTTCATGAGTAGTAAAGCTCAAAACCAATTTTTAGAAAACAATGCATACAAATAAATCATATAAACTTCAGATTCAAGATTAAAGTACAAAATCAATCTTCTCGTCCTATAACATACATTCTTTTCTTAACTACAATCAGAGGCACCCAAATCTGATATTTTATGTTGGCCCTTTATATGGGCAACCCTTCTGAGCTTTCACACTTAGACCACTATATATGCAGACTGCTCTGGGATATCTTGAGCTGCTGCTGATAACTTCTTATTCTCCTCAATTCAAAAGGACATTTTTTCATTTTTTTTCTACAGCTACTTTCAGACAGAAAGACTTCTAACTGAGTCAAAATAAGATGTGAAAGCTTCCAATCTCCACATAACAAAGAGAAGAGAGAGGAAACACATTAATAATAATGCAAATCACATTAATAATAAGATCCGTGAGTTACGGAGGACCGCATAAAACGGCGTAGTAGGGAAGTTTTGACCGTGTTTTTGGAATTGGGATGACAAGACGATACATTCCCCTAAAATCGGTGTTTTGTTTGGCAGTGAATTTAAATAATAAATAAATAGAATATGGTTTAATAATTAAAATTTAACATTTAAAAATTAGGAGCTATTACTTAATAAAATTTGTTACATGTTTTTTAATTCATGTTTATTATTAATATATTTCAGATTATACTATTACGAAAAATGTGACTGTGAAGAAAGAAAATGAATTTTATAAGAATTATTAAAAGAATAGAATTTTACAATATACATTCATTTAAATTTAATATTAAAAGTTTTTAAAAATATATATTATTTATAAAATGATATATTAGAATTATTAAAGTTTTATAAATATTTAAGTTGAAATTTTTTTTATCTATGTTATTTGTTATTTTATTGTTGATGAATAGGATTGTTTATCCTTGCTAAAGGTATTGGGAAAAGGGATGAATCAGATTGTTTATCTTTGTCAAAGGTATTAGGAAAAGCGTCCGGTTTAGTATTGATTAATCAGATTGTTTATTTTTGTCAAAGGTACTCAGAAAACGGTCCCGTTTAGTATTTGATGAATCAGAAAAGGGTCCCTTTTTGTATTGACGAATGGGATTGTTTATTTTTGTCAAAGATACTCGGAAAAGGATCCCTTTTACTACTGATGAATTAGATTGTTTATTTTTGTCAAAGGTACTTGGAAAAGGGTCCCTTTTTGTATTGATGAATGGGATTGTTTATTTTTGTCAAATGTACTCGGAAAAGGCTTCTCTATATAAGCCAATACAGAATGCAAATCACATTAATAATAAAATCCGTGATTTACGGCCGCATAGAACGGCGTAGTAGGGAAGTTTTGACCGTGTTTTGGGAATTGGGATAACAAGACGATACATTCCACTAAAATCGGTGTTTTGTTTGGCAGTGCATTTAAATAATAAATAAATAGAAAATGGTTTAATAATTAAAATTTAACATTTAAAAATTAGGAGCTATTACTTAATAAAATTTAGTACAAGTTTTTTAATTAATGTTTATTATTAATATATTTTAGATTATACTATTAGGAGAAATGTGACTGTGAAGAATGAAAATGAATTTTATAAGAATTATTAAAAGAATAGAATTTGACAATATACATTCATTTAAATTTAATATTAAAAGTTTTTAAAAATATATATTATTTATAAAATAATATATTAGAATTATTAAAGTTTTATAAATATTTAAGTTGAAATTTTTTTATCTATGTTATTTGTTATTTTATTGTTGATGAATGGGATTGTTTATCCTTGTTAAAGGTATTGGGAAAAGGGGATGATTCGGATTGTTTATCTTTGTCAAAGGTACTAGGAAAATGGTCTGGTTTAGTATTGATGAATCAGATTGTTTATTTTTGTCAAAGGTACTCGAAAAACGGTCCCATTTAGTATTTGATGAATAAAAAAAGGGTCCCTTTTTGTATTGATGAATGGGATGGTTCATTTTTGTCAAAGATACTCAGAAAAGGGTCCCTTTTAGTACTGATGAATTAGATTGTTTATTTTTGTCAAAGGTACTTGGAAAAGGGTCCCTTTTTGTATTGATGAATGGGATTGTTTATTTTTGTCAAAGGTACTCAGAAAAGACTTCTCTATATATGCCAATACAGAATGCAAGTCACATTAATAATATCCGTGATTTATGGAGGATCGCATAAAACAGCGTAGTAGGGAAGATTTGACTATGTTTTTGGAATTGGGATGACAAGACGATACATTCCACTAAAATTAGTGTTTTGTTTAGCAGTGAATTTAAATAATAAGTAATAAATAGAATATGGTTTAATAATTAAAATTTAACATTTAAAAATTAGGAGCTATTACTTAATAAAATTTGGTGCATGTTTTTTAATTAATGTTTATTATTATAATATTTTGGATTATACAATTACAAAAAATGTGAATGTGAGGAAAGAAAATGAATTTTATAAGAATTAATAAAAGAATAGAATTTTACAATATACATTCATTTAAATTCAATATTAAAAGTTTTTAAAAATATATATTATTTATAAAATGATATATTAGAATTATTAAAGTTTTATCAATATTTAAGTTGAAATTTTTTTATCTATGTTATTTGTTATTTTATTGTTGATGAATCAGATTGTTTATCCTTGTCAAAGGTATTGGGAAAAGGGTCTCATTTAGTATTGATGAATCTAATTGTTTATCTTTGTCAAAGGTACTTAGAAAAGGGTCCGGTTTAGTATTGATGAATTGGATTGTTTATTTTTGTCAAAAGTACTCAGAAAAGGGTCCCATTTAGTATTTGATGAATCGGCAGATTGTTTATTTTTATCAAAGGTACTTAGAAAAGGGCCCCTTTTAGGGAGCTAAACCATGACTTATGTTAACAAAGATAAACTCCATAGAATTACCACTATATCACATGAAAATATTTGGAAATTCAAATTGACAAAATAACAACCATAGTGAAAATCTCAAAGAGAGGTCCTCAAAACTTGTAAAAGTAAATAATTTTAATAGGAATGGAATTTTTTTTAAAATTATCATGGGTATCAAGGTTAAAATTAGTCAATAGAATAATTCATATGTTTAGAAATTGAGAGCTATTATCTAATAAAGCTCAATAGATGCCTTCCAACTAATATTTCATATTAATGTTCCTTAAATTATGCTGTCATGAAAAGTGTGATCAATTAAAATGAATTTTATAAAAGTTATCAACAAATCATATAAATTAATGTTCTTTTTATTCTGTAGTTCTTAGTGTTGTTTGTTAGTTGTTTCTTTGTTGTATATTAGTTGTTTATGCCCTGTAAGGACCTTAGACTATTTAGTCTTTAGGCCTACTATGTAAAGGGTGAGGAGCCTTGTTGTCACATTTTATCTTATCAAAACAAATCATACGAAAAATATACTTAACTTGAAATTGAGAAGAAGATAATTTTGTTTTTTTTTATAGGATTATTAGAGATACGTGAAACTAACAACATACACTTTATACAAATTAATAATCTTGAAAAAATATCAAAACATTCACATTTTATCTTATCAAAACAAATCATATGAAAAATATACTTCACTTGAAATTGAGAAGAAGATATATATTTTTTTAATAAAATTATTAGAGACATGTTAAACTAACAACATACACTTTATAAAAATTAATAATCTTAAAAGAAATATCAAAACTTATAAAAGTAAATAATTTTAATAGGAATGAAAATCTTGTTTAAATTATCATGGGTATCAAGGTTAAAATATAGTCAATCGAATAATTTATATGTTTAGAAATTGCCAACTATTATCTAATAAAGCTTTGTAGATGCCTTCCAACTAATATTTCTTATTAATGTTCCTTAAATTACACTATCACAACTAATATTTCTTAGTAACATTCCTTAAATTACACTATCATGAAAAGTGTGATCATTGAAAATGAATTTTATAAAAGTTAATAACAAATCATATAAATTAATGTTTTATTTGTTATGTAGTTCTTAGTGTTGTTTGCTAATTGTTTCTTTGTTGTCTATTAGTTGATTCTGCCCTATAAGGACCTTAGACTATTTAGTCTTTGGGCCTACTATGTAAAGGGTGGGGACGCTTGTTTTCTCATTCTATCTTAAAAAAACAAAGCATATTAAAATATACTTAAATTGAAATTAAGAAGATAATTTGATTTTTTTAATAAAATTATTAGAGATACCTGAAACTAACAATATACACTTTATACAAATTAATAATCTTAGAAAATTATCAAAACTTGTAAAAATAAATAATTTTAATAGGAATGAAATTTTTGTTTAAATTATCATGGGTATCATGGTTAAAATTTAGTCAATACAATAATTCATATGTTTAGAAATTAAGAGCTATTATATAATAAAACTCCCTAGATGCCTTCCAACTAATATTTCTTATTAATGGTTCTTGAATTAGTGTTATTTATTAGTTTTTGATTAAAGGTCAAACAGGTTTTGAAAGGGGACCCCCAAACCCTTCACAAAAAGATGCAAACAAAAAGATGTAAGCAACTTCTATTTCTTGTTGGTAGAAAGCCTCATACATCTTTGTGAATTACAGAAGCTCTTTCTTCTCTGTGTCAAACTATTTCTTGTTTCTGCCTCTAGTACGTGTTGAGGGTCCACCTATATCATCATCAACCACCTGTTTACCGGTGCTTTTGTTATCATCACCCTTAACCTGATTTTCTTGATCCATCACAGTCGTAATATCCTCGACACTGAAATATTTGAACTAGTCCTTTCTGAGATCTTTCAATTTCTCAGTCAGCATACACATCATGTTAAGGCTGTTTTGGATAGTGAGTTTACTGATATTGCATAACTTGTTCTAGTTATTGTTAAACTCAACAATTTTTTCCTCAAGAAATTGAATCCTTGTATTGAATTCTTCCCTCATCCTGCTCATTTCCCTATCCATATCCTCCATTTTCGGCATGGCATCCTAGTTTTTGAAAATGACAGTGTCCTGTTCAATAGTAGAGTGGATCCCAGTACCCAATGTTTCCTGAAGGACCGAAAATTTTATGTTGATTCTACTGATCTCCAAAAAGAACCACTTGGTCATTCTATGCTAAGAACTGACCACATTCTTCACCAGCTCAAAGTCTTCATCAACTTGATCTCTATTCTTCATCTAGGCAAGCAAATTATGAAAATCTTCAGGAAGGTTTATGGAGGGGTCTTTGATCTTAGGGAACTTGCCTCCCACAGTAGGCTTCAAGAAAGACTTGGGAGGAGAGTCCACCCCAACATTGTCCAAATGAATCACCCTAACCCCCTGCATCGGCTTGCTACCTTGTTTTTTGGCCACGCCACTAGCTATAATCCTTACTTCCTCTTCCTGGTTCTTCTTAACAATCTTAGGCTTTTTACCTTGCTTAGGCCCCACTTTCTGTGAAGAGCCTCCAACATCCTGTTCACACCCCTCCTCTTCTTCCCTAGATTTTTTACCTTTCTTCATTGAGGCAGGGGTTTTCCTTTTTTGAGACTTCAAATTATTGTCAAAAATCTCTTTGATAGAGGTGTTTGTATCATTACCAGTTTCAAACCCTTCCGACCAAGAAATAGAAACCTCCATCTTCTATATTTTCTTCTTCTTTTTCAAGGTTTCCTCCTTAGTTTCTTCATCCTCCTCTTCCATTTCCCAGTCCTCATCCTTAGAATTAGACTCTTTGTCACTAGAAACCACCTTAGCCTTCTTCTTGGAAGTGGGTTTATGTTTTATCGATTTCTTAGGGGTGTTGATTTTCATATGCTCCATAATGAGAAGGATGAGAGTCTCATGAAGAATAAGGAGGCTAGGGTTTCTATTGTGTTCTCTCAAACTAAACTCCAAAGAAGAAAACAAGTAGAAAGGAAAGGACACCGACAGACCATGTTTGAAATGATTCAGTAAATTGAAGTGGTATGAGTAAGTATCAACATACCTTCCATCAAGGGTTACATAACGCATTAATGGCTTCTGCAACCTCCATCAAGATTGGTTTAATGGAAAGGCGGTTGTATCCTCCCATCTGGAATTTCACCAACTTCTCCCTTTCATTCCCCTTGAAGAAGTAATTGAGAGATTCATCACTCTGCTTCCTTTCCCTAAAGAATTTCTTACCAATGGTAGCAAGCCCTGACACTATGGCTATTAAATCCTCAGTGATAGCCATCTCCCAACCATAATCCATGACTCTCTTATTCTTATACCCCTTCACAAACATGGTTGTGACACTGGGGTCAGTACCGTGAAGCTTTTCCATAAAAGGCATTAACCCTCCCCCCTCAAGAATCTTCCAAACCTTCTATTTCTACCTAAAACCTTCACAGGATGAAGGTTCCTCCCTATTTTTGTCACCCTCGATTCTTAAATTGCAACACACTCTGCAAGTTTTCTCTCTACAAATAGTATTGAAGGTAATGAAATGGACAAGCATAGCCAAAGATAAACTTATTAAATTTGCACCCATAATCTATGTGGGAGGAATAGTCTAGAAGGCATGGTTTTGTAAGCCATTCAAGATCATGATGATCTCCTTAGAGCTTCTCAATAATCATACCATTGAGACTATCATTAAAAATTAGGTTCTTAACATTAGTTGGGATCGAATCCAATTCATCCCATATAAACTTAGCTTTACTTAAGACCCCTAGGTTGGCAAAATACATTTGCCACCTTGTTTCCCTCACAAAAAATGTGAGAAATAAAAAATGCCTCAAAGGTATTTAATAACTTAATAGCATCAACGATCAAGGTCTCTATGGACCAGCTAGGTGTAGTGTTACCTTTGAGACAATTAATGATATTCATGGAGTCACCTTCAATCCAGACTTTTCTAAGACCCATAGCTTGAGTTAGAGCAATAGAATGATAGGTAGCCACAGCTTCAGCATAGTGGTTTGTCTGTATAACCAGAGGGAGTGCCACTGTCGATATAAACCTACCATGATTATCTCTAATCACCCCCCCACTACCTGCAACTCTAGAATTACCTTTAGCCGCCCCATCAAAATTGATTTTAGTCCATCCTTTAGGAGGTAACATCCACTTTACTTCCCCTCTTAAGTGTTTCATTCTTTTGAAGGAAAAGGATGTCATCAGAGATATTCCAGTTGTTAGATATATTGCTTTCCAAAGGAGTAACCTTGACTCTTTTGTCCTAGGAGAGCTATTCTTGTAACCTGGCAAAGAAATTCTCCTTAATGTTTTTGATCACTTTTAAAAATAGATTGTCAAAAGATAAACATGTGTCTCTGAAGATGTAGTTATTCCTCTCCTTTGACAGGCTCCAAACTATGTGAGGCACTGACAAGGACTAGAGAAATATGAGAGATGGCTTAGAAACTGGGCATATCCATTGAGAGACCAAATCTTTTGTAGAGTTGGGGAAGGTCCAGCTCAGATTCTAAAGGGAAAGAATCTTGTTCCATAATTCCAAGGAATAGGGACAAGAGAGGACCAAATGAAAGGAGTCTTTAGAATTAGACATGTATAATGGGCACCTGTTGACAAGCTTGAAGCCTCTTTTACATAGGTTGTCAAATGTTAGGACTCTGTCTTGAGCTAGATGCCAAAAGAAAATATTGACTTTAGGGATAAGTTTATCGTCCCATAAACTAGCCCAAAAGGGGGGATCCTCCTCCTTAGGTAAAAGTTGTCTAAACCCTGAGGCCGCTGAATAATTTCCTGAGGAGGTGGCCTACTAAATCAAATGATCTTCATTCCTTCCCTAGGGAATATGGAACATATTAAGCCTATTCTGGAAGTCGATCAAGTGGCTGTGAATCGAGTAGTCCTTCCATTTGCCTTCTGAAATAAAATCTCTCACCTTCGATCCACTAGAGGAGAAAAGCTCTTTAAAGGGGCTTGCCCAAAGCTAGTTTCGTCAGAGGGAGATTCCCAAACCACCTATCATTCTAAAAATCTACTTTGCTGCCATCTCTAATATTCCACAAAGAGCCTATTCTGATGATTTCCTTAGATTGGCAGATATCGCTCCAAATTTCAGATCCTTCAAGTAAAGTTAGGCATTCTAGTATTTCACTAAAATTATTGAGCCCTCTCAAGTATTTGTTATTCACAATTTCTGTCCATTCTTTATTCTCCATCATTAGGCACCAAGCATTGGCAACAAGGAGGGTTGAGTTGAATTCCTTTAGTTTTCCCAGGCCTAGCCCAAATGAACTTTTAGGTCTGCAAACTGAATCCCACACCACTAATAGGATTCATTTTTTCTCCTTAGTACCAAACCACAAAAACCTTTTCTGAATTTGCTCAATCCTATCTCTGATTTTGGGAGGCATTTTGAATAGAGACATAGAATAAACAGGCAGATTTTGGAGAGAGGCTTTAATTAATAGAATTTTTCTAGCCTAGAGAGAGGCATTTAATAGAATGAAACTTATCAACCATACTCTACCACAAGGAATCTAGGACTCGTTTCTCATAGAGAGGTAACCCAAGGTATATGGAAGGAAGGGAATCCACTTTGCATTGCATTATTTGAGCTATCTTTTTCTATCTGGGTTCCAGGGTGTTAAAGAAAAAAATTGAACTTTTGGGTAAACTAATTTTCTGACCCGAAGCCTTTTCATAATTAAGCAGAATGCTTCTCACATTTTGAGCTTCCTTGACAGTAGCTTCTCCCATAATAATAGTATCATCAAGGAACTATTGATGAGAACAAGAAGCTCGAAGCAAGGAGGGATGTAGACCTTTGAAACTCCCTTGAAGAATCCCCTTTTGAATGTTTCTCTCTAGGACTTCCACCATGATGACAAATAAGAAAGGTGAGATAGGGTCTCCTTGTCTCAGGCCTCTCAAGCTGACAAAAAAACCTGTCAGAGTACTATTAACTAGGACTGAGAATTTAGGAGTCTGGAAAAGTTGTTGGAGAAGATGAATGGATTTCTCATTAAAACCAAACTTGCAAAGAACTTTGGAAAGAAAATTTCAATCCACTCTATCGTAGGTTTTCATGAGATCAAGTTTAACCAAGAAGCCCTCCTTCTTGTTCAGCCCTAGAGAGTGAATGTTTTCCTAGATCGTGATGATAGAGTCAAGGATTTGTCTACCTAGAACAAACCCGCTTTGCTGCACCAAAATGAGATGCAGGAGAAGGAGTTGGATTCTGCAAGTAACAACTTTAGAAATAATCTTGAAAAAGGAATTACACAGACTAATGGGGTGAAAATCAGAAAAGGAGTTAGCTCCATTCTTTTTTAGTATGAGCACAAGGAACGTGGAATTAAGTTCTTTCAGTAGCCTTTTTCTACCAAAAAATTCTTTAGTGGCATCACAAGTATCTTTGGCTATTATATCCTAGAAATTTTGAAAGAAGAACCCATCAGGCCCAAGGGCCTTGTTACCTTCAAAGGAGAAGACAACTCTTTTAACTTCATCCTCTGAAGGGACTTTGGTCAACATTTTGTTATCTATATTTTCCAAAACATTGGAAATAACCTGCAATAGAGATGTTTCCACATCCAGATCTAGGGGCCCTTCAGCATTAAGAAGAGAGGAGAAGAATGCTTTAGCTTCCTTCTGAATTTCTGCGTCATCCATGATGATCCTGTCCATATTAGATATGACCTTGATCTTGTTAGCAGATCTATTCTTCATAGTCATTAAGTGGAAAACTTTGGTATTACGATCTCCACTTTTCAGCCAAATAGATCTAGATCTCTATTTATAGAAGTCTTCCTCTTTGGAAACAATCTTATGGAGGGAGTTGAGGAGGTCAATCTCATCCTCTCTAGTTTCAACATTCATACCACCATTTTGAATTTCGGTTTGAAGTTTATCCAGCTCAACTTTCACCTTCTCTTTCTCCCTAAAAATTTGACCAAAATAAGATATGTTCCACTTTTACACATTACTCTTAACATTTTGTAATTTCTTAACCAATCTGTACATCGCAGATCCCTCAACCTGAATGTCCCACCACCCTCTAATTTTCTCTTTTAACTCCGGATGATGCAACCACATCTTTTCAAATCTAGAGGGGAATCTCTTTCTCTTACCCTTTTTATCAGTACAGAGAACAATCAGAAAGTGGTCAGAGCCAAGCCTAGTGAAAGCCATTAAATTACAGAAATAAGAGTCAAGCCACTCCAATGAAACAAGTAGTCTGTCTAATTGGACTTGGAAGAGGTTCTCCCCAGTTCTTTGATTGGACTAGGTAAACCTGGCCCCTTTGCGATCCACATCTAATAAAGCTTCCTTATCAACAAAGTCCATTAAATCCATTCTGGAGTCCAGAGGAGCCGGGGCTCCACCCTTTTTCTCATCTTCTTTGAGCATAGAATTAAAATCTCCCATGAAAAGCCATTTAGAATCAGGGCTTAAGCTTCTACACACACTAATTCTATGCCATAGTGCTTTCCTAGTATTCTTATTGTTAGGAGCATAGATGTTAGAGATAACCCAGGCCGTTTCATCTTTTTTATGAACAAACTTGGTGACAACCTAGTTAGAATCTGCCAGAACAGGGAAACCTGAAACATTTTTAGGATTCCAAAGAGTAGCAACTCTACCAGAAGTTCCCTCAGAGCTGCTTCCATGCAGGCCACACTTAGTGAAAAATCTATTCTTAATGAAGTCCAATTTTTTAATCTGCATCTTTGTTTCTTGAATCAACAAAATATCTAACTTGAGATCCCACACTAAGGTAGATAGGTCATTTTTATGACTGTTATTTAACCCCCTGATATTCCAGGATAGGATCTTCATGATAACCCTTGTTTTGTGCTCTTTGAGCATAGATCCATGAGGGTCTTTTGCATCCCTCCTACTATTTCCTTCATGTTATCCCTCTCCCTAATAGCACTTGCTGAAGGTCTTCTAGGTCTTCTCTTCTCCATTCCTACATCATCTTTGGAAGAGCTGCTGGTAGCTACCCCACTAAGGGGTAGTATAGCTCCTTTTTTCTTCTTTCTACCATTGACCTCTATAAAGGGTACTTCTTCTATCAAACTTTCCTCAGTAAACTCCATGATCTACTTGGGAGAGAAAGGTGCCTCATCTCCACCCTTGGGAATAAGGGGAAACTAATTGAAAGAACTAATCGTAGCTCCCTCTAGGGAACCCAGAGCTGAAATTGTTTCCTCATCTAGTTCTTCCAAGGGAGAAATGGTGATAATTCCCTTATGACAATCCACATATGGAGCTAAAGGCTCTTCACTCCTGGGTACAAATAGGATCATCGCCATCTCTTCTTATTCAACTTGTGATTCCTTCTAAGAAACCTCCTTTTTCTAGATATGGGTTTCCTCCTTTTGGATTTCTTTCTTCTCTTTCCAAACCTTATGAATATGTCTACTTTTCTTAGAGGGACAGTGTTTCACCCAATGACTTGTCATTTTACATAAAAAACATGCAAAAGGAATATATTCAAACTCTATAGCTTGTTCCCACTCGTTGAGCTTAGAGTTAATCTTAATAGAAGAGGACAGGTCTGTAGTTTGGTTAGCCAAAACACAAACCCTGGCATTCACAAGCCTCTTCCTAGAGACAGTGACGAGATCCACCATAAGTAGGCTACCAAAAGTACTAGCTAAGCCCTTGAAGACTTCTTCATCCTAGAACTCCATAGGCAAGCCAAGGAATCTAACCCACACAGGGGCTACATTGAAGGTGGTTTTCATTGCATCAAAGTTGGGCTCCCATCTGCACAAGGCCAGAGTAGAGTTCTTGATAACCCATGAGCCCCCAGCCAAGGTGCTAAGCAAATCATCTTCACAAAAGAAAGAAAATGGAAAAGAAGCCTTTCTAAAAGGCAACAATATCAACTTTCCCCTTCAAGGCCTATTTTTCACAAGCCCAAGACCTCACAACTTCTATATTAGGTTTGAAACCTAAGAATTTACCCACCAATGACAGATCCATACAAGAGATGCCATTCTCCACAACACAGTCAAGGACTGATAAAGAAAACTTACCTGAACCTGGACTTGAAGAGCATAAAAGAGGTGGGGAAGAACTTTTCCTTTTAGACCACGACCTGAAAAGAGATTTCCATGGGTTAGAGTCTACCTTCTGAGAAGTCTTGGGGTCCACCTTAGGCTCCTTGGGGGAACTTACTACCATGGATCCACTAGGGTCAAGCATTCTAATCTCAGCTTCCAAGGAGGCTGGATGACTCCCAAAAGTGTAAGGCCTCGTCATGCAAGCCTAGAGAGTTAGGTTTAACTATGCAATAAAGTGCAGAAATTTTATTTTTCTTTCTTTAAAAATAAGTAAAAGTAATAATCACCAGATATATGATCAACTAGTTACATCAAATTAACTAACTAACATCTCTAGGGAAACACAACTGCATTAAGGAAAATAATCATAGATCAATAACATGCATAATCCATTTTGAATGTCATAAAATCCACTCTCATCATTTGTTACAACACTTACATCCTTCTTTAACCAAGAATACATACAAGTACATAGGAGATCATGATACATAACTACATAGATACAAGGCTTTCATATCTGATTACATCAAAGTTACATTATGAATATCATAAATACACATATCTAGATCCATACGGTTCCATGTATGTCCTCATATATAGATACTATAATGGAAACTAGAGAGGCACATCTACCTAAAACTCAAACCATGATGCCATAAGACCAATGGAATATAGCTCAACCACCTGACCATGTGGAACACTAAGGTTCATCCCCTGAGCTAGGAGATAACAATGAGGTCCCACAAGACAACAGTCAAGATGGAAAATACAAACTGGAGAAAGACTAGAACACAAATTTCAAAAACATAGTCCAATAAATATCACAAGTAACCCAATCAATGTTACCAGAGGAAAACACAACAAATGGGGAGGAAACAATTAGAGATTGCTAGGCTGCAGTAGGGATGAGTGTCATCGCATGGTCCTAACATGGGTTACCCTTATAGTCTCTAGCTAGACGCCGGCCCCCATCCATGGGTTACCCTGACATTTTCTCACAGGTCCTAACATGGGTTACCCTGAGCTTAGAGTTAATCTTAATAGAAGAGGGTAGGTCTGTAGTTTGGTTAACCAAAACACAAACCCTGGCATACACAAGCCTCTTCTTGGAGACAGTGATGAGATCCACCATAAGCAGGCTACCAAAAGTACTAGCTAAGCCCTTGAAGACTTCTTCATCCCAGAACTCCATAGGAAATCCAGGGAATCTAACCCACACAGGGGCTATGTTGAAGGTGGTTTTCATTGCATCAATGTTGGGCTCCCATCTGCACAAGGCCAGAGTAGAGTTCTTGATAACCCATGAGCCCCCAGCCAAGGTGCTTAGCAAATCATCTTCACAAAAGAAAGAAAATGGAAAAGAGGCCTTTCTGAAAGGCAACAATATCAATTTTTCCCTTTAAGGCCCATTTCTGACGAGCCCAAGACCTCACAACTTCTATATTAGGTCTAGCACCTAAGAATTTACCCACCAATGATAGATCCATACGAGAGATGCCATTCTCCACAACACAGTCAGCGATTGATAAAGAAAACTTACTTGAACCTGGACTTGAAGAGCATAAAAGAGGTGGGGAAGAACTTTTCCCTTTAGACCGCAACCCAAAAAGAGATTTCCACGGGTTAGAGTCTACCTTCTGAGAAGGATTCTTGGGGTCCACCTTAGGCTCCTTGGGGGAACCTGCTGCCATGGATCCACTAGGGTCAAGCATTCTAATCTCAGCTTCCAAGGAGGCTGAATGACTCCCAAAAGTGTAATGCCCCGTCATGCAACCCTAGAGAGTTAGGTTTAACTATGCAATAAAGTGCAGAAATTTTTTTTTCTTTCTTTAAAAATAAGTAAAAGTAATAATCACCAGATATATGATCAACTAGTTACATCAAATTAACTAACTAACATCTCTAGGGAAACACAACTACATTAAGGAAAATAATCATAGATCAATAACATGCATAATCCATCTTGAATGTCATAAAATCCACTCTCATCATTTGTTACAACACTTACATCCTTCTTTAACCAAGAATACATACAAGTACAGAGGAGATCATGATACATAACTACATAGATACAAGGCTTTCATATCTGATTACATCAAAGTTACATTATGAATATCATAGATACACATATCTAGATCCATACGGTTCCATGTATGTCCTCATATATAGATACTATAATGGAAACTAGAGAGGCACATCTGCCCAAAAATCAAACCATGATGCCATAAGACCAATGGAATATAGCTCAACCACCCAACCATGTGGAACACCGAGGTCCATCCCCTGAGCTAGGAGATAACAATGAGGTCCCACAAGACAATAGTCAAGATGGAAAATACAAACTGGAGAAAGACTAGAACACAAATTTCAAAAACATCGTCCAATAAATATCACAAGTAACCCAATCAATGTAACCAAAGGAAAACACAACAAATGGGGAGGAAACAATTAGAGAATGCTAGGCTACAGTAGGGATGAATGTCATCGCATGGTCCTAACATGGGTTACCCTGATAGTATCTAGCTAGACGCTGACCCCCATCCATGGGTTACCCTGACATTTTCTCGCAGGCGCCGACCCCCATCTATGCCTACCCTAATAGTCGCTTACTAGATGTTGGCCCCATAGGATGACACATGCAGAACCAACTAGGCCCTCTCATCCTTTCCTTAGCCTAAACAAGCACTACAGGCATAGGTGAGGCATCTAATTATCTTAAATAGTGTGTAAACTACCCAACCCTCTAAATTTATTAATAAGTTATCATTGGATTAATCACATCCAATGGGTTACCCTCATAGCCACTTTTGGTGTTGACCCCACATTGAAAGCCACTCCCCCTTTCCTGCAATTAGATTCTCAATCCCAAAACATACACCAAGCATGAACTAACATATATCTCAATATAAATACATCCTTTCACATCACACAGAGCAAGGCATACCCATCTTGCGTTGTCATCATAACCACTTGTATAGATACACTAGGCAATGCATTATCCACTGTGCACTTGTATCACATGAGTCCATATAACAAAGGTGCATTTTAATCAACTCACATTCACACCCTCCTAGGCCTCTGGAAACCAATATCCCCAAATGACACAACACTTGACACTGTTAAAACATAATTCTATATTCATCTCTACCCAAGTTCAGTATGCAAATAAGGGGTTACTTTCTTTCCATAATATGCAAACCTATACGAGACACATTTCCATTTTAAGATAAGATATTTATAATTTGAAGATAAAGATAATCTTTTGATAGATTAAATACTTACCTTACTAGAATAACAAGCTGTGATAAATCATTCATTAAATATCTTTATTAAATAATAAAATCTATCTTTTCCTAGGTTAATAAATCATTTAGAGAAGTTATCATGATAAATTCTACCCTATGCCCTACTAGGACAAATTCATTTAAATGTCACAACTACAGGCATTCATTCTTATAACTTCTTCATTAAAATGGAGGTAAACAATGTATATATATTCATTACACATTCTATCATTCCTTAAGGCTAACATCAAGACAACTCACAAATATTAAAACTTATCATTTAATATCAACGAAGCTACAATTATGATACTATTCACAACTATGGCTAATAAACAAATTAAGTCATTTCAACTACAAATCTAATAATCTAATTACTAACTAGGATCCAAAAACAACAGTTCAACTTAAGACTATCTAATTTAATAAGAGATTGAAAGAAATTGTTTCCAACTTAAGATCTTCTGTTTCCTACAATGAGTAGGGCCAAATTGAATCTTATTTCTAATCTAAACTCTTTTTTATGCTAAAGTTTTGATATTTAAAGCACAATGATAGCCCTAACATACTTAGAAACTACTATAAACTATAATAGTTCTTTATTATTTAATTAAAGTTTAATCCATACTCAATATATCCTGAAATTAAGAAACATACATATAATATTATCCATAAAGATAAAAAGGTTTTACTTATATTCATTTTCTGACTAAGAGATTATAATTTATCTCAAAAGGAGTTAATCTAAAACATAAAATAAAAGAAGAATTTCATATTATAGAAAGGATAAATATTCTAATTACCAACTTGTCTTTTAAGTTATGCTCTATATTTGACTATTTTGCTAGTTTTCAAATCCCAAGGAAAGAGCTTGTATAAATCAAGGATCGGTCTTCATCTAGCAAAGTATTATGTTCAACGTAATAAAATAAACACTAAGTCAAATTAGCACAATATGGCATTATAAAACTGAAGACACATTTAATTGTATAATTGACCATATAACAAAAATAGAAAAAAATAATAATGATGAAAAATAAAGTTGATTCTATTATTAGTACCATGAAAGACTTAATTTGGGAATTGGAGATCATTACCAACACTGTTTTTGGTGACAAACCAACTTCTTACTATGGAAACCAGAATAAATCTTAATGGGCTTTAGTATTGGCCACTATATGGGAATCCCATCCATAAATACGTTCCCTCTGTCCTATCTTTTGTGAGTCTCGAATAATCCACACGCTAATTTGTAAACTCCTCCGATGATGATCCAAGCTCCAATACAACAAATTCTATGGCACTTCCTAGGGTAATCTTTTATATGGTGAGGGGGTGCAGAAGTGTATGTCAAGGAGTAGAAATATGTGAGCAACGGGTATGGGCATGGAAGTTTATATTTTGGTATTGTAAGCCAGCATAAGGTTGAAGCTCCACATAGAGATTTAAGAGCAATGGAATCACAAAGAAGGTGGTAGCTGTTACCCATTTAAACACACAAACCAAATGTGATAGCCAGGCAAGTCAATTTGCCATCAAATCACAGGGAGAAGTCCGTTGCTCGAAAGGACACCTCTTACGAGAGGAGAACTCTGACCCGTATTATGTTGGATTATAGGGTAATATTTTTAGAATTGACCAAATTTATTTCAATGATATTGTCCTCACGTCTACAGGCACAAATATGGGATTGACTGGGATCATGAAGATGAACATGGTGAATGATGCCAGAAGTTTAAACGAGAAGGCCCTCAAAAGGATATATCTAACTGTACTACAAAAACAAATTTAAGGGTACCGAAGGGACTCTTATAGGGATAATACTAAAACAAAAAGGATATCAATGAAAAGAAGAAAAACTATTTATACATTTGCCTAATGCTAAAACACGAGTAATAAATAATAAGGAGACTGAGTTGTAATCTCACGGTTTGCCAAAAACATATAAAAAAAGCGTGAAAATTAATAATTCTGAGTAGTCTCGGAATGAAACCAAATAATGGCGGAAATAAAAGATTCATTTCCATAGAACATTGAAAAAGAATACAATGAATGAGAAGCTGAAAACCCTAATTTCACAAGATCACAAAATCCAACAAAGAAACACATGATACGTCAAAAGAGAATGTCCCAAGAATCACGAAGAATAGAAACTCTGAGTACTCAAAATATTTAGATAGCTGAATAAAATATAGTAGTATCGGTTGAACCAAACTGTTATACATATGTATCTTTTGACAACTCACCAAACATAACAAAATAATGTCTTAAATAATTACACAAAGAATATTTATTCACTTAATTAGGTATTTATAATTTATCTATTGTTGTTTTTATTATTATTATTTATTAAAATTATCAATTTAATTTCTATTTCAAAACAATATTTAATATTCCTCAAAATTAGTTTTATTTACTTAAAGAATTATATTAATAATCTAGTTAATGAAACCATAGACCAACAATAACCACTCAAGACTACATTCCGAACACATCTCAATGACAACATATCACAGAATAATAGAGACTCACAATCATGCTCCAACCGACCAAACTGACAAATCCAAGACTGAGGACTCATCGTCATTGAGGATGTTGACAGACTGAGGGACCTCATGTTAACTCCATTTCACAACTTCCATTGGTATAAAGACATGCTCAAACTTGCCAATTCAGGTGGAGCTGATTCCTGGTACCTACAATCCTGTAGCGAATGCAAGGGTCAAATACACCATATATATAATCAAACACACTGTGACAGGGAATCACAGCGTTGTAGGGTACTCAACATGAGTAATACTACACTATCCCTTCACAAGGCACATCACCTATATCCACAATAAACAAGTACATCATTAACTAATCAACTAAATAGCACCTCGACAGATAGTTGCATGAACATAATAAGACTAACCTACATAATCAATCAACCCATAACTAATCATGTCAAAAACATAATGTGCGAATCATAACATTGTCATCATAATGATGTCAATGAGTGTCATCCTCTATATCAAAACAGTAAACCTACCATTCACATGTCTAACATTCCTTAACTATTCTGCATATTTTACTTTCTCCTTCATGTTCCTTAGCCCGACCACCTACTCATCCAGGGTGAGAATGGAGGGGCACTACATCTTCCCCCCCTAAAACTTGACTTCCTCCTAGAAGTCACAGATTAGGGTGGAAACATAACACATTAGTATTGCAATTTTCTACTATGAACATATGCATCCATATCAAGTAATTATTCATAAGATAGGCACAATCGTTCAATAAGGGCAAGAAGAACGTCAATTCTTTACATCTAAGGCGTATCATGTGATCTACTTATATCTATTCACACATATTTTGAGAATTTTCATCCAATTTAGAGAATTGTATTCACATATAATTAGGGAAAATATATCTCATATCTTATTTCTAATATGGTTCTAACTAATTATCAACATACAAAGTACAATCCCTTGCAAAGTCCTCCCTTGAACATACTATCAGAAGTGCAAAATGAACATGATAGAAACAACACTTAACATAAAATGGGGTTAACAGAAACAAACATTCAGAATAGCCACCATAGATATTTTAAAAATAAATACAAAACCTGAGTGGAAAAATAATCAAATACAACTTTAAGTCATAGAGTGTCAATAATGTCCAACAATAAATCAAGTATAAAGAAAAGAGCTTCGGTGACCACTCCTGTCATAAGAAGTTCAAAGCAAGAAAATTCACCATTAACCCCCAACAACACATGAAATAACCGTCAAAAATTCTAAAACAACTAAATACAGAACAAATTCACATCATGATGTGACTAATTTTAATCACAAAAAAAGGGAGTATCCGCTACACAACACTCTAGAATACAAGATCCAGAATATGTTAGAGAATGTACACCAACACTCAAATGGTTTAGTTAACTACATCCTCTTATCTAAGCAACATTTATACAAGGATTTAAGGCAACACAATTGTTACTTATCTACAAACAACTTCTATCTCAATACAGTACAATTTCTTTTTACTAAGCCATGAAAATACACAATTACTTCCTCATGCAAGAAGATATTTATATAAGACGTGCATGATGTTACACACAAGAATAATTGATAATTATAATTGACTTACAGTATCACATTCACGAGCTCATGGGTCCAACTCAAGCTCCAATTTGATCCTTGCACACGATTCTCACACAGGCATACAAAATGATAACTTTCATAAATCACAACAATTCTTCCATATGAGGTCATGACTAGCTAGGTGATAAATGTCAGGTCATCAACACCCACATTAAGATCACATAACCACATGACTCACCAAATGATTAACTCATTCCAATACTTAATTATATGTACTATTTAGAAAATTCATACTAGCAAATATATCATCACAGTTTTAGAAATGAAGACAAAAGAACACATTGTAGACACATAAGTAAAATAGGACATAAAGAACTAATTTCTTAATGAGAAAGTCTGTAAACTTATCAACCTACTTTAATGTAATACTAATGCACATAGGTGAGAGGTACTATTACCAACCCACCACAAAGAGAAAATCATTTAACCTAGAGCAACATCAACAATCCATAGGTATCAGTGTTGTAACTTGGCATTAATCCAGAGGTCTCAGTGTTGCAACCTAGCTCTGATACTAAATGTAATGCCCCATCATGTAACCCTAGAGAGTTAGGTTTAACTGTATAATAAAGTGCAGAAATTTTCTTTCTTTCTTTAAAAAAAAGTAAAAGTAATAATCACCAAATATATTATCAACTAGTTACATCAAATTAACTAACATTTCTAGGGAAATACAACTACATTAAGGAAAATAATCATAGATCAATAACATGCATAATCCATCATGAATGTTATAAAATCCACTCTCATCATTTGTTAGAACATTACATCCTTCTTTAACCAAGAATAAATAGAAGTAGAAAGGAGATCATGATACATAACTACATAGATACAAGGCTTTCATGTTTGATTACATCAAAGTTACATTATGAATATCATAGATACACATATTTGGATCCATATGGTACCATGTATGTCCTCATATGCAGATACTGTACTAGAAAATAGAGAGGTGCATCTGCCCAAAACTTGAACCACGATGCCATAATACCAATGGAATATAGCTCAACCACCTGACCATGTGGAACTCTGAGCTAGGAAATAACAATGAGGTCCCACAAGACAACAGTCAAGATGGAAAATACAAACTAAAGAATGACTAGAACATAGATTTCAACAACATAGTCCAATAAATATCACAAGTAAGCCAATCAATTTTCCTAGAGGTAGAAACAATGAATGGGGAGGAAATAATTAGAGAATGCTAGGCTGCAGTAGGGATGAGTGTCATTGCATGGTCCTAACATGGGTTACCCTAACAGTCCCTTGATAGTCTCTCACTAGGCACCGGCCCCCATCTATGGTTACCTTGATAGTCTCTTACTAGACGCTGGGCTCAAAGGATGACACATGTGAAACAAACTAGGCCTTCTCATCCTATCCTTAGCCTGAACAAACACTACACGCATGGGTAAGGCATCTAATTATCTTAATTAGTGTGTAAACTACCTAACCCTCTAAATTTATTAATAAGTTATCACTGGATTAATAACATCCAATGGGTTACCCTGACAGCCACATTGGGTGCTAGCCCCACATTGAAAGCCACCCCCCCTTTCCTGCAACTAGATTCTCAAGCCCAAAACATACACCAAGCATGAACTAACACTTTTCTCAAAATAAATACATCCTTTCACATCACACGGAGCAATGCATACCCATGTTGTGTTGTCATCATAACCACATGTATAGGTACACTAGGCAAGGCATTATCCACTGTGCACTTATATCATACCAACACGGAACAAGAGTCCATATAACAAAAGTGCATTTTAATCAACTGACATTCACACCCTCCTAGGCCTCTAGAAATCACTATCCCAAAATAACATAACATTTGACACTATTAAAACACAATTCTATATTGATCTCTACCCAAGTTCAGAATGCAAATAAGGGGTTACTACTTTTCCATAATATGCAAACCTATACGAGACACATTTCCATTTTAAGATAAGAAATTTATAATTTGAAGATAAACATAATCTTTTGATAGATTAAAAACTTACCTTACTAGAATAACAAGCCATGATAAGCCATTCATTAAAGATCTTTATTAAATAATAAAATCTATCTTTTCCTAGGTTAATAAATCACTTATAAAAGTTATCATGATAAATTCTACCCTATGCCCTACTAGGACAAATATATTTAAATGTCACAACTACAGTCATTCATTCTTATAACTTCTTCATTAAAAGTGAGGTAAACAGTGCATATATATTCATTACACATTCTATTGTTCCTCAAGGCTAACATCAAAACAACTCACAAATATTAAAACTTATCATGCAATATCAATGTGAGGCCTACATTTTCATTCCCTTATATTTGACTACCTTATTTCACTATTGGTGATACTTACTAGACTTGTGGGACTGTTGATCCCAATTTGCAGGACTATTAGATTTTATGCTTTATGTGGATTTATTATGTTTAGCATGATTACGATGTGATTGGACATTGATATTGATTCACTGATGAGGTTAGACATGTGATTTACATTATGATGTTATTTGGATACTATGCATGTGATTTTAGTTAGGAATTTGTTATGTAATTATAACTGCGATGGATGTTTGAAATGTAGAATTTAGAATTTAATTGTAATGTGATTTCCTTGATGCTTATATGAACATGTGATGTTGCATGTGCTTGTTTCACTTTGCTTCAGCTATCATATACATGTCAGATTAACATATCATTGCAGTGCGCAAGTGTTTCTAACGAAGCCACAGAAATTCTAAGATCATCCCACACATTGCGTTGTTTTCACATGTGAACCGATCTAGTTCCAAGATGAACCAAGATCAACTATGTTTACATGATGAATTTTTGTAATGTTGTTGCATGGTGTTAGTTGGGTTAGGTCTACCCTTATTTTAATTGATTTCTAATTGGTGTTGTAAGTTGTAGTGTCATTTGAATTTCATTTTTTGAGTTATAACTTTTGTGTCCCCTTTTATGTGTTTTTACTCAACTTTTGACGCTCAAAATAGGTTAAACTTGATCCTAGGTTGTACCCCTAGGGTCTAGGGGTCATTTGGGCTTATGTAACCTTAGGTAAACTCCCATTTGGCCACTTTAACTTCACCCTAAAGTAAAGTGACGAAAATGGAAGCTTGGGAGGGAGAGGATGAGTGGGTCAAACACTCAACCTCTTCCTTTCCTCTTCCCTAGGTTGGGGGAGTCTTCAAGACCCCTTAATTATGGAGGACTCTACTCCACATCTCTCCCACAATTAGTGAGGGTACCTTGAGGTTGAGTGGTCCTTCTTAGGAGGAGATGATTGGGGTACATGTGGCACCCACTCTTTCTTTGGCTCCACCTTTCTATCCCACTTAATTAAGAGAGGACAAGTGGATGGGAGAGAGACTTGGTGGATGGGTGAATGACATGTGTCACCACCCCATTCCAAGAGTCTAACTTGTAGTTGGGAGGAGGAGTGAAGAGGTGACATGTGTCACCTCCTCATTCCGTAAGGCTCATGAGAAGAGCCTATTTTAAACCCTCTTGGAGTGAGGGAGGGGGTTGTTGAATTTTTGGAGAGTTTTTATTTTAATTATTTTGGGAAAAAAGTTAAAGAGAAATTGGTGGCTCAACTTGGATCAAATTGGTGGCTTTTTCTTTACCTGCATGTTGTGTGTGTGTGTGAGTTCATTTTGTTGATTTTACTTTGTGTTGTGGGAAAATTGGGTAAGGGAGTTGTGAGAGCATTTCATACTTGGTAGAAGATACTCAACATGTGTGCGGTGGGGGAGGAGTGAACATCCTCGGTGTCACATCCTTGCTTTCATGGAGTGTTAGCCTTGAGGGAAAATTGTGAAATCATGTTTATATGTGTGGGCTTGAGGCCTGGAGGGATTTATGTTTTTGGAAGTTTTTGGAGTGGCACTCTTTAGTTGAGTGATGTCCACTCCCCCACCCCATTAAACTCACCTTGAGTGAGTTTTGCGTTGTGATAGCCATGGAAGTAATGTTGTTTTGGGGTTTTGAATTTATTGTTTTGTTGTGGTTTGAGTTTTCCTATTGTGAGGATGACCTCCTAGCTCAGGGGTGACTCATGAGTGAGTCAATGGTAGGGAGGAGAGCATTTTGTTGTGGCTTCTTCCACTTTTTGTGTTATTGCAAGATATTTGGAGCTATGTGAAGTTGAAGAAAATATCATTGTTTTTAAAAGTTGTAATCTTATTTTTTTTAGCTCTTGAGAGAGCGTGGCCAAGTTAGGCTTTTGTATCATTTTTAGATTTCAAAAGAGGAGAACCTTGTTTTCTCTCTGATGTTTTAAGAGTATGTTTTTACTTGTGTGTAATCAACTATTTACTTTTAGAAAATAGAAGATTTAATTTGATGATTTTTAATGCCTTATGTTTTAAGGAAAAATTGAGTGTTGAAAGAAAAGCATTAACTTATTGTTGTTTCACTTGTATGATTAATTTCAAAAATAGGATAGTTGCTGTTTTATTTTTGTGAAGACAAAATGAAAATCTTTACATTTTAATTTCTTAACAGAAGAAAATTTAGATGTTGTTGTCATTATGAAAGAAAGAATTAATTACATTTACTAAAAAAAAGATAATGAATGAATCTTTTGAAGAGTTGTTTATATGGAAAAATGTTTTTACAAAAAGAAAAAATGTTCATTTGCTCTATGTTAATCTGTTATAGAAAAATGTTATGTTGCCTTATTACATTCAAAAAAATCTGTGAGTTTTAGAATGGCAAATATATTTTAAAATACAGTTATTTGTAAGCATATATACATTCATATATATATATATATATATATGAATGTATATATTTAATATATTTAAACATGGATATCTTTTATATACTTAAAAAAAAGAGGCTATATTATGTATACAACAATATATATATACATATATATATAGATATATACACACACACATATATATATGTATATATATGTATATCTACATTTATATGTATATATACATATGTATATATACATATGTAGATATACATACATATATACATACATATATATATACATATATATATATACACACACACAACAAACACATTTTATATATATGATAGTATACAATAAACTATGTTTTGAATTGAAACTGTGTTTTCTATATATATATATATAAACCTTTTAAAAAAATATAATGCTGTGAAACAGAAATGATAACCAAACTATGTATTTCTAGTAGATCACAATTTTTATATATAGAAAAAAATGTGTTTTGGTGGGGGATTTGAACCCCCCACCGTCATTGATTGTTTATGGGCGTGAGGAGGGGACGGAGCCCCCACCCACACCCCATGGTGGTGGGATGTGGGTGGGTGCTCCATCCCCTCCATACACTCCCCCTTCCCTTACCCGCGTACAAACCCAACAAATGCTGAGCATTTCCTCCTCCGCAGCCTCTCCTCAGTCCATCCATAACACTGCGACCTACGTATCACACAAAACAATGACATCTCTATAGACCGCCCTCCTCCATATGGTTGTTTGGCCCTATTTCATATTCTTAAACATTTCATCATTAATAAATTTAGAGGTATATATATATATATTCTCTTGCTACCTTTAAATGTAGACTCCAAATCTCTATGTTTTGAACTAGAATCTGTATACCTCATATTCATCACTGCTATATATATATATATGGAAACGGGTAGATTAAATGGGTATACCTCTAGTTTTGAACTTCATTCATAGCTTCCCATCACCACAACCTGCAACAAAACTTGAGAGAAAAAAATGGAGAGATTAGGGAAAGGAAATGAGAGAGAGAGGAATGGAGGCTAGGGTTTCTCCTTCCCTCTCATAATGATATTGTTTTTTTTTTTTAATTTTGAGTTGAGAATTAGGGCACTCTTGAATTTTAAGTTGGGTATTATATTTCCCTCTTTTACTTTAACTCTTTTAGGTAATTCTTTTTATTGTTGGCTTATACTTGAGATGTGAAGAAGATTAATTGTGTATGAATTAATTTATTGGTATAGTTTCAAAAGAGTAAACTTGAGTGTAAATTTGCCTTCTAAATTTTAGATCTTTTATAGTTTAATTTTTAGATAAAGCACATTATAATTTATTTCAATTAAATTTTATTATGGTCGGGATTAAATGCTTCATTTAATCCTCCTCCTATTTAATTATTAAAATGTATTTAATTTAATGTCATGAGGTTAATCCATTGTTTGTAAACCTTAATCGATGAGGTTAAAATAAATTTAGGTAGTTATTAGTTTAATATTTTCTTTTTAATTTTTCTAAAGCGAATTATTGTAAATTAAATTAGCCATTTTTTTAATCCCATTTGGAAACCTAGTAAACTATCTAAATGAAGTTAGTATAACATGTTTCTGGGATCTGGTGTACCAAGAAATTAGGAATAATGCAAAGGATGCAGTGATAACTCTGATTGATAGAGAACGTGAAGAAGAACAAATTGATCAAGCTTTGTTGAAAAATATTCTGGACATCTTTTTAGAGATTTCATTAAGGGTAAGTGCAAGAAGATGGGGGGCCAAAAAGTGGCCGAATTAATTTTTAAAAAAATTAGGTCAAAACGCGAGCGCGTTATAACGCGCTCACATTATAACGCACTCACGTTATGGCTTGGTAATGACGAGCCTTAGGCTCATCAAAACCAAGCCATAACAAGAGCACGTTATAATGAGAGCACATTATAACGAGAGCGCATTATAACGCGCTTGCATTATTCTTTTCTTTGCATTTTTCTTTTTCGACAAAAGTTTGTACTATTTTTCATGTTTTAAATAACGCGAGTGCGTTATGTTCAATTTAGATTTTTTTATGTTTAAGGCTATTAATCATGTATGTATGTATGCCTATATATATGTATCTATGTATGCCTATATGTATGTATGTATCTATGTATGCCTATATGTATGTATGTATAGTGTCGAGGGTAGAGGAGGGTAGAGATGGGAGTTAGCTAGAGAGGGGAGGAGAGGGGTGGATAAGGATTGAGTGATTAAGGTTTAAGGTTAAGGGTTGAGCATTTAGGGATAGGATTTAGAGTTTAGGGATAAGGGATTAGAGTTTAGGACCTTGAGGGATTAGGGTTTAGGGTTGAGGCTTTAGGGATAGCGTTTAGGGTTAAGGGTCGAGGGATTAGGGTTAAGGTAGAGTGTTGAGGGTAGAGGGATTAGGGATGGGGTTTAGGGTTGAAAGTTTAGGGTTGAGTGATTAGGTTTTAAGGTATAGTTTAGTAGTTCTTGTGGATAGAGCCAGTAAACAATGGGAGATTATTTGCCTATTTCATAACAATATACCTCCCCCTTAAACCCTAAACCCTAATCCCTCAACCCTCAACCCTAATCCATCATCCCTCAACTCTAATCCCTCATCCCTAAACCCTATATGCTATCCCTATTCATAAACTCTCAACAGACTTGATACTATACCTTAAACCCTAATCCGTTATCCCTAAACCCTCCAACCCTATCCCTAATCCTTACACCCTCCACACTCTACTTGAACCCTAATCCCTTGAACCTCAACCCTATCCCTAAACCCTTGACCCTCGAACCTCAACCCTCAACCCTTGACATCAAACCCTAATCCCTCAACCCTTAACTCTGATCCCTCAACTCTCAACCCTAACCCTAAACCCTAAACACTAAACCCTCAACCCTCAATGTCAAATCCTAATCCCTCAACCCTTCACTCTAATCCCTCAACCCTAAACCCTATCCCTAAACCCTCAACACTATACCTTAAACTCTAATCCCTCAACCCTAATCCCTCAACCCTTAACCCTAATCCGTCATCCCTCAACTCTAATCCCTCATCCCTAAACCCTAAACACTATCCCTATTCCTAGACCCTCAACAGGCTCGATACTATACATTAAACCCTAATCCCTCTACCCTTGACACTCTTATTTAACCCTAATCCCTTGACCATTAACCCTATCCCTCAACCTTAACCCTCAACCCTCAACCCTCAACTCTCAACATTAAACCCTAATTCATCAACCCTAAACCCTAATCCCTCAAAACTAAACCCTATCCCTAAACCATCAACCCTCAACACTATACCTTAAACCCTAATCCCTATCCCTCAACCCTTAACCCTTAAAACTTAAACCCTATCCCTACACCCTCAACACTTGACACTATATCTTAAGCCTTAAACCCTCATCCCTAAAGCCTCAACCCTTAATCCTTAAACCTTTAACCCTATCCCTAATCCCTCTACCCTCGACACTCTAACCCTAACCTCGACATTAAATGCTAATCCATCAACCCTAAACCCTAATCCTAAACTCTCAACCCTCAACACTATACCTTAAACCCTAATCCCTCAACCCTCAACCCAAAACCTTATCCCTAAACCCTAATCCCTCAACCCTCAACCCTAATCCATCATCCCTCAACTCTAATCCCTCATCCCTAAACCCTAAATGCTATCCCTATTCCTAAACCCTCAACAGACTCGATACTATACCTTAAACCCTAATCCCTTATCCCTAAAGCCTCCAACCCTATCCCTAATCCTTACACCCTCCACACTCTACTTTAACCCTAATCCCTTGAACCTCAACCCTATCCCTAAACCATTGACCCTCGAACCTCAACCCTCAACCCTCAATGTCAAACCCTAAACCCTCAACCCTCAACCCTCGACGTCAAACCCTAATCCCTCAACCCTTAACTCTGATCCCTCAACTCTCAACCCTAACCCTAAACCCTAAACCCTAAACCCTCAACCCTCAACATCAAATCCTAATCCCTCAACCCTTCACTCTAATCCCTCAACCCTCAACCCTATCCCTAAACCCTCAACACTATACCTTAAACCCTAATCCCTCAACCCGAACCCTAAACCTTGTCCCTAAACCCTAAACCCTCAACCGTCATCCGTCATCCCTCAACTCTAATCCCTCATTCCTAAACCCTAAATGCTATCCCTATTCCTATACCCTCAACAAGCTCGATACTATACCTTAAACCCTAATCCCTCTACCCTCGACACTCTTATTTAACCCTAATCCCTTGACCATTAACCCTATCCCTCAACCTCAACCGTCAACCATCGACCCTCAACCCTCAACCCTCAACTCTAAACATTAAACCCTAATTCATGAACCGTAAACCCTAATCCCTCAAACCTAAACCCTATCCCTAAACCATCAACCCTCAACACTATACCTTAAACCCTAATCCCTATCCCTTAACCCTTAAAACTTAAACCCTATCCCTATACCCTCAACACTTGACACTATATCTTAAGCTTTAAACCCTCATCCCTAAAGCCTCAACCCTCAATTCTTAAACCTTCAACCCTAAACCCTATCCCTAATCCCTCTACCATTGACACTCTAACCTTAACCTTGACATTAAACACTAATCCGTCAACCCTAAACCCTAATCTGTCAACCCTAAACCCTCAACCCTCAACACTATACCTTAAACCCTAATCCATCAACCCTAAAACCTAATCCATTAACCCTCAACCCTAAACACTATTAATAAACCCTCAACCCTTGACACTATACCTTAAACCCTAATCCCTCAACCCTCAACCCTAATACCTCAACCCTCAACCCTAATCCCTCATCCCTAAACCCTAAACTCTATCCCTATTCCTAAACCCTCAACTCTCGACACTATACCTTAAACCCTAATCCCTTATCCCTAAACCCTAAACACTATCCCTCAACCCTTAACCCTTAAAAATTAAACCCTAAAACCTATCCATAAACCCTCGATGCTCAACACTATATTTTAAACCCCAATCCCTTAAACCTTAGCCGTAAAGCCTCAACCCTCAATCATTAAACCTTCAACCCTAAACCCTATCCCTAATCCCTCTACCCTCAACACTCTACTTTAACCCTAATCCCTTGACCATCAACCCTATCTCTAAACCCTCAACCCTCAACCCTCAACTCTCAACATTAAACCCTAATCTGTCAACCCTAAACCCTAATCCGTTAACCCTAAACCCTAATCCCTCAACCCTAAACCCTATCCCTAAACCCTCAACCCTCAACACTATACCTTAAACCATAATCCCTCAACCCTAAACCCTAATCCCTCAACCCTAAACCCTATCCCTAAACCCTCAACACTATACCTTAAACCGTAATCCCTCAACCCTAACCCTAAACCTTGTCCCTAAACCCTAATCCCTTAACCCTCAACCCTAATCCATCATCCATCATCCCTCAACTCTAATTCCTCATCCCTAAACCCTAAATGCTATCCCTATTCCTAGACCCTTAATAGGCTCGATACTATACCTTAAACCCTAATCCCTCTACCCTCGACACTCTTATTTAACCCTAATCCCTTGACCATTAACCCTATCCCTCAACCTCAACCCTCAACTGTCAACCCTCAACCCTCAACTCTAAACATTAAACCCTACTTCATCAACCGTAAACCCTAATCCCTCAAACCTAAACCCTATCCCTAAACCATCAACCCTCAACACTATACCTTAAACCCTAATCCCCATCCCTTAACCCTTAAAACTTAAACCCTATCCCTATACCCTCAACACTTGACACTATATCTTAAGCCTTAAACCCTCATCCCTAAAGCCTCAACCCTCAATTCTTAAACCTTCAACCCTAAACCCTAATCTATCAACCCTAAACCCTCAACCCTCAACACTATACCTTAAACCCTAATCCATCAACCCTAAAACCTAATCCATCAACGCTCAACCCTAATACCTCAACCCTCAACCCTAATCCCTCATCCCTAAACCCTAAACTCTATCCCTATTCCTAAACCCTCAACCCTCGACACTATACCTTAAACCCTAATCCCTTATCCCTAAACCCTAAACACTATCCCTCAACCCTTAACCCTTAAAAATTAAACCCTAAAACCTGTCCATAAACCCTCGACGCTCAACACTATATTTTAAACCCCAATCCCTTAACCCTCAGCCCTAAAGCCTCAACCCTCAATCGTTAAACCTTCAACCCTAAACCCTATCCCTAATCCCTCTACCCTCAACACTCTACTTTAACCCTAATCCCTTGACCATCAACCCTATCCCTAAACCCTCAACCCTCAACCCTCAAATCTCAACATTAAACCCTAATCCATCAACCCTAAACCCTAATCCCTCAACCCTAAACCCTATCCCTAAACCCTCAACCCTCAACACTATACCTTAAACCCTAATCCCTCAACCCTAAACCCTAAACCCTAGCCCTAAACCCAACAAAACTACTTTGCCTTATGTTAGGTTGTTAGACCCATCATTTTTGACACTCTTCTCTTAAAGATATTTGAGTTGCAAGAATATGTCCGAAAAATGGCTATGAACTTTTTTAATGTTAGTAATGTTATATGGCATATTTTTCTGGCCCATTTGGGGTTCATTATGCCAATAGGTGTACACAATATGAGAAAAGCTTTGCATATGGTACATCCACAGTGAGTAATTAACAATTGAAATCAGAAGGATGATCATTATGAGAAAAGCTTTGCATTGGGGTACATCTATGTTTCTTGCTGTCCACCCCGCACTTAGGGGAGGTATATTGTTATGAAATAGGCAAATAATCTCCCATTGTTTACTGGCTCTATCCACAAGAACTACTAAACTATACCTTAAACCCTAATCCCTCAACCCTAAACTTTCAACCCTAAACCCTATCCCTAATCCCTCTACCCTCAACACTCTACCTTAACCCTAATCCCTCGACCCTTAACCCTAAACACTATCCCTAAAGCCTCAACCCTAAACCCTAATCCCTCAAGGTCCTAAACTCTAATCCCTTATCCCTAAACTCTAAATCCTATCCCTAAATGCTCAACCCTTAACCTTAAACCTTAATCACTCAATCCTTATCCACCCCTCTCCTCCCCTATCTAGCTCACTCCCATCTCTACCCTCCTCTACCCTCGACACTATACATACATACATATAGGCATACATAGATACATACATACATATAGGCATACATACATACATACATATAGGCATACATACATACATGATTAATAGCCTTAAACATAAAAAATTTTAAGTTGAACATAACGTGCTCGCGTTATTTAAAACATGAAAAAAA
This sequence comes from Cunninghamia lanceolata, assembly GCA_027924645.1. Taxonomy (NCBI): domain Eukaryota; kingdom Viridiplantae; phylum Streptophyta; class Pinopsida; order Cupressales; family Cupressaceae; genus Cunninghamia; species Cunninghamia lanceolata. The sequence goes on from BSBN01000984.1 coordinate 2,733,080, forward strand.
ACACAAACTTTTGTGGAAAAAGAAAAATGCAAAGAAAAGAATAACATGAGCGCGTTATGTCTTGCTTTGGGAATCCCAAGCCTTGGGCTTGGGATTTGCTTTGGATTTCCAACCCAAAGGCTTGGAGTGCCTTTTGAATAGTAACAGATGTGTTTTTCCATATTCTTCAAGATTTTAGATAATTTCATTCGTGCTAACCCTCAGATTTGCACGTGTTTCAAGGTCAAACAAATAGAACACTTGGGTAATGTTAGGCTTTCTCTCAACTATCTGACGATGTAATTTTTTTCACATTTTAACAATGTTAAGCCTTTCATCTTTAATTTATTTTTTTTGTGTGTCCGTTTTTGGGCAAAAACCACTGTTTGGTCTTTTTTTCATTGTAAATTAACTATTCATTGAAATTTCAAAAAAATTACATATTTAGAAACTAGACTCCATTCTACAAATATTAAAAAAATAAAAAAATAATTTTTGATTAGTTTTCAAAATTTATAGGGGTAGCACGGCCAAAATTCTATTTTTTAGGATGTGTCCACTTTAAAAATTAGTAAAAAATCAAATATTCATCAAACAATTATCAGAAAAATTGGGCATAAACTACATGCTATTAGCTAATTTCTCACTGAAGCAATTTTAAAAATACCAAAAAAAAGTTGACCTTTTGAGGGAGCCACAAAACATGCTATGTTATGTTTTTTTGACAGAAACAACACCAATTTCTGTGGCTCCCTCTTTTGAACCCCTTAATCTATGCCATTTTTTTTAAAAAAATAGTAGTTTAGAAAGTAGACTCAGAGCACTACGAACATTGTTTTGGTTGCATCTCCAAATTTTGAGTGTAACTATGCTCAATTTCTCATCCAAGGCTAGTATTTCCTGATTTTAGAAAAAAAGTGGCCACTTAAGACCCCTTTTTGGCCCCCCATCTTCCTGCACTTACCCTTAATGAGTTTTGGGATTTATAATTAATCTAATCAATTGTTCTACCAATTTAACTAGTGTAATATAGGTAATTTAAAACCAACCCAGTAAACTTTCGATCAAAATTAGTTTTATTATAATAAAATCTAATCACGCCCGTGAGGCATTATGTTGCCAATTTTTTTTCAAAATTTAGGGTTTAGCTAGGTTAGTGAAATTTAACCTTTCTTAGAATTTAATTATTTTTTTTGTTACTTATCAACATTAGGTTTTGGTATTAAATTATATTTTCTCATGCACTAGAATTTGACTTTTGATTTTGACTTATGTCAAAATCTCATTATTCACTTAGGCTTGACCTAGGGTTTCGATTGTTGATCCTAATCCTATTGGTGACGTTAACTGTGTCACATCAACCTCCTAGTTGGCCTTCATTGCAAAATGGTATGTGCGAGTGAACGCATTAAACTGCCTTCAACTATCATGTTTACACCTTTGCATAATGCCACCGAGCACGCTTACGCGTGCAAGGGGGTTTCTAGGGAAGCGTGAATTTTTTTTTGATAATTCATGTCATGTCCACAAAGCTACAATTATGATACTATTCACAACTATGGCTAATAAACAAATTAAGTCATTTCAACTACAAATGTAATAATCTAATTACTAAACTAGGATCCAAAAACAATAGTTCAACTTAAGACTATCTAATTTAATAAGAGATTAAAAGAAATTGATTCCAACTTAAGATCTTCTCTTTCCTACAATGAGTAGGGCCAAATTGAATCTTATTTCTAATCTAAACTCTTGCTTATGCTAAAATTTTGATATTGAAAGCACAATGATAGCCCTAACATACTTAGAAATTATTATAAACTAGATTACTTCTATATTATTTAATTAGAATTTAATCCATACTTAATATATCCTAAAATTAAGAAACATACATATAATATTATCCATAAAGATAAAAAGATTCAACTTATATTCATTTTCTAGCTAAGAGATTATAATTTATCTCAAAAAGAGTTAATCTAAAACTTAAAATAAAATAAGAATTGTGTATTATAGAAAGGATAAGTATTCTAATTACCAACTTGTCTTTTAAGTTATGCTCCAGATTCAACTATTTTGCTAGTTTTCAAATCCTCAAAAAGAGCCTATATAAATTAAGGATCGGTCTTCATCTAACAAAATATTATGTTCAAGGTAGTAAAATAAAAACTAAGTCAAATTAGCACAATATGGTATTATAAAACTGAACACACATTTAATTGTATAATTGACCATATAAACAAAATAGAAAAAAATAATAATGATGAAAAATAAAGTTGATTCTGTCATTAGTACCACGAAAGACTCAATTTGGGAATTGGAGATGATTACCAACACTATTTTTGGTGACAAACCAACTTCTTACTATGGAAAGCAGAAGAAATCTTAATGGGCTTTAGTATTGGCCACTATATGGGAATCCCATCCATAAATACTTTCCCTCTGTCTTATCTTTTGTGAGTCTCGAATAATCCACACATTAATTTATCAACTCCTACGATGATGATCCAAGCTTCAATACAACAAATTCTATGGCACTTCCTAGGGCAATCTTTTATACGGTGAGGCAGTGCGGAAGTGTATTTCATGGAGCAGAAAGATGTGAGCAGTAGGTATGGGCATCATGCTTGCATGGAAGTTTATATTTTGGTATTGTAAGCCAGCATACAGGGTTGAAGCTCCACATAGAGATTTAAGAGTAATGGAATCACAAAGAAAGTGGTAGTTGTTACCCGTTTAAACACAAAAACCAAATGTGATAGACAGATAAGCCAATTTGCCATCAAATCATAGGGAGAGGTCCGTTTCTCAAAAAGACACCTCTTAAGAGAGGATAACTCTGACCTGTATTGTGTTGGATTCTTGGGTAATATTCTGAGAATTGACCAGATTTACATCAACGATATTGTCCTCACGTCTACAGGCACAAATATGGGATTGACTTGGATCATGAAGATGAACATGGTGAATGATGCCAAAAGTGTAAATGAGAAGGCCCTTAAAAGGATATATCTAGTTGTAGACAGATGAGCTTCCCCACTGAACCAATGTGAGGTTGCCACTGTGTGTACCATAAAGAACCTCACTTCCAACACAGGAAGCATCTAGAGGGGTAAATTTGAGCCCTATTTGAGCCTCCCCTAAAATCCAAGAGACCCAAGTGGAATGAGGGTTGGAAAGTGCAAGAGCAACATCGCTTCTTGTTCGAAGAGAAGGATTGAAACATTTTGTTATAGGGTTGAATGGCCCCTCCACAGTTATTGGGATTGACACTCCCTTGCCAACTAATAGTAACAATTCTACTAATAACAATAGTACTGGATTTGTTCCCATTTCACCCTGATTGCATTCAAATTGCATATTAGAATAGGCATAACTGATCGTACATAGAATGCATCTTCTTGCCCTTGGTGTTTGTAGGGTATATTCTGAGGATATCACAAATAGAGAAATATTCATATTTGAAAATGGGGCAATGTCTCTTCAGAATATTGGATTCACATTTAACCATAACTAAAATTAATTAAAATTTAGAGATAGACATTACGTCACAATAGTGGAAGTTCAGGTCACAAGCACAATGAAAGGAAGAAATAAATGACATGAAAGCATTATGAATAAGTGTACTACCCAGAAAATCTGTGCATAGGTGGCTCTCTTGAAGAGATGTACAAGAGAAGCAGGCGAGTGCAATGAGGTTTCAGTTTTATGTGCGTAATGAAATTGCAATAAATAGATTTTAGTTTTTGTTCTAGAACAACAAAGAACTGATGCAAATACCTAATTTGAAAAGAAAGAAGCTTTCCTCCACGGCCTTGGATCGATTTCTCATAAGGTGATTTATTTGTTCTCTATTTGCAGTCCCCTTCAGCTCCTCCAATCTCCCCATTTGATATGATCACCTCCCTTATTTGCTTCCATCTATTTCGCTAATTATCCCTGAGCATCTAGTAGGGAACCGGAGATGATTATCTCCCCCCGATCACATGAAAAATGAAGCATATCCATGACAGAAGTGGCAATGGATTATTTAACACCTCTATTAGAGAAAAAATAGAATCTTTTATGAACTGGAAATCATTTATGACCACTAAGTGTTGTAACCCCACTAGTATCCAAGGAATCATTGTATTATGCTAAGTATAGTGACGCCACTAATGCAATTTCTATTATTTACAAACTATTATGACATTTTTATGCCATGTAATTATTTTCAAATCTCTAATCATGAGTTAATTCCATTACGAAACTGAGGCAAACATTATGACTCCATAAATAAATATTCTTTCCTATAAACTCTCAAGATCACGCAGAAAACAATTAATTATACAATATCGACCAAGGAAAAAAATTAAATAAAATTGATGATACTAAGCTATTGGCCTTATAATTCTCCTACATGTTCTACTTTGCAACCAAATAATACCAAACAGTGACCTTATAGGAGAAGGGCATCAAGATTTGGAGACCAATCTTTGGTGATAACAAATTATAAAAACAATTCTAGGGTACCGAAGGGACTCTTACAGGGATAATACTAATAGAAAAGGATATCAATGAAAAGAAGAAAAAACTATTTATACATTTGGCTAATGTTAAAAAATGAATAATAAATAATAACAAGACTAAGTTGTAATATCAGGGTTTGCCAAAAACATATAAATTTAGTCATTACAACAATTCATATGTTTAGAAATTGAGAGCTATTATCTAATAAAACTCCCTAGATGCCTTCCAACTAATATTTCTTATTAATGTTTCTTGAATTAGTGCTATTTGTTAGTTGTTTCTTCCTTGTAAGGACCTTGGATTATTTCTAGTCTTTGAGCCTACTGTGTAATGGGTCATACCCCTGTTTCACATTTTAACTTATTAAAAACAAATCATATGAAAAATATACTTTACTTGAAATTGAGAAGAAGATAATTTTATTTGTTTAATAAAATTATTAAAGATACTTGAAACTAACAATATACACTTTATACAAATTAATAATTTTAAAAATTATCAAAACTTGTAGAAGGAAATAATTTTAATAGGAACGAAAATTTTGTTTAAATTATCATGGGTATCAAGGTTAAAAATTAGTCAATAGAATGATTCATATGTTTAGAAATTGGGAGCTATTATCTAATAAAGCTCCCTTAATGCCTTCCAACTAATATTTCTTATTAATGTTCCTTAAATTACACTGCCATGAAAGCTATGATCAATGAAAATGAATTTTATAAAAGTTATCAACAAATCATATAAATTAATGTTCTTTTTGTTATGTAGTTCTTAGTACTATTTGTTAGTTGTTTCTTTGTTGTCTATTATCTCTTTCTACCCTATAAGGACCTTGGACTATTTAGTCTTTAGGTCTACTATGTTAAGGGTCAAGACTCTTAATGTTCTTTTTGTTCTGTAGTTCTTAGTGTTATTTGTTTGTTGTTTCTTTGATGTCTATTAGTTGTATGTTCTTTTTGTTCTGTAGTTCTTAGTGTTATTTGTTAGCTGCTTCTTTGTTGTCTATTAGTTGTTTTTTCCCTGTAAGGACCTTGGACTATTTAGTCCTTTGGCCTACTATGTAAAGGTTCGGTACCCTTGTTTTCCTATTTAATCTTATCAAAAAAATCATATAAAAAATATACTTAACTTGAAATTGAGAAGAAGATAATTTCAAAATTTTAATAAAATTATTAGAGATACCTAAAACTAATAATATATAGTTTATACATATGAATAATCTTAAAATTTTATCAAAACATGTAAAAGTAAATAATTTAAATAAGAATGAAAATTTTGTTTAAATTATCATGGCTATCAAGGTTAAAAATTAGTCAATAGAATAATGCATATGTTTAGAAATTGGGAGCTATTGTCTAATAAAACTCCATAGATGCCTTCTAACTAATATTTCTTATTAATGTTCCTTGAATTACATTTTCATGAAAAGTGCTATCAATGAAAATGAGTTTTATAAAAGTTATCAATAAATCATATAAACTAATGTTCCTTTTATTGTGTGGTTCTTAGTGATTTTTGTTAACTGTTTCTTTGCTATCTATTAGTTGTTTCTACCCTGTAAGGACCTTAGACTATTTATTCTTTTGGCCTACTGTGTAAAGGGTCTAGACTCTTGTTTTCTCATTTTATCTTATCAAAAACAAATCGTATTAAAAATATACTTAACTTGAAATTGGGAAGAAGATAATTTTAGTTTTTTAGTAAACTAACAATATACACTTTATACAAATTAAAAATCTTTTAAAAATATCAAAACTTGTAGAAGTAAATAATTTTAATAGGAATAATTTTTTAAAAAACTATCATGGGTATCATGGTTAAAAGTTAGTCAATAGAATAATTCATATGTTTAGAAATTGGGATCTATTATCTAATAAAGCTCTATAGATGCCTTCCACCTAATATTTTTATTAATGTTACTTAAATTGCACTATCATAAAAACTGTGATCAATGAAAATAAATTTTATAAAAGTTATCAACAAATCATATAAATTATTGTTTTCTTTTTTTGTTTTGTAGAATTCTAGTGTTGTTTGTTAGCTATTTCTTTGTTGTCTATTACATGTTTCTACCCTATAAAGACCTTGGACTATTTATTCTTTGAGCCTACTATGTAAAGGGCAGGGACCCTTATTTTCCTATTTTATCTTATCGAAATCAAATCATATGAAAAATATACTTAACTTAAAATTGAGAAGAAGATTACTTTTTATTTTTTAATAAATTTTTTAGAGATACCTAAAACTAACATTATACACTTTAACTGTCAAAAATTGATAGGGATGCTCTGCTAGGGTTTTTAGGTTTTCTAGGATTTTGATAGTCTGCTTTTTGTGTGCTGGTTGGGGATGGAGGGTGCTGCAGTTGGTAGTACCTCTAGTCCCTTGCCCGTTTCATACTTTGCCAAGCCTACAAACTAGGAAAAAAATTTGATGGGATAGGTGGACTCTCCTCATAATGGATAGATAGTGGTCTGTCACCAAAAGGAGACAGATGAAGGGTCTTCGCTTGTGGTTCCTAACAATCTTGTGGATACTATTGTCACTTATATGGATCTTTATCTGGTTGGCAAGTTCTTCTCTCTCCAACCCAGCATTGAGATGGTTCGCAAATGGGTCTCCAATCGTTGGCTTGTTAAAGGAAGTGTGACTATCATGGGTATGGCACAAGGGCTATTCCTATTTCACTTCACCAGCAAAGAAGACATGTTGGCTATTTTATCTAGAGGACCATGGCTTTATGGTACCCATTCACTTTCATTGGGTTGTTGGAGACCAGGGTTTGACCCTAGTGCTGATCTTAATAAAATTGCCCTGATATGGGTTCGTCTACCTAGTTTTCCCTTAGAATACTGGGATGAAACTATTTTTAGTTCCATTCTAATACTTTTGGTCATTTTGTTACCCTTGATAACTTCACATGCACCAAATTTTGCTTTGTTTATGCAAGATTCTGTGTAAATGTGGAAATCAACAAGACTTTGCCCATGTTCATTGACATTAGCTCTAAATATGGAGTCTGGAGGTAGTCCATCACTTATGGGAATTCCATGACTTACTATCATAAATGTAAGAAGAAAGTGCATCTCATTTCACATTGTAAGTTCAAGAAAACTGAGGAAAATACTAATAGGGAAATAGATGTGGATAACATGAATAAGGAGGATACAATTGCTAATGAATCTACTCATTTTGGTAAGGAGAATGTACAGGAAGAAATTGCTTTTGATGCTTCACAGTTTTTTTAAGCTAGTTAGGGATGTTGAGGAACAGAACCTCCATCTTCATGAGGTTTCACAACCAAACTTGGAAGATGGCGAGATCCTGAATCAAGTTAAGGAAACCTAGTTAGAGGTTGGTAATTTTGAAGAGGAATCTACTCATTCTGGTAAGGAGAATGCACAGGAAGAAACTATTTTTGATGCTTCATAGATTTCCAAGATGGTTAGGGATCTTGAGGAATAGAACCTTCATGTTCATGAGGTTTCACAACCAAACATGGAAGACGGTGAGATTCCAAATCAAGTTAAGGAAACCCAGTTAGAGGATGGTAATTTTGAAGAGGTTCAAGTTGAAGTTGACAAGGTTAAGGAGACCCAGATGAGATGTTTCAAAGAGGAGGAGAATCTAGATAAATGTTCCCCTTTTTGCAATCCAATAACTTAAGTTCATGTGCACCAGTTACTAAGACTGATTCTAATCAAGAAGCTAGACTGTAGTCAAATAACAATATGCATTTTGCAGCTCAAGAAATGTCTTACTCTTCCCCAAGGAAACTCATTTTGGGTTCTCTCAAAGGAGGGTTATTTACTCCTTATTCAAGACAACAATCTGGTCTACTTCTTGTTTCTCCTAGAGCAACTAGTGCTTCCCTAAGTTACCATGAGGAGTGGAATTCTTAGAAGAAAAAAGGTCGTAAATCAAAAAAGACTGCTGATGTGGGTTTGGATCCTCTAAAAGGTAGACCTACATTGAGAGAAACTAGACAAAGAGAAGTAGCTAGGGAGATTTCTAATGGTAAGAAAAAGACATTGGAAAACTCAAGAAAGTTATTTAAATGAAAATTCTTTCGTGGAATATGAGGGGCCTTAATAACCCCTCAAAAAAATTTGAGGTCAAAAACTCTATTTTTGACCACAAGGTGGATATTATTTTACTTCAGGAAGTTAAAATGTTTGAAGAGAATTTCAAATTGATTGCTGATAGAATCTAGCCTAATGCTTCCTTCTGTATAAGCCCTACTATTGGTGCCTATGGGGGAATAGTGACTATGTGGAATGCTTCTAGAATTCGAGGTAAACTCTCTTTTTTGAACAAATACTGTTTGGTGATTAATTTTTCTTTGCCTTCCTTTAGATGGAGTCTAGTTAATGTTTATACCCCTAACACTAGGGTTCTAAAGAAGAATCTTTGGGAGAACTTGGCTAATCAACTTGAATCTCATCCTGATTCTTATTGGATGTTGGCGGGTGATTTTAATACCCCTCTATATCCTTCTAAAAAGTTTGGGGGAATTTTGGACTACTCTAATAGTATGTTGGACTTTGCTGATTTTATAAATTCCTTTGGGCTTTTTAACATTGATTTGATGAATCAAAATTTTACCTAGACCAATAGGAGGAAAGGGGACCAAATGATTCAAGTGAAGCTGGACAGATTTCTTATTTCCAATAATTGGTCAAATATTGTCACCCTTAAACTGGTTACTTTGCCTAAGACTATTTCTGATCATAATCCTATCATTCTGGACTAGGCTAATTAGAAGAGGAAAGGCCCATTTCCCTTTAGATTTGAAGCTATGTAGATTAAACATCATGAATCAGAAATCTTCTTTCTAATTGGTTGCAACTTCCATTTTTGGGTACTCCCACATTTAGACTCTTTAAAAGGTTGATGCATATTAAGAGAGAAATTTATGGTTGGAATAAATATAGTTTTGGTAATGTCTTTTCCCAGAAAAAGATCTTGTCTGAGAAGCTGGTTTATATTCAATATAAGATTGCTCAAGGAGATACTTCTGATACTTCTATGCAATTAGAGAATGATCTAATTAGACATTGGAAGAATTTAATGTACAAAGAAGAGTTATTTTGGAAACAAAAATTTAGAGTGCAATGGCTTAAGGAAGGTGATCATAATACAACTTTCTTTCATGTTTCTGCTCTAAACCTTAGAAAATCTACCTCTATTTCTAGAGTGAGATTGGAGGATGGTAGAATGATTACTGAAGATGAGGAGATTGGAGATCATACTATCATCTTCTTTTATAAATTACTGTCTAAACAGGGTACGAGTGCTGACAACTCTCAGATTGTTAATCAGCTTCTGAATAACATTCCTCCACTGATTTCTGAAAAAGACAATGCTGATATTTTAAAACCTATCTCTGAGGAGGAGGTTCATGTTGTGGTCTTTTCTATGGGCCCTTTCAAAGCTCCAGGCCCATATGGCTTTCCCCCTTTAATCTTCCAAGAATTCTAAGACATAGTGGGATTTGATGTCACTGCTCCTGTCAAAGATTTTCTCAAAATTAGGAAATTACTAAAACAACTAAATAATACCTTCATTGCCCTTGTTCCTAAGAAGCCTAATTTGGAGATGCTTGCTGACTTCAGGCCTATTAGCCTCTGTAACACAATCTATAAATTTTGCACAAATCTTTTGGTGGTTAGATTCTAACCCCTTCTTCACAAAATTATCTCTCCCTCATAGAAGGGATTTGTTCTAGGGAGACAGATCTTAGATGATGTGATTACTACTCATGAAACTATTCATTCTATGGACAAGAGTCGTATCCTAGGTATGCTTCTCAAACATGACATTTCTAAGGCTTATGATCAGGTATCATGGCATTTTTTGTTTAAAATCATTCAAAAGCTTTAACATAATGATAAGGTATCCCTTCTTATCAAGGAAGCTATTCCTATTGCTAAATACTCTGTCCTTGTTGATGGGGTTCCTAGGGGTTTCTTTTCTCCCACTAGGGGAATAAGACAAGGAGATCCCTTGTCCCCCTACCTTTTTATTATGCTATCTAGAGCTCTTGGCAGATCAGTCCTCAACAAGATTGCCTTAAAAGAATTAATTGGGATTAAACCAACTTCTTCTCTCTCTCCAATGCCCATTCAGCAGTTTGTGGATGATACCATTCTTTTTGGTATTTCCTCTATTTTAGAAGCTTCAAGATGGAAATCTTTACTCAATGATTATGCCATGGCTTCTGGTCAGCATATTAATTTTCAAAAAGATAATGTCTTCTTTTTTAATACTCCAAGGGATCTTCAAAGGAAAATTATTAATATCCTTGGATGTACAGCTACTGACCTTCCCTCAGTCTATCTTGGTCTCCCTTTAAATACTAAGGAAGTTACTCCTGGTTTTTGGCATAACATCATCGAAAGAACTCAAAAGAAATTGCTGTGCTGGAAAGACAAACTTTTAAGCAGTGCAGGTAAATTGCAGCTTCTAAGGGCTTCTCTTTGGGGTATACCTACTTACTTTTTATCATTATTTAAAATGCCTAGATATCTAGCTGACAAACTGGAGCAAATCTAGAGAACTTTCCTATGGACTGGTACGGAGGGAAAAAAGTGAATTTTGCTAGTTAAATGGGACAAAGTCTGTCTTCCTAAGTCTCATGGTGGGCTCAACATCAGAACCATCCAAAAAATGAACAAGTCTCTTTTGTCTAAGATTATCTTGAACTTCATAAATAGGGACACTAACTGGGGAGGTATTATAAAGCCTAAGTACTTACGGGACTCTGGCAAATATTGTTTTCTCAATTAAGAGGGTCTTCCTCAAGGATTTGTTGTCTAGAATAAAATGATTAAATCCATAAGTCTTGTTAATAAGGGAATGAAATGGAAACTTGGTGATGGATCTCTCCTCAATTTTTGGGAAGACCCTTGGTTCGAGGATGGACCTCTCTCTAATCAGATGGGAAATGAATCTATTGTTGCTCTTGCTAAATAATTTTTTAGCACTAAAGTTAGCCATTTTATTTATCAAGACCATGGTGTTAGAAAATAGAAAAATTTGCTGGAATGCTGTACTAATTATCCCAATCTTAATCACTAGGCTAATGCCATATAGGAAATGCTTCTTAATACCCAGATTCCTCTTTTTCCCAGAAATGATCAACTTTTTTGGTCTGCTGACAAAAAAGAATGTTTTTAGTTAAATCAGCTTACCATTTGCTAATTGAGAAGGATTTTATGGATGACATTTGGAGGAAAGTCTGGAATTACAAACTCCTTCCTAAGGTTAACTTTTTTTGGTGGACAGTAGTTCATAATAAGATATTCACCTAAGACAATCTTTAACGAAGGGGTCTTCAACTGGTTAATAGATGTGTCATGTGCTTGAAAGAGGAAGAATTTGTCTCTCATCTTGTTTTGCACTGTGAATTTGTGACTGATATTTGGAGCAAAGTCCTTTTGAATTTTGGCTTACAATGGGTTTGCAATAAGGAAATAAGAGAACTCATTGTTAATTGGATCCCTCCTCTATCCCATCCTTAGTTAGTGGAACTATGGAATCAAACTATTCCTTTTGTTGCTTGGTTCATTTGGAAGGAAAGAAATAATAGAATTTTTAGAGAAACTGCTAGGAATCCTTCATAGGTTTTCTATTCTTTATCTAAGGCCCTCCTAGAAAATGTTTCTAATTCCAACATCAAAACTACTGATAAATCTCTTTCTCAGTATGAGGTCCTTGTGGCTTCAAACTGGGGGATTATTAATCAAATTCCTACATTTGATGATTCCAAATGCCTTAGAAGGTTAAATACTATTTGGACTTCCCCAGACCCAAGCTGGCTTAAACTAAATTTTGATGGTGCTGCTAAGTAAAATGGCAAGGCTAGTGGAGAACGAGTTATAAGGAATGATAAAGGAGATTTAATTGTTGCTTATTCTGGAGGAATTGGGAACCAGACCAGTAACTTTGTTGAAGCTTCAACTCTTTTATGGGGTCTGAAGTTGGCTATATCTCTGGGAATTTGCCAACTTCATGTTTAGGGTGACTCAAAAATTATTATTCATGCTCTCACTAAAGCTTCAGAATGTGGATGGCAACTTAGAGACATTGTGTCTAATATTCAAAAACTTATACAGGCCATTCCTATCATTTCCTTCTCTCATATTTATAGAGAAGGGGACACTACTGCTAACAACCTGGGAAATTTTGGACAATAGTTTTAAAACTGGTGTTGTTGGCGCCATTTTCATAATATCCCATTCCAACTTGGGGATATCATTCTAAAAGAGCAAGTAACCATATGATGATGACACAGCACTTCACTTGGCTTACCTACGTGGCTTCTCTTTTAACACAGGTCATGCTGATTAGACACTTTGCTGGTGAATGGAGTGATTTCAAACAGTTATGCACACATGTGAAGGATGGGCAGTTAATGAGATATTATTGCATAAAAATTTGGGCTATCGATGTAATGATTGCCCTACTTTTTCTCGTATTTACGTTATTCCCTTTTTTATTATTATACATTGCTCTGTGATCAAAGTTTCTTGAATTCTTCACAATATTGTTAGGAGCCTCTGGGTAAGAGATTTTCAAACTTTTTCTACTTCCTTCTCTGAGCTCTTTGGGGTTTGTTGGTTTTTCATTATGGGAGGGGACAAGATCAGAACTGAACCTAATAACTATAGGGAATTTAAAGATAATGCCCTGGTCTAGTATTATTTTAAAGAAGGTGGTATCGCTCCATTCCTTGAGTGTTTGAATGGGCATGATGAAAATTTGTCCATTCAATTTGCTTAGTCATGGGAAAATTGTAAGGTTCAAATTGGGAATATCAGTTTTGAGGTTTCAGAGAATGGAATTGCTATGGCTGTGGGTTTATCTGCTAAGGGTACAAAGCTACAAAAGAAGTCTAGGGTTTTGGATGCCTAGAACCAAAAACTATTCCTTGGTGAAGGTGAGGAGTTGGCGCCCTATCAGGGAGGATTTGAGAGAGCCAGACTTCCTAAACCGTGGGTGGATATGTGATATATGGTGATGAAGTACTTCACTCTAGAGGGTCATTTCACCAGGTTCTATTACTATCACCTTCTTTTGTTAAACCACTTCTGAAGGAATGCTACTATTAGTTTCTATTTCTATCTTTTTTCATCTCTTGAGTGCTCTGTTCAACATGTTAAGAAGATTTTTCATAAAAACTTGATGAAAAGCCTATTCCCCTCCATGAAGAGCTTATCCATAGGTTATACTAGTTTCACTTGGCTCTGTCCCCTCCTTCTATTCAGCCCTCTGGCCTTGAACCTCTCACTGATACCCCTACTGCCTCAATGAAAACTAGTCATACTACTCCTAAGTTATTTCTTGAAGCTACTCCTTCTAGTACTCCTAAATCTCATACTATCAAAAATGTTAAAACTCCTCTTACCAAGTCCAAATTGAAATGTAAAATATGTCTCTCTAATTCTGCTATGGAAGCTAACCTTTTGAAAGAAGACATTAGGGATTCTGGTCCCCAGAATGAACAGGAACTGGTTAGGGAGGGACCCTCAAGAAATTTGAAAAAAGTCAAATTGTAGGGTAAATTTGATGTTGTTAGGTGGTCTGGTCGTATTGTTGGCAAACCGACTCCTAAGTTGAAGTTGATTGATTACTTTGAAAGCAATACTGAAGCCTCTACTCAAGAGGGGGAGGATAAGTCTAAGAGTGATGATGTTCAAGAGGTTGTTGTTGAAGATTCAAGTGGTGTTGAGGAGATTGATGGGCAAGAAATACATGTGGAGACCTTTGATATTGAGGGCAATAAAGGGTTTGAAAATTTTGTTCCCATTGGTGACTGTATTGATGTGGGAGCTACTACTACTCATGTGGAGGCTATTGGCACTAATGATAACAATGGGAAGGATGTTCACTCTGTTCCCACTGAGGTTCCTACTAACCTTAATTTTATTCAGGAGGACTGTAATAATGCTAAAGGTGGTATGGAGGAGGAAGTTAATGAGGAAAGTAATCATTCTAATGTTTTGACTCAATTGAAGGAGCAAGTAGATTTTCTAGAGAAGAGGGTCTTTTCTCTTGGCAGATTCATTACAAGCATGCTTTGTAGGCCCGCTATGGCTAATCTCTCTCTGCTGCAGGAACATGAAGTCCTCACTCATGGTGTTGATGATGATAGGGTTAAGGAATTCAATAGAATGTTTGAGTTTCTTTTTAAAGGCTGGGAAGATACCCTTTCCTAGTCTTCTTTCTAAGCTTTCTATTAGCTAGTTTTTTACTAATAATTTCTTTTTGTTGTATATCAGTTGTATGTAAGCTGTCTGTGGTGGTTCTAGGTCTTTTCATCTTTTGAGCCTTTTTTGCCCTTTTTGGGTTCTACTTTGTAAGGGTTCAGCCCCTGGTTTTGCTGCCTTATACTACAAAAAACATTATACACTTTAAACAAATTAATAATCTTAAAAAAATTATTAAAACAATTTTGTAAAAGTAAATAATTTTATAAGGAATGAAAATTTTGTTTAAATAATCATGGGTATTAAGGTTAAAAATTAGTCAATAGAATAATTCATATTTTTAGAAATTGGGAGTTATTATCTAATAAAGCTCTATAGATGCCTTCAACTAATATTTCTTATTCATGTTCCTTGAGTTACATTGTCATGAAAAGTGTGATCAATGAAAATAAATTTTATAAAAGTTGTCAACAAATCATATAAATTAATGTTCTTTTTTTTTTTGTAGTTGTTAGTGCTATTTATAAGCTATTTCTTTATTGTCTCTTAGCTCTTTCTACCCTATAAGGGCCTTGGACTATTTAGTCTTTGGGCCTAATATGTAAAGGGTTGGGATCCTTGTTTTCCTATTTTATCTTATCAAAATGAAATTATATGAAAAATATACTTAACTTGAAATTGAGAAGAAAATAATTTTAATTTCATAATAAAATTTTAGTGATACCTGAAACCAACAATATACACTTTTTACAAATTAATAATAAGTAAAATTATTTATAAAATAATTAATATTTAAAGGAGCATTTGCAAACTTGAGGTTTAAGTTAAATGTTTTGATAGACTACAAAAATACCTCCTACTTGTTGTGATGCCTCGTCATGCAACCCTAGAGTGCTAGACTAAAAAGTGCAAAATTACTAAATTTTTTTTTTGAAAGCAAGAAATTACATTATTAGTAACCAAAGATATCATAATACACAACATAAAGGAAAGTGTACTTCTAACTCCTCTAGGGAAACATAACTGCATCAGTGCAATGAAAGTTAAACCACACAAGTGATAAACATTATACTACTACTTTAGATAAGAACAACTTTTACATTTACAAGATGGTTTATTTACAAAGTTACAGTACAAGATTACAAGACCAATCGTGTTGGTTTACAAATGAGTACATATGAAAGTATACAACATTACTGAATGTGGGGAGCAATCTGGAACTAGAACTCCTCTGCACAGGACTCGAACTGAATCTCCAAGAAGACTAATGGATAGCTCTACCACCCAACCATGTGGAACCCTAAGGTCCACCCCTCTGAGCTAGGAGATAACAATGCGGATTCCACCAAGCCAAAGTAATAACATCCAAAATAATAGAATAACAACTGACTTGACACAACTGACTATATCAACAAAACCTGCACAAGACAGAACATCACTCCAAAGGTAACAATGAAAGCAAAGGAGGGAAGTAGCTAAGCTGCAGCAAGGAGAGTGTCATCGCATCGTCCTAATCATGGGTTATCTAGGCTATCTCTCACTAGAAGCTGGCCCCCATCTATGGTTATCCTGGCAACCCTTTGGCACTGGCCCCATAGGGTGACACATGCGGAGCCAACACATCCTTTCATGTGGACACAGAGGTCGACCTTACCGACCAGGCCTTCTCATCCCATCCTTAGCCTTTGAGAGCACTCAAGGCATGGGTGAGGCAACATACTTATCTTATTATGTGAAGGACTACCCGACCCAGCTAGATATATTTTAAAAATTATCACTTGATTACAACTTCCATGGGGTTATCTAGGTAGCCACTTTGGGCTCCAGCCCCACCATGAAATCCACTCTCCTTTCTACACTAGCTAATCCTATACAACATCTAAAACAAATGACATGCATGGTGAGAGCTATGAGGTATCTAACTTCTCACAACCCATCATGTTACATATACATATACCAAGTTCCATATCCAAGAGACTATCTCCCATTCCTTACAAGACTAAAAAATTTAGTTAACCCATTACATTGACACGCCATAATTTTTGAACCAAAAACCAAGAACTACACCTTTGGAGTTAGATACATAACCAATGATAAGGTGACCATTATCTAACAAGGACAATGCTTTCACGTCTTGACACCAAGTACACATGATATCCCTCAAGATTCACACTTCATAGTTAACCAAATCATAGACCAAAAACTCCACCCCAAAGTAAACATAATGATCCAATACAAGCATAAAGATATGACCAGGAAGGAAATCGAACAAATGAGATTCAATAATTCATAACTTAAAACATGGAAATACAAATGAGGTTATAACTTCCTTCGAAGAAATTTAAGCTTACAAAAGGAACAATTCTATACAACTCCAAACATAATTTTTTTCTAGCTAACATTTTAATGACTACCATTTTCTAACAACTTTAAATATATAAATTCTTTCAATAATAATAAACTTCCATTCATCAATTATTTTGTATAACTCTAGTCTATTATACCTAAAAGGAGTACTAGAAAAAGAGTGATAATTTGATTTACAACTAATTTAAAACAAGGTCTAACATTACACGCCATTATGTTATAACCCAAACAACAATATATTTCAAGAACCTAGCGATTACTTGAATACAAGGAATAATACTTTTTATATTATTTTAACTATGCATAAATACACTTTTCTTGTACGCACAAACATCTTAATAAGTATGATTTCCTTAAGATACAACTACCAAAGAAAATTTATTTCCTTTCCCATAAGCAAAATTAACTATCTATCAAATTAAAATTTCAAACAAAACACTACAATATGTACATATTTCCTATTAACAAAGTTACCATCAAACATTCAACTAGCTATAATTCCTTAACAAACAACTACAATACCAATCTATTATGCTATCAGAATCACTTCTAATTTACCTTCTAATACTATAATTTCTAGACAATGAACACATTTTGCAAGACCGATCACATGCCATTTAACATTCTACGAATTACAACTTCGAATACAAACATTATAACCTTAATAGTTTTCTATAACCTTAATTTACTATCTAACATCTAACAATTTCTATCAAAACTATATAATTTCCTAACCTATTACATATGTGCTTTTTTAAGAGCATAGATTCTATATTATCATGCTACCATTTGAAAATTACTAAAAAAAACCTAACTATAACCCATTCTAAGTTACAAGCTCTACACATATTTCATTAACACCGCATTATGACTGCTATGGCTCAATAAATGACTACTATTAACATGCATAATACTAAATTTTTTTGACTAACACTTTACATTTGCTATAAGTTTTAACATCCTATCGACTACCCGGTCTACTACAAGGTGACTGTAGATTACTAATATAACAACCACTAAAGTGACTTCCAAACCAACTACCTTGTCTAAAAAGAATGAATCCACTATACGGATATCACACATTATAAACCCCAATGTTAATACTAGCCACTAATCAAGGAAAAAAACATGGAATGGATACAAATAGCAACTACAGAAGTTTGGTAGATAACTAACAGAAATACAGCCCATGTCCATACTCAAGACATAGTCAGCCATAAAAAAAAGGAAATAGAAACTAGAGGATACAAGTACAACTACAAAATATGACTCACATACCAATCTAATCACACAGACATTTATTTGGCTTGGGCACCTAAGAATCTTTAACAATGTTATTCAATTTTTGTTTTCTAGGTTTATGAGAATGAGTAGATGTAGCAGAGGTTCGACCAAGGTAGAATTAGAGGAACATCTAGATAGAGCTGATTGTCTACAAAGGAAATTCGATAGGGTCATAAGCAGAGCATAACGCCATAAAGTGGCAGTAAAAGACACAAGAATAAAGATATATGTAAAGCTCAAATAGCAAAAGATTCTTACTTGATTGACTAGATTTCAATGATAGAAAAGGCATATGTATAATATCAATCCTAGCCCTACAACAGAAGCCTATAAGAGAGCATAGTCATCC
Source organism: Cunninghamia lanceolata (assembly GCA_027924645.1). Taxonomy (NCBI): domain Eukaryota; kingdom Viridiplantae; phylum Streptophyta; class Pinopsida; order Cupressales; family Cupressaceae; genus Cunninghamia; species Cunninghamia lanceolata. Next base: position 2,751,779 of record BSBN01000984.1, read on the forward strand.
TCTAATCATAAAAGCAAAAGGGTATATCATACAGATAAAATAGTTGGAAAACTCTAGCAAACATATAATCAAAATGTGGAATATTAGATAGGTAAGTGAGTCATTTTGCAAAAATCTCAAAGAAATAAGGTGTCTTATCACTCTTTGGTTTGCAAGAATTGAACAAAAAATAGATTTTGTTAAATAGGTAAAATATTTTGAAGAAACATGACTAACAGCTGCAAGGAGAGAACTCTTCTTGACTCAGCAAAATAAGTTCTTGGAATAGCATGAGGGAAGGAAATTTTAGTCAGAAAGTATGGTTGGAAATACTCTTGAAGATATAAATGCAAAAAATGGAGAAATACAGACAAGCCCAATGATTTATTGACAAAATCCCTCAACATAAGTCTTAGCAACGAATGCAGGAACACTAAGATGGGAAATCAACATTAGAGCATCCAGAGATTAAAATTTGTAGAGATAACAATGGTAACATGACACAACTAAATGAGGTTTGAATCGACACAAGGAGGTTTGAATCGACACAAGGATCCAAGAATGTCACAATTTTTTATTTAAATTTTTTTCCCAAAGATGATTAGCTAGAGAAATCAAGGTGGGAGAATGCAACAGGCAATCCAGAACAAAACCTTAGACTAATTGATTCAACAGCATGAGGGAGAAGAATTAATTTATCCAAGCACAATAAAACTCAAACAAGAATTATACAAAACATACCCAGAACAAAATTTTGATCTGAAGCCTCCAATTTCTTTTGTATTCCTGCAACCAATCTTCATTTTTCCCCAAATTCTGAATTCACCTTCCAACCCCCTCTCGGAAAAAAAGCCCCCCAATATAAAAATGGTTCAGCTCATAAATTAATGTAGACATGCATCTGTTACCTAGCATCCCACTCCTCTGAGAATTCAAAATCTTAATATAAAAAGAGATCCCAAATCTTACAATTTCAAATTTGACAACTCATGGCATTAATTCACTTACTAAAAATTATTCTTTAACCAAGTACATACTAATTACCCGTAACCACAACTTATGACACAAATAGTTTAGAATAGGAGATAATAAATTCTAGCCTATTTTAAAATTTAACTAAGGTGTCATTCCAAGTTCTAGGCTAAATCAAATATTATCCAATAAACATAATAGAAGCATGATTATTTTAATAAGAAATCAATAAAGTATTATCCAACTACGCATGAACATTATTAACACAACTCAATGATACTCCACAATACTAGATTACTAAACATAGAAGGCAAGGACCAAGCATCACAACATGACTCAAGACCACAACAGAAGACAAGGACTGACCTAGTGGAATAGTCCCCGTGTTATCTCCCATCACTGATACCCATTGGTGCAAGAGCCCACTCAAACCTGCTATATTAGGTGGAATCAAGGCTTGGTACCTGTAGCTTGCATCCAAACAATTGGCTGTATACAATCAAATAGATATATGTCTACACATAGAGCGTCAGAGAATCACGGCGTAGTAGGGTACTCGAAGTGAGTAATACTACACCGTCCTTGCTCTTGATCAAGATTATAACCACTGCATTTGACAACAGATATCAATAGATCTAATAAAACATGCAAATATTAATCCATTTCTAATCATGTCCAACACATCATAACTGAAGTAATGATAATGTCATCATAAACTCATAACACATGTCTAACTATATCAATCGAACATAGTCCATCAAGATAAAAATAAACATAAACCATCACCTACTAATCCAATGTCTCAGAATTGTATAAATGCAATGAAATATTGGCAACTATCTTAGAACTGGCAGAGAGAAATATCAAACTAACAACTATCACAAGTGAAAATGCGAGGGGCATTACATCCTCCCCCCTAGAATTAGGCTTACTCCTGGAAGTCTACAAATAAGTAAGGATATAACTCCCTCATCCTAGAAGCATCCTCCTAGGTAGCGGAAGTCTCATCATTAGGATCCCACTGGACCCTAACTTGCTCCATGTCTCTACCCCTAAGAGAAATTCTCATGTGCTATAGAATACCTACGGGCTCCAAGGCCAGCTGCCTATCCTCTACCTATAGAACAATCCAATCAAGAACATGAGCAATATCTAGATAGTAAGGTCTAAGTATAGAAACATGAAACACATCATGGATGCATGAAAGGCTAGGCGGTAAAGAAAGACGATAAGCAATTGGACCGATCCTCTCTAACACCTCAAAAGGTCCAACAAAGTGCAGTGCTAGCTTAGAGCCCTTTCCATAGCGGATTGGACTCTTTCAAGGTCGCACATGCAAGAAGACCCGATCCCCAATAGAAAACTAATGATCGATCCTATGAGCATTTTTATACTTCTTCTATCTATCCTGAGTTGCCATCTAATGCTCTCTAATCCTCTCAACCTATTGCTCCATATCTTGAATCAAATCTGGACCAAGGAGAACTCTATCCTCCAGATGTTCCCAACTCAGAGGAGTCTTACACGGATGACCATACAAGGCCTGAAATGGAGACATGCTAATAGAACTGTGATATCCATTATTATAGGCAAACTCCACCAGGTAAAGGTAGTCCTCCCAACGGCTTTATCGATCCATCACATACATCCTCAACATATCCTCAAGAACTTGATTAACCCTCTTAGTCTGACCATCAGTCTTAGGATGGTAAGCTAAACTAAAGTTCAGTTGTGTCCCCCAAGGCATGCTGCAAAGAAGTCCAAAGGGTGGAAGTGAATATTGCATCCCTATCAGAGATGATCCTACAAGGAATCCCATGAAGTCTGATGATGTCCTCCATGAACACTCTGGCCACCATGGGAGCATTGTAAGAAGAATGGATAGGAGAGAAGTGATCTACCTTTGTCAACCTGTCCACAGTGACCATAATAGCATCGTGTCGATGAGAGGATACTGGAAAACCAACAATGAAGTCTGTTGAAATGATATCCCACTTCCACTCTGGAATCAGATGAGGCTGTAACAGACCTGCAGGATGCTGATGCTCTGCCTTCACCCTCTGACACTCAACACATCTCGACACAAAATCAGCAATATCCTAATTCATACCACTCCAAAAGTATAGCTGACACAGATCTGCATGCATCTTCTTGACACCCAGGTGGGCAGAATAGGGTGCCTGATGCACCTCTGACAACACTAGAGTACGAAGACCCTTAGAACTAGGAACATAGATAGGACCCAAATGTCGCAAAAGACCATCAAACTCAAGAGAGTAACTAGAGAATCTACCCTCTAGAGGTCTACCAGACACAATCTCGGATCTCACCTCCTGGCACCAACTGTCGGTAGGAAGTGCTGCGAGAATCTAACCTCTCAAATCAATTGAGAGAGAGACCACTGAGATCTCATACCTCCGATGACTAAGAGCATCTGCTACCACATTCTCCTTGCCCTGAATATATCTGACCTCAAAGTCGTACTCACACAAGTACTCCATCCAACACCTCTACTTTGCATTCATGTTTGGCTACATGAAAATATACTGCAAACTATGATGATCACTGTACAGCTCAAACTGATGCCCTAAGAGAAAATGCCTCCATCTCACCAAGGCATGCACAACTTCTGCTAACTCCAGGCCATTAGTGGGATAGTTCAATTTGTGATCCTTGAGTTTGTGAGACTCTTAGGCAATCACACGACCATCCTGTATCAGAATTGCTCCCAAACCCTCCAAAGAAGCATAGGTATAAACAACAAAGTCCCTAGTAGGATTAGGAACTACTAAATAGGTGCACTGGTTAACTATTCCTTAAGGGTCTAAAAAGTTGCCTGACACTGCTCTGACCATAAAAACTTCTTCCCTTTCCTCTGAAGAGAAGTAATAGGATGAGCAATCCTTGAAAACCCCATAACAAAATGGCGGTAATAGTCTACCAAACCCATAAAACCGCGAACCTCAGAAATATTAGTAGGTGCAGGCCAATCCATAATAGCTTGAATCTTCGAAGGATCCACCACAATACCCTCTTCAAAGATAACATGACCCAAATACTTCACCTCTGTTTGAAAGAATTCACATTTTGACAAATTGGCATAAAGCTAATTTTCTCTCAGACACTGCAACACCTGGCACAAATCTATCGAGATAAGTGCGGAAAACACCATTCATCAGGCTCATGAAAACTGAAGGTGCATTCGTCAACCCAAATGCTACTGCTATGAACTCATAATGTCCATAATGGGTGCGAAATGTTGTTTTGTGAATATATGCCTCAAATATCTATGATATCCTGACTTAAGGTCAATTTTAGAGAATACCTTGGCTGCCATAATTTGATCAAACAAATCATCGATTCGAGACAAGGGGTACCTATTTCTCACTGTTACCTTATTGAACTGTCGATAATCGATACATAGCTGCAGAGATCCATCCTTCTTTTTCACAAAGATCACAAGTCCTCCCCAAGGAGAAACACTAGGTCAAATGAACCCTTTGGCTAACAACTCCTCCAACTGCAGTTGAATCTCCTTGAGCTCCTAAGTGATCATCCATTATGGAGCTCATGAGATAGGCTCTGCATTGGGAACTAGATCAATCCTGAAGTCGATGTCACACTTAGGTGGCATCCTTGGAATATCAGATGGAAAAACATCAGCATACTCCCTCAAGAGTGGGTGATCGTTAAGAGATGCCTCTTGACTCTCCTCCATCTCCAAGTCACTAATAGAAACTGTAAAAAGCTAACATCCCTGATGCATGCATCTCTTAAGTTGCATAGCAGAGATCATACATAGGGAAATAGGTCTCTAAACTCCTACAACCTCAACCTCTGCACCATAATCATCCACACATCTAACAGACTTATGCCGACAATCGATCACTGTCTGATGGGCCTAATAGTATATTAGAATTATTAAAGGTATATGAACAACTAAATTGCAAAAAAAAATATTTATCTTATATATTTTTTTATTATTTTAATTTATAGATATAGATTTTTATATATTTTATTAAAATTATAAATAATTTAAATTTAAATTTGGTGAGGAAAAACTCAAATTCTACTTACTGACTATTACAAATATAATCAATTGAATATTTTGGTCAAACATATTGGGAAAAGGGTTCTTCTATAGGGAGGGTGATCATGATTTATGTTAATAAAATAAACTCTATAGAATTTATCACATTACTATATGAAAATGTCTTGAAAATTTGAATTGAGAAAATAATTTATAATTATTTTTAGAAAAATAATTGTTAAAATATTTGTGTGTACACATTGAACATATGGTGAAATTATCACATATTGTGTATAATAAATAATCAAAATTTTAAAAGAGATCTTCAAAACATGTAAAAATAAGTAATTTTAAGAGGAATGAAAATTTTGTTAAAATTGTCATATGAGTATCAAAATTAAAAATAAGTGGGATCAAGTCTTGTTGAGTGCAAGGCCCAACACCATAAGGGATGAGATTAAGATCATGTTTGAGCTACTTTGATAGAATGGATATCCAGCAATCCTTTACTTTTAGCTATACCCTTTAGTCCTTGAGTCTTAGTTGATGAGATATTATCAACTTAGACACACTCCTAAATTGAATTATAAAAATAATTTAAATTTGACATAAAACCCTAAAAAATAAAAATCAATTAATAGAATAATTCCCATGATATATTACAACTATTACTTTAATATTCTAAATTTTAATTTGTTGAGATCTCATTTAAATATTTTACATTATAATTCTTTTTAATAAATTTATGCCTTCTAAATATTTTTATTTAGAATTGTCTATTATTCTATATATTTTATATAAAAAAATGTATATTAGTATAATTATTATAAATATTTGTTTATAATTGTCTATTATTCTATGTATATTATGGTTGACTAGGGACTATCATCCATAATGCTACATAAATAGGTTCAATTTTCTTTGTTATTAGTATTAATGATAAATATCATCAATACAAATGAAATTCATTTAAAAGGAGATTTTGAAAAATGAGCTTATGAATACTAAGTTAAAAGCTAATTTTATTTACAATTATTTTTCTTTAAAATAAATTAAATTTCATTTAAATTTCTAGTTGTTGTATTTGTCATTTATTGTTTTTATTATTATTATTTATATTTTTGTTACTCTATATATTTTTTAAAGTATAAATAATTTTGTAAAAAATAATTTTAATTAAAAATTATGATTTATAAAGTTATGGCCAAATATTTTATAAACATTTTTTAAAAGGGTTTTTCAATAGAGTAAGAACATGACTTGTGTTAAAAGAGGTAAAATGTATAAGGTTATTATTATATTATATAAAAATGTCTTCCAATTTTAAATTGAGAAAGAAAATAATTTTAAATTATTGAAAAATAAGTGATATAATATTGTTTCTATATTAAATGTTTAATTTAGTTTTAAATATTTTAAACTAATTAAACTAAGAGAAAGGATTTTTTTTTTATTCATAAAGATAGAGGTTTATATTGATTAGTCATAAAATATTACAAGTAGGTGAATGTAAGCAGTTTTCCTACATATCCTTTCAAGAACTGACTTCCACAGATACTTCAAGAGGGCCTCACAGGGCCGTTGTCTATCAAAATTTGCCTTTATGACTATTTGGATCAACAGGGGAAAAACCTACTGAAACTAAAAATATATTAGCTATATTATATTGACATCTTACCTAATAGATTAACTGACAGAGGACAGAGAGAAAATTGCAATTATATGAAACCTAGCTCCCTTGCCAAGGTTTGAAGCTTGACTAACCAGTCAAAATCCCCATCGACCACCTCCATGAGTAGCATTTTCTGAAGGCACCTGAATACCTTCGCTACCTGCTCACGATGTTCAACTAAAGCCATTCACTTCAAGTCCAAGATGAAGGGAAATACTTTAACAATCTCTAGAGGGTCCTTTAGGGCAGAGATGTCCTTGGGTCAAGGGATACCTGCCCCTGGTAAGACAGCATCCAAAATGGTGTTGAGGCCACCAAGAAACTCAGGTTTAAACAATTTAACCATCATCCCTTTTGTCGTTCCTGTTGTCACCCCTACATCCAAGATTGAAGCCAAAAAACAAGAGGAGACATGGGTGTCTACTCGATAGAATTCCCCAGTGAGTAGGAAGTCTCTTCCTAGAATGATTTTCATAGTCAGAAGAAGGAGACCCTCATGGCGCCGTAAAACCCATTTCAACCTTTGGTCTAAAATAGCTCCCTTGACGGCCATCTAACGAATGAAGCTTTCCAACTGTAAAGGAGTCACCAACCCTAAGTTGATCAAGCCAGCTATAGAGATTCTTATAATAAAACCAGATCCCTCTGTCATTTTCACCACAATGCTGCCTTCGACTAAGGGAATACAATCCACTCAGGGGAGGAATTATGAAAATATTAAAGCCAGCAAAGAACTTCTAGAGGTTTCCCTGACTGAAACCCTACAAATCCATAATTCCTTTGATAGCTGGAGAATGAGAAATAAACCATCGATCAGGTTGGAGCATGCAAGATCTCATTAAAGAGGGGGGGGGAGAAACTGTATAACTCCCAATTATTATCTGAAGCCTTAGGAAAATGACCAAGATTACCAAAGGTCCAATCTATGAATTTGACCCTTCCATGATTACATGGAAAGGGTGCCCACCCAACCACCCAATAGTCTAAGAGAAAGGATTCTTAAAAACTATTAAAAAATAATTAATTTAATGGAAGATTATAAAACATGCTTAAATTATTAATAAATTTGAGTAAAACATAATTAATAAATGTATATTCATAAGTTATATTATATATTCTACAATTTTAAAATGTCACTCTCTAATAGCTCTCCTACCCACATGCCTAGTTTATTGGAGGTTTCTAGTGCCCTAGGTCTCAACTCCCTACAAGACTTCTCTGCTCTCTCTAAAATTTTGGCTCCTAGTTTGCGTATGGAGGGGACGATGGTGTTTTTTAATGATGGCCATCAACTATGAGAGACTTTTCTTCTAGTTTGGGTTTGGTAGTGGTGTCTAAGTCTCCCCTTTCATCATCTCACCCTATTGTCTCTAGTAGTGGTTTTTCTACTATAGGCACTTCTAGTCTAATTTGGGAGCTTATAGCAAGTGATGGATTGGTTGTGTAGGGGGTGGAATGAGCCATCCTTGTTTTGCAATTATTGCTACTCACTCAAGAAATCTCCCTATACATGTCCTTTCGCATGGGGGAATGCCATACTACTCTTGGGAGTCTCTTGACTCTACCCATTACTAGGGTCACACCTATGGTTTTTTTGGGGGAAGAGGTGCTCGAGGGAGAGTTCTTCATGGAGTGATAGGTAATCTATAGATTTTGTAAGTTTTAGCTAGGGCTTCATGTTCTCTACATGTGACTTTTAGATTCTTAGCTCTCCTTGATCGATAATAGGATGGAGATTTACCCTTGTGCCAAGGGTTTTTTCATCATAGTTTTTAATTTGGCAAGTGACCTAGATGTGATGCTCCTTAATCAAGTTTGGGTGAGGGGGAACCACTCCCTCATGCCAAAACTATGGTATCTAAATCTCAATCAAACTACAAAATTTGTTAATATATTGTTTGTTTGGGTTTGGATGCCCAATCTCCCCCTATAGTTTTGGTTGGAGTCATGCTATGAGGATATCAGTAATATGCTGGGTAATTACCTATTAATTGACATTGATACCATAGTCTTTTCTCACATGACCATTGCCTACATATTAGTAGATACAGACATTTCTAAGGATCTTTCAGCAAACATTATTGTTTAGCTAGGGGATTGTCCCTAGATTTAGCTATTGAATTATAAGGGTTTACCTTTTTAGTGCCATCGATGCTTTGATAAAAATCACTTGGCTTCAAATTATTCTATCTATGCATATGGGGGATGGTGTGGCATCTTGGTGGAAGGGAATCCTTCCTCATCATCTCATAGTCTATGGTCCTCTCCATAATTCTCTTCTTGAAGTGCCTCCTACTCTAGTTGTGCCTACCTAGGAGCTATGGGGGTGGTCATGTATATTTTATTAATTTTATTGAGCCTTATCTAGCTGAGAGTGATCATATTGCTTCTAACTTGCCACCTTTGGATAATCCTTTAGTTCTTATGCAATTTGTCTCTTCTCTAACAAGACTTTTAGGAGTTTTCACAATACAAATGGTTCCTCCTATGAAGGGGTTGATTGATCTCTTATATCCTTCAACCACTTTCCAAATCAATGAGACTGCCTTAGACTCTTAGACAATGTTTCAAAGGAGGAAACTTGTGTTTGATAGGACCTCCAAATTGTGTTTTGAATCCCCAACCCTAAAATTGAGGGATGAAGAATGCTACAATAGGTTTAGGGATGGTGTAGGCTTAGTCCTTTGTTGTTTTATGTTTTGGCTAACCCTTTGTGGTCATTCTATGTTTCTCCTAGTCTCTTTTTTGTACTAAGGATGGGGGCCCTTTCAAGACCCCAAATTTACGTATTATCAAAATAAATTATATATTATAGGTATCATCATTTTATGAATATCTATGTTGTAAAAATGATTGTTTAGAATTATCTCTTTATAAAGGTGAAGAGTGCATTATTTCTATTTAATCTATTTATTTTGCATTCTACTTGAGAAGTCTTATATATTAGTTTCCAATATTTAACTTAGATCTATTTGTGCATATTTTACTATCTTAGACCACCTTCTCTAAACTACAATATCCAGGTCGACCCATTCCTAAAAAGAATAGTATTCTTATATAGTAGTATTTTTAAAATTTTGCATATGTTATTTTATATATTTTTAAAATAAAATTTAATTTTCTTAGCAACAATTGTTGGATATAGTTAATATATAATGGCACTCTCACTCTACTTTGGTTTAGTGCCTCTTAGGTCACCACAAGACTTTCCTTCACTCCCCTCTATTCCTTTTTGTTGGCCTACTTTGGTGGATGGATCCACCACTTTTCTTGGTGTAGATTTGGTGGATCAAACTATTATTTTGGATTTTGTGGAGGTGGCTAGGGATTCTCTCATTCCTTTGCTTTCTGTTGGTTTGGTAAGACTCAACTCTAGCCCAAACAATGTGATGGTCAGTCTATTTCTTCACCTAGCTCTCCCTTAAGGGTTTCAGTAGTTTCTTCTTTCCCTTAAAAGGAGTGTGCATCTTATTCCAATGGTGACATTCATTATACTGCTATTGTTGATCCTCCTATAGATCTAGGATTGACTAGTAATGGATGCCCTTGCTCTTTTGTTTATGTGTTGTCTATGTTGTTTAGAATGTGATCCAGACAATTTGTGAGTCACACTCCAATGTGACACACTAACTATCCTCCTTGTTAAGGGTGGCCTCCTAGTCACTCCCACTCACATGACAAGAGCCAATCAAGTGGAGGTAGGATCAGGGGTTGTTCTACTCTCATTATTGAGTAAGAAGAATGTCACAGATGATGGTTGGGTTGTGTGCTATATGTTTGTACTGACAAATATTTCTAAGGAGACATTCGGTTGCAGTCATTGCAATGATAAATGTATGACCTAAAGGTTCACTAGTCCCAAGTCTCCTAAGCTTAGCACAAAGCTTGTTTTTTTATTGATGATTTAGAGATGCTCTAGTCTTCTTTTATAATCTCAAATGATTTGTTGTATCATGTTGTTGGTTTGTGACACGTTTCTAATGTTCTTGTTCTTCTCTTGTTTGTTGAGTGTTTTGTTGATGGATTGGATGGGGAAAGTTCTCCCCACTCTCATCAAGAATGGATTATATCCAATGTTCACTAATCCTAGGCCCATTGAATTCTTTGATATAGAGTAAGTGCTATGTTTCATGTTGTTGTTGTATAATACGTTGAGTCAATTTTACCTCATTATGAGATTGGGGGTTTATTCTTGTTTTGATTTAAGTTTTTGTAATGTTTTTGATGTTTTTATGAATGCAATATAAATGTATGTATGTCATAGCCCATTAATTTCTAATTAAAGTTAGATAATTATTTCGATTAGTCTCATTTGAAAACACTAAAGAGGCTTTCTTATGAAGAAAAGACAAAAAAAAAGGTGATTTGGCATATAGGACAAATAAGAACATGAGGTGGCACTAAAGGACAAAGACAAAAAAAGACAAACTACACAAATGACAAGAAATACTAAAAACAAAATAATATATGACAAGAGAGATCAATTTTATTAAGGAAAGACCAAAGCTTATAAAGGAGTGTCGATTCTTGTTAAAGGCTGATCCTCATCAAATCACATATGTTAAGACTAAATAAAGGGATGTGAATACCTAAAAGACATACCTCATGGAAGAAACCTACCCCAATTGAGACTTTAAAAAGGGCCTTGGATCAGCGATAGAGCATCATCTCATCAACTAATTCAATACAAAAAAAAGTCATCGGAGTAGATCAAGATCTCATCTGATCTCACGAATTGAAATCATCTTAAGTAGTTCAAGGAAGTTGATCACCTCTACCATTGGATAGAAGAAGCCAAAGAACCTTATTCAATAAATATCATTCAATATTTCATTGGGGAAGGCAGTGAAGACAAGAGGATCCTTACAAATCCTCACAGCCAAAAGCAAACAATTACTCATCAAATTCAAAGGATGAACTTCCACATCAGTTCGTGGTGCCCAATAAACTCAAAATCATATTCTTCTTCAGTAAATTGATCAGAGCCATTTGTAATAGTAGTAAAGGTATGAAATAATGCTCTTACCCCAATCTGAAATATATGTTTATACTCTGCATTTCATGAATAACATATGTTGATCGATGATAATTAGGAAATGTTTATTGCTAACTATATATGAAGTTATAATTGCATTTTATGATTTAATAATCTTAAAGGCTTTTCATGATATAAACATATATAGAATTATAAAGGTAAACGATTAGATAGTGATCATGAATAAATATGCAAGGAAGGAATAGAATTAATATGATCTAGATAAATGAAAGACTATGAGAATAGTGTGGTTTCATAGTTCAAGTACATATGGTTTATAACATGATTATATGTAGTAATCTGGAATAGACTAAAGGTGGAATATGATTGTCATTTAAGAATGCATAAACAAACAAAGATGAAAGTAAGAATAATGGAAATGCTTTAATGTAAATTAGTGTCATCTATATTCAATATGCAAATGGACAATAGACAATCTTAATATATATAAATATATGGAACAATAAAGTTATATGAATGATCATAAGGATATGCATGAAGGCATAGGCCAATGAAAATGATAAGTTCCATTATGGAATAAGAAAGATCATGGCATCTTGTGATCTAAGGGGGGATCACAAGATGATAACATTGGATAACTATGGCACATGACTCATGATCTAATCGAGAGAGGTCTCCAAGCCTCCTCATTAATAATCTTACCATCCATCAAAGTAGGGGGTTGGATTAAGGATGTATATTGGACCTAGTTGACCCTCAAGTGGATGAAGAAAACTGTGTGCATGTGAAGTCCCTTGAGCCATGTAATGAAGAGCTCTATGTGGGAGTGAAGTCTTTGGGCCTAAGGTAGTTATGAGCTCATAACAAATGTGCTCGATGAGAGGTGACACTCAATGGGATGAAGAATGTTGTGTGAAGCCTTTGGGCCTCCATAGGGATGGACTGTACCCTAATACATCCATACTTATGTGGAAGGTAAGAATGATTAATAAGAGGGCAACCAAGGACCCACTCAAGGTAGTACATGGGAAGTGTGTGAATGTGAATACGAAATGATTATAGTTTGAAAGTAATGTGACTAAGATCATAAGGTCATAATCATAAGGATATAAGTATGAATTGGTATTAATTAGAAAACTAGAATGATAAAATGAAATAGAAATCAAACTCTTAGAATGTTCTCTTTTGTAAGTTGAAATTATGCAAGGTCAAGAAATTTTTTTGGCTTACTAGAAGGGGATATTACAATATAGAACAATTTTGGTTCCTTTTTCCCAATTTGGAATGTTGTCTAATTATTTAAGAACTGAAATATGAATGCAATCTAATCTATGTTTTTTTATTAGTAAAGTGCAAAACAAGCTAATCTATGTTTTATTGGAGTTTTTGTAGAACAAAATTTGAATCTAATTTAATGAATTAAAATTGTGAATGACTATGAAAGTAAATGTAATCTAGTGAATGAAAACAAGGCTAAACTAATAAATTCAAATGCAATGCTAATCTATGGAAGAAAATCAATAACCTATCAAGAAAAAGAAAAGCAATGATTTACTTTCTAAGAGAAAGATGTGAGCTAATTACCACTTTAAAGAATTAAGAACTTGGTATGAAGAAGAAATCAATGCCTAGCTTGAGCCCTTAAAATTCCTTGTGGAAACCCTCTCTTCCTTTATAGCAATGGGGTCCTTCTCTTAGCGACAAAAATGAAGATGGGAGCAAACAAAATTAAAGAAAAGCTTTGATGAAATAAATTGATCATGAGAATGCTAATGAAGTACTATGGCTTGAGCTATGGAAGCTATGATGAAAGAAATGGACTAGCATGAGATTTCTAAGGAAGCACTATGGCTTGAGCTATGGAAGCTATTGCAGAATCAAAAGGCATATGAGGTCCTACAAGAGCATGGAAATGCTATGGAGAACCTTACATGTAAAGAAAATCAAAAGTAGAGATGCAATATTGAATTATCCTCCTCAAATCCATAGAGAAGGAGGATATTTATAGGTAGAAAATCAACACCAAAACCTTGGTGGTGATTGGGGAGTGAACATTAGTTTTAGAGTAAATCACAAGAGAAGAAATGAAGTTAACACTTGATTGATTGAAAGATAACTAAGATTGGTTGGCAGATGAGATTGGGCTGATTGGGAGTGTTGAATTAGTTAAGGGAATTTGGAAATTTGTTAGAGAACAAGACCCATGCAATTAGGACTCAATTTGTAGCATATTTGGGCCATAAATAGAAGAAAACATGTATTGGGTCACCAAGGGAGATCATGAAGCCATAGGAGCGACCCATAAAGGAGGTTTCACACAAGTAGTTTTCAGGATGACGAATGATTTAGAAGGTCTAAGGATGGTTTTGGAGCCTTAAAACTAGCCATAGGATCTCTACAAGGTGGGTCACCCCTTTCACTAGGGAAATTTACCTATGGAGATCCTCTTTTAGCTGCAGGGTCAGCCAAGGAGATCCTAAAGTGATAGGGGGCGATGTAGAAAGAAAAGGTGGGATAGGAAAATTGAGGTTACAAAAGGGATGGGGAGGTAAATTGGATGATTCTAAAGGGATGAAATGATGCAAATGCCCAAAGGGATCATGAATTTCTCCTCTTGTGAAGTGGATTAGTGAGGTTATCAGGACTAGAAAGTTATAGGAAAGATCCATAAAACATTGGTCATAAAACAAGATAGACGACGTGTAGAATGGGCTAGAAAGTTATCTCAGAGTTTAGAAAAGCTCAATCAAAGTGAAAAAACCAAGACCATGTCACCAAGAGGAATACTATTGAGAGGTATGTATATATTCATGTGCACCTACATGTACATGATTAGGACTATTTCACATAATTGAGCTACCATGTAGGCATGTGTTTCTTTTTCATACTTACATATTCTCCCCCTCGGGGATGGTATTCTATATGAAAGGTAGGTACTAGATTCCTTAATGTGGATTAATTACCTATTGTTATTGTTCTACATTTGTACCTAAAATAACAAATATTATCTCAAATTCTTGATGCACTTTGAAATAAGTGTTGAATGGGAATGAGGAGATGTACCATCAATGCATGAGTTTTAAATATACTTGAGTCACCTCACCTTACTATAACAACCTGTAATGATGATAAAGGCAGGCCATATAGAGAAAAAATCCTAAACAAATGGAACAACCACATGCTAATCTAGAGAGGAGAAAAATGCATTCTCCTTTTATTACATATTTTGAAGAGATGTATTTGACTTTTAGGTTTTACAATTTTTAGGTTATTTCAACTTTCTAATTTTTATGGTTTTTCTAAAGATTTTGCAAAGGTCTAACTTGACATCTTGATGTCCTTGAGAGACCTATGTTGAAGAGATTTTTACTCTTACCCCCTTGCATGGGGATAATTACATGCTTGAGTGTATAGATTTTCTCTTTTGAGTCTATTGGAGGAGAGACTTGTACTTAGACATTTTTTTTTGCAATTATTATTGTGAGACTCGTTTGGTTAAGATATAGATATGTAGCTTTAGTAGACATATTGTACTTCATTTTCTCTCTTATGCATATGGTTTTCTAGAGATTTTATTTTTCTTATGAGAATGTGTACCTATGATGATCACACAAGTATGATACAATTTGTTTTTGTCTTTTTTGTTTAATATTCAAAATGAGGTGTAATGTCTTTGGATGTTATTCAAAAATATGAAATGTGAACTAATATGTTCTAAATGCTATGAATGCCATGATGTTATGACATGTTTTTTTTTTTGTATGCATGAAATGTATTCAAGTGGAACAAATAGTGTGAATTCTCTTTACTAGGATTTTTTACCTAGGTATTGCAAGTTGGCTTGGTATAAGAAAACGTACTAAACTTTGGAATGGGATTTTATGAAGGAGTCAAGTGAGAATGAGAGGGAAATGGAGCAACTTATGAAATTTTATTGGTACCTTCTATACTTATCCTTATCTAGACAAAACCTTCTAACAAGTTTTCAACTTAGTCAAGAAACAAATTTAATTGGTACCTTCTATACTTAGATTAGAGATGGCCAACAAGATAGAACCAAGGTAAAGGAAAAGGCTCAAAAGAAGAAGATGATCCACAAGATAGTTAGACTCTTGGCTTTACACAACTAGTGCATGTGTGTGCTTTGTACTTCTCTTTTTAATTTTCTTCAATAAATGCCACCCTCATAGCTTTGACCTTAGACTTATCGAGCCACTCAAGTGTATGGACATCATCAAGCCTCTACTTTTACTTTTCTCTTTCTCTCTCTTTTTTTTTATCTTTCTTTTTCTCTCTTTTTTTGGTATTTTCTCTTTTGATTTTTCTATGCTCTCTTTCTTTTTTTGCACTCTTATTTTTTTATTACTTCCTATGGAGTTATGATCCCCCTAGCATTTTTGACCAAGAAAGATAAGGAACTGAGTGCCACCAAGAACTTTCACTATCCATTCAAATTTCTCATTTGCTAAGGAGTAATGGGGAAGGTCCACTTGCAAGCTTATATTGGGTGTTGTAGGTTTGAGTAGTGACTTCACTTACAATTGACATCATGATTTGCTAAGACTAGGATCAATATAAAGCTAAGAGTTTGAATTGATATTGAATTTGCCAAGAATGTAAGAGCGAATGACTAATGGTAAAGATGATTTTAGGGAATCTCAAAGGCTTAGATGGTCAAACTATTCCTAGACATTATTAAACTCCTTACTAGGAAAAAATATGAACAAGAGCATATCTGATGGGGAGTGCATAGCGGAAACCATAGATCAGGTCCCTGTTTCCTCTTAATTGACAAGACTTAGCAAAAGAGCTACCAATATATTTTGATCGGCCGGACAACCATCATCGGAAAGACTTCCTCAAGTCTTACTGTGACCAAACTTACCCTGATAGCTGACTTCACCTTCGGTGAGATATCGCAGGACTCACACCGAGTCATTCAATTCTCCATCGTTGGCGAGACCTCTTTTATCGGCCAAGTCTTTCATCCTTCTGTCGATACCCTAATGGTTGTTAAGTTCCCTTTGCCTTAACTATAATGGCTTCAACTGGTTGGACGTGACCTTATTGGTATAATTCTTCTCGTCAGTGAAACTCTTAACTTGGCTTTCGATGCCACAACTCTTACCAATGGCATTTACCTTTGGTGTGACTTGTTCTACTGGAAAAACCTACTCCGGAGCTGTCAATACACCAATCACCCTGATATCACCTTTGATCTTTACTCATTGGTGAGACATTTACTATCAGCCACCTTAGGGTTTGCTATGCCAATACATCGATGCACAGTTTTTCTTCTCTGAACCCTAGCACATGGAAATGCTAGGTCAACCTACTGTGCAAAACACCCTTTATGGATCCTCTGCACTGTCGACACAAAATAAAATAAGAAACAAAACAAATACTGGTACATCGAAGCCATTCTGCTGATTTTGATAGAAATCGTAATAGCAGAATGCTTCACTATGACATACGGCAACAATGGAAAGCATAGAAAGAATGGAGACCTATAGTTACACAATTTGGAGTTACAAGAAATAGAAATGAAATTGACAGAACATAATAGCTTTATTTCTTTCGAGCACAATACACAATTACATTCACACCCTTCTTTGATCTGATTACCATCATTATTTGGTTCATTCCTTTGGGTATTTATCAACTCACCCTGAGGAGTACCAAACTAACTCCAAGAGTCTGGGAGACAACTGTCTAAAATAGCTTCCAACTACCCTACTACCCTATTTTGGCATTATGCAGTTACAATTTGACAAATGTGCCCTAAGTCAATTGGGGCTTACAAAAAGAACCTAGACACAAACTAAAATGACATACATTGGTCAATAGACCTTGTTACAAAAAGAAAACATAATTTTCTAGGTGCTCCTGCACCATACTCCCCAGGTGAAAGTTGTCTCAAGTCCTCTTAGAGACTAACTGCTGCAAATCACCACCCTACTTTTTGATGTCTTCTTCCAGTATCCATGTGGCTTCTGAGTCTAGAAGTCCTTGCCATTTGACTAAGTGCTTAAAATAGGTCTGATTCCTAGTCTTCTTGGTTGTCTTGCTATCCAAGATGCATTCCATCTTCGGTGGTGTCTTAGGTGGTAAATACTATGCCCACTCTGTATTGGCTTGGACAGAATTTGATGTACCTTCTCCTGTATCAGGACTCCTATATAATGTTATATCAGCAACATTAAATATAGGTGAAATAGAAATATCATCAGGGAGTTCAATTTTGTAAGCATTAGGACCATATTTCTCTAGAATCCGACAAGGTCCAATTTTTCGCATCATCAACTTGTGTTTTCCTGTGGGCAGTCTATTCTTGTTGAGATGAACCGTGACCATATCTCCTATTTGGTACTACACATCCCTTCTCCTTTGATCCACTCTAGCCTTGATCTTCTGACTTGTTGATGGATATCTTTCATAGCCTCTACAAATGTATTAGCATGTCCACTCCTTTTGTCAAACCCTTGAACATCTCGCAATTCAAAAATTCCTCTAGGATGACTACCATAGACAACTTCAAAAGGACCTAGACCTATACTTCTATTTGTAGAATCATTATAGGCATACTCTACTTGTGGCAGTACCACATCCCAACTACTGCCATGTTCTATTGTCAAACATCTGAGCAAATTGCCTAATGACATATTCACAACCTTAGTTTGGCCATCAATCTAAGGATGATAGGCTGAACTAAAAGACAAATTTTTACCCAATCATTTCTAGAAGGTTCTCCAGAAATGTACCACAAATTTGTTGGCTCTGTCAGATACAATACTCAAAGGTAACCCATGACTCCTGACAATTTCTTTAAAGAACAAACCCGCAATGTAACTAGCATCATTGGTTATTTTACAAGAAATAAAGTTAACCATTTTGCTGAACCTATCTACCACAACAAACAAACTGTTATAACCAGTCCTTGTCTTGGGCAATCCCATCACAAAATCCACACTCAAACTTTCCCAAGGTCTGTTTGGCATGGGCAAAGGTTGGTACAATCCTACATTGGTTGAGACCCCCTTTGCTTTCTGGCAAATCATACAACTCTCAACAAACCTTTTGATATTAGATTGCATCATTGGCCAAAAGTAAAACATTCTTACAAGATCTAAGGTCTTATTGAGCCCAAAATGTCCTCCTAAACCACCACTATGTTTCTCCTTCTCTATATTATCCCTCATTGAACACTTAGGGATACATAGTTGACTCCCTTTAAACAAAAGTCCATCCTACAATGTATAATCTGAAAATTCACTGTGGAAAGCATTGGAAAACTCACTACATATCTTGTAAATTTCTTTGATATCTTGGTCCTCTTCATACAATCCCTTGAGTGCCTCAACACCCATGCTTTGTAGCTGTACTTCTTGCACTGTCAACACCCTTCTGCTTAAAGCATCAGTGACCTTATTGGTTATTCCTTTCTTATGCTTGATGATGAAGGTATATGCTTGAAGACTTTCCACCCATTTCATATGTCTATGGCTAAGCTTTTCCTGTCCATTCAAAAAACTGAGAGCATGATTGTCGGTGTATACAATAAATTCTTTAGGAAGCAAGTAGTGCCTCCATTTTTTCAGAGCTTGTACCATAGCATACAACTCTAAATCATAAGAGGAGTACTTCCTCTAGGCTTCATTTAACTTTTCACTAAAGAAGGCTATCAGTCTGCCTTCTTGGCTCAACATTGCTCCTATGGCCAGTCGACTTGCATCACATTCAATAGTGAAGACTTTATTGAAATCAAGAAGTACTAAGATAGGATACTTGGCAACTTTCTATTTCAGACTTTCAAATGCTGATTTGCCTCTTTTGTCCACACAAATTTTATCTTTCCTCCACCCTTGATGGTCTCTAACATAGGTGCACAAATATCACTGTAGTTCTTAATAAATATCATGTCAAATGTGGCCAAGCCATGGAAACTTCTGACCTCTCCTGTTGTCTGAGGCGTAGGCCAATTCAAATAGCCTCTAGCTTGGAAGAATTCATTTTCAAATCATCCTTAGAGATGACAAAACCTAGTTACACCAATTCTTGTTTCATGAAGTCACACTTTTCCAAGTTTATCAGTAACTTTTGATCTTGCAGCCTATTCAAGACTATCTCCAAATGTTCTAAGTGCTCTTCCTTGCTCTTACTGAACACCAAGATATCATCAAGGTAGACTACCACAAATTTCCCCATGAATTCGTACAACACCTCATTCATCAACCTCATAAAGGTGTTAGGGGCATTTGAAAGACCAAATGACATCACAAGCCACTCATACAACCCTTCATTGGTTTTGAAATCTATCTTCCACTCATCCCCTTCTCTTATCCGTATTTGATGGTACCCACTCTTCAAGTCTATCTTAGAGAAATAGGTAGCACCTCCCAAATAGTCCATTAGGTCTTCAATTCTAGAAATAGGAA
This sequence comes from Cunninghamia lanceolata, assembly GCA_027924645.1. Taxonomy (NCBI): domain Eukaryota; kingdom Viridiplantae; phylum Streptophyta; class Pinopsida; order Cupressales; family Cupressaceae; genus Cunninghamia; species Cunninghamia lanceolata. Next base: position 2,771,863 of record BSBN01000984.1, read on the forward strand.
ACATATACCTGATGGTTATCCTATTTATTGCCTAGAATCAGTACATAGTCTCCATTTCCCATTCTTCTTTGGGGCTAAAATGGTAGTTACTACACATGGGCTAAGGCTCTTCCTTATCAGCCCTTTGTTTAGGAGTTCTTGAACCTGGTTTGCTATCTCTTCATTCTGCTGAGGGGTTATTTTATATGTTGCCTTATTAGGAAGTACTACTCCTGGTATGAGGTTTATCTGATGGTTAATGTCTCTGACAGGTGGTAGGGAATCTAGTATATCTTTTGTAACCACTCCTTTGTAACTCTCAAGCAAATCTCTGACCTCCTTAGGCCCTACTTCTCTCACACTTTTCTTCTTTTCCCCTTTAGGCTTCACAATCAAAGAAAAACCTACTCCATCACCTTCCTTTAATGTTTCCATGAATTCTTTCTCCCCTACCATCATTACACTAGACCCTACATGCTGTGGATCCTCTTCTACCAATGGTTGTATCCTATAAGTCACACCATCCTTTTGGAGTGAGTAAGCATTCTTTTCTCCATCATGATGAGCCTTTCTATCAAACTACCATGGTCTGCCTAACAAAAGATGGCAAAGGATATCACACAATATTTTGTCCCTATACCCCCCAATACTAAATTCTACCCATCCCTGTGCATTGATTAGTATGTGTTGCCCCTTATTCAACCAATTGACTTTATATGGAATGCTATGGGGTATCTTTTCTAGATTCAACTTATTCACTGGTTCCAAAGATATAATATTATCAGTAGAACCAGAGTCAATAATAACTTTACAAACCTTACCTTGGATCTTGTAGTTAATTCTAAGCAAAGCCCTTCTTTGAGATGGTTCATTATGCACTGGTTCCTTGAGCAACATCCTCTTGAGCATCAAATTTTCTCCCATTTCTGTTGCTTGATTCACTTCAGGAGATATCACACTCCTTGCATCTTCTTGAATCAAAGTGATTCTCTTCTCACCACCATGAGAAGTTGAGGCCTTCTCTGGACACTTGTATGCCAAATGCCCTATTTGATTACAGTTATAACATCTCATATTGGAGAAATTGGATCCTCTACCTGATCCATTTGTCCCACCTCTTCCATTAGGCCTTCTTCCTTGGTAGCCTCCTCTACTACTTGAGTCTCCAACTTGCTCTTCTTGGCTAGACTCACCACTAGGCCTCTGGTTAGGACTTCTTCCTCCAAAACTGCCTTTGCTTCTGAAATTTCTTCCACCTCTTTCTTTATTATTCTGCTCACTCTTTCTTTTTATCTTCTCTTCAACCCTTAAGGCCATTTGGAAACACTTGTTCACTATTTCTAGTGCTAAGATACTGATCTCATCTTGGATGTTCATCCTTAGGCCATTCAAATACCTTGCCACCTTCCCTGACTCTTCTTCTTGTCTCTTTGACCTGAGACTAAGTTTATGAAACTCTTGTGTGTATGCATTCACATCAAGGTCTCTTTGTCTGAGGTTCTACAATTTATTATACATATGTATGTCATAGTCCAGAGGTAAGAATTGTGCCTTGATTTTGGTCTTCATCCTTTCCCAGGAGGTTATCATACTCTTCCCCTCCTTGACTCTCTCTCCTTGTTCATAATTCCACCATCCAAGAGCGGATCCCTTCAATCTTGCCTTTACCAACTTAACCCTCTTATCATCAGGGACTTCTTTGTATTCAAAATGATTGTTCAATGCCTCAATCCAGTCAATCACCTCTTTAGCTTCCATACTTCCACTATACATAGGTAACCCATCTATGGTGTCCCTATTGACTGACTTTAATGTATTTACAAATGCCCTCTGGTCTGCTGGTATCTCCTCTATCTTTTTATTGGTTTCATCAATTTCTGCATCACCTCCATCGCCATCACTTTCATCTTCCCTATCTTTGATTTTGGACTACTTGAACTCCCCCAACGTGGATTCAAGCATCTCCTCGATCAGTGCCTTGATGGCATCCTATGACTTACTTTTGGGAGGCATCCTCTCTGCCTCTGTCTCACTCTCTCTATCTAACATACACTATTCACAGACAGCACCCAAACGCCAACACTCTTCCAAATCCTTAATTCGACTTACCACCCAAATCTTTTCAAGCTCTGATACCAATAAGATGGGGAGTGCACAACAGAAACCGCAAATCGGGTCCTTGTTTCCTCTTAATCGAGAAGACTTAGCAAAAGAGCTACCAATATATTTTGATCGGCTAGACAACCATCGTTAGAAAGACTTCCTCAAGTCTTACCATGACCAAACTTACCCCGATAGCTAACTTCAATTTTGGCAAGATATTGCAGGACTCACACCGAGTAGTTCAATTCTCCATCGTCGATTAGACCTCTTTTATTAGCCAACTCTTTCATCCTTCTGTCGATACCCAAATGTTTGTTAAGTTCCCTTCGTCTTAACCGTAACAGCTTCCACTGGTTGGATGTGACCTTATCGGTATGACTCTTCTCATCAATGAAACTCTTAACTTGGCTTCCAATGCCACAACTCTTACCAATGGCATTTACCTTTGGCGTGACTTGTTCTGCCGACAAAACCTACTCTGGAGCTACCGATATGCCGATCACCCTGATATCACCTTTGATCTTTACTCATCGGTGAGACATTTACTATCAGCCTCCTTAGGGTTTGCTACATCGATACACTGATGCATAGTTTGCCTTCTCCGAACCCTAGCACATGGAAATGCTAGGTCAACCTACTATGCGAAACACCCTGTCTGGATCCTCTACACTATCGACAGAAAATAAAACAAGAAGAAAAATGAATACTGGTATATCGAAGACATTCTGTTAATTTTGACAGAAATCATACCAGTGGAATGCTTCATGATGACATACGGCAACAATGGAAAGCACAAAAAGAATGGAGACCTACGGTTACCCAATTTGCAGTTACAAGAAACAGAAATCAAATTGACAGAACAGAGTAGCTTTATTTCTTTCGAGAACGATACACAATTACATTCACACCCTTCTTCGATTTGATTACCATCATCATTTGGTTCATTCCTCTAGGTATTTATCAACTTTCCCTAAGGAGTACCAAACTGACAACAAGTAGCTGGGAGACAACCATCTAAAAGAGCCTCCAACTGCCCTACTACCCTATTTTGGCATTATGCGGTTACAATTTGACAAATATGCCCTAAGTCACTTGGGACTTACAAAAAGAACCTAGACACAAACTAAACTAACATGCATTGGTCAATAGACCTTATTACAAAAAGAAAACATAATTTTCTAGGTGCTCCTGCACCAATATCACTCACAAATGTAGGGGGGAAAGAATGAAAATGTGTAAGGCCATGTGTAGGCCCACTAGAACCTTCTCTAGTGATATTGTAATTATAAGACCTTGCTACCAATATCGTGTAAATGGCCTAGTCAATTCTTAGTCAATCTATGTTCTTTGATTATATTTTGTTATGAAAACAACATCTAGATTACAAGAAGACATAACCATTGGAAATTTTTTTTTGGGGGCACATGATATAGGACCCCTCATTGGTACCAGGATTATGGCGGGAAGTGATTTCATATTCTGTTACTATAGTTATATACTAACTTGAGACATATGAGTTGTTTTGGATCATGATTGATATGCACTTATAGATACACATGCCCTTATTTGATCCATATGATATCTTCTAGTTTATGGTTGTACCTTAGGAAAATGGATCATGTCATTTCATTTGAGGTGTAGTATGGTGTTATTCCTTGAGATATGTCATGTGGATTCGTACATTTTGTTCATGCATTGTGCCACTCATTGTTACATAGCAATTCATCTATTACTTGAAAACATGTTGTTAGCATTATTGGTATATTGACTTCGTTATTCATATGTTAGAGATATTTCTATTCTCAGGTGCATTAAGATTAACTAAAATTTATCTTGTGAACAGAAGATTCTTATTATTGCATAAAAAATTAAAGTAATGTATATTAATGAATTAATTAATAGTTGTTGTAATATTGCTTCGGCTATTATTATTATAACTGACAATCTGGAAATGAGTGTGCAGGATTTGAGCTAGTGGACATGGGGAAAACACCTGGAGACCCATTGTGGTTCCCCAGTAAAATGACCTGGCCTATTTGGAGAGGCCTAGGTCCATTTTATGGTCATGCATGTGTGTTGTCTATGTCTACATGTACATTTGTCTTGTCTTGGTAATACATCATTGTGATATTTTTGATGTAAAATATGTTATTGTATATGTGAGATGTCATGTGACATGCATGTATGTTCCAAAATGTTTGTGAAGTGTTCTTGTGTAAGGGAGGACTAAATAATTCTTTGGAATAATAATAATAATAATAATAATAAATAAATAAATAAATAAAAATACCTTGTTTGTACCCCTTGTCCTTGGTCTAGGTGGGCCCTTTCTAAAAAACATAATAAAGTTAGAAAAATAATTATTTTAACCTTCTTTTTTTGAGTATTTCTTTTGAAAATGGGATTCAACTTTAAATTAATTTTATTAAGTCCTTACAAGGGGAACATGCTGTCCACCAAAGGTGACATGTTGTCCACATAAGGACACATGTTGTTCACCTAAGAGGACACATGCTACTTCCCAGGGACAGGTGTAAATAAGAGGAAAGAGAGGTTGAGAATGGTGACCTAAAAAAGATACAGCGGCTGTAATTATTTTTGGGGCAAAATGACCCTTGCCTATAAAAATTCTTCAACTGTTGTATGAATAAAAATGAGATTTGTCCAACTACTTTAATTTTTTGTATTACCTTTCACTGTAAATTATCAATCTTCTGGGATGTTGGGAAGGAGAAAGCTCGCGAAAGGAAAGAAGTTTAATTATGGAACAAAAATTGTCTTCCTCAAGGGATGTACAAGTGTCCAAGTAGGTACCAATTTTCAACCAATACAATGAAATAGAGAAATAATACAATTACATGAAAATTGGAGTCAAATCAATACAATGAAATAAAGAGATAAATTGAAGTCTTAGTGTTGGTCATTGTTCAGATTTTGTGTTTGAAAATAAGGTTAATTATGGTCTATTATGGGTATAGTGTTATGAAATGATTCCCCTTATGTTGTTGTGGTATTAGGTATGAGAGTGAGAGCTTTGGAACACTGGGAACTCTAGGAAGTGCTTAATGAGTCTAACCTTTCATGTGCACCAGTCTTAAAAACCAATAGTTCTTCTATAGGTTCCAAACTTTTTTCTATTAACTTCACTCCCTTAACAATGGATTGATAAATGACTTGCGTAGTCTTGATGCTTATCTTCCCAAAATTATTGACTAGGATGATGATTTGTCCCTGCATAAGCTGTGATTATGGTTTTCACAACATTTGTATAGATTAGCATGTATTGGACCTTGATCATGGTAAATTGAGCCTCCTATGCCTCTTGGGAAACTCAAATTATGAGTTAAACATAGTTTCTTTATGACCCCCTACATGTATATTTTCTTAGTAAATTCCCTTGATGTTGATAGTATAAATTATGATGTCTAGTTGCAATGAATTGTGGAATCTTCATATTATGTTTATATGAGACTTAAGATTTAAAACAAATAGAAATGTCTTTCAATTGATTTAAAGTAATAATTATGTGAATATTTAACTCTCTTTATAAAAAATGAATGGAGCTCTAGTGGATTGAGAAACTTCATGGGATATGATTACTTTTGGGAGTTGAGAAAGGAAAATTTAGTAGAGAAAAGTGGAAAGAGTAGGTTGTTAAAATTTGGTCAACATCACGTTATGAATTCCTACTTTTACTAGTGTTTTAAGTGTAATAACTTCTTGTGTATTTTTGTTGTGTGAGTTAAATTGGATAGGATTCAAATCATACTTAGAGAAATATATGCTCTTACATGTGTTCTTTCTTGTATTCTTATAGGTGAAATCTAAATGTGAAAAGGGATCCTAACATATACTAGATGAATTAGATTTAATATTTAGAAATGTGAAAATTTCTATGATATGTTGTATCAAATAATTTGCTTATATTACCCTTAAGAATGTATGCACTCTATGAATTGTATAAGTATATTATGTGTTGAGCAATTAGGAATGCTCAATAATACATATTTCAATTTAGGTCATCCTTGCATTTTATCTTGAATATTAGGTTTGCATGAAGTCATAGATAAAACTTGGAAGCATAGAAAATGTATTCATTCTAGAAAAAAAGATAAAACTAGGATAGAATGAAGAAAATAATCACTCACCATATATGGTTTTCAATGCAATAGCATTCAAGTTAAATTAAATGAGTAAGACCTAGTGGAGCATAGGAAATGTAGTGCATGGTATGACAATGAATTATAATTACAAGACAAATTAGGGTTCAAATTATGTTTTGTGTGATTGAAAATGAGATATTTATTGTAGAATGAGGTTGTTATAGAAATAATTAAGATATATTTGACAACTTAATGAATGAACATAGAAGTAGGTGCAATAAGTGAGATTAATTTTCATGTGGTATAATGTGATATGTATGTGGAATTTAACATGTGTTATGATGTGAGAATACTAGTAAATGTTGTGATTGTATCTCAAATAATGTGATATAGGATATTCAACTTGGGAAGAAGAGTTTAGTGGACATAATATATGATCCACTTAAGCATGTCCTTGTGATAATTGTATATGTGTTAAAATAACCCTTATGACTTAGAAGAGAAATGTTAAAAATAATAATATGTTGGGAAGTGTTTGTATGGAGATGTGTGAGTTACCCTTCATGTTCTTATATGATGTGATGTTTAGTCTCACCTCTATTTGAGGGCATTTCCTCATGACCACTTAGGAGTACAGTCCCTCTTCTTCCCCAATTAAACCACATTGGTTGGTTCGTGTTGTAAACCCTTTCCTTTCTATTGTTTCATGGGTTGAGGATGGACCTTAATGTGCCTTGAGCCTATACTTAGTTCTAGCTACATACACTTGGTAGTTTATATTGATGTCATTGTGGAATTCTAGTTTTGGGAAGCTACTATCAGTGATGAGGTACTAATGCTACATTAAACACATATAGTGTTATAGTATTTGGTTTTAAGATTTGACAATGGTTGCGAAAAAAAGGATTGGTAACTTCAAGTAGTGACAAATTATGTGCTATTAGGATGTTCAGAGAGATGAATTAGGATAAGTGTGTCATGATATTTGGGATGGCATCTTGATGAAATGATAGTTGTGTGTAATGAGATAATAGTGAATGATACCTTGTTACAAGGATGATATGACTTTTGATGTGGTTCTCAATATAAGCATGAGGTGTATTGTTATCCACTTGGAATTATTACAGATGACCTTATACATACGTGATATCTCAGACTCATGATACATGATAACCATACAAGATTGTGGGTTTTCTCTTGTGAGGTGGATGTCAGATCCTATAGACGACTCATTTGTGGCATATGTCAGTAGACCTTAGTATGATGGTAGGATTCTAGGTTGTGTGGAGTAGGTGCCTATTCATGTGGATTCTTCATGCAGATATATGATTAGGTTATTCTGGATTGTGTGGACACACTTATTAGGACATGGTAAATTCTTCATTGATTTTCATGTGGTTTGAGAACCACCATACTATTTTATTGTTTGAAAACCACCATATTATTCTATGGTTTGAGAACCACCATACTATTTTGTGGTTTGAGAACCACCATATTATTCTATGATTTGAGACCACCATGATATTACATACTATTATCTTATGTGGTTTGAGACCACGGCATGATTCCCCTCCTCCTCTTAGGTGACCTTTTTGCAAGGTCACATGGTGTTCGTAATGTGCAAATTTCTAAGAGATTGTTGGAATATTTATTTATGTGTTGAATATTTTGCTTGTAAGCGAGCAGTGTTTTGTTACTTTGGGCTAATTGGCCATTTTTATGTTTGAGTTAGTCTTTTTGCCTCAAGGATGTGTTCTTGGATAAACTTGGGATAATGCAATGATTGTTATTTGATCTCCACTTCTTCTATGATTTGTTATATTTGTTTTTTTCTACTTTATTGAGGTTTAATTTATGAGTTTGCTTCACTTCTTTAATTTTCTCATTTGAGACACTTTAATGTTGCCACTACTGGTATGTGTGGAGTGATGTGACTATTGTTTATTGTCATATCCTAGAAGGATCACTGACATGTTGTATAGGGGAGTAGATAGCATGGGGAATCTTGTTTATACTAAGTTATGTATGGAGGGCTCCTAGAGAGGACCCTAATACCATCCTTCATGATTTGCTACTTGGCATAGTGGTATTCCACATGGCATGGTTATTCATTTGTTATTCAGCACTATGGTATGGGTGATATTAGAATTTCCTTTGGAGGTGAGATTATACGGTGTTACACTATTTGATATTGGTAGTGATTCTACATTGTATGGTTATTCATTCATTGGTTATTGGCTCTATGACACTATGGATTGCTCAGTTGTATATTAGTGTTGTCCTTGTAATACCCTTTTCTTGTTGAGTTTTGTGGTGTAAGTCATGCGATGTCTTCATGATGAGTATATATATTAATACATGCGAGTATGGTCTTTGTCATGTGATTCACCTAGGAGAGGTACATGATTTGAAGGAGACTCTGAATTTGGAGGATGTGTTATATGTGGAATTAATTTTATTTTTGTTGTGTTATGTGAGTCATTGAGTATTGTTGAGAATTAGATGTTAAGATTTTTTCACTAAAATAGAATATGACCTGATTCTATTCCTTAGATATAAATTTATATATTCATGATAGTAGTAATGATTTAAGGACATGCTTAGCTATTTAAAATAAGGTATGTGGTTAACTTGCATTGATGTGACTTGACATAATGTGGTTGCTTATAATTATATGATGAGGTAAAGTAATTTATTGATTTTTAATGGATAGCCCTCTTCTCTTAGGGACTTCCAGGGGGATGTCTATGCAAGGGGGGAGAATGTAAGGCCATGTGTAGGCCTGCTTGAACCTTTCATAGTGATATTACAATGATAAGACCTTACTACCAATATTGTGTAAATGGCCTAGCCAATTATTAGTCAATCTATGTTCTTTGATTATAGTTTGTTATGGAATCAACATCTAGATTGCAGGAATACATAACCATTGGAAATATTTTCCTTTGGGGCACATGATGTAGGACCCCTCCTCGGTACCACCTTTTATGGCGAGAAATGATTTCATATTTTGTTACTATGGTTATATACTAACTTGAGAGATATAAGTTGTTTCAGATCATGATTGATATGCACTTATATATACACATGCCCTTATTTGATCCATATGATATTTTCTAGATTATGGTTGTACCTTAGGACAATGGATCATGTCATTTCATTTGAGGTGTAGTATGGTTTTATTCCTCAAGATATGTCATGTGGATTTGTACATTTTGTTCATGGATTGTGCCACTCATTGTTACATAGAAATTCATCTATTACTTGAAAACATGTTAGCATTATTGCTATATTGACTTCATTATTCATATGTTAGAGATATTTCTATTCTTGGGTGCATTCAAATTAACTAAAATTTATCTTGTGAATGGAAGATTCTTATTGTTACATTAAAAATTAAAGTAATGTATATTAGTGAAGTAATTAATGGTTGTTGTAGTATTGCTTTGGCTATTGTTATTATAACTGACAATGTGGAAATCAGTGTGCAGGATTTGAGCTAGTAGACATGGGGACAACACCTGGAGACCCATTGTGGTTCCCTAGTAAGCCAACCTAGCCTATTTGGAGAGGCTTAGGTCCATTGTATGGTCATGCATGTGTGTTGTCTATGTCTACATGTATGTGTGTTTTGTCTTGGTAATGCGTGATTGTGGTATTGTTGATGTAAATTATCTTATTGTATATGTGAGATGTCATGTGACATGCATGTATGTTGCAAAAAGTTTGTGAAGTGTTCTTGAGTAAGGGGGGGACTGAATAATTCTTTCAAATAATAATAATAATAATACCTTGTTTGTAGCCCCTATCCTAGGTCTAGGTGGGCCACTTCTAAAAACATAATAAAGTTAATTTTTTTTGTTTTAACCTTTTTTTTTAGTATTTCTTTTAAAAACGGGATTCAACTTTAAATTAATTTTATTAAGTCCTTGCAAGGGACACATGCTGCCCACCAAAGGTGACACATGTTGTCCACATAAGGACACAAGTTGTTCACCTAAGAGGACACATGCTACTTCCTAGGGACAGGTGTAAATAAGAGGAAAGAGAGGTTAAGAATGGGGGGCTGAAAAAGATACAGTGACTGTAACTTTTTTTTTTTTTTTTTTGGGGGGGGGGGGGGCGCGAGAATGAGCCTTTCCTATAACAATTCTTCAATTGTTATATGACAAAAAGTGAGATCTATCCAACTGTTATAATTTTTTGTATTACCTTTGATTGTAAATTATCCATCTTCTGGGATGCTGGGAAGGAACAAACTTGGGAAAGGAAAGAAGTTTAATTGTGGATCAAAAATTATCTTCCTCAGGGGATGTGCAAGTGTCCAGGTAGGTAGGTGAACTTTTAACCAATACAATGAAACAGAGAAATAATACAAAAAATTGGAGTCAAATCAATACAATGAAATAAAGAGATATATTGAAGTCTTAGTGTTGGTTATTGTTCAGATTTTGTGTTTGAAAATAAGGTTAATAATGGTTTGTTATGTGTATAGTGTTATGAAATGATTCCCCTTATGTTGCGGTATTAAATAAAAATAAAAATAAATTTTTGCCTTGCATTCTCATTTGGGCATGACATTTGGTATTAGAGAAAAAAAAATTTGGGCTATGTGTCCTGCCAGTAACAGTTCTCGAAGTGTTTAGTTGTGGTGGTTACAAAATGCATATTTTGTTTTTCTCTTTTTGGAATTTTGTAACTTTTTTTGTATTTTTTTGAGTTTTTTTGGATTTTGATGTTTTATGGTTTTTACAAAGTTTTAAGATATTAAATTCTTCTATTTCCATAGTGCACAAGAAGTAAGTGTTGTTTTTGTCATCTTTCTTAACTATGTATGAACCTATCCAATTTGGTAGAATTTTGCTTGAAAGTATTTGCAAGGACACTCAAAGACTTCATGTAAAATGTCTTTGAATTCAATGAGACATTTTGTGTACTCACATATTTCATTGTTTGATAGTTTGCCCCCTAGCTTTATCATTTTATGTTCTTGTTAAGTTTCCATGTTCCTTTTGGTATTAGTTTTAAACTTTTGAGGGGAAACTAGTGTTGGTGTTGGAATGTTTTTTATGACTCTCCTAGTTCCTCTATGGGTTTTGATTCTTCTTTTTCCTTACTTGTGATTTCAATCATATGAATGTTTATGTCTAGATCGATTTGAATGGCTACTAAGTTGAAAGGAACATAAGACTTTGTTGAGTGGGGATCAAAGGGGAATTCTTCTATTTCTCCCACCCTTGTACATTTTGATGTTTTACCTACATTTGTGATTCATTTAGATGTCTCATCTTTTTTAAAATTGTTGATTTCCCTTCTTTTTGACTTGTTCAACTCTGTAAAGAATGAAATGATTGGGGTCTCCTGTGATGATATGGGTTTGTCCCATGTGTGAGAAGTGGATTTCTTGAAAAAAATGTGGAAGGAATGGCGCTCATCCTATGAATCCAAGGCCTTCATAAAATCATGTTCTATGTGGTTTCTTTGTTGATAACATAAAATTTAGGCTAAGCAGTGATTTTGATTTATACCCAGAAACTACTGCTTTCCAAAAGTTGATTCTATTGAAATGTGTATCTCTGGGACCCTCATGTTGTTTGAAGAATAAGCTCCTAGTAGTTCTGCACACAAGAATAAACTAGCAGTTGCGCAAAATTTATGCGCAACGAAATAGCCAATAGGGTGTATCAATAGCTCATCTGTAACTAAAAAATGAAATGCATGAATATTCAGAAAGAACATATTTGTAATTGTATATGATTAGGGTGTGTCAAATTGTAATCGTAAATTTGAAATGCTACATTCCATGAAAGACATTGGGAAATAGCTTGTAGAAATATTGAGATTAGGGTGTGTCAAATTGTAATCGTAACTTTGAAATGTTGCATTCCATGAAAGACATCGGGAAATAACTTGTAGAAATATTAAGAAACAAATCGAACAAGAAGCCTTCCAGTGCCCTTTTTAATGTGTTTATTGCATTAAGTTGGAAACCAACTTAAAAAAACTAAATGAAATTATAGGTTGTATGCAAGTGGCAGTTGGATCCCAGTTGTCGTTGCTCTTTGAAAGAAATCTACATTGTTTTTACTTAGATAGAAACAATAAAAAATAAGAAATAAAAATTCCACTAATATAAATTTGTAAAATTTGTAAATTTAAAGATAAATCCATAAAATCATAAAAATAAATAAACATTAGTAAATATATTAAATATTATATATTAAATATATTAATAATTAAAGATCTAAATTAATTATTTTAAAATATTATTTTTTATACATTAAATTTTATAAAATAGTAATAGGTTAATTTTTAAATCTTTCTCCTTTTAATACTACCTACAATTTTAATGCATTCATTTCATATGGGTTTCACTTTAAAATATTCTTCTTTTGATATTTTTGTGTGGTTGTATTTGATATTCATACAAATATTTTTTATCATAAATGAATTTTGGGTTTGTTTTAATATGGAGGCATTCCTTTCTTATTTAACATACTATGCTCTAATCGATTCACCTTTTGAAATAATTAGTTGATATACATAGTTGACAATCAATTTTTTTATTTCTATATTTATTTTATTATGATTAAATATATTTAATTTGATTTACAAACTCAATAGAACAAAATATGGAAACTTCTCAAATGATCACCTATTCCAATTCAAATATATTTTAATCATAAATTTTTCTTAAAATCAAACCAGCTTGATTTACTATGGACCCCATTTATAGGACTTTAAATAATTATTTTTGAAACAAAAGTCAAGTTAGTTCTTCCCTAACTTTTATTGCACTCTAACAGAAAGTAATAGTAAATTACTGTAGAGAAAACTTATGTCGGATATTAACACAAATTTGGAAAGTCCGACAAAATTTAAATGAAACTTTTTGTGACGTCCACCAGACCAAATGACTTAAAACCTCCCTCAACTACTTGAAAGTTAATCCCTATCATTACAATATATTTACAAATTAATTAACTCTTCAACTTCACAAATCTCTTAAAGATTTGGGATTGAAGACATTTCTTGATTCACAAGAGATGGAGTTGGGTGAAAATTTCCCTTCTACCATTCATAATGACATCTGCTCTTCTTCAGTTCATATTGCCATATTCTCCAAAAGATATGAAGAGTCTGCGTGGTGTTTAGCTGAGTTTGATCTCATGTTAGAAACTAAATGTAAGATCATTCCTGTATTTTATGATGTGGTCCCTTCGCACCTCCGCTACATTAAAAAGGAGCGTATGCAGATTCATTTGCCAAACATAAAGAGAAGGGCAGGTACCTGAGCAAGCTTGAACAGTGGCTACGAACTTAACGAGCATAATCAGTAAGTCTCTGTATATTTGTGTTTATAATCTAATTTATTTGCAATATTTTGATTTTTTATTATTGATAATTCCTTTTATAGGTGATATAATAGTTAGTGTGCTGTAGCCACTCCTTAGATTATATAGAATTAAGTTTTTTTAAATTGAAAAAAAGCCCTGGTGTTTGACATGGCAGCCCTCACAATTTTCAATTTAGAAAACTAGAAATTTAAGAGTGATAAGCCCTTAGATTGCACAAGGTCAATAAAATATAATTGTTTATTAAAAATTTAATCCTTACAGACGACTGCACACGCCAGCTTTAATGAAGACACGACAATGCCCACGATTAATTTTAGGAAATGGACATTTTAATTGTTTCTATGCCCTTCACAACTGTAAAGTTTTTAAATCATTCAAACTGAAGTCATGATAAATGCTCACATAAATATTAAACAACTCATCTTAAACAGTCAGTCGGTGTGTACATTTTTCCTGACGGGACAGAAGCGGACGTAGCAGGCCGGAAAACAGGAAAACGCCGGATTTTGAAGCAAGCTAACAGCCAGAATGACGATTTTCCGGGAGCAAAAGCTCCCATTAAGAAGCCTATCGGCTAATAAATAAAAATCAATATTAGACATTTGTTTTATTCATTTCTAATCAGCAGCATTATAGGTGAATGATAAAGCTTCTTTTGATGCAAACTATCTGACATTATTACATCCATTAGGAGATAAGTGTTTATAACAGATATAAAAAAATATATTAAACGAACAGTTTGCACCATTGTAGATACGATATGATATTCCCACAGTCCATGACATAAGATTATAGAGCTTCTGAAAAAAACTATGTATGATTTTTTTGCATTGACGTTTTTTATCACACTTCATAATCTATCATCAAGAAGAGAATGACAATGAATTAAAATTTCAGAACAAATTCCTTAAAAAGAAAGAGTGTCAAATCCAACAAATACAAAAATATTCTAAACAATCTGCATTTTATGAGTAGTAAGGCTCAAAACCAAATTTCAGAAAACAATGCATACAAATAAATCATATAATAGAATAAAGTACAAAATAAATCTTCTCATCCTATAACATACATTCTTTTCTTAACTACAATCAGAGGCACCCAAATCTGATATTTTATGTTGGCCCTTTATATGGGCAACCCTTCTGAGCTTTCACACTTAGACCACTATATATGCAGACTGCTCTGGGATATCTTGAGCTGCTGCTGATAACTTCTTATTCTCCTCAATTCAAAAGGACATTTTTTTTCTACAGCTACTTTCAGACAGAAAGACTACTAACTGAGTCAAAATAAGATGTGAAAGCTTCCAATCTCCACATAACAAAGAGAAGAGAAAGAGGAAACACATTAATAATAAGCTCCGTGAGTTACGGAGGACCGCATAAAACGGCGTAGTAGGGAAGATTTGACTTTGTTTTTGGAATTGGGATGACAAGACGATACATTCCCCTAAAATCGGTGTTTTGTTTGACAGTGAATTTAAATAATAAATAAATAGAATATGGTTTAATAATTAAAATTTAACATTTAAAAATTAGGCGCTATTACTTAATAAAATTTGTTACATGTTTTTAATTAATGTTTATTATTAATATATTTCAGATTATACTATTACGAAAAATGTGACTGTGAAGAAAGAAAATGAATTTTATAAGAATTATTAAAAGAATAGAATTTTACAATATACATTCATTTAAATTTAATATTAAAAGTTTTTAAAAATATATATTATTTATAAAATGATATATTAGAATTATTAAAGTTTTATAAATATTTAAGTTGAAATTTTTTTTTATCTATGTTATTTGTTGTTTTATTGTTGATGAATGGGATTGTTTATCCTTGCTAAAGGTATTGGGAAAAGGGATGAATCAGATTGTTTATCTTTGTCAAAGGTATTAGGAAAAGCGTTCGGTTTCGTATTGATGAATCAGATTGTTTATTTTTGTCAAAGGTACTCAGAAAACGGTCCCATTTAGTATTTCATGAATCAGAAAAGGGTCCCTTTTTGTATTGACGAATGGGATTGTTTATTTTTGTCAAAGATACTCGGAAAAGGATCCCTTTTACTACTGATGAATTAGATTGTTTATTTTTGTCAAAAGTACTCGGAAAAGGGTCCCTTTTTGTATTGATGAATGGGATTGTTTATTTTTGTCAAATGTACTCGGAAAAGGCTTCTCTATATAAGCCAATACAAAATGCAAATCACATTAATAATAAAATCCGTGATTTATGGCCGCATAGAACGGCGTAGTAGGGAAGTTTTGACCGTGTTTTGGGAATTGGGATAACAAGACGATACATTCCACTAAAATCGGTGTTTTGTTTGGCAGTGCATTTAAATAATAAATAAATAGAAAATGGTTTAGTAATTAAAATTTAACATTTAAAAATTAGGAGCTATTACTTAATAAAATTTAGTACAAGTTTTTTAATTAATGTTTATTATTGATATATTTTAGATTATACTATTACGAGAAATGTGACTGTGAAGAATGAAAATAAATTTTATAAGAATTATTAAAAGAATAGAATTTGACAATATACATTCATTTAAATTTAATATTAAAAGTTTTTAAAAATATATATTATTTATAAAATAATATATTAGAATTATGAAAGTTTTATAAATATTTAAGTTGAAATTTTTTTATCTATGTTATTTGTTATTTTATTGTTGATGAATGGGATTGTTTATCCTTGTTAAAGGTATTGGGAAAAGGGGATGATTTGGATTGTTTATCTTTGTCAAAGGTACTAGGAAAATGGTCCGGTTTAGTATTGATGAATCAAATTGTTTATTTTTGTCAAAGGTACTCGGAAAACGGTCCCATTTAGTAATTGATGAATCAGAAAAGGGTCCCTTTTTGTATTGATGAATGGGATGGTTCATTTTTGTCAAAGATACTCGGAAAAGGGTCCCTTTTACTACTGATGAATTAGATTGTTTATTTTTGTCAAAGGTCCTTGGAAAAGGGTCCCTTTTTGTATTGATGAATGGGATTGTTTATTTTTGTCAAAGGTACTCAGAAAAGACTTCTCTATATATGCCAATACAGAATGCAAGTCACATTAATAATAAGATCCGTGATTTATGGAGGACCGCATAAAACAACATAGTAGGGAAGATTTGACTGTGTTTTTGGAATTGGGATGACAAGACGATACATTCCACCAAAATCGGTGTTTTGTTTAGCAGTGAATTTAAATAATAAGTAATAAATAAATAGAATATCGTTTAATAATTAAAATTTAACATTTTAAAATTAGGAGCTATTACTTAATAAAATTTGGTGCATGTTTTTTAATTAATGTTTATTATTAAAATATTTTGGATTATACAATTACAAAAAATGTGAATGTGAGGAAAGAAAATGAATTTTATAAGAATTAATAAAAGAATAGAATTTCACAATATACATTCATTTAAATTCAATATTAAAAGTTTTTAAAAATATATATTATTTATAAAATGATATATTAGAATTATTAAAGTTTTATCAATATTTAAGTTGAAATTTTTTTATCTATGTTATTTGTTATTTTATTGTTGATGAATCAGATTGTTTATCCTTGTCAAAGGTATTGGGAAAAGGGTCCCGTTTAGTATTGATGAATCGGATTGTTTATCTTTGTCAAAGGTACTTGGAAAAGGGTCAGGTTTAGTATTGATGAATTGGATTGTTTATTTTTGTCAAAAGTACTCGGAAAAGGGTCCCATTTAGTATTTGATGAATCGGCAGATTGTTTATTTTTATCAAAGGTACTCAGAAAAGGGCCCCTTTTAGGGAGCTAAACCATGACTTATGTTAACAAAGATAAACTCCATAGAATTACCACTATATCACATGAAAATATTTGGAAATTCGAATTGACAAAATAACAACCATAGTGAAAATCTCAAAGAGAGGTCCTCAAAACTTGTAAAAGTAAATAATTTTAATAGGAATGGAATTTTTTTAAAAATTATCATGGGTATCAAGGTTAAAATTAGTCAATAGAATAATTCATATGTTTAGAAATTGAGAGCTATTATCTAATAAAGCTCAATAGATGCCTTCCAACTAATATTTCATATTAATGTTCCTTAAATTATGCTGTCATGAAAAGTGTGATCAATAAAAATGAATTTTATAAAAGTTATCAACAAATCATATAAATTAATGTTCTTTTTATTCTGTAGTTCTTAGTGTTGTTTGTTAGTTGTTTCTTTGTTGTCTATTAGTTGTTTATGCCTTGTAAGGACCTTAGACTATTTAGTCTTTAGGCCTACTATGTAAAGGGTGAGGAGCCTTGTTGTCACATTTTATCTTATCAAAACAAATCATACGAAAAATATACTTAACTTGAAATTGAGAAGAAGATAATTTTGTTTTTTTTATAGGATTATTAGAGATACGTGAAACTAACAACATACACTTTATACAAATTAATAATCTTGAAAAAATATCAAAACATTCACATTTTATCTTATCAAAACAAATCATATGAAAAATATACTTAACTTGAAATTGAGAAGAAGATATTTTTTTTTTAATACAATTATTAGAGACACGTTAAACTAACAACATACACTTTATAAAAATTAGTAATCTTAAAAGAAATATCAAAACTTATAAAAGTAAATAATTTTAATAGGAATGAAAATCTTGTTTAAATTATCATGGGTATCAAGGTTAAAATATAGTCAATCGAATAATTTATATGTTTAGAAATTGCCAACTATTATCTAATAAAGCTTTGTAGATGCCTTCCAACTAATATTTCTTATTAATGTTCCTTAAATTACACTGTCACAACTAATATTTCTTAGTAACATTCCTTAAATTACACTATCATGAAAAGTGTGATCATTGAAAATGAATTTTATAAAAGTTAATAACAAATCATATAAATTAATGTTTTATTTGTTATGTAGTTCTTAGAGTTGTTTGCTAATTGTTTCTTTGTTGTCTATTAGTTGATTCTACCCTATAAGGACCTTAGACTATTTAGTCTTTGGGCCTACTATGTAAAGGGTGGGGACCCTTGTTTTCTCATTCTATCTTAAAAAAACAAAGCATATTAAAATATACTTAAATTGAAATTAAGCAGATAATTTTATTTTTTTAATAAAATTATTAGAGATACCTGAAACTAACAATATACACTTTATACAAATTAATAATCTTAGAAAATTATCAAAACTTGTAAAAATAAATAATTTTAATAGGAATAAAATTTTTGTTTAAATTATCATGGGTATCATGGTTAAAATTTAGTCAATACAATAATTCATATGTTTAGAAATTGAGAGCTATTATATAATAAAACTCCCTAGATGCCTTCCAACTAATATTTCTTATTAATGTTTCTTGAATTAGTGTTATTTATTAGTTTTTGATTAAAGGTCAAACAGGTTTTGAAAGGGGACCCCCAAACCCTTCACAAAAAGATGCAAACAAAAAGATGTAAGCAGCTTCTATTTCTTGTTGGTAGAAAGCCTCATACATCTTTGTGAATTACATAAGCTCTTTTTTCTCTGTGTCAAACTATTTCTTGTTTCTACCTCTGGTACATGTTGAGGGTCCACCTATATCATCATCAACCACCTGTTTACCGGTGCTTTTGTTATCATCACCCTTAACCTGATTTTCCTGATCCATCATAGTCGTAATATCCTCGGCACTGAAATATTTGAACTGGTCCTTTCTGAGATCTTTCAATTTCTCAGTCAGCATACACATCATGTTAAGGCTATTTTGGATAGTGAGTTTACTGATATTGCATAACTTGTTCTAGTTATTGTTAACCTCAACAATTTTTTCCTCAAGAAACTGAATCCTTGTATTGAATTCTTCCCTCATCAGGCTCATTTCCGTATCCATATCCTCCATTTTCGGCATGGCATCCTAGTTTTTAAAAATGACAGTGTCCTATTCAGTAAATATCAACATACCTTCCATCAACATACCTATGAGTAAATATCAACATACCTTCCATCAAGGGTTACATAACGCATTAATGGCTTCTGCAACCTCCATCAAGATTGGTTTAATGGAAAGGCGGTTGTATCCTTCCATCTGGAATTTCACCAACTTCTCCCTTTCATTCCCCTTGAAGAAGTAATTGAGAGATTCATCACTCTACTTCCTTTCCCTAAAGAATTTCTTGCCAATGGTAGCAAGCCCTGACACCGTGGCTATTAAATCCTCAGTGATAGCCATCTCCCAACCATAAGCCATGACTCTCTTATTCTTATACCCCTTCACAAACATGGTTGTGACACTGGGGTCAGTACCGTGAAGCTTTTCCATAAAGGCATTAACCCTCCCCCCTCAAGAATGTTCCAAACCTTCTGTTTCTACCTAAAACCTTCACAGGACGAAGGTTTCTCCCTATTTTTGTCACCCTCGATTCTTAAATTGCAACACTCTGCAAGTTTTCTCTCTACAAATAGTACTGAAGGTAATGAAATGGACAAGCAGCCAATGATAAACTTATTAAATTTGCACCCATAATCTATGTGGGAGGAATAGTCTAGAAGGCATGGTTTTGTAAGCCATTCAAGATCATGATGATCTCCTTAGAGCTTCTCGATAATCATACCATTGAGACTATCATTAAAAATTAGGTTCCTAACATTAGTTGGGATCGAATCCAATTCATCCCATATAAACTTAGCTTTACTTAAGACCCCTAGGTTGGCAAAATACATTTGCCACCTTGTTTCCCTCACAAAAAATGTGAGAAATAAAAAATGCCTCAAAGGTATTTAATAACTTAATAGCATCAACAATCAAGGTCTCTATGGACCAGCTAGGTGTAGTGTTACCTTTGAGACAATTAATGATATTCATGGAGTCACCTTCAATCCAGACTTTTCTAAGACCCATAGCTTGAGTTAGAGCAATAGAATGATAGGCAACCACAGCTTCAGCATAGTGGTTTGTCTGTATACCCAGAGGGAGTGCAACTGTCGATATAAACCTACCATGATTATCTCTAATCACCCCCCCACTACCTGCAACTCTAGAATTACCTTTAGCCGCCCCATCAAAATTGATTTTAGTCCATCCTTTAGGAGGTAACATCCACTTCACTTCCCCTCTTAAGTGTTTCATTCTTTTGAAGGAAAAGGATGTCATCAGAGATATTCCAGTTGTTAGATATATTGCTTTCCAAAGGAGTAACCTTGACTCTTTTGTCCTAGGAGAGCTATTCTTGTAACCTGGCAAAGAAATTCTCCTTAATGTTTTTTATCACTTTTAAAAATAGATTGTCAAAAGATAAACATGTGTATCTGAAGATGTAGTTATTCCTCTCCTTTGACAGGCTCCAAACTATGTGAGGTGCTGACAAGGACCAGAGGAATCTGAGAGATGGCTTAGAAACTGGGCATATCCATTAAGAGACCAAATCTTTTGTAGAGTGGGGGAAGGTCCAGCTTAGATTCTAAAGGGAAAGAATCTTGTTCCACAATTCCAAGGAATAGGGACAAGAGAGGACGAAATGGAAGGAGTCTTCAGAATTAGACATGTATAATGGGCACCTGTTGACAAGCTTGAAGCCTCTTTTACATAGGTTGTCAAATGTTAGGACTCTATCTTGAGCTAGATGCCAAAAGAAAATATTGACTTTAGGGATAAATTTATCGTCCCATAAACTAGCCCAAAAGGGGGGATCCTCCTCCTTAGGTAAAAGTTGTCTAAACCCCGAGGCCGCTAAATAATTTCCTGAGGAGGTGGCCTACTAAATCAAATGATCTTCATTCCTTCCCTGGGGAATATGGAACACATTAAGCCTATTCTGGAAGTTGATCAAGTGGCTGTGAATCGAGTAGTCCTTCTATTTGCCTTCTGAAATAAAATCTCTCACCTTCGATCCACTAGAGGATAAAAGCTCTTTAAAGGGGCTTGCCCAAAGCTAGTTTCATCAGAGGGAGATTCCCAAACCGCCTATCATTCTAAAAATCTACTTTGCTACCATCTCTAATATTCCACAAAGAGCCTATTCTGATGATTTCCTTAGATTGGCAGATATCTCTCCAAATTTCAGATCCTTCAAGTAAAGTTAGGCATTCTAGTATTTCACTAAAATTATTGAGCCCTCTCAGGTATTTGTTATTCACAATTTCTGTCCATTCTTTATTCTCCATCATTAGGCACCAAGCATTGGCAGCAAGGAGGGTTGAGTTGAATTCCTTTAGTTTTCCCAGGCCTAGCCCAAATGAACTTTTAGGTCTGCAAACTAAATCCCACACCACTAACAAGATTCATTTTTTCTCCTTAGTACCAAACCACAAAAACCTTTTCTGAATTTGCTCAATCCTATCTCTGATTTTGGGAGGCATTTTGAATAGAGACATAGAATAAATAGGCAGATTTTGGAGAGAGGCTTTAATTAATAGAATTTTTCTGGCCTAAAGAGAGGCATTTAATAGAATGAAACTTATCAACCATACTCTACCACAAGGAATCTAGGACTCGTTTCTCATAGAGAGGTAACTCAAGGTATATGGAAGGAAGGGAATCCACTTTGCATTGCATTATTCAAGCTATCTTTTTCTATCTGGGTTTCAGGGTGTTAAAGAAAAAAATTGAACTTTTGGGTAAACTAATTTTCTAACCCGAAGCCTTTTCATAATTAAGCATAATGCTTCTCACATTTTGAGATTCCTTGACAGTAGCTTCTCCCATAATAATAGTATCATCAAGGAACTATTGATGAGAACAAGAAGCTCGAAGCAAGGAGGGATGTAGACCTTTGAAACTCCCTTGAAGAATCCCCTTTTGAATGTTTCTCTCTAGGACTTCCACCATGATGACAAATAAGAAAGGTGAGATAGGGTCTCCTTGTCTCAGGCCTCTCAAGCTAACAAAAAAACCTGTCAGAGTACTATTAACTAGGACTGAGAATTTAGGAGTCTGCAAAAGTTGTTGGAGAAGATGAATGGATTTCTCATTAAAACCAAACTTGCAAAGACCTTTGGAAAGAAAATTTCAATCCACTCTATCGTAGGTTTTCATGAGATCAAGTTTAACCAAGAAGCCCTCCTTCTTGTTCAACCCTAGAGAGTGAATGTTTTCCTAGATCGTGATGATAGAGTCAAGGATTTGTCTACCTAGAACAAACTCGCTTTGCTGCACTGAAATGAGACATAGGAGAAGGAGTTGGATTCTACAAGTAACAACTTTAGAAATAATCTTGAAAAAGGAATTACACAGACTAATGGGGTGAAAATCAGAAAAGGAGTTAGCTCCATTCTTTTTCAGTATGAGCACAAGGAACGTGGAATTAAGTTCTTTCAGTAGCCTTTTTCTACCAAAAAATTCTTTAGTGGCATCACAAGTATCTTTGGCTATTATATCCTAGAAAGTTTGAAAGAAGAAATGAGGGAACCCATCAGGCCCAGGGGCCTTGTTACCTTCAAAGGAGAAGACAACTCTTTTAACTTCATCCTCTGAAGGGACTTTGGTCAACATTTTGTTATCTATATTTTTCAAAACATTGGAAATAACCTGCAATAGGGATGTTTCCACATCCAGATCTAGGGGCCCTTCAGTATTATGAAGAGAGGAGAAGAATGCTTTAGCTTCCTTCTGAATTTCTGCTTCATCCATGATGATCCTGTCCATATTAGATATGACCTTAATCTTGTTAGCAGATCTATTCTTCATAGTCATTAAGTGGAAAACTTTGGTATTATGATCTCCACTTTTCAACCAAATAGCTCTAGATCTCTGTTTCCAGAAGTCTTCCTCTCTGGAAACAATCTTATGGAGGGAGTTGAGGAGGTCAATCTCATCCTCTCTAGTTTCAACATTCATACCACCATTTTGAATTTCGGTTTGAAGTTTATCCAGCTCAACTTTCACCTTCTCTTTCTCCCTAAAAATTTGACCAAAATAAGATATGTTCCACTTTTACACATTACTCTTAACATTTTATAATTTCTTAACCAATCTATACATCACAGATCCCTCAACTTGAATGTCCCACCACCCTCTAATTTTCTCTTTTAACTCTGGATGATGCAACCACATCTTTTCAAATCTAAAGGGGAATCTCTTTCTCTTACCCTTTTTATCAGTAGAGAGAACAATCAGAAAGTGGTCAAAGCCAACCCTAGTGAAAGCCATTAAATTACAGAAATAAGAGTCAAGCCACTCCAATGAAACAAGCACTCTATCTAATTGGACTTGGATGAGGTTCTCCCCAGTTCTTTGATTGGACTAGGTAAACCTGGCCCCTTTGTGATCCACATCTAATAAAGCTTACTTATCAACAAAGTCCATTAAATCCATTCTGGAGTCCAGAGGAGCCGGGGCTCCACCCTTTTTCTCATCTTCTTTGAGCATAGAATTAAAATCTCCTATGAAAAGCCATTTAGAATCAGGGCTTAAGCTTCTGCACACACTAATTCTATGCCATAGGGCTTTCCTAGTATTCTTATTGTTAGGAGCATAGATGTTAGAGATAACCCAGGCCGTTTCATCTTTTTTATGAACAAACTTGGTGACAACCTAGTTAGAATCTGCCTGAACAAGGAAATCTAAAACATTTTTAGGATTCCAAAGAGAAGCAACTCTACCAGAAGCTCCCTCAGAGCTGCTTCCATGCAAGCAACACTCAGTGAAAAATCTATTCTTAATAAAGTCCAATTTTTTAATCTGCATCTTCATTTCTTGAATCAACAAAATATCTAACTTGAGATCCCAAACTAAGTTAGATAGGTCATTTTTATGACTGTTATTTAACCCCCTGATATTCTAGGATAGGATCTTCATGATAACCCTTGTTTTGTGCTCTTTGAGCACAGATCTATGAGGGTCTTTTGCATCCCTCCTACTATTTCCTTCATGTTATCCCTCTCCCTAATAGCACTTGCTGAAGGTCTTCTAGGTCTTCTCTTCTCCATTCCTACATCATCTTTGGAAGAGCTGTTGGTAGCTACCCCACTAAGGGGTAGTATAGCTCCTTTTTTCTTCTTTCTACCATTGACCTCTATAAAGGGTACTTCTTCTATCAAACTTTCCTCAGTAAACTCCATGATCTACTTGGGAGAGAAAGGTGCCTCATCTCCACCCTTAGGAATAAGGGGAAACTAATTGAAAGAACTAATCGTAGCTCCCTCTAGGGAACCCAGAGCTGAAATTGTTTCCTCATCTAGTTCTTCCAAGGGAGAAATGGTCATAATTCCCTTATGACAATCCACATATGGAGCTAAAGGCTCTTCACTGCTGGGTACAAATAGGATCATCGCCATCTCTTCTTCTTCAACTTGTGATTCCTTCTGAGAAACCTCCTTTTTCTAGATATGGGTTTCCTCCTTTTGGCTTTCTTTCTTCTCTTTCCAAACCTTATGAATAGGTCTACTTTTCTTAGAGGAACAGTGTTTCACCCAATGACTTGTCATTTTACATAAAAAAACATGCAAAAGGAATAGATTCAAACTCTATAGCTTGTTCCCACTCATTGAGCTTAGAGTTAATCTTAATAGAAGAGGGCAGGTCTGTAGTTTGGTTAACCAAAACACAAACCCTGGCATTCACAAGCCTCTTCCTGGAGACAGTGACAAGATCCACCATAAGCAGGCTACCAAAAGTACTAGCTAAGCCCTTGAAGACTTCTTCATCCCAGAACTCCATAGGCAAGCCAAGGAATCTAACCCACACAGGGGCTACATTGAAGGTGGTTTTCATTGCATCAAAGTTGGACTCCCATCTGCACAAGGCCAGAGTAGAGTTCTTGATAACCCATGAGCCTCTAGCCAAGGTGCTAAGCAAATCATCTTCACAAAAGAAAGAAAATGGAAAAGAGGCCTTTCTAAAAGGCAACAATATCAACTTTCCCCTTCAAGGCCTATTTTTGACAAGCCCAAGACCTCACAACTTCTATATTAGGTTTGAAACCTAAAAATTTACCCACCAATGATAGATCCATACGAGAGATGCCATTCTCCACAACACAGTCAGCGATTGATAAAGAAAACTTACTTGAACCTGGACTTGAAGAGCATAAAAGAGGTGGGGAAGAACTTTTCCCTTTAGACCGCGACCCGAAAAGAGATTTCCATGGGTTAGAGTCTACCTTCTGAGAAGGATTCTTGGGGTCCACCTTAGGCTCCTTGGGGGAACCTGCTGCCATGGATCCACTAGGGTCAAGCATTCTAATCTCAGCTTCTAAGGAGGCTGACTGACTCCCAAAAGTGTAATGCCCCGTCATGCAACCCTAGAGAGTTAGGTTTAACTGTGCAATAAAGTGCAGAAATTTTATTTTTCTTTCTTTAAAAATAAGTTAAAGTAATAATCACCAGATATATGATCAACTAGTTACATCAAATTAACTAACATCTCTAGGGAAACACAACTACATTAAGGAAAATAATCATAGATCAATAACATGCATAATCCATCTTGAATGTCATAAAATCCACTCTCATCATTTGTTACAACACTTACATCCTTATTTAACCAAGAGTACATACAAGTACAGAGGAGATCATGATACATAACTACATATATACAAGGCTTTCATATCTAATTACATCAAAGTTACATTATGAATATCATAGATACACATATCTAGATCCATACGGTTCCATGTATGTCCTCATATATAGATACTATAATGGAAACTAGAGAGGCACATCTGCCCAAAACTCAAACCATGATGCCATAAGACCAATGGAATATAGCTCAACCACCCAACCATGTGGAACACCGAGGTCCATCCCCTGAGCTAAGAGATAACAATGAGGTCCCACAAGACAATAGTCAAGATGGAAAATACAAACTGGAGAAAGACTAGAACACAAATTTCAAAAACATCATCTAATAAATATCACAAGTAACCCAATCAATGTTACCAGAGGAAAACACAACAAATGGGGAGGAAACAATCAGAGAATGCTAGGCTGCAGTAGGGATGAATGTCATCGCATGGTCCTAACATGGGTTACCCTGATAGTATCTAGCTAGACGCCAACCCCCATTCATGGATTACCCTGACATTTTCTCGCAGGCGCCAACCCCCATCTATGCTTACCCTAACAGTCACTTACTAGATGTTGGCCCCATAGGATGACACATGCAGAACCAACTAGGCCCTCTCATCCTTTCCTTAGCCTGAACGAGCACTACAGGTATAGGTGAGGCATCTAATTATTTTAAATAGTGTGTAAACTACCCAACCCTCTAAATTTATTAATAAGTTATCATTGGATTAATCACTTCCAATGGGTTACCCTCATAGCCACTTTTGGTGTTGACCCCACATTGAAAGCCACTCCCCCTTTCCTGTAATTAGATTCTCAAGCCCAAAACATACACCAAGCATGAACTAACACATATCTCAATATAAATACATCCTTTCACATAACACAGAGCAAGGCATACCCATCTTGCGTTGTCATCATAACCACTTGTATAGGTACACTAGGCAATGCATTATCCACTGTGTACTTGTATCACATGAGTCCATATAACAAAAGTGCATTTTAATCAACTCACATTCACACCCTCCTAGGCCTCTGGAAACCAATATCCCCAAATGACACAACACTTGACACTATTAAAACATAATTCTATATTCATCTCTACCCAAGTTCAGTTTGCAAATAAGGGGTTACTGTCTTTCCATAATATGCAAACCTATACGAGACGCATTTCCATTTTAAGATAAGATATTTATAATTTGAAGATAAACATAATCTTTTGATAGATTAAATACTTACCTTACTAGAATAACAAGCTATGATAAATCATTCATTAAATATCTTTATTAAATAATAAAATCTATCTTTTCCTAGGTTAATAAATCATTTAGAGAAGTTATCATGATAAATTCTACCCTATGCCCTACTAGGACAAATTCATTTAAATGTCACAACTACAAGCATTCATTCTTATAACTTCTTCATTAAAATGGAGGTAAACAATGTATATATATTCATTACACATTCTATCATTCCTTAAGGCTAACATCAAAACAACTCACAAATATTAAAACTTATCATTTAATATCAACGAAGCTACAATTATGATACTATTCACAACTATGGCTAATAAACAAATTAAGTCATTTCAACTACAAATCTAATAATCTAATTACTAAACTAGGATCCAAAAACAACAGTTCAACTTAAGACTATCTAATTTAATAAGAGATTGAAAGAAATTGTTTCCAACTTAAGATCTTCTATTTCCTACAATGAGTAGGGCCAAATTGAATCTTATTTCTAATCTAAACTCTTTTTTATGCTAAAGTTTTGATATTTAAAGCACAATGATAGCCCTAACATACTTAGAAACTACTATAAACTATAATAGTTCTTTATTATTTAATTAAAGTTTAATCCATACTCAATATATCCTGAAATTAAGAAACATACATATAATATTATCCATAAAGATAAAAAGATTTTACTTATATTCATTTTCTCACTAAGAGATTATAATTTATCTCAAAAGGAGTTAATCTAAAACATAAAGTAAAAGAAGAATTTCGTATTATAGAAAGGATAAATATTCTAATTACCAACTTGTCTTTTAAGTTATGCTCTATATTTGACTATTTTGCTAGTTTTCAAATCCCAAGGAAAGAGCTTGTATAAATCAAGGATCGGTCTTCATCTAACAAAGTATTATGTTCAACGTAATAAAATAAACACTAAGTCAAATTAGCACAATATGGCATTATAAAACTGAAGACACATTTAATTGTATAATTGACCATATAACAAAAATAGAAAAAAATAATAATGATGAAAAATAAAGTTGATTCTATTATTAGTACCATGAAAGACTTAATTTGGGAATTGGAGATCATTACCAACACTGTTTTTGGTGACAAACCAACTTCTTACCATGGAAACCAGAATAAATCTTAATGGGCTTTAGTATTGGCCACTATATGGGAATCCCATCCATAAATACGTTCCCTCTGTCCTATCTTTTGTGAGTCTCGAATAATCCACACGCTAATTTGTCAACTCCTCCGATGATGATCCAAGCTCCAATACAACAAATTCTATGGCACTTCCTAGGGTAATCTTTTATATGGTGAGGGGGTGCAGAAGTGTATGTCAAGGAGTAGAAATATGTGAGCAACGGGTATGGGCATGGAAGTTTATATTTTGGTATTGTAAGCCAGCATACAAGGTTGAAGCTCCACATAGAGATTTAAGAGCAATGGAATCACAAAGAAGGTGGTAGCTGTTACCCATTTAAACACACAAACCAAATGTGATAGCCAGGCAAGTCAATTTGCCATCAAATCACAGGGAGAAGTCCGTTGCTCGAAAGGACACCTCTTACGAGAGGAGAACTCTGACCCGTATTATGTTGGATTCTAGGGTAATATTTTTAGAATTGACCAAATTTATTTCAATGATATTGTCCTCACGTCTACAGGCACAAATATGGGATTGACTGGGATCATGAAGATGAACATGGTGAATGATGCCAGAAGTTTAAACGAGAAGGCCCTCAAAAGGATATATCTATCTGTACTACAAAAACAAATTTAAGGGTATCGAAGGGACTCTTATAGGGATAATACTAAAACAAAAAGGATATCAATGAAAAGAAGAAAAACTATTTATACATTTGCCTAATGCTAAAACACGAGTAATAAATAATGAGACTGAGTTGTAATCTCAGGGTTTGCCAAAAACATATAAAAAAAGCGTGAAAATTAATAATTCTGAGTAGTCTCGGAATGAAACCAAATAATGGCGGAAATAAAAGATTCATTTCCATAGAACATTGAAATAGAATACAATGAATGAGAAGCTGAAAACCCTAATTTCACAAGATCACAAAATCCAACAAAGAAAGCATGATACGTCAAAAGAGAATATCCCAAGAATCACGAAGAATAGAAACTCTGAGTACTCAAAATATTTAGATAGCTGAATAAAATATAGTAGTATCGGTTGAACCAAACTGTTATACATATGTATCTTTTGACAACTCACCAAACATAACAAAATAATGTCTTAAATAATTACACAAAGAATATTTATTCACTTAATAAAATATTAGTATTTATAATTTATCTATTGTTGTTTTTATTATTATTATTTATTAAAATTACCAATTTAATTTCTGTTTCAAAACAATATTTAATATTCCTCAAAATTAGTTTTATTTACTTAAAGAAATATATTAATAATCTAGTTAATGAAACCATAGACCAACAATAACCACTCAAGACTACATTCCGAACACATCTCAATGACAACATATCACAGAATAATAGAGACTCACAATCATGCTCCAACCGACCAAACTGACAAATCCAAGACTGAGGACTCGTCCTCATTGAGGATGTTGACAAACTGAGGGACCTCATGTTAACTCCATTTCACAACTTCCATTGGTATAAAGGCATGCTCAGACTTGCTAATTCAAGTGGAGCTGATTCCTAGTACCTGCAATCCTGTAGCAAATGCAAGGGTAAATACACCATATATATAATCAAACACACTGTGACAGGGAATCACAGCGTTGTAGGGTACTCAGTATGAGTAATACTACACTATCCCTTCACAAGGCACATCACCTATATCCACAATAAACAAGTACATCATTAACTAATCAACTAAATAGCACCTCGATAGATAGTTGCATGAACATAATAAGACTAACCTACATAATCAATCAACCCATAACTAATCATGTCAAAAACATAATGTGTGAATCATAACATTGTCATCATAATGATGTCAATGAGTGTCATCCTCTATATCAAAACAGTAAACCTACCATTCACATGTCTAACATACCCTAAGTATTCTGAGTATTTTACCTTCTCCTTCATGTTCCTTAGCCCAACCACCTACTCATCCAGGGTGAGAATGGAGGGGCACTACATCTTCCCCCCCTAAAACTTGACTTCCCCCTGGAAGTCACAGATTAGGGTGGAAACATAACACATTAGTATTGCAATTTTCTATTATGAACATATGCATCCATATCAAGCAATTATTCATAAGATAGGCACAATCGTTCAATAAGGGCAAGAAGAACATCAATTCTTTACATCTAAGGCATATCATGTGATCTACTTATATCTATTCACACATATTTTGAGAATTTTCATCTAATTTAGAGAATTGCATTCACATATAATTAGGGAAAATATATCTCATATCTTATTTCCAATATGGTTCTAACTAATTATCAACATACAAAGTACAATCCTTTGCGAAGTCCTCCCTTGAACATAATATCAGAAGTGCAAAATGAACATGATAGAAACAACACTTAACATAAAATAGGGTTAACAGAAACAAACATTCAGAATAGCCACCATAGATATTTTCAAAATAAATACAAAACCCGAGTGGAAAAATAATCAAATACAACTTTAAGTCATAGAGTGTCAATAATGTCCAACAATAAATCAAGTATAAAGGAAAGAGCTTCGATGACCACTCCTGTCATAAGAAGTTCAAAGCAAGAAAATTCACTATTAACCCCCAATAACACATGAAATAACTGTCAAAAATTCTAAAACAACCAAATTACAGAATAAATTCACATCATGATGTGACTAATTTTAATTACAAAAAAGGGGAGTATCCGCTACACAACACTCTAGAATACAAGATCTAGAATATGTTAGAGAATGTACACCAACACTCAAATGGTTTAGTTAAATACATCCTCTTATCTAAGCAACATTTATACAAGGATTTAAAGCAACACAATTGTTACTTATCTACAAACAACTTCTATCTCAATACAGTAAAATTTCTTTTTACTAAGCCATGAAAATACACAATTACTTCCTCATGCAAGAAGATATTTATATAAGACGTGCATGATGTCACACACAAGAATAATTGATAATTATAATTGACTTACAGTATCACATTCACGATCTCATGGGTCCAACTCAAGCTCCAATTTGATCCTTGCACATGATTCTCACACAGGCATACAAAATGATAACTTTCATAAATCACAACAATTCTTCCATATGAGGTCATGACTAGCTAGGTGATAAGTGTCAGGTCATCAACACCCACATTAAGATCACATAACCACATGACTCACCAAATGATTAACTTATTCCAATACTTAATTATATATACTATTTAGGAAATTCATACTAGCAAATATATCATCACAGTTTTAGAAATGAAGACAAAAGAACACATTGTAGACACATAAGTAAAATAGGACATAAAGAACTCATTTCTTAATGAGAAAGTCTGTAAACTTATCAACCTACTTTAATGTCATACTAATGCACATAGGTGAGAGGTACTATTACCAACCCACCACAAAGAGAAAATTATTTAACCTAGAGCAACATCAACAATCCATAGGTATCAGTGTTGTAACTTGGCATTAATCCAGAGGTCTCAGTGTTGCAACCTGGCTCTGATACTAAATGTAATGCCCCATCATGTAACCCTAGAGAGTTAGGTTTAACTGTATAATAAAGTACAGAATTTTTTTTTCTTTCTTTAAAAAAAAGTAAAAGTAATAATCACCAAATATATTATCAACTAGTTACATCAAATTAACTAACATCTCTAGGGAAATACAACTGCATTAAGGAAAATAATCATAGATCAATAACATGCATAATCCATCATGAATGTTATAAAATCCACTCTCATCATTTGTTAGAACACTTACATCCTTCTCTAACCAAGAATAAATAGAAGTAGAAAGGAGATCATGATACATAACTACATAGATACAAGGCTTTCATGTTTGATTACATCAAAGTTACATTATGAATATCATAGATACATATATTTGGATCCATATGGTACCATGTATGTCCTCATATGCAGATATTGTACTATAAAATAGAGAGGTACATCTACCCAAAACTTGAACCACGATGCCATAAGACTGATGGAATATAGCTCAACCACCCGACCATGTGGAACTCTGAGCTAGGAAATAACAATGAGGTCCCACAAGACAACAGTCAAGATGGAAAATACAAACTGAAGAATGACTAGAACATAGATTTCAACAACATAGTCCAATAAATATCACAAGTAAGCCAATCAATTTTTCCAGAGGTAGAAACAACGAATGGGGAAGAAACAATCAGAGAATGCTAGGCTGCAGGAGGGATGAGCGTCATTGCATGGTCCTAACATGGGTTACCCTAACAGTCTATAGCTAGATGTCAGCCCCCATCCATGGGTTACCCTGACAGTCTCTCACTAGGTACTAGCCCCCATCTATGGTTACCTTGACAGTCTCTTACTAGACGCTGGGCCCAAAGGATGACACATGTGAAACAAACTAGGCCTTCTCATCCTATCCTTAGCCTGAACAAACACTACACACATGGGTAAGGCATCTAATTATTTTAATTAGTGTGTAAACTACCTAACCCTCTAAATTTATTAATAAGTTATCACTGGATTAATAACATCCAATGGGTTACCCTGATAGCCACATTGGGTGCTAGCCCCACATTGAAAGCCACCCCCCCTTTCCTGCAACTAGATTCTCAAGCCCAAAACATACACCAAGCATGAACTAACACTTTTCTCAAAATAAATACATCCTTTCACATCACACGGAGCAATGCATACCCATGTTGTGTTGTCATCATAACCACATGTATAGGTACACTAGGCAAGGCATTATCCACTGTGCACTTATATCATACCAACACGGAACAAGAGTCCATATAACAAAAGTGCATTTTAATCAACTCACATTCACACCCTCCTAGGCCTCTAGAAATCACTATCCCGAAATAACACAACACTTGACACTATTAAAACACAATTCTATTTTGATCTCTACCCAAGTTCAGAATGCAAATAAGGGGTTACTACTTTTCCATAATATGCAAACCTATACAAGACACATTTCCATTTTAAGATAAGATATTTATAATTTGAAGATAAACATAATCTTTTGATAGATTAAAAACTTACCTTACTAGAATAACAAGCCATGATAAGTCATTCATTAAAGATCTTTATTAGATAATAAAATCTATCTTTTCCTAGGTTAATAAATCACTTATAGAAGTTATCATGATAAATTCTACCCTATGCCCTACTAGGACAAATACATTTAAATGTCACAACTATAGTCATTCATTCTTATAACTTCTTCGTTAAAAGTGAGGTAAACAATGCATATATATTCATTACGCATTCTATCGTTCCTCAAGGCTAACATCAAAACAACTCACAAATATTAAAACTTATCATGCAATATCAATGTGAGGCCTACATTTTCATTCCCTTATATTTGACTACCTTATTTCACTGTTGGTGATACTTACTAGACTTGTGGGACTATTGATCCCAATTTGCAGGACTATTAGGATTTATGCTTTATGTGGATTTATTATGTTTAGCATGATTACGATGTGATTGGACATTGATAGTCATTCACTGATGAGGTTAGACATGTGATTTACATTATGATGTTATTTGGATACTATGCATGTGATTTTAGTTAGGAATTTGTTATGTAATTATAACTGCGATGGATGTTTGAAATGCAGAATTTAGAATTTAATTGTAATGTGATTTCCTTGATGCTTATATGAATATGTGATGTTGCATGTGCTTGTTTCACTTTGCTTCGGCTATCATATACATGTCGGATTAACATATCATTGCAGTGCGCAGGTGTTTCTAACGAATCCACAGAAATTCTAAGATCATCCCACACACTGTGTTGTTTTCACATGTGAAGCTGATCTAGTTCCAAGATGAACCAAGATCAACTATGTTTACATGATAAATTTTTGTAATATTGTTGCATGGTGTTAGTTGGGTTAGGTCTACCCTTATTTTAATTGATTTCTAATTGGTGTTGTAAGTTGTAGTGTCATTTGAATTTTATTTTTTGAGTTATAACTTTTGTGTCCCCTTTTATGTGTTTTTACTCAACCTTTGGCACTCAAAATAGGTTAAACTTGACCCTAGGTTGTACCCCTAGGGTCTAGGGGTCATTTAGGCTTGTGTAACCTTAGGTGAACTCTCATTTGGTCACTTTAACTTCATGCTAAAGTAAAGTGACGAAAATGGAAGCTTGTGAGGGAGAGGATGAGTGGGTCAAATACTCAACCTCTTTCTTTCATCTTCCCTAGGTCAGGGGAGTCTTCAAGACCCCTTAATTATGGAGGACTCTACTCCAAGTCTCTTCCACAATTGGTGATGGTACCTTGGGGTTGAGTAGTCCTTCTTAGGAGGAGATGATTGGGGCACATGTGGTGCCCACTCCTTTGGCTCCACCTTTCTCTCCCACTTAGTTAAGAGATGACAAGTGAATGGGAGAGAGACTTGGTGGATGGGTGAATGACATGTGTCACCACCCCATTCCAAGGGTCTTGCTTGTAATTGGGAGGAGTGAAGAGGTGACATGTGTCACCTCCGCATTCCTCAAGGCTCATGATAAGAGCCTATTTTAATCCCTCTTGGAGTGAGGGAGGGGGTTGTTGAGTTTTTTGCAATTTTTTATTTTAATTATTTTGGGAAAAAAGTTAGAGGAAAATTGGTGGCTCAACTTGAAGAAGGAGTTAGAGGATCTCTTCTCAACTATCTTCCATTTGGACTTTATAAGGTAGGAGTCAAGGCAAATGCCTTTCCTTATGCTTTTTCTTTACTTGCATGTTGTGTGTGTGTGAGTTCATTTTGTTGATTTTACTTTGTGTTGTGGGAAAATTGGGTAAGGGAGTTGTGAGAGCCTCTCCTACTTGGGAGAAGATGCTCAACATGTGTGGGGTGGGGGAGGAGTGAAAGTCCTCGGTGTCACATCCTTGGTTTCATAGAGTGTTAGCCTTGAGGGAAAAATTGTGAATTTAAGCAATATGTGTATAAGAGAAAATTGTGAAATCATGTTTATATGTGTGGGCTTGAGGCCTGGAAGGATTTATGTTTTGGAAACTTTTTGGAGTGGCAGTCTTGAGTTGAGTGATGTCCACTCCCCTACCCCATTAAACTCACCTTGATTGAGTTTTGTGTTTTGATAGCCATGGGAGTAATGTTGTTTTTGGGTGTTGAATGCATTGTTGTGTTGTGGTTTGAGTTTTCCTAGTGTGAGGATGACCTCCTAGCTTAGGGGTGACTCATGAGTGAGTCAATGGTAGGGAGGAGAGTATTTTGTTGTGGTTTCTTCCCCTTTTGTGTTATTGTAGGATATTTGGAGCTATGTGAAGTTGAAGAAAATATCATTGTTCTTAAGAGTTATTGTCTTATTTTTTTAGCTCTTTAGAGAGCATGGCCAAGTTAGGCTTTTGTATCATTTTTAGTTTTCAAAAGAGGAGAACCTTGTTCTCTCTCTCATGTTGTAAGAGTATGTTTTTACTTATGTGTAATAAACTATTTACTTTTGGAAAATAGAAGATTTAATTTGCTGATTTTTAATGCCTTATGTTTTAAAGAAAAACGGAGTGTTGAAAGAAAAGTATGAACTTATTGTTGTTTCACTTGTATGATTAATTTCAAAAATAGGATAGTTGCTGTTTTATTTTTGTGAAGACAAAAAGAAAATCTTTACATTTTAATTTCTTAAGAGAAGAAAATTTAGATGTTGTTGTCATTATGAAAAAAAAAATTAATTACATTTACTAAAAAAAAGATAATGAATGAATCTTTTGAAGAGTTTGTTTATGTGGAAACATATTTTTACAAATAAAAAAAAAAAATTCATTTGCACTATGTTAATCTGTTATAGAAAAATCTTCTGTTGCCTTATTACATTCACAAATTCTGAGTTTTAGAATGACAAATATATTTGAAAATATAGTTATTTATAAGCATATATATATATATATATATATATATATATATATATATATATATATATATATATATATATATATATATATATATATATATATATATATATATATATATATAAATGTATATATTTAATATATTTAAACATAGATATTTTTATATACTGTTAAAACAAAAAAAAGAGGCTATATTATGTATACATTAGTGTGTGTGTGTGTATGTGTGTGTGTGTATATATAATCTTTTAAAAAAATATAACCCTCTGAAACAGAAATGATAACTGAATTCTGTATTTCTAGCATATGGCAATTTTTATATATAGAAAAAAATGTGTTTTGGTGGGGAGGGTTTGAACCCCCCACCGCCGTTGATTGTTTATGGGTGTGGGGAGGGGGTAGAGTCCCCACCCACACCCGATGGTGGTGGGATGTGGGTGGGGTCTCCATCCCCTCTCCACACTCCCCCTTCCCTTACCCGCGTACAAACCCCACAACTACTGAGCATTTCCCCCTTCATAACCTCTCCTCAGTCTGTCCATAACACTGCGACCTACGTATCACATAAAATGGCGGCATCTCTATAGACTGCCCTTCTCCATATGGTCATTGGACCCTATTTCATATTCTTAAACATTTCATCATTAATAAATTCAGAGGTATATATATATCCTCTTGATGCCTTTAAATGTAGACTCTAAATCTCTGGGTTTTGAACCAAAATCTATATACCTCATATCTATATATAGAAGTGATCAATATGAGGTATCTAGATTCTGGTTCAAAACCCAGAGATTTGGAGTCTACATTTAAAATATATATATATCCTCTTGCTGCCTTTATATATATATATATATATATATATATATATATATATATATATGCAAACGGGTATATTAAACACGTATACCTCTGGTTTTGAACTTCATTCATGGCTTCCCATCACCACAACCTACAACAAAACTTGAGAGAAAAAAAATGGAGAGATTAGAGAAAGGAAATGAGAGAGAGAGGAATGGAGGCTAGGGTTTCTCCTTCCCTCTCATAATGATATATTTTTTTTAATTTTTAGTTGAGAATTAGGGCACTCTTGACTTTTAAGTTGGGTATTTTATTTCCCTCTTTTACTTTAACCCTTTTAGGTAATTCTTTTATTGTTGGCTTATACTTGAGATGTGAAGAAGATTAATTATGTGTATGAATTAATTTATCGGTATAGTTCGAAAAGAGTAAACTTGAGGAGTGTAATTTTGCCTTTTAAATTTTAGATCTTTTATAGTTTAATTTTTAGATAAAGCACATTATAATTTATTTCAATTAAATTTTACTGTGGTAGGCATTAAATGCTTCATTTAATCCTCCTCCTATTTAATTATTAAAATGTATTTAATTTAATGTCATGGGGTTAATCCATTATTTGTAAACCTTAATCGATGAGGTTAAAATAAATTTAGGTAGTTACTAGTTTAATATTTTCTTTGTAATTTTTCTAAAGCGAATTATTGTAAATTAAATTAGTTGTTTTTTAATCCCATTTAAAAACCTAGTAAACTATCTAAATGAAGTTAGTATAACATGTTTCCGGGATTTTGTCTACCAAGAAATTAGGAATAATGTAAAGGATACAGTGATAACTCTGACTGATAGAGAATGTGAAGAAGAACAAATTGATCGAGCTTTGTTGAAAAATATTCTAGACATCCTTGTAGAGATTTCATTAATGAGTTTTGAGATTTATAATTAACCTAATCAACTGTTCTACCAATTTAACTAGTGTAATGTAGGTAATTTAAAACCAACCCAATAAACTTTCGATCAAAATTAGTTTTATTATAATAAACTTTAATCACGCCCGTGAGGCGTTATGCTACCAGATTTTTTTTAGAATTTAGAATTTAGCTAGGTTAGTGAAATTTAACCTTGCTTAGGATTTAATTATTGTTTTTGCCGGTTATCAAGATTAGGTTTTGGTATTAAATTATATTTTCTCATGCACTAGAATTTGACTTTTGATTTTGACTTTTGTCAAAATCCCATCATTCACTTAGGTTGACCTAGGGTTTTGATCATTGATCCTAACCCTATTGGCAATGTTAACCACGTCACATCAACCCCCTAGTTGGCTTTCATTGCAAAATGGTATGCACGAGTGAACACATTACCCCACCTTCAACTATCATGTTTACGCCTTATGCGTAACGCCACCGAGCACGCTTATGCATGCGAGGGGGTTTCTAGAGAAGCATGGAAATTTTATTGATAATTCATGTCATGACCACATGACAAATGTGGACATGACATGTGTGATGCATGTCATGACCACATGGGAAATGTGGCATGACATTTAGTATCAGAGCCTAAGTTTAAACACTAGGCTTATTTGGGCATGTTACTTATTCTACAAATTCAAATAATTAGTGATTACCTTGTTTTGTAGGATGCCTCCCCAATGCATTAGGCAAGTGCATTCATGCCACACTACGTCTGTCAAGGTGCACAGTGATTCTTTAGCCGAGGGTCAGGCACCACTGGTACCATAGGTCCTTCCTATACCAGACATTGGACCACATATACTTCAGGCACTGTAGGAAGTGTTAGATAGGCTACCACCGGCTGAAGATGCACCGCACATAGAGCTACATGCTAAGCCCCGCATTGATCTGCAAGAGGAACCACACGTGAAGCCACAGGCAAAGTCACATTTGGAGCCCAACGTCAAGCCGCGAGAGGCACCACGTGAAGCCGTGAGAGGCACCATGTGTGGAGCCATTTGTGGAGATACCAGATATGATGGTAGAAGAGGTTGGATCAGCCTACAGGGTCTGTAGCAGGAGCCCTCCACGTCATGATAGGTGTGAGGAGATATTGCGAGTGGAGCAAATTATTCACAGGCTGTATGATTATTACGTAGATGAGCCCATTAGAGGGTATAGAGACCAAGGAGACCCCATCAGGGATGTGATGAGGTTGAATCCTCCTACTTTCACTGGGAGTACAGAGGGAGCTGAAGCTGAGGCTTGGATCATCAGTCTAGATAGATGCTTCATGTTGCATCCTTACAAGGGCAACACGAAGGCACGTGTGGCAGTCCACCTATTGTGAGATGTAGCAACTATTTGTTGGCGCACTGAGGAGTGCAAGCGTCATCTATCATTGGGCACACTCACTTGGGAGACCTTTAGTGAGTGCTTCAACGCACAGTATTTATTAGATCACTACAGACAATGTCACATAGACGAGTTTCATGATATTCAGCAGAGCAGGCTTACTATTGCTCAGTATGAGAGCAGATTCACTGAGTTGTCTCGATATGTGGAGTATCTCCATGATGAGAAACTCCTAGTTCATAAGTTCATTAGAGGATTGAACCATAGCATAGCAGGGCCTATACGCATGGCAGACCCCTAGACATTGAGTGATGTTGCCGAGAAGGCATACATAGCTGAGGAGATATAGGGATGAGGGCAAGGATCGTGGGCAATAGTAACACCAGAAGAGTTATCGTAGACCACTACTACCACCACAAAGAAGAGGATTTAGTTCTCCATCATTACCTCCTAGACCTCCACGGTAGCAACAATAGAATCAGCAGAGCTCTAGACCCTAGCAGAGGGCACAGGGAGGGCAAAACCGAGGATGGAAGCAACAAGGCCCGCGTAGAGACCAGAGGTAGCAGAGACCAC
Organism: Cunninghamia lanceolata; assembly: GCA_027924645.1. Taxonomy (NCBI): domain Eukaryota; kingdom Viridiplantae; phylum Streptophyta; class Pinopsida; order Cupressales; family Cupressaceae; genus Cunninghamia; species Cunninghamia lanceolata. The sequence goes on from BSBN01000984.1 coordinate 2,811,823, forward strand.
TTATAGGGCCCATGAGGTCTCAACAGTCATACAGGGGTTCACAAGGTTCCACAAGTAGATCTGGACAGCAACAATCGGGTAGGACTCAGACGGGATAGATACAGGCTTGGGACCCATGCTATGTGTGTGTTGGAGTAGGACATCTAGCCAAGGAGTGCCCACAGGGCTTTACAGTAGGGGGACAACCCTGTTTAGGAGGGTCTGAGCAGACTATAGTGGATGTGGGCAAGTCCCACCACATGTCTGTAGCTGTTGATAACCACCAAGCTGACTATCAGGCATCCGTGATTGAGACATCGGGTATGATCGAGGGTGCCCCCATCTCTATTCTTTTTGACTCTTGAACTACTGATTCTTCTCTATCTACATTGTTAGTGGAACATTGCAGGCTGGTGGCTTCTAGGAAGGACATTAGGTTGGAGGTTGAGTTGGCCTCTATGGCCAGGATGACAATAGATGCGTTAGTTTAGGATTGTGAGATCTCTTTGGGGTCCTTCACTACATCTTGTGACCTTAGAGTTATGCCATTAGGATCCTACGATGTGGTTTTGGGTATGGACTGGCTTGCGGCTCGTAGAGCCAAGCTAGATTGTCACCAAAAGGTAATTAGCTGCTTAGATGATCATGGTGCACCAGTTGAGATAGTGGGCATTTAGAAGCCCACATCAGTTCATAAGATATCCACTAAGTAGCTTAAGCACTACATGCGGAAGGGATGTCAGATGTTCGCTATCATAGTTAGTGATAGATCAGAGGATGAGGCTAAGGCATCATTGGATGATCACCCCATCTTGAGAGAGTTTGCCAACATGTTTCCATCAGAGTTACCAGGGATGCCCCTCTGTCATGAGGTAGATTTTCATATTGCTTTAGTGCCAGGCGCTGATCTAGTGTCTCATGCACCCTACAAGATGACCACTCATGAGCTTATAGAGCTCAAGTTGTAGCTGGAGGATTTGCTTGAAAAGGGGAACATTTGACCGAGCATTTCACCTTGGGGCGCTCCAGTTATCTTCATGAAGAAGAAGGATGGGTCACTTTCATTATGCATGGATTATAGGCAGTTGAATAAGGTGACTGTGAAGAACCATTATCCTCTCCCTAGGATTGATGATCTCTTCGACCAGATGCAGGGAGCCAAGGTGTTCTCTAAAATTGACCTGAAGTTTGGTTACCATCAGTTGCATATCACAAAGGCAGATATTCATAAGATCACTTTCCGGACTAGATACGGCCACTATGACTTCACTGTGGTCCCCTTTGGTTTGACGAACGCCCCTGGTGTTCATGAGTCTCATGAACGGGGTGTTCTGTACCTACTTGGATCAGTTCATGATTATATTTCTTGATGACATATTGATCTATTCGCAGACTGAGGAGGAACATGAGGAGCACCTATGTTAGGTTTTGTAGTGCTTGAGGGAGCAACAACTTTATGGTAACTTGGTGAAGTGTGCCTTTTTCAGGATAGAGGTACAGTACTTGGGGCACATCCTATCAGGGGATGGCATCTCTGTAGATCCATCAAAGATCAGATCTATCAGAGATTGGCCAGCACCTACCAGTGTGATAGAGGTTAGGAGTTTCATGGGATTAGCCAGTTACTACCACAGATTTGTAGAAGGTGTTTCTAGGATAGCACACCCCATTACTTCCCTTCAGTGGAAAGGGAAGAGTTCCACTTGGATCGAGCAGTGTGAGAGGGCCTTTGGAGTCCTCAAGGAGCGTCTTATTAGTGCTCCCATCTTAGCATTTCTTGATCCTATAGAGGATTTTATAGTTTTTACTGATGCTTCATGTGAAGGTTTGGGAGTCGTGCTCACGCAGGATGGTAACACGATTGCATATGAGCCGTGTAAGCTTAAGACACATGAGCTAAACTACCCTACTCATGATTTAGAGCTCGCAGTAGTGGTTCATGCTCTTGTTCGTTGGAGACACTTTCTTTTGGGTCATTGCTTTGAGCTTTATTCGGATCACCATATTTTGTAGTACATATTCACACAGCCAAATTTGAATGCACGCTAGCAGCATTGGATGGAGTTTCTATATGGGTATGATTTTGATGTCCACTACATCAAAGGGAAGGAGAACATGGTCACTGACGTTTTGAGTCAGAGGTGCCACAAGATCCTAACCTTGACCTTGAGTGTGGACTTGAGAGAGCACATCATTCAGCATCTGCCTAAGGATGAGGAGTTTCTTGAGGTGCAATAGGAGATCCAGTCATAGAGGGCCCTTAAGGGAAAATTTGTAGGATATTCCCTTGAGTCAGATGGATTGCTTAGACATCGACAGCACATCTATGTACCCCATGCAGGTGATCTTTGTGCAGTAGTTTTTTCAGAGGCTCATAGAGCACCTTATGTAGCACACCTAGGGGTGAAGAAGATGCATGCTAACTTGTGACAGTTATACCATTGGGCAGGTATGAGACGGGATATTGCAGAATATATTGCTCGTTTCCTTGAGTGCCAAAGGATCAAGGTCGAGCATCAGCATCCAGCAGATCTTTTATACCCTCACGAGATACTTGAGTGGAAATGGGACACCATTTCAATGGACTTCATTGTTGGTCTTCCTATGTCATGACGTCGCCATGATGCCATCATGGTGATGGTTGACAAGTTGACTAAGGTGGTGCATTTCTCACCTATACGCATGACGTACAATGCACCATTTGTGGTAAGAGTATTCTTGGATCAGATTGTTAGATTACATGTTGTACCTCGCCATATCATTTTTGACAGGGATTTAGTGTTCACTTCAGCCTTTTGGAGAGCCTTGCAGGAGGCATTGGACACACAACTCAATTTTAGTTCTACTTGTCATCCTGAGACCAATGGACAGATAGAGAGAGTTAATCAAGTTCTTGAAGATATGCTCTATATGTATGTCATGGATCACCAGAGTACAGATGGGAGGAGTATCTGTATCTAGTTGAGTTTGCCTACAATAATGGGCATCACAGCTCATTGGGTATGCCTCATTTTCAGGCCTTGTACGACAGACCTTGCAGGACACCTTTGGGTTGGGACCATATTGAGGACAAGGTTACGATAGGGCCAGAATTGGTAGAGACTTCAGGAGGCACAGGATCGACAGAAGAAGTATGCCAATGCTAAGAGGGTAGATTGGAGCTTCTCAGCAGGGGACAAAGTGTTCTTGAGAGTATGACTGCACAAGAGTCCAATCCATTATGAAAGGAGTTCTAAGCTCACACCTCGTTTTGTTGGACCTTTTGAAATCTTGGAGCAAATAGGACCCATAGCCTATCGTCTAGCCCTACCACCTAACTTGTCGCGTATCAATGATGTTTTTCATGTTTCTATTTTATGGTGTTACATATCTAATTTATCTCATGTATTGGATTGGAGTTCTCTTTAGGTAGAGGTGAATGGATAGCTAGCTTTGGAGCTAATTCACATATTGGCTCATCAGACGTTGGGCCTTCGAAATCAAGAGCTAGACCAGGTTAGGGTCCAGTCAGACACGTACGATGAGGTCATGGCGACATGGGAGGATGTAGCGAGATTAAGGGCCCTTTATCCTCACCTCTTTGATGACTTTGAGGAGCAAGTATAGTCTTAGGGGGGGAGGGAGGCCTACATTTTCATTCCCTTATATTTGACTACCTTATATTATTATTGGTGATACTTACTAGACTTGTGGGACTATTGATCCCGATTTGCAAGACTATTAGATTTTATACTTTATGTGGATTTATTATGTTTAGCATGATTATGATGTAATTGGACATTGATATTGATTCACTGATGAGGTTAGACATGTGATTTACATTATAACTACGATGGATGTTTGAAATCTAGAATTTAGAATTTAATTGTAATTTGATTTCCTTAATGCTTCACTTTGCTTCAGCTATCATATACATGTCAGATTAACATTTCGTTAGAGTGCACAGGTGTTTCTAATGAAGCTGTAGAAATTCGAAGATCATCCCACACACTATGTTGTTTTCACATGTGAAGCTGATCTAGTTCCAAGAGGAACCAAGATCAACTATGTTTGCATGATGAATTTTTGTAATGTTGTTGCATGGTGTTAGTTGGGTTAGGTCTACCCTTATTTTAATTTGATTTCTAATTGGTATTGTAAGTTGTAGTGTCATTTGAATTTCATTTTTTGATTTATAACTTTTATGACCGCTTTTATGTGTTTTTACTCATTTGAATTTTATTTTTTGATTTATAACTTTTGTGACCACTTTTATGTGTTTTTACTCAACCTTTGGTGCTCAAAATGGGTTAAACTTGATCCTGGGTTGTACCCCTAGGGTCTAGGGGTCACTTGGGCTTATGTAACCTTAGGTAAACTCCCATTTGGTCACTTTAACTTCACCCTAAAGTAAAGTGACGAAAATGGAAGCTTGGGAGGGAGAGGATGAGCGGGTCAAACACTCAACCTCTTCCTTTCCTCTTCCCTAGGTTGGGGGAGTCTTCAAGACCCCTTAATTATGGAGGACTCTACTCCACATCTCTCCCACAATTAGTGAGGGTACCTTGGGGTTGAGTGGTCCTTCTTAGGAGGAGATGATTGGGGTACATGTGGCACCCACTCTTTCTTTGGCTCCACCTTTCTATCCCACTTAATTAAGAGAGGACAAGTGGATGGGAGAGAGACTTGGTGGATGGGTGAATGACATGTGTCACCACCCCATTCCAAGAGTCTTACTTGTAGTTGGGAGGAGGAGTGAAGAGGTGACACGTGTCACCTCCTCATTCCGCAAGGCTTATGAGAAGAGCCTATTTTAAACCCTCTTGGAGTGAGGGAGGGGGTTGTTAAATATTTGGAGAGTTTTTATTTTAATTATTTTGGGAAAAAAATTAAAGAGAAATTGGTGGCTCAACTTGGAGAAAGAGTTAGAGGAGCTCTTCTCAACTATCTACCATTTGGGCTTTATAAGGTAGGATTCAAGGCAAATGCCTTTCCCTATGCTTTTTCTTTACTTGCATGTTGTGTGTGTGTGAGTTCATTTTGTTGATTTTGCTTTGTGTTGTGGGAAAATTGGGTAAGGGAGTTGTGAGAGCGTTTCCTACTTGGTAGAAGATGCTCATCATGTGTGGCGTGGGGGAGGAGTGAACCTCCTTGGTGTCACATCCTTAGTTTCATGGAGTGTTAGCCTTGAGGGAAAATTGTGAAATCATGTTTATATGTGTGGGCTTGAGGCCTGGAGGGATTTATGTTTTTGGAAGTTTTTGGAGTGGCACTCTTAAATTGAGTGATGTCCACTCCCCCACCCCATTAAACTCACCTTGAGTGAGTTTTGTGTTGTGATAGCCATGGAATTAATGTTGTTTTTGGGTTTTGAATGTATTGTTTTGTTGTGGTTTGAGTTTTCCTATTTTGAGGATGACCTCCTAGCTCAGGGGTGAGTCATGAGTGAGTCAATGGTAGGGAGGAGAGCATTTTGTTGTGGCTTCTTCCACTTTTTGTGTTATTGTAGGATATTTGGAGCTATGTCAAGTTGAAGAAAATATCATTGTTTTTAAGAGTTGTTATCTTATTTTTTTTTTAGCTCTTGAGAGAGCATGGCCAAGTTAGGCTTTTGTATCATTTTTAGATTTCAAAAGAGGAGAACCTTGTTTTCTCTCTGATGTTTTAAGAGTATGTTTTTACTTGTGTGTAATCAACTATCTACTTTTAGAAAATAGAAGATTTAATTTGCTGATTTTTAATGCCTTATGTTTTAAAGAAAAATGGAGTGTTGAAAGAAAAGCATTAACTTATTGTTGTTTCACTTGTATGATTAATTTCAAAAATAGGATAGTTGCTGTTTTATTTTTGTGAAGACAAAATGAAAATCTTTACATTTTAATTTCTTAACAGGAGAAAATTTAGATGTTGTTGTCATTATGAAAGAAAGAATTAATTACATTTACTAAAAAAAAGATAATGAATGAATCTTTTGAAGAGTTGTTTATATGGAAAAATGTTTTTACAAAAAGAAAAAATGTTCATTTGCTCTATGTTAATCTATTATAGAAAAACATTATGTTGCCTTATTACATTCAAAAAATTCTGTGAGTTTTAGAATGGCAAATATATTTTAAAATACAGTTATTTGTAAGCATATATATATATATATATATATATATATATATATATATATATATATATATGAATGTATATATTTAATATATTTAAACATGGATATCTTTTATATACTTAAAGAAAAGAGGCTCTATTGTGTATACAACAATATATATATACATATATATATATACATATATAAACACACACATATATATGTATATATATATATATGTATATCTACATATATATGTATATATACATATGTAGATATACATATATATATATACATACATATATATACACACACAACAAACACATTTTATATATATGATAGTATACAATAAACTGTGTTTTCTATGTATATATATATATAAACCTTTTAAAAAAATATAATGCTGTGAAACAGAAATGATAACCGAACTGTGTATTTCTAGCAGATCACAATTTTTATATATAGAAAAAAATATGTTTTGGTGGGGGGTTTGAACCCCCCACCGTCATTGATTGTTTATGGGCATGAGGAGGGGACAGAGCCCCCACCCACACCCCATGGTGGTGGGATATGGGTGGGTGCTCCGTCTCCTCCATACACTCCCCCTTCCCTTACCCATGTACAAACCCAACAACCGCTGAGCATTTCCTCCTCCGCAACCTCTCCTCAGCCCGTCCATAACACTACAACCTACGTATCACACAAAACAATGACATCTCTACAGACGGCCCTCCTCCATATGGTTGTTGGGCCCTATTTCATATTCTTAAACATTTCATCATTAATAAATTTAGAGGTATATATATATTCTCTTGCTACCTTTAAATGTAGACTCCAAATCTCTATGTTTTGAACTAGAATCTGTATACCTCATATTCATCACTGCTATATATATATATATATATATATATATATATATATATATATATATATATATATATATATATATATATATATATATATATATATATATATATATATATATATATATATATGCAAACGGGTAGATTAAATGGGTATACCTCTGGTTTTGAACTTCATTCATAGCTTCCCATCACCACAACCTGCAACAAAACTTGAGAGAAAAAAATGGAGAGATTAGGGAAAGGAAATGAGAGAGAGAGGAATGGAGGCTAGGGTTTCTCCTTCCCTCTCATAATGATATTGTTTTTTTTTTTAATTTTGAGTTGAGAATTAGGGCACTCTTGAATTTTAAGTTGGGTATTATATTTCCCTCTTTTACTTTAACTCTGTTAGGTAATTCTTTTTATTGTTGGCTTATACTTGAGATGTGAAGAAGATTAATTGTGTATGAATTAATTTATTGGTATAGTTTCAAAAGAGTAAACTTGAGTGTAAATTTGCCTTTTAAATTTTAGATCTTTTATAGTTTAATTTTTAGATAAAGCACATTATAATTTATTTCAATTAAATTTTATTGTGGTCGGGATTAAATGCTTCATTTAATCCTCCTCCTATTTAATTATTAAAATGTATTTAATTTAATGTCATGAGGTTAATCCATTGTTTGTAAACCTTAATCGATGAGGTTAAAATAAATTTAGGTAGTTATTAGTTTAATATTTTCTTTTTAATTTTTCTAAAGCGAATTATTGTAAATTAAATTAGCCATTTTTTTAATCCCATTCAGAAACCTAGTAAACTATCTAAATGAAGTTAGTATAACATGTTTCTGGGATCTGGTGTACCAAGAAATTAGGAATAATGTAAAGGATGCAGTGATAACTCTAATTGATAGAGAACGTGAAGAAGAACAAATTGATCAAGCTTTGTTGAAAAATGTTCTGAACATTTTTTTAGAGATTTCATTAAGGGTAAGTGCAAGAAGATGGGGGGCCAAAAAGTGGCCAAATTAATTTTTTAAAAAATTAGGTCAAAATGTGAGTGCGTTATAACGTGCTAGCATTATGGCTTGGTAATGACGAGCCTTAGGCTCGTCAAAACCAAGCCATAACGAGAGCGCGTTATAACGAGAGCACATTATAACAAGAGCGCATTATAACGCGCTTGCGTTATTCTTTTCTTTGCATTTTTCCTTTTCTACAAAAGTTTGTGCTATTTTTCATGTTTTAAATAACGCGAGCACGTTATGTTCAATTTAAATTTTTTTATGTTTAAGGCTATTAATCATGTATGTATGTATGCCTATATGTATGTCTGTATCTATGTATGCCTATATGTATGTATGTATCTATGTATGCCTAAATGTATGTATGTATAGTGTCGAGTGTACAGGAGGGTAGAGATGGGAGTTAGCCAGAGAGGGGAGGAGAGCAGTGGATAAGGATTGAGTGATTAAGGTTTAAGGTTAAGGGTTGAGAAATTAGGGATAGGATTTAGAGTTTAGGGATAAGGGATTAGAGTTTAGGACCTTGAGGGATTAGGGATTTGGGTTGAGGCTTTAGGGATAGCGTTTAGGGTTAAGGGTCGAGGGATTAGGGTTAAGGTAGAGTGTTGAGGGTAGAGGAATTAGGGATGGGGTTTTGGGTTGAAAGTTTAGGGTTGAGTGATTAGGGTTTAAGGTATAGTTTAGTAGTTCTTGTGGATAGAGCCAGTAAACAATGGGAGATTATTTGCCTATTTCATAACAATATACCTCCCCCTTAAACCCTAAACCCTAATCCGTCAACCCTCAACCCTAATCCATCATCCCTCAACTCTATGTTGATAACTGAGAGGGGGGGGTGAATCAGTTATCCTAATTATTTCCCTTATTAAACTTTCCTTTTAATTGAAGCAGCATAAAATCAAACACAAAACATTAACCATGAAATAAGAAACACATGACACAGTATTTTTGACGTGGAAACCCTGTTAAGGGAGAAAACCACGGGGTGATTAACCCAAGAATTATTCTCTGTTAGAAGAATAGGAAATTACAAAAATGGCACTTGCCAATTAGGGCTCACTGCCCGAGCACACTGCTCACAAGAGGCTCACTGCCTACAAGAAGACACACTGTCTTACAAAGTGATAAGAATCACAGTCTTGAACTGATTGGAAGCATCTGCATATGCTGGAGTTCAGTTCCGGTTAGGTTCAGTATACTGATCTGCTGCACTTCATCTTTCCTCTGTTCTTTAGTCTGCTGTCCTTTCACATACCGGATCTTTCTTGTTACTTCTGCTCTATTCTGGACTTGTTCGCATATCCTCTCACACATCCACACACTTTACAACTAAATCCATCCTCTATATATATCCGCACAAGTAATTTCATCATCTTTCTAGTCGGCATCCGGAACAGTCTAGTTTCTTACAAACTTAGTTCTGTCGGCTGAATCCTTGCTCACCAAGCAATGCGGATCAAGCATATACTTGTAGATATCATCAATTATGTCGGCCAAACATGATTCATGCCTCCGCAACCTTTATCATCATCTGTAACACATCCGGAAAGTAGTTTGATACTCAGTCAGTCAGTTCTTCCTCTGTTTTCACTGTCTCTCAGGAATCCGGTACTCAACTATTCATATCTTTTTCTTTGTCCATCTCCGGAGGCTAAATCCTTGGAATATACTACTCAAGATAGTCCTCTTGACTTCCCCAGATCCGCACTGTGCCAAGACACTTCCTCTGAGAGATCCGGACCAATCTGTCGGACCTTGCCACATGCTCTGTTCTTGTTCACCGGACCACAACAATCTTCAATCTGACTTCCGGTAGAGATATATCATGACTTGCGGATATGTGGAATGACCTTTGTTGCCATCAATGACAACAACCATGAATCCATATAGTGTCTCTTGCCAACAATCTCCCCCTTTGGCATTGATGGCAACACTTAGTGAAAAATGACTAAGTGTTTACACTATGCTCCCCCTTTGCTGATGCTCTGTCTTTATATACAATTTCCGGAACTCCCCCTGAGTTGGATTCCTCATTTTTCACTGCTCCTCACTCCCCCTTTGACATCAATGGCAAAGGGTAGGGTCCGCACACCAAAATTTTCAAAAATTTTCTATATATAGCCGCATATTTACATACTCACATATACTGCAGAATGTCTGCAAAGGATGTCTGCAGTTGAACCATTTCAGTAGCCCAACTTAGCTTCATTCTGTCCAAGATTGAAATGTGACCACTCAACAAAAATGCAAAAGCTTCTGCCCGCCTGAGATCTGTCGGATCTTTTGTATGGGCGGTGGTCTGGGCATCACTGATGGCCTCATGCATAGTTTCCAACTTAGGGACTATAATCCTTCTAAGTTCTCCCATCCGGTTGGTAATGTTCTTCCTCTCCTTCTCAAGATTCTTTATTTCATTCAAGACTGCAATAGTCTGACATTCTTGATTTATTATAGAGGAAGAGAGAGGATCAAAACTTTGAGATAAGCTTTCAAGCTTGTCCTGTTCCTCTTTTATTTTCTTGTCAATTGCAGCTGTTGCCTTTGACCAAGATATACAAAATTTGTAGATGTCACCGCCATCCTTAAGAGCATTTTCTAAGCTCTTTATTCCAATGCTTACAATCTTCCTATCCTTAGAGATTAATTCTAATATTTCAGAAAATCTCTTATCCAAAAATTCCTTCCGGACCTTTTCTTCAGCTGATTTTTCTAGAGAATTAAAATGTGTGTCAATACTGCTGACTAAGGTTTTTAGATTACCGGAAGTGGAGGCTGTCGGATCTATTTGGATTGATGGCATGATCTTTACAAGTACTCCGGAGGCAGCCTCTATCAACTCACAGTCTTCCATATGAGACTTCAGGAGCTTTTCATTTGCCTTGGCATTTGCAAATGAAGCTATCTTCATTGTTTGTACCGGAGAGAGAGAGTCAAAATCAAATGGACCTTTTAGAAGCTCCGGTTCATCAATCTCTAGAGTTTCTTTGCTCAAAAATTGTTGAACAGTTTGTGCAGTGTCTCTTGCCGGAGACAGATGTTTCTTTTCTTCTGCAGTCTTAGAACTGTCAACCTCTTTGTCTGTCACCACTGCTTCCTTCTCCTGCAATTGCTCTTCTTCTTTGGATCTGGAGACTGTAGGGGAAACCGGAGGAGAGATGCTTGCTTGTTCATGGGCCACTTCTTCTGGAGCAGAGGGTCCCAAGTCCTCACTTGTCTGTTCAGGGCTCACTTCTTCCGGAGCAGCTGTTTCTGCACCTAAGTCCTCTACAACAGGAAGATTGCACCTTTTGAAGGCCTTCCGGAGGATCTCTTCTGTCTCTTGTGCCACTTTGTCAGTCTCACCAAGCATGAGCTGATTCATCCTGGCTTTACTTCTGAACTCATCTTTGCAGTCCTTGAAGATCATGTTCATTGTCTTGGGATCAATTTGAGGATATAGCTGAATAGCTATCTGCTCCCGGATCTCAAGATCTTTAGCATGAGCATTATTTTTCCTCACTTCCATTTCCTTTTCTAGGCTTTTAGGAATAAGAGATATTATTTCAATGAAAGCCTTATTATATATGTTAAGATATTTCACTGTGGCCTCCTGCAGAGTCTTTTGGTCTGCCTCACTGAAGTCATCATAGGATTCAGTCATTGGTTGAAGGTTTCCATCCACCGTGACCGACTTGATTATGCTCTCTAGTGACAGAGTGGGCTTTTCAATAGTAACCTCTGCCATTTCATCCTTGTCTTGGCCTGTGGAGGGCTTACCGGATCCTTTCTTCTTCTGTTTCTTTACTTTTCTTACTTCCTCATCTGATTCTGTTTCCTCTTCATCCTTTTGGCTTTCATAAGCCCTTGATGCTTTTGTCTTGGATCTTTTACCGGATGCCTGGACTTCCGGTTTTGAGCTTTTGGTTGTGGAAGGTGCAGATCTCTTTGATGATCTGGTCCGGGTGGGGGTTTCAACCGGAGCACTTTCTTTGCTTTTCTCTTCTTCCTCAGCCTTTCTCCTCTTTTCCCGGCTGGCATCAAGTGCCTCTTTTGAGATGCCTAGGCCTTGAGCAATGTGCTCTACTTCTTTTCTCACTTTTCTCTTAATCTCAGGTTCCCTGAGTTCTACATGTAATTTCACGCTCAGCTCCTCAAAGGTTCCAAACCTTTCTGCCTTAGGATCTTTGGGCTGACTTAGCATGTGTTGAACATGCAGCTCTACTATCTGTTCATCAACTTCATACCCCATGGGCATGATCCAGACAGTCCTTGGCTCCACTGCCTCCATTAGGCACTGATCAGTGTCAACCATAAAACATACTGAGTCCTTGTATTTCTCAATGAGAGACTGGGGAATTCTCTCTCTTGCTTGCATCATGCTCTGAAAGTTTTTGAAGTATCCCCATAGAGCTGTATTTCTCGCTTTTGCATCCCCAAGTCCATGCAAATAGTCTCTTATCTGGACTGCAACAGGTTTGTCATTCTGCCATACCCATCCACTTGTTCCGGGTAGCTCATTCATGAAGTAAAAGAATAGACATACAATGAGAGTACCATACTTAAAGGAGTTCTTCTTGTCTTTCTTGATTTTCTGTACATTTTCCATCAATTGGCTTAGTAGTAGTTCACAAAGATCATAATCTGCATTCTTTCTTAGCATTTCATATGCTATGTATATTGCAGTTCCGGATACAGAATTCTCCCTGCTGGAGTGATAGATCTTGTATCCTATTATCATTGATGCATATTTGATATCCGGATCCGAAATATCTTCAATGGTCATTGCCCTCTTATCATATTTTGATCCGGTGGCCTCAGTTACAACGTTGTTCTTGACAGATTTGAGGATAGGTACCCCCCCGGAAGAGTATAGACCAGTTACTGCTCTAATTGCTTCTTTTGTGATCTTACAGGGTCTATCTAGCCAAAGGAAGTTGTCATGCATCCTGCTCAGTACATACCGGACCCATTCATCTTCTTCAAAGCTAGGGAAATGAATGAATTGCTCAAATTGTTTCTTCTGGATACCCTTATACTCTGGTTTGAGCTCAAAAGCATTGTCTATCAGTTGCTTGTGATAGAGGTCTCTTAATTTGAATTCCCCAAATTCCTCAATGTTTGCGTGTATGTAAACCCTAATATCTTCAGTATGTAAGACTCCGTGGGGAACACTAGAGAAGGCTCCTAGTGGATCTACCTCCAATGATTTGTAGGGATGTTTCTTGAATGAGGGGCGAGGTCTATCAGAGATCTTAACTATGTTTGGAGTAGCCATTCTTCAAAGATTTGCAGTGAGGCAATGAAAAACGAAGAATACCTTATGCGCCTTCGGTTTGCACGGAGTGGTTGGATTGATTTCTTTATGCAATAGCTTCGGCAGGAGATCCTTGGTGTGCTTGATGAACCTTGTTGCAAAGCTCCACTATTCGTTTCTTCTCAAGTGTAGAATGAGCAGATAACTTTTGAGAAATCCCTTATATTGCTCCGCAAACCCTAATATTTGTCTGCAATAAATGCTTCACCTGCATTATTCCGGTTTACCATGTCTGGACAGCTTGGAGTATCCCGGATTAGTCCTGATCACTGAATATCATCCGGATCTTTAAATCATGAATAAATCTAGGTAACATATTACAAGAACATCCCAAACACTCTGTCCAATCCGCAAGACAAGATCGTGCACTTCCGGATCTCTCCGGACCTTTTTGTAATCCTTTATCATACCGGAGCACTTTCTTTGAACAGGTCTAACTTAATCGAACACAGCTTCTTCATAACTCCATGCGGACCTCTGAAAACTTGACTGAAGCATCTCAGGACTTATATCTACAAACCCTTTAATCCGCATCTTGTGCCACATCCGGCACAACTTGTTTGGCTGGGGGAACAGAATCTTCTTTGAGTCTCCCCCTGAGCCTGAGCTCACTTTTTAATTTCCGGAAGAAATATCAGCACCAGAATCTGGTGCGGATCCAACCTCTACATTCTCTGAGCTTTTCTTCACCCAAATCTTGCTCATCTGATTCCTAACTTCATCCGCATTCATCTTTTGTTTACCCTTGTCTTGATTCTGATTATACACCGGACCTCTTTTGTCCTGATTCTTGTTTCTGCAGACTTTAGCATTATGACCGGACCTATTGCAGATTTGGCAAATAACATTTCTTTGCATATTTAACTGATATCCCCTTGATCTGCATTGATTAGCCATATGACCTACTCTATTGCATGTAAAGCATCTACCTTTGAATGATTTGTTTACTTGCATAATTCTGCATTCATGGGATTTGTGTCCATACCTTTTGCAGTTGAAGCACTGTCCGGAGAAGGATGAATTAATCTGATTCATTCTCATTCTGCACTGATTAGCTTTGTGACCAAAATGGTTGCAGCTGTGGCAGTATCCATTGAAGGATGGATATTTTTGAGCATTTGGCTGTCTTACCGGAGGTCTTCTAGGCCTGCTCCTTGGATTTTCTGATCCAAGATTCCTCTGACCGGATCCGGAGCTTTCTCCTTTCTCATATCCCAAACCATACTTGTCATCAGTCCTCTTTTGACTTCCAAGAAGAACTTCAAGTTGAGCAGAACTTATCTTGAATTTCTCTTTATATTCATTTGCTGTTTGAAGATCTCTTTTGAGAGAGGTAATTTGATCCTCAAGTTTTTCTTCATTATCTTTGGCATCTTCAAGATCAGATTCAAGATGTCTGATAATCCTGTCCATCTGGTGGCATTCTTCTGATTTTTCCTTAAGAGATTGTCTTAGATTGTCTTCAGCCTTTCTTTTTTCTTCAATCTCTTGAGTGAACTTTATAGTTCCTGATTCCATTTCATGTCTTAACATAATGACTTCTTTTGATAACTTTTCACATAACTTGGTTTGCTCAGTCAATTCTTCATTTGTATTGCTTTCTTCACTTTGTCTTGCCAACTGTTGGAGCAGCTCCTTTCTCTTTTTCATAGAGAGACTTAATTTGTCTTTTAATTCCCTCATGAATTCATCAGCCTGTTTGAGTCTTTCTCTTAATTCACTGACTTCAGAATTTGACTGTTCAAGATCCTCAAGGGCAGTCTTGAGTTGCTCCTTTAAACCATATGCATCCATTTGAAATCCCAGATCTTCCTCAAGCTGTTAGGCTCTATTAGGAGGAACTTGGCTCTGATACCAATTGTTGATAACTGAGAGGGGGGGGTGAATCAGTTATCCTAATTATTTCCCTTATTAAACTTTCCTTTTAATTGAAGCAGCATAAAATCAAACACAAAACATTAACCATGAAATAAGAAACACATGACACAGTATTTTTGACGTGGAAACCCTGTTAAGGGAGAAAACCACGGGGTGATTAACCCAAGAATTATTCTCTGTTAGAAGAATAGGAAATTACAAAAATGGCACTTGCCAATTAGGGCTCACTGCCCGAGCACACTGCTCACAAGAGGCTCACTGCCTACAAGAAGACACACTGTCTTACAAAGTGATAAGAATCACAGTCTTGAACTGATTGGAAGCATCTGCATATGCTGGAGTTCAGTTCCGGTTAGGTTCAGTATACTGATCTGCTGCACTTCATCTTTCCTCTGTTCTTTAGTCTGCTGTCCTTTCACATACCGGATCTTTCTTGTTACTTCTGCTCTATTCTGGACTTGTTCGCATATCCTCTCACACATCCACACACTTTACAACTAAATCCATCCTCTATATATATCCGCACAAGTAATTTCATCATCTTTCTAGTCGGCATCCGGAACAGTCTAGTTTCTTACAAACTTAGTTCTGTCGGCTGAATCCTTGCTCACCAAGCAATGCGGATCAAGCATATACTTGTAGATATCATCAATTATGTCGGCCAAACATGATTCATGCCTCCGCAACCTTTATCATCATCTGTAACACATCCGGAAAGTAGTTTGATACTCAGTCAGTCAGTTCTTCCTCTGTTTTCACTGTCTCTCAGGAATCCGGTACTCAACTATTCATATCTTTTTCTTTGTCCATCTCCGGAGGCTAAATCCTTGGAATATACTACTCAAGATAGTCCTCTTGACTTCCCCAGATCCGCACTGTGCCAAGACACTTCCTCTGAGAGATCCGGACCAATCTGTCGGACCTTGCCACATGCTCTGTTCTTGTTCACCGGACCACAACAATCTTCAATCTGACTTCCGGTAGAGATATATCATGACTTGCGGATATGTGGAATGACCTTTGTTGCCATCAATGACAACAACCATGAATCCATATAGTGTCTCTTGCCAACACTCTAATCCCTCATCCCTAAACCCTAAATGCTATCCCTATTCCTAAACTCTCAACAGACTTGATACTATACCTTAAACCCTAATCCCTTATCCCTAAACCCTCCAACCCTATCCCTAATCCTTAATTCCTCCACACTCTACTTGAACCCTAATCCCTTGAACCTCAACCCTATCCCTAAACCCTTGACCCTCGAACCTCAACCCTCAACCCTTGACATCAAACCCTAATCCCTCAACCCTTAACTCTGATCCTTCAACTCTCAACCCTAACCCTAAACCCTAAACACTAAACCCTCAACCCTCAACGTCAAATCCTAATCCCTCAACCCTTCACTCTAATCCCTCAACCCTAAACCCTATCCCTAAACCCTCAACACTATACCTTAAACCCTAATCCCTCAACCCTAACCCTAAACCTTGTCCCTAAATGCTAATCCCTCAACCCTCAACCCTAATCCGTCATTCGTCATCCCTCAACTCTAATCCCTTATCCCTAAACCCTAAACGCTATCCCTATTCCTAGACCCTCAACAGGCTTGATACTATACCTTAAACCCTAATCCCTCTACCCTTGACACTCTTATTTAACCCTAATCCCTTGACCATTAACCCTATCCCTCAACCTCAACCCTCAACCCTCAACCCTCAACTCTCAACATTAAACCCTAATTCATCAACCCTAAACCCTAATCCCTCAAAACTAAACCCTATCCCTAAACCATCAACCCTCAACATTATACCTTAAACCCTAATCCCTATCCCTCAACCCTTAACCCTTAAAACTTAAACCCTATCCCTACACCCTCAACACTTGACACTATATCTTAAGCCTTAAACCCTCATCCCTAAAGCCTCAACCCTTAATCCTTAAACCTTCAACCCTATCCCCAATCCCTCTACCCTCGACACTCTAACCCTAACCTTGACATTAAATGCTAATCCGTCAACCCTAAACCCTAATCCTAAACCCTCAACACTATACCTTAAACCCTAATCCCTCAACCCTCAACCCTAAACCTTATCCCTAAACCCTAATCCCTCAACCCTCAACCCTAATCCATCATCCCTCAACTCTAATCCCTCATCCCTAAACCCTAAATGCTATCCCTATTCCTAAACCCTCAATAGACTTGATACTATACCTTAAACCCTAATCCCTTATACCTAAAGCCTCCAACCCTATCCCTAATCCTTACACCCTCCACACTCGACTTTAACCCTAATCCCTTGAACCTCAACCCTATCCCTAAACCCTTGACCCTTGAACCTCAACCCTCAACCCTCAATGTCAAACCCTAATCCCTCAACCCTTAACTCCGATCCCTCAACTCTCAACCCTAACCCTAAACCCTAAACCCTAAACCCTCAACCCTCAAAATCAAATCCTAATCGCTCAACCCTTCACTCTAATCCCTCAACCCTACACCCTATCCCTAAACCCTCAACACTATACCTTAAACCCTAATCCCTCAACCCAAACCCTAAACCTTGTCCCTAAACCCTAATCCCTCAATCGTCATCCGTCATCCCTCAACTCTAATCCCTCATCCCTAAACCCTAAACGCTATCCCTATTCCTAGACCCTCAATAGGCTCAATACTATACCTTAAACCCTAATCCCTCTACCCTCGACACTCTTATTTAACCCTAATCCCTTGACCATTAACCCTATCCCTCAACCTCAACCGTCAACCGTCAACCGTCAACCCTCAACCCTCAACTCTAAACATTAAACCCTAATTCATCAACCGTAAACCCTAATCCCTCAAACCTAAACCCTATCCCTAAACCATCAACCCTCAACACTATACCTTAAACCCTAATCCCTATCCCTTAACCCTTAAAACTTAAACCCTATCCCTATACCCTCAACACTTGACACTATATCTTAAGCTTTAAACCCTCATCCCTAAAGCCTCAACCCTCAATTCTTAAACCTTCAACCCTAAACCCTATCCCTAATTCCTCTACCCTTGACACTCTAACCCTAACCTTGACATTAAACACTAATCCGTCAACCCTAAACCCTAATCTGTCAACCCTAAACCCTCAACCCTCAACACTATACCTTAAACCCTAATCCATCAACCCTAAAACCTAATCCATTAACCCTCAACCCTAAACACTATTACTAAACCCTCAACCCTTGACACTATATCTTAAACCCTAATCCCTCAACCCTCAACCCTAATACCTCAACCCTCAACCCTAATCCTTCATCCCTAAACCCTAAACTCTATCCCTATTCCTAAACCCTCAACCCTCGACACTATACCTTAAACTCTAATCCCTTATCCCTAAACCCTAAACACTATCCCTCAACCCTTAACCCTTAAAAATTAAACCCTAAAACCTATCCATAAACCCTCGACGCTCAACACTATATTTTAAACCCCAATCCCTTAACCCTCAGCCGTAAAGCCTCAACCCTCAATCGTTAAACCTTCAACCCTAAACCCTATCCCTAATCCTTCTACCCTCAACACTCTACTTTAACCCTAATCCCTTCACCATCAACCCTATCCCTAAACCCTCAACCCTCAAACCTCAACTCTCAACATTAAACCCTAATCTGTCAACCCTAAACCCTAATCTGTTAACCCTAACCCTAATCCCTCAACCCTAAACCCTATCCCTAAACCCTCAACCCTCAACACTATACCTTAAACCATAATCCCTCAACCCTAAACCCTAATCCCTCAACCCTAAACCCTATCCCTAAACCCTCAACACGATACCTTAAACTGTAATCCCTCAACCCTAACCCTAAACCTTGTCCCTAAACCCTAATCCCTCAACCCTCAACCCTAATCTGTCATCTGTCATCCCTCAACTCTAATCCCTCATCCCTAAACCCTAAATGCTATCCCTATTCCTAGACCCTTAATAGGCTCGATACTATACCTTAAACCCTAATCCCTCTACCCTCGACACTCTTATTTAACCCTAATCCCTTGACCATTAACCCTATCCCTCAACCTCAACCGTCAACCGTCAACCGTCAACTGTCAACCCTCAACTCTAAACATTAAACCCTACTTCATCAACCGTAAACCCTAATCCCTCAAACCTAAACCCTATCCCTAAACCATCAACCCTCAACACTATACCTTAAACCCTAATCCCTATCCCTTAACCCTTAAAACTTAAACCCTATCCCTATACCCTCAACACTTGACACTATATCTTAAGCCTTAAACCCTCATCCCTAAAGCCTCAACCCTCAATTCTTAAACCTTCAACTCTAAACCCTAATCTGTCAACCCTAAACCCTCAACCCTCAACACTATACCTTAAACCCTAATCCATCAACCCTAAAACCTAATCCATCAACCGTCAACCCTAAACACTATTAATAAACCCTCAACCCTCAACCCTAATCCCTCAACCCTCAACCCTAATCCCTCATCCCTAAACCCTAAACTCTATCCCTATTCCTAAACCCTCAACCCTCGACACTATACCTTAAACCCTAATCCCTTATCCCTAAACCCTAAACACTATCCCTCAACCCTTAACCCTTAAAAATTAAACCCTAAAACCTATCCATAAACCCTCGACGCTCAACACTATATTTTAAACCCCAATCCCTTAACCCTCAGCCCTAAAGCCTCAACCCTCAATCGTTAAACCTTCAACCCTAAACCCTATCCCTAATCCCTCTACCCTCAACACTCTACTTTAACCCTAATCCCTTGACCATCAACCCTATCCCTAAACCCTCAACCCTCAACCCTCAACTCTCAACATTAAACCCTAATCCGTCAACCCTAAACCCTAATCCCTCAACCCTAAACCCTATCCCTAAACCCTCAACCCTCAACACTATACCTTAAACCCTAATCCCTCAACCCTAAACCCTAAACCCTAGCCCTAAACCCAACAAAACTACTTTGCCTTATGTTAGGTTGTTAAACCCATCATTTTTGACACTCTTCTCTTAAAGATATTTGAGTTGCAAGAATATGTCAAAAAAATGGCTATGAACTTTTTTAATGTTAGTAATGTTATATGCAATGTTTTTCTGGCCCATCTGGGGTTCATTATGCCAATAGGTGTACACACTATGAGAAAAGCTTTGCGTATGGTACATCCACAGTGAGTAATTAACAGTTGAAATCAGAAGGATGATCATTATGAGAAAAGCTTTGCATTGGGGTACATCTATGTTTCTTGCTATCCACCGCGCACTTAGGGGAGGTATATTGTTATGAAATAGGCAAATAATCTCTCATTGTTTACTGGCTCTATCCACAAGAACTACTAAACTATACCTTAAACCCTAATCCCTCAACCCTAAACTTTCAACCCTAAACCCTATCCCTAATCCCTCTACCCTCAACACTCTACCTTAACCCTAATCCCTCGACCCTTAACCCTAAACGCTATCCCTAAAGCCTCAACCTTAAACCCTAATCCCTCAAGGTCCTAAACTCTAATCCCTTATCCCTAAACTCTAAATCCTATCCCTAAATGCTCAACCCTTAACCTTAAACCTTAATCACTCAATCCTTATCCACCCCTCTCCTCCCTTATCTAGCTCACTTCCATCTCTACCCTCCTCTACCCTCGACACTATACATACATACATATAGGAATACATAGATACATACATACATATAGGCATACATACATACATACATACATACATACATATAGGCATACATACATACATGATTAATAGCCTTAAACATAAAAAAATTTAAGTTGAACATAACGTGCTCGCGTTATTTAAAACATGAAAAACAACACAAACTTTTGTGGAAAAAGAAAAATGTAAAGAAAAGAATAACGAGAGCGCGTTATGTCTTGCTTTGGGAATCCCAAGCCTTGGGCTTGGGATTTGCTTTGGATTTCCAACCCAAAGGCTTGGAGTGCCTTTTGAACAATAACAGATGTGTTTTTCCATATTCTTCAAGATTTTATATAATTTCGTTCGTGCTAACCCTCATATTTGCATGTGTTTCAAGGTCAAACAAATCGAACACCTGGGTAATGTTAGGCTTTCTCTCAGCTATCTGACGATGTAATTTTTTTCACATTTTAACAATGTTAAGCATTTCATCTTTAATTTATTTTGTTTGTGTGTCCGTTTTTGGGCAAAAACCACTGTTTGGTCTTTTTTTCATTGTAAATTAACTATTCATTCAAATTTCAAAAAAATTACATATTTAGAAACTAGACTCCCTTCTACAAATATTAAAAAAATAAAAAAATAATTTTCGATTAGTTTTCAAAATTTATAGGGGTAGCACGGCCAAAATTCTATTTTTTAGGATGTGTCCACTTTGAAAATTAGTAAAAAAACAAATATTCATCAAACAATTATCAGAAAAATCGGGCATAAACTACATGCTATTAGCTAATTTCTCACAAAAGTGATTTTAAAAATACCAAAAAAAAGTTGACCTTTTGAGGGAGCCACAAAACATGCTATGTTATGTTTTTTGACAGAAACAACACCAATTTCTGTGGCTCCCTCTTTTGAACCCCTTAATCTATGCCATTTTTTAAAAAAAATAGTAGTTTAGAAAGTAGACTCAGAGCACTACGAACATTGTTTTGGTTGCATCTCTAAATTTTGAGTGTAACTATGCTCAATTTCTCATCCAAGGCCAGTATTTCCTAATTTCAGAAAAAAAAGTGGCCACTTAAGACCCCTTTTTGGCCCCCCATCTTCCTGCACTTACACTTAATGAGTTTTGGGATTTATAATTAATCTAATCAATTGTTCTACCAATTTAACTAGTGTAATATAGGTAATTTAAAACCAACCCAGTAAACTTTTGATCAAAATTAGTTTTATTATAATAAAATCTAATCACGCCCGTGAGACATTATGTTGCCAATTTTTTTTCAAAATTTAGGGTTTAGCTAGGTTAGTGAAGTTTAACCTTTCTTAGAATTTAATTATTTTTTTTGTTAGTTATCAACATTAGGTTTTGGTATTAAATTATATTTTCTCATGCACTAGAATTTGACTTTTGATTTTGACTTATGTCAAAATCTCATTATTCACTTAGGCTTGACCTGGGGTTTCAATCGTTGATCCTAACCCTATTGGTGACGTTATCTGTGTCACATCAACCTCCTAGTTGGCCTTCATTGCAAAATGGTATGTGCGAGTGAACACATTAAACTGCCTTCAACTATCATGTTTACGCCTTATGCGTAATGCCACCGAGCACGCTTACGCGTGCAAGGGGGTTTCTAGGGAAGCGTGGAATTTTTTTTGATAATTCATGTCATGTCCACAAAGCTACAATCAACAAAGCTACAATTATGATACTATTCACAACTATGGCTAATAAACAAATTAAGTCATTTCAACTACAAATGTAATAATCTAATTACTAAACTAGGATCCAAAAACAATAGTTCAACTTAAGACTATCTAATTTAATAAGAGATTAAAAGAAATTGATTCCAACTTAAGATCTTCTCTTTCCTACAATGAGTAGGGCCAAATTGAATCTTATTTCTAATCTAAACTCTTGCTTATGCTAAAATTTTGATATTGAAAGCACAATGATAGCCCTAACATACTTAGAAATTATTATAAACTAGATTACTTCTATATTATTTAATTAGAATTTAATCCATACTTAATATATCCTAAAATTAAGAAACATACATATAATATTATCCATAAAGGTAAAAAGATTCAACTTATATTCATTTTCTAGCTAAGAGATTATAATTTATCTCAAAAGGAGTTAATCTAAAACTTAAAATAAAATAAGAATTGTGTCTTATAGAAAGGATAAGTATTCTAATTACCAACTTGTCTTTTAAGTTATGTTCCAGATTCAACTATTTTGCTAGTTTTCAAATCCTCAAAAAAGAGCTTATATAAATTAAGGATCGGTCTTCATCTAACAAAATATTATGTTCAAGGTAGTAAAATAAAAACTAAGTCAAATTAGCACAATATAGTATTATAAAACTGAACACACATTTAATTGTATAATTGACCATATAAAAAAAAAAGAAAAAAATAATAATGATGAAAAATAAAGTTGATTCTATCATTAGTACCACGAAAGACTCAATTTGGGAATTGGAGATGATAACCAACACTATTTTTGGTGACAAACCAACTTCTTACTATGGAAAGCAGAAGAAATCTTAATGGGCTTTAGTATTGGCCACTATATGGGAATCCCATCCATAAATACTTTCCCTCTGTCTTATCTTTTGTGAGTCTCGAATAATCCACACATTAATTTATCAACTCCTACGATGATGATCCAAGCTTCAATACAACAAATTCTATGGCACTTCCTAGGGCAATCTTTTATACGGTGAGGCAGTGCGGAAGTGTATTTCATGGAGCAGAAAGATGTGAGCAGTAGGTATGGGCATCATGCTTGCATGGAAGTTTATATTTTGGTATTGTAAGCCAGCATACAGGGTTGAAACTCCACATAGAGATTTAAGAGTAATGGAATCACAAAGAAAGTTGTAGTTGTTACCCGTTTAAACACAAAAACCAAATGTGATAGCCAGATAAGCCAATTTGCCATCAAATCATAGGGAGAGGTCCGTTTCTCAAAAAGACACCTCTTAAGAGAGGATAACTCTGACCTGTATTGTGTTGGATTCTTGGGTAATATTCTGAGAATTGACCAGATTTACTTCAACGATATTGTCCTCACGTCTACAGGCACAAATATGGGATTGACTTGGATCATGAAGATGAACATGGTGAATGATGCCAAAAGTGTAAATGAGAAGACCCTTAAAAGGATATATCTAGTTGTAGACAGATGAGCTTCCCCACTGAACCAATGTGAGGTTGCCACTGTGTGTACCATAAAGAACCTCACTTCCAACACAGGAAGCATCTAGAGGGGTAAATTTGAGCCCTATTTGAGCCTCCCCTAAAATCCAAGAGACCCAAATGGAATGAGGGTTGGAAAGTGCAAGAGCAAGATCGCTTCTTGTTCGAAGAGAAGGATTGAAACATTTTGTTATAGGGTTGAATGGCCCCTCCACAGTTATTGGGATTGACACTCCCTTGCCAACTAATAGTAACAATTCTACTAATAACAATAGTACTGGATTTGTTCCCATTTCACCCTGATTGCATTCAAATTGCATATTAGAATAGGCATAACTGATCATACATAGAATGCATCTTCTTGCCCTTGGTGTTTGTAGGGTATATTCTGAGGATATCACAAACAGACAAATATTCATATTTGAAAATGGGGCAATGTCTCTTCAGAATATTGGATTCACATTTAACCATAACTAAAATTAATTAAAATTTAGAGATAGACATTACGTCACAATAGTGGAAGTTCAGGTCACAAGCACAATGAAAGGAAGAAATAAATGACATGAAAGCATTATGAATAAGTGTACTACCCAGAAAATCTGTGCATAGGTGGCTCTCTTGAAGAGATGTACAAGAGAAGCAGGCGAGTGCAATGAGGTTTCAGTTTTATGTGCGTAATGAAATTGCAATAAATAGATTTTAGTTTTTGTTCTAGAACAACAAAGAACTGATGCAAATACCTAATTTGAAAAGAAAGAAGCTTTCCTCCACGGCCTTGGATCGATTTCTCATAAGGTGATTTATTTGTTCTCTATTTGCAGTCCCCTTCAGCTCCTCCAATCTCCCCATTTGATATGATCACCTCCCTTATTTGCTTCCATCTATTTCGCTAATTATCCCTGAGCATCTAGTAGGGAACCGGAGATGATTATCTCCCCCCGATCACATGAAAAATGAAGCATATCCATGACAGAGGTGGCAATGGATTATTTAACACCTCTATTAGAGAAAAAATAGAGTCTTTTATGAAATGGAAATCATTTATGACCACTAAGTGTTGTAACCCCACTAGTATCCAAGGAATCATTGTATTATGCTAAGTATAGTGACGCCACTAATGCAATTTCTATTATTTACAAACTATTATGACATTTTGATGCCATGTAATTATTTTCAGATCTCTAATCATGAGTTAATTCCATTACGAAACTGAGGCAAACATTATGACTCCATAAATAAATATTCTTTCCTATAAACTCTCAAGATCACGCAGAAAACAATTAATTATACAATATCGACCAAGGAAAAAAAATTAAATAAAATTGATGATACTAAGCTATTGGCCTTATAATTCTCCTACATGTTGTTCTACTTTGCAACCAAATAATACCAAACAGTGACCTTATAGGAGAAGGGCATCAAGATTTGGAGACCAATCTTTGGTGATAACAAATTATAAAAACAATTCTAGGGTACCGAAGGGACTCTTACAGGGATAATACTAATACAAAAGGATATCAATGAAAAGAAGAAAAAACTATTTATACATTTGGCTAATGTCAAAAAATGAATAATAAATAATAACAAGACTAAGTTGTAATATCAGGGTTTGCCAAAAACATATAAAAATGTGAGAAAATTAATAACTCCGAGTAGTCTCATAATGAAACCAAATAATGGCAGAAATAAAATATTCATTTCCATAGAACATTGAAATAGAATACAATGAATGAGAAGCCGAAAATCCTAATTTCACAAGATCACAAAATCCAACAAAGAAACACATGATATGTCAAAAGAGGATATCCCAAGAATCATGAAGAATAGAAACTCTGAGTACCAAAAAATGTAGATAGCTAAATAAAATATAGTAGTATCGGTTGAACCAAACTGTTATATCTTTTGACAAATCACCAAACATAACAAAATAATGTCTTAAATAATTACACAAAGAATATTTATTCACTTAGTAAATATTAGGTATTTATAATTTATCTATTGTTTTTTTTATTATTATTATCTATTAAAATTATCGATTTAATTTGTATTTTAAAACAATATTTAATATTCCTCAAAATTAGTTTTATTTACTTAACAAAATAGATTAATAATCTGTTTAATGAAGCCATAGACCAACACTAACCACTCAAAACTACATTCCAAACACATCTCAATGACAACATACCACAAAATAACAGAGACTCACAATCATGCTCCAACCCGACCAAACTAACAAATCCAAGACTAAGCACTCATCCTCATCGAGGATGTTGACAAACTGAGGGACCTCATGTTAACTCCGTTTCACAACTTCCATTGGTATAAAGGCATGCTCAAACCTGCCAATTCAGGTGGAGCCAATTCCTGGTGCCTGCAATCCTGCAGCAAACACAAGGGTCGAATACACCATATATTTATATAATCAAACACACTGTGATAGGGAATCACAGCGTAGTAGGGTACTCAGCATGAGTAATACTACATTGTCCCTTCACAAGGTACATCACCTATATCCACAATAAACAAGTACATCATTAACTAATCAACTAAATAGCACCTCAACCTATAGTCACATGAACATAATAAGACTAACCTACATAATTGATCAACCCATAACTAATCATGTCAAAAACATAATGTACAAATCATAACAGTGTCATCATAATGATGTCAATGTCTGTCATCCTCTATATCAAAATAGTAAACCTACCATCCACATGTCTAACATACCCTAAGTATTCTGAGTATTTTACCTTCTCCTTCATGTTCCTTAGCCCACCACCTCGTCATCCAAGGTGAGAATGGAGGGGCACTACAAAAAGCGCAAGAGGAAACATCATCAACTGGGCCCTCCTTAGAACCTTCTCCATCCACTACAATTCCACCAATAGTCAGGCTTCTGTCAGCTAGGCTACCAGTCCACAATGGTGCGCCTGCACCTGCTACGACCTTCCCACCATTACTGCCATCACCATTTTTCAAAAACACCTTTCCCGCCTGATCACCTTTCCCACAGCTTCTCCCCATGTTTGGTAGTTGTTTCTTTGTTGTCTATTAGTTGTTTCTACCTTGTAAGGACCTTGGATTATTTCTAGTCATTGAGCCTACTATGTAATGGGTGGATACCCTTGTTTCCCATTTTCACTTATTAAAAACAAATCATATGAAAAATATACTTTACATGAAATCGAGAAGAAGATAATTTTATTTCTTGAATAAAATTATTAGAGATACTTGAAACTCACAATATACTCTTTACACAAATTAATAATCTTAAAAATTATCAAAGCTTGTAAATATAAATAATTTTAATAGGAATGAAAATTTTATTTAAAGTATCATGGGTATCAAGGTTAAAAATTAGTCAATAGAATGATTCGTATGTTTAGAAATTGGGAGCTATTATCTAATAAAGCTCCCTAAATGCCTTCCAACTAATATTTCTTATTAAGTTCCTTAAATTACACTGCCATGAAAGCTATGATCAATAAAAATGAATTTTATAAAAATTGTCAACAAATCATATAAATTAATGCTCTTTTTGTTACGTAGTTCTTAGTACTATTTGTTAGTTGTTTCGTTGTTGTCTATTAGCTCTTTCTACCCCATAAGGACCTTGGACTATTTAGCCTTTAGGTCTACTATGTAAAGGGTCAAGACTCTTAATGTTCCTTTTGTTCTGTAGTTCTTAGTGTTATTTGTTTGTTGTTTCTTTGTTATCTATTAGTTGTATGTTCTTTTTGTTCTGTAGTTCTTAGTGTTATTTGTTAGCTACTTCTTTGTTGTCTATTTGTTGTTTTTGCCTTGTAAGGACCTTGGACTATTTAGTCCTTGGGCCTACTATGTAAAGGTTCTGTACCCTTGTTTTCCTATTTCATCTTATCAAAAAAATCATATGAAAAATATACTTAATTTGAAATTGAGAAGAAGATAATTTTAATTTTTTAATAAAATTATTAGAGATACCTAAAACTAATAATATATAGTTTATGCAAATTAATAATCTTAATATTTTTTTTTAAATAAAAAGTAAAAAATAAAAGAGGGTAAAAAATTTATTAATCAAAGATAGCAGTACAAAGCATAAAAGTAGAAAGAGGCCCAAATGGGCCCCGAGATAACAAACAAGAAGTCAAGAAGTGGTCATCGAACATCTCACATCCTCCGTGACCAAATCCACCAAATCCTGAGCAAGATCCCCAGGTAAACTGTCCCAATCATCCACCAACTAGGTCCCATTCTTCTCAGAAGCCCATTTGGTGAACCCATCAGCCACCTTATTCCATTCCTGAGGGATATGAGAGAAGGTGATAAAATCAAATAAATCTCCAAGATTGGTGATTTACTTAGCCACCACCACAAGCTACCAACTAACATCATCAAACTGCCTTCTGTTTATTAAGTCTATTGCCACCTGAGAATCTGACTCGTAGATAATCTTCTTCCAGCCAAGGGTATATGCCTTCTTCAAAGCCAAAAGAATAGCCAAGGCCTCCATAAGATTATTAGAGTGCAGCCCCCTATACTCTGAGAAGAAAAAAACAACCACACCACCAATCCCAGCATGCCTAGGGTTACCCCTTGCAGACCCATCAGTATTGATTTTCAAGACTCCAGTGGGAGGGAGCAGCCAATGCCCTTCCCTAGAAACCTTCCTTTTAGAACACCTTATCCGCCCAATCTTGGGCCTTTCGGGACCCCCAAAAAGAATCCCCAGATTACGAATCACTCTAGTATCACTAGGATCCACTGAGGCTGATAGATCACATTTAGCATACAAGGTCTCCTGCAAAGCCCCAAGAATGTGAGACCAAACTTGACCCACTAGCAACTTCTTATCCTGAAAGATCCTATGGTTGCACTCCAACCAGATGTGCCATATAATCAGACTAGGGCCAATTAGCCAAGCTATGTGCAGAAATGAAGTCCTCACCGGAATGGGCCCAAAGTTCTACCAAAACTCCTCTAGAGAAGAAGGGTGTCTGCATTGTAAACTCCAGGCCCCCCACCAAAAATACCAAATAGTCCTAGCAAAAGGGCACTAGAAGAAAAGATGTGAAATAGTCTCAACATTTTTTAGACATAAGAAGCATAGGGAAGGACCTTGGAAGCCATGGTTACAGAGGTTATCCCAAGTCAAACACCTGCCATAAACCACCAACCAAGAGAAGAAATTGCATTTTGGCCAAGAGAATTTATTCCAAATATTTTTCCACCAAGGAACCTCAGCACTACCCTAGGCTTGTCTATCCAAAACACGATACCCTGAAGCAATAGAGAACTTCCCTTTTGGATCCAGACCCCAAGCCAACACATCCCACTCTGGGAGGAAACAATAGACTCTATTAGCCAAAATAGAGGACAACTCTCTCCTATCCTCCAAAGATCCACCCATGGGCCATTCCTGCATATCCTTCCACTGGTAAACAATAGTCTACCCCAAAGCCTGAGGGGCTTTGAAATCCATCACTCTACTCCAACCAGCCTGAACAAAAATCCTACATAAGTCCCCCAAGTGAGGGTGCAAGGAGAGGATAGGCAGGAAGCCATCCTAGGAATCATGCCAAAAAAGAGCATTAGAGCCTCTATTACAGATCCAAAATAGGCCTTGTTTAACCAATGCAACCCCCCTCTTGAGAGTATCCCATATCATAGAACCTCTCCCCAAAAGACTAAAGCGAGGCACCTCAGCACCCTCTACCTCCCCAAGGTACTTGAAGGTAAGGATCCTGGCCTAATACTGATGCTGATATGAACACCATCTCCAGTAAAGCTTAGCAGCCAAAGCTTGTCCATTCCAATATGTCCTACACAAACCTAGACCACCATCCTACTTTGGCCGGTACACAACTTCCCACTTAATTAAGCTCCACTTCTTTGAAAGGAGATTACCCGACCAAAGAAATTGCTGACAGAGGCCCTCAAAATATTTGATGAAACTTGTGGGAGCCATCAATCGAAAGCACCTATATATAGGAAGGCCCTGAACCACGGACTTCAACAAAGTAACTCTACCCGCTGTAGATAATCATATATAGGTCCAGTGGTAAACCAGGCCAAAAAATTTATCCATCACATCTTTCCAAAAACACCTGGGAAGTGGACGCACATCCAGAGGGATGCCAAGGTAAATAAAGGGAAGTTTCCCCACCTAAAACCTTAAGATCTTGACAATACACTGCTGAATAAGCTTGGGGGTATTAAAGAAATAAATGCAAGACTTACTTTCATTAATGCTTTGACCAAAGGCAGCCAGGTAACAATCCAAAATCTGATGCAAAGCAATCGCTTCAACCACCTTAGCAACACCCATCAAAGCCGTATCATCCACAAATTGAAGATGAGTTTAAGGAGGAAGAGAATTGCTCCATTTCTATCCCTAAAAGAGCCCATTCATAACACAAGACTTAATGAATCTCCCCAGGCCTTCAGCCATCAAGATGAACAAATATGGGGATAAGGGGTCCCCCTGTCGAAGAACTCTAGAAGCACCAAACATATCTGAAGGCTCCCCATTTATGAGAACAGAAAATGAGGAGGTCCTTACATAGCTCATAACCTAATCAATCCACTCACAAATGAACACGAAGGCTCTGAGAATTTTGATCAAAAAACCCTAGTTAACTCTGTCATAAGCTTTAGCCATGTCCAACTTTATAAACATAGCCTTTTCCTTAGAAGAAGCCATAGAGTGAATAGTCTCAGCCGCAATAACTACTTCGTCTAAAATCTGTCTACCTACAACAAAGCCCCCTTGTTCCTCTGAGATCAAATTATCAAGACATGGCTTCAAACATTCAACAATTACCTTTGTAATGATTTTATACACCACATTGCACAAAGCAATTGGTGAAAAAGATCTAGAGAATCAGCACCCTTAGGTTTTGGGATAAGAGAAAGAAATGTGGCATTCATGGATCACAACATTTGTTTATTCCTAAAAGACTCTTGCACCACCTCCAATAGATCAAGGTTGATAACTTCCCAAAATTCCTAAAAGAACTCAGCCAGAAACCCATCAGGACTAGGAGCCTTCTCTTTTTTCAACTGAAACACCACATCCTCCAACTCCTTCAAAGAAATAGGTTTAAAAAGAGAGGCATTCATATCTGTAGTCACCAGAGAGAGAATACAAGCTAGGATAGAAGCTTCCTCCTCACTAGCAGGTGGGGTATCTTTAGCAAAAAGAGCAGAGAAAAATTGAACTGCCTCACTATAGATCCCTGAAGAGGAAGAAAGAACAGAACCCTTAGGAGAGCGGAGAGAAGAGATAAAGTTACCTTGTCTTCAAGCCTTCACTAATTTATGAAAGAAGGAGGTATTCCTATCCCCTTCCTGAAGCCAATCAACACGGGCCTTCTGTTTCCAAAAAATTTCCTCACGAAGCTCCCATTCCTCAAGGTCTTAGCCCATACTAACCTCAAACCTACTTAAATTCGCATCCAGACCTTGGTCCTAAATCTACCTGGTAATAGAATCCAAGCGCTCCTAGGCAACCCTTTTCCACTGAAACACATTGCCAAACTGATACTTATTCCAATTTTTCAATTTATACTTCACATATTGAAGCCTCTTCACAAAAGAGTACATAGCTGTACCAAAACCAAGTTGTCCTTCAGTCCACCATCTAGAAACCAAGTAAAAAAGACTCTCCTCCCTGAGCCACATAAGATGAAATCTAAAAGTTTGTTTCTTAGGACCATCAGCCAAACAGGTAGAAAATTTGATCGGCCAATGGTTTGATCCTCATCAATCTAAAATTTTAGAACTTGACAGCCACTTGTCACCCACCCAAAAAATAGGAAACAAAAAACCTGTCTAACCATTCAAAAATGGCATCATCCCTAAGCCTCCTATTATTCCAAGTAAACATGCCATTTGAAGGTTTGATATCCACAAGTTGGAGCTGAGCCAAATTATCCCTTAGAAGATCAGAAGAGGGGTCTAAGTGAGGCACACCCCCCCTTTTCTCCTCGAGGGAGGCAATTGCATTAAAGTCACCTACCATAATCCAGGGGAGGAAGGGATCCAACGATCTCAAAAGATTGATATGAGACCACAAGAGAGTCTTACCAGGGACATCCGTCGGAGCATAAATGTTAGAAAGAAGAATTCTTTACCCTATCTCCAAACTAATTGCAACCAGAGAGATGGAAAATCTACTAGAGATCCACCAAATAGGAGAAATTCACCGAGGATCCCAAAGGCAAGCAAGACCCCCTGAGCTTCCTTGCGCACCCACACACTGGCAAAACCCTCTATTCTAAACCTTAGAAACACACTACATCATACCATCCATAGATAACTTCATCTCCTAGAGGAAAACCACATCTGGAGAATGAGCACTAACCAAGTCCCGAATAGCCTTTTGTCTAGGGATGCTATTCATACCCCTTACATTCCATGATAACACAATCATCGTGAAGGGTGAGAGAAGTGAGTATCCAATGTCTTCACCAACCCAGATTCCACCAATGTCTCTCCAGCCATCTTAACTTTCTCCTGATCCTTCTTCCTCCCCACCTTTTGGGGCTTATCAGGAGCACACTTTTTCAAGGATTTTTGCTGTAGACCCAAAATAGGAGAAGAAGAGAGGGATTTTTCTTACCAGTCTTCCAAACCCAGTCCACTAGTTAAACTCACCCTTTCTTCTGAAGAGGCCATGGGGGTTTCCACCAAACCACAAGAGTCCCCAAACCCAGCATCAGGGGGAGAAGCAACTGAATCCATCACCACCCCCGAAGCCACCACATGAGCTAGGACCGAAGTAGTGATAGGCAAAGACTTAGAATTATGATCAACTAAAGGAGAAGCTTCAACTTGTATGTCATAAGAAACCCCCTCCTCATGGACTAATTCATCTAAAGCCTCAAACTTGTTAAAAGTCTCCTCCTCTTGACGATCCCAAAGAGTCCTCTTCTGACCCTGATTCTTGTTTTGTGCCTTAACTAACACAAAGCCATTTTTATCCATTACCACCCCCTGCATGGGTGCTTTACCCTTTTCTACCCTTGGATTAGATGGAGCCTTCACATTATCTGAACCACCAGCACCCGAGGCACGAGAGCACCTCCTTTGAAGATGGCCATACTGATGGCATAGCTAGCACCTGAAAGGTAAAGTCTGATAGTCTAACTGTTGAGTCCAGGAGCTAGACCCAATAGTCAAATCAATAGAATCTAGTAGAGGCTGGCTCAGATTAATCTCCACACAGACCTAGGCATAGGAAAAAAATTGCTTCTCTAGAGTTTCCTGAGATGGGCCAATAGGCTTCCCTAGCAGTAACGCAATTGATTGTAGAATATCCTGTCACCAACATTCCAATGGCAACTGAGGAAAACGAACCCACACCGGCACCTTTGAGGGCAGCTCTACCGCCGAATTAAAGCATGCATGCCAAGGCTTCATGAAAAGGCCAACTTGATTATAAAAGTAGGGCCCTCCCTCAAAAACCTTGTTACAATCAGAGATACATGAAAAGACCACTAGAAAGAAGTTATTTGCAGCTAGCAAGATTTCAAAATCACCTTCTGGATTCCATGACTTGTGAATCCAGGGTTCCAAGAAAGGCATTGAAACCCTCAATCCGATAAATTTACAGATTAAAACATGTTTTCTATAATACTCCAGGTCCTCGGCTACCACCTCTGTTTGAATCACCATCTTCGAATGAACTTGAGTTCTTTCCAAGCATCCCTTTATCTTGTGTAATTTCAAAGCACCAGTGCTCAAAACCCCAACATCAGGTGGGGATGAATGAGGAAACCCATCACCAACCCCTACCATAGTAGCATCCCCCGACGTCTCACCCAAAGGCACAGACCCTACCATTAGAAAAACCCCTCAAACCCTCGTACCCCACACTTGAACTGAACAATGCACAAACTCAAACCCCCCCCCCCCCCCCCGAAAGATAAAAACCCCACCTCTTGCTAAAAACAACCCCCACAGAGCCCAATCTGCAAAGAAAAAATGGATGCAACAGAGAACAAACACATGCAGACCATGACCTTCTACAGGTCACGGGACTGCACAAAGCTCCCATGCACGTGCTTCATCCCCAATACCCTAAATAATAATCTTAAAATTTTATCAAAACATGTAAAAGTAAATAATTTAAATAGGAATGAAAATTTTGTTTAAATTATCATGGGTGTCAAGGTTAAAAATTATTCAATAGAATAATGTATATGTTTAGAAATTAGGAGCTATTATCTAATAAAACTCCATAGATACCTTCTAACTAATATTTCTTATTAATGTTCCTTCAATTACACTATCATGAAAAGTGTTATCAATGAAAATGAATTTATAAAAGTTATCCACAAATCATATAAACTAATGTTCCTTTGTTGTGTAGTTCTTAGTGATTTTTGTTAACCATTTCTTTGCTATCTATTAGTTGTTTCTACTCTATAAGGACCTTGGACTATTTATTCTTTGGGCCTACTATGTAAAGGGTCAAGACTCTTGTTTTCTCATTTTATCTTATCAAAAACAAATCATATGAAAAATATACTTAACTTGAAATTGAGAAGAAGATAATTTTAATTTTTTAGTAAAATTGTTAGAGATACCTGAAACTAACAATATACACTTTATACAAATTAATAATCCTAAAAAAATATAAAAACTTGTTAAAAAGGTTTTGGATCTCTATTGTTCAGCTTCAGGCCAAAAAGTGAATAAGGATAAATCTACGATTTTTTTCTTTCATGTTAGTCCATTGCTTCAAGGGAAATTTTCAAATTACTTAGGCTTCAAAATAGATGTACTTACCTCAAAATATTTAGGCATTCCTCTCTTTGATGGAAGTGTGGGAAGTTGTTTTTGGAAAAGACTTATTGAGAATGTTAAAGGTAAAATTGCTTCTTGGAAAGGCAAATGGTTAACTCTAGCAGGTAAGATTCTCATGATTTAATCAGTACTTTCATCTATTCCAATTTATATCTTCTAAGTTCTAAAAGTTCCAAAAGGTACCTTAATGATCTTTGTAGCATTTTTAGAAAATTCCTATGGAACGGGTCAAAAGAGGAAGGTAGGAAGATCCCATTGATCTCTTGGGATAAGATTTGTATTCCAAAACAGTTAGGAGGAACGGGTATTCATAATATTGAAAATCAGAATCATGCATTAGGAGAAAAATTGGTTTGGTAAATGTATGATAATCTAGAGGCTAAATGGTGCAGAATTACACAAGTAAAATACTTAGATTTAGTTGATCCAACAAGGATTTTCACCATCCAAAATCTAGAAATAGGTTCTAAGATTTGGAATTTCATGATTGATTCCAGGGTGGTAATTTTGCCTTTTATTTCTTGGGCTATCCATGATGGTTGTTCAACTTTATTTTGAGATGATTCTTGGGACAATCATCCTCCTCTTTCTAGTATAGAGGGGTTGAATGAGGCTAAAGAGATTCTTAGTTAGATTTGGGGAGTCAGAGTTAGAGATTACTTAGAGTTAAATGAAAATTGAAATCATTTGGGTGCAAGTTGGAAAGATTTTTCCAATGCTCCAATCCCTCCTTCCCAAAAAGTTTGTTTTATAAATTTCTCAAGAAAAGAAGGGTTTTGTTATCAGGAACCCCAGATGAAATTATGTGGACTCCTTCTAAGTCTAGGAAATACACAGTGAAACAAGGATACCAAAGTCTCAGGGGAAGAAGTGTGGAAGATTCTCCAAGATGGCCTTTCAAACTTTGTTTATCTTTGTTTGGATTGTTTATTTTTGTCAAAGGTACTCGGAAAAGGGTCCCATTTAGTATTTGATGAATCAAATTGTTTATTTTTGTTAAAGGTACTCAGAAAAGGATCTGATGAATGGGATTGTTTATTTTTGTCAAAGGTACTCCAAAAAGGGTCCCTTTTACTACTGCTGAATCACATTGTTTATTTTTGTCAAAGGTACTCAGAAAAGGGCCCCTTTTAGGGAGCTGAACCATGACTTATGTTAACAAAGATAAACTCCATAGAATTTACCACTATAGTACATGAAAATATTTGGAAAGTCCAATTGAGAACAAAACAACCATTTTTTTTAAATAAATGTTAAAATGTTTATGTGTTCACATTGAACATAGTGAAAGTCTCAAAGAGGGGTCCTCAAAACTTGTAAAAGTAAATAATTTTAATAGCAATGGAAATTTTGTTTAAATTATCATGGGTATCAAGGTTAAAATTAGTCAATAGAATAATTCATATGTTTAGAAATTGGGAGCTATTATCTAATAAAGTTTAGATGCCTTCCAACTAATATTTCTTATTAATGTTCCTTAAATTATGCTATCATGAAAAGTGTTATCAATAAAAATGAATTTGATAAAAATTATCAACAAATCATATAAATTAATGTTCTTTTTATTCTGTAGTTCTTAGTGTTGTTTGTTAGTTGTTTCTTTGTTGTCTATTAGTTGTTTATGCCTTGTAAGGACCTTAGACTGTTTAGTCTTTAGGCCTACTATATAAAGGGTTGGGACCCTTGTTTTCACATTTTATCTTATCAAAACAAATCATATGAAAAATATGCTCAGCTTGAAATTGAGAAGAAGATAATTTAATTTTTTAAGAAAATTATTAGAGATACCTGAAACTAACAACATACACTTTATACAAATTAATAATCTTTAAAAAATATCAAAACTTATAAAAGTAAATAATTTTAATAGGAGTGAAAATTTTGTTTAAATTATCATGGGTATCAAGGTTAAAAAATAGTCAATAGAATAATTTATATGTTTAGAAATTGCCAACTATTATCTAATAAAGCTTTGTAGATGCCTTCCAACTAATATTTCTTATTAATGTTCCTTAAATTACACCGTCACAATTAATATTTCTTATTAATATTCCTTAAATTACACTATCATCAAAAGTGTGATCAATGAAAATAAATTGTATAAAAGTTAATAACAAATCATATAAATTAATGTTCTATTTGTTATTTAGTTCTTAGTGTTGTTTGTTAACTATTTCTTTGTTGTCTATTAGTTCTTCTTGTAAGGACTTTAGACTCTTTAGTCTTTGGGCCTACTATGTAAAGGGTGGGGACCCTTGTTTTCTCATTTTATCTTATAAAAAAAATCATACTAAAAATATACTTAACTTGAAATTGAGAAGATAATTTTATTTTTTTAATAAAATTATTAGAGATACGTGAAACTAACAATATACACTTTATGCAAATTAATAATCCTAGAAAATTATCAAAACTTGTAAAAATAAATAATTTTAATAGGAATGAAACTTTTGTTTAAATTATCATGGGTATCATTGTTAAAATTTAGTCATTACAACAATTTATATGTTTAGAAATTGAGAGCTATTATCTAATAAAACTCCCTAGATGCCTTCCAACTAATATTTCTTATTAATGTTTCTTGAATTAGTGCTATTTGTTAGTTGTTTCTTCCTTGTAAGGACCTTGGATTATTTCTAGTCTTTGGGCCTACTGTGTAATGGGTCCTACCCCTATTTCACATTTTAACTTATTAAAAACAAATCATATGAAAAATATACTTAACTTGAAATTGAGAAGAAGATAATTTTATTTGTTTAATAAAATTATTAGAGATACTTGAAACTAACAATATACACTTTATACAAATTAATAATTTTAAAAATTATCAAAACTTGTAGAAGGAAATAATTTTAATAGGAACGAAAATTTTGTTTAAATTATCATGGGTATCAAGGTTAAAAATTAGTCAATTGAATGATTCATATGTTTAGAAATTGGGAGCTATTATCTAATAAAGCTCCCTTAATGCCTTCCAACTAATATTTCTTATTAATGTTCCTTAAATTACACTGCCATGAAAGCTATGATCAATGAAAATGAATTTTATAAAAGTTATCAACAAATCATATAAATTAATGTTCTTTTTGTTATGTAGTTCTTAGTACTATTTGTTAGTTGTTTCTTTGTTGTCTATTATCTATTTCTACCCTATAAGGACCTTGGACTATTTAGTCTTTAGGTCTACTATGTTAAGGGTCAAGACTCTTAATGTTCTTTTTGTTCTGTAGTTCTTAGTGTTATTTGTTTGTTGTTTCTTTGATGTCTATTAGTTGTATGTTCTTTTTGTTCTGTAGTTCTTAGTGTTATTTGTTAGCTGCTTCTTTTTTGTCTATTAGTTGTTTTTTCCCTGTAAGGACCTTGGACTATTTAGTCCTTTGGCCTACTATGTAAAGGTTCGGTACCCTTGTTTTCCTATTTTATCTTATCAAAAAAATCATATAAAAAATATACTTAACTTGAAATTGAGAAGAAGATAATTTCAAAATTTTAATAAAATTATTAGAGATACCTAAAACTAATAATATATAGTTTATACATATTAATAATCTTAAAATTTTATCAAAACATGTAAAAGTAAATAATTTAAATAAGAATGAAAATTTTGTTTAAATTATCATGGCTATCAAGGTTAAAAATTAGTCAATAGAATAATGCATATGTTTAGAAATTGGGAGCTATTGTCTAATAAAACTCCATAGATGCCTTCTAACTAATATTTCTTATTAATGTTCCTTAAATTACATTTTCATGAAAAGTGTTATCAATGAAAATGAGTTTTATAAAAGTTATCAATAAATCATATAAACTAATGTTCCTTTTAGTTGTTTCTACCCTGTAAGGACCTCAGACTATTTATTCTTTCAGCCTACTATGTAAAGGGTCTAGACTGTTGTTTTCTCATTTTATCTTATCAAAAACAAATCGTATTAAAAATATACTTAACTTGAAATTGGGAAGAAGATAATTTTAGTTTTTTAGTAAACTAACAATATACACTTTATACAAATTAAAAATCTTTAAAAAATATCAAAACTTGTAGAAGTAAATAATTTTAATAGGAATAATTTTTTAAAAAATTATCATGGGTATCATGGTTAAAAGTTAGTCAATAGAATAATTCATATGTTTAGAAATTGGGATCTATTATCTAATAAAGCTCTATAGATGCCTTCCACCTAATATTTTTATTAATGTTACTTAAATTGCACTATCATAAAAACTGTGATCAATGAAAATAAATTTTATAAAAGTTATCAACAAATCATATAAATTATTGTTTTCTTTTTTTGTTTTGTAGAATTCTAGTGTTGTTTGTTAGCTATTTCTTTGTTGTCTATTACATGTTTCTACCCTATAAAGACCTTGGACTATTTATTCTTTGAGCCTACTATGTAAAGGGCAGGGACCCTTATTTTCCTATTTTATCTTATCGAAATCAAATCATATGAAAAATATACTTAACTTAAAATTGAGAAGAAGATTACTTTATATTTTTTAATAAATTTTTTAGAGATACCTAAAACTAACATTATACACTTTAACCGTCGAAAATTGATAGGGATGCTCTGCTAGGGTTTTTAGGTTTTCTAGGATTTTGATAGTTTGCTTTTTGTGTGCTGGT
The DNA here is from genome assembly GCA_027924645.1 of Cunninghamia lanceolata. NCBI lineage: Eukaryota > Viridiplantae > Streptophyta > Pinopsida > Cupressales > Cupressaceae > Cunninghamia > Cunninghamia lanceolata. Next base: position 2,851,190 of record BSBN01000984.1, read on the forward strand.
TGGGGATGGAGGTTGCTGTAGTTGGTAGTACCTCTAGTCCCTTGCCCGTTTCATACTCTGCTAAGCCTACAAACTAGAAAAAAATTTTGATGGGATAGGTGGACTCTCCTCATAATGGACAGATAGTGGTCTGTCACCAAAAGGAGATGGATGAAGGGTCTTCCCTTGTGGTTCCTAACAATCTGGTGGATACGATTGTCACTTATATGGATCTTTATCTGGTTGGCAAGTTCTTCTCTCTCCAACCCAGCATTGAGATGGTTTGCAAATGGGTCTCCAATCGTTGGCTTGTTAAAGGAAGTGTGACTATCATGGGTATGGCACAAGGGCTATTCCTATTTCACTTCACCAGCAAAGAAGACATGTTGGCTATTTTATCTAGAGGAACATGGCTTTATGGTACCCATTCACTTTCATTGGGTTGTTGGAGACCAGGGTTTGACCCTAGTGCTGATCTTAATAAAATTGCCCCGATATGGGTTCGTCTACCTATTTTTCCCTTAGAATACTAGGATGAAACTATTTTTAGTTCCATTCTAATACTTTTGGTCATTTTGTTACCCTTGATAACTTCACACGCACCAAATCTTGCTTTGTTTATGCAAGATTCTATGTAAATGTGGAAATCAACAAGACTTTGCCCATGTTCATTGACATTAGCTCTAAATATGGAGTCTGGAGGTAGTCCATCACTTATGGGAATTCCATGACTTACTATCATAAATGAAAGAAGAAAGTGCATCTCATTTCGATTGTAAGTTCAAGAAAACTGAGGAAAATACTAATAGGGAAATAGATGTGGATAACATGAATAAGGAGGATACCATTGCTAATGAATCTACTCATTTTAGTAAGGAGAATGTACAGGAAGAAATTGCTTTTGATACTTCACAGGTTTTTTAAGCTAGTTAGGGATGTTGAGGAACAGAACCTCCAACTTCATGAGGTTTCACAACCAAACTTGGAAGATGGCGAGATCTTGAATCAAGTTAAGGAAACCTAGTTAGAGGTTGGTAATTTTGAAGAGGAATCTACTCATTCTGGTAAGGAGAATGCACAGGAAGAAACTATTTTTGATGCTTCATAGATTTCCAAGATGGTTAGGGATCTTGAGGAATAGAACTTTCATCTTCATGACGTTTCACAACCAAACATGGAAGACGGCAAGATTCCAAATCAAGTTAAGGAAACCCAGTTAGAGGATGGTAATTTTGAAGAGGTTCAAGTTGAAGTTGACAAGGTTAAGGAGACGCAGATGAGATGTTTCAAAGAGGAGGAGAATCTAGATAAATGTTCCCCTTTTTGCAATCTGGTAACTTAAGTTCATGTGCACCAGTTACTAAGACTGATTCTAATCAAGAAGCTAGACTGTAGTCAAATAACAATATGCATTTTGCAGCTCAAGAAATCTCTTACTCTTCCCTAAGGAAACTCATTTTGGGTTCTCTCAAAGGAGGGTTATTTACTCCTTATCCAAGACAACAATCTAGTCTACTTCTTGTTTCTCCTAGAGCAACTAGTGCTTCCTTAAGTTACCATGAGGAGTGGATTTCTTAGAAGAAAAAAGGTCGTAAATCAAAAAAGACTGCTGATGTGGGTTTGGATCCTCTAAAAGGTAGACCTAAATTGAGAGAAACTAGACAAAGAGAAGTAGCTAGGGAGATTTCTAATGGTAAGAAAAATACACTGGAAAACTCAAGAAAGTTATTTAAATGAAAATTCTTTCGTGGAATATGAGGGGCCTTAATAACCCCTCAAAAAAATTTGAGGTCAAAAACTCTATTTTTTACCACAAGGTGGATATTATTTTACTTTAGGAAGTTAAAATGTTTGAAGAGAATTTCAAATTGATTGCTGATAGAATCTAGCCTAATGCTTCCTTCTGCATAAGCCCTACTATTGGTTCCTATGGGGGAATAGTTACTATGTGGAATACTTCTAGAATTTGAGGTAAACTCTCTTTTTTGAACAAACACTGTTTGGTGATTAATTTTTCTTTGCCTTCCTTTAGATGGAGTCTAGTTAATGTTTATACCCCTAACACTAGGGTTCTAAAGAAGAATCTTTGGGAGGACTTGGCTAATCAACTTGAATCTCATCTTGATTCTTATTGGATATTGGCGGGTGATTTTAATACCCCTCTATATCCTTCTAAAAAGTTTGGGGGAATTTTGGACTACTCTGATAGTATGTTGGACTTTGCTGATTTTATAAATTCCTTTGGGCTTTTTAACATTGATTTGATGAATTAAAATTTTACCTAGACCAAAAGGAGGAAAGGGGACCAAATGATTCAAGTGAAGCTAGACAGATTTCTTATTTCCAATAATTGGTCAAATATTGTCACCCTTAAACTGATTACTTTGCCTAAGACTATTTTTGATCATAATCCTATCATTCTAGATTGGGCTAATTAGAAGAGGAAAGGCCCATTTCCCTTTAGATTTGAAGCTATGTAGATTAAACATCATGATTTCAGAAATCTTCTTTCTAATTGGTTGCAACTTCCATTTTTGGGTACTCCCACATTTAGACTCTTTAAAAGGTTGATGCATATTAAGAGAGAAGTTTATGGTTGGAATAAATATAGTTTTGGTAATGTCTTTTCCCAGAAAAAGATCTTGTCTGAGAAGCTGGTTGATATTCAATATAAGATTGCTCAAGGAGATACTTCTGATACTTCTATGCAATTAGAGAATGATCTAATTAGACATTGGAAGAATTTAATGTACAAAGAAGAGTTATTCTGGAAATAAAAATTTAGAGTGCAATGGCTTAAGGAGGGTGATCATAATACAACTTTCTTTCATGTTTCTGCTCTAAAGCATAGAAAATGTACCTCTATTTCCAGAGTGAGATTGGAGGATGGTAGAATGATTACTGAAGATGAGGAGATTAGAGATCATGCTATCATCTTCTTTCATAAATTACTATCTAAACAGGGTACGAGTGCTGACAATTCTCAGATTGTTAATCAGCTTCTGAATAACATTCCTCCACTGATTTCTAAAAAAGACAATGTTGATATTTTAAAACCTATCTCTGAGGAGGAGGTTCGTGTTGTGGTCTTTTCTATGGGCCCTTTCAAAGCTCCAGGCCCATATGGCTTTCCCCCTTTAATCTTCCAAGAATTCTAGGACATAGTGGGATTTGATGTCACTGCTCCTGTCAAAGATTTTCTCAAAATTAGGAAATTACTGAAACAACTAAATAATACCTTCATTGCCCTTGTTCCTAAGAAGCCTAATCTGGAGATGCTTACTAACTTTAGGCCTATTAGCCTCTGTAACACAATCTATAAAATTTGCACAAATCTTTTGGTGGTTAGATTCTAATCCCTTCTTCACAAAATTATCTCTCCCTCATGGAAGGGATTTGTTCTAGGGAGACAGATCTTAGATGATGTCATTACTACTCATGAAACTATTCATTCTATGGACAAGAGTCGCATCCTAGGTATGCTTCTCAAACATGACATTTCTAAGGCTTATGATCGGGTATCATGGCATTTTTTGTTTAAAATCATTCAAAAGCTTTAACATAATGATAAGGTATCCCTTCTTATCAAGGAAGCTATTCCTATTGCTAAATACTCTGTCCTTGTTGATGGGGTTCCTAGGGGTTTCTTTTCTCCCACTAGGGGAATAAGACAGGGAGATCTTTTGTCCCCCTACCTTTTTATTATGCTATCTAGAGCTCTTGGCAGATCAGTCCTCAACAAGATTGCCTCAAAAGAATTAATTGGGATTAAACCAACTTCTTCTCTCTCTTCGATGCCCATTCAGCAGTTTGTGGATGATACCATTCTTTTTGGTATTTCCTCTATTTTAGAAGCTTCAAGATGGAAATCTTTACTCAATGATTATGCCATGGCTTCTAGTCAGCATATTAATTTTCAAAAAGATAATGTCTTCTTTTTTAATACTCCAAGGGATCTTCAAAGGAAAATTACTAATATCCTTGGATGTATAGCTACTGAGCTTCCCTCAGTCTATCTTGGTCTCCCTTTAACTACAAAGGAAGTTACTCCTGGTTTTTGGCATAACATCATCGAAAGAACTCAAAAGAAATTGCTGGGCTGGAAAGACAAACTTTTAAGCAGTGCAAGTAAATTGCAGCTTCTAAGGGCTTCTCTTCGGGATATACCTACTTACTTTTTATCATTATTTAAAATGCCTAGATATCTAGCTGACAAACTGGAGCAAATCTAGAGAACTTTCTTATGGACTGGTACGGAGGGAAAAAAGTGAATTTCTCTAGTTAAATGGGACAAAGTCTGTCTTCCCAAGTCTCATGGTGGGCTCAACATCAGAACCATCCAAAAAATGAACAAGTCTCTTTTGTCAAAGATTATCTTGAACTTCATAAATAGGGACACTAACTGGGGAGGTATTATAAAGGCTAAGTACTTACGAGACTCTGGCAAATATTGTTTTCTCAATTAAGAGGGTCTTCCTCAAGGATCTGTTGTCTAGAATAAAATGATTAAATCCATAAGTCTTGTTAATAAGGGAATGAAATGGAAACTTGGTGATGGATCTCTCCTCAATTTTTGGGAAGATCCTTGGTTCACGGATGGACCTCTCTCTAATCAGATGGGAAATGAATCTATTGTTGCTCTTGCTAAACAATTTTTTAGCACTAAAGTTAGCCATTTTATTTATCAAGACCATGGTGTTAGAAAATAGAAAAATCTGTTGGAATGCTATACTAATTATCCCAATCTTAATCACTAGGCTAATGCCCTATAGAAAATGCTTCTTAATACCCAGATTCCTCTTTTTCCCAGAAATGATCAACTTTTTTGGTCTGCTGACAAAAAAGGATGTTTTTCGTTAAATTAGCTTACCATTTGCTAATTGAGAAGGATTTTATGGATGACATTTGGAGGAAAGTCTAGAATTACAAACTCCTTCCTAAGGTTAACTTTTTTTGGTGGACAGTAGTTCATAATAAGATATTCACCTAAGACAATCTTTAACGAAGGGGTCTTCAACTGGTTAATAGATGTGTCATGTGCTTGAAAGAGGAAGAATTTGTCTCTCATCTTGTTTTGCACTGTGAATTTGTGACTGATATTTGGAGCAAAGTCATTTTGAATTTTGGCTTACAATGGGTTTGCAATAAGGAAATAAGAGAACTCATTGTTAACTGGATCCCTCCTCTATCCCATCCTTAGTTAGTGGAACTATGGAATCAAACTATTCCTTTTGTTGCTTGGTTCATTTGGAAGGAAAGAAATAATAGAATTTTTAGAGAAACTACTAGGAATCCTTCATAGGTTTTCTATTCTTTATCTAAGGCCCTCCTAGAAAATGTTTCTAATTCCAACATCAAAACTACTGATAAATCTCTTTCTCAGTATGAGGTCCTTGTGGCTTCAAACTGGGGGATTATTAATCAAATTCCTACATTTGATGATTCCAAATGCCTTAGAAGGTTAAATACTATTTCGACTCCCCCAGACCCAAGCTGGCTTAAACTAAATTTTGATGGTGCTGCTAAGTAAAATGGCAAGGCTAGTGGAGGACGAGTTATAAGGAATGATAAAGGAGATTTAATTGTTGCTTATTCTAGAGGAATTGGGAACCAGACTAGTAACTTTGTTGAAGCTTCAACTCTTTTATGGGGTCTAAAGTTGGCTATATCTCTGGGGATTTGCCAACTTCATGTTCAGGGTGACTCAAAAATTATTATTCATACTCTCACTAAAGCTTCGGAATGTGGATGGCAACTTAGAGACATTGTGTCTAATATTCAAAAACTTATACAAGCCATTCCTATCATTTCCTTCTCTCATATTTATAGAGAAGGGGACACTGTTGCTAACAACCTGGGAAATTTTGGATAGTAGTTTCAAAACTAGTGTTGTTGGCGCCATTTTCATAATATCCTGTTCCAACTTGGGGATATCATTCTAAAAGAGCAAGTAACCATATGATGATGACACATCACTTTACTTGGCTTACCTACATGGCTTGTCTTTTAACACAGGTCATGCTGATTAGACACTTTGCTAGTTATTGGAGTGATTTCAAACAGTTATGCACACATGTGAAGGATGGGCAGTTAATGAGATATTATTGCATAAAAATTTGGGCTATCGATGTAATGATTGCCCTACATTTTCTCGTATTTATGTTATTCCCTTTTTCATTATTATACATTGCTCTGTGATCAAAGTTTCTTGAATTCTTCACAATATTGTTAGGAGCCTCTGGGTTAGAGATTTTCAAACTTTTTCTGCTTCTTTCTCTGAGCTCTTTGGGGTTTGTTGGTTTTTCATTATGGGAGGGGACAAGATCAGAACTGAACCTAATAACTATAGGGAATTTAAAGATAATGCCCTGGTCTAGTATTATTTTAAAGAAGGTGGTATCACTCCGTTCCTTGAGTGTTTGAATGGGCATGATGAAAATTTGTCCATTCAATTTGCTCAGTCATGGGAAAATTGTAAGGTTCAAATTGGGAATATCAGTTTTGAGGTTTTAGAGAATGGAATTGCTATGGCTGTGGGTTTATCTGCTAAGGGTACAAAGCTACAAAAGAAGTCTAGGGTTTTAGATGCCTAGAACCAAAAACTATTCCTTGGTGAAGGTGAGGAGTTGGTGCCCTATCAGGGAGGATTTGAGAGAGCCAGACTTCCTAAACCGTGGGTGGATATGTGATATATGGTGATGAAGTACTTCACTCTAGAGGGTTGTTTCACCAAGTTCTATTACTATCACCTTCTTTTGTTAAACCACTTCTGAAGGAATGCTACTATTAGTTTCTATTTCTATCTTTTTTCATCTCTTGAGTGCTCTGTTCAACATGTTAAGAAGATTTTTCTTAAAAACCTGATGAAAAGCCTATTTCCCTCCATGAAGAGCTTATCCATAGGTTATACCAATTTCACTTAGCTCTGTCCCCTCCTTCTATTCAGCCCTCTGGCCTTGAACCTCTTGCTGATACCCCTGCTACCTCTATGAAAACTAGTCATACTACTCCTAAGTTATTTCTTGAAGCTACTACTTCTTCTGGTACTCCTAAATCTCATACTATCAAAAATGTTAAAACCCCTCTTACCAAGTCCAAATTGAAATGTAAAAAACATCTCTCTAATTCTGCCGTGGAAGCTAATCTTTTGAAAGAAGACATTGGGGATTCTGGACCCCAGAATGAACAAGAACTGGTCAGGGAGGGACCCTCAAGAAATTTGAAAAAAGTCAAATTGTAGGGTAAATTTGATGTTGTTAGGTGGTCTGGTCGTATTGTTGGCAAACCGACTCCTAAGTTGAAGTTGATTGATTACTTTGAAAGCAATACTGAAGCCTCTACTCAAGAGGGGGAGGATAAGTCCAAGAGTGATGATGTTCAAGAGGTTGTTGTTAAAGATTCAAGTGGTCTTGAGGCGATTGATGGGCAAGAAATACATGTGGAGACCTTTGATACTGAGGGCAATAAAGGGTTTGAAAATTTTGTTCCCATTGGTGACTGTATTGATGTGGGAGCTACTACTACTCATGTGGAGGCTATTGGCACTAATGATAACAATGGGAAGGATGTTCACTCTGTTCCCACTGAGGTTCCTACTAACCTTGATTTTATTCGGGAGGACTGTAACAATGCTAAAGGTGGTATGGAGAAGGAAGTTAATGAGGAAGGTAATCATTCTAATGTTTTGACTCAATTGAAGGAGTGAGTAGATTTTCTAGAGAAGAGGGTCTTTTCTCTTGGAATATTCATTACAAGCATGCTTTGTAGGCCCGCTATGGCTAATCACTCTCTACTACAGGAACATGAAGTCCTCACTCATGGTGTTGATGATGATAGGGTTAAGGAATTCAATAGAATGTTTGAGTTTCTTTTTAAAGGCTGGGAAGATACCCTTTCCTAGTCTTCTTTCTAAGCTCTCTATTAGCTAGTTTTTTACTAATAATTTCTTTTTGTTGTATATCAGTTGTATGTAAGTTGTCTGTGGTGGTTCTAGGTCTTTTCATCTTTTGAGCCTTTTTTGCCCTTTTTGGGTTCTACTTTGTAAGGGTTTGGCCCCTGGTTTTGCTGCCTTATACTATAAAAAACATTATACACTTTAAACAAATTAATAATCTTAAAAAAATATTAAAACAATTTTGTAAAAGTAAATAATTTTAATAGGAATGAAAATTTTGTTTAAATTATCATGGGTATTAAGGTTAAAATTTAGTCAATAGAATAATTCATATTTTTAGAAATTGGGAGTTATTATCTAATAAAGCTCTATAGACGCCTTCAACTAATATTTCTTATTCATGTTCCTTGAGTTACATTGTCATGAAAAGTGTGATCAATGAAAATAAATTTTATAAAAGTTGTCAACAAATCATATAAATTAATGTTCTTTTTTTTTTGTAGTTGTTAGTGCTATTTATTAGCTATTTCTTTATTGTCTCTTAGCTCTTCTACCCTATAAGGGCCTTGGACTATTTAGTCTTTGGGCCTAATATGTAAAGGGTTGGGATCCTTGTTTTCCTATTTTATCTTATCAAAATGAAATTATATGAAAAATATAATTAACTTGAAATTGAGAAGAAAATAATTTTAATTTCATAATAAAATTTTAGTGATACCTAAAACCAACAATATACACTTTTTACAAATTAATAATAAGTAAAATTATTTATAAAATAATTAATATTTAAAGGAGCATTTGCAAACTTGAGGTTTAAGTTAAATGTTTTGATAGACTACAAAAATACCTCCTACTTGTTGCGATGCCCCGTCATGCAACCCTAGAGTGCTAGACTAAAAAGTGCAAAATTACTGAATTTTTTTTTTTAAAGCAAGAAATTACATTATTAGTAACCAAAGATATCATAATACACAACATAAAGGAAAGTGTACTTCTAACTCCTCTAGGGAAACATAACTGCATCAGTGCAATGAAAGTTAAACCACACAAGTGATAAACATTATACTACTACTTCAGATAAGAACAACTTTTACATTTACAAGATGGTTTATTTACAAAGTTACAGTACAAGATTACAAGACCGATCGTGTTGGTTTACAAATGAGTACATATGAAAGTATACAACATTACTGAATGTGGGGAGTAATCTGGAACTAGAACTCCTCTGCACAGGACTCGAACTGAATCTCCAAGAAGACTAATGGATAGCTCTGCCACCCAACCATGTGGAACCCTGAGGCCCACCCCTCCGAGCTAGGAGATAACAATGAGGATTCCACCAAGCCAAAGTAATAACATCCAAAATAATAGAATGACAACTGACTTGACACAACTGACTATATCAACAAAACCTGCACAAGACAGAACATCACTCCAGAGGTAACAATGAAAGCAAAGGAGGGAAGTAGCTAAGCTGCAGCAAGGAGAGTATCATCACATGGTCCTAATCATGGGTTATCTAGGCTATCTCTCACTAGAAGCTGGCCCCCATTTATGGTTATCCTAGCAACCCTTTGGCACTAGCCCCATAGCGTGACACATGCGGAGCCAACACATCCTTTCATGTGGACACAGAGGTCAACCTTGCCGACCAAGCCTTCTCATCCCATCCTTAGCCTTTGAGAGCACTCAAAGCATGGGTGAGGCAACATACTTATCTTGTTATGTGAAAGACTACCTGACCCAGCTAGATATATTTTAAAAATTATCACTTGATTACAACTTCCATGGGGTTATCTAGGTAGTCACTTTGGGCTCCAGCCCCACCATGAAATCCACTCTCCTTTCTACACTAGCTAATCCTATACAACATCTAAAACAAATGACATGCATGGCGAGAGCTATAAGGTATCTAACTTCTCACAACCCATCATGTTACATATACATATACCAAGTTCCATATCCAAGAGACTATCTCCCATTCCTTACAAGACTCAAAAATTTAGTTAACCCATTACATTGACATGCCATAATTTTTGAACCAAAAACCAAGAACTACACCTTTGGAGTTAGATACATAACCAATGATAAGGTGATCATTATCTAACAAGGACAATGCTTACACGTCTTGACACCAAGTACACATGATATCCCTCAGGATTCACACTTCATAGTTAACCAAATCATAGACAAAAAACTCCACCCCAAAGTAAACATAATGATCCAATACAAGCATAAAGATATGACCAGGAAGGAAATCGAACAAATGAGATTCAATAATTCATAACTTAAAACATGGAAATACAAATGAGGTTATAACTTCCTTCGAAGAAATTTAAGCTTACAAAAGGAACAATTCTATACAACTCCAAACATAATTTTTTTCTAGCTAACATTTTAATGACTACCATTTTCTAACAACTTTAAATATATAAATTCTATCAATAATAATAAACTTCCATTCATCAATTATTTTGTATAACTCTAGTCTTTTATACCTAAAAGGAGTACTAGAAAAAGAGTGATAATTTGATTTACAACTAATTTAAAACAAGGTCTAACATTACACGCCATTATGTTATAACCCAAACAACAATATATTTCAAGGACCTAGCGATTACTTGAATACAAGGAATAATACTTTTTATATTATTTTAACTATGCATAAATACACTTTTCTTGTACGCACAAACATCTTACTAAGTATGATTTCCTTAAGATACAACTACCAAAGCAAATTTATTTCCTTTCCCATAAGCAAAATTAACTATCTATCAAATTAAAATTTCAAACAAAACACTACAATATGTACATATTTCCTATTAACATAAGTTACCATCAAACATTTAACTAGCTATAATTCCTTAACAAACAACTACAATACCAATCTATTACACTATCAGAATCACTTCTAATTTACCTTCTAATACTATAATTTCTAGACAATGAACACATTTCGCAAGACCGATCACATGCCATTTAACATTCTACGAATTACAACTTCGAATACAAACATTATAACCTTAATAGTTTTCTATAACCTTAATTTACTATCTAACATCTAACAATTTCTATCAAACCTATATAATTTCCTAACCTATTACCATTTTCAAATACAAATCAATACATATGTGCTTTCTTAAGAGCACAGATTCTATATTATCATGCTACCATTTGAAAATTACTAAAAAAAACCTAACTATAACCCATTCTAAGTTACAAGCTCTACACATATTTCATTAACACCACATTACGACTGCTATGGCTCAATAAATGACTACTATTAACATGCATAATAATAAATTTTTTTGACTAATACTTTACATTTGCTATAAGTTTTAACACCCTATCAACTACCCGGTCTACTACAAGGTGACTGCAGATTACTAATATAACAACTACTAAAGTGACTTCCAAACCAACTGCCTTGTCTAAAAAGAATGAATCCACTATATGGATATCACACATTATAAACCCCAATGTTAATACCAGCCACTAATCAAGGAAAAAAAACATGGAATGGATACAAATAGCAACTACAGAAGTTTGGTAGATAACTGACAGAAATACAGCCCATGTCCATACTCAAGACACAGTTAGCCATAAAAAAAAAGGAAATAGAAACTAGAGGATACAAGTACAACTACAAAATATGACTCACATACCAATCTAATCACACAGACATTTATTTGGCTTGCGCACCTAAGAATCTTTAACAATGTTATTCAATTTTTGTTTTCTAGGTTTATGAGAATGAGTAGATGTAGCAGAGGTTCGACCAAGGTAGAATTAGAAGAACATCTAGATAGAGCTGATTGTCTACAAAGGAAATTCGATAGGGTCATAAGCAGACCATAACGCCATAAAGTGGCAGTAAAAGACACAAGAATAAAGATATATGTAAAGCTCAAATAGCAAAAGATTCTTACTTGATTGACTAGATTTCAATGATAGAAAAGGCATATGTATAATATCAATCCTAGCCCTACAACAGAAGCCTATAAGAGAGCATAGTCATCCTCTAATCATAAAAGCAAAAGGGTATATCATACAGATAAAATAGTTGGAAAACTCTGGCAGACATATAATCAAAATGTGGAATCTTAGATAGGTAAGTGAGTTATTTTGCAAAAATCTCAAAGAAATAAGGTGTCTTATCACTCTTTGGTTTGCAAGAATTGAACAAAAAATGGATTTTGTTAAATAGGTAAAATATTTTGAAGAAAAATGACTAACAGCTACAAGGAGAGAACTCTTCTTGACTCAGAAAAATAAGTTCTTGGAATAGCATGAGGGAAGGAAATTTTAGTTAGAAAGTATGGTTGGAAATACTCTTGAAGACATAAATGCAAAAAATGGAGAAATACAGACAAGCCCGATGATTTATTGACAAAATCCCTCAAGATAAGTCTTAGCAACAAATGCAGGAACACCAAGATGGGAAATCAACATTAGAGCATCCAGAGATTAAAATTTGTAGAGATAACAATGGTAACATGACACAACTAAATGAGGTTTGAATCGACACAAGGATCCAAGAATGTCACAATTTTTTATTTAAATTTTTTTCCCAAAGATGATTAGCTAGAGAAATCAAGGTGGGAGAATGCAACAGGCAATCCAGAACAAAACCTTAGACTAATTGATTCAAAAGAATGAGGGAGAAGAATTAATTTATCCAAGCACAATAAAACTCAAACAAGAATTATACAAAACATACCCAGAACAAAGATTTGATTTGAAGCCTCCAATTTCTTCTGTATTCCTGCAACCAATCTTGATTTTTCCCCAAATTCTGAATTCACCTTCCAACCCCCTCTCAGAAAAAAAGCCCCCCAATATAAAAATGGTTCAGCTCATAAATTAATGTAGACATGCATCTGTTACCCAGCATCCCACTCCTCTGAGAATTCAAAATCTTAATATAAAAAGAGATCCCAAATCTTACAATTTCAAAATTGACAACTCATGGCATTAATTCACTTACCAAAAAATTATTCTTTAACCAAGTACATACTAATTACCTATAACCACAACTTATGACACAAATACTTTAGAATAGGAGATAATAAATTCTAGCCTATTTTAAAATTTAACTAAGGTGTCATTCCAAGTTCTAGGCTAAATCAAATATTATCCGATAAACATAATAGAAGCATGATTATTTTAATAAGAAATCAATAAAGTATTATCCAACTACGCATGAGCATTATTAACACAACTCAATGATACTCCACAATACTAGATTACCAAACATAGAAGGCAAGGACCAAGCATCACAACATGACTCGAGACCACAAAAGAAGACAAGGACTGACCTAGTGGAATAGTCCCCGCGTTATCTCCCATCACTAATACCCATTGGTGCAAGAGCCCACTCAAACTTGCTATATTAGGTGGAATCAAGGCTCGGTACCTGTAGCTTGCATCCAAACAATTGGTTGTATATGATCAAATAGATATATGTCTACACACAGAGCATCAGAGAATCACGGCGCAGTAGGGTACTCGAAGCGAGTAATACTACACCATCCTTGCTCTTGATCAAGATTATAACCACTGCATTTGACAACAGATATCAACAGATCTAATAAAACATGCAAATTTTAATCCATTTCTAATCATGTCCAACACATCATAACTAAAGTAATGATAATGTCATCATAAACTCATAACACATGTCTAACTATATCAATCAAACATAGTCCATCAAGATAAAAATAAACATAAACCATCACCTACTAATCCAATGTCTTAGAATTGTATAAATGCAATGAAATACTGGCAACTATCTTAGAACTAGCAGAGAGAAATATGAAACTAACAACTATCACAATTGAAAATGTGAGGGGCATTACATCCTCCCCCCTAGAATTAGGCTTACTCCTGGAAGTCTACAAATAAGTAAGGATATAACTCCCTCATCCTAGAAGCATCCTCCTAGGTAGCGGAAGTCTCATCATTAGGATCCCACTGGACCCTGACTTGCTCCATGTCTCTACCCCTGAGAGAAAGTCTCATGTGCTATAGAATACCTACGGGCTCCAAAGCCAGCTGCCCATCCTCTACCTATAGAGCAGTCCAATAAAGAACATGAGCAATATCTGGATAGTAAGGTCTAAGTACAGAAACATGAAACACATCATGGATGCATGAAAGGCTAGGTGGCAAAGAAAGACGATAAGCAATTGGACTGATCCTCTCCAACACCTCAAAAGGTCCAACAAAGTGCAGTGATAGCTTAGAGCCCTTTCCATAGCGGATTGGACTCTTTCAAGGTCACACATGCAAGAAGACCCGATTCCCAATAGAAAACTGATGATCGATCCTATGAGCATTTGCATACTTCTTCTGTCTATCCTGCACTGCCATCTAATGTTCTCTAATCCTCTCAACCTATTGCTCCATATTTTGAATCAAATCTGGATCAAGGAGAACTCTATCCTCCAGATGATCCCAACTCAGAGGAGTCTTACACGGATGACCATACAAGCCCTAAAATGGAGACATGTTGATAGAACTGTGATATCCATTATTATAGGCAAAGTCCACCAGGTAAAGGTAGTCCTCCCAATAGCTTTATCGATCCATCACATACATCCTCAACATATCCTCAAGAACTTGATTAACCCTCTCAGTCTGACCATCAGTCTTAGGATGGTAAGCTGAACTAAAGTTCAGTTGTGTCCCCCAAGGCATGCTGCAAAGAAGTCCAAAGGGTGGAAGTGAATACTGGATCCCTATCAGAGATGATCCTACGAGGAATCCCATGAAGTCTGACGATGTCCTCCATGAACACTCTGGCCACCATGGGAGCATTGTAAGAAGAACGGATAGGAGAGAAGTGATCTACCTTCGTCAACCTGTCCACAGTGACCATAATAGCATCGTGTCAATGAGAGGATACTGACAAACCAACAATGAAGTCTGTTGAAATGATATCCCACTTCCACTATGGAATCAGATGAGGCTATAACAGACCTGCAGGATGCTGATGCTTCGCCTTCACCCTCTGACACTCAAGACATCTCGACACAAACTTAGCAATATCCTAATTCATACCACTCCAAAAGTATAGCTGACACAGATCTGCATGCATCTTCTTGACACCCAGGTGGGCAGAATAGGGTGCCTGGTGCGCCTCTAACAACACTAGGGTACGAAGACCCTCAGAACTAGGAACATAGATATGACCCAAATGTCGCAAAAGACCATCAAACTCAAGAGAGTAACTAGAGAATCTACCCTCTAGAGGTCTACCAGACACAATCTCGGATCTCACCTCCTGGCACCAACTATCGGTAGGAAGTGCTGCGAGAATCTAACCTCTCAAATCAATTGAGAGAGAGACCACTGAGATCTCATGCCTCCAACGACTAAGAGCATCCGCTACCACATTCTCCTTGCCCTAAATATATCTGACTTCAAAGTCGTACTCACACAAGTACTCCATCCAACACCTCTACTTTGCATTCATGTTTGGCTGCATGAAAATATATTGCAAACTACGATGATCACTGTATAGCTCAAACTGATGCCCTAAGAGAAAATACCTCCATCTCACCAAGGCATGCACAACTTCCGCTAACTCTAGGCCATTAGTGGGATAGTTCAATTTGTGATCCTTGAGTTTGCGAGACTCTTAGGCAATCACACGACCATCCTGCATCAGAATTGCTCCCAAACCCTCCAAAGAAGCATAGGTATAAACAACAAAGTCCCTAGTAGGATTAGGAACTACTAAAATAGGTGCTCTGGTTAACTACTCCTTAAGGGTCTAAAAAGTTGCCTGGCACTGCTTTGACCATACAAACTTCTTCCCTTTCCTCTGAAGAGAAGTAATAGGATGAGCAATCCTTGAAAACCCCATAACAAAATACCGGTAATAGTCTACCAAACCCATAAAACTGTGAACCTCAGAAATATTAGTAGGTGCAGGCCAATCCATAATAGCTTGAATCTTCGAAGGATCCACCACAATACCCTCTTCAGAGATAACATGACCGAAATACTTCACCTCTGTTTGAAAGAATTCACATTTTGACAAATTGGCATAAAGCTGATTTTCTCTCAGACACTGCAACACCTGGCGCAAATGCACCTCATGCTCCTCCATAGTCCTCGAATATATCAATATATCATCTAGAAATACAATGACAAATCTATCGAGATAAGTGCAGAAAACACCATTCATCAGGCTCATGAAAACTGAAGGTGCATTCGTCAACCCAAATGGTACTACTGTGAACTCATAATGTCCATAACGGGTGTGAAATGTTGTTTTGTGAATATATGCCTCAAATATCTGTGATATCCTGACTTAAGGTCAATTTTAGAGAATACCTTGGCTACCCTAATCTGATCAAACAAATCATCGATTCGAGGCAAGGGGTACCTATTTCTCACTGTTACCTTATTGAACTATCGATAATCGATACATAGCTGCAGAGATCCATCCTTCTTTTTGACAAAGATCACAAGTCCTCCCCAAGGAGAAAGACTAGGTCGAATGAACCCTTTGGCTAACAACTCCTCCAACTGCAGTTGAATCTCCTTGAGCTCGTAAGTGATCATCCATTATGGAACTCGTGAGATAGGCTCTGCACTGGGAACCAGATCAATCCTGAAGTCGATGTCACACTTAGGTGGCATCCTTGGAATATCAGATGGAAAAACATCAGCATACTCCCTCAAGAGTGGGTGATCGTTAAGAGATGCCTCTCGACTCTCCTCCATCTCCAAGTCACTAATAGAAACCGTAAAAAGCTAACATCCCTGACGCATGCATCTCTTAAGTTGCATAGCAGAGATCATACATAGGGAAATAGGTCTTTAAACTCCTACAACCTCAACCTCTGCACCATAATATTCCACACATCTAATAGACTTATGCCGACAATCGATCATTGTCTGATGGGCCTAATAGTATATTAGAATTATTAAAGTTATATGAACAATTAAATTGCTAAAAAAAAATATTTTTCTTATATATTTTTTTTATTATTTTAATTTATAGATATAGATTTTTATATATTTTATTAAAATTATAAATAATTTAAATTTAAATTTGGTGAGGAAAAACTCAAATTCTACTTACTGACTATTACGAATATAATCAATTGAATACTTTGGTCAAACATATTGGGAAAAGGGTTCTTCTATAGGGAGAGTGATCATGATTTATGTTAATAAAATAAACTCTATAGAATTTATCACATTACTATATGAAAATGTCTTGAAAATTTGAATTGAGAAAATAAGTTATAATTATTTTTAGAAAAATAATTGTTAAAATATTTGTGTGTACACATTGAACATATGGTGAAATTATCACATATTGTGTATAATAAATAATCAAAATTTTAAAAGAGATCTTCAAAACATGTAAAAATAAGTAATTTTAAGAGGAATGAAAATTTTGTTAAAATTGTCATATGAGTATCAAAATTAAAAATAAGTGGGATCAAGTCTTGTTGAGTGCAAGGCCCAACACCATAAGGTATGAGATTAAGATCATGTTTGAGCTACTTTGATAGAATGGATATCCGGCAATCCTTTACTTTTAGCTATACCCTTTAGCCCTTGAGTCTTAGTTGAAGAGATATTATCAACTTAGACACACTCCTAAATTGAATTATAAAAATAATTTAAATTTGACATAAAACCCTAAAAAATAAAAATCAATTAATAGAATAATTCCCATGATATATTACAACTATTACTTTAATATTCTAAATTTTAATTTGTTGAGATCTCATTTAAATATTTTACATTATAATTCTTTTTAATAAATTTATGCCTTCTAAATATTTTTATTTAGAATTGTCTATTATTCTATATATTTTATATAAAAAAATGTATATTAGTATAATTATTATAAATATTTGTTTATAATTGTCTATTATTCTATGTATATTATGGTTGACTAGGGACTATCATCCATAATGCTACATAAATAGGTTCAATTTTCTTTGTTATTAGTATTAATGATAAATATCATCAATACAAATAAAATTCATTTAAAAGGAGATTTTGAAAAATGAGCTTATGAATACTAAGTTAAAAGCTAATTTTATTTACAATTATTTTTCTTTAAAATAAATTAAATTTCATTTAAATTTCTAGTTGTATTTGTCATTTATTGTTTTTATTATTATTATTTATATTTTTGTTACTCTATATATTTTTTAAAGTATAAATAATTTTGTAAAAAATAATTTTAATTAAAAATTATGATTTATAAAGTTATGGCCAAATATTTAATAAACATTTTTTAAAAGGGTTTTTCAATGGAGTAAGAACATGACTTGTGTTAAAAGAGGTAAAATGTATAAGGTTATTATTCTATTATATAAAAATGTCTTCCAATTTTGAATTGAGAAAGAAAATAATTTTAAATTATTGAAAAATAAGTGATATAATATTGTTTCTATATTAAATGTTTAATTTAGTTTTAAATATTTTAAACTAATTAAACTAAGAGAAAGGATTTTTTTTTTATTCATAAAGATAGAGGTTTATATTGATTAGTCATAAAATATTACAAGTAGGTGAATGTAAGTGGTTTTCCTGCATATCCTTTCAAGAACTGACTTCCACAGATACTTCAAGAGGGCCTCACAGGGCCATTGTCTATCAAAATTTGCCTTTATGACTATTTGGATCAACAGGGGAAAAACCTACTGAAACTAAAAATATATTAGCTATATTATATTGATAGCTTACCTAATAGATTAACTGACAGAGGACAGAGAGAAAATTGCAATTATATGAAACCTAGCTCCCTTGCCAAGGTTTGAAGCTTGACTAACTAGTCAAAATCCCCATCGACCACCTCCATGAGTAGCATTTTCTGAAGGCACCTGAATACCTTCGCTACCTGCTCACGATGTTCAACTAAAGCCATTCACTTCAAGTCCAAGATGAGGGGAAATACTTTAACAATCTCCAGAGGGTCCTTTGGGGCAGAGATGTCCTTAGGTCAAGGGATGCCTACCCCTGGTAAGACAGCATCCAAAATGGCGTTGAGGCCACCAAGAAACTCAGGTTTAAACAATTTAACCATCATCCCTTTTGTTGTTCCTGTTGTCACCCCTACATCCAAGATTGAAGCCAAAAAACAAGAGGAGACATGGGTGTCTACTCGATAGAATTCCCTAGCGAGTAGGAAGTCTCTTCCTAGAATGATTTTCATAGTCAGAAGAAGGAGACCCTCATGGTGCCATAAAACCCATTTCAACCTTTGGTCTAAAATAGCTCCCTTGAAGGCCATCTAATGGACGAAGCTTTCCAACTGTAAAGGAGTCACCAACCCTAAGTTGATCAAGTCAGCTATAGAGCTTCTAGAGGTTTCCCTGACTGAAACCCTGCAAATCCATAATTCCTTTGATAGCTGGAGAATGAGAAATAAACCATTGAGTAGGTTGGAGCATGCGAGATCTCATTAAAGAGGGAGGGGAGAAACCGCATAACTCCCAATTATTATCTGAAGCCTTAGGAAAATGACCAAGGTTGCCAAAGGTCCAATCTATGAATTTGACCCTTCCATGATTACATGGAAAGGGTGCCCACCCAACCACCCAATAGTCTAAGAGAAAGGATTCTTAAAAACTATTAAAAAATAATTAATTTTATGGAAGATTATAAAACATGCTTAAATTATTAATAAATTTGAGTAAAACATAATTAATAAAATGTATATTCATAAGTTATATTATATATTCTACAATTTTAAAATGTCACTCTCTAATAGCTCTCCTACCCACATGCCTAGTTTATTAGAGGTTTCTAGTGCCCTAGGTCTCAACTCCCTGCAAGACTTCTCTGCTCTCTCTAAAATTTTGGCTCCTAGTTTGCATATGGAGGGGACGATGGTGTTTTTTAATGATGGCCATCAACTATGGGAGACTCTTCTTCTAGTTTGGGTTTGGTAATGGTGTCTAAGTCTCCCCTTTCATCATCTCACCCTATTGTCTCTAGTAGTGGTTTTTCTACTGTAGGCACTTCTAGTCTAATTTAAGAGCTTATATCAAGTGATGGATTGGTTGTGTAGGGGGTGGAATGAGCCATCCTTGTTTTGCAATTATTGCTACTCACTCACGAAATCTCCCTATACATGTCCTTTCGCATGGGGGAATGCCACACTACTCTTGGGAGTCTCTTGACTCTACCCATTACTAGGGTCACACCTATGGTTTTTTTGGGGGAGGAGGTGCTCGAGGGAGAGTTCTTCATGCAGTGATAGGTAATCTATAGATTTTGTAAGTTTTAGCTAGGGCTTCATGTTCTCTACATGTGACTTTTAGATTCTTAGCTCTCCTTGATCGATAGTAGGATGGAGATTTACCCTTGTGCCAAGGATTTTTTCATCATAGTTTTTAATTTGGCAAGTGACCTAGATGTGATGCTCCTTAATCAAGTTTGGGTGAGGGGGAACCACTCCCTCATGGTAAAACTATGGTATCTAAATCTCAATCAAACTACAAAATTTGTTAATATATTGTTTGTTTGGGTTTGGATGCCCAATCTCCCCCTATAGTTTTGGTTGGAGTCATGCTATGAGGATATCAGTAATATGATGGGTAATTACCTATTAATTGACATTGATACCATAGTCTTTTCTCACATGACCATTGCCTACATATTAGTAGATACGGACATTTCTAAGGATCTTTCAGCAAACATTATTGTTTAGCTAGGGGATTGTCCCTAGATTTAGCTATTGAATTATAAGGGTTTACCCTTTTAGTGCCATCGATGCTTTGATAAAAATCACTTGGCTTCAAATTATTCTATCTATGCATATGGGGGATGGTGTGGCATCTTGGTGGAAGGGAATCCTTCCTCATCATCTCATAGTCTATGGTACTCTCCATAATTCTCTTCTTGAAGTGCCTCCTACTCTAGTTGTGCCTACCTAGGAGCTATGGGGGTGGTCATGTATATTTTATTAATTTTATTGAGCCTTCTCTAGCTGAGAGTGATCATATTGCTTCTAACTTGCCACCTTTGGATAATCCTTTAGTTCTTATGCAATTTGTCTCTTCTCTAACAATACTTTTAAGAGTTTTCACAATTCAAATGGTTCCTCCTATGAAGGGGTTGATTGATCTCTTATATCCTTCAACCACTTTACAAATCAATGAGAATGCCTTAAACTCTTAGACAATGTTTCAAAGGAGGAAACTTGTGTTTGATAGGACCTCCAAATTGTGTTTTGAATCCCCAACCCTAAAATTGAGGGATGAAGAATGCTACAATAGGTTTAGGGATGGTGTAGGCTTAGTCCTTTGTTGTTTTATGTTTTGGCTAACCCTTTGTGGTCATTCTATGTTTCTCCTAATCTCTTTTTTGTACTAAGGATGGGGGCCCTTTCAAGACCCCAACTTTACCTATTATCAAAATAAATTATATATTATAGGTATCATTATTTTATGAATATCTATGTTGTAAAAATGATTGTTTAGAATTATCTCTTTATAAAGGTGAAGAGTGCATTATTTCTATTTAATCTATTTATTTTGCATTCTACTTGAGAAGTCTTATGTATTAGTTTCCAATATTTAACTTAGATCTATTTGTGCATATTTTACTATCTTAGACCACCTTTTCTAAACTACAATATCCAGGTTGACCCATTCCTAAAAAGAATAGTATTCTTATATAGTAGTATTTTTTAAATTTTGCATATGTTATTTTATATATTTTTAAAATAAAATTTAATTTTCTTAGCAACAATTGTTGGATATAGTTAATATATAATGGCACTCTCACTCTACTTTGGTTTAGTGCCTCTTAGGTCACCACAAGACTTTCCTTCACTCCCCTCTATTCCTTTTTGTTGGCCTACTTTGGTGGATGGATCCACCACTTTTCTTGGTGTAGATTTGGTGGATCAAACTATTATTTTGGATTTTGTGGAGGTGGCTAGGGATTCTCTCATTCCTTTCCTTTCTGTTGGTTTGGTAAGACTCAACTCTAGCCCAAACAATGTGATGGTCAGTCTATTTCTTCACCTAGCTCTCCCTTAAGGGTTTCAGTAGTTTCTTCTTTCCCTTAAAAGGAGTGTGCATCTTATTCCAATGGTGACATTCATTATACTGCTATTGTTGATCCTCCTATAGATCTAGGATTGACTAGTAATGGATGCCCTTGCTCTTTTGTTTATGTGTTGTCTATGTTGTTTAGAATGTGATCCAGACAATTTGTAAGTGAGTCACACTCCAATGTGACACACTAACTATCCTCCTTGTTAAGGGTGGCCTCCTAGTCACTCCCACTCACATGACAAGAGCCAATCAAGTGGAGGTAGGATCAGGGGTTGTTCTACTCTCATTATTGAGTAAGAAGAATGTCACAAATGATGGTTGGGTTGTGTGCTATATGTCTGTATTGACAAATATTTCTAAGGAGACATTCGGTTGCAGTCATTGCAATGATAAATGTATGACCTAAAGGTTCACTAGTCCCAAGTCTCCTAAGCTTAGCACAAAGATTTTTTTTTTAATTGATGATTTAGAGATGCTCTAGTCTTCTTTTATAATCTAAAATGATTTGTTGTATCATTTTGTTGGTTTGTGACACGTTGCTAATGTTCTTGTTCTTCTCTTGTTTGTTGAGTGTTTTGTTGATGGATTGGATGGGGAAAGTTCTCCCCACTCTCATCAAGAATGGATTATATCCAATGTTCACTAATCCTAGGCCCATTGAATTCTTTGATATAGAGTAAGTGCTATGTTTCATGTTGTTGTATAATACGTTGAGTCAATTTTACCTCATTATGAGATTGGGGGTTTAGTCTTGTTTTGATTTAAGTTTTCGTAATGTTTTTGATGTTTTTATGAATACAATATAAATGTATGTATGTCATAGCCCATTAATTTCTAATTAAAGTTAGATAATTATTTCCATTAGTCTCATTTGAAAACACTAAAGAGGCTTTCTTATGAAGAAAAGACAAAAAAAAAAGGTGATTTGGCATATAGGACAAATAAGAACATGAGGTGGCACTAAAGGACAAAGACAAAAAAAGACAAACTACACAAATGACAAGAAATACTAAGAACAAAATAATATATGACAAGAGAGATCGATTTTATTAAGGAAAGACCAAAGCTTATAAAGGAGCGTCGATTCTTGTTAAAGGCTGATCCTCATCAAATCACATATGTTAAGACTAAATAAAGGGATGTGAATACCTAAAAGACATACCTCATGGAAGAAACCTACCCCAATTGAGACTTTAAAAAGGGCCTTGGATCAGTGATAGAGCATCATCTCATCAACTAATTCAATACAAAAAAAAGTCATCAGAGTAGATCAAGATCTCATCTAATCTCATGAATTGAAATCATCTTAAGCAGTTCAAGGAAGTTGATCACCTCTACCATTGGATAGAAGAAGCCAAAGAACCTCATTCAATAAATATCATTCAATATTTCATTGGGGAAGGCAGTGAAGACAAGAGGATCCTTACAAATCCTCACAACCAAAAGCAAACAATCACTCATCAAATTCAAAGGACGAACTTCCACATCAGTTCACGGTGCCCAATAAACTCAAAATCATATTCTTCTTCAGTAAATTGATCAGAGCCATTTTTAATAGTAGTAAAGGTATGAAATAATGCTCTTACTCCAATCTGAAATATATGTTTATACTCTGCATTTCATGAATAACATATGTTGATCGATGATAATTAGGAAATGTTTATTGCTAACTATATATGAAGTTATAATTGCATTTCATGATTTAATAATCTTAGAGGCTTTTCATGATATAAACATATATAGAATTATAAAGGTAAATGATTAGATAGTGATCATGAACAAATATGCAATGAAGGAATAGAATTAATATGATCTAGATAAATGAAAGAATATGAGAATAGTGTGGTTTCATAGTTCAAGTACATATGGTTTATAACATGATTATATGTAGTAATCTGGAATAGACTAAAGGTGGAATATGATTGTCATTTAAGAATGCATAAGAAAACAAAGATGAAAGTAAGAATAATGGAAATACTTTAATGTAAATTAGTGTCATCTATATTCAATATGCAAATGGACAATAGACAATCTTAATATATATAAATATATGGAACAATAAATTTATATGAATGATCATAAGGATATGCATGAAGGCATAGGCCAATGAAAATGATAAGTTCCATTATGGAATAAGAAAGATCATGGCATCTTGTGATCCAAGGGGGGATCACAAGATGATAACATTGGATAACTATGGGACATGACTCATGATCTAATCAAGAGAGGTGTCCAAGCCTCCTCATTAATCATCTTACCATCCATCGAAGTAGGGGGTTGGATTAAGGATGTATATTGGACCTAGTTGACCCTCAAGTGGATGAAGAAAACTGTGTGCATGTGAAGTCCCTTGAGCCGAGTAATGAAGAACTCTATGTGGGAGTGAAGTCCTTGGGCCTAAGGTAGTTATGAGCTCATAACAAATGTGCTCGACGAGAGGTGACACTCAATGGGATGAAGAATATTGTGTGGACATGAAGTTCCTTCGAGCCAAATGGTGAAGAACACCGCATGTAGTGTGAAGCCTTTGGGCCTCCGTAGGGATGGACTGTGCCCTAATACATCCATACTTATGTGGTAGGTAAGAATGATTAATAAGAGGGCAACCAAGGACCCACTCAAGGTAGTACATGGGAAGTGTGTGAATGTGAATACGAAATGATTATAGTTTGAAAGTAATGTGACTAAGATCATAAGGTCATAATCATAAGGATATAAGTATGAATTGGTATTAATTAGAAAACTACAATGATAAAATGAAATAGAAATCAAACTCTTAGAATGTTCTCTTTTGTAAGTTGAAATTATGTAAGGTCAAGAAATTTTTTTGGCTTACTAGAAGGGGACATTACAATGTAGAACAATTTTGGTTCCTTTTTCCCAATTTGGAATGTTGTCTAATTATTTAAGAGCTGAAATATGAATGCAATCTATATGTTTTTTTTTAGAATGCAATCTAATCTATGTTTTTTTATTAGTAAAGTGTAAAACAAGCTAATCTATGTTTTATTGGAGTTTTTGTAGAACAAAATTTGAATCTAATTTAATGAATTAAAATTGTGAATGACTATGAAAGTAAATGTAATCTAGTGAATGAAAACAAGGCTAAACTAATAAATTCAAATGCAATGCTAGTCTATGGAAGAAAATCAATAACCTATCAAGAAAAAGAAAAACAATGATTTACTTTCTAAGAGAAAGATGTGAGCTAATTACCACTTTAAAGAATTAAGAACTTGGTATGAAGAAGAAATCAATGTCTAGCTTGAGCCCTCAAAATTCCTTGTGGAAACCCTCTCTTCCTTTATAGCAATGGGGTCCTTCTCTTAGCGACAAAAATGAAGATGGGAGCAAACAAAATTAAAGAAAAGCTTTGATGAAATAAATTGATCATGAGAATGCTAATGAAGTACTATGGCTTGAGCTATGGAAGCTATGATGAAAGAAATGGACTAGCATGAGATTTCTAACGAAGCACTATGGCTTGAGCTATGGAAGCTATTGTAGAATCGAAAGGCATATGAGGTCCTGCAAGAGCATGGAAATGCTATGGAGAACCTTACATGTAAAGAAAATCAAAAGTAGAGATGCAATATTGAATTATCCTCCTCAAATCCATAGAGAAGGAGGATATTTATAGGTAGAAAATCAACACCAAAACCTTGGTGGTGATTGGGGAGTGAACATTGGTTGTAGAGTAAATCACAAGAGAAGAAATGAAGTTAACACTTGATTGATTGAAAGATAACTAAGATTGGTTGGCAGATGAGATTGGGCTGTTGGGAGTGTTGAATTAGTTAAGGGAATTTGGAAATTTGTTAGAGAACAAGACCCATGCAATTAGGACTCAATTTGTAGTAGATTTGGGCCATAAATAGAAGAAAACATGTATTGGGTCACCAAGGGAGATCATGAAGCCATAGGAGCGACCCATAAAGGAGGTTTCACACAAGTAGTTTTCAGGATGAAGAATGATTTAGAAGGTCTAAGGATGGTTTTGGAGCCTTAAAACTAGCCATAGGATCTCTACAAGGTGGGTCACCCCTTTCACTAGGGAAATTTACCTATGGAGATCCTTTTTTAGCTGTAGGGTCACCCAAGGAGATCCTAAAGTGATAGGGGGCGATGTAGAAAGAAAAGGTGGGATAGGAAAATTGAGGTTATGAAAGGGATGGGGAGGTAAATTGGATGATTCTAAAGGGATGAAATGATGCAAAAGGGATCATGAATTTCTCCTCTTGTGAAGTGGATTAGTGAGGTTATCAGGACTAGAAAGTGATAGGAAAGATCCATAAAACATTGGTCATAAAACAAGATAGACGACGTGTAGAATGGGCTAGAAAGTTATCTCAGAGTTTAGAAAAGCTCAATCAAAGTGAAAAAACCAAGACCATGTCACTAAGAGGAATACTATTGAGAGGTATGTATATATTCATGTGCACCTACATGTACATAATTAGGACTATTTCACATCCTTGAGCTACCATGTAGGCATGTGTTTCTTTTTCATACTTACATATTCTCCCCCTTGGGGACGGTATTCTATATGAAAGGTAGGTACCAGATTCCTGAATGTGGATTAATTACCTATTTTTATTGTTCTACATTTGTACCCAAAATAACAAACATTATCTCAAATTCTTGATGCACTTTGAAATAAGTGTTGAATGGGAATGAGGAGATGTACCATCAATGCATGAGTTTTAAATATACTTGAGTCACCTCACCTTACTGTAACAACCTATAATGATGATAAAGGCAGGCCATATAGAGAAAAAATCCTAAACAAATGGAACAACCACATGCTAATCTACAGAGGAGAAAAATGCATTCTCCTTTTATTACATATTTTGAAGAGATGTATTTGATTTTTAGGTTTTACAATTTTTAGGTTATTTTGACTTTCTAATTTTTATGGTTTTTCTAAAGATTTTGCAAAGGTCTAACTTGACATCTTGATGTCCTTGAGAGACCTATGTTGAAGAGATTTTTACTCTTACCCCCTTGCATGGGGATAATTACATGCTTGAGTGTATAGATTTTCTCTTTTGAGTCTATTGGAGGAGAGACTTGTACTTAGACATTTTTTTTTGCAATTATTATTGTGAGACTCGATTGGTTAAGATATAGATATGTAGCTTCAGTAGACATATTGTGCTTCATTTTCCCTCTTGTGCATATGGTTTTCTAGAGATTTTATTTTTCTTATGAGAATTTGTACCTATGATGATCACACAAGTATGATACAATTTGTTTTTGTCTTTTTTTTTAATATTCAGAATGAGGTGTAATGTCTTTGGATGTGATTCAAAAATATGAAATGTGAACTAATATGTTCTAAATGCTATGAATGCCATGATGTTATGAAATGTTTTTTTTTTGTATGCATGAAATGTATTCAAGTGGAACAAATAGTGTGAATTCTCTTTACTAGGATTTTTTACCTAGGTATTGCAAGTTGGCTTGGTATAAGAAAACCTACTAAACTTTGGAATGGGATTTTATTAAGGAGTCAAGTGAGAATGAGAGGGAAATGGAACAACTTATGAAATTTTATTGGTACCTTCTATACTTATCCTTATCTAGACAAAACCTTTTAACAAGTTTTCAACTTAGTCAAGAAACAAATTTAATTGGTACCTTCTATACTTAGATTAGAGATGGCCAACAAGATAGAACCAAGGTAAAGGAAAAGGCTCAAAAGAAGAAGATGATCCTCAAGATAGTTAGACTCTTGGCTTTACACAACTAGTGCATGTGTGTGCTTTGTACTTCTCTTTTTAATTTTCTTCAATAAATGCCACCCTCATAGCTTTGACCTTAGACTTATCGAGCCACTCAAGAGTATGGACATCATCAAGCCTCTACTTTTACTTTTCTCTTTCTCTCTCTTTTTTTTATCTTTCTTTTTCTCTCTTTTTTTGGTATTTTCTCTTTCGATTTTTCTATGCTCTCTTTCTTTTTTTGCACTCTTATTTTTTTATTACTTCCTATGGAGTTATGATCCCCCTAGCATTTTTGACCAAGAAAGATAAGGAACTGAGTGCCACCAAGAACTTTCACTATCCATTCAAATTTCTCATTTGCTAAGGAGTAATGGGGAAGGTCCACTTGCAAGCTTATATTGGGTGTTGTAGGTTTGAGTAGTGACTTCACTTACAATTGACATCATGATTTGCTAAGACTAGGATCAATATAAAGCTAAGAGTTTGAATTGATATTGAATTTGCCAAGAATATAAGAGCAAATGACAAATGGTAAAGATGATTTTAGGGAATCTCAAAGGCTCAGAGGGTTAAACTATTCCTAGACAACATTAAACTCCTTACTAGGAAAAAATATGAACAAGAGCATATCTGATGGGGAGTGCACAGCGGAAACCGTAGATCAGGTCCCTGTTTCCTCTTAATTGACAAGACTTAGCAAAAGAGCTACCGATATATTTTGATCGGCCGGACAACCATCATCAGAAAGACTTCCTCAAGTCCTACCGTGACCAAACTTACCCTGATAGCTGACTTCACTTTCGGTGAGATATTGCAGGACTCACACCGAGTCATTCAATTCTCCATCATCGGCGAGACCTCTTTTATCGGCCAAGTCTTTCATCCTTCTGTCGATACCCTGATGGTTGTTAAGTTCCCTTTGCCTTAACCATAATGGCTTCAACCGGTTGGACGTGACCTTATTGGTATAATTCTTCTCATCAGTGAAACTCTTAACTTGGCTTCCGATGCCACAACTCTTACCAATGGCATTTACCTTTGGCGTGACTTGTTCTACCGGAAAAACCTACTCTGGAGCTATCAATACACCGATCACCCTGATATCACCTTTGATCTTTACTCATTGGTGAGACATTTACTATTAGCCACCTTAGGGTTTGCTATGCCAATACACCGATGCATAGTTTTCCTTCTCTGAACCCTAGCACATGGAAATGCTAGGTCAACCTACTATGCAAAACACCCTTTCTGGATCCTCTGCACTGTCGACACAAAACAAAATAAGAAACAAAACAAATACTGGTACATCGAAGCCATTCTGCTGATTTCGATAGAAATCATAATAGCAGAATGCTTCACGATGACATACGGCAACAATGGAAAGCATAGAAAGAATGGAGACCTATAGTTACACAATTTGTAGTTACAATAAATAGAAATGAAATTGACAGAACAGAATAGCTTTATTTCTTCCGAGCACAATACACAATTACATTCACACCCTTCTTTGATCTGATTACCATCATTATTTGGTTCATTCCTTTGGGTATTTATCAACTCATCCTAAGGAGTACCAAACTGACTCCAAGAGTCTAGGAGACAACTGTCTAAAATAGCTTCCAACTACCCTACTACCCTATTTTGGCATTATGCGGTTACAATTTGACAAATGTGCCCTAAGTCAATTGGGGCTTACAAAAAGAACCTAGACACAAACTAAAATGACATACATTGGTCAATAGACCTTGTTACAAAAAGAAAACATAATTTTCTAGGTGCTCCTGCACCATACTCCCCAGGTGAAAGTTGTCTCAAGTCCTCTTAGAGACTAACTGCTGCAAATCACCACCCTACTTTTTGATGTCTTCTTCCAGTATCCATGTGGCTTATGAGTCTAGAAGTCCTTGCCATTTGACTAAGTGCTCAAAATAGGTCTGATTCCTAGTCTTCTTGGTTGTCCTGCTATCCAAGATGCATTCCATCTTCGGTGGTGTCTTAGGTGGTAAATACTATGCCCACTCTGTATTGGCTTGGACAGAATTTGATGTACCTTCTCCTATATCAGGACTCCTATATAATGTTATATCAGCAACATTAAATATAGGTGAAATAGAAATATCATCAGGGAGTTCAATTTTGTAAGCATTAGGACCATATTTCTCCAGAATCCGACAAGGTCCAATTTTTCGCATCATCAACTTGTGTTTTCCTGTGGGCAGTCTATTCTTGTTGAGACGAACCATGACCATATCTCCTATTTGGTACTACACATCCCTTCTTCTTTGATCTACTCTAGCCTTGATCTTCTGACTTGTTGATGGATATCTTTCATAGCCTCTACAAATGTATCAGCATGTCCACTCCTTTTGTCCAACCCTTGAACATCTCGCAATTCAAAAATTCCTCTAGGATGACTACCATAGACAACTTCAAAAGGACCTAGACCTATACTTCTATTTGTAGAACCATTATAGGCATACTCTGCTTGTGGCAGTACCACATCCCAACTACTGCCATGTTCTATTGTCAAACATCTGAGCAAATTGCCTAATGACATATTCACAACCTTAGTTTGGCCATCAATCTAAGGATGATAGGCTGAACTAAAAGACAAATTTTTACCCAATCATTTCTAGAAGGTTCTCCAGAAATATCCCACAAATTTGTTGTCTCTGTCAGATACAATACTCAAAGGTAACCCATGAATCCTGACAATTTCTTTAAAGAACAAACCTGCAATGTAACTAGCATCATTGGTTATTTTACAAGGAATAAAGTTAACCATTTTGCTGAACCTGTCTATCACAACAAACAAACTGTTATAACCAGTCCTTGTCTTGGGCAATCCCATCACAAAATCCACACTCAAACTTTCCCAAGGTCTGTTTGGTATGGGCAAAGGTTGGTACAATCCTGCATTGGTTGAGACCCCCTTTGCTTTTTGGCAAATCATACAACTCTCAACAAACCTTCTGATATCAGATTGCATCGTTGGCCAAAAGTAAAACCTTCTTACAAGATCTAAGGTCTTATTGAGCCCAAAATGTCCTCCTAAACCACCACTATGTTTCTCCTTCTCTATATTATCCCTCATTGAACACTTAGGGATACATAGTTGACTCCCTTTAAACAAAAGTCCATCCTACAATGTATAATCTGAAAATTCACTATGGAAAGCATTGGAAAACTCACTACATATCTTGTAAATTTATTTGATATCTTGGTCCTCTTCATACAATCCCTTGAGTGCCTCAACACCCATGCTTTGTAGCTATACTTCTTGCACTGTCAACACCCTTCTGCTTAAAGCATCAGTGACCCTATTGGTTATTCCTTTCTTATGCTTGATGATGAAGGTATATGCTTGAAGACTTTCCACCCATTTCATGTGTCTATGGCTAAGCTTTTCCTATCCATTCAAAAAACTGAGAGCATGATTATCGGTGTATACAATAAATTCTTTAGGAAGCAAGTAGTGCCTCCATTTTTTCAGAGCTTGTACCATAGCATACAACTCTAAATCATAAGAGGAGTACTTCCTCTAGGCTTCATTTAACTTTTCACTGAAGAAGGCTATCAGTCTGCCTTCTTGGCTCAACATTGCTCCTATGGCCAGTCCACTTGCATCACATTCAATAGTGAAGACTTTATTAAAATCAGGAAGTACTAAGATAGGATACTTGGCAACTTTCTATTTCAGACTTTCAAACACTGATTTACCTCTTTTGTCCACACAAATTTTATCTTTCCTCCACCCTTTACGGTCTCTAACATAGGTGCACAAATATCAATGTAGTTCTTAATAAATTTCATGTAAAATGTGGCCAAGCCATGGAAACTTCTAACCTCTCCTGCTGTCTGAGGTGTAGGCCAATTCAAAATAGCCTCTAGCTTGGAAGAATCCATTTTCAAATCATCCTTAGAGATGACAAAACCTAGTTACACCAATTCTTGTTTCATGATGTCACACTTTTCCAAGTTTATCAGTAACTTTTGATCTTGCAGCCTATTCAAGACTATCTCCAAATGTTCCAAGTGCTCTTCCTTGCTCTTACTGAACCCCAAGATATCATCAAGGTAGACTACCACAAATTTCCCCATGAATTCCTACAACACCTCATTCATCAACCTCATAAAGGTGTTAGGGGCATTTGAAAGACCAAATGACATCACAAGCCACTCATACAACCCTTCATTGGTTTTGAAATCTGTCTTCCACTCATCCCCTTCTCTTATCCTTATTTGATGGTACCCACTCTTCAAGTCTATCTTAGAGAAATAGGTAGCACCTCCCAAATAGTCCATTAGGTCTTCAATTCTAGGAATAGGAAACCTATACCTGATGGTTATCCTATTTATTGCCTAGAATTAGTACATAGTCTCCATTTCCCATCCTTCTTTGGGGCTAAAATAGTAGGTACTACACATGGGCTAAGGCTCTTCCTTATCAGCCCTTTGTTTAGGAGTTCTTGAACCTGGTTTGCTATCTCTTCATTCTGCTGAGGGGTCATTTTATATGTTGCCTTATTAGGAAGTACTACTCCTGGTATGAGGTTTATCTGATGGCTAATGTCTCTAACAGGTGGTGAGGAATCTAGTATATCTTTTGTAACCACTCCTTTGTAACTCTCAAGCAAATCTCTAACCTCCTTAGGCCCTACTTCTCTCACACTTTTCTTCTTTTCCCCTTTAGGCTTCACAATCAAAGAAAAACCTACTCCATCACCTTCCTTTAATGTTTCCATGAATTCTTTCTCTCCTACCATCATTACACTAGACCCTACATGTTGTGGATCCTCTTCTACCAATGGTTGTATCCTATAAGTCACACCATCCTTTTGGAGTGAGTAAGCATTCTTTTCTCCATCATGATGAGCCTTTCTATCAAACTACCATGGTCTGCCTAACAAAAGATGGCAAGCATCCATTGGAAGGATATCACACAATATTTTGTCCCTATACCCCCCAATACTAAATTCTACCCATGCCTGTTCATTGATGAGTATGTGCTACCCCTTATTCAACCAACTGACTTTATATGGACTGCTATGGGGTATCTTTTCTAGATTCAACTTATTCACTGGTTCCAAAGATATAATATTATCAGTAGAACCAGAGTCAATAATAACTTTACAAACCTTACCTTGGATCTTGCAGTTGATTCTAAGCAAAGCCCTTCTTTGAGATGGTTCATTATGCACTGGTTCCTTGAGCAACATCCTCTTGAGCATCATATTTTCTCCCATTTCTGATGCTAGATTCACTTCAGGAGATATCACACTCCTTGCATCTTCTTGAATCAAAGTGGTTCTCTTCTCACCACCATGAGAAGTTGAGGCCTTCTCTGGACACTTATATGCCGAATGCCCTATTTGATTGCAGTTATAACATCAATTATTGGAGAAATTGGATCCTCTACCTGATCCATTTGTCCTACCTCTTCCATTAGGCCTTCTTCCTTGGTAGCCTCCTCTGCTACTTGAGTCTCCAACTTGCTCTTCTTGGCTAGACTCACCACTAGGCCTTTGGTTAGGACTTCTTCCTCCAAAACTACCTTTGCTTCTGAAATTTCTTCCACCTCTACCTTTATTATTCTTCTCACTCTTTCTTTTTATCTTCTCTTCAACCCTTAAGGCCATTTGGAAACACTTGTTCACTATTTCTAGTGCTAAGATACTGATCTCATCTTGGATGTTCATCCTTAGGCCATTCAAATACCTTGCCACCTTCCCTAACTCTTCTTCTTGTCTCTTTGACCTGAGACTGAGTTTATGAAACTCTTGTGTGTATGCATTCGCATCAAGGTCTCTTTGTCTGAGGTTCTGCAATTTATTATACATCTGTATGTCATAGTCCAGAGGTAAGAATTGTGCCTTGATTTTGGTCTTCATCCTTTCCCAAGAGGTTATCATATTCTTCCCCTCCATGACTCTCTCTCCTTGTTCATAATTCCACCATCCAAGAGCAGATCCCTTCAATCTTGCCTTTACCAACTTAACCCTCTTATCATCAGGGACTTCTTTGTATTCAAAATGATTGTTCAATGCCTCAATCCAGTCAATCACCTCTTTAGCTTACATACTTCCACTATACATAGGTAACCCATCTATGGTGTCCCTATTGACTGACTTTAACGTATTTACAAATGCCCTCTGGTCTGCTAGTATCTCCTCTGTCTTTTTATTGGTTTCATCAATTTTTGTATCACCTCCATCGCTATCACTTTCATCTTCCCTATCTTTGATTTTGGACTACTTGAACTCCCCCAACATGGATTCAAGCATCTCCTCGATCAGAGCCTTGATGGCATCCTATGACATACTTTTGGGAGGCATCCTCTCTACCTCTGTCTCGCTCTCTCTATCTAACATACACTATTCACAGACAGCACCCAAACGCCAACACTCTTGCAAATCCTTAATTCGACTTACCACCCAAATATTTTCAAGCTCTGATACCAATAAGATGGGGAGTGCACAACAGAAACCGCAAATCGGGTCCCTATTTCCTCTTAATCGACAAGACTTAGCAAAAGAGCTACCAATATGTTTTGATCAGCCAGGCAACCATCATCAGAAAGACTTCCTCAAGTCTTACCATGACCAAACTTACCCCGATAGCTGACTTCAATTTTGGCAAGATATTGCAAGACTCACACCGAGTAGTTCAATTCTCCATCATCGATCAGACCTCTTTTATTAGCCAACTCTTTCGTCCTTCTGCTGATACCCAAATGTTTGTTAAGTTCCCTTCGTCTTAACCGTAATAGCTTCCACTGGTTGGACGTGACCTTATCGGTATGACTCTTCTCATCAATGAAACTCTTAACTTGGCTTCTGATGCAACAACTCTTACCAATGGCATTTACCTTTGGCATGACTTGTTCTGCCGACAAAACCTACTCCAGAGCTACCGATATGTCGATCACCCTGATATCACCTTTGATCTTTACTCATCAGTGAGACATTTACTATCAGCCACCTTAGGGTTTGCTACGTCGATACACCGATGCATAGTTTTCCTTCTCCGAACCCTAGCACATGGAAATGCTAGGTCAACCTACTATGTGAAACACCCTGTCTGGATCCTCTACATTGTCGACAGAAAATAAAACAAGAAGAAAAATGAATACTGGTATATCGAAGACATTCTGTTAATTTCGACAGAAATTGTACCAGTGGAATCTTCATGATGACATACGGCAACAATGGAAAGCACAAAAAGAATGGAGACCTACGGTTACCCAATTTGCAGTTACAAGAAATAGAAATCAAATTGACAGAACAGAATAGCTTTATTTCTTTCAAGAACAATACACAATTGCATTCACACCCTTCTTCGATCTGATTACCATCATCATTTGGTTCATTCCTCTAGGTATTTATCAACTTTCCCTAAGGAGTACCAAACTAACTCCAAGCAGCTAGGAGACAACCATCTAAAAGAGCCTCCAACTACCCTACTACCCTATTTTGGCATTATACGGTTAGAATTTGACAAATGTGCCCTAAGTCACTTAGGACTTACAAAAAGAACCTAGACACAAACTAAACTGACATGTATTGGTCAATAGACCTTATTACAAAAAGAAAACATAATTTTCTAGGTGCTCCTGCACCAATATCACTCACAAATGTAGGGGGGAAAGAATGAAAATGTGTAAGGCCATGTGTAGGCCCACTTGAACCTTCCCTAGTGATATTATAATTATAAGACCTTGCTACCAATATCGTGTAAATGGCCTAGTCAATTCTTAGTCAATCTATGTTCTTTGATTATATTTTGTTATGAAAACAACATCTAGATTACAAGAAGACATAACCATTGGAAATTTTTTTTTGGGGCACATGATATAGGACCCCTCATTGGTACCAGGATTATGGCGGGAAGTGATTTCATATTCTGTTACTATAGTTATATACTAACTTGAGACATATGAGTTGTTTTGGATCATGATTGATATGCACTTATAAATACACATGCCCTTATTTGATCCATATGATATCTTCTAGTTTATGGTTGTACCTTAGGAAAATGGATCATGTCATTTCATTTGAGGTGTAGTATGGTGTTATTCCTCGAGATATGTCATGTGGATTTGTACATTTTGTTCATGGATTGTGCCACTCATTGTTACATAGCAATTCATCTATTACTTGAAAACATGTTGTTAGCATTATTGGTATATTGACTTCGTTATTCATATGTCAGAGATATTTCTATTCTCAGGTGCATTAAGATTAACTAAAATTTATCTTGTGAACAAAAGATTCTTATTATTGCGTAAAAAATTAAAGTAATGTATATTAATGAATTAATTAATAGTTGTTGTAATATTGCTTCGGCTATTATTATTATAACTGATAATCTGGAAATGAGTGTGCAGGATTTGAGCTAGTGGAAATGGGGAAAACACCTGGAGACCCATTGTGGTTCCCCAGTAAAATGACCTGGCCTATTTGGAGAGGCTTAGGTCCATTTTATGGTCATGCATGTGTGTTGTCTATGTCTACATGTACATTTGTCTTGTCTTGGTAATACGTCATTGTGATATTGTTGATGTAAAATATGTTATTGTATATGTGAGATGTCATGTGACATGCATGTATGTTGCAAAATGTTTGTGAAGTGTTCTTGTGTAAGGGGGGGACTAAATAATTCTTTGGAATAATAATAATAATAATAAATAAATAAAAATACCTTGTTTGTACCCCTTGTCCTTGGTCTAGGTGGGCCCCTTCTAAAAAACATAATAAAGTTAGAAAAATAATTATTTTAACCTTCTTTTTTTGAGTATTTCTTTTGAAAATGGGATTCAACTTTAAATTAATTTTATTAAGTCCTTACAAGGGGAACATGCTGTCCACCAAAGGTGACACATGTTGTCCACATAAGGACACATGTTGTTCACCTAAGAGGACACATGCTACTTCCCAGGGACAGGTGTAAATAAGAGGAAAGAGAGGTTAAGAATGGTGACCTAAAAAAGATACAGCGGCTGTAATTATTTTTGGGGTGAAATGACCCTTGCCTATAAAAATTCTTCAACTGTTGTATGAATAAAAAGGAGATTTGTCCAACTACTATAATTTTTTGTATTACCTTTGACTATAAATAATCAAACTTCTGGGATGTTGGGAAGGAGAAAACTTGCGAAAGGAAAGAAGTTTAATTATGGAAAAAAATTGTCTTCCTCAAGGGATGTACAAGTGTCCAAGTAGGTACCAATTTTCAACCAATACAATGAAATAGAGAAATAATACAATTACATGAAAATTGGAGTCAAATCAATACAATGAAATGAAGAGATAAATTGAAGTCTTAGTGTTGGTCATTGTTCAGATTTTGTGTTTGAAAATAAGGTTAATTATGGTCTATTATGGGTATAGTGTTATGAAATGATTCCCCTTATGTTGTTGTGGTATTAGGTATGAGAGTGAGAGCTTTGGAACATTGGGAACTCTAGGAAGTGCTTAGTGAGTCTAACCTTTCATGTGCACCAGTCTTAAAAACCAATAGTTCTTCTATAGGTTCCAAACTTTTTTCTATTAACTTCACTCCCTTAACAATGGATTGATAAATGACTTGCATAGTCTTGATGCTTATCTTCCCAAAACGATTGACTAGGATGACGATTTGTCCCTGCATAAGCTGTAATTATGGTTTTCACAACATTTGTATAGATTAGCATGTATTGGACCTTGATCATGGTAAATTGAGCCTCCTATGCCTCTTGGGAAACTCAAATTATGAGTTAAACATTGTTTCCTTATGACCCCCTACATGTATATTTTCTTAGTAAATTCCCTTGATGTTGATAGTATAAATTATGATGTCTAGTTGCAATGAATTGTGGAATCTTCATATTATGTTTATATGAGACTTAAGATTTAAAACAAATAGAAATGTCTTTCAATTGATTTAAAGTAATAATTATGTGAATATTTAACTCTCTTTATAAAAAATGAATGGTGCTCTAGTGGATTGAGAAACTTCATGGGATATGATTACTTTGCATATTATGGCTTGGGAGTTGAGAAAGGAAAATTTAGTAGAGAAAAGTGGAAAGAGTAGGTTGCTAAAATTTGGTCAACATCACGTTATGAATTCCTACTTTTACTAGTGTTTTAAGTGTAATAACTTCTTGTGTATTTTTGTTGTGTGAGTTAAATTGGATAGGATTCAAATCATACTTAGAGAAATATATGCTCTTACATGTGTTCTTTCTTGTATTCTTATAGGTGAAATCTAAATGTGAAAAGGGGATCCTAACATATACTAGATGAATTCGATTTAATATTTAGAAATGTGAAAATTTCTATGATATGTTGTATCAAATAATTTTCTTATATTACCCTTAAGAATGTATGCACTCTATGAATTGTATAAGTATATTATGTGTTGAGCAATTAGGAATGCTCAATAATACATATTTCAATTTAGGTCATCCTTGCATTTTATCTTGAATATTAGGTTTGCATGAAGTCATAGATAAAACTTGGAAGCATAGAAAACGTATTCATTCTAGAAAAAAAGATAAAACTAGGATAGAATGAAGAAAATAATCACTCACCATATATGGTTTTCAATGCAATACCATTCAAGTTAAATTAAATGAGTAAGACCTAGTGGAGCATAGGAAATGTAGTGCATGGTATGACAATGAATTATAATTACAAGACAAATTAGGGGTCAAATTATGTTTTGTGTGATTGAAAATGAGATATTTATTGTAGAATGAGGTTGTTATAGAAATAATTAAGATATATTTGACAACTTAATGAATGAACATAGAAGTAGGTGCAATAAATGAGATTAATTTTCATGTGGTATAATGTGATATGTATGTGGAATTTAACATGTGTTAGTATGTGAGAATACTAGTAAATGTTGTGATTGTATCTCAAATAATGTGATATAGGATATTCAACTTGGCAAGAAGAGTTTAGTGGACATAATATATGATCCACTTAAGCATGCCCTTGTGATAATTGTATATGTGTTAAAATAACCCTTATGACTTAGAAGAGAAATGTTAAAAATAATAATATGTTGGGAATTGTTTGTATGGAGATGTGTGAGTTACCCTTCATGTTCTTATATGATGTGATGTTTAGTGTCACCTCTATTTGAGGGCATTTCCTCATGACCACTTAGGAGTACAGTCCCTCTTCTTCCCCAATTAAACCACATTGGTTGGTTCGTGTTGTAAACCCTTTTCTTTCTATTGTTTCATGGGTTGAGGATGGACCTTAATGTGCCTTGAGCCTATACTTAGTTCTAGCTACATACACTTGGTAGTTTATATTGATGTCATTGTGGAATTCTAGTTTTGGGAAGCTACTATCAGTGATGAGGTACTAATGCTACATTAAACACATATAGTGTTATAGTATTTGGTTTTAAGATTTGACAATGGTTGCAAAAAAAAGGATTGGTAACTTCAAGTAGTGACACATTATGTGCTATCAAGATGTTCAGAGAGATGAATTAGGATAAGTGTGTCATGATATTTGGGATGGCATCTTGATGAAATGATAGTTGTGTGTAATGAGATAATAGTGAATGATAGCTTGTTATAAAGATGATATGACTTGTGGTTGTCAGTATAAGCATGAGGTGTATTGTTATCCACTTGGAATTATTACAGATGACCTTATACATACGTGATATCTCAGACTCATGATACATGATAACCATACAAGATTGTGGGTTTTCTCTTGTGAGGTGGATGTCAGATCCTATATACGACTCATTTGTGGCATATGTCAGTAGACCTTAGTATGATGGTAGGATTCTAGGTTGTGTGGAGTAGGTGCCTATTCATGTGGATTCTTCATGCAGATATATGATTAGGTTATTCTGGATTATGTGGACACACTTATTAGGACATGGTAAATTCTTCATTGATTTTCATGTGGTTTGAAAAACACCATACTATTTTATTGTTTGAAAACCACCATATTATTCTATGGTTTGAGAACCACCATACTATTTTGTCGTTTGAGAACCACCATATTATTCTATGATTTGAGACCACGATGATATTGCATGCTATTATCTTATGTGGTTTGAGACCATAGTATGATTCCCCTCCTCCCCTTACGTGACCTTTTTGCAAGGTCACATGGTGTTCGTAATGTGCAAATTTCTAAGAGATTGTTGGAATATTTATTTATGTGTTGAATATTTTGCTTGTAAGCGAGTAGTGTTTTGTTACTTTGGGCTAATTGGCCATTTTTATGTTTGAGTTAGTCTTTTTGCCTCAAGGATGTGTTCTTGGATAAACTTGGGATAATGCAATGATTGTTATTTGATCTCCACTTCTTCTATGATTTGTTATATTTGTTTTTTTCTACTTTATTGAGGTTTAATTTGAGTTTGCTTCACTTCTTTAATTTTCTCATTTGAGACACTTTAATGTTGCCACTACTGGTATGTGTGGAGTGATGTGACTATTGTTTATTGTCATATCCTAGAAGGATCACTGACATGTTGTATAGGGGAGTAGATAGCCTGGGGAATCTTGTTTATACTAAGTTATGTATGGAGGGCTCCTAGAGAGGACCCTAATACCATCCTTCATGATTTGCTACTTGGCATAGTGGTATTCTACATGGCATGGTTATTCATTTGTTATTCAGCACTATGGTATGGGTGATATTGGAATTTCCTTCGGAGGTGAGATTATACAGTGTTACACTATTTGATATTGGTAGTGATTCTACATTGTATGGTTATTCATTCATTGGTTATTGGCTCTATGACACTATGGATTGGTCAGTTGTATATTAGTGTTGTCCTTGTAATACCCTTTTCTTGTTGAGTTTTGTGGTGTAAGTCATGCGATGTCTTCATGATGAGTATATATATTAATACATGTGAGTATGGTCTTTGTCATGTGATTCACCTAGGAGAGGTACATGATTTGAAGGAGACTCTGAATTTGGAGGATGCGTTATATGTGGAATTAATTTTATTTTTGTTGTGTTATGTGAGTCATTGAGTATTGTTGAGAATTAGATGTTAAGATTTTTTCACTAAAATAGAATATGACCTGATTCTATTCCTTAGATATAAATTTATATATTCATGATAGTAGTAATGATTTAAGGACATGCTTAGCTATTTAAAATAAGGTATGTGGCTAACTTGCATTGATGTGACTTGACATAATGTGGTTGCTTATAATTATATGATGAGGTAAAGTAATTTATTGATTTTTAATGGATAGCCCTCTTCTCTTAGGGACTTCCAGGGGGAAGTCTATGCAAGGGGGGAGAATGTAAGGCCATGTGTAGGCCTGCTTGAACCTTCCATAGTGATATTACAATGATAAGACCTTACTACCAATATTGTGTAAATGGCCTAGTCAATTATTAGTCAATCTATGTTCTTTGATTATATTTTGTTATGGAATCAACATCTAGATTGCAGGAATACATAACCATTGGAAATATTTTCCTTTGGGGCACATGATGTAGGACCCCTCCTCGGTACCACCTTTTATGGCGAGAAGTGATTTCATATTCTGTTACTATGGTTATATACTAACTTGAGAGATATGAGTTGTTTCAGATCATGATTGATATGCACTTATATATACACATGCCCTTATTTGATCCATATGATATTTTCTAGATTATGGTTGTACCTTAGGATAATGGATCATGTCATTTCATTTGAGGTGTAGTATGGTCTTATTCCTCAAGATATGTCATGTGGATTTGTACATTTTGTTCATGGATTGTGCCACTCATTGTTACATAGAAATTCATCTATTACTTGAAAACATGTTAGCATTATTGCTATATTGACTTCGTTATTCATACGTTAGAGATATTTCTATTCTTGGGTGCATTCAAATTAACTAAAATTTATCTTGTGAATGGAAGATTCTTATTGTTATGTTAAAAATTAAAGTAATGTTTATTAGTGAAGTAATTAATGGTTGTTGTAGTATTGCTTCGGCTATTGTTATTATAATTGACAATGTGGAAATCAGTGTGCAGGATTTGAGCTAGTAGACATGGGGACAACACCTGGAGACCCATTGTGGTTCCCTAGTAAGCCAACCTAGCCTATTTGGAGAGGCTTAGGTCCATTGTATGGTCATGCATGTGTGTTGTCTATGTCTACATGTATGTGTGTTTTGTCTTGGTAATGCGTGATTGTGGTATTGTTGATGTAAAATATCTTATTGTATATGTGAGATGTCATGTGACATGCATGTATGTTGCAAAAAGTTTGTGAAGTATTCTTGTGTAAGGGGGGGACTGAATAATTCTTTCAAATAATACTAATAATAATACCTTGTTTGTAGCCCCTGTCCTAGGTCTAGGTGGGCCACTTCTAAAAACATAATAAAGTTAATTTTTTTTTGTTTTAACCTTTTTTTTTAGTATTTCTTTTAAAAATGGGATTCAACTTTAAATTAATTTTATTAAGTCCTTGCAAGGGACACATGCTGCCCACCAAAGGTGACACATGTTGTCCACATAAGGACACAAGTTGTTCACCTAAGAGGACACATGCTACTTCCTAGGGACAGGTGTAAATAAGAGGAAAGAGAGGTTAAGAATGGGAGGCTGAAAAAGATACAGCGACTGTAACTATTTTTTTTTTTTTTTTGGGGGGGGGGGGGGGGGGGGATGAGCATTTCCTATAACAATTCTTCAATTGTTATATGACAAAAAGTGAGATCTATCCAACTGTTATAATTTTTTGTATTACCTTTGATTGTAAATTATCCATCTTCTGGGATGCTGGGAAGGAACAAACTTGGGAAAGGAAAGAAGTTTAATTGTGGATCAAAAATTATCTTCCTCATGGGATGTGCAAGTGTCCAGGTAGGTAGGTCAACTTTTAACCAATACAATGAAACAGAGAAATAATACAAAAAATTAGAGTCAAATCAATACAATGAAATAAAGAGATATATTGAAGTCTTAGTGTTGGTTATTGTTCAGATTTTGTGTTTGAAAATAAGGTTAATAATGGTTTGTTATGTGTATATTGTTATGAAATAATTCCCCTTATGTTGCGGTATTAAATAAAAATAAAAATAAATTTTTGCCTTGCATTCTCATTTGGGCATGACATTTGGTATTAGAGAAAAAAAATTTGGGCTATGTGTCCTGCCAGTGTCAGTTCTCGAAGTGTTTAGTTGTGGTGGTTACAAAATGCATATTTTGTTTTTCTCTTTTTGGAATTTTGTAACTTTTTTGTATTTTTTGAGTTTTTTTGGATTTTGACGTTTTATGATTTTTACAAAGTTTTAAGATATTAAATTCTTCTATTTCCATAGTGCACAAGAAGTAAGTGTTGTTTTCATCATCTTCCTTAACTATGTATGAACCTATCTA
This sequence comes from Cunninghamia lanceolata, assembly GCA_027924645.1. NCBI lineage: Eukaryota > Viridiplantae > Streptophyta > Pinopsida > Cupressales > Cupressaceae > Cunninghamia > Cunninghamia lanceolata. Next base: position 2,894,202 of record BSBN01000984.1, read on the forward strand.
ATTCGGTAGAACTTTGCTTGAAAGTATTTGCAAGGACACTCAAAGACTTGATGTAAAATGTCTTTGAATTCAATGAGACATTTTGTGTACTCACATATTTCATTGTTTGATAGTTCGCCCCCTAGCTTTATCATTTTATGTTCTTGTTAAGTTTCCATGTTCCTTTTGGTATTAGTTTTAAACTTTTGAGGGGAAACTAGTGTTGGTGTTGGAATGTTTTTTATGACTCTCCTAGTTCCTCTATGGGTTTTGATTCTTCTTTTTCCTTAGTTGTGATTTAGAAAACTAGAAATTTAGAAAACTAGAAATTTAAGAGTGATAAGCCCTTAGATGCCACAAGGTCAATAAAATATAATTGTTTATTAAAAATTTAATCCTTACAGACGACTGCACACGCCAGCTTTAATGAAGACACGACAATGCCCACGATTAATTTTAGGAAATGGACATTTTAATTGTTTCTATGCCTTTCACAACTGTAAAGTTTTTTAATCATTTAAACTGAAGTCATGATAAATGCTCACATAAATATTAAACAACTCATCTTAAACAGTCAGTCGGTGTGTACATTTTTCCGGACGGGACAGAAGCGGACGTAGCAGGCCGGAAAACAGGAAAACGCCGGATTTTGAAGCAAGCTAACAGCCAGAATGACGATTTTCCGGGAGCAAAAGCTCCCATTAAGAAGCCTATCGGCTAATAAATAAAAATCAATATTAGACATTTGTTTTATTCATTTCTAATCAGCAGCATTATAGGTGAATGATAAAGCTCCTTTGATGCAAACCATCTGACATTATTACATCCATTAGGAGATAAGTGTTTATAACAGATATAAAAAAAAATATTAAACAAACAGTTTGCACCATTGTAGATATGATATTCCCACAGTCCATGACATAAGATTATAGAGCTTCTGAAAAAAACTATGTATGATTTTTTTGCATTGATGTTTTTGATCACACTTCATAATCCATCATCAAGAAGAGAATGACAGTGAATTAAAATTTCAGAACAAATTCCTTGAAAAGAAAGAGTGTTAAATCCAACAAATACAAAAATATTCTAAACAATCTGCATTTCATGAGTAATAAGGCTCAAAATCAAATTTCAGAAAACAATGCATACAAATAAATCATATTATAGAATAAAGTACAAAATAAATCTTCTCATCCTATAACATACATTCTTTTCTTAACTACAATCAGAGGCACCCAAATCTGATATTTTATGTTGGCCCTTTATATGGGCAACCCTTCTGAGCTTTCACACTTAGACCACTATATATGCAGACTGCTCTGGGATATCTTGAGCTGCTGCTGATAACTTCTTATTCTCCTCAATTCAAAAGGACATTTTTTTTCTACAGCTACTTTCAGACAGAATAGAATTATTAAAAGAAAATGTGAATGTGAGGAAAGAAAATGAATTTTATAAGAATTATTAAAAGAATAGAATTTTACAATATACATTCATTTAAATTCAATATTAAAAGTTTTTAAAAATATATATTATTTATAAAATGATATATTATAATTATTAAAGTTTTATCAATATTTAAGTTGAAATTTTTTTATCTATGTTATTTGTTATTTTATTGTTGATGAATCAAATTGTTTATCCTTGTCAAAGTTATTGGGAAAAGGGTCCTGTTGAATCGGATTGTTTATCTTTGTCAAAGGTACTTGGAAAAGGGTCCAGTTTAGTATTGATGAACTGGATTGTTTATTTTTGTCAAAAGTACTCAAAAAAGGGTCCCATTTAGTATTTGATGAATTGATAGATTGTTTATTTTTATCAAAGGTACTCAGAAAAGGGCCCCTTTTAGGGAGCTAAACCATGACTTATGTTAACAAAGATAAACTCCATAGAATTACCACTATATCACATGAAAATATTTGGAAATTCGAATTGACAAAATAACAACCATTTTTTTTAAACAAATGTTAAAATGTTTGTGTCCACATTGAACATAGTGAAAATCTCAAAGAGGGGTACTCAAAACTTGTAAAAGTAAATAATTTTAATAGGAATGGAAATTTGTTTAAATTATCATGGGTATCAAGGTTAAAATTAGTCAATAGAATAATTCATATGTTTAGAAATTGAGAGCTATTATCTAATAAAGTTCAATAGATGCCCTCCAACTAATATTTCTTATTAATGTTCCTTAAATTATGCTGTCATGAAAAGTGTGATCAATAAAAATGAATTTTATAAAAGTTATCAACAAATCATATAAATTAATGTTTTTTTAATTCTGTAGTTCTTAGTGTTGTTTGTTAGTTGTTTCTTTGTTGTCTATTAGTTGTTTATGCCCTGTAAGGACCTTAGACTATTTAGTCTTTAGGCCTACTATGTAAAGGGTGAGGAGCCTTGTCGTCACATTTTATCTTATCAAAACAAATCATATGAAAAATATACTTAACTTGAAATTGAGAAGAAGATAGTTTTGTTTTTTTAATAGAATTATTAGAGATACGTGAAACTAACAACATACACTTTATACAAATTAATAATCTTGAAAAAATATCAAAACTTTCACATTTTATCTTATCAAAACAAATCATATGAAAAATATACTTAACTTGAAATTGAGAAGAAGATAATTTTTTTTTTTATTAGAGACATGTGAAACTAAAAACATACACTTTATACAAATTAATAATCTTAAAAGAAATATCAAAACTTATAAAAGTAAATAATTTTAATAGGAATGAAAATTTTGTTTAAATTATCATGGGTATCAAGGTTAAAATATAGTCAATAGAATAATTTATATGTTTAGAAATTGCCAACTATTATCTAATAAAGCTTTGCAGATGCATTCCAACTAATATTTCTTATTAATGTTCCTTAAATTACACTGTCACAACTAATATTTCTTAGTAACATTCCTTAAATTACACTATCATGAAAAGTGTGATCATTGAAAATGAATTTTATAAAAGTTAATAACAAATCATAAAAATTAATGTTTTATTTGTTATGTAGTTCTTAGTGTTGTTTGCTAACTGTTTCTTTGTTCTCTATTAGTTGATTCTGCCTTGTAAGGACATTAGACTATTTAGTCTTTGGGTCTACTATGTAAAGGGTGGGGATCCTTGTTTTCTCGTTCTATCTTAAAAAAACAAAGCATACTAAAATATACTTAAATTGAAATTAAGAAGATAATTTTATTTTTTTAATAAAATTATTAGAGATACCTAAAACTAACAATATATACTTTATACAAATTAATAATCTTAGAAAATTATCAAAACTTGTAAAAATAAATAATTTTAATACGAACGAAATTTTTGTTTAAATTATCATGGGTATCATGGTTAAAATTTAGTCAATATAGTAATTCATATATTTAGAAATTGAGAGCTATTATATAATAAACTCCCTAGATGCCTTCCAACTAATATTTCTTATTAATGTTTCTTGAATTAGTGTTTTTTGTTTGTTTTTTATTAAAGGTCAAACAGGTTTTGAAAGGGGACCCCGAAACCCTTCACAAAAAGATGCAAACAAAAAGATGTAAGTGGCTTCTATTTCTTGTTGGTAGAAAGCCTCATACATCTTTGTGAATTCCAAAAGCTCTTTCTTCTCTATGTTAAACTATTTCTTGTTTCTACCTCTAGTATGTGTTAAGGGTCCACCTATATCATCATCAACCACCTGTTTACCAGTGCTTTTGTTATCATCACCCTTAACCTGATTTTCTTGATCCATTGCAGTCATAATATCCTCGGCATTGAAATATTTGAACTGGTCCTTTATGTGATCTTCCAATTTCTCAGTCAGCATACACATCCCGTTAAGGCTATTCTGGATAGTGAGTTTACTGATATTGCATAACTTGTCCTAGTTATTGTTAACCTCAACAATTTTTTCCTCAAGAAACTGAATCCTTGTATTGAATTCTTCCCTCATCCTACTCATTTCCCTATCCATATCCTCCTTTTTTGGCATGGCATCCTAGTTTTTAAAAATGACAGTGTCCTATTCAGTAGTAGAGTGGATCCCAGTACCCAAAGTTTCCTGAAGGACCTGAAATTTTATGTTGATTCTGCTGATCTCCAAAAAGAACCACTTGGTCATTCTATGCTGAGAACTGACCACATTCTTCACCAGCTCAAAGACTTCCTGAACTTGATCTCTATTCTTCGTCTAGGCGAGAAAATTATCAAAATCTTCAAGAAGGTTTATGGAGGGGTCTTTGATCTCAGGGAACTTGCCTCCCACAGTAGGGTCCGAGAAAGACTTGGGAGGAGAGTCCACCTCGACATTGTCCTTCACAAGATGAATCACCCTAACCCCCTGCATCGGCTTGCTGCCTTGTTTTTTGGCCACGCTACTAGCTATAATCCTTACTTCCTCTTCCTGGTTCTTCTCAACAATCTTAGGCTTTTTACCTTGCTTAGGCCCCACTTTTTGTGAAGAGCCTCCAACATCCTGTTCACACCCCTCCTCTTCTTCCCTAGATTTTTTGCCTTTCTTCATTGAGGCAAGGGTTTTCCTTTTTTGAGACTTCAAATTATTGTCAAAAATCTCTTTGATAGAGGTGTCTATATCATTACCAATTTCAAACCCTTCCAACCAAGAAATAGAAACCTCCATCTTCTATGTTTTCTTCTTATTTTTCAAGGTTTCCTCCTCAGTTTCTTCATCCTCCTCTTCCGTTTCCTAGTTCTCATCCTTGAAATTAGACTCTTTGTCACTAGAAACCACCTTAGCCTTCTTCTTGGAAGTGGGTTTGTGTTTTATAGATTTCTTAGGGGTGTTGATTTTCATATGTTCCATAATGAGAAGGATGAGAGTCTCATGAAGAATAGGGAGGCTAGGGTTTCTATTGTGTTCTCTCAAACTAAACTCCAAAGAAGAAAACAAGTAGAAAGGAAAGGACACCGACAGACCGTGTTTGAAATGATTCAGTAAATTGAAGTGGTATGAGTAAATATCAACATACCTTCCGTCAAGGGTTACATAATGCATTGATGGCTTCTGCAACCTCCACCGAGATTGGTTTAATGGAAAGGTAGTTGTATCCTCCCTTCTGGAATTTCACCAACTTCTCCCTTTCATTCCCCTTGAAGAAGTAATTGAGAGATTCGTCACTCTACTTCCTTTCCCTAAAGAATTTCTTGCCAATGGTAGCAAGCCCTGACACCATGGCTATTAAATCCTCAGTGATAGCCATCTCCCAACCATAAGCCATGACTCTCTTATTATTATACCCCTTCACAAACATGGTTGTGACACTGGGGTTAGTACCATGAAGCTTTTCCATAAAAGGCATTAACCCTCCCCCCTCAAGAATGTTCCAAACCTTCTGTTTCTACCTGAAACCTTCACAAGACAAAGGTTCCTCCCTGTTTCTGTCACCCTTAATTCTTAAATTGCAACACACTCTGCAAGTTTTCTCTCTACAAACAGTACTGAAGGTAATGAAATGGACAAGCATAGCCAAAGATAAACTTATTAAATTTGCACCCATAATCTATGTGGGAGGAATAGTCTGGAAGGCATGGTTTTTTAAGCCATTCAAGATGATGATGATCTCCTTAGAGCTTCTCGATAGTCATACCATTGAGACTGTCATTAAAAATTAGGTTCTTAACATTAGTTGGGATTGAATTCAATTCATCCCATATAAACTTAGCTTTACATAAGACCCCTAGGTTGGTAAAATACATTTACCACCTTGTTCCCCTCACAAAAACTGTGAGAAATAAAAAATTCCTCAAAGATATTTAATAACTTAATAGCATCAACGATCAAGCTCTCTATGGACCAGCTAGGTGTAGTGTTACCTTTGAGACAATTAATGATATTCATGGAGTCACCTTCAATCTAGAATTTTCTAAGACCCATAGCTTGAGTTAGAGCAATAGAATGATAGGCAGCCATAGCTTCGACATAGTGGTTTGTCTATATACCCAAAGGGAGTGCCATTGTCGATATAAACCTACCATGATTATCTCTAATCACCCCCCACTACCTACAACTCTTGAATTACCTTTAGCCGCCTCATCAAAATTGATTTTAGTCCATCCTTTAGGAGGTAACATCCACTTCACTTCCCCTCTTAAGTGTTTCATTCTTTTGAAGGAAAAGGATGTCATCAGAGATATTCCAGTTGTTAGATATACTACTTTCCAAAGGAGTAACCTTGACTCTTTTGTCCTAGGAGAGCTGTTCTTGTAACCTGACAGAGAAATTCTCCTTAATGTTTTTTTATCACTTTTAAAAATAGATTGTCAAAAGATAAACATGTGTCTCTGAAGATGCGGTTATTCCTCTCCTTTGAAAGGCTCCAAACTATGTGAGGTGCTGACAAGGACCAGAGGAATCTGAGAGAGGGCTTAGAAACTGGGCATATCCATTGAGAGACCAGATCTTTTGTAGAGTTGGGGAAGGTCCAGTTCAGATTCCAAAGGGAAAGAATCTTGTTCCACAATTCCAAGGAATAGGGACAAGAGAGGACCAAATGGAAGGAGTCTTTAGAATTAGACATGCATAATGGGCACCTGTTGACAAGCTTGAAGCCTCTTTTACATAGGTTGTCAAACGTTAGGACTCTGTCTTGAGTTAGATGCCAGAAGAAAATATTGTTTTTAGGGATAAGTTTATCATCCCATAAACTAGCCCAAAAGGGGGGATCCTCCTCCTTAGGTAAAAGTTGTCTAAACACTGAGGCCGCTGAATAATTTCCCGAGGAGGTGGCCTACCAAATCAAATGATCTTCATTCCTTCCCTGGGGAATATGGAACACATTAAGCCAATTCTAGAAGTCAATCAAGTGGCTGTCAGTCGAGTAGTCCTTCCATTTGCCTTCTGAAATAAAATCTCTCACCTTCGATCCACTAGAGGAGAAAAGCTCTTTAAAGGGGCTTGCCCAAAGCTAGTTTCATCAAAGGGAGATTCCCAAACCACCTATCATTCTAAAAATCCACTTTGCTGCCATCTCTAATATTCCACAAAGAGCCTATTCTGATGATTTCCTTAGATTGGCAGATATCTCTCCAAATTTTAGATCCTTCAAGTAAAGTTAGGCATTCTAGTATTTCACTAAAATTATTGAGCCCTCTCAGGTATTTGTTATTCACAATTTCCATCCATTCTTTATTCTCTGTCATTAGGCGCCAAGCATTGGTAGCAAGGAGGGCTAAGTTGAATTCCTTTATTTTTCCCAGGCCTAGCCCAAATGAACTTTTAGGTCTGCAAACTGAATCCTACACCACTAATAGGATTCATTTTTTCTCCTTAGTACCAAACCACAAAAACCTTTTCTAAATTTACTCAATCCTATCTTTGATTTTGGCAGGCATTTTGAACAAAGACATAGAATAAACAGGGAGATTTTGGAGAGAGGCTTTAATTAATAGAATTTTTTTGGCCTAGAGAGAGGCATTTAATAGAATGAAACTTATCAACCATACTCTACCACAAGGAATCTAGGACTCATTTCTCATAGAGAGGTAACCCAAGGTATATGGAAGGAAGGGAATCCACTTTGTATTCTAGAATTTGAGCTATCTTTTTCTATCTAGGTTCTGGGGTGTTAAAGAAAAAAATTGAACTTTTGGGCAAACTGATTTTCTAACCCGAATCATTTTCATAATTAAGCAGAATGCTTCTCACATTTTGATCTTCCTTGACAGTAGCTTCTCCCATAATAATAGTATTATCAATGAATTGTTGATGAGAACAAGAAGCTCCAAGCAAGGAGGGATGTAGACCTTTGAAACTCCCTTGAAGAATCCCCTTTTGAATATTTCTGCCTAGGCCTTCCACCATGATGACAAATAAGAAAGGTGAGATAGGGTCTCCTTGTCTCAGGCCTCTCGAGCTGACAAAAAAACTTGTCAAAGTACTATTAACCAAGACTGAGAATTTAGGAGTCTGAAAAAGTTGTTGGAGAAGATGAATGGATTTCTCATTAAAACCAAACTTGCAAAGAACTTTGGAAAGAAAATTTTAATCCACTCTATCATAGGTTTTCATGAGATCAAGTTTAACCAAGAAGCCTCCTTCTTGTTCATCCCTAGAGAGTGAATGTTTTCCTAGACCATGATGATAGAGTCAAGGATTTGTCTACCCAGAACAAACCCACTTTGCTGCACTAAAATGTGAGATTGGAGAAGGAGTTGGATTCTACAAGCAACAACTTTAGAAATAATCTTGAAAAAGGAATTACACAGACTAATGGGGTGAAAATTAGAAAAGGAGTTAGCTCCATTCTTTTTCAGTATGAGCACAAGGAACATGGAATTAAGTTCTTTCAGTAGCCTTTTTCTACCAAAAAACTCTTTAGTGGCATCACAAGTATCTTTGGCTATTATATCTTAGAAAGTTTGAAAGAAGAAATGAGGGAACCCATTAGGCCCAGGGGCCTTGTTACCTTCAAAGGAGAAGACAACTCTTTTAACTTCATCCTTTGAAGGGACTTTGGTCAACATTTTGTTATATATATCTTCCAAAACATTCAAAATAACCTACAATAGAGATGTTTCCATATCTAGATCTAGGGGCCCTTCAGCATTAAGAAGAGAGGAGAAGAATACCTTAGCTTCCTTCTAAATTTCTGCTTCATCCATGATGATCCTGTCCATATTAGATATGACCTTGATCCTGTTAGCAGATCTATTCTTCATAGTCATTAAGTGAAAAAATTTGGTATTATGATCTCCACTTTTCAGCCAAATAGCTCTAGATCTCTGTTTCCAGAAGTCTTCCTCTCTGGAAACAATCTTATGGAGGGAGTTGAGGAGGTCAACCTCATCCTCTCTAGTTTCAACATTCATACCACCATTTTGAATTTCGGTTTGAAGTTTATCCAGCTCACCTTTCACCTTCTCTTTCTCCCTAAAAATTTGACCAAAATAAGATTTGTTCCACTTTTGCACATTACTCTTAACATTCTGTAATTTCTTAACCAATCTGTACATCGCAGATCCCTCAACCTGAATGTCCCACCACCCTCTAATTTTCTCTTTTAACTCTGGATGATGCAACCACATCTTTTCAAATCTGAAGGGGAATCTCTTTCTCTTACCCTTTTTATCAGTAGAGAGAACAATCAAAAAGTGTCAGAGCCAAGCTTAGTGAGAGCCATTAAATTACAAAAATAAGAGTCAAGCCACTCCAACGAAACAAGCACTCTGTCTAATTGGACTTGGATGAGGTTCTCCCTAGTTCTTTGATTGGACTAGGTAAACCTGGCCCCTTTGAGATCCATATCTAATAAAGCTTCCTTATCAACAAAGTTCATTAAATCCATTCTGGAGTTCAGAGGAGCCGAGGCTCCACCCTTTTTCTCATCTTCTTTGAGCATAGAATTAAAATCTCCCATGAAAAGCCATTTAGAATCAGGGATTAAGCTTTTACACACACTAATTCTATGCCATAGGGATTTCCTGGTATTCTTATTGTTAGGAGCATAGATGTTAGAGATAACCCAAGCCATTTCATCCTTTTTATGAACAAACTTGGTGACAACCTAGTTAGAATCTACCAGAACAGGGAAACCTAAAACATTTTTAGGATTCCAAAGAGTAGCAACTCCACCAGAAGCTCCATTAGAGCTACTTCCATGCAGGCCACACTCAGTGAAAAATCTATTCTTAATGAGGTCCATTTTTTTAATCTGCATCTTCATTTCTTGAATCAACAAAGTATCTAACTTGAGATCCCAAACTAAGTTAGATAGGTCATTTTTATGACTGTTATTTAACCCCCTGATATTCCAGGATAGGATCTTCATGATAACCCTTGTTTTGTGCTCTTTGAGCACAGATCCATGAGGGTCTTTTGCATCCCTCCTACTATTTCCTTCATGTTATCCCTCTCCCTAATAGCACTTTCTGAAGGTCTTCTAGGTCTTCTCTTCTCCATTCCTACATCATCTTTGGAAGAGCTCCTGGTAGCTACCCCACCAAGGGGTAGTATAGCTCCTTTTTTCTTCTTTCTACCATTGACCTCTATAAAGGGTACTTCTTCTATCAAACTTTCCTTAATAAACTCCATGATCTACTTGGGAGAGAAAGGTGCCTCATCTCCACCCTTAGGAATAAGGGGAAACTAATTGAAAGAACTAATCCTAGCTCCCTCTAGGGAACCCAGAGCTGAAATTATTTCCTCATCTAGTTCTTCCAAGGGAGAAATGATCATAATTCCCTTCTGACAATCCACATATGGAGCTAAAGTCTCTTCACTCCTGGGTACAAACAGGATCATCACCATCTCTTCTTCTTCAACTTGAGATTCCTTCTGAGAAACCTTCTTTTTCTAGATATGGGTTTCCTCCTTCTTTTGGCTTTCTTGCTTCTCTTTCCAAACCTTATGAATAGTTCTACTTTTCTTAGAGGGATAGTGTTTCGCCCAATGACTTGTCATTTTACATAAAAAACATGCAAAAGGAATAGATTTGAACTCTATAGCTTGTTCCCACTCATTGAGCTTAGAGTTAATCTTAATAGAAGAGGGCAGGTCTGTAGTTTGGTTAACCAAAACACAAACCCTGGCATACACAAGCCTCTTCCTGGAGACAGTGACGAGATCCACCGTAAGCAAGCTACCAAAAGTACTAGCTAAGCCCTTGAAGACTTCTTCATCCCATAACTCCATAGGCAAGCCAGGGAATCTAACCCACATAGGGGCTATGTTGAAGGTGGTTTTCATTGCATCAATGTTGGGCTCCCATCTGCACAAGGCCAGAGTAGAGTTCTTGATAACCCATGAGCCCCCAACCAAGGTGCTCAGCAAATCATCTTCACAAAAGAAAGAAAATGGAAACTTTCCCCTTCAAGGCCCATTTCTGATGAGCCCAAGACTTCACAACTTCTATATTAGGTCTAGGACCTAAGAATTTACCCACCAATGATAGATCCATACGAGAGATGCCATTCTCCACAACACAGTCAGGGATTGATAAAGAAAACTTACCTGAACCTGGACTTGAAGAGCATAAAAGAGGTGGGGAAGAACTTTTCCCTTTAGACTGTGACCCGAAAAGAGATTTCCATGGGTTAGAGTCTACCTTCTGAGAAGGATTCTTGGGGTCCACCTTAGGCTCCTTGGGGGAACCTACTGCCATGGATCCACTAGGGTCAAGCATTCTAATCTCAGCTTCCAAGGAGGCCGAATGACTCCCAAAAGTGTAATGCCCCGTCATGCAACCCTAGAGAGTTAGGTTTAACTGTGCAATAAAGTGCAAAAATTTTATTTGTCTTTCTTTAAAAATAAGTAAAAGTAATAATCACCAGATATATGATCAACTAGTTACATCAAATTAACCAACTAACATCTCTAGGGAAACACAACTGCATTAAGGAAAATAATCATAGATCAATAACATGCATATTCCATCTTGAATGTCATAAAATCCACTCTCATCATTTGTTACAACACTTACATCCTTCTTTAACCAAGAATACATACAACTACAGAGGAGATCATGATACATAACTACATAGATACAAGGCTTTCATATCTGATTACATTAAAGTTACATTATGAATATCATAGATACACATATCTAGATCCATACGGTTCCATGTATGTCCTCATATATAGATACTATAATGGAAACTAGAGAGGCACATCTGCCCAAAACTCAAACCATGATGCCATAAGACCAATGGAATATAGCTCAACCACCTGACCATGTGGAACACCGAGGTCCATCCCTTGAGCTAGGAGATAACAATGAGGTCCCACAAGACAACAGTCAAGATGGAAAATACAAACTGGAGAAAGACTAGAACACAAATTTCAAAAACATCATCCAATAAATATCACAAGTAACCCAATCAATGTTACCAGAGGAAAACACAACAAATGGGGAGGAAACAATCAGAGAATGCTAGGCTACAGTAGGGATGAATGTCATCGCATGGTCCTAACATGGGTTACCCTGATAGTCTCTAGCTAGACGCCGGCCCCCATCCATGGGTTACCCTGACATTTTCTTGCAGGCGCTGACCCCCATCTATGCTTACCCTAACAGTCGCTTACTAGATGTCGGCCCCATAGGATGACACATGCAGAACCAACTAGGCCCTCTCATCCTTTCCTTAGCCTGAATGAGCACTACAGGCATGGGTGAGGCATCTAATTATCTTAAATAGTGTGTAAACTACCCAACCCTCTAAATTTATTAATATGTTATCATTGGATTAATCACTTCCAATGGGTTACCCTCATAGCCACTTTTGGTGTTGACCCCACATTGAAGCCACTCCCCCTTTCCTGCAATTAGATTCTCAAGCCCAAAACATACACCAAGCATGAACTAACACATATCTCAATATAAATACATCCTTTCACATCACACAGAGCAAGGCATACCCATCTTGCGTTGTCATCATAACCACTTGTATAGGTTCACTAGGCAAGGCATTATCAACTGTGCACTTGTATTACATGAGTCCATATAACAAAAGTGCATTTTAATCAACTCACATTCACACCCTCCTAGGCCTCTGGAAACCAATATTCCCAAATGACACAACACTTGACACTATTAAAACATAATTCTATATTCATCTCTATCCAAGATCAGTATACAAATAAGGGGTTACTGTCTTTCCATAATATGCAAACCTATATGGGACACATTTCCATTTTAAGATAAGATATTTATAATTTGAAGATAAACATAATCTTTTGATAGATTAAATACTTACCTTACTAGAATAACAAGTTGTGATAAATCATTCATTAAATATCTTTATTAAATAATAAAATCTATCTTTTCCTAGGTTAATAAATCATTTACAGAAGTTATCATGATAAATTCTACCCTATGCCCTACTAGGACAAATGCATTTAAATGTCACAACTACAGGCATTCATTCTTATAACTTCTTCGTTAAAATGGAGGTAAACAATGTATATATATTCATTAGACATTCTATCATTCCTCAAGGCTAACATCAAAACAACTCACAAATATTAAAACTTATCATTTAATATCAACGAAGCTACAATTATGATACTATTCACAACTATGGCTAATAAACAAATTAAGTCATTTCAACTACAAATCTAATAATCTAATTACTAAACTAGGATCCAAAAACAACAGTTCAACTTAAGACTATCTAATTTAATAAGAGATTAAAAGAAATTGTTTCCAACTTAAAATCTTCTGTTTCCTACAATGAGTAGGGCCAAATTGAATCTTATTTCTAATCTAAACTCTTGTTTATGCTAAAATTTTGATATTGAAAGCACAATGATAGCCCTAACATACTTAGAAACTACTATAAACTATAATAGTTCTTTATTATTTAATTAGAGTTTAATCCATACTCAATATATCCTGAAATTAAGAAACATACATATAATATTATCCATAAAGATAAAAAGATTTTACTTATATTCATTTTCTCACTAAGAGATTATAATTTATCTCAAAAGGAGTTAATCTAAAACATAAAATAAAAGAAGAATTTCGTATTATAGAAAGGATAAATATTCTAATTACCAACTTGTCTTTTAAGTTATGCTCTAGATTTGACTATTTTGCTAGTTTTCAAATCCCAAGAAAAGAGCTTGTATAAATCAAGGATCGGTCTTCATCTAACAAAGTATTATGTTCAATGTAATAAGATAAACACTAAGTCAAATTAGCACAATATGGCATTATAAAACTGAAGACACATTTAATTGTATAATTGACCATATAACAAAAATAGAAAAAAAAAATAATGATGAAAAATAAAGTTGATTCTATTATTAGTACCATGAAAGACTTAATTTGCAAATTGGAGATCATTACCAACACTGTTTTTGGTGACAAACCAACTTCTTACTATGGAAACCAGAATAAATCTTAATGGGCTTTAGTATTGGCCACTATATGGGAATCCCATCCATAAATACGTTCCCTCTGTCCTATCTTTTGTGAGTCTCGAATAATCCACACGCTAATTTGTCAACTCCTACGATGATGATCCAAGCTCCAATACAACAAATTCTATGGCACTTCCTAGGGTAATTTTTTAAATGGTGAGGGGGTGCAGAAGTGTATGTCATGGAGTAGAAATATGTGAGCAACGGGTATGGGCATCATGCTTGCATGGAAGTTTATATTTTGGTATTGTAAGCCAGCATACAAGGTTGAAGCTCCACATAGAGATTTAAGAGCAATGGAATCACAAAGAAGGTGGTAGCTGTTACCCATTTAAACACACAAACCAAATGTGATAGCCAGAGAAGCTAATTTGCTATCAAATCATAGGGAGAAGTCCACTACTCAAAAAGACACCTCTTGAGAGAGGAGAACTCTGACCCGTATTATGTTGGATTCTAGGGTAATATTTTAAGAATTGACCAAATTTATTTCAATGATATTGTCCTCACGTCTACAGGCACAAATATGGGATTGACTGGGATCATGAAGATGAACATGGTGAATGATGCCAGAAGTTTAAATGAGAAGGCCCTCCAAAGGATATATCTAGCTGTAGATAGACGGGCTTCCCCGCTGAACCAATGTGAGGTTGCCACTATGTGTACCATAAAGAACCTCACTTCCAACATTGGAAGGATCCAAAGGGGTAAATTTGGGTGCTATTTGAGTATCCCCTAAAATCCAAGAGACCCAAATGGAATGAGGGTTGGAAAGTGCAAGAGCAAGATTGCTTCTTGTTCGAAGAGAAGGATTGAAACGTTTTGTTACAGGGCTGAATGGCCCCTCCACAGTTATTGGGATTGACACTCCCTTGCCAACTAATAGTAACAATTCTACTAATAACAACAGTGCTGGCTTTGTTCCCATTTCGCCCTAATTGCATTCAAATTGTGTATTAGAATAGGCATAACTGATCATACATAGAATGCATCTTGTTGTCGTTGGAGTTGGTAGGGTATGTTCTGAGGATATCACAAACAGACAAAGATCCGGATTTCAAAACAGGGCAATGTCTCTTCAGAATATTGGATTCACATTTAACCATCACTAAAATTAATTAAAAATTTATAGATAGACATTACGTCACAACAGTGGAAGTTCTCATCACAAGCACAATGAAAGGAAGAAATGAATGACATGAAAGCATTATGAATAAGTGTACTACCCAGAAAATCTTTGCACAGGTGGCTCTCTTGAAGAGATGTACAAGTGAGAAATAGGTGAGTGCAATGAGGCTTCAGTTTTATGTGCCTAATGAAATTGCAATAAACAAATTTTAGTTTCTATGCCAGAAAAACAAGGAACTGATGTATATTCCTCATTTTAAAAGAAAGAAGCTTTCCTCCACGGCCTTGGATCGGTTTCTCGGAAGGTGATTTATTTGTTCTCTATTTGCAGTCCCCTTCAGCTCCTCCATTCTCTCCATTTGATATGATCGCCTCCCTTATTTGCTTCCATCCATTTTGCCAATTATCCTCGAGCATCCGGTAGGGAACCGGAGACCATTATCTCCCCCTGGTCACATGAAAAATGAAGCATATCCATGACAGAAATGGCAATGGATCATTTAACACCTCTATGAGAGCAAAAATAGAATCTTTTATGAAATGGAAATCATTTATGACCACTGAGTGTTGTAACGCCACTAGTATCCAAGGAATCACTATATTATGCTAAGTATAGTGACACCACTAATGTAATTTCTATTATTTAGGAACTATTATGACAGTTTGATGCCATGCAATTATTTTCAAATATCTAATCATGGGTTAATGCCTTTACAAAACTGAGGCAAACATTATGACTCCATAAATAAATATTCTTTCCTATAAACTCTCAAGATCACGTAGAAAACAATTAATTATACAATATCGACCAAGGAAAAAACTGAATAAAATTGATGATACTAAGCTATCAGCCTTATAATTCTCCTACATGTTGTTCTACTTCGCAACCAAATAATACCAAACAATGACCTTATAGGTGAAGGGCATCAAGATTTAAAAACCAATCTTTGGTGATAACAAATTACAAAAACAATTCAAGGGTACTGAAGGGACTCTTATAGGGATAATACTAATACAAAAAGGATATCAATGAAAAGAAGAAAAACTATTTATACATTTGTCTAATGCTAAAACATGAGTAATAAATAATAAGGAGATTGAGTTGTAATCTCAGGGTTTGCCAAAAACATATACAAATTCTTAGCAGTCTTAGAATGAAACCAATTAATGGCGGAAATAAAAGATTCATTTCCATAGAACATTGAAATAGAATACAATGAATGAGATGCTGAAAACCCTAATTTCACAAGATCACAAAATCCAACAAAGAAACACATGATATGTCAAATGAGGATATCCCAAGAATCACGAAGAATAGAAACTATGAGTACTCAAAATATTTAGATAGCTAAATAAAATACAGTAGTATTGGTTGAACCAAACTGTTATACATATATATCTTTTGACAACTCACCAAACATAACAAAATAATGTCTTAAATAATTACACAAAGAATATTTATTCACTTAATAAAATATTAGGGGTAAATTCACAAAGTTGTGCCACACTTTCAGCAGTACAAGTGAATTTAAGTATTTCTAACTAAAAATCAATTTTAGTCAAACATATGATCTTGTAAGAATCATTCTAGCTAAGTTAGATATATCCACAACTTTTCCAACTAAAATTGTTGGCTAAATGTATATGTAGCACCACTATGAGGCCAATTTACCAAAAAAATAAAATTATTTGAAAAATTTGATATTTCAACAACTTGTAATTGTGTAAATAACATTTTTTTAAAAATATTAAAATACCCCTTTGTAGATCTATAAGTTTAGTTTTCAAAAATTATATATATATATATATATATATATATATATAATTCCTGAAGGAGGATCTGTAGAAGATCTTCAAAATTTACCAAAAGCTTGGTTCAATTTAATTCCTTATCGTGAAGTGGGCTTAATGACAGTGATGTATTTAAATAAAGAATATGGGATGCCTTACATATCTACAGCTCCCATGGGAGCTGAGGTATCCACCGTACGCCCTTTCATTTTTTGAACCTTGCCGCTCAAGGCTGTCTTAAGGAGCTACTATACTATGCGTAAAAAAAAAAACTTTTGCTTGCTAATTCTGGAATATATATATATATATATATATATATATATATATATATATATATATATATATATATATATATATATATATATATATATATATATATATAGTTTAATTATTATTTATATTTTCCTTTCTATTTTTATTAAAAGTAGGTTATCAACACAAAACATTAGGTTGATTACCATGTTAGGAAAATTAATAAAACTTATGAAAAAAATTGAAAAAAATATGATGCACTAGATAAAAATATCTATATCAAGATGGTATAATTTTTTTTTCTATTTTAGATAAATAGTTAATATGAAAGCTGACGTCGAATGGAAACAACTACATTTTAATACACACACATTTTATTATTTATTTAAAAATATATATTTATCAAAATTGGAAAAAAATATCCATGCACTAAAATTTCAAGTTATAAATACACAAAAAAAATTGAAGGAAAAAAAAATTTACTAAATAACGATTGATGTCTCATGTAACTTTATTTTTCAGCATTTTATCAGCAACTAAATTATAGTGTCAAATTATTTATTTATTTATTTTTTTGAAAAAGTGGCATAGCCACTAAAATTTATTAATTTCAAAAAGAAAAATATAAAATGCCTGATTCAAAGAGGCATACTAGTAGGAAAGAATCAGGCAAAGAAAACCTCTGGTTGTAGCCTTTTAACTTAACTAATTACAAAGACGACTCAAGAGGATGAGTCAGCCAAGGTAGAATCAATGATTTCAATACAAAATGGACTTCTGTGTCTCAAGGGAACTATTACAAAATTTTCATCTGATACATTACAAAATTTATAGGAAACCACATAAAAACTCCCAAAACCATTAGATAACATCTTGTCAGCCATCATCAATTAAACCCTGCTATCGACATTCCTCTTCTTCATCCAACAGAGGGGGCGGCAGAGGAGGAGGAGGGTTATAATGTAGAAGGAATGATAGAGCATTAAAAACCCTTGTAGCATCATCTTTCACCTGCCTGCATAGCTCATTCCTATGACAATGAACAGAATTATGAAAGGATAGTACATAATTATTTTGAAGCCCATGCAGCATAGCATTATAAATGCAATGAAGTGTAGGTCAATGGAAGAGATCCTTATGAACAAACAGGCCACCCACAAGAGCAGTACCCTCATACAAATCATATTCTACTAAAATTTCATTAAAAACATCCACAGAAAAATGATCATCATGAACAAACATAGATATTAAAATAATTTATTAAAAACTATATTAAAATAATCTCTTAATTTTTTCAAAAAATACAAACATAAAATATACTAAAAAATAAATATTTGATTAGTTTACATCATTTCAAAATTTAAAACATATATGTCACTTTTTAATAATTCAAGTTTAAAAGTTGGATCAACGTTGGCCGTTTCCTTTATAAAAGTGTGACACAACATTGTGCTTTTACCCTTAGGTATTTATAATTTATCTATTGTTGTTTTTATTATTATTATTTATTAAAATTATTGATTTAATTTCTATTTCAAAACAATATTTAATATTCCTCAAAATTAGTTTTATTTACTTACAGAAATAGATTAATAATCTAGTTAATGAAACCATAGACCAACAATAACCACTCAAGACTACATTCTAAACACATCTCAATGACAACATACCATAGAATAATAGAGACTCACAATCATGCTCCAACCGACCAAACTGATGAATCCAAGACTGAGCACTCATCCTCATCGAGGATGTTAACAAACTAAGGGACCTCATGTTAACTCTATTTCACAACTTCCATTGGTATAAAGGCATGCTCAGACCTGCCAATTTAGGTGGAGCTAATGCCTAGTACCTGCAATCCTATAGCAAATGCAAGGGTCAAATACACCATATATATAATCAAACACACTGTGCTAGGGAATCATAGTGTAGTAGGGTACTCAGCATGAGTAATACTACATTGTCCCTTCAAAAGGCACATCACCTATATCCACAATAAACAAGTACATCATTAATTAATCAACTAAATAGCACCTCGACAGATAGTCACATGAACATAATAAGACTAACCTACATAATCACTCAACCCATAACTAATCATGTCAAAAACATAATGTGCGAATCATAACATTGTCATCATAATGATGTCAATGAGTGTCATCC
Organism: Cunninghamia lanceolata; assembly: GCA_027924645.1. Lineage (NCBI taxonomy): Eukaryota > Viridiplantae > Streptophyta > Pinopsida > Cupressales > Cupressaceae > Cunninghamia > Cunninghamia lanceolata. The sequence goes on from BSBN01000984.1 coordinate 2,913,387, forward strand.
TTTATATCAAAATAGTAAACCTACCATCCACATATCTAACATACCCTAAGTATTCTGAGTATTTTGTCTTCTCCTTCATGATCCTTAGCCCGACCACCTACTCATCTAGGCTGAGAATGGAGGGGCACTACATCCTCCCCCCCTAAAACTTGACTTCCTCCTAGAAGTCACAGATTAGGGTGGAAACATAACACATTAGTATTGCAATTTTCTACTGTCAACATATGCATCCATATCAAGCAATTATTCATAAGATAGGCACAATTGTTCAATAAGGGAAAGAAGAACATCAATTCTTTACCTCTAAGGCATATCATGTGATCTACTTATATCTATTCACACATATTTTGAGAATTTTCATCCAATTTAGAGAATTGCATTCACATATAATTAGGGAAAATACATCTCATATCTTATTTCCCCTATGCTTCTGACTAATTATCAACATACAAATTACAATCCTCCATGGAGTCCTCCCTTGAACATACTATCAGAAGTACAAAATGAACATGATAGAAACAACACTTAACACAAAATGGGGTCAATAGAAACAAATATTCAGAATAGCCACCAGAGTTATTTTAAAAATAAATACAAAACCCAAGTGGAAAAATAATCAAATCCAACTTTAAGTCATAGAGTGCCGATAACTTCCAACAATAAATCAAGTATAAAGGAAAGAGCTTTGGTGATCACTCCTATAATAAGAAGTTCAAAGCAATAAAATTCACTATTAACCCCCAGCAATACATGAAATAACCATCAAAAATTTCAAAACAACCAAATTACAGAACAAATTCACATCACGATGTGACTAATTTTAATCACAAAAAAAGGGAGTACCTGCTACACAACACTCTAGAATACAAGATCCAAAATATGTTAGAGAATGTACACCAACACTCAAATGGTTTAGTTAACTACATCCTCTTATCTAAGCAACTTTTATACAAGGATTTAAGGCAACACAATTGTTATTTATCTACAAACAACTTCTATCTTAATATAGTACAATTTCTTTTTACTAAGCCATGAAAATATATAATTACTTCCTCATGCAAGAAGATATTTACATAAGACATGCATGATGTCAAACACAAGAATAATTTATAATTATAATTGACTCACAGTATCACATTCACAATCTAATGGGTCCAACTCAAGCTCCAATTTGATCCCTGCACACGATTCTCACACAGGCATACAAAATGATAACTTTCACAAATCACAACAATTCTTCCATATGAGGTCATGATCAGCTAGGTGATAAATGTTAGGTTATCAACACCCACGTTAAGATCACATAACCACATGACTCACCAAATGATTAACTCATTCCAATACTTAATTACATGTACTATTTAGGAAATTCATACTAGCAAATATATCATCACATTTTTAGAAATGAAGATGAAAGAACACATTGTAGACACATAAGTAAAACAGGACATAAAGAACTCATTTCTTAATGAGAAAGTCTATAAACTTATCAACCTACTTTAATGTCATACTAATGCACATAGGTGAGAGGTACTATTACCAACCCACCACAAAGAGAAAACCATTTAACCTAGAGAAACATCAGCAATCCATAGGTATTAGTGTTGTAACTTGGCATTAATCCAGAGGTCTTAGTGTTGCAACCTAGCTTTAATACTAAATGTAATGCCCCGTCATGCAACCCTAGAGAGTTAGGTTTAATTGTACAATAAAGTGCGGAAATATATATTTTTTCTTTCTTTAAAAACAAGTAAAAGTAATAATCACCAAATATAATATTAACTAGTTACATCAAATTAACTAACATCTCTAGGGAAACACAACTACATTAAGGAGAATAATCATAGATCAATAAAATGCATAATCCATCATGAATGTTATAAAATCCACTCTCATCATTTGTTAGAACACTTACATCCTTCTTTAACTAAGAATAAATAGAAGTATAGAGGAGATCATGATACATAACTACATAGGTACAAGGCTTTCATGTCTGATTACATCAAAGTTACATTATGAATATCATAGATACACAAATTTGGATCCATACATTGCCATGTATGTCCTCATATGCAAATACTGTACTAGAAACTAGAGAGGCACATCTGCCCAAAACTTGAACCATGATGCCATAAGACCAATGGAATATAGCTCAACCACCTGACCATGTGGAACCCTGAGGTCCACCCCCCGAGCTAGGAGATAACAATGAGGTCCCACAAGACAATAGTCAAGATAGAAAATACAAACTGAAGAATGACTAGAACACAGATTTCAATAACATAGTCCAATAAATATCACAAGTAAGCCAATCAATTTTCTCAGAGGCAAAAACAACGAATGGGGAGGAAACAATTAGAGAATGCTAAGCTGCAGTAGGGATGAGTGTCATCGCATGGTCCTAACATGGGTTACCCTGATAGTCTGTAGCTAGACATCGGCCCCCATCCATGGGTTACCCTAAGAGTCTCTCACTAGGCACCAGCACCCATCTATGGTTACCTTGACAGTCTCTTACTAGATGTTGGGCCCATAGGATGACACATACGAAACAAACTAGGCCTTCTCATCCCATCCTTAGCCAGAACGAGCACTACATGCATGGGTGACACATCTAATTATCTTAATTAGTGTGTAAACTACCTAACCCTCTAAATTTATTAATAAGTTGTCACTGGATTAATAACATCTAATGGGTTACCCTAATAGCCACTTTGGGTGTCAGCCCCACATTGAAAGCCACTCCCCTTTTCCTACAACTAGATTCTTAAGCCCAAAACATACACAAAGCATGAACTAACACTTTTCTCAAAATAAATACATCCTTTCACATCACATAGAGCAATGCATACCCATCTTGCATTGTCATCATAACCACCTGTATAGGTACACTAGGCAAGGCATTATCCACCGTGCACTTGTATAATACCAACACAGAACATGAGTCCTTATAACAAAAGTACATTTTAATCAACTCACATTCACACCCTCCTAGGCCTCTAGAAACCACTATCCCCAAATAACACAACACTCGACACTATTAAAACAAAATTTTATATTGATCTCTACCCAAGTTCAAAATGCAAATAAGGGGTTACTACTTTTCCATAATATGCAAACCTATATGAGACGCATTTCCATTTTAATATAAGATATTTATAATTTCAAGATAAACATAATCTTTTGATAGATTAAATACTTACCTTACTAGAATAACAAGCCATGATATATCATTCATTAAAGATCTTTATTAAATAATAAAATCTATCTTTTCCTAGGTTAATAAATCATTTACAGAAGTTATCATGATGAATTCTACCCTATGCCCTACTAGGACAAATGCATTTAAATGTCACGACTACAGTCATTCACTCTTAAAACTTCTTTGTTAAAAGGGAGGTAAACAATGTATATATATTCATTTCACATTCTATCATTCCTCAAGGCTAACATCAAAACAACTCACAAATATTAAAATTTATCATGCAATATGAATGTGAGGCCTACCTTTTCATTCCCTTATATTTGACTACCTTATTTTACTATTGGTGATACTTACTAGACTTGTGGGACTATTGATCCTGATTTGCAGGACTATTAGATTTTATGCTTTATGTGGATTTATTATGTTTAGCATTATTATGATGTGATTGGACATTGATATTGATTCATTGATGAGGTTAGACATGTGATTTACATTATGATGTTATTTGGATACTATGCATGTGATTTTAGTTAGGAATTTGTTATGTAATTATAACTGCGATGGATGTTTGAAATGCAGAATTTAGAATTTAATTGTAATGTGATTTCCTTGATTCTTATATGAACATGTAATGTTGTATGTCCTTGTTTCACTTTTCTTTAGCTATCATATACATGTCAAATTAACATATCATTGGAGTGCACAGGTGTTTCTAATAAAGCCACAGAAATTTAGAGATCATCTCACACACTGTGTTGTTTTCACATGTGAAGCCGATCTAGTTTCAAGATGAACCAAGATCAACTATGTATGCATGATGAATTTTTGTAATGTTGTTGCATGGTGTTAGTTGGGTTACGTCTACCCTTCTTTTAATTGATTTCTAATTGGTGTTGTAAGTTGTAGTGTTATTTGAATTTTATTTTTTGATTTATAACTTTTGTGACCCCTTTTATGTGTTTTTACTCAACCTTTGGTGCTCAAAATGAGTTAAACTTGACCCTAGGTTGTAGCCCTAGGGTCTAGGGGTCATTTGTGCTTGTGTAACCTTAGGTAAACTTCTATTTGGTCACTTTAACTTCACCCTGAAGTAAAGTGACGAAGATTGAAGCTTCAGAGGGAGAGGATGAGTGGATCAAACACTCAACCTCTTCCTTTCCTCTTCCCTAGGTTGGGTGAGTCTTCAAGACCCTTTAATTATGGAGGACTCTACTCACAGTCTCTCCCACAATTAGTGATTTTACGTTGGCATTGAGTGGTCCTTCTTAGGAGTGTTGGATTCTGGATATGCAATTGAGAGGGGGGGTGAATCAATTGTCCAAAACTTGCTTCTACTTTAAACACTTAAATCCTCTTCATTATGTAATAGCATATCAATTAAACATTCATGAAAGCATAAAGCATAAACACCAGAGCAAATACACATCAACACATGAGACACCAAGATTTTGACGTAGAAAACCTGGTCAAGGGAAAAACCACGGGGTGATTAACCCAAGGATTATTCTCTATTAGAAGAATAAGAAAAATAAATGGCACATGCCAATTAGGGCTCACTGCCTGAGGCACACTACTCACAAGAGACACACTGCCTACAAGAGACACACTGTCTACAAAGTAACAAGTATTACAAACTTCAACTGGAGATTGACATCTTTAACATGCCTGGATCAGTTCCATTTAAGCCCAAAAACTCTAGCTCTACCTTTCGCACTTCTCTTCACTACACCACACTTATCCGCTCTAAGACACACTTCGAAATGAATTCACAAACCTTTATTTATACAAGGCATTGACTAAGGAACAATCATCTAAGTCAGCAATCATCCACAAGAACATTCGCATGATGAATAACTCATCCGGTCAGCTAGCCTGAACAAGAACATCTTCATCCGGAAGTATATCTCCAATTCTGGGCTCTAACACTAATGCAGACTGACAACACAATCTCAACATGATCCAAGAACCTTCACAGGCTTGCCTGAATGACCAGGTACATCCGCACTTCTTCTACTTACTAGAATCTCTTCTCTCCTACATCCGGTGCCTCAAGAACATAGTTTGTCATGACTGTCACAAAGGAGTAGTTCCTTCCGGACCTTCGAACTATGTACAAATCATGATGACACATCACAAGGACATCCCAAACACTCCTTCCAATCCGTAGAATAGGACAATGCACTTCCAGATCTCACTGGACCTTTTTGTAACACTCTGTCACTCCGGAGCATCTCTCGGAACCAGTTCTACTTGATCGATCACAACTTCTTCAGATCTTCATACGAACCTCTAAAATCTTAACTAGAACATCTCAAGACTCATATCTACAAACCCTTTAAACCACATCCTCTGATCTTCATCTTATCTTGGACTTTTACCTTAATGTCATCACTGTTCTGCACTGTTCCTGATTGAGACTAATTTTCTCAATATCCTCAGCACACAGCTCATCCAATCCTTCTCATTGAGCACTATGAGTATGTTGACATCAATGAAAACACTAGTTATCCTCATACTTGTAACAATCTCCCCCTTTGTCATTGATGGCAACATATGATGTGAAAAACCATCAAGACAAGAATTTCTCCTTTCTATCACAGCTCCCCCTATCAGCAACAACTCTTCACATGTCTTCTTTTTCTTTACTACTCCCCTTTGATAAACCACTTGTTTTTCACATGTATTCTCTCCCCCTTTGACATCAATGGCAAAGGGCTCATACTTGTAACTTTAACACATCAGAATCATACCAGCTGCTCCCCCTGAGTAGCAGCTCCCCATCACCAATCCGGATCACAAAATATGACTGTGATATGCACCAAACTGATGCACATCAGTGCATCCTAGTTCATCATTAGAGGGGCAACGACCCCTAACTTCTCCCTAAGAAACTCAAAAGAGTCCTTGGGAAGAGGTTTAGTAAAAATATCTGCAATCTGACTTCATCTTTGTTGACTTGTTCTCTCAGAAAGTGAAACTTGATAGATATGTGCTTAGTTTTAGAATGCAATACCGGATTCTTAGAAATATTTATTGCACTTGAATTATCACAGAAAATTGTGATAGGTTCCTCATATTCTACTTTAATGTTTCTTAGCATCTACTTCATCCATAAGATTTGAGTGCAACTACCTGCTGCTGCAATGTATTCTGCTTCAATTGTAGACAGAGATATTGCCTCTTGTTTCTTGCTTAGCCAAGAAACCAATCTTTTTCCCAAAAAGAAAGCTCCACCACTAGTGCTCTTCCAGTCATCCACATCTCCTGCCCAATCTGCATTTGTATATGCATGAAGAGAGAAATCATGATCTCCAGGGTACCATAGACCATACTCAACTGTCCCCTTTAGATATCCAAAAATCCTCTTGAGAGAGTCATCATCTTTGCTCAACTTGCATCTAGTTGCCATGGGAGTATTCATTGGCTTTGAATCTTTCATCCCAAATTTCCTCAACAATTCTTTCACATATTTGGTCTGAGAAATGAAGATCCCTTTCTTTGTTTGAGTAATTTGCAGACCCAAGAAGAAATTCATTTCACCAAGCATGGACATCTCAAACTCACTTTTCATTTGATTTGAAAAGGTTTTACACATGCTATCTTTTCCTCCAAAGATGATATCATCAACAAATACTTCAACAATCAAAATGTTTTCATGATCAATTTTGAAATATAAGTTACTATCAGTAGTACCTTTGTTGAAACCAATCTGCACAAGATGCTTATCCAACCTTTCATACCAAGCCCTTAGGGCTTGCTTCAATCCATATAGTGCTTTCTTCAACTTGCAGACCATATCACTATGATCAGACAATTGAAATCCATCCAACTGCTCAATATATACTTCTTCTTCCAAATCACCATTTAGGAAGGTAGACTTGACATCCATCTGATATACCTTGAAGTCTTTGAAGGCAGCAAATGCAAGAAATAATCTGACTGCTTCAATTCTTGCCACCGGAGCAAAGGTTTCTTCAAAATCAATTCCTTCTATTTGAGAGTAGCCTTTGTAGACCAATCTGGCTTTGTTTCTAATTACTTCACCAACTTCATTTAGTTTGTTCTGGAAGACCCATTTGGTTCCAATCACATTTTTGTTTCTAGGTCTAGGAACAAGATCCCAAGTGTGATTTTTCTCAATTTGTATCAACTCTTCCTCCATTGCTTTGGTCCAATTTTCATCATTGCAGGGTTAATTTATTGTCTTAGGTTCAATCTTTGAAATCAGATAGTATTCATCTAAATTTTGAGCAATTTTCCTCTTTGTTTGTACCCCTTTGCTTTTGCCACCTATGATCTGATCTTCAGAGTGGTTTAGAGTTACATACCTTAGAACTTTGGGAGTTTCTTGCAATGCTGTTTCTTGATGAGGCTCATTCAAACAAACCTCTTCTTCCTGATTTACCGGATCAGTCTAAATCTGACTTTCAGAGGAGGATTGAGCTCCTTGCACCAGAGAACCATTCTAATCATCTTCATCATATTCATAAAACCTTGAGGGCTTCTCAATTCCTTCATCAACCTTCACATTTGTACTTTCTATCATCTTTCTCAGTCTCTTATTATAACACCGGTATGCTTTGCTTTGAGTGGAGTAACCAAAGAAGATTCTTTCATCACTTCTAGCATCAAACTTTCCTAGATCTTCATCTCTTTTAATGTAACATTTGCTACCAAATACTCTAAAATATCTCATAGTAGGAGTGATGCCAAACCAAAGTTCATAAGGAGTCTTACCAGTATTGCTTCTGATTTGAACTCGATTGAGAGTATAGACTGTAGTGCTGACAGCTTCTCTCCAAAACATCTGTGGAACATTTACTTCCATCATCATTGTCCTGGATGCTTCCTGGATGGTCCGGTTGTTTCTCTCTACTACTCCATTCTACTGTGGAGTCCTAGGAGCGGATAACTATCTCTTTATACCATGCTGCTCACAAAAGTCTATGAATTCACTGGATGTGAATTCACCACCTCTATCAGACCTCAGACATTTCAGTTTCAGTCCGGTTTGATTTTCTACCATAGCCTTGAAGATTTTGATCTTCTCAAAAGCTTCTAATTTCTCTTTCAAAAAGGTAACCCACATCATCTTGGAATGGTCATCAATCAATAACATGAAATATCTATCACCTTGCATACTCTTGATTCTTGTCGGACCACATAGATCAGTATAAATTAATTCCAATAATCTGGTAGAGGACTGATCCTTACTTTTGAATGAGACTCTACTCTATTTACCCAGTTGACATTCTTTGCACAAGCTATTTGTAGGTTTCACCAATTTTGGAAGATCTCTTATAGCCTGAGTATTGCTTATCTTGATGATGTTATCAAAATTTACATGACACATCCTTCTATGCCATAACCAACTCTAATCAACTTGAACAAACAAACAACTTTGATTAGAATCAACTAGATGGAAGATATTACCATTTGTTTGAGTATCAGAAGCAATCTCAGTTCCGGAGCTTTCAAAGATCCGGCATCTTCCATTTTTGAACCGGAGGTCATAACCTTTGTCTACTAATTATCCAACACTGAGAAGATTGCGCTTCAATCCTTCAACATACAGTACATTACCTGTTTTGCTCTTTCCATCAAAAGAAATAGTTCCCCTACCTCTGATTCTACCATCAAAATTATCACCAAACTTTACCATTCCTCCTTCATACCTTTCCAAGTCTAGGAACTTGTTTTTGCCACCTGTCATATGGTGAGAGTATCCACTATCAATAACCCAATCATCCTTTTCTTCAACTTGGACAGCCAAAGCTCTTTCTACAACCTTATGATTGACAGATTCAAAGGATATTGGATCTTCTTCCTTGATGGCAATAAACACCCATTCATTTCCAGATTTGTTTCCTATTTCTGATTCATCATCTATTACTCCTTCATTATCATCTTCTTCATGAACATAATAATAGTTCTTTTGGAACCTTTGTCTATTATAATTTGACCTTGTAGATCTTTCTGAACATGTTGAAGCACTTAAAGGGTAATTTTCCTTCATACTTACCAGATACTCTTGGCAGTCTCTTTGCAATGAGGGCTTCAAGTTGAGTTATTTCTGCTTCTTCCTCTTCCATTTCTCTTCTTGCTTGATCATACCATGACAGCTTCATTGAAGATTTTTCTTCCAGATCAAATCTTTGTTTGCCTTTCACAGAGGCACTAGCTTTGAATGCAGATTCGGTCTTGGGGGGATCATCTCCAAACTCGGTCATTTCAAATGCAGCCAGTTTGCTAGCCAATTGGTCTCTTGTGACAGTTGTACATGGGCTCTAAATTCATCAATGGCAGCAACCTTGATTTTGTAGACAGCAGGAAGGGATCGGAGAATTTTACCAATAATCTCATTTTCATCCAAAATTCCACCAGCATTCCTAATTCCACACACCAGCTCATTTACTCTTGGCATAAAGGTAGTAATATTTTCATCATCTCTGATCTTCAGTCTTTCAAATTTCCCTTTGAGACTCTGCAGCCTTGCACTCTTAACATACTCATCTCCTTCATGCAGAAGTTCCAGTTTAACCCAGATCTCATAGGCAGTTGGTAGGTCAATAAGATTTGAGAGTTCTGAGTCAGTTAATGCGCTTAAAAGAGCCTCTTTGGTCCACAGATTATTTTCACCATCTGTGATTTCATTTAGAGTTGTTGGACCACCCTATGGAGGTACATATGCTTTTGTGACCATGGATAAGTACACCTTTCCCATACACTCCAAGTGACATTTCATGTGACCTTTCCAAAGAGAGAAGTTCATTCCATCAAACTTTGGACTATCCTTCTTGTATGACGACATCCTGGATCTCCTCAAGTGGTTAAGCTCCTTTTAGAGGAACTTGGCAACTGAGAGGGGGGTGAATCAGTTGTCCAAAACTTGATTCTACTTTAAACACTTAGATCCTCTTCGTTATGTAATAGCATATCAATTAAACATTCATGAAAGCATAAAGCATAAACACCAGAGCAGATACACATCAACACATGAGACACCAAGATTTTGACATGGAAAACCTAGTCAAGAAAAAAACCACAGGGTGATTAACCCAAGGATTATTCTCTATTAGAAGAATAAGAAAAATAGATGGCACATGCCAATTAGGGCTCACTGCCTGAGTACATTGCTCACAAGAGGCACACTGCCTACAAGAGACACACTGTCTACAAAGTAACAAGTATTACAAACTTGAACTGGAGATTGACATCTTTAACATGCTTGGATCAGTTCCATTTAAGCCCAGAAACTCCTGCTCTACCTTTCGCACTTCTCTTTGCTACACCACACTTATCCGCTCCAAGACACACTTTGAAATGAATTCACAAACCTTTATTTATACAAGACATCGACTTAGGAACAATCATCTAAGTCGGCAATCATCCACAAGAACATTCGCAAGATGAATAACTCATCCGGTCAACCAGCCTGAACAAGAACATCTTCATCCAGAAGTATATCTCTAATTTTGGGCTCTAACACTAATGTGGACTGACAACACAATCTCAACATGATCCAAGAACCTTCACAAGCTTGCCTGAATGACCAGGTACATCCGCACTTCCTCTACTTACTAGAATCTCTTCTCTCCTACCTCTGGTGCCTCAAGAACATGGTTTGTCATGACTATCACAAAGGAGTAGTTCCTTCCGGACCTTCAAACTATGTACAAATCAAGATGACACATCACAAGGACATCCCAAACACTCCTTCCAATCCATAGAATAGGACAATGCACTTCCAGATCTCATCGGACCTTTTTGTAACACTCTGTCACTTCGGAGCATCTCCCGGAACCAATTCTACTTGATCGATCACAACTTCTTCATATCTTCATGCAGACCTCTAAAATCTTAACTGGAACATCTCAAAACTCATATTTACAAACCCTTTAAACCGCATCCTCTGATCTTCATCTTATCTTGGACTTTTACCTTAATGTCAGCACTGTTCCTGATTGAGACTAATTTTCTCAATATCCTTAGTACACAGCTCATCCAATCCTTCTCATTGAGCAATATGAGTATGTTGACATCAATGACAACACTGGTTATCCTCATACTTGCAACAAGGAGGAGATGATTGGGGCACATGTGCCACCCACTCCTTTGGCTCCACCTTTCGCTCCCACTTAATTTAGAAGGAAAAGTGGATGGGAGAGAGACTTGGTGGATGGGTGAATCACATGTGTCACCACCCCATTCCAAGAGTCTTTCTTGTATTTGGGAGGAGGAGTGAAGAGGTGACATGTGTCACCTCCCCATTCCTCAAGGCTCATGAGAAGATTCTATTTTAATCCCTCTTGGAGTGAGGGAGGGGGTTGTTTTTTATTACATCAGGCGGCAAAAACAAGGGGCCAAACCTTAAATAGAGATTACATAAGAAAAAGCATAGGCTCAGGAAACAAAAAGAGCCTGGAACCAAAACCCAGGAAACACCAACTTACAAATGGCAGATAGTAAGCAACAACAAAAAACTAGCAAATAGACAATAGAAGGCACACTAGGACATAGAGTCCTCCCAGTCTTTAGCAAGAACTTCAAAAACTTTGTCCAGCTCCTAAGTTCTGTCATTGTCAGCTCCCTGGGAGAAAAGTTGAATATCCTGCAAAAGGATTAAGTTGATCATGGAAGACCTGCACAACATGCGGTTAATGAACTTATAAAGAGTAGACAGCTTAAGTTGCAGAGCCACCATCTTGTCCATTAATTGAGTCACTTCAGCAAAAAGAGAGTTACTGTCCCTACCCTCATTCACATTGCCATCCTCAGCAGTAGCCCTGACATCATCATCTTGAATCTCTTCAGGGACAGACTGACTGTTCGCTTCCACCTCTTCAGCACTAGTAGGATTTTGCTCATTCATGTTCCCCTCTCCTTCACCAGTATCATACTAGGCCTCCACAGGGATCTGATGGTCAAACTCATCTTTATCACTACTAGTACCAATCACATTCTCAGGGCTGTCCCTGTAATCATTCTGCAGAGAGTCATGGCCATCAAACTACTCCCTAGAAATAGGATTCTCCATGCAAATTTCCTTCAAATCATCACTATCAGCCTCCTCACCATGAGAAGAAGCCTCAGAGTTACTTTCTAAGTAGTCTATAAGTTTAACCTTGGGGGCTAGCTTCCCAACAATTCTGGTAGAGCGTCTGACACTAGGGGATATGCTTTTCCCTTTGCCCTTTCTTGCCTTTTTAGTAGGATTCTTAGCAGACATGTTTTTACCTTTAGGGGTCTCATGACTATCTTTGAGGGAGCTAAGAATAGCCACTTCCTCAACTAGCTCAGAGAGGCGATGAAGCTGCTTCCTAGACTTAACAGAGTCCTTCATCTTAGGGGTAGAGGTAGACCTAGGAGTGGGGGTATTAGTTTCCACAGAGGCCGAAGTCAGGCCATATGATTATTTTTCACAGGAGTGTGTAGGGAATCACATTTGATAGAAGCTGACGGAGTATTGGGGGAGGGTTCCATAGCCAGGTGATGGAGAGTGGCAGGGGGCATCAGGGCCAAGTGAAACTGGTAAAGTCTATGTATGAGGCCTTGGTGTAGGGGCACAAGCTTCTCCAATGGCCTAGAGGTTAAATTCTTATGAACCATTTTAACCGAGTGTTCTAAAGAAGAAAGTAGGTAGTAAGGGAAACAAATAGCTAAGTTTCTATGAAAATGATTAAGCAGGGGAAGATGGTAGTAATAGAACCTGGCATAACGGCCTTCCAAGGTGAAGTACTTCATGATTAAAAAGCACATGTCTACCCATGGCTGAGGAAGCTTCACCCTTTCGAACCCTCCCTAGTAGGGTACCAGCTCATCACTGTCACCCAAGAAAAGATTTTGGTTCTGTGCGTCGAAAACACTCATTTTTCTTGGCAACTTAATGCCTTTAAGGGATAAGCCCATCGCTTCAGCTATAATTTTCACTGAGATCTCAAAGCTGACACTGCCAATGGTGACCCATCTGTCAACCCATGAAAAAGCACACTGGATGGATAATGACTCATCATGCCTGTTAAGGCATTCCAGGAACGGAATTATGCCCCCCTCCTTGCAGTAATGCCAGACAATGGCATTTTCTTTGAATTCATTGCAGGTGTTTGGTTCAGTGCAAATTCTTTCACCACCCATAATGATAGCCCACGCCACAATACCTAGCAGGAGAAGACAAATAAATTGCAGAATACCCTTCAGAGAAATCCACCAAGCGGTATTCATGTGAACAAAAACCAGCCGACGCCAATCATGATACTTTAAGTTCCAAAACACAACCCAAATAATGAGTACTAAGTTCGCATGAAGGGAGTACAGATGCCTCTACCAATTCACATGGGGATCGTGAATAAGCCTAGACAGGGTGGAAAAACATGCCACCTCATCACTCGACACTTGAGTAGACATCATGTAATAATATAATTCTTCTCCTTATGAATAAGCATTCTAATGTGACCAGGAATGCTGCTAATTTGGCACCAAACCTGCTAGATTTGAAATTCCTGACCAAAGTTGGCAAGACCATCAGCAACTAAGTTGCCTTCCCTATAAGTATGGGAGAAAGAGACATTCAGGATTCCATGGAGAATGGTTTCTATATCAAATATAATGTCACTCAGCTTCCACCCACAAGTAGAGAGACCGGTAACCACATCCAGAATGATTTTAGAATCACCTTGTATGTGGAGAAGGCTAATCCCCAAAGAGATCGCCACTTTGAGACCCCAGAGGAGGGCCATTGCCTCAGCAATGTTGTTAGAATGCTTTCCAAGTCCTTCGGCCTAAGCCGCAACAAGATCACCATGTTCATCCCTTATTATACCTCCTCCGCTGGCGCATCCATCAGCTTTAGCAGAACCATCAAAATTAAATTTCAACCACCCTGGCTTAGGTGGGGCCCAAATAGTATTAAGTCTTTTCCAAAGTTTTGTATCATCAAAAGTTGGGATTTGGTTCAGAAAACCCCAGTTAGAAGCCACCCAAGATTCTTGTTTGGTCAAAGGTTGATCTGCAGGTTTAATGTTAGAGGGAAATTGGTGGCTCAACTTGGTGAAGGTGTTAGAGGAGCTCTTCTCAACTATCTTCTAGTTGGGATTTATAAGGCAGGAGTCAAGGAAAATGCCTTTCCTTATGCTTTTTCTTTACTTGCATGTTGTGATTGTGTGAGTTCATTTTGTTGATTTTGCTTTGTGTTGTGGGAAAATTGGGTAAGAGAGTTGTGAGAGCCTCTCCTACTTGGGAGAAGATGCTCAACATGTGTGGGGTGGGGGAGGAGTAAACCTCCTTGGTGTCACATCCTTGGTTTCATAGAGTGTTAGCCTTGAGGACAAAATTGTGAATTTAAACAATATGTGTATAAGGGAAAATTGTCAAATCATGTTTATATGTGTGGGCTTGAGGCCTAGAGGGATTTATGTTTTGGCAAGTTTTTGGAGTGGCACTCTTGAGTTGAGTGATGTTCACTCCCCTACCCCATTAAACTCACCTTGATTGAGTTTTGTGTCATGATAGCCATGGGAGTAATGTTGTTTTTGGGTGTTGAATGCATTGTTGTGTTGTTGTTTGAGTTTTCCTAGTGTGAGGATGACCTCCTAGCTTAGGGGTGACTCATGAGTGAGTCAATGGTAGGGAGGAGAGCATTTCATTGTGGTTTCTTCCCCTTTTTATGTTATTGTAGGATATTTGGAGCTATGTGAAGTTAAAGAAAATATCATTGTTCTTAAGAGTTGTTATCTTATTTTTTTTAGCTCTTGAGAGAGCATGGCCAAATTAGGCTTTTGTATCATTTTTAGATTTCAAAAGAGAAGAACCTTGTTCTCTCTCTCATGTTGTAAGAGTATGTTTTTACTTGTGTGGAATAAACTATTTACTTTTAGAAAATAGAACATTTAATTTGCTGATTTTTAATGCCTTATGTTTTAAAGAAAACCGGAGTGTTGAAAGAAAAGCATGAACTTATTGTTGTTTCACTTGTATGATTAATTTCAAAAATATGATGTTGTTTTATTTTTGTGAAGACAAAATAAAAATCTTTACATTTTAATTTCTTAAGAGAAGAAAATTTAGATGTTGTTATCATTATGAAAGAAAGAATTAATTACATTTACTAAAAAAAAGATAATGAATGAATCTTTTGAAGAGTTGTTTATGTGGAAAAATGTTTTTATAAAAAGAAAAATGTTCATTTGCTCTATGTTAATATGTTATAGAAAAATCTTTTGTTGCCTTATTACACTCAAAAAAATCTGTGAGTTTTAGAATGGCAAATATATTTGAAAATACACTTATTTGTAAGTATATATATATCTGATAGTGTATAATAAACTATGTTTTGAATTGAAACTATGTTTGCTGTGTATATATATAAACCCTTTAAAAAAATATAATGCTCTAAAATAGAAATGATAACCAAACTGTGTATTTCTAATAGATCATAGTTTTCCTACATAGAAAAAAATGTGTTTTTGTGGGGTGGTTAGAACCCCCCACCACCATTGATTGTTTATGGGTGTGGAGAGGGGGCGGAGCCCCCACCCACACCCCACAGTGGTGGCATGTCGATGGGGGCTCCGCTCCCTCCCTACACTTCCCCTTCCCTTACCTACATACAAACCCCACAACCGTTGAGCATTTCCCCCTCCACAGCCTCTCCTCAGTCCGTCCATAACACTACGACCTGCGTATCACACAAAATGGTGGCATCTCTACAGACCACCCTCCTCCATATGGCCGTTGGGCTCTATTTCATATTCTTAAACGTTTCATCATTAATAAATTCAGATATATATATCCTCTTGCTGCCTTTAAATGTAGACTCCAAATCTCTGGGTTTTGAACCAGAATTTGTATACCTCATATCTATATATAGCAGTGATGAATATGAGGTATACAGATTCTGGTTCAAAACCCAGAGATTTGGAGTCTACATTTAAAGGCAGCAAGAGAATATATATACATATATATACATATACATATACATATATATACATATACATATATATACATATATATGTATACATATACATATATATACACCCACACACAAACACACACACACACACACACATATATATATGCAAACAGGTATACTAAATGGGTATACCTCTGGGTTTGAACTTCATTCATGGCTTCCCATCATCACAACCTACAACAAAAGGAAATGAAAGAGAGAGGAATAGAGGCTAGGGTTTCTCCTTCCCTCTCATAATGATATTTTTTTTTTTTTAATTATTAGTTATGAATTAGGGCACTCTTGAATTTTAAGTTGGGTATTTTATTTCTCTTTTACTTTAACCCTTTTAGGTAATTCTTTTATTATTGGCTTATACTTAAGATGTGAAGAAGATTAATTATGTGTATGAACTAATTTATTGGTATAGTTCCAAAAGAGTAAACTTGAGGGGTGTAATTTTGCCTTTTAAATTTTAGATCTTTTATAGTTTAATTTTTAGATAAATCACATTATAATTTATTTCAATTAAATTTTATTGTGGTAAGGATTAAATGCTTCATTTAATCCTCCTCCTATTTAATTATTAAAATGTATTTAATTTAATGCCGTGGGGTTAATCCATTGTTTGTAAACCTTAATCGATGAGGTTAAAATAAATCTAGGTAGTTATTAGTTTAATATTTTCTTTTTAATTTTTCTAAAGTGAATTATTGTAAATTAAATTAGCCATGTTTTAATCCCATTTAGAAACCTAGTAAACTATCTAAATGAAGTTAGTATAACATGTTTCTGGGATCTGGTCTACCAAGAAATTAGGAATAATGTAAAGGATGCAGTGATAACTCTGATTGATAGAGAACGTGAAGAAGAATAAGTTGATCGAGCTTTGTTGAAAAATGTTCTAGACATCCTTATAGAGATTTCATTAATGAGTTTTGGGATTTATAATTAATATAATCAACTATTCTATCAATTTAACTAGTGTAATGTAGGTAATTTAAAGCCAACCCAATAAACTTTCGATCAAAATTAGTTTTATTATAATAAACTCTAATCATGCTCGTGAGGCATTCTGGTGCCAAATTTTTTTCAGAATTTAGGGTTTAGCTAGGTTGGTGAAATTTAACCTGGCTTAGGATTTAATTATTATTTTTTTGTTTATCAACATTAGGTTTTGGTATTAAATTATATTTTCTCATGCACTAGAATTTGACTTTTTGTCAAAATCCCATCATTCACTTAGGTTTACCTAGGGTTTCGATCGTTGATTCTAACCCTATTGGCAATGTTAACCATGTCGCATCGACCCCCTTGTTGGCCTTCATTGCAAAATTGTATATGCAAGTGAAGCATTACCCCGCCTTCAACTGTCATGTTTATGCTTTATGTGTAATGCCACCGAGCATGCTTATGCATGCGAGGGGGTTTCAAGGGAAGCGTGGAATTTTTTTTGATAATTCATGTCATGACCACATGACAAATGTGGACATGACATGTGTGATACGTGTCGTGACTGCATGGGAAATGTGGCCATGACATTTGGTATCAAATCCTAAGTTTAAACACTGGGCTTATTTGGGCATGTTACTTATTTGGCAAATTTGATTAATTAGTGATTACTTTGTTTTGTAGGATGCCTCCCCAACGAGTTCAGTGAGCGCATTCATGCTACACTATGTCTATCAAGGTGGATAGTGATTCTTTGGTCGAGGGTCATGCACCACCGATACTATAGGTCCTACCTATATCAGACATTGGACCACAAATACTTCAAGCACTATAGGTAGTGTTAGATAGGCTACCAACAGCCAAAGATGCACTGCACATAGAGCCACATGCTGAGCCTCGCGTTGATCCACAAGAGGAGCCACGCATGGAGCAATGAGTAGAGTCACGTGTGGAGCCCCGCATCAAGCTGTGAGAGGCATCACGTGTGGAGCCATTTGTGGAGATACCAGATATGATAGTAGAAGAGGTTGGATCAGCCTATAGGGTCTGTAGCAGGAGCCCTCCATGTCATGATAGGCGTGAGGAGACAACGTGAGTGAAGTAGATTATTCACAAGCCATATGATTATTACGCAGATGAACCCATTAGAGGGCACAGAGAGTGAGGAGACCCCATCAGGGACGTGTTGAGATTGATTCCTCCTACTTTCACCAAGACTATAGAGGGAGATGAAGCTGAGGCTTAGCTCATTAGTCTAGACAGATACTTCATGTTGCGTCCTTATGAGGGCAACACGAAGGCACGTGTAGCAGTCCACCTGTTGTGAGATGTAGCAGCTACTTGGTGGTGCACTGAGGAGTGCAAGCGTCATCTATCATTGGACACTCACTTGGGAGACCTTCAGTGAGTGCTTCAACGTGCAGTATTTATCAGATCACTATAGACAACGTCAAATAGATGAGTTTCATGATATTCAGTAGAGAGGGCTTACTGTTGTTGTAATGCCCCTCACTTTTTGGCTTGTGATAGATGTTAGTTTCATATTTCTCTCTGATAGTTCTAAATTAGTTGATAGTCCTTATTGCATATTTGCAGTTTTGAGACATTTGGACTAGTATGTTATGGTTTCTATTCTCTTTGACCTTGATGGACTATGTTCGATGGATATATTTAGACATGTGTTATTAGTTATGATGACATTAGTATTACTTCAGTTATGATATGTTGGACATGATTAGTAATGGATTAATATTTGCATGTTTATTAGATTTGTTGATATATGATTTTAAATGCTATGATTCTAATCTTGTTCAAGAGCAGGGACGGTGCAGCATTACTCACTTCGAGTACCCTGCTGCACCGTGATTCTCTGACTCTATGTGTGCAGACATATATGTATTTGATCGTATACAACCAGTTGTTGGATGCAGGCTGTAGGTACCGAAACTTGACTCCACCAGATGTAGCAGCTTTGAGTGGGTTCTTTTATCAATAGGTATTAGTGATGGGAGATAACATAAGGTCTATTACACTAGTTCAGTTCTTGTCTTTTGTGTGCTCTCAAGTCATGTTGTAACACTTCATCCTTGCCTTGTTTATTGGTAATCTTGTGTTGTGGTCTATAGTCGAGTTGTATTATTATGCTCATGTGTGTTTGGTAAATACCTCAATGATTTATTATTAATTAATGATGCTCTATTATGTTTATTAGGTAATAATTGCTTTATCTTAAAGCTTTGAATAACACTTTGGTTAAATTTTATAATAATCTAGAATTAATTATCTGCTACCCAAGAGTATTTATGTCATAAATTGGAGTTACGGGTAATTATTAGTGTATATTTTGTACAAAATAATTTTGCTATGTGAAATAAATGTCTTGAGTGTCAATCTGAAATTGGAAGATTTGGGATCTCTGTATATAGCAAAATTTTGAACTTCTCAGAGGAGTGGGTTGTTGGGTAACGAATGCATGACTCCATTCATTTCTTTTGGAACTGAACCATTTTTATAAGGGAAAAATTGTTTTCTGAGGGGACTGGGAAGGACATCAAAAAAAGAATTGGGGAAAAAAGGAAGGCAAGAGGAGGAAGGAAAAAGAATTCATCTGGAGGAGGCTCAAGGATAAAATTTCTGGGTATGTCCTTTTGAATGATGTTTGTGTCTCTGTATATGGAACTCTATTTATACTGTTATTTTTTCTTGTCTAAAATTTTTGTGTATGTTTGTTGGTCTGGACATCTCTTCAATCTTCCATTTTCATGTCATGTGGAATGTGCTTATCCTCCTTTCATCAATTGGGAGTTTCTTGTAATCCTTAAATCTATCTAAATATTTTGGCCTTTATAAATCTCACCACTTTTGCCTAAATCTACATAAACATTGTAATCCAATCAAAAATCCTAATATGATTATCCTTCTAGGGCATCGATGGCTTTACTAGAGCAGTTCCAATGTCACTATGAAATCAAACCCAATTTATTAAAACACTTAATCAAATCCATGCAAATTCATGAGTCAAAACTCATTAAGCATCTATAATAAGAAATTTTCTTACATTAGATGTCTGTACCAATTCGTGAAGCCATCCGTATCTGGATGACCCTTTTTACTAGCAGTGTCTCTAGAAATTATCTGAGAATAAATGGATGAAAGATCTATCAACTGTAAATCATTTTTTTGTGTGTTGAAGCTTTATATTATTTTTAATGCTTTAAGATTATTTCTTCTTGACCAATCTACTACCATCCTTAATCTCATCACCATGGGTTTAAATCTCTGGCAAATAAATATTTTGTCTCAATCATCCTTGTCAAGCTAATCAATCCCTTTGTAGCATTTTGGTGAACAACTTCCTCAAGTATTCCAATCTAGTTATAATATATATAAAGTTGGTTATTTGTTTTGGATAGATACTTAATTTCTTTCACACTTTATCACTTCCCTGCAAATGAATATAGTGAGATCTGATATTTTTATCCTCTAGAACTGTTGCCTTTGAAGTTATCTTGTTTATAACTGCATATATTTGTAAAAAAATCATTTAACTTTTGTTTCTCCAACATTCTGCCAACAAAACCAGGCCGTATGACCCTCTTGAGGCATTTGGTTAAGCAATTTTATTTTTCATCTCTATAATCACCAACTATTGATATCAAACTCTTGTGTTATTTACTTGAAACCAATTCCAATTTGACATGATTGCCTGGGTTATTTTCTTTAAACCATTTGAAGAACTTTTAAATGACCTGGGAAGATTTAATTAGTACAGCTTCCTCCTTGAAATCTATTGGAAATAATTTGAGGGTTCATTGATATGCTTGATTAGAGATTGCTGAAGTTATTATCAGTTGCCTCCTTGTATTTGCATGCTCATCAATTGAAAATTGTTCCAATTTATGAATCAGACTTAATTGATCCTCTTGATACGTTAGTTTGTAGGAAATTCATCAACAAACCATCATTTCTTTAGCTTCGTTAGTAGTCCACTATTGTCCCCTTACAATTTTTCCTTGGCTCGAGTTTTGTGGATGCCCCTTGACTAGAGATGTCTAGCAGCCAATCGATTCTTGAGATTCTCTTACAACCATCTTTATATGCCACCATATGGCCTCTCTCAGAGGCTTGGTAAATCTGTTGAATGCCCAAATAGGGCTCTTAAACAATTTCAATAAATTTACTCTCTTTTTCAATTTGGCTAGATAAACTTAATCATTTAATAGATAAAACATTTGCCAGATGATAAGGGAATAAGTCCCAATTTAATAGAAATTGTAGAGTAAGAGTTTTAGTGGAGGAATTCTTAATAGGACGATACTAATTGAGCATTGTTTAAATTGTTACTTATTATAATTCTTCAAATTTATAGTCATGATTATAGCATCAATCACTTTAGAATTTACCATTTCTTTTATTAGTAGGCAATTGATACCATTGTTAAAATATGATATAAATTTAGATAATGTTTTAATTTCTTATAGTATGGTTTTGAATCTATTTATTAGTATACAATTTATGTATTTTCTTTCAGCACTAGAGTATTTACCATATTTATTTTAAACAAATGTTCGAAGTTAGGATAATTAAATAAAAAGGCTAGTAATTTTGATAGATTTTGGAAATAATATAGATTTTAACATTTTATGTCTTAGTCGATTAAATAGCATGATATAAATATTGGATTATTATATTTATTTAAATGGAGCTATAAGGCATTCATAATCAAACATTATATTATGTTTGTAAGTTGTCATGTTCTTTAAGTGATGATCTAATATTGTTGATGTAAGTCTTATTAATGTTTTAAAAGTTGTTTTGACCTTAAGATTATGTCACTAGTTAGTCTCAAATTTTTCTTTCAAATAATGATTTTGATAACTATTTTAGTGGTCGAATGCAACCCTAGGGATCTTAGTAGGATGTACTTAGCAATGAATTGTATGAGTTACATTTGCATT
This sequence comes from Cunninghamia lanceolata, assembly GCA_027924645.1. Classification (NCBI taxonomy): domain Eukaryota; kingdom Viridiplantae; phylum Streptophyta; class Pinopsida; order Cupressales; family Cupressaceae; genus Cunninghamia; species Cunninghamia lanceolata. Next base: position 2,935,447 of record BSBN01000984.1, read on the forward strand.
ATTCCCTTTTGTTGTTTTGCTCTAGAGGCCTAGAGTATATTGACCATATGCAATGATGTGTGCTTATGATACTTCTTGTGTCATATGGGGTCCTAGATGTTAGTAATTTGACTTAAGCATTAATAATTGAGAAGATGTTCATATTGAGGCAAAAGAGTGATATCCTACATTGTCATTATATACTTGTCAATTGACGGTTCTTATTTATTTGTTCAATAACTGATTGCTATGTGTGTTATGATAACATGTCTAATGTGTTGGTGAAAGGGAATTAGAGTTTTGATTATATTACAGGGAATTAGAGTGTCTTTAACTTGGGATTGTCTTATTAATGGAATTACTTTATGAGTCTTCCTTGACTCTTATTTAAGGCTGTTAAGTTTATGGTTCACCTTCCTTGCCTTATTAATTCCTTGAGATTTAAAGTTTTGCTATTTGTGATAACTTGGTGTAAGTTGATTTCTTGATTGAATTAGGTGTTCATTGAATGTCATATGCTTGATTTCCCTCCTTGTCGTATCTTTATGTTCGTATTGGATCATTATGTACTTTCGGATGGAATTTGGTCTATGATTTGGTTATATGTGAAGTGTGAATCTTGAGGGATGACCTGCTTACTTGGTGTCAAATGCAGAAGCATTGTCCCTATCAGATAATGGTGATCTTTTTCATTGGGTTTGTACCCATCTCCAGAGATGTGATGTTTTGGGTTCTGGTTCAAATAGTGGCATGTCATTGCAATGGGAGTTGTATTGTCGAGGGCAAGTGAATGGCATGAGTATTGGTTAGAAGCCCTTTGTATCTTATCTTTGTCATGATGATTTGGTTGTTTGTATAGAGATTGCTAAGGGAGTGGCTTCTATGGTGGGGCCGGTGCCTAGTGAGAGGTTGCCTAGGTAATCCCATGTAAGTTATGAGAAAGTGGAAACTTAATAACTCATTAGGAGGGTTGGGATAGTAAAACACTTAACAAACCTCACCCATGCCTTGAGTACTCTCGCAGGCTAACGATGGGATGAGAAGGCCTGGTTGACAAGGCCGATCTCCTCATCTCCATGAGAGGACCTGTCGGCTCCGCATGTGTCACCCTATGGGGCCGGTAACTAGAGAGCGGCTGCTAGGGTAACCATAGATGGGGGCTGGCTTCTGGTGATAGATAGCTAGGTAACCCATGCCAGGACCATGTGATGACACTCTCCTTACGCAACTCAGTTACTTCCTCTTTATTTTTGTCATTACCTCTGGAGTATAGTCTTGGCTTCTTGTTGGATCTTGGTTGGATGTTGATTTGTCTGGTGAATTACTGTCAATTCTGTGTAGTCTTATTATCATGTATGCATGTAAGGAGTCTGTATCTTATTGTTGTTTCTTTGTTGTCACTTCGACCTAGTGGAGCCTCGATGTTATCTCCTAGCTCAGTCAGGTGGACCTTAGGGTTCCACATGGTTGGGTAGCAGACCTATCCATTAGTTTTCTTGGAGATTTAGTTCGAGTCTTGTGCAGATGTTTTCATTCTTGATCGCTTACAACCTTTAGTGGTGTTGTATACTTTCATATGCATTCTTTTGTAAACCGACATGATCAGTCTTGTAATCTTGTACTGAGACTTTGTAATCAAACTATCTTTCTATTGTAAAAGTTATTTTTATCTAATACAACGGTTTAATGTTTATCACTTATGTGGTCTTACTTTATATGCACTGATGAAGTTATGTTGCCCTAGAGTTGTTAGAGGTGCAATTCCCATTATGTTGTGTATTTTGATATCTTTGGTTACTTATAATGCAAGTTATTTCTTTAAAAAAAAAATGTTTTCTATAAATTTGTACTTTTTGTCTAGCACTCTAGGGTTGCATGATAGGGAATCACATTTGGTATCAGAGCCAGGTTTAAACACTGGGTACTCAGGTTATATTTGAGCCCATTATGTAGCCTAGTGCTTAAACTCTGTAGAATAATTTTATCCTATTGTGACCCTTTTTTTGAATGTAATAATTTTCCTTTGGTGTTGTAGGTAGATGCCTAGAGGTAGGGGCCAAGGTCAGGGCAGAGGTAGGGGTTGTGGTAGAGGTGGTGACGATACACCTCCTCCCAGTTATCCTCATGAGAGTGCCCATGAAGGTGGGGGTCAGAACATGGAGGATCAAGGTCAGCTTGATGGAGCCTAGTTGAGATAGATTCTTGAGGAGGCCCTTGCCCATTTAGGCTGTAGATAGGAGGGTGAGCAGCCTAGAGGAGGTCAAGACGTAGACCAATCAGGTCCTAGAGATAGAGAGAGGTCTCCTAGACGTAGGGAGTTGACAGCTGAGCAGGAGGCCACACTAGCCAGCCATATGAGGGATCTACTAAGAGCACCCCCTCAAATCTTTGATGGAGCTAGTAGAGGACTTCAAGTGGAGACTTGGTTATTGGACTTAGGTAGGTGTTTCACCATGCATCCCTATGGCAGCAACACCAAAGCCAGATGTGCCATTCTGCATCTCTAAGGGTTCGCTTCAACTTGGTGGCGGTTAGAGGAGTAGAAGCTACATTTGGACATTAGCACTGTGTCTTGGGAGTTTTTCTTAGAGAGATTAAGAGCCCGTTTTCTATCTGACCATTGGAGGCAACGTCGAGCAGATGAGTTCCACGAGCTGAGGTAGTTGGCCATGGTAGTTGAGCAGTATGAGCACAGATTTTATGATCTCAAGTAGTATGCAAGTATCAAAGATGATAAGTCTATGTTGGTGTAGCATTTTATCAGGGGCATGAATGCCAAGATTAGTGGTGGGGTTCATGTATTAGAACCTAAGACTATGGAGGTTGCCGTGGAGAAAGCCTAGTTAATGGAGGATAATTTGTCTATTGCACTCGGTGGACATACAGATGTGCACATTGGCAGTGCACCTTCTTCAGGATATGGTTCTCGATGTGGTCACACTTAGGCATCAGGTTCTCATGCACCCTCAAAGGGTGGGTAGCAGCAACAGTATTCTTAGTCCAAGCTGAAGAATTCTCAGCATCAACAAGGCAATAGATTTCAAAATAAGAAGGACTGGTCTTCCTAGCGCAATAAGCACAACCGTTTTGATCAGCCAGCTCAAAGTATGCAGTCCGTAGTGAGTAGAGACAGTTTCCAACAGTCTAGTGCTTTCTGGGGTGATGATGGTTTTGGTAGAGGCACTGGGTGTTTCTCTTGCGGCCAGCAGGGCCATATTGCTAGGCAGTGCTCGCAGAAGGTTGCATCAGCATTTGGACACCGACCGGCGGTATCTAAGTCAATAGTTGGTGATGCAGGTAGGTCACACCAAGTCTTGTAGCAGTGGATGACCAACAAGTAGAGCATCAGGGCATTGTGGTGGAGACTTCTGGTCATATGCGAGGTATTGATTTTTTTATTCTTTTTTATTTTGGTGCATCTAATTCGTTTATATCTCCTTCTCTTGTGGAGCATTGTGGCTTAGTGGCAACAAAGCAGGATGATAGGTGGCAGGCTGAGTTAACTTTCAGGGCTAAGATTGCAGTTGATTCTCTAGTTCCTGGGTGTGAGTTGAGGATTGGTTCTCTATCTACTTTTGTAGACCTTCGTATCCTACCCCTTGGTTCATATGATATAGTTTTGGGGATGGATTGGTTAAAGGCCCATCAGGTGGTGATTGATTGTCAGCATAAGTCTGTTAGATGTGTGGATGATTTTGGTGTAGAGGTTGAGGTTGTAGGAGTTCAAAGACCTATTTCTCTACGTATGATCTCTGCTATGCAACTCAAGAGATGCATGCATCAGGGATGTCATCTTTTTGCAGTGACTGTTAGTGACTTGGAGATGGAGGAGAGTCGAGAGGCATCTCTTGACGATCACCCACTCTAGAGGGAGTATGTTGATGTTTTTCCATCTGATATTCTAGGGATACCACCTAAGCGTGACATCGACTTCAGGATTTATCTGGTTCATGATGCAGAGCCTATCTCACAAGCTCCATACAGGATGACCACTTAGGAGCTCAAGGAGCTTTGATTGTAGTTGGAGGAGTTGTTAGCCAAAGGCTTCATACAACCTAGTGTTTCTCCTTGGGGATCACCTATGATCTTTGTGAAAAAAAAGGATGGATCTCTATGGCTATGTATCGATTATCGACAGCTCAATAAGGTAACAATGATAAATAGGTATCCCTTGCCTTGGATTGATGATTTATTTGATCAGATTAAAGGATCAAAGGTATTCTCTAAAATTGACCTTGAGTCAGGATATCACCAGTTGCAAATATTTGAGGTAGATATTCACAAAATTACATTTTGTACCTATTATGGACATTATGAGTTCACAGTGGTACCATTCGGGTTGATGAATGCACCTTCAGTTTTCATGAGCTTGATGAATGGTGTTTTCCGTACTTATCTTGATCAATTTGTCCTTGTGTTTCTAGATGATAATTTGATCTATTCGAGGACTATGGAGGAATAAGAGGAGCATTTGCGTCAGGTGTTGCAGTGTCTGAGAGAAAATTAGCTTTATGCTAATTTGTCAAAATGTGAGTTCTTTCAGACAGAGGTTAAGTATTTGGGTCATGTCATCTCTGGAGAAGGTATTGTGGTTGATCCCTCGAAGATCCAATCTATTATGGATTGGCTTACACCTACTAATGTTTTTGAGGTCTACAGTTTTATGGGTTTGGTAGGCTACTATCGCCATTTTGTTATGGGGTTTTCGAGGATTGCCCATCCTATTACTTCACTTCAGAGTAAAGGAAAGAAGTTTGTATGGTCAAAGCAGTATCAAGCAGCTTTTCAGACCCTCAAGGAGTAGTTAACCAGTGCACCTATTTTAGTAGTTCCTGATCCTTCTAGGGACTTTGTTGTTTGTATTGATGCTTCTTTGGAGGGTTTGGGAGTAGTTTTGATGTAGGATGGTCGCGTGATTGCCTATGAGTCTCACAAACTCAAGGATCATGAATTGAACTATCCCACTCATGACCTAGAGTTAGTAGCAGTTGTGCATGCCTTGGTGAGATGGAGGCATTTTCTATTAGGGCATCAGTTTGAGCTGCACAATGATCAGCGTAGCTTGTAGTATATTTTCATGCAGCCAAACTTGAATATGAGGCAGAGGCGTTGGATGGAGTTCTTCTACAAGTATGACTTTGAGGTCAGATATATTCAGGGCAAGGAGAATGTGGTGGTGGATGCTCTTAGTCGACAAAGGCATGAGATCTCAGTAGTCTCTCTTATAGTTGATTTGAGAGGTCAGATTCTCATAGCTCTTCCTACTGATAGTTCGTGTCAAGAGGTGAGGTCTAAGATTAAGTCTAGTAGACCTTTAGAGGGTAGATTCTCTGGTTACTCTTTTGAGTTAGATGGTCTTTTGCAACATTTGAGCTATATCTATGTTCCTAGTTGGGAGGGTCTTTGTACCCTAGTGTTGTCTGAGGCGCATCGGGCACCCTATTCTGCTCATCCAGGTGTTAAGAAGATGCATGCGAATCTGCATCCGCTATACTTTTGGAGTGGTATGAAATAGGATATTACTGATTTTGTCTTGAGATGTCTTGAGTGTCAGAGGGTGAAGGTAGAACATCAGCACCCTACAGGTCTTTTGTAGGCTCATTTGATTCCAGAGTGGAAGTGGGATATCATTTCAATATACTTCATTGTTGGTTTTCTGATATCCTCTAACTGACACAATGCTATTATGGTCACTATGGATAGGTTGATGAAGGTAGCTCACTTCTCTCCTATCCGTCCTTCTTACAATACCTCTACTTTGGCCAAAGTGTTTGTGGAGGACATCATTAGACTTCATGGGATTCCTTGAAGGATCATCTTCGACAAGGATCTAGTGTTCACTTCTACCCTTTGGACTTCCTTGTAGCATGCCTTGGGGACACAGCTAAACTTTAGTTTAGCTTACCATCTTGAGACTGATGGTTAGACCGACAGGGTTAATCAGGTTCTCAAGGATATGTTGAGGATGTATGTGATGGATCGGTAGAGCTGTTGGGAGGACTACCCATATTTGGTGGAGTTTGCCTATAATAATGGATATCACAATTCTATTGGCATGTCTCCATTTCAGGCTTTGTATGGTTGTCCTTGTAGGACTCCTTTGAGTTGGGATTGTTTGGAGGATAGAGTTCTTTTAGGTCTTGATATGCTTTGACATATGGAGCAGTAGGTTGAGAGGATTAGAGAGCATTTGGTGGCAGCTCAGGACAGACAAAAAATGTATGCAGATGCTCATAGGATTGATCATTAGTTTTTAGTTGGGGATCAGGTGTTCTTGTGTGTGCGACCGTGAAAGAGTCCAATCCGCTATGGAAAGGGCTCTAAACTAGCACCACGCTTTGTTGGATCTTGTGAGGTGTTGGAGAGGATTGGTCCTATTGCTTATCATCTTGCGTTGCCACCTGGCCTTTCACGCATCCATGATGTGTTTTATGTTTCTACACTTAGACATTACTATCCAGATATTGCTTATGTTCTTGATTGGACTACTCTACAGGTAGAGGATAGGCAGCTGGCTTTGGAGCCCCGTAGGCATTCTTTAGCACAGGAGACTTGATCTCAAGGACATGGACATGGAGTAGGTCATGGTCCAGTGGGATCCTAGTGATGAGAATTCTGCTACTTGGGTGGATGCTTCTCGGATGAGGGAGTTATATCCTTACTTATTTGCAGGCTTCCAGGAGTAAGAATGATTCTAGGAGGGAGGATGTAATGTCCCTCACTTTTTTGCTTGTGATAGATGTTAGTTTGATATTTCTCTCTAACAATTCTGAATCAGTTGATAGTCCTTATTGCATATTTGCAGTTTCGAGATATTTGGACTAGTATGTTATGGTTTCTGTTCTCTTTGACCTTGATGGACTATGTTCGATGGATATATTTAGACATGTGTTATGAGTTATGATGACATTAGTATTACTTTAGTTATGATATGTTCGACATGATTAGTAATGGATTAATATTTGCATGTTTATTAGACTCATTGATATCTGATTTTAAATGTTGTGATTATAATCTTGTTCAAGCGCAGGGACAATGCAACATTACTCTCTTCGAGTACCCTACTGTGTCATGATTCTCTGAATCTCTGTGTGCAAACATATATGTATTTGATCGTATACAACCAGTTGTTGGATGCAGGCTGCAGGTACCAAACCTTGACTCCAACTCATATAGTAGGTTTGAGCAGGTTCTTTCACCAATGGGTATCAATGATGGGAGATAACATGAGGTCTATCCCACTAGTTTAGTTCTTGTCTTCTATCTGGTCTTGAGTCATGTTGTAACGCTTGGTCCTTGCCTTGTTTGTTGGTAGTCTTGTGTTGTGGTGTATAGTTGAGTTCTGTTATTATGCTCATGTGTGGTTTGTAGATACCTCAATGATTTATTATTAATTAATGACGCTCTATTATGTTTATTAGGTAATAATTAGTTTAGTTTAAAGCTTTGAATGACACTTTGGTTAAATTTTATAATAATCTAGATATAATTATCTGCTACCCAAGAGTATTTATGTCATAAATTGGAGTTACGGGTACTTATTAGTGTATATTTTGTACAAAATAATTTTGCTATGTGAAATAAATGCCTTGAGTTGCAATCTAAAATTGGCAGATTTGGGATCTTTGTATTTAGCAAACTTTTGAAATTCTTGGAGGAGTGGGTTGTTGGGTAATGAATGCATGTCTGCATTCATTTCTTTGGGAACTGAACCATTTTTATAAGGGAAAAATTGTTTTCTGAGGGGAATGGGAAGGAGATCAAAAAAATAATTGGGGAAAAAAAGAAGGCAAGGAGAGGAAGGAAAAAGAATTCATCTGGAGGAGGCTAAAGGATAAAATTTCTAGGTATGTCCTTTTGAATGATGTCTGTGTCTTTGTATATGGAACTCTATTTATACTGTTATTTTTCTTGTCTAAAATTTTTGTGTATGTTTGTTGGTCTGGACATCTCTTGAATCTTCCATTTGCATGTCATGTGGAATGTGCTTATCCTCTTGTTGCCAATTGGGAGTTTCTTGTAGTCTTTAAATCTATGTGAATCTTCTGGGTTTTATAAATCTCACCACTTTTGTCTAAATCTGCATAAACGTTGTAATCCAATCAAAAATCCTAATATGATTATCCTTCTGAGGCATCGATGGCTTTACTGGAGTAGTTCCAATGTCACCATGAAATCAAACCCAATTTATTAAAACACTTAATAAAATCCATGCAAATTCATGAGTCAAAACTCATTAAGCATCTATAATAAGAATTTTTCTTACATTAGATGTCCGTACAAATTCATGAAGCCATCCGTATCTAGATGACCCTTTTTACTAGCAGCATCTCTAGAAATTATCTGAGAATAAATGGATGAAAGATCTATCAACTGTAAATCATTTTTTTTGTGTGCTGAATCTTTATATTATTTTTAATGCTTTAAGATTATTTCTTCCTGAACGAGCTACTGCCATCCTTAATCACATCAGGTCATCGGTTTAAATCTCTAGCAAATAAACTTTTTGTCTCAATCATCCCTGTCAAGCTAATCAGTCCCTTTGTATCATTTTGGTGAACAAATTCCTCAAGTCTTCCAATCTAGTTATAATATATATAAAGATGGTCATTTGTTATGTATAGATAATTTCTTTCACACTTTATCACTTCCCTGCAAACGAATATAGTGAGATTTGATATTTTTATCCTCTAGCACTGTTGCCTTTGAAGTTATCTTGTTTATAACCGGATATATCTACAAAACAATCATTTAACTTTTGTTTCTCCAACATTCTACCAGCAAAACCAGGCCATACGAACCTCTTGAGGTATTTGGTTAAGATTTTTTTTTTTCATCTCTGTAATCACCAACTATTGATATCAAACTCCTATGTTATTTACTTGAAACCAATTCCAATTTGACATGATCGCCTAGATTATTTTCTTTAAACCGTTTGAAGAACTTTTAAATGACCTGGGAAGATTTAATTAGTATGGCTTCCTCCTCCTTGAAATCTATTGGAAATAATTTGAGGGTTCATTGATATGCTTGATTAGATATTCCTGAAGTTATTATCGGTTGTCTCCTTGTATCTACATGCTTATCAATTGAAAATTGTTCCAATTTATGAATCAGACTTAATTGATCCTCTTGATGCATTAGTTCATCAACCAACCATCATTTCTTTACCTCCGTCAGTAGTCCACTGGTGCGCCCTTACAATTTTTCCTTGGCTCAAGTTTTCCGGCAACCTCTTGACTAGAGATGTCTAGCAGCCAATCGATTTCTGAGATTCTCTTACAGCCATCCTTATATGCCACCATACAACCTCTCTTAGAGGCTTGGCAAATATGTTGAATGCCCAAATAGGGCTCTTAAACAAATTCAATAAATTTACTCTCTTTTTCAATTTGGATGGATAAACTTAATCATTTAATAGATAGAACCTCTACCAGATGATAAGGGAATAAGTCCCAGTTTAATAGAAATTGTAGAGTAAGAGTTTTAGTGGAGGAATTGCCAATAGGAAGATACTAATTGAGCATTGTTTAAATTGTTACTTATTATAAATAATCAAATTTATAGTCATGATTATAGCATCAATCACTTTAAAATTTACCATTTCTTTTATTAGTAGGCAATTGATACCATTGTTAAAATATGATATAAATTTAGATAATGTTTTAATTGCTTATATTATGGTTTTGAATCTATTTATTAGTATATAATTTATTTATTTTATTTTGGCACTACAGTATTTACCAAATTTATTGTAATCAAATGTTTGAAGTTAGGATAAATAAAAAAAAAAGACTGGTAGTTTTAATAGATTTTGGAAATAATATAGATTTTTACATTTTCTATCTTAGTTGATTAAATAGCATGATATAAATATTGGATTATTATATTTATTTAAATGGAGCTATAAGGCATTCATAATCGAACGTTATATTATGTTTGTAAGTTTTCATGTTCTTTAAGTGATGATCTAATATTGTTCATGTAAGTCTTATTAATGTTTTAAAAGTTGTTTTGACCTTAAGATTATGTCACTAGTTAGTCTCAAAGTTTTCTTTCAAATAATGATTTTGATAACTATTTTTGTGGTCTAATACAACCCTAGGGATCTTAGTAGGATCTACTTAGGAATGAATTGAATGAGTTACATTTGTATTATTCCCTTTTGTTGTTTTTCTCTAGAGGCCTAGAGTATATTGACCATATGCAATGATGTGTGCTTATGATACTTCTTGTGTCATATGGGGTCCTAGATGTTAGTAATTTGACTTAAGCATTGATAATTGAGCAGATGTTCATATTGAGGCAAAAGAGTGATCTCTTACATTGTCATTATAGACTTGTCAATTGATGGTTCTTATTTAGTCATTTAGTAACTGATTGATATGTGTGTTGTGATAACATGTCTAATTTGTTGGTGAAAGGGAATTAGAGTTTTGAATATATTATGGGAAATTAGAGTGTCTTTAACTTGGGATTGTGTTATTAATGGAATTACTTTATGAGCCTTTCTTCTCTTTTGTTTAACTAAGGATGTTCGGTTTATGGTTCACCTTCCTTGCCTTATTAATTCCTTGAGATTTGAAGTTTTGCTATTTGTGATAACTTGGTGTAAGTTGATTTCTTAATTGAATTAGGTGTTCATTGAATGTCATATGCTTGATTTCCCTCCTTGTCGTATCTTTATGTTCGTATTGGATCATTATGTACTTTGGGGTGGAGTTTGGTCTATGATTTGGTTATTTGTGAAGTGTGAATCTTGAGGGATGACCTGTTTACTTGGTGTCAAATGCAGAAGCATTGTCCCTGTCAGATAATTGTGATCTTTTTCATTGGGTTTGTACCCATCTCCAGAGGTGTGATGTTTTGGGTTCTGGTTCAAATAGTGGCATGCCATTGCAATGGGAGTTGTACTGTCAAGGGCAAGTGAATGGCATGAGAATTTATTAGAAGCCGTTTGTATCTTATCTTTACCATGATGATTTGGTTGTTTGTATAGAGATTTTTAAGGGAGTGGATTCTATGGTGGGGTCACTGCCTAGTGAGAGGCCGCCTGGGTAACCCCATGGAAGTTATGAGCAAGTGGAAACTTAATAACTCATTAGGAGGGTTGGGGTAGTCAAACACTTAATAAGCTAAGTAAGCTACCTCACCCATGCCTTGAGTACTCTCATAGGCTAAGGATGGGATGAGAAGGCTTGGTTGACAAGGCCGATCTCCTCATCTCCATGAGAGGACCTGTTAGCTCCGCATGTGTTACCCTATGGGGCAGGTGCCTAGAGAGGGGTTGCCAGGGTAACCACAGATGGGGGCTGGCTTCTAATGATAGATAGCCTAGGTAACCCATGCCAAGACCATGTGATGACACTCTCCTTACGTAACTCAGTTACTTCCTCTTTATTTTTGTCATTACCTCTGGAGTATAGTCTTGGCTTCTTGTTGGATCTTGGTTGGATGTTGATTTGTCTAGTGAATTACTATCAATTCTGTGGTCTTGTTATCATGTATGCCTGTAAGGAGTCCGTTTCTTATTGTTGTTTCTTTGTTGTAACTTTGACCTAGTGGAGCCTTGATGTTATCTCCTAGCTCTGCGAGGTGGACCTCAGGGTTCCACATGGTTGGGTGGTAGAGCTATCCATTAATTTTCTTGGAGATTCGGTTCGAGTCTTGTGTAGATGTTTCCATTCCTGATCGCTTACTACCTTCAGTGGTGTTGTATACTTTCATATGAATTCTTTTGTAAACCAATAGGATCGGTCTTGTAATCTTGTACTGAGACTTTGTAATCAAACTATCTTGCTATTGTAAAATTTATTGTTATCTAGTACAATAGTTTAATGTTTATCACTTATGTGGTCTTACTTTATATGCACTGATGTAGTTATGTTGCCCTAGAGTTGTTAGAGGTGCAATTCTAATTATGTTGTGTATTTTGGTATCTTTGGTTACTTATAATTCAAGTTATTGCTTTCAAAAAGAATTTTTTTTTTTGTAAATTTGCACTTTTTGTCTAGCACTCTAGGGTTGCATGACGGGGCATCACAGTTACTCAGTATGAAAGCAAATTCACTGAGCTGTCTCGATATGCAGAGTATCTCCATGATGAGAAACTCCTAGTTCATAAGTTCATCAGAGGATTGAACCATAGCATAGTAGGGCCTGTACACATGGCAGAGCCCTAGACATTGAGTGATGTTGTTGAGAAGGCATACATAGCTGAGGAGATACAAGGATGAGGACAAGAATCACACCCCCAGTTTTAGGATTGTGGATAGTAACAGCACCAGTAGAGTTATCGTAGACCACCACTACCACCACAAAGAGGAGGATTTAGTTCTCCATCATTACCTCCTAGACCTCTACAGTAGTAGCAGTAGAATCAGAAAAGGTCTAGACCCTAGCAGAGGGCATAGGGAGGGCAGAACCAAGGATGGTAGCAACAAGGCCCTTGTAGAGACCAAAGAGACCACTTGTAGGGCCCACAAGCTCTCATCAGTCATACAGGGGTTCATAGGGTTCCATAGGTAGATTTGGATAGCAACAATCAAGTAGGACTCAGATGGGACAAATTCAGGCTCAGGGCCCATGCTATGTGTGTGGTGGTGTAGGACATCTAGCCAGGGAGTGCCCACAGGGCTTTATAACAGGGGGACAACCCTATTTAGGAGGGTCAGAGTAGACTATAGGGGATGTGGGCAAGTCCCACCAGATGTTTGCAGTGGTTGATAACCGCCAGGTTGACTATCAGGCATCCAAGATTGAGACATTAGGTATGATCAGGGGTACCCCCATCTCTATTCTTTTTGACTCTGGAGCTACTAATTATTTTCTATCTACATTATTAGTGGAACATTGCAGGATGGTGGCTTCTAGGTAAGACATTAGGTGGGAGGTTGAGTTGGCCTCTACGGGTAGGATGACAGTAGATGCCTTAGTTTAAGATTGTGAGATCTCTTTGGGGTCCTTCACTACATCTTGTGACCTTAGAGTTATACCATTAGGATCCTATGATGTGGTTTTGGGTGTGGATTGGCTTGCAGCTCATAGAGCCAAACTATATTGTTGCCAAAAGATGATTAGCTGCTTAGATGATCATGGTACATTGGTTGCGATAGTGGGCATTCAGAAGCCCATGACAGTTCGTATGATATCCACTCAGCAGCTTAAGCACTGCATGCGGAAGGGATGTCAAATGTATGCTATCATAGTTAGTGATAGATTAGAGGATGAGCCTAAGGCATCTTTGGATGATCACCCCATCTTGAGAGAGTTTGCCGATGTGTTTCCATCAGAGTTACTAGGAATGACCCCGCGTCGCGAGGTAGATTTTCATATTGATTTAGTGCCAGGTGCCGAGCCAGTGTCTCGTGCACCCTACAAGATGACCACTCATGAGCTTATAGAGCTCAAGTTGCAGTTGGAGGATTTACTTGAAAAGAGGCACATCTGACCGAGCGTTTCACCTTGGGGTGCTTCAGTTATCTTTGTGAAGAAGAAGGATGGGTCACTTCCATTATGCATGGATTATAGGCAGTTGAATAAGGTGATGTTGAAGAACTATTATCCTCTACCTAGGATTGATGATCTCTTCGACCAGATATAGGGAACCAGGGTGTTCTCTAAAATTGACCTAAAGTCTAATTACCATCAGTTGCGTATCATAGAGGCGAATATTCATAAGACCACTTTCTGGACTAGATATGGCCACTATGAGTTCACTTAGTCCTCTTCAGTTTGAAGAACATCCTTGCAGTGTTCATGAATCTCATGAAGGGGGTGTTCCATACCTACTTGGATTAGTTCATGATTATATTTCTTGATGACATATTGATCTATTTGTGGACTAAGGAGGAACATGAGGAGCACCTATGTCAGCTTTTGTAGTGCTTGAGAGAGTAGCAACTTTATGGTAACTTGGCAAAGTGTGCCTTTTATAGGACAGAGGTACAGTACTTAGGGCACATCCTATTAGGCAATGGCATCTCCATAGATCCATTGAAGATTAGAGCTATCAGAGTTTGGCCAACACCCACCAGTGTGACAGAGGTTAGGAGTTTCATAGGATTAGCCAGTTACTACTGTAGATTTGTATAAGGCTTTTCTAGGATAGCACACCCCATTACTTCCCTTCAGTGGAAAGGGTAGAGTTTCACTTGGACCGAGTAGTGTGAGAGGGCCTTTGGGGTCCTCAAGGAGTATCTTATTAGTGCTCCCATCTTAACATTTCTTGATCTTGCAGAGGATTTTATAGTTTGTATTGATGATTCACTTGAAAGTTTGGGAGTCGTGCTCATGCAGGGTGGTAAGGTGATTACATATGAGTCGCATAATCTCAAGACACATGAGCTAAACTACCCTACTCACAATTTAGATCTTGTAGCAGTGGTTCATGCTCTTGTTCGTTGGAGACACTTTCTTTTGGGTCATCGCTTTGAGATTCATTCAGATCACCATAGTTTGTAGTACATATTCACACAACCAAATTTGAATGCCTGCCAGCGGCGTTGGATGGAGTTTCTATACAAGTATGACTTTGATGTCCACTACATCAAAGGGAAGGAGAATGTGGTCGCTAATGCTTTGAGTCAGAGGTGCCACAAGATCCTGACCTTGACCCTGAGTGTGGACTTGAGAGAGCGTATCATTCAACATCTTCCTAAGGACAAGTGGTTTCTTGAGGTACAACAAGAGATCCAGTCACAAAGGGCCCTTAAGGGAAAATTTGTAGGATATTCCCTTGAGTCAGATGGATTGCTTAGACATCAACAATGCATCTATGTACCCCGTGCGGGTGATCTTCATGTAGTAGTTCTTTCACAGGCTCATAGAGCACCTTATGCAGCACACCCAGGGGTGAAGAAGATGCATGCTGACTTGTGACAGTTATACTATTGGGTAGGTATGAGATAGAATATTGTAGAATATGTTGCTCATTGCCTTGAGTGCCAAAGGATCAAGGCTAAGCATCAACATCCAGCGGGTCTTTTATACCCTCACAAGATACTTGAGTGGAAATGGGACACCATTTCCATGGACTTCATTGTTGGTCTTCCTTGTCATCACTCCGCCATGATGCCATCATGGTGATGGTTGACAAGTTGACTAAGGTGGCACATTTCTCACCTATATGCACGACATACAATGCACCATCTATGGCGAGAGTATTCTTGGATCAGATTGTTAGATTACATGTGGTACCTCACCATGTCATTTCTGATAGAGATTTAGTGTTCACTTTAGCCTTTTGGAGAGCCTTGCAGTAGGCATTGGGCACATAGCTCAACTTCAGTTCTGCTTATCATCTTAAGACTGATGGATAGATAGAGAGAGTTATTCAAGTTCTTGAGGATATGCTCCATATGTATGTCATGGATCACCAAAGTAGATGGGAGGGGTATATGTATCTAGTTGAGTTTGCCTACAACAATGGGCATCACAGCTCATTCGGTATGCCTCCTTTTTAGGCCTTGTATGGTAGACCTTGTAGGACACCTTTGGGTTGGGACCATATTGAGGGCAGGGTTGTGAGAGGGCCAAAATTAGTTCAATCCATGGAGTAGTAGGTGACTTTGATTAGGCAGAGACTTCAGGAGGCACATGATCGACAAGAGAAGTATGCTGATGCTAAGAGGGTAGATCAGAGCTTCTTAATTGGGGATAGAGTATTCTTGAGAGTGTGACTACATAAGAGTCTAATCTGTTATGGAAGGAGCTCTAAGTTCACACCTCATTTTGTTGGACCTTTTGAAATCTTGGAGCGGATAGGACCTGTAGCCTATCATCTAGAATTGCCACCTAGCCTGTCGTGTATCCATGATGTTTTTCATGTTTCTATTTTATGGTGTTACTAATCTGATTTATCTCATGTATTGGATTGGAGAGCTCTTCTGGTAGAGGCAGACAGAAAGCTAGCTTTGGAGCTAATTCGCATATTGGCTTGTCAGACGTTGGGTCTTCAAGGTCAAGAGCTAGACTAGGTTAGGGTCCAATGGGACATGTACGATGAGGTCATGATAACATGGGAGGATGTAGCAAGATTGAGGGCCCTTTATCCTCACCTCTTTAATGACTTCCAGGAGGAAGTATAGTCTTAGGGGTGGAGGATATGAGGCCTACCTTTTCATTTCCTTATATTTGACTACCTTATTTTATTGTTGGTGATACTTACTAGACTTGTGAGACTGTTCATCCTAATTTGCAAGACTATTAAATTTTAAGCCTATGTGGATTTATTATGTTTAGCATGATTACGATGTGATTGGACATTCATATTGATTCATTGATGAGGTTAGACATGTGATTTACATTATGATGTTATTTAGATACTATGCATGTGATTTTAATTAGGAATTTGTTATGTAATTATAACTGTGATGGATGTTTGAAATGCAGAATTTAGAATTTAATTGTAATGTGATTTCCTTGATGCTTATATGAACACATGATCTTGTATGTGCTTGTTTCACTTTGCTTCAGTTATCATATATATGTCGGATTAACATTTCATTGGAGTGTGCAAGTGTATCTAATGAAGCCATGGAAATTCAAAGATCATCCCACACACTATGTTGTTTTCACAAGTGAGGCCGATCTAGTTCCAAGAGGAAACAAGATCAACTATGTTTGCATGATAAATTTTTGTAATATTGTTGCATGGTGTTAGTTGGGTTACGTCTACCCTTCTTTTAATTTGATTTCTAATTGGTATTGTACGTTGTAGTGTCATTTGAATTTTATTTTTTGAGTTATAACTTTTGTGACCCCTTTTATGTGTTTTTACTCAACCTTTGGTGCTCAAAATGGGTTAAACTTGACCTTGGGTTGTACCCCTAGGGTCTAGGGGTTATTTGGGCTTGTGTAACATTAGGTAAACTCCCATTTGGTCACTTTAACTTCACCCTAAAGTAAAGTGACTAAAATGGAAGCTTTGGGGGAGAGAATGAGTGGGTCAAACACTCAACCTCTTCCTTTCCTCATCCCTAGGTTTGGAGAGTCTTCAAGACCCCTTAATTGTGGAGGACTCTACTCCATGCCTCTCCCACAATTGGTGATGGTACCTTGGGGTTGAGTTGTCATTATTAGGAGGAGATGATTGGGGCACATGTGGTACCCACTCTTTCTTTGGCTCCACCTTTCTCTCTCACTTAATTTAGAGAGGACAAGGTGATGGGAGAGAGACTTGGTGGATGGGTGAATGACATGTGTCACCACCCCATTCCATGAGTCTTTCTTGTAGTTGTGAGGAGGAGTGAAGAGGTGACATATGTCACCTCCCCATTCCTTAAGGCTCATGAGAAGAGCCTATTTTAAACTCTCTTGGAGTGAGGGAGGGGTTGTTGAATTTTTGGCATTTTTTTATTTTAATTATTTTGGGAAAAAAGTTAGAGGGAAATTGGTGGCTCAACTTGGAGAAGGAGTTAGAGGAGCTCTTCTCAACTATCTTCCACTTGCATTTTATAAGGTAGGATTCAAGGTAAATGCCTTTCGTGTCACCTCCCCATTCCTTAAGGCTCATGAGAAGAGCCTATCTTAAACCCTCTTGGAGTGAGGGAGGGGATAGTTGAATTTTTGGAATTTTTTATTTTAATTATTTTGGGAAAAAAGCTAGAGGGAAATTGGTGGCTCAACTTGGAGAAGGATTTAGAGGAGCTCTTCTCAACTATCTTCCACTTGGGCTTTATAAGGTAGGGTTCAAGGCAAATGCCTTTCCTTATGTTTTTTCTTTACTTGAATGTTGTGTGTGTGTGAGTTTTTTTTGTTGATTTTACTTTGTGTTGTGGGAAAATTGGGTAAGCGAGTTGTGAGAGCCTCTCCTACTTGAGAGAAGATGCTCAACATGTGTGCAGTGGGGTAGGAGTGAACCTCCTTGGTGTCACATCCTTGGTTTCATAGAGTGTTAGCCTTGATGACAAAATTGTGAATTTAAGCAATATGTGTATAAGGCAAATTGTGAAATCATGTTTATATGTGTGGGCTTGAGGCCTAGAGGGATTTATGTTTTGGCAAGTTTTTGGAATGACAAATATATTTGAAAATACACTTATTTGTAAGCATATATATATATATATTTAATATATTTAAACATGGATGTTTTTTATATATTGTTAAAACAAAAAGAAGATGCTATATTATGTATATAATAGTATGTATGTATATATATATTGTTAAAACAAAAAGAAGATGCTATATTATGTATATAGTAGTATTATATATATATATAGTGTATAATAAACTATGTTTTGAATTGAAACTATGTTTGATGTGTATATATATATAAACCCTTTAAAAAAATATAATGATCTGAAATAGAAATGATAACCGACCTATGTATTTCTAACAGATCGTAGTTTTTATACATAGAAAAAAATGTGTTTTGTGGGGGGTTCGAACCCCCCACCGCCATTGATTGTTTATGGGTGTGGGAAGGTGGTGGAGCCCCCACCCACACCCCACAGTGGTGGGATGTCAGTGGGGGCTCCGCCCCCTCCCCACACTTCCCCTTCCCTTACAAACCCCACAATCGCTGAGCATTTCCCCCTCCATAGCCTCTCCTCAGTCTGTGCATAACATTGCGACCTACGTATCACACAAAATGGTGGCATCTCTACAGACCACCCTCCTCCATATGGCTGTTGGGCCCTATTTCATATTCTTAAACATTTTGTCATTAATAAATTCAGAGGTGTATATATATATATATATATATATATATATATATATATATATATATATATATATATATATATATATATATATATATATCCACTTTCTACCTTTAAATGTAGACTACAAATCTCTAGGTTTTGAACAAGAATCTATATACCTCATATTCATCACTACTATATATATATGTCTATATATATATAATGTAGACGGCTATATTAAACAGGTAGACCTCTGGTTTTGAACTTCATTCATGGCTTCCCATTCATGGCTTCCCATCACCACAACCTGGAACAAAACTTGAGTGAAAAAAAATCGAGAGATTAGGGAAAGGAAATGAGAGAGAGAGGAATGGAGGCTAGGGTTTCTCTTTCCATCTCATAATGATATTTTTAAAAAAAAAAAAATGAGTTGAGAATTAGGGCACTCTTGAATTTTAAGTTGGGTATTTTATTTCCCTCTTTTACTTTAACCCTTTTAGGTAATTCTTTTATTATTGGCTTATACTTGAGATGTGAAGAAGATTAATTATGTGTATGAATTAATTTAATGGTATAGTTCCAAAAGAGTAAACTTGAGGAGTGTAATTTTGCCTTTTAAATTTTAGATCTTTTATAGTTTATTTTTTAGATAAATCACATTATAATTTATTTCAATTAAATTTTATTGTGGTAGGGATTAAATGCTTCATTTAATCCTCCTTCTATTTAATTATTAAAATGTATTTAATTTAATGGCATGAGGTTAATCCATTGTTTGTAAATCTTAATCGACGAGGTTAAAATAAATTTAGGTAGTTATTAGTTTAATATTTTATTTTTAATTTTTCTAAAGTGAATTATTGTAAGTTAAATTAGCCATTTTTTTAATCCCATTTGGAAACATAGTAAACTATCTGAATGAAGTTAGTATAACATGTTTTTGGGATTTGGTGTACCAAGAAATTAGGAATAATGTAAAGGATGCAGATAGAGAACGTGAAGAAGAAAAAATTGATCAAGCTTTGTTGAAAAATGTTATTGACATCCTTGTAGAGATTTCATTAATAAGTTTTGGGATTTATAATTAATCTAATCAATTGTTCTACCAATTTAACTAGTGTAATGTAGGTAATTTAAAAGCAACCCAGTAAACTTTCGATCAAAATTAGTTTTAGTATAATAAACTCTAATCACGCCTGTGAGGAATTATGTTGATGGATTTTTTTCAAAATTTAGAGTTTAGCTAGGTTAGTGAAATTTAACCTTGCTTAGGATTTAATTATTGTTTTTTCTGGTTATCGACATTAGGTTTTGGTATTAAATTATATTTTCTCATGCACTAGAATTTAACTTTTGATTTTGACTTATGTCAAAATCCCATCATTCACTTAGGCTTGACCTAGGGTTTCGATCATTGATCCTAACCCTATTGGTGATGTTAACCATGTTGCATCAACCCCCTAGTTGGCCTTCATTGCAAAATGGTATGCACGAGTGAATGCATTACCCTGCCTTCAACTATCATGTTTATGCCTTATGCATAATGCCACCGAGCACGCTTACACGTGCGAGGGAGTTTCTAGGGAAGTGTGGAAATATTTTTTATAATTCATGTTATAACCACATGACAAATGTGGACATGACATGTGTGATATGTTTTGTGACTACATGAGAAATGTGGGCAGGACAATCAACAAAGCTACAATTATCATACTATTCACAACTATCGCTAATAAACAAATTAAGTCATTTCAACTACAAATTTAATATTCTAATTGCTAAACTAGGATCCACAAACAACAGTTCAACTAAAGACTATCTAATTTAATAAGAGATTAAAATAAATTGATTCCAACTTAAGATCTTCTCTTTCCTACAATGAGCATGGCCAAATTGAATCTTATTTATAATCTAAACTCTTGCTTATGCTAAAATTTTGATATTGAAAGCACAATGATAGCCCTAACATACTTAGAAACTATTATAAACTAGATTAGTTCTATATTATTTAATTAGAATTTAATCCATACTCAATATATCCTAAAATTAAGAAACATACATATAATATTATCCATAAAAATAAAAAGATTTAACTTATATTCATTTTCTATCTAAGAGATTATAATTTATCTCAAAAGAGTTAATCTAAAACTTAAAATAAAATAAGAATTACATATTTAGCCGATAGGCTATTAATGGGAGCTTTCTGCTCCCGGAAAAATCAGACGCGGGAATTGTCGGACGCCATGCCTAAAACGTGTTTGCCTACTTTGTAGTCCACTTCCATCGGATAGTTTGGTTTTCCATTTTTCTCCTTCCACAATTTTTTCAGATGTATTTTTTATATTGGTTCTAAAATTGAAAGCGGCAAAGTGTCATTTTATTAAAATTGAGGGCGGGGAAAAATTGAACACTATAAAATTGAAACAATAGTTTTTTATAGATAGTTAATTCTAGGATTTGAAAACCTGAACAAGGGGAACAAAATGTTGAAGGAAAAATCTTACGACAAAGCAATAGAAGAATTCAGTGAAGCATTCCAGCACAACCCAAGGTCTCTTGAAGCCCATTTAGGTATGGCTAAAGTTCTTTGTGGATTAAGGGATTATGAACGGGCCACAGAGCATCTATTTTTCATTTTAGAATACAGTTCATATAAAGCTTGAATCCAAGAAAAGATTCTAGAAGTAATCTCAAAATTTTCTTCCAGCATCAATAATGTGAGTTTTAGTAGCAACAATGATTGAAATATTAAAGCTGAAAATGAGTTAGCAGTTCATTCACTGTTGCTAGAAAATTTTGTTCCCCTAGTTCAATTTTTCAAATCTAGGTTTTTTTTAACACCTTCAAATTGAAAAAAACTATTGAAAAATTCCACGTTTTGCCCAGATGTTTTGTATGGACATTGAGAGAGCGGTGCCTTGGAGGGATAAATAAACATCTTCAGCTACATAAATTTTTTGCCAAGTCCTCCGTAGGTGAATTTGTTGTTCTTAATTTCTACATTTTTTAGGCTTCTACTTTTTCAATATTCGTCCTCTATTTTTTGTTGACAGCCTTCCACCAGTTGAGGAGTTTTATAAAGAAAAATATGTTTATGGTAACAACCCTTCTCTCTATTATATTGTATTATAGGATAAATAAAACATTATATATGCATAGTTTTTAACATCCTAAGAAAAATAAAAATTTACTGTAATTCCATGGCATTATTTAACAAAAGGGTCTGCAACAATTCAGGGGGTATCGATTTCAAGTGTGTTTCTTTTAGCATTCATTGTATGCTTTGTTCCCGGACGAGATGATTTAGCTTCCTTCCAGCCAAAATGGTCTACAACAACTACAAAAATAATTTAAACATTTCTTGATTTGGCATATTTTTATTGGTGTGGCGTTTAGCTTAGATGCCACCACTGAAATATATTGCACTGGTAGCACCTACCTTATCTATTGATGTACATCGCACCTAGCTGGGCTTAAACATTGCAAATGTTTGCAGTCAAAAGTAACAATGTATTATATTGTTATGTCTGATTATAAACCTGTATGCTTTTTAAAAAATGTGTTGAAAGCATTACTAGTTCCAAAGTCATTACTTTTGAAAATGATGACTTCTCATGGTTTGTTGAAAGTTGTCATTAGATTGATGGTGACAAAATGTATGAAGACCATCAATTTGCAATCAAATTTATTGCGAAGTTGATCTAAAATTTCTTTTTTTATCCAGGGACTCTAGAGGTCATTCCTTGACTCAAATGTCTTCAAGTAAATGGTTGATCAAGAGTGATGTTGTATCATTTCTTTAAATTGGTCTCTACATTTTTGATTTGTATGTTTCCAAAGGTCTCATTTTTAGAGAATATGGATCAAATATGGTTGCTGATATGCATATTCAAATTTTCAATCTGCCCATTATACTTGGTTGCTCCTTTCATCATACACAACGAAAGATTAGAGGTTTCAAGGAGTACCTTAGGTTCTAAACTAGTTTTTCCTTTTTATGCAACCTTAGACAACCTATTTTGATCCTCATGAGGGTGTTCCAAGGTAATGGTATGCATTTGTTTATTCCCTCTATAGAATATTGAAAGGATTATTTAGCAATTTTAAATGTGTATTTTTCTATATTCTCCAAGAGACTTGTACCTTGATCTTTGGTACTTGTTTTTTTTATGAAAAACATGTCCTTGTCATGAAGATCCATATGGTACAATCTCCAGATATTAGGAGATTGCATATGGAGTTTCTTTGCCTCTGTATGTATCCTATAAGCATACCTTGAAGTTTGAGAAACTTATTCTTGAGGTTGCTTAGATATTACATAAATTACATTGGAGTATCAAAGTGTGTCTACATGTTTGTAAGATTGTTCAATGTTTTAAACACTTTCTTAAAATATGAACAGTATCCAACATCAAAATCATAGAATCAATTAGTAACCAGCATAAATATCAGAGAGACAAGGTTTTGGATGCATAAGATATCAATGGATTGTTATTTATGCTAGGTTTCAAATTGTAGGGGATAGAGTTGAATCTAATTTTGACACCATATCATTGTGTCTAAATGAGAGGAAAGGCTGAGTTAATTGTAATGTGGACAACACTACATAACAACATTATGTCCAACCTCTATGGATATTTTTTTCAATTTCATCGATATGTGATGCCTCTTAGTTTTAAAGATTGGGCAATTCCCTTGAAAGTGCATTTTCTTACACTATTTGAGCTTGTCCTATGTGTCTATTTTTTCAATTTCATCTATATGTGATGCCTCTTAGTTTTATAGCTTGGGTAATTCCCTCGAAAGTGCATTTGCTTACACTATTTGAGCTTGTCCTATTTGTCTATTTTTTTCAATTTCATCGATATGTGATGCCTCTTAGTTTTAGAGCTTGGGCAATTGCCTTGAAAGCACATTTACATACACTATTTGAGCTTGTCCTATTTGTCTAGCTATGAAAATATATCACACTTGTTCAGAATATTGTTTTGTTTCTTTAAGGTTGTTTAAATTTAGAGTTTTTCTTATTATAAATATTTTTGAAATTGACCCCCAATACCTATCAAGGGCTGTCTGCCAGTGGTAATTCTTGGGTATATTTACTATCAATTTAGGACCCCAAATGGCTAACCAAAAAAAAAAGTTTCTTAAGAGTCTTTACAACATCTGTGCCTCTCAACGAACTTGAAGAGAATAATTCCTGCTACTTGATCTTCATTTTGTCTTAAAAACAATGAGGATTTTTTTTAAAGAGTAGCGACAGCTGCTACTACTTACCATAGATAATTTCATTTGTATCCATCTTAATGCAACAAGGGTACTAGAAGCCATGCCAACAATTTCTTGGTTGATTTGTTTCTCAATATTTCTATAAGTTATTTTCCAATGTCTTTCATGCAAGGCTGCATTGCAAATTTATGATTACAAATTGATACACCCTAATTATATACAATTACATATTTATGTTATTTCTAAATATTCTGATGGTTACAGATGATATATTAGTACGGTTGTTCTTAAATAGCATCCACTTCAATGGTCAAAGGTCAATTTTGACCAATAAAAATAGGACAAATATTTACAACTTTTTGTTGTGAATGAGGTGTAAAATTGCTATTGGTTGTTTGACAATTGAAGTGGATGATATTTAGGTAGAGGTATATATGGGCCATATACTAATTTACTAGCTTATTGTATGATATTCTCATATATATTATAACATATATTTTTTTGTAGAAAGGAAGGAAACATTGTATTTAGTAGGAAATTCAGTTTCTGACTTCTTGGAGATTGGTGTATAGATAAACACGATATTCAAATAGATAGGCCAACTACACACAAGGACATGAAACGCTGAGTGAAAACTCTTGATTTTTGTTTTTAAAAAAAATTCCATGTGACAATTTTAAAATTACATTTGACCTAACTATGTAACACTATGGTATATAACAACATTATGTCCAACCTATATAAACTTTCCTATCGGCTACTCTATTGTGCACAAATTTAGTGCAACTGCTAGTATAGAAAGGATAAGTATTCTAATTACCAACTTGTCTTTTAAGTTATGCTCCAGATTCAACTATTTTGCTAGTTTTCAAATCCTAAGAAAAGAGCTTGTATAAATCAAGGTAGTAAAATAAGCACTAAGTCAAATGAGCACAATATGGTATTATAAAACTGAAAACACATTTAATTGTATAATTGACCATATAAAAAAAATAATAACGATGAAAAATAAAGTTGATTCTATCATTAGTACCGCGAAAGACTCAAATTGGGAATTGGAGATCATTACCAACATTATTTTTGGTGACAAACCAACTTCTTACTATGGAAAGCAGAAGAAATCTTAATGGTATTTAGTATTGGCCACTATATGGGAATCCCATCCATAAATACTTTCCCTCTGTCCTATCTTTTGTGAGTCGAATAATCCACACATTAATTTGTCAACTGCTACGATGATGATCCAAGCTTCGACACAACAAATTGTATGGCACTTCCTAGGGCAATCTTTTATATGGTGAAGCAGTGCGGAAGTGTATGTCATGGAGGAGAAAGATGTGAGCAGCAGGTATGGGCATCATGCTTGCATGGAAGTTTATATTTTGGTATTGTAAGCCAGCATACAGGGTTGAAGCTCCGCATAGAGATTTAAGAGTAATGGAATCGCAAAGAAGGTGGTATTTGTTACCCGTTTAAACAAAAAAACCAAATGTGATAGCCAGACAAGCCAATTTGCCATCAAATCATAGGGAGAAGTCCGCTGCTCAAAAAGACACCTCTTAACAGAGGATAACTCTGACCCGTATTATGGTGGATTCTAGGGTAATATTCTAAGAATTGATTAGATTTACTTCAATGATATTTTCCTCACGTCTATAAGCACAAATATGGGAGTGACTGGGATCATGAAGATGAACATGGTGAATGATGCCAGATGTGTAAATGAGAAGGCCCTCAAAAGGATATATCTGGCTGTAGACAGATGACCTTCCCCGCTGAACCAATGTGAGGTTGCCACTGTGTGTACCATAAAGAACCTCACTTCCAACACTGGAAGGATCTAGAGGGGTAAATTTGAGCCCTATTTGAGCCTCCCCTTAAATCCAAGAGACCCAAATGGAATGAGGGGTGGAAAGTGCAAGAGCAGGATCGTTTCTTGTTCGAAGAGAAGGATTGAAACATTTTGTTACAGGACTGAATGGGCCCTCCACAGTTATTGGGATTGACACTCCCTTACCAACTAATAGTAACAATTCTACTAATAACAACAGTACTGGATTTGTTCCCATTTCGCCCTGATTGCATTCAAATTGCGTATTAAAATACGTATAACTGATCATACATAGAATGCATCTTGTTGCCCTTGGCGTTGGTAGGGTATATTCTAAGGATATCACAAACAAACAAATATTCATGTTTCAAAATGGGGCAATGTCTCTTCAGAGTATTGGATTCACATTTAACCATAACTAAAATTAATTAAAAATTTAGAGGTAGACATTACATCATAATAGTGGGAGTTCAGGTCACAAGCACAATGAACGGAAGAAATGAATGACATGAAAGCACTATGAATAAGTGTACTACCCAGAAAATCTATGCATAGGTGGCTCTCTTGAAGAGATGTACAAGAGAAGCAGGGGAGTGCAATGAGGTTTCAGTTTTATGTGCGTAATGAAATTGCAATAAATAGATTTAGTTTTTGTGCCAGAACAACAAAGAAGTGATGCAAATACCTAATTTGAAAAGAAAGAATATTTCCTCCACGGCCTTGGATCGATTTCTCAGAAGGTGATTTATTTGTTCTCTGTTCGCAGTCCCCTTCAGCTCCTCCAATCTTCCCATTTGATATGATCGCCTCCCTTATTTGCTTCCATCTATTTCGCCAATTATCCCCGAGCATCCGGTAGCGAACCAGAGACCATTATCTCCCCCCGGTCACATGAAAAATGAAGCATATCCATGACAGAAGTGGCAATGGATTATTTAACGCCTCTATTAGAGTGAAAATAGAATCTTTTATGAAATGGAAATCATTTATGACCACTAAGTGTTGTAACCCCACTAGTATCCAAGGAATGTAATGATCCAAACTAAGATTTTAACTTGAAATCAGATCTGAAAATGAATTTATTTAACACCACCAAAAAATACAATAATTTCACCAAGACTAGCAAGCTAATCATGCACATAACAACGCCAAACTAACACAAACTTGCCCAAAAATTAATGGAACTGATTTGATCTGATATTAAATGGATTTTACATCATTTTGGACTGTCATAACAGCCATAACATAAACAGCAACCAAAATCCCAAATTTGGAGCGAATATGATCAAACCCACAAAAACTGCCAACACCGTCAATCACCGAAATACACCAAAAGACACCCAAACTGAAATTGTTTAATTTTCAGATGGAAAGTACATGAAATATGATCAGATATCATTAAAGTAGCAATAGCAAAACCTACAGCACTCAGTAGCAATCTACACCACCAAAACTTCACAATAATGCTGAAATACACATTGGGTATTCTGACCCACAAAGTCAAAATCAACACAACTCTACCCACAACCTCCAATACTAATCTTTGATATCAGAAAATAAGAATCTATAGCTAATACACAGGAAACCAAAGTAAATAACAACAGCAACTCTTCCCAACACTTCTGGAACTACCACGGCAACACAAGAACACCTGCACACACAAACAATGGACACTGCCGGAAACTGCCGGAAACTACTCAGTCCTCGAAGCTCTGTGCAACCTCTGGATGAAGCTACTCTTTGTGATCAAAGGGTTTACGTCCTCTGGCCCCCTGAAACTCATGGGTTTTCATCCACAAGCCTCTTTACTCCAATGGGTTTTCATCCATTGAAGCCACAATCTGCAAATTTGCAAGTTTGAGAGAAAAATATCAAATCAACAATAGCCCCAAATCACCAAAATTACATATTTTGTACCAATATTTTGTGGGAGAGAGGGAAATCCAAGATTCCCATGTTTTTCCTTGATTCCTTGCTATTTTGGGGTATGACAGTTGTCATAAGTTGTCATACGTTGTCATAAAATCCCCCGCCATTTGTGATTTACCAAGATTTTTAAAATCTTCATGCAAATGGACACCTCACCAAACCCAATGCCCCTTTTTGAGTCTCAAAATATTTAATTTAATATTTAATTGTCCTCTAGAAATAGATATTAGTTGGACAATATTAAATATTAAATATTTATTCTTCCTATGCTTGCCCAATTAACCCATGGAAGAATAAGATGGGTTAATATTGACCATTAATTAATTATTTTAGAAAGGGGACATGACAAGTCCTCCCTCCTGGAAATTGCTTGTCGTCAAGCAATGCAAGTTTGGATGATCAAGAATTTCTGGTCCTTCCCATGTTGCATCTTCCACTGGCAAATTTTTCCATTTGATCAAATATTCTGAAATGCTCATGTTCCTCAATCTTTTATCCCTCGTTTCCAAAATCTTTTCAGGTATCAAAATCAACTTCCCTTCATCATCCAAAGGTGGTAAATCAGATGAAGGCACCATTTGCTGTCCAAGGACCTTCTTCAAACAAGAAACATGAAATACATTATGTATCCTGCTATTTGGAGGAAGCTCCAACTCATAAGCTACCTCACCAATTTTCCTGATGATCTTGTAAGGCCCAAAGAACTTAGGCTTAAGCTTTTCAGCCCCGCTCTTCTTCAAAGAGCTTTGTTTATATGGCTGCAATCTAAGAAATACCAAGTCTCCCACCTCAAAAAATCTTTCTGTTCTCTTCCTATCTGCATATATCTTTTGTTGGTTTTGTGCTTGCCTCAAGTTATCTTTTAGTGATCTTATGATCTCTTGACTATGATTGATAAGATCACTAGCTGCAGGTACTCTACTATCTGTAAAGATCAAATCAACAAAAGAAAGTTCATCATAACCATAAAGAGCTTGAAATGGAGGCATACCAATTGACATATGATGTGATGTATTGTAACAATACTCTCCCAAGTGCAACTATTTGACCCAAGTAGTTTGCTGATCTGAAACATAGTTCCTCAAATACCCCTCTATCCACTTGTTAACAATTTCTGTTTGTCCGTCTGTTTGTGGATGGTAACTTGTGCTTGGTGTGAGCTCTGTTCCTGTCAAGTGAAATAGTTCCTTCCAAAAAGAACTAAGGAACCTACTATCTCTGTCACTAACAATGTTCTTTGGCAAACCATGCAGCTTAAATATCTCTTTGAAAAACAACTCTGCTACTTGAGGAGCCTTAAACTCTGAAGTGATGGGAAAGAAATGAGCATACTTTGTTAATCTATCCACCACCACATATATACAATCCTTACCTTGTACCTTGGGAAGTCCTGTGATAAAGTCCATGGAAATGCTCTCCCATTTATGTTCAGGAATTGGAAGTGGTTGTAGGAAACCTGCAGGAAAAATTTGTTCTCCTTTGTTCCTTTGGCAAGTCATACACTCCCTGATATACTTGTGGACATCCTCTTTCAGACCTTTCCAAGAGAATCTCTCACGGATCTGCCTGTATGTTTTGAAGTAACCTTGATGACCAGCCAAGGGAGTATCATGGAAAGCTCTTAAAATCTTTTCCTTGATTTTTGATTCAGGAACAAGGAAAATTTGATTCTTGTAATAAATCAGCCCATCATTCACTGTATACTTTTCATCTTCTACTAAATCATCTAATAAATTAGATGCAAAAGTATTTTTGACATATTCAGCAATGATAGAGTCTTTCCACTCTGCAGAAATAGAAGATAATGAACACAAAGTTAGCTTCCTAGAAAGTGCATCCACTACCACATTTCTTTTACCCTTCATATATTCTATTTTAAAATCATATGCCTGTAGCTTGCTTACCCACCTTTGCTGACGATCATTCAAATCTTTTTGATCAAGGAAATACTTCAGACTATTATGATCAATTTTCACAACAAACTTCCCACACACAAGATATTGTCTGAACTTCTCTAGTGCATGCATAATTGCCAACATTTCCTTGTCATAAATGTGATATGTTTTTTCTAGATTGTTTAGCTTCCTACTCTCAAAAGCAATTGGACCCTTTGAGTTAGGACAGCCCCAACACCTTCACCTGAAGCATCACATTCAACTACAAAAGGCAATGAAAAATCAGGAATAGCAAGCATAGGGCATGAACTCATTACCTCCTTAAACTTGTCAAAAGTTTTCTGAGCTTCTTCATACCATGCAAAAGCTCCCTTCTTAGTCAAATCTGTTAATGGAATAGCAAGCTGAGAAAAACCTTTTACAAACCTCCTATAATAGCAACATAGCCCAAAAAATCCTTTCAACTATGTAAGATTTGTAGGTGGAGGCCAATCAAGTATTGCTTGAATCTTCTGTTGATCTACTTAAACACCCTTAGAACTTATGACATATCCCAAGTAAAGAATTTCAGTTAGTCCAAACTCACATTTGGATAACTTAGCATAGAAAGATTGCTGCTCCAAAATACCTAAAACTGTATCTAAATGTTCCAAGTGTTCCTTCCAAGTTTTACTGTAGATCAATATATCATCAAAGAAAACCAAGACAAACTTCCTGAGTTGCTTGCTAAATACCTTGTTCATGCATGATTGGAAAGTTGATGGTGCATTAGTGAGGCCAAAAGGCATGACCAAGAACTCAAAATGCCCATAGTGACATCGAAAAGCTGTTTTTTCCACATCTTTGTCTCTCATCCGAATCTGGTGATATCCCGATCTCAAATCAATCTTAGAAAAGTAAACAGCTCCATGCAACTCATCAATAAGTTCATCTATCCTTGGTATGGGATATCTATTCTTAATGGTTTTCTTATTCAAGGCTCTATAGTCAATGCACATCCTTAGAGTGCCATCCTTCTTCTTCACAAGAACTACAGATGATGCAAAAGGACTAGAACTTGGTCTAATGAATCCCATATCTAAGAGCTCTCTGATAGTCTTCTCTATCTCTTCCTTATAACCCCTTGGATGTCTGTATGGCGTAGTTATAACAGGTTTGGC
Source organism: Cunninghamia lanceolata (assembly GCA_027924645.1). Taxonomy (NCBI): domain Eukaryota; kingdom Viridiplantae; phylum Streptophyta; class Pinopsida; order Cupressales; family Cupressaceae; genus Cunninghamia; species Cunninghamia lanceolata. Next base: position 2,966,117 of record BSBN01000984.1, read on the forward strand.
ATCTTTTTCCAACTCTATAACATGCTGAAACCCTCTATCTAGAGGTAATCCTGGGGGTATATCACTAAAAACAATGCTACGCTTATCTAAAATTTCTTGAATTTCAAAATGAAATTTACCTTTTCCATTTGGAGAGCTTGAAGGTCGGATCAAGCAAGTGGCTGCCCAAGCAACTTGACCTCTTCTGAAAGTCCTCTCCATCTTCTTTGATGTCACCACTCGTGGAGCTCCATTTGCAATCCCTCTGAGTGTAATCTCCTTGCCTTCTGACTGAAACTTGAACTCCATAGTTTGGTAGTTCTGATATTGTCCTCCAATAGAGTGCAACCATTGAACATCCAAGACAACATCAGTTTCACCAATACCAACAACATAAAAATCATCACAAACCGTGTAGTCTCCCATAGTGATGCTTAATTGTTTGACCACTTTGGTGCATGGCATAGTGAATCCATCTGCAACTGTCACATTGAACCCTTCAAATTCTTCAGTCTTCAATCCTCTCTTCATTACTAACCCTTCATCAATAAAATTGTGGGTTGCCCCACTATCAATCAAAACAGTCATTCGCTGTCCCGCTAACACTCCACGAACCCTGAAAGGATGATATCTTGGTGCTCCCGAAAGTGCAGCTAATGAACCTTCTTTTTTTGTCTCCTCTTCAACCTTTGGTTCAGCATCCTCTATGTCATGAAACTCCTCATTACCATCTGAATCTGAATCCTTATCTGAGACAACCTCTATGTAATGGACTTGTCCCTTTCCCAAACACCTATGTCCAGGGACCCAAGGCTCTCTGCAAGAAAAGCAAAGTTTCTTCCTCCTAAGCTCATTCCTTGTTTCTTCATCCATCTTCTTTGTAGTATTAGGAGTTGTATTTTTTTGTATAGGTGCAGCTGCATGGAATGGTTTCTTCTAGAATCCTCCCTTATGATACCATGTGTTTGGTTTGGAGGAGTGTGGGAAAGCATTCTTTGGAATTGATGGCTCAAGGGTTAGAGCCCTCTTGATGGCTTCTTGCAAGGTGAGAGGTGTGAAAGATCTGACAAACCCTCTAAGAGGTTCGGTGAGCCCTGTGATGAATAGATGTACTCTTCTCTTCTCTGATATTTCAGGTACCATCACTACAATTTTTTGAAAGTCTGCTATATACTCACTTACTAAATTCTTTTGCTTAATTTCAGACAACTAGCTGAAATATTCTTCTTCTTCTTTCAGTTCATACCTATCAAGAATCCTTTGTTTGAAATCACCAAAGGTATGTACTTGATCATGCCCCAAAGTAGTGCGACCATGGTACCACCATTCATAGGCTTCTCCTTCCAAATGCAAAGTGGCAAACTAAACTGCATCCTTCTCTGTCATGGGATTGAGCATAAAGTATGTTTCTATCTTTTGCAGCCAAGCCCTAGCTGAAATCTTTTCACTTCCATCAAAGAAAGCTGTGGTTAACTTACCCAACTTGTGTTTTGCTTCTTTATTTTGGCCTTTCCCCTTCTTTTGAGATTCACCTCTTCTCAGGAACTCTACATATTCTCCCCAAGACATATCATTCTTGATCTCATCTTCCAATGCATTGTATTCTCCACGCCATTTGTTAAGGGTCTCTGCATTGAACAAACTAGTAGTTGTAGACTCAACTTGTTCAGGTTCCTCTTCAGGTAGGAATAAGGGTTTATTTGCAGCCCCTGAATTTTGTGTTTCAATTTCTTTCCCTTTTCCATTGTTACTATTGTTTGCACCCGAAGTACTACCACCATTGTTTTCGTTGTTGTTGTTGTTGTTATTGTTGTTGTTGTTTTGGATCCATTGCAACATTTGCCCAAACATTTCAGCAAGTCTAGTCTGTGCCTCAATCATTTGAGTAAATTTCCTTGAAGCATCATCTTCTTCTTCACCTCTTCTATCTGCCATTGTTTCCTCCAATTGCAATTTCCTTTGTTGTCTCCTCAAATATCTAATTTCTCTGTCACTCGGTATCATCAATCATCTGAATAACCTTCAGGCTGGCAAGATCATGCTCTAATACCACTGTAATGATCCAAACTAAGATTTTAACTTGAAATCAGATCTGAAAATGAATTTATTTAACACCACCAAAAAATACAATAATTTCACCAAGACTAGCAAGCTAGTCATGCACATAACAACGCCAAACTAACACAAACTTGCCCAGAAATTAATGGAACTGATTTGATCAGATATTAAATAGATTTTACATCATTTTGGACTGTCATAACAGCCATAACATAAACAGCAACCAAAATCCCAAATCTAGAGTGAATATGATCAAACCCACAAAAACTGCCAACACCGTCAATCACCGAAATACACCAAAAGACACCCAAACTAAAATTGTTTAGTTTTCAGATGGAAAGTACATGAAATATGATCTGATATCATTAAAGTAGCAACAGAAAAACCTACAGCACTCAGTAGCAATCTACACCACCAAAACTTCACAATAATGCTGAAATACACATTGGGTATTCTGACCCACAAAGCCAAAATCAACACAACTCTACCCACAACCTCCAATACTAATCTTTGACATCAGAAAATAAGAATCTACAGATAATACATAGGAAACCAAAGTAAATAACAATAGAAACTCTTCCCAACACTTCTGGAACTACCACGGCAACACAAGAACACCTGCACACACAAACAATGGACACTGCCGGAAACTGCCGGAAACTACTCAATCCTTGAAGCTCTATGCAACCTCTGGATGAAGCTACTCTTTGTAATCAAAGGGTTTACGTCCTCTGGCCACCTGAAACTCATGGGTTTTCGTCCACAAGCCTCTTTACTCCAATGGGTTTTCGTCCATTGAAGCCACAACCTACAAATCTGCAAGTTTAAGAGAAAAATATCAAATCAACAATAGCCCCAAATCACCAAAATTACATATTTTGTACCAATATTTCGTGGGAGAGAGGGAAATCCAAGATTCCCATGTTTTTCCTTGATTCCTTGCTATTTTGGGGTATGACAGTTGTCATAAGTTGTCATACGTTGTCATAAAATCCCCCGCCACTTGTGATTTACCAAGATTTTCAAAATCTTCATGCAAATGGACACCTCACCAAACCCAATGCCCCTTTTTGAGTCTCAAAATATTTAATTTAATATTTAATTGTCCTCTAGAAATAGATATTAGTTAGACAATATTAAATATTAAATATTTATTCTTCCTATGCTTGCCCAATTAACCCATGGAAGAATAAAATGGGTTAATATTGACCATTAATTAATTATTTTAGAAAGGGGACATGACAAGGAATCACTGTAGTATGCTAAGTATAGCGACGCCACTACTGCAATTTCTATTATTTACAAACTATTATGACAGTTTGATGCCATGCAATTATTTTCAAATCTCTAATCATGAGTTAATGCCATTACGAAACTGAGGCAAACATTATGACTCCATAAATAAATATTCTTTCCTATAAACTCTCACGATCACATAGAAAATAATTAATTATACAATATCGACCAAGGAAAAAAATTGAATAAAATTGATGATACTAAGCTATCGGCCTTATAATTCTCCTACATGTTGTTCTACTTTGCAACCAAATAATACCATACAGTGACCTTATAGGAGAAGGGCATCAAGATTTGGAGACCAATCTTTGGTGATAACAAATTACAAAAACAATTCTAGGGTACCGAAGGGACTCTTACAGGGATAATACTAATACAAAAGGATATCAATGAAAAGAAGAAAAACTATTTATACATTTGCCTAATGTCAAAACACCAATAATAAATAATAACGAGACTGAGTTGTAATCTCAGGGTTTGCCAAAAACATATAAAAATGCAAGAAAATTAATAACTCCGAGCAGTCTCAGAATGAAACAAAATAATGGCAGAAATAAAAGATTCATTTCTATAGAACATTGAAATAGAATACAATGAATGAGAAGTGGAAAACCGTAATTTCACAAGATCATAAAATCCAACAAAGAAACACATGATATGTCAAAAGAGGATATCCCAAGAATCATGAAGAATAGAAACTCTGAGTACCCAAAATATATAGATAGCTAAATAAAATATAGTAGTATTGGTTGAACCAAACTGTTATACATCTTTTGACAACTCACCAAACATAACAAAATAATGTCTTAAATAATTAGACAAAGAATATTTATTCACGTAGTAAATATTAGGTATTTATAATTTACCTATTGTTTTTTTAATTATTATTATCTATTAAAATTATTGATTTAATTTCTATTTCAAAACAATATTTAATATTCCTCGAAATTAGTTTTATTTACTTAATGAAATAGATTAATAATCTATTTAATGAAGCCATAGACCAACACTAACCACTCAAGACTACATTCCAAACACATCTCAATGAAAACATACTAGAAAGACTCACAATCATGCTCCAACTGACCAAACTAACGAATCCAAGACTGAGCACTCCTCCTCATCGAGGATGTTGACAAACTAAGGGACCTCATGTTAGCTCTATTTTCACAACTTCCATTGGTATAAAGGCATGCTCAGACCTACCAATTCAAGTGGAGCCAATGTCTGGTACCTACAATCTTGTAGCAAACGCAAGGGTCAAATACACCATATATTTATATAATCAAACACACTGTGACAGAGAATAACAGCGTAGTAGGGTACTCAGCATGAGTAATACTACATTGTCCCTTCACAAGGCACATCACCTATATCCACAATAAACTAGTACATCATTAACTAATCAACTAAATAGCACCTCGACAGATAATCACATGAACATAATAAGACTAACCTACATAGTCAATCAACCCATAACTAATCATGTCAAAAACATAATGTACAAATCATAACAGTGTCATCATAATGCTGTCAATGAGTGTCATCCTCTATATCAAAATAGTAAACCTACCATCCACATGTCTAACATACCTTAAGTATTCTGAGTATTTTACCTTCTCCTTCATGTCCCTTAGCTTGACCACCTGGTCATCCAGGGTGAGAATAGAGGGGCACTACAAAAAGTGCCAGAGGAAACATCATCAACTGGGCCCTCCTCAGAACCTTCTCCATCCACTACACTGCCACAAATAGTCAAGCTTCTATCAGCTAGACTACCAGTCCCCAACGTTCTACCTGCACCTGCTACGACCTTCCCACCATTACTGCCGTCGCCATTTTTCAAAAACACCTTTCCTTCCTGATCACCTTTCCCACAGCTCCTACCCATGTCTAATAGTTGTTTCTTTGTTGTCTATTATTTGTTTCTGCCTTGTAAGGACCTTGGATTATTTCTAGTCTTTGAGCCTGCTATGTAATGGGTGGATACCCTTGTTTCCTATTTTCACTTATTAAAAACAAATCATATGAAAAATATACTTAACTTGAAATTGAGAAGAAGATAATTTTATTTCTTTAATAAAGATAATTTTATTTCTTTAATAAAATTATTAGAGATACTTGAAACTCACAATATACACTTTACACAAATTAATAATCTTAAAAATTATCAAAACTTGTAAAAATAAATAATTTTAATAGGAATGAAAATTTTATTTAAATTATCATGGGTATCAAGGTTAAAAATTAGTCAATAGAATGATTCGTATGTTTAGAAATTAGGAGCTATTATCTAATAAAGCTCCCTAAATGCCTTCCAACTAATATTTCTTATTAATATTCCTTAAATTACACTGCCATGAAAGCTATTATCAATAAAAATGAATTTTATAAAAATTATCAACAAATCATATAAATTAATGTTCTTTTTGTTACATAGTTCTTAGTACTATTTGTAGTTGTTTCTTTGTTGTCTATTAGCTCTTTCTACCCCATAAGGACCTTGGACTATTTAGCCTTTAGGTCTACTATGTAAAGGGTCAAGATTCTTAATGTTCTTTTTGTTCTGTAGTTCTTTGTGTTATTTGTTTGTTGTTTCTTTGTTGTCTATTAGTTGTATGTTCTTTTTGTTATGTAGTTCTTAGTGTTATTTGTTAGCTACTTCTTTGTTGTCTATTAGTTGTTTTTAATATGTAAGGACCTTGGACTATTTAGTCCTTGGGCCTACTATGTAAAGGTTCTGTACCCTTGTTTTCCTATTTTGTCTTATCAAAAAAATCATATGAAAAATACTTAACTTGAAATTGATAGAAGAAGATAATTTTAATTTTTTAATAAAATTATTTGAGATACCTAAAACTAATAATATATAGTTTATGCAAATTAATAATCTTAAAATTTTATCAAAACATGTAAAAGTAAATAATTTAAATAGGAATGAAAATTTTGTTTAAATTATCATGGGTGTCAAGGTTAAAAATTAGTCAATAGAATAATGCATATGTTTAGAAATAAGGAGCTATTATCTAATAAAACTCCATAGATGCCTTCTAACTAATATTTATTATTAATGTTCCTTAAATTACACTTTCATGAAAAGTGTTATCAATGAAAATGAATTTTATAAAAGTTATCAACAAATCATATAAACTAATGTTCCTTTTGTTGTGCAGTTCTTAGTGATTTTTTTAACCATTTCTTTGTTATCTATTAGGTGTTTCTACTCTGTAAGGACCTTGGACTATTTATTCTTTGGGCCAACTATGTAAATGGTCTAGACTCTTGTTTTCTCATTTTATCTTATCAAAAACAAATCATATGAAAAATATACTTAACTTGAAATTGAGAAGAAGATAATTTTTTTTTTTAGTAAAATTGTTAGAGATACCTTAAACTAACAATATACACTTTATACAAATTAATAATCTTTAAAAAAATATCAAAACTTGTTAAAAAGGTTTTGGATCTCTATTGTTCAGCTTCAGGCCAGAAAGTGAATAAGGATAAATCTACTATTTTTTTCTTTCATGTTAGTCCATTGCTTCAAGGGAAATTTTCAAATTATTTAGGCTTCAAAATAGATGTACTTACCTCAAAATAGTTAGGCATTCCTCTCTTTCATGGAAGTGTGAGAAATTGTTTTTGGAAAAGACTTATTGAGAATATTAAAGGTAAAATTGCTTCTTGGAAAGGCAAATGGTTAACTCTAGTAGGTAAGATTCTCATGATGAAATCAATACTTTCATCTATTCCAATTTATATGTTCTCAATTCTGAAAGTTCCAAAAGGTATCCTTAATGATCTTTGTAGCACTTTTAGAAAATTCCTATGGAACGGGTCAAAAGAGGAAGGTAGCAAGATCCCGCTAATCTCTTGGGATAAGATTTGTATTCCAAAACAGTTAGGAGAAATGGGTATTCATAATATTGAAAATCAGAATTGTGCATTAGGAGCAAAATTGGTTTGGTGTATCTATGATAATCCAGAGGCTAAATGGTATAGAATTATGCAAGTAAAATACTTAGATTCAATTGATCCAACAAGGATTTTCACCATCCAAAATCCAAAAATAGGTTCTAAGATTTGGAATTTCATGATTGATTGCAGGGAGGTAATTTTTCCTTTTATTTCTTGGGCTATCCATGATGGTTGTTCAACTTTATTTTGGGATGATTCTTGGGACAATCATGCTCCTCTTTCTAGTATAGAGGGGTTGAATGAGGCTAAAGAGGTTCTTAGTCAGATTTGGGGAGTCAGAGTTAGAGATTACTTAGAGATAAATGAAAATCAAAATCATTTGGGTGCAAGTTGGAAAGATTTTTCCAATTCTCAAATCCCTCCTTCCCAAAAAGTTTGTTGTATAAAATTCTCAAGAAAAGAAGGGTTTTCTTATTAGGAACCCTAGATGAAATTATGTGGACTCCTTCTAAGTCTAGGAAATACATAGTGAAACAAGGATACCAAAGTCTCATGGGAAGAAGTGTGGAAAATTCTGTAAGATGGCCTTTCAAACTTTACTGGAGTAATCTTTGCCTTCCAAAGGTAGGAGCATTTACTTGGTTGGCACTTAAAGGTAGTATTCTAACAAGTAAAAGACTTGTTAAACTTGGTTTCATCCAACCCTTTTTATGTCCTCTTTGTTCAAAAATTGAAGAAGATAGTAATCTATTGGTTTTTTATTCTTTCTCTTCACAAATTTGGTATTGGTTGTGGGTGAAGTTGGGTTGGCTAGGAGCTCTTCTTGATATAGTTTTAAATTTGTTTTAGAGTTGACCAATTCTTTTTCAGAATTCAACCTTTTCTACCCTTTGGATTGTTTCTCCTAGTTTAGTGGTTTGGAATTTATGGCTTGAAAGAAATAATCAAATTTTTAGGAAAGAGGAATGCACCTTGGATCAAGTCATGAGTAAGGTGGAAAAGGTAGTGGTAGAATTAGTTCATTCTCATCTGTTATCAAAAGATGTTGGCTCTTTAGCCTTTTCTTCATGGGATTCTCTCATGTTCAAAACTAGGAATTTTTTATCACTTCCCAACCTAAATTGTTTTGTGGGTGTTCGGAAAGTGGATAGAAGTCTTATCCATTAGAGGTCTCCTCTGGAAAATTTTATTAAGTTGAATTTTGATGGTTCCTATGGAGGTAATCTGAGGTCTTCAGGTGCTGGGTGTGTGTTAAGAGATTGGAATGGGGAAGTACTTAATGCTTTGTCTCTTAAGCTTGGATTTTGCTTGAATAATAAGCATGAAGCGTTGGCACTAGTTGCAGGTCTAAAATTAGCTTCAAATTGTGGGGTTAAAGATATTATTATTGAAGGAGATTCCATGAATATAGTGAATACCTTTAAAAGATTTCAGTACCTAGTTGGAAAATTGGGTATATCTTAAATGATGCTTCAAATTTTATCAAATGATTTGCAAATTTCCAAATTCTTCATTCATATAGGGAAGGGAACAAATTAGGTGATTTTCTTACTAATTTGGCTTGTGATCAAGAGAAGGAATTTTTTGAATGGGATACTAATTCTCTACAGTGCCTAAATGGTTTTGTAAGGATTTTCAATGAAGATAGGAAGTTCATCTCAGTTTAAGGGTGTTTAGTTTGGGATAGGAAGTTGGCTCTTCTTTTTGAAATTTAAATCAAAGAGGGAATATCCTTGGTTGGGTGGTGGGTAGTGAGAAGGTCGTAGCTATTATTAGAGATAAAGTCTTCTTTTTAAACTTATGTTTTGGTTTTGTAGGATTAAAAGTTGTTAACATTATTACATTCGTGTGGATGGCACTCTTGGTGTACTGTTTCATTTATTTCATCCATTCTGAACTGAGTTGGGTTGTAGTAAATTTGGTCATCATCTGTGGTGTTTCTAGATCTTTCAAGCCACTTATTATATTCTCGTCAACTGAATGCTATTCTCATTGCTTACTTTATGGTGCTCTGGTGCTTTTGATTATTTATGCTTACTTTGAGAGATCTTTTTGTTGGAGATATGGGCTAGAACCTTCTAAAATCTTGGATTCTTATGCCAATTTAGAAATGGGAACAACCTTCTTTGGGGGTCTCTCACGTTGCCTCTTTGGGTAAAATATTCAAAATTTATGATGAAGATATTGAGAGAGAAATTATTTTTTGTGTGGTTGCAGTTTCTTTCATCTTCCTATGGCACTATACCCATCTCAGGGGATATCACACTTTCTTTCTAATTCTATGGACCTTATTCAAGATGTTAATATGGTGAGAATACTCAGGAATTTGTTTGTGCAAGATTTTTTGTTTTCTATAGATAGTTTTAATATAGCCATGGTAGATTATGATATTCATTTTGGATCAGCTCCTATTAAGGGTCTTTTTACTCTGCAAGATATTGTTCATAGGCTCACAATGCATTATCTTTTTACTTCTTTTCTTCATGGGTTACAGCGTGACTGTAGGATGTCTATCCTAAATGGGCTTCACTATCATGGCAGAGAGATTGGTAATGAAGTAGTTGATATGGCCAGAGAGGTGTTTAGGGCTCTATTTCATCTACTTCATTTTCAATTACCTCATCTGCCCCCTCCACCTACAACAAATATGGGTGATGTGAATATTGTGATGTTGGAAAATCCTTATATTTGGGATCCTTTTTTTTCCTTGAGAAGGAGATGGTAATTTTTTGCAGAATTTGGTGAATGCTGAATGTGTTCATGGTTTCTTGATAGCAGTTTTGAAAGAGGTCGACTGTTTCAAGATTTCTCCTCTAGTGGCTCTATCTATTTCTATCTATGTAGGGTAGTTATGAGATTCAGATGCTCTACTACTTTTGTCCTTATCCTCCAGTGTTGTATTTGAAACTTTGCTAGATCTATGGTGGTTGTTTAGGGGTAATTTCGCATGTCTTTGTCCCTATTTTCATTTTGTAAATCCATATTGTAATTCCATATGGAAATTTCATATATTGTAGATAGGTTTTCTAGAGCTATAACTAGAGGTTTTCTTCCTGGTACATTCCTACCGATATGCTCCTCCTGAACCAGGACTTTCTATTATTTCTTATATTTTAATATAATAGTTTAGTGGCTTTACCACTTTTTCTTAAAAAAAAAAATTAATAGGAATATTTTTTTAAAATTATCGTGGGTATCATGGTTAAAAGTTAGTCAATACAATAATACATATGTTTAGAAATTGAGATTTATTATCTAATAAAGCTTTGTAGATGCCTTCCAACTAATATTTTTATTAATTTTCCTTAAATTACACTATCATGAAAAGTGTACTAATTGAAAATAAATTTTACAACAGTTATCAACAAGTCATATAAATTATTATTATTTTTTTGTCTTGTAGAATTCTTAGTGTTGTTTGTTAGCTATTTCTTTGTTGTCTATTGAACGTTTCTACCCTCTAAAGACCTTGGACTATTTATTCTTTGAGCCTACTATGTAAAGCGTGGGGACCCTTGTTTTCCCATTTTATCTTATCAAAATCAAATCATATGAAAAATATACTTAACTTAAAATTGAGAAGAAGATTACTTTTTATTTTTTAATAATATTATTAGAGATACCTAAAACTAACATTATACAATTTAAACAAATTAATAATCTTAAAGAATATTAAAACAATTTTGTAAAAGTAAATAATTTTAATAGGAATGAAAATTTTGTTTAAATTATCATGGGTATCAAGGCTAAAAATTAGTCAATAGAATAATTCATATTTTGAAAAATTGGGAGCTATTATCTAGTAAAGCTCTATAGATGCCTTCCACCTAATATTTCTTATTAATGTTCCTTGAATTACACTGCCATGAAAAGTGTGATCGATGAAAATAAATTTTAAAAAGTTATCAGCAAATCATATAAATTAATCTTCTTTTTTCTCTGTGTTTCTTAGTGTTATTTATTAGCTATTTCTTTGTTATCTCTTAGCTCTTTCTATGCTATAAGGACCTTGGACTATTTAGTCTTTCGGCCTAATATGTAAAGGGTTGGGATCCTTGTTTTCTCATCTTATCTTATCAAAAAGAAATCATATGAAAAATATACTTAACTTAAAATTGAGAAGAAAATAATTTTAATTTTATAATAAAATTTTAGAGATACCTGAAAGTAACAATATACACTTTATACAAATTAATAGTATTTAAAATTATTTATAAAATAATTAATATTTAAAGGAGCATTTGCAAACTTGTGTTTTAAGTTAAATGTTTTGATAGACTACAAAAAATACCTCCTACTTGTCAATTATAAAATACAAATTATTTACAAAATAGTATATTAGAATTATTAAAGTTATATGAACAATTAAATTGCAAAAAAAAATTATTTATCTTATATATTGTTTTATTATTTTAATTTATAGATATAGATTTTTATATATTTTATTAAAAATATAAATAATTTAAATTTAAATTTGGTGAGCAAAAACTAAAGATTTTCTTAGGGACTATTACCAATAGAATTAATTCAATATTTTGGTCAGACATATTGGGAAAAGGGTTCTTCTATAGGAAGGGTGATCATGATTTATGTTAATTAAATAAACTCTATAGAATTTATCACATTACTATATGAAAATGTCTTGAAAATTTGAATTGAGAAAAAAATTTATAATTCTTCTATTTTGGATTGAGAATCGAGTACTAATATTATTCAAAAAAGTAGATACCAATTTTTACAAAAAGGCTATAGATGCCTTAGGACTACTACTTACATCAATCCAAAACCTATTTCTTCCTAATATACCATAGTTTTAATGTAACGCCCCGCCATGAAACTCTAGAGAACAACACAATTACACTACACAAATAGGACAATTTTTTAAAAAAAAAAATTTAAAGAGATAATAAAGTGACATTTAACATATCTATACTAAGTATTGTTCTTCCAGGGTTCCATAGCTGCATTACTAACAAACTACTATCATATTCTCTCATACATCATGTATTAACTGACAACAATAATTCATTCTGTATCTATTGCCTTAAATGAATAACCATATACATTTCCATGACATCAAATAAATAATCTTCCAGAACAAGTACAATTGCAGTTTTCCCATACACCTGATATTACGTTGTTTACACCATCTCATTTTGATTGCATTGGATTACATACATTATGAATAATCGGATACACAAGATAATACATGAGCATAAATAACTGTCTTTATAAACTGGTACAAGATCTGAATCTGCTACAGGAGTTACAACCTTCTTGCACACGAACAAAGGCAAGGAAAAAACCAATGGAGATAAAGCACATCCACCCAACCATGTGGAACCCTAAGGTCCACCCCCCGTGCTAGGAGATAACATAAGGTCCCAAAACATCAAACAGCCACGTAGACAATTGCTTTACAGGAACAAGGACAATCATGACTCTATTACCACACATGACAACATCACAAGCAACTTAATATCACTTCTAGAGGCAACACACGACGAATGGGGAGAATACAACTAAGGAATGCTAAGCTGCTGTAGGAAGAGTGTCATCACATGGTCCTGACATGGGTTATCCTGATAGCCTCTCACTGGGCGTCGGCCCCTATCTATGTTTATCCTGACAGCCTCTCACTAGGCGTTGGCCCTGTAGGGTGACACATGTAGAATCAACTTTCCTTTTGTGAGGACAAGGAAGTCAATTATGCTGACCAGGCCTTCTCAACATCCTTAGCCTAAACGAGCACTATAGGCATGGGAGAGGAAATCCATTTATCTTGTTTATTGTTTAATTTACCCTTTTTCCCCACCTAGTTTATTTTTAGGTTTTCACTTAGTTAACAACTTTCAATGGGTTATCCTGATAGCCACTTTGGGCGCCGGCCCCACATTGAAAGCCACTCCCCTACCTGCATCTAGAAATCCTAACCATCAAGAAAGGCAATCACTATCATACTGATAAGTATACATAAACAATGCAAGACATTTACCTTCTTGCTTATTAAACATAATCACAAGGACCAACCTTTACTTCATTGTCCCAAAACTTTCAGTTAATCAATCGCAATAACCATAACAACACATATCCAGAGCAAGGTATGGGTCATCTTGCTCCTAAATCTCAACCATGAACAAAATAGTTTCTCATTATGATTTCCAAGGTCCCCCCATTACAATACTACACACAATCTCGATATCAACACATACGTGAAGGAGATTTAAACCCATCATAATATATTCACAACATAGTATGTACAACATCTCACATTATTGCTTACCAAGACCCACATACGTAGACAAGAGAAATCATGTTCTTACAACATCTTCATTTCAAAAGAACTATGAACAGAATACATACAACCAAATCATATTACCTTATGCCTCTGGAACCTAAAATTGACAATTTACACATAGACCAACACACATGAAAATTTTGCTTGCAATATGCGATTTTAGCTAATCAACTCATTGACAACATAAATTCTTCTTACTAGAGAAATTTAATCTCTTAGTTATCCAGTTACCTATAATTTTTACTTATAAGTTTAATATTTTACCCAAAGAGGCAATTTTGTAAAAGTAAATAATTTTAATAGGAATGAAAATTTTGTTTAAATTATCATGGGTATCAAGGCTAAAAATTAGTCAATAGAATAATTCATAATTTCAAAAATTGGGAGCTATTATCTAGTATAGCTCTATAGATGCCTTCCAACTAATATTTCTTATTAATGTTCCTTGAATTACACTGCCATGAAAAGTGTGATCAATGAAAATAAATTTTATAAAAGTTATCAGCAAATCATATAAATTAATCTTCTTTTTTCTCTGTGTTTCTTAGTGTTATTTATTAGCTATTTCTTTGTTATCTCTTAGCTCTTTCTATGCTATAAGGACCTTGGACTATTTAGTCTTTCGGCCTAATATGTAAAGGGTTGGGATCCTTGTTTTCCCATCTTATCTTATCAAAAAGAAATCATATGAAAAATATACTTAACTTAAAATTGAGAAGAAAATAATTTTAATTTTATAATAAAATTTTAGAGATACCTGAAAGTAACAATATACACTTTATACAAATTAATAGTATTTAAAATTATTTATAAAATAATTAATATTTAAAGGAGCATTTGCAAACTTGTGTTTTAAGTTAAATGTTTTGATAGACTACAAAAAATACCTCCTACTTGTCAATTATAAAATACAAATTATTTACAAAATAGTATATTAGAATTATTAAAGTTATATGAACAATTAAATTGCAAAAAAAATTATTTATCTTATATATTGTTTTATTATTTTAATTTATAGATATAGATTTTTATATATTTTATTAAAAATATAAATAATTTAAATTTAAATTTGGTGAGCAAAAACTAAAGATTTTCTTAGGGACTATTACCAATAGAATTAATTCAATATTTTGGTCAGACATATTGGGAAAAGGGTTCTTCTATAGGGAGGGTGATCATGATTTATGTTAATTAAATAAACTCTATAGAATTTATCACATTACTATATGAAAATGTCTTGAAAATTTGAATTGAGAAAAAAATTTATAATTCTTCTATTTTGGATTGAGAATCGAGTACTAATATTATTCAAAAAAGTAGATACCAATTTTTACAAAAAGGCTATAGATGCCTTAGGACTGCTACTTACATCAATCCAAAACCTATTTCTTCCTAATATACCATAGTTTTAATGTAACGCCCCGCCATGAAACTCTAGAGAACAACACAATTACACTACACAAATAGGACAATTTTTTTAAAAAAAAAATTTAAAGAGATAATAAAGTGACATTTAACATATCTATACTAAGTATTGTTCTTCTAGGGTTCCATAGTTGCATTACTAACAAACTACTATCATATTCTCTCATACATCATGTATTAACTAACAACAATAATTCATTCTGTATCTATTGCCTTAAATGAATAACCATATACATTTCCATGACATCAAATAAATAATCTTCCAGAACAAGTACAATTGCAGTTTTCCCATACACCTGATATTACATTGTTTACACCATCTCGTTTTGATTGCATTGGATTACATACATTATGAATAATCAGATACACAAGATAATACATGAGCATAAATAACTGTCTTTATAAACTGGTACAAGATCTGAATCTGCTACAGGAGTTACAACCTTCTTGCACACGAACAAAGGCAAGGAAAAAACCAATGGAGATAAAGCACATCCACCCAACCATGTGGAACCCTAAGGTCCACCCCCCGTGCTAGGAGATAACATAAGGTCCCAAAACATCAAACAGCCAGGTAGACAATTGCCTAACAGGAACAAGAACAATCATGACTCCATTACCACACATGACAACATCACAAGCAACTTAATATCACTTCTAGAGGCAACACACGACGAATGGGGAGAATACAACTAGGGAATGCTAAGCTGCTGTAGGAAGAGTGTCATCGCATGGTCCTGACATGGGTTATCCTGATAGCCTCTCACTAGGCATCGGCCCCTATCTATGTTTATCCTGACAACCTCTCACTAGGCGCTGGCCCTGTAGGGTGACACATGCAGAATCAACTTTCCTTTTGTGAGGACAAGGAAGTCAATTATGCTGACCAAGCCTTCTCAACATCCTTAGCCTAAACGAGCACTATAGGCATGGGAGAGGAAATCCATTTATCTTGTTTATTGTTTAATTTACCCTTTTTCCCCACCTAGTTTATTTTTAGGTTTTCACTTAGTTAACAACTTTCAATTGGTTATCCTGATAGCCACTTTGGGCGCCGGCCCCACATTGAAAGCCACTCCCCTACCTGCATCTAGAAATCCTAACCATCAAGAAAGGCAATCACTATCATACTGATAAGTATACATAAACAATGCAAGACATTTACCTTCTTGCTTATTAAACATAATCACAAGGACCAACCTTTCTTCATTGTCCCAAAACTTTTAGTTAATCAATCGCAATAACCATAACAACACATATCCAGAGCAAGGTATGGGTCATCTTGCTCCTAAATCTCAACCATGAACAAAATAGTTTCTCATTATGATTTCCAAGGTCTCCCCATTACAATACTACACACAATCTCGATATCAACACATACGTGAAGGAGATTTAAACCCATCATAATATATTCACAACATAGTATGTACAACATCTCACATTATTGCTTACCAAGACCCACATACGTAGACAAGAGAAATCATGTTCTTACAACATCTTCATTTCAAAAGAACTATGAACAGAATACATACAACCAAATCATATTACCTTATGCCTCTGGAACCTAAAATTGACAATTTACACATAGACCAACCCACATGAAAATTTTGCTTGCAATATGTGATTTTAGCTAATCAACTCATTGACAACATAAATTCTTCTTACTAGAGAAATTTAATCTCTTAGTTATCCAGTTACCTATAATTTTTACTTATAAGTCTAAATTTTTTAATACATTTACTTAACCTAATTCCAATCTTTCAATCCAATTTCAACTTAACAAAATCATTATGAAAAACATCTTTGCAAAATCAAACCAAACTAGATTAAATTTCATCTACATTGATTATATTACCATATCCAATTACATTTAATTGTAATAGAAACTAGATTCAAGTTATATCTCCACCAAGGATTCATAAAACCTAGGTCTAGTTTAATTAATATTAATTCTATCATCAATTATATATAAATATAACTGTCGAGCTAATGCGTAGGTAAGATCAATTACAAATGCTTATAGATCAAATACTAATTACAACATAAATAAATCCAAACCCGTTCATCAAATTCCTAAAAACCATTATAATAAAATTAATGCCATATTATAGTAAATATATGATCAAAACACATTGTATTAATCTATAACACTATATTTCTTTTATTTTGTAATTAGATAATCCAAGCATATATTTATATATATTTATATGATATACAGGTGTATTTATATGTGTGTTTATGCACAGATGTGTATGTTATTCTTAATCTCTAGGTAAAATTTGGTCAATAAAAATAATAGAACATTTATTTACCACTTTTGTTGAAGATGAGATGTAAGATTGCTATTGATTGTTTGACCATTAAAATGGATGATATTTAAATAGAATGATATGTCACACCCTAAAATTGGCAGTGGCTTCTTAAATTTAGTTTTCAGTATTTGTTACTTAACTACATAAGTTTTTCAGTCTTTCTACTCAGAGACACTGAGTTGTGTGGAGAAATATGGTTGCAGGGTTTTCACAAAATGGACTCGTTGAAAAGGCTTTAGAAACTTACATGTAGATGAAATTAGTGGCTTAAAAACTAGGCTCTGCAACTTTCGTCTCATCCTCCCAATTCTGGGCGCGCCATAGTATATTCAATATTTTAATTTAAACATGTCATTGTCCATCAAATAAGCAAATTATAAGGAAGACAGTTTGTTAAGTTCTCAAATAAAATTGTTTAAACAACTTTAATACTTTAATTATAAGCATTCCTACTACTACAACAATAACCATCGATGCTTGATAGTGATGACATCTAGAACCATTATCGGATGAGGAGCTATGGGTAAGGGCACTTAATAGTAGCAGCAATTGTTATTAATACTGAACTCTGCTAACTTTTCCAGCACTCAAACAACTGGCACAAGTGGGATACGGGATTTGTGGCTTGAAGCTATACAAACTTTGATCACATTTTAATGGCAAAGAAAACAATATTATTATATTAAATTATAACCGCTCCTGGAATGTAATGATTGCAGGTTTACAATTAAACCATCACACTAATTGCATGCATAAATTCTTTTGTAGACATGTAGGAAAATGCAGATACATGCAATAAATTGATTGGAAGTCTACCAATGCATGGGATTGCAATACTCATCAGATATATATGACATGGATATGTATTTGGTGGAAGAGAAGACGTGGCACAAGAGCTATTTGATAGAAATCATTAGAGAGATGTCATCGTGTCATTGAACAATGATCACCGGATATGTACAAAATGAATTGGTTGAAGAAGTTATAATTGTAACTAATTTGGTAAATACAAAGGCGTCGACAAGACCAGAAAATTATTGGATCAAGTGCTTCAATGAGATGTGTACTCATCGACTACTATGATGACAAAATATGCACATAAACATTATGGGTGCCGACTCAATGTGAACAAACTGCATGGTCTCAGATACCATCATTAACAAGAACACAAAATCATTACAAATAGTGTTGCAGTCTCACAAACTTTTATCGAGGTATCTAAAAAAACATGTATGCTAGTTGTGGTCTCTAATCCTCGGTGATGAAACTAAAAGATTTAGATTGAAAAACAAATTCTCTAATGTTTAACTGAATAACAAATTTACCTATTTGGTCCCAAACATGATGCTGGGAGTGTCATACAATTCTTTGCCCTTACTGTCATTGTGCATGAGATGAAGAATATATTTTCATCATATATAAGAATCCAAAACTTAATAATCAACTAAGACTTACCTATGAATGAGAAGCTAAAAATTTATCCATCATTTCCTTGATAATGATCCAACTTCCAAATCTTCTGTCCTCCAGGATACATCTGCATGCTAACTTGACTCACTGCCGACATGACTTTCTATCTACTATGTCAGGAAGACTCTGGTTGATGATCTTCCATCAGAATAAATAGTGTTGCTGGAGAGGCATCTACCTGCTTCATCGATAGTATCGGTCACACCGACGCAGAGCTCATCAATGAAACACAACCCACTGGAGGAGGAAGACCTGCTACTAATGCTGATTTGTTGGCTAGTATACATGCCAGGTGTGGGCGTGGGCTTGGGGTAATTAGACCTATTTTCCCCACACCCCCTCATGTTTCCCCTACCACCAATTTTCTATCCAATTTGCCCACAACCGCCCCAACTACCATGCCTTGTTTTTATAACCTTGTATCATAATCTTATTCGGTTTAGAAGAATTATCTATTGAAACAAATTCTATTATGGGATATTAAAGTGCCACAATAAATGGTAAAAACAATCCCCAACAAATGGATAAAACTAACATCTCAACTAGACGAAGATCAAAAGTATACCAACAAGAAATTAGGATGAAAATAACCCAGAAAAAAATTCTTTGATGGATTTTAAAGGCAACCCTAAACATAATCTCAAGATGCAGCCCAAATTTTGTATATACAATGCAATAAAATTTGCATATGTTAGAAAATTATTACCTTTCCACATGCAAGGTCCAAACAACATCACCTCATTGAGCATAACGCTGAATCAATACACTCTTGATCCAATTGTTAGGCTTTGTCAATTGGATGATAGGACTGTCTCCTCTCTACTCTAGGGTCTGGTTAGTGCGTTTAGTAGTGTTCAGCGACCTTCCCTCAATTAAATCAATTTAAAAATAGTAATAAAATAATTCATATTCAAACAACTTTAAATAATTATTTTGAACTAGGTAATTATCAATTACCAATTTAATCTTATTAAATATTAATAATAATAATGAGAATATTATATAACCTTATTAAATATTATAGTGGATCAATATTAGTATGACTATATAATGAAATCTAGGCATACAACATAACCCACTGAGTAGGACAGTCGTTAAAAGCCAAATCAAACATGTTCACAAGCCAGGCCAAAACACACTTAACCAACAAGCTCCATCAAATATAAATCAATTGCAACACCTGACATACTGACAGAACTGACAGGTTGAACTAGATATGTCATGCATCCTGATTGAGGATTGATGACTTGGGATGTGGGACCTTAAGTTATCTCCGGAACAACTTATCCATTGGGTTCAAGGCATGCTCAGACCTATTAATTCAAGTGGAGTCGATGCCTGATACCTGCATCCTACAACAAATGACATAGTCAAGCATGTATAGATGCACAAAAGCTGACACTAGGTGAAAAAGGAATCACAACATTGCAGGGCACTCGCAAGCGAGTGATGCGAGATTGTCCTTTCCACATCATATCAATCTAGATTAGATAACACATAATCATAACCAAATCGAATCTACCTCATTATCTGAACAAAACCATACACTGAATGTATAGGTGCATGAAATTGATTAAGTCTCAGAAGTACCATCATAACAAATAAATCTAACAGATCAGTCCATGAGATCCATTCTAACATATAACAATTGTAATAAGATCGACATCTTAATCATTGGAATGCAAAACAATGTCAAAGCCTGCATTATCAATGTCGCAATGGAGGTTATCAATAAAACACATTAACTATCATATGAACCCACACATGGATGAAACATCTATCTATATTGTACAACATCAATTGTTTACCTTACCTTAATTATTCCTGTTATTTTACCTTCATATTCATGTGCCTTGCTCAGTTCACCTGTACATCCAAGGTGAGAATGGAGGGGCACTACATTTAAACATTAAAAACTATAAAATATATTAGAAAGAGTTCTATTTATCTTAAGGAACCTCTGTATCAAAAAGAAAACTTTTTGTAACTTTTGATGTTTCAAACTTTTATACTTTGACTCCAACTCAATGATCTTCACTGTCAGCAACATTAGTAGCTTGGTCTACATCCATTTCTCTATCTTCTATACTCCTTCCATCCTCTACCTCTAGTCTAAACTTATCAACCACCTGAGATTCTTCTGTACCTTTAATGTATTGGTAAAAGTAGCCTTGACTATCATCTAACTCAGTCCCCTACTTGGATTTGTCCATTCCATTGTTTTGAACTCTAGCCCAAGGTCATCAAACTAGTTACCTTCATTCTCCCAACCATGTTGCCTATTATCACTGTTCTCGAAGGAATCTGACCCGTAGAGCTCCAATTTTTGGTGATATTTTCAATTGTTTTGAATTTAGACTGTAGTTCTACCTAGAATTTTCTAGTTGTTTGTAGAGTTCACTCTCTAACTTTTCCAACCTCCTTAGTTCACTGTATACTTTTTGCAAATCGATATAGGAGTTGAAGAAGCTTTCAAAAAATTTCCTTGGTCTCTTTAATATCTTCCTTATAAACCATTATACCTATTTTTACTAGTTCCTTGAACCTGTCAAGAGAAAGTTCCATTGAAACCATGACCTATTGAAAGAAATTAAATACTATGAGATCCTAGAGAATCCTTGTGAGTCCTCTTTCCTTGCCAAGAAATCTCTCTTCATTCCTTTTTTTTCCATAGAAACCATAAGATTTTAACAGACATTATAAACCAAAAATAATTATTGCCTGATTTTAGACCAATAACTTGACCACACAAAATTTCTTTCTTTATTTCATTAAGAGAGGAAGACCATTTATCTATGTTACCCATAAAAAAAGACTAGACATGTTTGGCATAAAGACATTGAAAGAAAATATGATTCACAATTTCGAGATCCCCGCATAATGGATAGACTATAGACTCTGGACCCAAACTTAACTTGTTCAAAATAAGTAACCACTTGAAAGAGGCTTTTTTTGGTTCCAAAATTCTAGACCACATCAATTTAAAGACTTTATTTAAATCAATATTTGAAAAGGAGTCGGGCCAGGAGAGTTTGATGTGATGGAATATATCCTTTGTGTTTGTCAACATCTTATA
Source organism: Cunninghamia lanceolata (assembly GCA_027924645.1). Classification (NCBI taxonomy): domain Eukaryota; kingdom Viridiplantae; phylum Streptophyta; class Pinopsida; order Cupressales; family Cupressaceae; genus Cunninghamia; species Cunninghamia lanceolata. Next base: position 2,987,949 of record BSBN01000984.1, read on the forward strand.
AATCATCTTTAGTTTTGATTGAACAAAGGGGGTCCCGTCCTTCCTAGTTAACAATGTCATCACTTTCTACTATATTTTTACACATTGGTTTGGAGAGTAGTGCTTTATCAATAGTCGTGAAAGTTCTAATAAAAATCCTATTTAAGTTATATTGGCTCTAAATTTGATCCCACATTTTTGGTTGGCCTTGCCTAAATAGGTCTACAAGAATTCTTAGACCCTTGCCATTACATTTTCTTGTTGAACAACCTTGCAAAAGAGCTAAAGGTTTGGCCTTGTGAAAAACAATCCACCAAATAGATCTAAGATCCCAAACTTCTACTTTATCCTAGTTGATATCTTCTCTATCTTTTATCAAAGGCTTAACCAATTCCTATGCCTTCCAAATACTGGCAAAAACAACAGACCCTCCTAGTTTAGAAAGAGTATCCGCAAACAATGCATCATAAAAGCCTAATTTTCCCTAGTTTTTCTTCTTTATCAAAACAAAGTTACTAATATTATGTCTAATCAGGATTTTCTAGGGTTGATCCCCTGTTAGGGCATTGATGGTCCATTTGGAGGCAAGGGCCATTCCTTGGATTCTCAAGTTTTTTAATCCAAAGCCACCCAACTCTTTGCTAACACAATACCCATCCCATTTAACAAGATGCCTCTTAGGAGTACCTTTACCATCAGACCATAAGAAGTCCCTTTTCATCTTGTGGATGATATCAAATTGGTAGTTAGCAAACAACCACATAGATGAATAAAAAACTAAGTATGCAGAGAGAATTTTTTGGCAGACCTGTTGTCTCCCAGCCAAAGATAGGTGCATCCTATTGTAGTTTTTAAGCTTCCTCTCAATTTTTGTAAAAAGCCATTTCCACATAGATTTAAGTGTTGGATTCATAGAAAAAGGAATTCCAAGAGATCTAACTTGCATTGAAGGACCTCCCCACTACCATTTGTCTCTTTTGAACCAATTGGGGCTAACTTCATCCCAAGATAGGAAGACTGATTTAAGAAATGAGACTTTAGCCCCTGAAGCCAGGCAAAAGGTGTCCAATATTTTTTCCAGATTCTCCATTTCTTCTTTTTCTATTCTAGGAAAGAGAGCATTATCATCTTCAAATTGCACATTAAGAAGCCTATCCCAATTAGGTAGGGATATCCTCTTGAGTTTCCCTGCAATTAGATCAGTTCTTAATATAAAGTGAAGAACTTCTAAAGCAATAACAAATAAGTAGGGAGAAAGAGGACACCCCTATCTAATAGATCTTCCCATCTTAAAATGGGTAGAGAGTTCACCATTAACATCTACTTGAGTAGTGGCATCCTCAAATAACACCTTAACCATAGTTATAAAAGATTCTAGAAAATTCATTGCATAAAGCATTCTTATAATAAAGGACCATACTACCCTGTCATAAGCCTTCTCAAAATCTAAGAGGAGAATTCCTACCTTTGGATTGGATTCCTTTTCCCAATGAAGGCCTTCCCATCTTGTTAATAGATTCTCTAAAATATACCTACCTTTAATAAACCCCATTTGAGTGGGGGAAATGATTTTAGAAAGGATATCTTTGACCCTTAAGGCTAGCACCTTTGCTAACACTTTATATGAGACATTTAGGAGAGTGATAGGTCTCCAATTTTTTATTTCTATCCTATCTCTGTCTTTTGGTAGGAGCTTTATAATCCCTCTATTTATTTCTTCTCCAAAAGTCCCTACCTCTATGGCTTCAGAGTAAACCTCCAGAAGATCATCTACTATCCATTCAATGTTTACCTTATTAAACTCTACTAGAAGTCCATTTGCCCCAAGGGATTTATTATTGCTCATAGATTTGATGGCTTTCTTAATCTCCTCTTTGTCTATTTTTTTTACTAAGGTTCTCTCTCATTTCAACATTCAACTTAGTCTTGCAAATTTTGCTGCACAAATCTTGACCTCCTTGGCATCCATCTTTATTATCCTCTAATTTGAAAAGAGTTTCATAAAATTTTCTGAAAGCTTCCACTATTTGTTTTTGAGAAGATAAAGTTACTCCATTCTCTATTATTATTTGAATCTTCTCCTTAATATTTTTATGTTTCAACAAGTTGAAAAAATATTTAGATCCCTTATCTCCATCTTGGATCCAGTTGAGCTTGGCTCTGACTCTAGCACCTTGGGCTTTTCTTATCTAAACTTTCCTTTATTTCTATTTAATTTCTCCTATTTGAACATTTAGATCTGTAATGCCCCCTCATTTTTGGCTTGTGATAGTCGGTAGTCTTGCTTTTCTCTTTGTTGATCTAAGACAATTGTTAGTTCTTCCATTTCTTATTGAAAGTTCTGAGACACTTGGGTTAGTAGGTTTATAGTTTATGGTTGTTTTGATCATGATGGACTATGTTTGACTGATATGGTTTCGTAATGTGCTATGAATTCATGATGACATTATTATTATTCTAGTTATGATGAGTTTGACATGTTTAGTAACAGTTTAATGTTATCATGTTTTATTGGATCTATTGATATCTAAATTCAAATAAAGTGGATTATTGTTGTGTTTCAAGAGTAGGGACAATGTAGTACTACTCGCTTCGAGCACCCTACTAAGACGTGATTCTCTAACTCTGGATGTATAGACATTTATGTACTTGATCATATTCAACCTATTATTTTGATGCAGGCTACAAGTACCGAGCCTCGACTCCACCTGATATAGTAGGTTTGAGTGGGCTCTTGCACCAATGAGAGATAACATGAGGTTTATTCTTCTAGGTCAATCCTAGTCTTCTATTGTAGTTGTATGTCATGATGTGATGCATGTTCCTTGTTGGTCGTCATGTGTTGTGGAGTATTGTCGAGTTTTGTTTTAAGTTGTGCCTATGTGTAGTTTGGTAATACTTTAGTGAATTATTATTAAATTAATAATGTTTTTAATATGTTTGATTGTATAGTATTTTTTTTAGCCTAGAACTTGAAATAACACCTTAGTAAAACTTTAAAATAGATTAAAATTAATCAATTTGTTAATTTAAGAATATTATTAGTGAAGAATTTATGGTGGCGAGTTGTCGAATGTGAATTCTTTGATTTGTGAAATCTCTATTATTAGAAAAATTTTAAAATTCTTGGAGGAGTGGGGAATTTGGTAATGGATACAAGTTGTGGCTTTAGGTTTTAATGGTACTGGGGGTTGTTGTGAGGTAGATGAAGAAAAATTGGGAGAGACTGGCAGAGGAAGATTCTAGGAAATAGAGAAGGAATTGACAGTGGGATAGCAAAGCGATTTTTTTTGGGTATGTGTTTTGTGTTAGTAATTTGATTTTCTTTGAAATTGTGCTTGCATGGTTGCCTAATGTATACCCTATTCTTCTATTGCATCTTGTCTCTCTATTGTTCATGAAACCCCTTTGATTTGATCTCTCTAACGATTATCCTCTTTTCTGTGAATGCACTCTTTTGTTTTAAGATTTCATTGCTAGGCCACCTAGAATCTGTCCCCTATCATGGCAATCATATCAGACACAATCTACATATCAGTCTAACCCTTTCCATGTGAATGTATTTCTTGTAAAGATAGTAAGTATCCATAATTAAATTAACCTCTTGGAACATTACTTTGCATTGCTTGACTAAACTCTAAGTTAATCATATTCTGCCTGTCATAAATTGAATTTAGTTATGAGGTCTTTAAATTTTTGATTACCTGTGTAGTTCAAATTATGTTTTAGCTTACGTAAACCATGACTGTAGTTTTGAGGTCAAGCCTTCTTATCTACCGGGGACAATCTTGTCACTAGTCTTTGTGTCAAGCATGCTATTAATGGAGATCTTTCAATACATTCCTACAATTTGTTCTTTATTTGAGTTTAACCTTATTACCCATTTTCTCCTGTGTTTGGTAACTGTTAAATTTTTCCCTCAATAATGGGCTGAAGCTCACCTATAATTTCTACTTTGTGGCAAACTCTTACTCCTATTCGTAAGCACACCTGAAGCCACCATGATCACCATCGCCATTATAAAATTCAAAACAACCAAACCCAAGCGGAGATAAAATGTTTCTTGCCCTTTCCTCTTTCAGAAATCTGATTGTTGTATATGTATTAATCGCATGCAAAGGAATCTTAAGACTTCACTTAATTCTTCACTACGATTCGTTCATCCCTTTTCAATTTGTTAGTGCATTCAAATCTTAGCGATATTTATTTTTCTTATGATCAATTTCGGTCCAATTTTCACCTAGGCACACTGTGTCACTCTGCCGTATCCGAATCTAGTGTTACCATTCAATCTCAATCTTCCTCTAGCTCTGAAAGTTCTCCTACCAGATGGGAAATGTGGTAGGATGATCTGCAATGCTAGCTTAGTGTACAAACTTGTTTTTTTACCTTCTTCCTTGTGCAAAGATATTCTCTCTTCTACGTTATCCCTAGCCTGGCATCACCTTATAGCCACTGTATGATCCCAACTATGGCATTACTACAGAGTGTCTCCTATCAGTTTTAATTCTCTTGCTTCTCATAATAGTTTTCCATATAAACCCCATTTCTAAAGTCAGATTCCTTTATAATTCTGATATCTTCAAGTATGCTTTAGTATGTATCAATTTCATAGGGAGGAAAATAGAAGTGTTTGAGATAGTGTTTGTTTAGATTTTATTTCTCACAGTGACAATGGAAATATGTGAATGTGTTAGTCCATTTTTTTTACAAGGTGGTCGATAGATAAAAATACTATTTTATTTTGTTTGAGAACTTTAGAGTTGTTAAGCTTTACTTTTCTAAAAGTAAGTTTATGTTTAGCATTATTAGAGTATGATTAATTGTGGGAGGCCATTAAAGTAAGGTTAAGTCCAATCCTATTTTGTTAATAGGTTTATCTTTTTGTAGAAACTCGGTTAACAATTCTTTTGATAGAATACATTTGTAATAAAATTTCTTTAGAATCATATAGGATAGAAATGTATTTAGCTTATGAGAAAATGTTAAGTGTGTATCTTTGGGTTGGAATAGAGTTTTTTGTTAAGTTTAAGTATTAGTATTAGTATACTCTTTAATTGGATAGTTATGATTCCATGTCATATTATTTTAGTTTATACATATGTTGGGATAGGAAACTTAAGAATGTTTGATATTACAATACTAGTTTTCATAGGGGTAATAGTAGTGTGTGAATCTAATAATAATTGCCTTATTAAAAATAAAGTTTCTAGTTATGCTTATAATATACTATCCCGTGCTACGTGTATGTTTGATATCATAGAATATGTTATTATACTTCATGTTAGAGAGAGTAAAAACTTTGTGTCTACCGTTGGTTTTTACCATCTAATGTTGTTATTATAGTATGGTCATAATTTCTTATTTAATTAGTATCAGATTTTGTGTTGATGCAATTTGGGTTATCATGTTATTCTATCCCAAGTCATAATACATGTCATAAACCATCTTTAACCTCGTTCAATGTTGTAAGATAGATTTGTGTAAGTGGCTTTGTGTAATTTTACTAACTCCAGAGGTCAGGGCTTTTGGGTCTCCAATCTATATTGTCAACTTTTTGTTCAAAAGTTTCTTGATTTGAGTGGATTTAGTGAGAAAGGAAAAAAAAATGTTTTATTACTGTAATGGGAATTGGAAGTGTTGGATTGTAAAAGTTAGATGTTATCAACTCCCTAGCCCTTGTATGTTTTGTTTTGGATATTGATTAGGAGTGCTAGTTGTATGTGGGGGAGTGGCTTCCATGGCGAGGCCGGTGCCCAAAGTGGCTGCCTAGAAAACCCCATGGAAGTGGTAAGAAATTGATAACTAAATAATCTATTTAGGTGGGATGGGTTGTAATCCATATAACAAGATAAGTATGATGCCGCTCCCATGCCTTGAGAGCTTTCATAGGCTACGGATGGGATGAGAAGGCCTGGTTGGCAATGTCAACTTCCTCATCTCAATGAGAGGAAGTGTTGACTCCGCATGTGTCACCCTATGGGGCTGGTGCCTATAGAGAGATCACCAGCAAAACCATAGATGGGGGTCAGTTTCTAGTGAGATATAGCCTGGAAAACCCATGATAGGACCATACGATGACACTCTCTCTACTACAGTGTAGTTACTTCCTATTTTATCTTTTGTTGCTATGTCTAGAGTGTAGACTTGTCTTGATGGTAGATCCTAGCTTGATGATTTGATTGTCTTGTTTTGCTGAGTATTATCTTTTCTGTGCAGCCTTGTTAACCAGTTTACCTACATGGAGTCTATATCTTGTTGTTGTATTCATTGTTGTAACTTTGGCCTAGTGGAGCCTCCATGTTATCTCCTAGCTCGGAGGGGTGGACCTCAGGTTTCCACATGGTTGGGTGGCAAAGCTATCCATTAGTCTTCTTGGAGATTAAGTTCCAGTCCAGTACATAAGTGTTCTAGTTCCAGATTTTCTTTACACTTTCAGAGTTGTTGTTTACATTCATAAGTATTTATTTGTAAACCAACATGATTGGTCTTGTAATCTTGTATTGTAACTTTGTAAATTAAATAAGTATTTATTTGTAAACCAACATGATTGGTCTTGTAATCTTGTATTGTAACTTTGTAAATTAACTATCTCTGCAAATGCATAACGTATTAGTCTTATATTGCATTGTGTTGCATAACACTTGTATGGTTATATTTCTAAATGATGTAGTTTTGTACCCTAGAGGTGTTAGCTATGCATAGCAATTAATGTTGTATAAATGTTGTTATTTCAATGTATAATGTATATTTTAGCTTCAAAAAAAAATCTATATTTTCTTGTCTCTTGTTGTCTAACACTCTAAGGTTGCATGACAGGGCATCACATTTGGTATCAGAGCCAAGTTTATACACTGGGTACTCTGGTTATAATTGAGCCAATTATGTGACCTAGTGCTTAGACTCTATAGATTAACTTCACCCCTATTGTTTCCTCTCTCTATGTAATAAATTATCCTTTGATGTTGTAGGTAGATGCCTAGAGGTAGAGGTCGAGGTCATGGTAGAGGTAGTGGTCGTGGGAGAGGTGGTGATGGTACACCTCCTCCTAGCTCTCCTCATGAGAGTGCCCATGAAGGTGGGGGTCAGAATATGGAGGGTCAGGTTCAGCCTAAGGGAGCCCAATTGAGACATCTTCTTAAGGAGGCCCTTTCTCGTTTACGCCCGAGATAGGAGGTTCACTAGCCTAGAGAGGGTCTGGAAGTAGATCAACTAGACCCTAGAGAGAGAGAGAGATCTCCTAGGCTGAGAGAGTTGATAGCTGAGCAGGAGGCCACAATAGCTAGTCATATGAGAGATCTTCTAAGGGCATGCCCTCCCACCTTTAATGGGGCTAGTAGTGGTCTAGAGGTAGAGACTTGGTTATTGGATATAGGCAGTTGTTTCACCATGCATCATTATGGGAGCAACACAAAAGCCAGATGTGTTATTTTAGATCTTCAAAGGTTTGCTTCGACTTGGTGGTGGTTAGAGAAGTAGATGCTACATTTGGACATTAGCACTGTTTCTTGGGAGTTGTTCTTAGAGATATTCAGAGCCCTTTTCCTATCTGATCATTGGAGGCAGTATCGTGTAGACGGGTTTCATGACCTCAGGCAGATGGCCATGTCAGTTGAGTACTACAAGCGCAGGTTCTACGAGCTCAAACAGTATGTAGGTATCAGAGATGATGAGTCTATGTTGGTGCAGCATTTTATCAGGGGCTTGAATGCCCAGATTAGTGGAGGGGTTCATGTATTCAAACCTAAGTCTATGGAGGTTGCAATAGAGAAAGCTCGGTTAGTAGAGGAAAATTTGTCTATGGCACTCGGTGGGCATACCAGTGTGCACAAGAGTAGTGCACCTTCTGTAGGTGTTGGTGGTCAGTCTTAGGTAGTCAGATCTTCAAGAGACCATCATGCACCTAACAAAGCTGAGTGAAAGCAACAGCAACAGCAGTGTTCTTAGTCACAACCTAAGAACACTCAATTTCAGCAAGGGAACAAATTTCAAAATAAGAAGAACTAGAATTTGCAGCATTCTAGACAAGAACGTGTTGAGCAAGTTGCTTAGACCATGCAATCCACAGTGAGCAGGGGTATCTTCCAGTAGTCTAGTGCTTTTCATGGTGGTAGTGGTTTTGGTAGAGGTTCAAGATGTTTCTCTTGTGGACAATAGGGCCATATAGCTAGGCAGTGTCCACAAAGGAATGCTTCAGGTTTTGGTCAAAGACCAGTAGCTTCAAAGCTCACCATAGGTGATGCAAGGAGGTCTCATAGAGTGTTCGCAGTGATTGAGCATTAGGGGAAAGCTTTGCATACCGTAGGTAGAGGTCAGGTAGCCTTCTCAAGAGATCGTGTGCGAGCTTCAGCATCGGGAGTAAACTCTTAGGGGCAGAGTCATGGTGTAGGTTAGGGTCCAAAGGGACCCTAGTGGTGAGACTCCTTCTACCTAGGAGGATGCTTCCAGGGTGAGAGAGTCATACCCTTACTTTTTGTAGGCTTCTAAGAGTAAGCCTAACTCTAGGGGGAAGGATGTAATGCCCCCTCATTTTTGGCTTGTGATAGTTGGTAGTCTTGCTTTGCTCTTTGTTGATCTGAGACAGTTGTTAGTTCTTCCATTGCTTATTGATAGTTTTGAGACACTTGGGTTAGTAGGTTTATAGTTTATGGTTATTTTGATCATGATGGACTATGTTTGACTAATATCATTTCATCATGTGCTATGAGTTCATGATAACATTATTATTATTCTAGTTATGATGAGTTTGACATGTTTAGTAATGGTTTAATGTTATCATGTTTTATTGGATCTATTGATATCTAAATTCAAATAAAGTGGATTATTGTTGTGTTTCAAGAGTAGGGATGACGTAGTACTACTCGCTTTGAGTACCCTACTATGCCATGATTCTCTGACTCTAGGTGTATAGACATTTATGTACTTGATCATATTCAACCTATTGTTCTGATGCAGGCTAAAGGTACCGAGCCTCGACTCCACCTGATATAGCAAGTTTGAGTGGGCTCTTGCACCAATGGGTATCGGTGATGGGAGATAACATGAGGTTTATTCTACTAGGTCAGTCCTAGTCTTCTATTGTAGTCATATGTCATGATGTGATGCATGGTCCTTGTTGGTCGTCATGTGTTGTGCAGTATTGTTAAGTTTTGTTTTAAGTTGTGCCTATGTGTAGTTTGGTAATACTTTAGTGAATTATTATAAAATTAATAATGTTTTTAAAATGTTTGATTGTATAGTATTTTGTTTGGCCTAGAAGTTGAAATAATGCTTTAGTAAAATTTTAAAATATATTAAAATTAATCAATTTGTTAATTTAAGAATATTATTAGTGAAGAATTTATGGTGGTGAGTTGTCAAATGTGAATTCTCAGTTTTGTGAAATCTCTATTATTAGAAAAATTTTAAAATTCCTGGAAGAGTGGGGAATTTGGTAATGGATGCATGTTGTGGCTTTAGGTTTTAATGGTACCAAGGTTTGTTGTGAGGTAGAGGCAAAAAATTTGACAGAGAATGGCAAAGGAAGAGTCTGGGAAATAGAGAAGGAATTGACAGTGGGATAGCAAAGCAATTTTTTTTGGGTATGTGTGTTGTGTTAGTAATTTGATTTTATTCGAAATTGTGCTTACATGGCTACCTGATGTATACCTTGTTCTTCTATTGCATCCTGTATCTCTATTGTTCGTGAAAACCCTTCGATTTGATCTTTGTAATGATAATCCTCTTTTCTATGAATGCACTCTTTTGTTTTAAGATTTCATTGCTAGGCCATCTAGAATCTATCACCTCTCATGGAAATCATATCAGACACAATCTACATATCAGTCTAACCCTTTCCATGTGAATGTAGTTCTTGTAAAGATAGCAAGTATCCATAATTAAATTAACCTCTTGGAACATTACTTTGTATCTCTTGACCAAACTCTAAGTTAATCATATTCTTCCTATCATAAATCAAATTTAGTTCTGAGGTATTTAAATTTTTTATTACCTATGTAGTTCAAATTATGTTTTAGCTTAAGTAAACCATCACTGTGGTTTTGAGGTCGAGCCTTCTTATCTACCGGGGACAATCTTGTCAATAATCTTTGTGCGGAGCATGTTGTTAATGGAGATCTTTCAATATGTTCCTACAATCTATTCTTTATTTAAATTTAACCTTATTACCCATTTTCTCTTTTGTTTGGTAACTGTTGAATTTTTCCCTCAATAATCAGCTGAAGCTCACGTATAATTTCTGCTTTGTGGTGAACTCTTACTCCTATTCATAAGAACTCCTGAAGCCACTGTGATCATCGTCGCCATTATAAAATTCAAAACAACCAAACCTGGGTGTAGATAAAATATTTCTCACCCATTCCTCTTTCAGAAATTTGATTGCTACACATGTATTAATCGCATGCAAATGAATCTTAAGACTTCGCATAATTCTTCACTACGATTCGTTCGTGTCTTTTAAATTTTTTAGTGCATTCAAATTTGAGCGATATTTATTTTTCTTATTATCAATTTCTGCTCACTTTTCACCTGGGTCGTTTTGCCCTATCCAGATTTGGCATCACCATTTAGTCTCAATCTTCCTTTGGCTCCAAAAGTTCTCCTACCAGATGGGAAATGTGGTAGGATGAGCTGCGACGCCAGCTTAGTGTGCAAACTTGCCTTGTTACCTTCTTCCTTGTGCAAAGATATTCTCTCTTCTATGTTATCCCTAGCTTGGCGTCACCATATGGCTACCGTATGCTCCTAGCTGTGGCATTGTTGCAGAGTGTCTCCTATCAGTTTTAATTCTCTTGCTACTCATAGTAGTTTTCCATATAAACCCCATTTCTAAAATCAGATTCCTTTATAATTCTTATATGTTCAAGTATGCTTTAGTATGTATCGATTTCATAGGGAGAAAAATAGAAGTGTTTGAGATAGTGTTTGTTTATATTTTGTTTCTCACAGTGACAATGGAAGTATGTGAGTATGTTAGTCCATTTTTTTAGAAGGTGGTCTATATATAAAAATACTAATTTATTTTGTCTAAGAGTTTTAGAGTTGTTAAGCTTTACTTTTCCAAACTAAGTTTACCTTTAGCATTATTAGAGTAAGATTAATTGTAGGAGGCCATTAAAGTAAGGTTTAGTCTAATCCTATTTTGTTAATAGGTTTATCTTTTAATAGAATTTTCCTCAGTTAACAATTATTTTGATAGAATAGATTTGTAATAAAATTTGTTTAGAATTATATAGGATAGAAATGTATTTAGCTTATGAGAAAATGTTAAGTGTATATCTTTGGGTTGGAATAGACTTTTTTGTTCAGTTTAAGTATTAGTACTAGTATACTCTTTAATTAGATAGTTATGATTCCATGTTATATTATTTTAGTTTATAAATATATATATATATATATATATATATATATATATATATATATATATATATATATATATATATATATATATATATGTTGGGATAGGAAACTTAAGAATGTTTGATATGACAATACTAGTTTTCATAGGGGTAATAGTAGTGTGTGAATCTAAGAATAATTGCCTTGTTAAAAATAAAGTTGCTAATTATGCTTGTAATATACTATATGGCGCTACGTGTATGTTTGATATCATAGAATATTGTATTGTACTTCATGTTAGAAAGAGTAAAAACTTTGTGTCGGTCATTGATTTTTACCATCTAATGTTGTTATTATAGTATAGTTGTAATTTCTTATTTAATTAGTATCAGATTTTGTGTTGATGCAATTTGGCTTAACATGTTATTCTGTCCTGAGTCATAAGACATGTCATAAGTTAACTTTAACCTCATTCAATGTTGTGAGATAGATTTATGTAAGTGGCTGTGTGTACTTTTACCAACTCTAGAGGTAAGGGATTTTGGGTCTCAAATCTATACTGTCATCTTTTTGTTCAAAAGTTTCTTGATTTGAGTTGATTCAATGAGAAAGCCAAAAAAAGTTTTATTACTGTAATGGGAATTAGAAGTGTTGGATTGTAAAAGTCAGATGTTATTAGTTCACTAAGCCCTTGTATGTTTTCTCTTGGATATTGATTAGGAGTGCTAGTTGTATGTGGGGGAGTGGCTTCCATGGTGGGGCCGGTGACCAAAGTGGCTACCTAGAAAAGCCCATGGAAGTGGTAAGCAAGTGATAGCTAAATAATTGATTTAGGTGGGTTGGGTTGTAATCTATATAACAAGATAAGTATGATGCCTCTCCCATGCCTTGAGTGCTTTCATAGGCTAAGGATGGGATGAGAAGGCCTAGTTGGCAAGGTTGACTTCCTCGTCTTCATGAGAGGAAGTGTTGACTCCGCATGTGTTACCCTATGCAGCCAGTGGCTATAGAGAGGTCACCAGGAAAACCATAGATGGGGGCCAGCTTCTAGTGAGAGATAGCCTAGAAAACCCATGATAGGACCATGTGATGACACTCTTCCTACTACAGTGTAGTTACTTCCTATTTTATCTTTTGTTGTTACGTCTGAAGTGCAGACTTGTCTTGATGGTTGATCCTAGCTTGATGATTTGATTGTCTTGTTTTGGCTAGTATTGTCTTTTCTGTGTAGCCTTCTTAACCTGTTTGCCTGCCTAGAGTCTATATCTTGTTGTTGTATTCATTGTTGTAACTTTGGCCTAGCAGAGTCTCGATGTTATCTCCTAGCTTGAAGGGGTGGACCTCAGGGTTCCACATGGTTGGGTGGCAGAGCTATCCATTGGTCTTCTTGGAGATTCGGTTCAAGTCTAGTATAGAAGTGTTCTAATTCTAGATTTTCTTTACACTTTCAGATTTGTTGTTTACATTCATAAGTATTTATTTGTAAACTGACATGATCGGTCTTGTAATCTTGTATTGTAACTTTGTAAATTAACTATCTCTACAAATGTATAACATATTATTCTTATATTGCATGGTGTTGCATAACACTTGTATGGTTATATTTCTAAATGATGCAATTTTGTGCCCTAGAGGTGTTACTTGTGCATAGCAATTAATGTTGTATAAATGTTGTTATTTCAATGTATAATGTATATTTTAGCTTCAAAAAAAAATTATGTATTTTCTTGTCTCTTGTTGTCTAACACTCTAGAGTTGCATGACGGGGCATCACATTTGGTATCAGAGCCAAGTTTAAACACTGGGTACTTTGGTTATAATTGAGCCCATTATGTGACCTAGTGCTTAAACTCTATAGATTAACTTTACCCCTATTGTTTCCTCTCTGTGTGTAATAAATTATCCTTTGATGTTGTAGGTAGATGCCTAGAGGTAGGGGTCGAGGTCATGGTAGAGGTAGTGTCATGGGAGAGGTGGTGGCAGTACACCTCCTCCCAGCTCTCCTCATGAGAGTGCCCATGAAGGCGGGGGTTAGAATATGGAGGGTTAGGGTCAACCTGAGGGAGCCTAGTTGAGACATCTTCTTGAGGAGGCCCTTACCCATTTAGGCCCTAGACAAGAGGTTGACCAGCCTAGAGGGGGTCAGGATGTAGATCAACTGGATCCTAGAGAGAGAGAGAGATCTCCTAGGCCAAGAGAGTTGATAGATGAATAGGAGGCCACACTAGTTAGTCATATGAGAGATCTTCTGAGGGCATGCTCTCCCACCTTTGATGGGGTTGTTAGTGGTCTAGAGGCAAAGACTTGGTTATTGGATATAGGTAGGTGTTTTGCCATGCATCCTTATGGCAGAAACACCAAATCTAGATGTGCTATTTTGCATCTTCGAGGGTTTGCTTCGACTTGGTGGTGGTTAAAGGAGCAAAAGCTACATTTAGACATTAGCATTGTTTCTTGGGAGTTGTTCTTAGAGAGATTCAGAGCCCATTTCCTATCTAATCATTGGACACAGCACTGCGTAGATGAGTTTCATGACCTGAGGCAAATGGCCATGTCAGTTGAGCAATATGAGCGTAGGTTCTACGAGCTCAAATAGCATGCAGGTATTAGAGATGACGAGTCTATGTTGGTGCAACATTTTATTAGGGGCTTGAATGCCCAGATTAGTGGAGGGGTTCATGTATTTGAACCTAAGTCTATGGAGGTTGCAATAGAGAAAGCTCGATTAGTGGAGGAGAATTTGTCTATGGCAATCAGTGGGCATACTGGTGTGCACATTAGTAGTGCACCTTTTGTAGTGTTTGTGGTCAGTCTTAGGCATCCGTCTCTTCAAGAGACCATCATGCACCTGACAAAGGCGAGTAACAACAACAATAATGTTCTCAGTCACATCCTAAGAACACTCAATTTCAGCAAGGTAACAGATTTCAAAATAAGAAGAACCAGAATTTGTAGTGTTCTAGATAGGAACATGTTGAGTGCGTTGCTGAGAGCACACTATCCACAATGAGCAAGGGTAGCTTCCAATAGTCTAGTGCTTTTCAGGGCGGCAGTGGTTTTGGTAGAGGTTCAGGATGTTTCTCTTATGGACAGCAGGGCCATATAGCCAGGCAGTGTCCACAAAGGAATGCTTCAGGTTTTGGTCAAAGACTGGCAGCTTCAGAGCTCACCGTAGGAGATGTAGGGAGGTCTCATAGATTGTTTGCAGTGATTTAGCATCAGGGGATAGCTTTTTAGACCGCAAGTAGGGGTCGGGTAACCTTCTCTAGAGGGCATGTACGAGCTTCAGCATCAGGAGTAAAATCTCAGGGGCAAAGTCATGGTGTAGGTTAGGGTCTAGTGGGACCCTAGTGGTGAGACTCCCTCTACCTGGGAGGATGATTCCAGGGTGAGAGAGTCATACCATTACTTTTTATCGGCTTCTAGAAGTAAGCCTGACTCTAGGGGGAAGGATGTAATGCCCCCTCATTTTTGGCTTGTGATAGTTGGTAGTCTTGCTTTGCTCTTTGTTGATCTGAGACAGTTGTTAGTTCTTCCATTGCTTATTGATAGTTCTGAGACTCTTGGGTTAGTAGGTTTATAGTTTATGGTTGTTTTGATCATGATGGACTATGTTCGACTAATACGGTTTTGTTATGTGCTATGAGTTCAAGATGACATTAGTATTATTCTATTTATGATGAGTTTGACATGTTTAGTAATGGTTTAATGTTATCTTGTTTTATTGGATCTGTTGATATCTGAATTCAAATAAAGTGGATTATTGTTGTGTTTCAAGAGTAGGGACGGCATAGTACTACTCGCTTCGAGCACCCTAATACGCTGTGGTTCTCTGACTCTGGGTGTATAGACATTTATGTACTTGATCATATTCAACCTATTGTTCTAATGCAGGCTGCAGGTACCGAGCATCGACTCCACCTGATATAGTAGGTATGAGCAGGCTCTTATACCAATGGGTATTGGTGATAAGAGATAGCATGAGGTTTATTCTACTAGGTCACTCCCAGTCTTCTGTTGTAGTCATATGTTGTGATATGATGCATGGTCCTTGTTGGTCGTCATGTGTTTTGGAGTATTGTCAAGTTTTATTTTAAGTTCTGCCTATGTGTAGTTTGGTAATACTTTAGTGAATTATTATTAAATTAATAATGTTTTTAATATGTTTGATTGTATAGTATTTTGTTTGGCCTAGAAGTTGAAATAACACTTTAGTCAAATTTTAAAATAGATTAAAATTAATCAATTTGTTAATTTAAGAATATTATTAGTGAAGAATTTATGGTGGTGAGTTGTCAAATGTGAATTCTTAGATTTGTGAAATCTCTATTATTAGAAAAATTTTAAAATTCCTAGAGGAGTGGGGAATTTGGTAACGGATGCATGTTGTGGCTTTAGGTTTTAATGCTACCGGGGGTTGTTGTGAGGTAGACGCAGAAAAATTAAGAGAGAATGGAAGAGGTAGAGTATGGGAAATAGAGAAGGAATCGAAAGTGGGATAACAAAGAGATTTTTTTTGGTATGTGTGTTGTGTTAGTAATTTGATTTTCTTTGAAATTGTCCTTGTATGGTTGCCTAATGTATACCCTATTCTTCATTGCATCCTATATCTCTATTGTTTGTGAAACCCCTTCGATTTGATCTCTGTAATGATTATTCTCTTTTCTGTGAATGCACTCTTTTGTTTTAAGATTTCATTGCTAGGCCATCTAGAATCTGTCACCTGTCATGGCAATCATATCAGACACAATCTGCATATCAGTCTAACCCTTTCCATGTGAATGTATTTCTTGTAAAGATAGCAAGTATCCATAATTAAATTAACCTCTTGGAATGTTACTTTGCATCTCTTGACTGAACTCTAAGTTAATCATATTCTTCCTGTCATAAATCAAATTTAGTTCTAAGGCCTTTAAATTTTTGATTACCTGTGTAGTTCAAATTATGTTTTAGCTTAAGTAAGCCATGAATGCAGTTTTGAGGTCAAGCCTTCTTATCTACTAGGGACAATCTCGTCATTAATCTTTGTGTGGAGCATGCTGTTAATGGAGATCTTTCAATATGTTCCTACAATCTGTTCTTTGTTTGAGTTTAACCTTATTACCCATTTTCTCTTGTGTTTGGCAACCACTGAATTTTTCCCTCAATAATCAACTGAAGCTCACCTATAATTTTTGCTTTGTGGTGAACTCTTACTCCTATTCGTAAGCATGCCTGAAGCCACAATGGTCATTGTCGCCATTATACAATTCAAAACAACCAAACCTAGGTGAAGATAAAAAATTTCTCGCCCTTTCCTCTTTCAAAAATCTGATTGCTACATATGTATTAATCACATGAAAAGGAATCTTAAGACTTCACATAATTCTTCATTACGATTCATTCATCCCTTTTCAATTTGTTAGTGCATTCAAATCTGAGTGATATTTATTTTTCTTATGATCAATTTTGGTCCACTTTTCACCCTGGCACACTATGTTGCTCTGCCCTATCTAGATCTGGCATGACCACTCAATCTTAATCTTCATCTAGCTCCAAAAGTTCTCCTACCAGATGGGAAACATGGTAGGATGAAATGCGATGCCAGCTTAGTGTGCAAACTTGCCTTGTTACCTTCTTCCTTGCACAAAGATATTCTCTCTTCTACATTATCCCTAGCTTGGCGTTACCGTACAACTATCATATGCTACCATCTGTGGCATTATTGTACAGTGTCTCCTATTAGTTTTAATTCTCTTGCTTCTCATAATAGTTTTCCATATAAACCCCATTTCTAAAATCAGATTCCTTTATAATTCTTATAAGTTCAAGTATGCTTTAGTATGTATTGATTTCATAGGGATGAAAATAGAAGTGTTTGAGATAGTGTTTGTTTAGATTTTGTTTCTCACAGTGACAATGGAAATATGTGAATGTGTTAGTCCATTTTTTTTAGAAGGTGGTCTATAGATAAAAATACTATTTTATTTTGTCTAAGAGTTTTATAGTTGTTAAGCTTTACTTTTCCAAAAGTAAGTTTATGTTCAGCATTATTGGAGTAAGAGTAATTGTAGGAGGCCATTAAAGTAATGTTTAGTCTAATTCTATTTTGTTAATAGGTTTATCTTTTTGTAGTAACTCAATTAACAATGTTTTTGATAGAATAGATTTGTAATAAAATGTTTAGAATCATATAGGATAGAAATGTATTTAGCTTATGAGAAAATGTTAAGTGTGTATCTTTGGGTTGGAATAGAGTTTTTTGTTAAGTTTAAGTATTAGTATTAGTATACTCTTTAATTGGATATTTATGATTCCATGTTATATTATTTTAGTTTATATATACATGTTGGGATAGGAAACCTAAGAATGTTTGATAGTACAATACTAGTTTTCATAGGGGTAATAGTAGTGTGTGAATCTAATAATAATTGCCTTGTTAAAAATAAAGTTGCTAGTTATACTTGTAATATACTATCCTGCGCTACGTGTATGTTTGATATCATAGAATATGTTATTGTACTTCATGTTAGAGAGAGTAAAAACTTTGTGTCGGTTGTCAGTTTTTAGCATCTAATATTGTTATTATAGTATGGTAGTAATTTCTTGTTTAATTAGTATCAGATTTTGTGTTGATGCAATTTGGGTTATCATGTTATTTTGTCCTGAGTCATAAAACATGTCGTAAATTGTCTTTAACCTCATTCAATGTTGTGAGATAGATTTATGTAAGTGGCTTTGTGTACTTTTACCAACTCCAAATGTTAGAGGTTTGGGTCTCCAATCTATACTATCATCTTTTTATTCAAATGATTCTTGATTTGAGTGGATTCAATGAGAAAGGAAAAAAAGGTTTTATTACTGTAATGGGAATTGGAAGTGTGGGATTGTAAAAGTCAGATGTTATCAGTTCCCTAGCCCTTGTATGTTTTGTTTTGGATACTGATTAGGAGTGCTAGTTGTATGTGGGGGAGTGGCTTCCACGATGGGGCCGGTGCCCAAAGTAGCTTCCTAGAAAACCCCATGGAAGTGGTAAGCAAGTGATAACTAAATAATTGATTTAGGTGGGTTGGGTAGTAATCCATATAACAAGATAAGTATGATGCCTCTCCAATACCTTAAGTGCTTTCACAAGCTAAGGATGGGATGAAAAGGCCTGGTTGGCAAGGTCAACTTCTTCATCTCCATGAGGAGAAGTGTTGACTCTGCATGTGTCACCGTATGGGGCCAGTGCCTATAGAGAGGTCACAAAGAAAACCATAGATGGGGGTCAGCTTCTAGTGAGAGATAGCTTGGAAAACTCATGATAGGACCATGTGATGATACTCTCCCTACTGCAGTGTAGTTACTTCATGTTTTATCTTTTGTTGTTACCTCTGGAGTGCAAACTTGTCTTGATGGTTGATCTTAGCTTGATGATTTGATTGTCTTATTTTGGTGAGTACTGTCTTTTTTGTGCAGTCTCATTAACTTGTTTGCTTGCATGGATTCTGTATCTTGTTGTTGTATTCATTGTTGTAACTTTGGCGTAGTAGAGCCTCAAATTTATCTCCTATCTCGGAGGGGTGGACCTTAAGGTTCCACATGGTTGGGTGCCAAAGCTATCCATTAGTCTTCTTGGAGATTTGGTTTGAGTCCAATACAGAAGTGTTCCAATTCCATATTTTCTTTACACTTTTAGAGTTGTTTACATTCATAAGTATATATTTATAAACTGATGTGATCAGTCTTATAGTCTTGTATTATAACTTTGTAAATTAACTATCTATAAAAATGTATAATGTATTATTCTTATATTGCATGGTGTTGTATAACACTTGTATGGTTATATTTCAAAATGATGCAATTTTGTGCCCTAGACGTGTTAGCTATGCATATCAATTAATGTTGTATAAATGTTGTTATTTCAATGTATAATTTATATTTTAGCTTCAAAAAAAAAAATCTATATTTTCTTGTCTCTTGTTGTCTAACACTCTAGGGTTGCATGACGGGGCATCACAAGATCCTTATCCAGTGGCTCCTTTTGCAAATTTGCTTCAACCTAGAGGAAATCTTCTTGTAACAATAACTCCTCTCTTTTCCTATCTAGAGCATATTGTTTTTCCACCACTCGAAATACAGAATTACATGCTTCGGTGAGATTTGCCCAATATCTTCTACAATCATGGCCTCCATAAATGTTTTTACATATAAATCTATGGGTATCGATAACAAAACTACAATTCTCATCTCTTAAAAGCTCACAATTTAGTTTTAACAAGGAAGCCTTGCCTCTTCTAGAGCTTTGCTCTTGATCTTTGATGGATACAACCATTTGAATTGGATGATGATCTAAAAGAGGATTAGGGACAACTTGAACACTATTTGAGTTTTTTCTTTGGAGGATAGAGAAGAAATGTTTGTTTACATAGAATCTATCAAGCCTAGAGTAAAGTCTTTTGTAAGTTCATTGACAATTAGACCAAGTAAACCAGATGCCTTTACTATCTATTTTTCTTCCTTCTAAGGGGTCAACTAGATTGAGTGATTTTTTAAATCTTAACCAGAAGAACTATTCATTGCCTTTCCAATCAAGAGGTATTCCTCCTTTTTATCTTCTGAATTCTCTACCATATTGAAATCTCCCCCAAAGACCCAATAGACCTTTGGGAGACCATAAGCCAACCAATTTGACAATTCATATCTCTTCATATGGTCATTAGGGGCATAAATAGAACAAAATCCTATATCTACCCCCCCAACATTCAGGGTAATCCAAACACATCTGTTGTAGTGGGAGTGGCCAAATCCTTTTAGATATCTCTCAAACTTCCTACTCAAAAGAATAGCACATCCTCCTCTTCCCTTGTCATGATTAGAGGTAAAAGCAATAGAATATTTCCAAAAAAACATTAATGTGTTTTGCAATGTGAATCCAACTGCTTTTAATTCTTGAATGAATAATAAATCTAGTTCTGTGTTTTTGTTACAAAAGTCTCTTAGAACATATTTCCTATCAGGGGAGTCGAACCCCCTTACATTCGAACTATAGCATTGTATGTTCTTCATTACCATAGAGATTGGGGGAGTCAAAAGCCTCGTTAAGGTTTGGAGTTGTCCACCAAATGTTTTTGGATGGATGAATCTTTACCTTTTTCGCCAGGTTTAATGGAACTAGCATTCCTTCTCAAATTCATTCTTTTTCTACCTTCCTCAATAGTAATTAGGGTGCTCCTCTTGAGGATACTCTGTTCCAACCCAAGAGGGTCTACTTCTTTCTTTCTCAAAAATTCCTCTTTGAGTTTATCTAACTTTTGCCTTTTTTCTGCAACTTCCCTAATTTTGTCCAGGGCTAGTTGATGTGCATTTTTCTTTCTAACTGAGATAAACCCATTATTTGAATTATATCCCATTTGCACTGCACCTTGAGGGAGTTGAAGGAGATCATGGGGAAGGGCATTATCCTTCTAAGTCTCTAAAGGGCAAGGGACAGGGATGTTAGCAATCTGAGAGTCAAGGGAATGGTCTACATCCATCCAACCTTCTGACATACCATCCCCTAAAGAGAATGTGCTTAAAGTACCATCTTGAGTAATATCGATGTCTTCACTATCAACTTGAAACCCTTTCATTGGTTTAGAGTCAAAGCCCTCATCTTGAGCCAGAGAATTTTTGTCCAAGGATAAGGACTTGGGCTCAGAACCAACAAAATTACTTTTTTTAAAAGAATTATATTTTTTTATAGTATTCTCTTCAGGTTTTAAATTTTGTGTTTGGCCAGAGTTACCCTCCTCAGGGTTCAAATTGACAACATTCTACTTGCTATGTGAGATACCCATTTTTCCTTTGTTAGGGAATCTATTAAAAGAAGGATAGCCTTTTTTTTGTACCCATCCTGTTTATATAGGAAACATGAATTTAACCCCCCCAAGCTTATCAATTCACAAAGGAATTTTTTTCTTACCAAATGATCTCCAGAATTTCTAGAATTTGGACTCCTGTATCAAATGAAACTAGCATCATTGCATCTAAATGGGGAAGTGTAGACTTCATTTCATCAATTTTGAGGATTTTTCCAAATGACTCAAAATTTTGGGCCAAAAAACTCCAAAACTGAATTGGGACATTTTTAAGAATGATCCATCTTAGGATTGAATAGAATCTAACTTCTTTGTGTGGTGTGTCAGGCTTCCATGGGAAAGACTTAAATAGGGCCAAACCAATATTCTAGAAGTCCCTTTCCACTATCCTCTTTTGCATAGCATGAGTTTTGAAAAAAATGACAAAGATTCCCAGTTGAATGATTCTATAGAAAGAAAAATGAATACCATGTTTTTTTGCCCACACCATTTTTAACCAGTTATCAAAGAACGATCTTAAAGGTAGTTTACCAATATTTATGCATGTAAAGAAAATAGCAATGTTCATCAATCTAGATTCTTCTTTTTTGACTGCTAACCCTAGTTCATCATTTGGACTTAAAGAAATCTTCATTTGCAAAAAATGAGGCTCACCTTGTCCTCTGGCCATAGTGTTGTCACTCCCTCCTCCTTCTTGGGAGCATCCACCAACTTCTCCAACATCACCCATGACTTTGAATGTTGCATCTTTCGGGACCTCCAAGGAATCCTTTGCATTAACAATATCTTTGAACATTTTTCCATTGCTAATGCCTTATTGGTTAAAACCCCCTAAATTACTTTTCATATCATTTATGGAGTCTGAATTGCATTCAATGTTTGTACTTTCACATTTGCTTCAACATCTACTCTCTGAGCTGACTCGGGTGATAGAACGGTCAAGGCAGGAACCAATATGGAGAAGCATTTAAAATGAAATAGGACAATTAAAAAGAAACAACACAACAAACACTAAAAGATACCAAAAGCTTCCGACCCAATCCAAACAAAAGATCTAACAATGTCTGCAAATTTATGGTTCAAGAATACAAAGAAAATGAATGATTTACAATTCTTTTTAGAAAAATAAATGTTAAAATATTTGTGTGTACACATTGAACATATGGTGAAATTATCACATATTGTGTATAATAATCAAAATTTTAAAAGAGATCTTCAAAACATGTAAAAATAAGTAATTTTAAGAGGAATGAGAATTTTGTTAAAATTGTCATATGAGTCTCAAAATTAAAAATAAGTGGGATCAAGTCTTGTTGAGTGCAAGGCCCAACACCACAAGGCATGAGATTAAGATCATGTTTGAGCTACTTTGATAGAATGGATATCTACCAATCCTTCACTTTTAGCTATAACCTTTAGTCCTTGAGTCTTAGTTGAAGAGATATTATCAACTTAGACACTCCTAAATTGGATTATAAAGACAATTTAAATTTGACATAAAACCCTAAAAAATAAAAGTCAATTAATAGAATAATTCAGATGATATATTACAACTATTACTTTAATATTCTAAATTTTAATTTGTTGGGATCTCATTTAAATATTTTACATTATAATTCTTTTTAATAAATTTATACCTTCTAAATAATTTTATTTAGAATTGTCTATTATTATATATATTTTATATAAAAAATGTATATAATTATAATTATTATAATTCTTTGTCTATTATTCTATGTATATTATGGTTGACTAGGGACTATCATCTATAAAGATACATAAATAGGTTCAATTTTCTTTGTTATTAGTATTAATGATAATATCATCAGTACAAATAAAATTCATTTAAAAGGAGATTTTGAAAAATGAGCTTATGAATACTGAGTTAAAATCTAATTTTATTTGAAACTATTTTTTTTAAATGTATTAAATTTCATTTAAATTTCTAGTTGTATTTATCATTTATTGTGTTTATTTTTATTACTTATATTTTTGTTATTCTATATATTTTTTAAAGTATAAATAATTTTGTAAAAAATAAATTTTATTAAAATTTATGATTTATAAAGCTGGTCAAATATTTTATAAATATATTTTAAAAGGGTTTTTGAAGGGAGTAAGAACATAACTTGTGTTAAAAGAGGTAAAATGTATAAGGTTATTATTATATTATATGAAAATATCTTCCAATTTTGAATTGAGAAAAAAAATAAATTTAGATTATTGAAAAATAAGTGATATAATATTGTGTATATATTAAATGTTTAATTTAGTTTTAAATATTTTAAACTAATTAAACTTTGAGAAAGGATTCTTAAAAACCATTAAAAAAAATTAATTTTATGGAAGATTATAAACATGCTTAAATTATTAATAAATATGAGTAAAACATAATTAATAAAGTTATATTCATAACTTATATTATATATTATACAATTTTAAAATGTCACTCTCCAATAGCTCTCCTACCCACATGCCTAGTTTATTGTAGGTTTCTAGTGCCCTAGGTCTCAACTCCCTGCAAGACTTCTCTGCTCTCTCTAAAATTTTGGCTCCTAGTTTGTGTATGGAAGGGATGATGGTGTTGTTTTCACGATGGCCATCAACTATGGGGGACTCTTCTTCTAGTTTGGGTTTGGTAGTGGTGTCTAAGTCTCCCCTTTCCTCATCTTACCCTATTGTCTCTAGTAGTGGTTTTGCTACTATAGGCACTTCTAGTCTAATTAGGGAGCTTATATCTAGCAATAGATTGGTTGTGCATGGGGTGAAATGAGCCATGCTTGTTTTGTAATTATTGCTACTCACTCAAGAAAGCTCCCTATACATGTCCTTTCCCATGGGGAATGTCATGCTTCTCTTGGGAGTCTCTTGACTCTACCCATTACTAGGGTCACACTTGTGGTTGTTTTTGGGGAGGAGGTGCTCAAGGGAGAGGAGTTCTTCATGGAGTGATAGGCAATCTATATATTCCACAAGTTTTAGCTAGGGCTTCATGTTCTCCACATGTGACTTTTAGATTCTTATCTCTATTTGATCAATAGTAGGATGGAGATTTACCCTTGTGCCAATGGTTTTTTCATCATGGTTTTAGATTTTGCATGTGACCTAGATGTGATGCTCCATAATCAGGTTTGGGTGTGGGGGAAGCACTCCCTCATGCCAAAACTATGGTATCTAAATCTAAATCAAACCACAAATTTGTTAATATATTGTTTGTTTGGGTTTGGATGCCCAATCTCCCTCTATAGTTTTGGTTGGAGACATGCTATGCGGCTATCAGTAATGTGTTGTGCAATTATCTATTAATTGACATTGCTACCATGGTCTTTTCTTCACATGACCATTGCCTACATATTAGTAGATATGGACATTTCTAAGGATCTTTTGGTAAAAATTATTCTTTAGCTAGGGGATTGTCCCTAGATTTAGCTATTGAATTATAATGGTTTACCCTTTCAGTGCCATCAATGCTTTGATAAAAATCACTTAGCTTCAAATCATTCTCTCTACGCATATGGGGGATGGCGTGGCATCTTGCTGGAAGGGAATCCTTCCTCATCATCTCATAGTCGATGGTCCTCTCCATAATTCTCTTCTCAAAGTGCCTCCTACTCGAGTTGTGCCTACCTAGGAGCTATGGGGGTGGTCATGTATATAATTTTATCAATTTGATTGAGCCTTCTCTAGCTGAGAGTGATCATATTGCTTCTAACTTGCCACTTTTGGATAGTCCTTTAGTGCTTATGCAAGTTGTCTCTAATCTAACAAGGATTTTAGGAGTTTTCACAATTCAAATGGTACCTCCTACGAAGGGGGTGATTGATCTCTTATATCCTCCAACCAATTTTCTAGTCAATGAGAATGCCTTGGACTCTTAGACAATGTTTTAAAGAAGGAAGATTGTGTTTGATAGGACCTCCAAATTTTGTTTTGAATCCCCAACCCTAAAATTGAGGGGTGAAGAATGCTACAATAGGTTTAGGGATGGTGTAGGCTTAGTCCTTTGTTGTTTTATGTTTTGGCTAACACTTTGTGGTCATTCTATGTTTCTTCTATTCTCTTGTTTGTGCTAAGGATTGGGGGCCTTTTCAAGACCCCAACTTTACCTATTATCAAAATAAATTATATATTATAGGTATCATGTTTTTTATGAATATCTATGTTGTAAAAATGATTGTTTAGAATTATCTTTTTATAAAGGTGAAGAGTGCATTATTTCTATTTACTCTATTTATTTTGCATTCTATTTGAGAAGTCTTATGTATTGTTTTATAATATTTAACTTAGATCTATTTGTGCATATTTTACTAACTTGGACTACCTTTTCTAAACTACAAAATCTAGGTTGACCCATTCCTAAAAAGAATTATATTCCTATATAGTAGTATTTTATAAATTTTGCATATGTTACTTTATATATTTTTAAAATAAAATTTAATTTTCTTAGAAACAATTGTTAGATATAATTAATATATAATGACACTCTCACTCTACTTTGGTTTAGTGCCTCTTGGGTCACCACAAGACTTTCCTTCACTCCCCTCTATTCCTTTTTGTTGGCCTACTTTGGTGGATGGATCCACCACTTTTCTTGGTGTAGATTTGGTGGATCAAACTATTATTTTGGATTTTGTGGAGGTGGCTAGGGATTCTCTCATTCCTTTCCTTTATGTTGGTTTGGAAAGACTCAACTCTAGCCTAAACAATGTGATGTTCGGTCTATTTCTTCACGTAGATCTCCCTTAAGGGTTTCTGTAGTTTCTTCTTTCCCTTAAAAGGAGTGTGCATCTTATTCCAATAGTGTCATTCATTATACCACTATTATTGATCCTCCTTCTATAGATCTAGGATTGAATGTTAATGGATGCCCTTCATCTTTTTTTTATGTGTTTCCTATGTTGTCTAGAATGTGATTTAGATAATTTTCAAGTGAGTCACACTCCAATGTGACACACTAACTATCTTCCTTGTTAAGGGTGGCCTCCTAGTCACTCCCACTCACGTGACAAGAGCCAATCAAGTGGAGGTTGGATCAGGGGCTGTTTTACTCTCATTATTGAGTGAGAAGAATGTCAAATATGTTGGTTGGGTTGCATGCTAGATATGTGTGTTGACAAATATTTCTAAGGAGACATTTAGTTGCAATCATTCCAATGATAATTGTATGACCTAAAGGGTCACTAGTCCCAAGTCTCCTAAGCCTAGCATGAAGGTTGTTTTTATCATTGATGATTTAGAGATGATCTAGACTTCTTTCATGATATGAAATGATTTATTGTATCATGTTGTTGGTTTGTGACATGTTGCTAATGTTCTTGTTCTTCTCTTATTTGTTGAGTATTTTGTTGATGGATTGGATGGGGAAAGTTCACCCCACTCTCATCAAGAATGGATTGTATCCAATATTCACTAATCCCAGGCCCATTGAATTCTTTGAGATAGAGTAAGTGTTATGTTTCACATTATTGTTGTTGAATACATTGATTTAATTTTACCTCATGATGAGATTTAGGGTTTATTCTTGTTTTAATTTAAGTTTTCCTAATGTTTTTGTAGTTTTTATGAATGCAATATAAATGTATGTATAACAATTTTGGTTCCATTTTCCCAATTTGAAATTTTGTCTAATTATTTAAGAATTGAAATATGAATGCAATCCATATGTTTTTTTTAAAATGCAATCTTTAATCTATGTTTTTTATTAGTATAGTGCAAAACAAGCGAATCTATGTTTTATTGGAGTTTTTGTAGAACAAAACTTGAATCTAATTTAATGAATTGAAATTGCGAATGACTATGAAAGTAAATGTAATCTAGTGAATGAAAACAAGGCTAATCTAATAAATTCATTTATGCCATGTGAATCTATGGAAGAAAATCAACAACCTATCAAGAAAAAGAAAAGCAATGATTTACTTTTCGAAGAGCAAGATGTGAGCTAATTACCACTTTAAAGAATTAAGAACTTGGTATGAAGAAGACATCAATGCTTGGCTTGAGCCCTCAAAATTCCTTGTGGAAACCCTCTCTTCCTTTATAGCAATGGGGTCCTTCTCTTAGTGACAAAAATGAAGATGGGAGCAAACAAAATTAAAGCAAAGCTTTGAAGCTTTGATGAAATAAATTGAGCATGAGAATGCTAATGAAGTACTATGGCTTGAGCTATGGAAGCCATGATGAAAGAAATGGACTAGCATGATATTTCTAATGAAGCACTATGGCTTGAGCTATGGAAGCTATTGCAAAATTAAAAGGCATAAGAGGTCTTGCACGAGCATGGAAATGCTATGGAAAACCCTATATGCAAAGAAAATAAAAAATAAAGATGCAATATTCAATTTTCCTCCTCAAATGCATAGATAAGGAGGATATTTATAGGTAGAAAATCAACACCAAAACCTTGGTGGTGATTGGGGTGTATCTTGCTTTGATTGAGAGTGAACATTGGTTGTAGAGTAGATCACAAGAGAAGAAATGAAGTTAACACTTGATTGATTGAAAGATAACTAAGATTGGTTTGGACATGAGATTGGGCTGATTAGGAGTGTTGAATTAGTTAGGAGAATTTGGAAATTAGTTAGAGAAGAAGACCCATGCAATTAGGACACAATTTGTAGCAGATTTGGGCCATAAATAGCAGAAAACATGCAAGTTAAAAGATGTCAGGGTCACCCCTTTCACTAGGACAAGTCATCCCTAGAGATCCTACCTAACATATTGGGTCACTGAGGGAGATCATCAAGCCATAGGAGCGACCCACAAAGGAGATTTCACAAAAGTAGTTTTCAGGATGAAGAATGATTTAGAAGGTCTAAGGATAGTTTTGGAGCCCTAAAACTAGCCATAGGATCTCTACAAGGTGGGTCACCCCTTTCACTAGGGAAATTCATAAATGGAGATCCCCTTTTAGCTGTAGGGTCACCCAGGGAGATCCTAAAGTGATAGGGGGTGATGTAGAAATAAAAGGTGTGATAGGAAAATTGAGGTTACGGAAGGGATGGGGAGGTAAATTGGATGATTCTAAAGGGATGAAATGATGCAAATGCCCCTAGGAAACATGAATTTCCCCTCTTGTAAAGTGGATTAGTGAGGTTATCAAGGCTAGAAAGTGATAGGAGAGATCCATCAAACATTGGTCAGAAAACAAGATAGAAGGCGTGTAGAACGGGGTAGAAAGTTATCTTGGAGGTTAGAAAAGCTCAATCAAAGTGAAAAAAACCAAGACCATGTCACCAAGAGGAATACTATTGAGAGGTATGTATTTATTCATGTGCACCTACATGTACATGATTAGGACTATTTTGGATCCTCGAGCTACCATGTAAGCCTGTGTTTCTTTTTCATACTTACATATTCTCCCCCTTAGGGATGGTATTCCATATGAAAGGTAGGTACCAAATTCCTGAATGTGGATTAATTACCTATTGTTGTTGTTCTACATTTGTACCCAAAATGACAAGCATTATCTCAACTTCATGATGCACTTTGAAATAAGCGTTGAATGGGAATAAGAAGATGCACCATTAATGCATCAGTTATGAATATACTTGAGTTGCTTCACCTTACTGTAACAACCTATAATGATGATAAAGGCATGTCATAGAGAGAAAAAATCCTAGACAAATGGAACAACCACATGCTAATCTGGAGAGTAGAAAAATGCATTCTCCTTTTATTACATATTTTGAAGAGATGTATTTGATTTTTAGGGATTTTTAGGTTATTTTGACTTTCTATTTTTTATGGTTTTTCTAAAGATTTTATAAAGGTATAACTTGACACCTTTAGGTCTTTGAGAGACCTATGTTGAAGTGATTTTCACTCTTGCCCCCTTGCATGGGGAGAATTGCATGCTTGATTGTATAGTTTTTCTCTTTTGACTTTGTTGGAGTGACTTATACTTAGACATTATTTTGCATTTACCCAGACAGCCACATTGGGTGCCGGCCCCACATCGAAAGCCACTCCCCTACCTGTACTCAGTTGATCCAACCCAACACAAGTGCTATACAAGGACAAGCATGATAAACCTCCAACACATAAGACAAGCCAATAATATCACAGAGCATGCAAAAAGGGTCCAAAATTAGTTTCCTCCCTCTAGGATACACGAATTCAAGTTCATCGATCAGTTCAAGGCAATCTCTCTCTTAACAAGGAACTCAAACAAGTCTCTGAATGAGTCAACGAAATCCATGAAACAAAAGACCAACTACCTCATATCCTGACTCAAACACTGAAAACCAAAATCCACAGACAACAAGAGAATTAAAATTAAGTAAATTTAAATTTACAAGACAATCAACAAGAATAAATATACTTACTATACTACCTCCTAAGAAATTACTCCAATTGATTCGATTATTCCTACCAACTAATTTGCATAAAAGAATTATCCTAATAGAACTTGAGAACATTTTCCTTAATTTTTATCAAGAATTCAATTACCAAGATACTTGACTAGTAAATTATTGTGAAAAGTTAAAACTCTGAACCAAAACAAAGTATAATTCCTCTACGTGTCTTTCTTCGAATTCTAAAACAATCTTAAATGATATGATAATATTATTCATATATACAATAACCGTACAACTAATTTTCAAAACTATAACAGAGATCATTTAACTTGTGTTATTGACTAACCAAAAAAAATATATATTTAAATAAGATAAACTAACTAATATTTAACTATGTTAACATTTCTATTTATTTTCCCAAACCATCAATAATTTAAACTCTATTATACAAACATTTTCAAAATAATTTTCAATTCATAAATGATCCTACAAAATATTCTCCACTAAGACATAATTATAATCACTATCTTTTCTATTAATAGATCCATTCTAAACAAATCTCTTTATTTACTTTTTCAAAATTTATTCAATTTTATCCTTTAAATATAATAAGAAAAAGTTCTTACTAACTTTTTAAAGAAAACTAAAGAAGAATTATATGTTTAAAGGAAAGAGAATTAGTCTAAAATTCTTAACATAGGTATAAAATAAAGATTTTAGATAGAAAAGGAATATTAAAAGGTTCATGCTTTCTTATGGAAGTTTCCAAAATAGAAACTTATGTTCCCTTATTGCTAAAGTAAACATAGCAACATCCCTTTTAAAAAAAAGAAAGATTTGTCATGAATAAAGAAACGGTTACTCTACTTGAACATAAGGATAATCCCTTATGTCATTTACGGCAGAATATAAGCATATTCAACATTATCACACTTGCCAATATCGAATCTCACCAAGCTATTAACTATCTAGAAGATATTTGAAGAGCTCTAAGATGTTACTCATCTAATGTAAGCTTCCATCATAATTCTGTTTCGACCAATTTAACTAACTCTTCCCTTGACCTAAGGCTAACACTTCATGACAAAAGTGAATTTAACGATTGCTCAAAAAGAAACTTAAACCTTATTTGGTATGAACAAGAGATTTAAACATTATCAATGCTATGACGAACATGACGTTAGTATAAGAGTTATAATAAAACCACTTACTATCATTTTTCTTAATCCTCTCTTCACACTAATCATTCCAAGAAGCAAAATCTATTATATTTCCTAAAGCAAGGCACTAATAGCTGAAGTTTATTTTAATACATTGGTTTTAAAAGATAACATGCTCTGTAGTAAAGTTCAAATTCCTTCATAAACAACTAATGGTAATTTCTAAAAGTATGACTATACTCCAAGAGTGGGGGTTAGTTAAAAGGTTACTCATGTATTAAGTTTTGAAACAGAAAATAGAAACCTAGGTAACGGTGACTTATGAACTAAACTTCTTTCTTAACAATTTGCTAAGTTTCTATAAACAGTCTCTATTCGCAAAAAGAATGGTTGCAGCATGTTTTGGCAGAGGTCAATTGAGGAGAAGTTTCATCTGTTGTACAAGATAACCATAGAGAATTCTCGCATAAAGAGCGATCTGCCAGAGGTTTAAAAATAAACGAACTACTTACTGCACAAAATTTCTAATGGAAGAAGAACATTACAATATTGAAGATGATAGCAATAGTCATTGGGAAGCTTGGATCGGTAAACAAAATCATGAAGTCACACTGAGGGCGATCCGCCAGAGTTGCCTCCCGCATGAGTGAAATTGCATAAAACGAAATGAATTTCAAAAGATATGTCAGTGCACATATTGAAGAAAAGGCTAAAAGTGCTACCAGGGATTCAAACTATTTTGTCAAGCCTCTGCTAGGTTGGAACCTCAAGAGGACACAATAGGGACACTTGCTAAAGAAGGAAAGAAAAGAAGTTTCATTAAGGGAGC
This sequence comes from Cunninghamia lanceolata, assembly GCA_027924645.1. NCBI lineage: Eukaryota > Viridiplantae > Streptophyta > Pinopsida > Cupressales > Cupressaceae > Cunninghamia > Cunninghamia lanceolata. Next base: position 3,019,372 of record BSBN01000984.1, read on the forward strand.
GGCATGCAATGTCTGAGTAGAAAATTGCTATTCTTGAGTTGACCCCAATCAAGCTAGAGGTTTCAGGCATGAGTTAAATTTTTTTTTTGGAAAGACAGAAGGCAAGGAATTTGCCATACGGCAGAAAGCAAAGCAGCGGTAGAGTTTGCAAACAACTCATTAACTCAATGCTTCACAAGAGCAAAATTTAAATCTCAATTACTGGCAATATAAAATTAGATAAAGCAAATTTTAAGAAGGGCCGTATAGCGGCACTAGAAGGCGAGATAACTTGACAAAAGAAAAAGCCTTTGATTTCCCCGATCCACAAGCTTAGAACCAAAACAGACAAAAATTGAGAGTCTGGCGATCTGTCGACGGATTGATACTATATTTCAGAAAGGCTGCAAAACGAGGAAGTTATGAGGTCTAAAATGATGTGATCAAAAGAATTTGACGGTTTCAGAAGTTGGAATAACTCCAATAGGCTAGCATGCCTAGCACACTTGCTATGGACCAGATAATTTCCTGAAGACACGACAATCCAGGGAGTACAAGGATGGCAGGCTACTAATGGAGGGGTTTGTTGAATTAACTGATTTAACAAAATGATCAAATAAGTTTATGAGGTTCAAAAGATGTCCTTGCAGAGATGACCAACCATAAAAAGATGTGAAAAGGATCGGGGAGTGAAGATTCATACGTACACACCCAAAATACTGAAAATGCTCATACTACAATGGAAAATTTAAACTCCAGAACAAGCAAGACTTCAGAAATGCAAAGTTTCACAGAGAGGTAAATAAAGCATACCTGAATTACTCTCTTCAACTTCAGAAAACCTCTCTCATTGCCAATTCCTCTCCCCCAAATTTTGTCCTTTTCCTTTTTTTTTTCCACACATATACCCCAAAAATAGCCCCCAAACAATCATATCCACTACACTATTTCCTCTTTTACAGATCCCCACAATCCCAAAAATTAATTTGCATTAATTCTCTACCAACTAACAGGAATATTTTCAAATCTCAACTGACTCCCACAATAAAATAATGACAAAATAAAATAAAATCTTCCATGATAGATAAAATCAAATAATGTACTAAACCTTAACCATATCATTATTATAACTAGCTTTCAACGTTATTCCGAAATTTTATCTCTCATTCAACCACTTAACTATAATAATTAGTAAAAATACTACAATTACATATTAACTATAACATCACGTAACAACACCAATTCAAAGAGATTCCTGACTCAAAGAATCAACCAAAGGACATCAAATAAATGGTACTGACAATTAAGGACAACCGCATACCAAAGGGTGACCTAGACACAAGTACCAACTGGACACCAACTAAACTCGAGGCTAGAAACACATGGACGACAATGACTGAGAACATTGTTTGACATAGGGAAAACCTCATGTTATCTCCCATCAATGTTATCCATTGGTGTAGGGCCCACTTAGACCTGCTAAGTCAGGTGGAGTCGAGGCCCGGTACCTGCAACCTGCATGAAAACCAATGGGTTGTATATGATCAACTGTATATGTATATATAAACACACACCGAAACAGAGAGTTGCTGCATAGTAGGGTGCTCGATCCGAGCAGTACTACACCGTCCCCACTCCAAAACAAGACTATAACTAATTCTATTTAACAAAAATTAGATGTATAAACATGATATTATCAAACCATCACTAAACATGTCCATCTCATCATAACTGGAAAAATGACCATGTCATCATAATCTCATACCACATGTCAGAATTAAATCAATCGAACATAATCTATCAGAGTAATCATAAACCATAGTCTCAAAGGTTCAAATGTCACAAAACTGTATGGATGCAAAGAAAATAAAACTGACAACTTGTCTCAGATCAAACAGAGAGAAAAGCAAAACTAACAACTATAACAAGCCAAAAACAAGGGGGCATTACAATCAGAGCGAGAGTTTTGCAACATTGGGAACTCTAGAAAGTGCTTAATGAGTCTAACCATTCATGTACACTAGTCTTAAAAACCAATAGTTCTTCTATAGGTTCCAAACTTTTTTCTATTAACTTCACTCCCTTAATGATGGATTGATAAATGACTTGCATAGTCTTGATTCTTATCTTCCCCAAACAATTGACTAGGATGACAATCTATACCTGCATAAGCTGTGATTATGGTTTTCAGGACATTTGTATAGATTAGCATGTATTGGACCTTGATCATGGTAAATTGAGCCTCCTATGCCTCCTGGGAAACTCAAAATTATGAGTTAAATGTAGTTTCCTTATGACCCACTACATGTATATTTTCTTAGTAAATTCCCTTGATGTTGATAGTATAAATTATGATGTCTAGTTGCAATGAATTGTGGAATCTTCATATTATGTTCATATGAGACTTAAGATTTAAAACAAATAGAAATGTCTTTCAATTGACTTAAAGTAAGAATTATGTGAATATTTAACTCTCTTTATAAAAAATGAATGGTGCTCTAATGGATTGAGAAGCTTCATGGGATGTGATTACTTTGCATACTATGGCTTGGGAGTTGAGAAAAGAAAATTTAGTAATAAAAAGTGGAAAGAGTAGGTTGTTAAAATTTGTTCAACATCACGTTATGAATTCCTACTTTTGCTAGTGTTTTAAGTGTAATAACTTCTTGTGTATTTTTGTTGTGTGAGTTAAATTGGATAGGATTCAAATCGTACTTAGAGAAAAATATGCTCTTACACGTGTGGTTCTTGTATTCTTATAGGTGAAATCTAAATGTGAAAAGGGGATCATAACATATACTAGATGAATTAGATTTAATATTTGGAAATGTGAAAACTTCTGTGATATGTTGTATCAAATAATTTGCTTATATTGCCCTTAAGAATGTATAGACTATGTGAAATGTATAAATATATTATGTGTTGAGCAATTAGGAATGCTCGATAATACATATTTTGATTCAAGTCATCCTTGCATTTTATCTTAAATATTGGGTTTGCATGAAGTCATAGCTAAAACTTGGAAGCATAGCAAACATATTCATTCTAGAAAAAGAGATAAAACTAGGATAGAATGAAGAAAACAATCACTCACCATATATGGTTTTCAATGCAATAGCATTCAAGTTATATTAAATGAGTAAGACCTAGTGCACCATAGGAAATGTAGTGCATGGTATGGCAATGAATTATAATTACAAGACAAATTAGGGGTCAAATTATGTTTTGTGTGATTGAAAATGAGATATTTATTGCAAAACAAGGTTGTTATGGAAATAATTAAGATATATTTGACTACTTAATGAATGAACCTAGTAGTAGGTGCAATAAATGAGATTAATTTTCATGTGGTATAATGTGATATGTGTGTAGACTTTAACATGTGTTGTGATAGAGAATACTAGTAAATGTTGTGATTGTATCTCAAAGTATATGATATAGGATATTCAAATTGGGAAGAAGAGTTTAGTGGACATAATGTATGATCCACTTAAGCATGCCCTTGTGATAATTGTATATGTGTTAAAATTACCCTTACGACTTAGCAGAGAAATGTTAAAAAGAATATTATGTTGGGATGTGTTTGTATGGAGATGTGTGGGTCACCTTTCATGTTCTTATATGATGTGATGCTTAGTGTCACCCCTATTTGAGGGCATTTCCTCATGGTCACTTAGGAGTATAGTCCCTCTTCTTCCCCAATTAAACCACATTGGTTGGTTCGTATTGTAAACTCTTTTCTATCTATTGTTCCATGGGTTGAGGATGAACCTTAACATGCCCTGAGCCTATACTTAGTTCTAGCTACAAACACTTGGTAGTTTATATTGATGTCATTGTGAAATTATAGTTTTGGGAAGCTACTATCAGTGATGAGGTACTAATGCTACATTGGACACAATGGTGTTATAGAATTTAGTTTTGAGATTTGATAATGGTTGCAAACAAAAAGGATTCATAACTTTGGGTAGTGACACATTATGTCCTATGAGGATGTTAAGAGAGATGAATTAGGATAAGTGTGACATGTTTTTTGGGACATCTGGCATCTTGATGAAATGATGGTTGTGTATAATGAGATAATAGTGAATGATACCTTGTTACAAGGATGATATGACTTTTGATGTGGTTATCAGTATAAGTATGACTCGATTATATTCCTTAGATATAAATTTATATATTCATGATAATAGTAATGATTTAAGGACATGCTTAGTTATTTAAAATAAGGTATGTGGTTAACTTGCATTGATGTGACTTGACATAATGTGGTTGCTTATAATTATATGATGAGGTAAAGTATATTGTTGATTTTTAATGGATAGCCCTCTTCTCTTAAGGACTTCTAGGAGGAAGTCTATGCAAGGGGGGTAGAATGTAAGGCCATGTGTAGGCCCACTTGAACCTTTCTCTAGTGATATTGTAATGATACAACCTTGCTACGAATATCGTGTAAATGCCCTAGTCAATTGTTAGTCAATCTATGTTCTTTGATTATATTTTGTTATGGAATCAATATCTAGATTATAGGAATACATAACCTTTGGAAATATTTGCCTTTGGGGCACATGATGTAGGACCCCTCCTCGATATCACCATTATGGCAGGAAGTGATTTCATATTATGTTACTATGGTTATATACTAACTTGAGAGATATGAGTTGTTTTAGATCATGATTGATATGCACTTATATATACACATACCCTTATTTGATCCATATGATATCTTCTAGATTATGATTGTACCTTAGGATAATGGATCATGCCATTTCATTTGAGGTGTAGTATGGTGTTATTCCTTGAGATATGTCATGGAGATTTGTACATTTTGGTCATGGATTGTGCCACTCATTGTTACATAGCAATTCATCTATTACCTGAAAACATGTTGTTATCATTATTGCTATATTGACTTCATTATTCATATGTTAGAGATATTTCTATTCTTGGGTGCATTGAGATTAACTAAAATTTATTTTGTGAATGGAAGATTCTTATTGTCGCATAAAAAATTAAAGTAATTTATATCCATGAAGTAATTAATGGTTGCTGTAATATTGCTTTAGATATTGTTATTATAACTAACAATGTGGAAATGAGTGTGTAATAATAATAATAATAATAATAATAATACCTTATTTGTAGCCCCTGTCCTAGGTCTAGTTGGGCCCCTTCTAAAAAACATAATAAAGTTAGAAAAATAATTGTTTTAACCTTCATTTTTTGAATATTTCTTTTGAAAATGGGATTCAACTTTAAATTAATTTTATTAAGTCCTTCCAAGGGAGACATGTTGCCCACCAAAGGTGACACATGCTGTCGACATAAGGACACATCTTGTTCGCCTAAGAGAACACATTCTACTTCCTAGGGACAGGTGTAAATAAGAGGAAAGACAGCTTAAGAATGGGGGGCTGAAAAAGATATAGTAGCTGTAATTATTTTTTTTTTTTTTTTTTTGGGGGGGGGGGGTGCATGACCCTTGCCTATAACAATTTTTCAACTGTTGTATGACAAAAAGGGAGATCTATTTAACTATTGTAATTTTCTGTATTACCTTTGACTATAAATTATCCATCTTCTGGGATACTGGGAAGGAGCAAACCTGGGAAAGGAAAGAAGTTTAATTGTAGATCAAAAATTCTCTTCCTTAAGGGATGTACAAGTGTCGAAGTAGGTCCCAATTTTTAACCAATACAATGAAATAGAGAAATAAAATAATTACATGAAAATTGGAGTCAAATCAATACAATGAAATAAAGAGATAAATTGAAGTCTTAGTATTGCTTATTGTTCAAATTTTGTGTTTGAAAATATGGTTAATTATGGTCGGTATAGTGTTATGAAATGATTCCCCTTAATTTGGGCAATGTGTCCTGTCAATGTCAGTTCTCGAAGTGTTTAGTTGTGGGCATTACAAAATGCATATTTTGTTTTTCTCTTTTTGAAAATTTGTAACTTTTTTTTTAATTTTTTGAGTGTATTTGATTTTTTTGGATTTTGATGTTTTATGATTTTTACCAAGTTTTAAGATATTAAATTCTTCTATTTCCATAGTGCACAAGAAGTAAGTGTTGTTTTTGACGTCTTCCAAGTAACTATGTATGAACCTATCCAATTTGGTATGAACTTTGCTTGAAAGTATTTGTGAGGACACTCAAAGACTTGGTGTAAAATGTCTTTGAATTCAACGAGAAGTTTTGTGTACTGACATATTTCATCATTTGATAGTTTGCCCCTAGCTTTATAATTTTATTTTCTTGTTAAGTTTCCATGTTCCTTTTGGTATTAGTTTTGAACTTTTGAGGGGAGACTAGTGTTGGTGTTGGAATATTTTTTATGACTCTCCTAATTTCTTTGTGGGTTTTGATTCTTCTTTTCCTTAGTTGTGATTTCAACCATATGAATGTTTATGTCTAAATTGATTCGAATGGCTACTAAGTTGAAAGGAGTATAAGACTTTGTTGAGTGGGGATCAAAGGGGAATTCTTCTATTTTTCCCACCCTTGTACATTTTGATGTTTTAGCTACATTTGTGATGCATTTAGATGTCTCTTTGTCTTTTAAAAAAGTATTGATTTCTATGTCACTAATAGTTTTTATGGTCTTTCCCTTCTTTTTGACTTGTTCAACTCTGTAAAGAATGAAATAATTGGGGTCTCCTTTGATGATATGGGTTTGTCCCATGTACGAGAAGTGGATTTCTTGAAATAATGTGGAGGGAATGGCCCTCATTCTATGAATCCAAGGCCTTCCTAAAATCATGTTGTATGTGGTTTCTTTGTTGATAACATAAAATTTAGGCTAAGCAGTGATTTGGATTTATACCCAAAAATTGCTTCTTTCCAAAAGTTGTTTCTATTGAAATGTGTGTCTCTGGTACCCTCATGTCTGAAGAATAACCTCCCAATAGATCTGCACACAAGAATAAACTAGGAGTTGCATGAAATTTATGTGCAAGGAAATAGCCGATAGGGTGTATCAATATCTTATCTGTAACCCAAAAATGAAATGCAAGAATATTCAGAAAGAACATATTTGTAATTGTATATGATTACGGTGTGTCAAATTGTAAGTGTAAATTTGAAATGCTGTGTTCCATGAAAGACATTAGGAAATAAAATAAAAATTGTGATTGCATTCCACTAATATAAATTTGTAAATTTTTTAAATTTAAACATAAATCCACATAATCATAAAAATAAATAAACATTAGTAAATATATTAAATTTTATATATTAAATATATTAATAATTAAATATCTAAATTAATTATTTTAAAATATTATTTTTTTATGCATTAAATTTTATAAAATACTAATAGATTAATTTTTAAATCTCTCCTTTTAATAATACCTACACCCTACATGCATTCATTTCATTTTTGTGTGGTTGTATTTGATATTCATACAAATGTTTTTATCATAAATGAGTTTTGGGTTTGTTTTAATATGGAGACATTCCTTTCTTATTTAACTTACTATGCTCTAATTTATTCACCTTTTGAAATAATTAGTTGATATACATAGTTGACAATCAATTTTTTTATTTGTATATTTATTTTATTATGATTAAATATATTTAATTTGATTTACAAACTCAATAAAACAAAATATGGAACCTTCTCATGATCACCTATTCCAATTCAAATATATTTGAATCATAAAATTTTCCTAAAATCAAACCAGCTTGACTTACTACAAGACTTTAAATAATTATTTTTGAAATAAAAATCAAGTTAGTTCTTCTCTAACTTTTCTTGCATGAAGACAGAAAATTAGAGTAGATTACTGTAGAGAAAACATATGTGGGACATTAACACAAATTTAGAAAATCCGACAAAATTTAAATGACATTTTTATTGCAGGCAAATGAATGAATGAATGAGAGTTTTAGTGACGTCCACCAGATCCAGTAGTTTAAAACCTGGGTCAATTACTTGAAAGTTAATCCCTATCATTACAATATATTTACAAATTAATTAACTTAACTCTTCAACTTCACAAATCTCTTACAGATTCACAAGAGATGGAGTTGGGTGAAAATTTCCCTTCTACCATTCATAATGACATCTGCTCTTCTTCAGTTCATATTGCCATATTCTCCAAAAGATATGCAGAGTCTGCATGGTGTTTAGCTGAGCTTGATCTCATGTTACAAACTAAATGTAAGATCATTCCTGTATTTTATGATGTGACCCCTTCGCACCTCCGCTACATTAAGAAAGGAGCGTATGCAGATTCATTACAAACATAAAGAGAAGGGCAGGTACCTGAGCAAGCTTGAACAGTGGAAACAATCCCTGCGCACTGTTTCTTTAATCTCTGGCTACGAACAATGCCCACGGTTAATTTTAGGAAATGGACATTTTAATTGTTTCTATGCCCTTCACAACTGTAAAGTTTTTAAATCATTTAAACTGAAGTCATGATAAATGCTCACATAAATATTAACCAACTCATCTTAAACAGTCGGTATGTACATTTTTCCGGACGGGACAGAAGCGGAAGTAGCAGGCCGGAAAACAGGAAAACGCCGGATTTTGAAGCAAGCTAACAGCCAGCATGACGATTTTCTGGGAGCGAAAGCTCCCATTAAGAAGCCTATAGGCTAATAAATAAAAATCAATATTAGACATTTGTTTTATTCATTTCTAATCAGCAGCATTATAGGTGAATGATAAAGCTCCTTTGATGCAAACTATCTGACATTATTACATCGATTAGGAGATAAGTGTTTATAACAGATATAAAAAAAGATGATTAAACGAACAGTTTACACCATTGTAGACATGATATTCCCACAGTCCATGACATAAGATTGTAGAGCTTCTGAAAAATATTATGTATGATTTTTTTGCATTGAAGTTTCTGATCACATTTCATAATCCATCATCAAGAAGAGAATGAAAGTGAATTAAAATTGCAGAACAAATTCCTTAAAAAGAAAGAGTGTCAAATCAAACAAATACAAAAATATTCTAAACAATCTGCATTTCATGAGTAGTAAGGCTCAAAACCAATTTTCACAAAACAATGCATACAAATAAATCATATAATCTTCAGATTCAAGATTAAAGTACAAAATCAATCTTCTCATCCTATAACATACATTTTTTTCTTAACTATAATCAGAGGCACCCAAATCTGATATTTTATGTTGGCCCTTTATATGGGCAACCCTTCTGAGCTTTCACACTTAGACCATCAAGCTAGTTGCCTATTCTCCTAATATTTCTTCATGTCATGAAATCCTACTATACAAACTATAGAAGGTAAACTACACAAGTCATATATTCTACATAAACAAGTGAAAATACCAGATCTCAAACATCAACAGATAAAAAAATGCAATAGTAGAATAGAGATTGGCAGACTTTTAAATGCAAGAAGTCAATGACCCACCTCCATTATTGAGGGTGGGTCTTAGAAAGCCCATGGAGACATATGGTATGCATGACTGCTGCTGATAACTTCTTATTCTCCTCAATTCAAAAGGACAATTTTTTTCTATAGCTACTTTCAGACAGAAAGACTACTAACTGATTCAAAATAAGATGTGAAAGCTTCCAATCTCCACATAACAAATAGAAGAGAGAGGAAACACATTCGAAAACCTAGAACAGCCTTCGCTATATAAGCCAGTACAGAACGCAAATCACATTAATAATAAGATCCGTGATTTACGGAGGACCGCATAAAACGGCGTAGTAGGGAAGTTTTGAGCGTGTTTTTGGAATTGGGATGACAAGACGATACATTCCACTAAAATCGGTGTTTTGTTTGGCAGTGAATTTAAATAATAAATAAATAGAATATGGTTTAATAATTAAAATTTAACATTTAAAAATTAGGAGCTATTACTTAATAAAATTTGGTACATGTTTTTTAATTAATGTTTATTATTAATATATTTTAGATTATACTGTTATGAAAACATGACCGTGAAGAAAGAAAATGAATCTTGTAATTATTAAAAGAACAGAATTTTACAATATACATTCATTTAAATTTAATATTAAAAGTTTTTAAAAATATATATTATTTATAAAATGATATATTAGAATTATTAAAGTTTTATAAATATTTAAGTTGAAATTTTTTTTATCTATGTTATTTGTTATTTTATTGTTGATGAATGGGATTGTTTATCCTTATTAAAAGTATTGGGAGAAGGGGATGAATCGGATTGTTTATCTTTGTCAAAGGTACTAGGAAAAAGGTCCGGTTTAGTATTGATGAATTGGATTGTTTATTTTTGTCAAAGGTACTGAAAAAACAGTCCCATTTAGTATTTGATGAATCAAAAAAGGTCCCTTTTTGTATTGATGAATGGGATTGTTTATTTTTGTCAAAGATACTTGGAAAAGGGTCCCTTTTACTAGTGATGAATTAGATTGTTTATTTTTGTCAAAAGTACTTGGAAAAGGGTCCTTTTTTGTATTGATGAATGAGATTGTTTATTTTTGTCAAAGGAACTCGGAAAAGGCTTCTCTATAAAATCCAATACAGAATGCAAATCACATTAATAATAAGATCCGCGATTTACGGAGGACTGCATAAAATTACGTAGTAGGAAAGTTTTGACCGTGTTTTTGGAATTGGGATAACAAGACGATACATTCCACTAAAATCAGTGTTTTGTTTGGTAGAGAATTTAAATAATAAATAAATAGAATATGGTTTAAAAATTAAAATTTAACATTTAAAAATTAGGAGCTATTACTTAATAAAATTTAGTACAAGTTTTTTAATTAATGTTTATTATTAATATATTTTAGATTATACTATTACAAAAATGTGACTGTGAAGAATGAAAATGACTTTTATAAGAATTATTAAAAGAATAGAATTTTAAAATATACATTCATTTAAATTTAATATTAAAAGTTTTTAAAAATATATATTATTTATAGAATAATATATTAGAATTATTAAAGTTTTATAAATATTTAAGTTGAAATTTTTTTCTATGTTATTTGTTATTTTATTGTTGATGAATGGGATTGTTTATCCTTGTTAAAGGTATTGGGAAAAGGGGATGAATCAGATTGTTTATCTTTGTCAAAGGTACTAGGAAAAGGCTCCGGTTAGGTATTGATGAATCGGATTGTTTATTTTTGTCAAAGGTACTCTGAAAACGGTCCCATTTAGTATTTGATGAATCAGAAAAGGGTCCCTTTTTGTATTGATGAATGGGATTGTCTATTTTTGTCAAAGATATTCGAAAAAGGGTCCCTTTTACTAGATGAATTAGATTATTTATTTTTGTCAAAGGTACTTGGAAAGGGGTCCGTTTTTGTATTGATAAATATGATTGTTTATTTTTGTCAAAGTTATTCGGAAAAGACTTCTTTATATATGCTAGTACAGAATGCAAATTACATTAATAATAAGATCCATGATTTATGGAGGACCGCATAAAACAACGTAGTAGGGAAGTTTTTACCGTGTTTTTGGAATTGGGATGACAAAATGATACATTCCACTAAAATCGGTGTTTTGTTTGGTAGTAAATTTAAATAATAAATAAATAGAATATGGTTTAATAGTTAAAAATTAACATTTAAAGATTAGGAGCTATTACTTAATAAAATTTGGTACATGCTTTTTAATTAATTTTTATTATTAATATATTTTAGATTATACTATTATGAAAAATGTGAAGAAAATGAATTTTATACGAATTATTAAAAGAATAGAATTTTACGATATATATTCATTTAAATTTAATATAAAATTTTTTAAAAGTATATATTATTTATAAAACGATATATTAGAATTATTAAGGTTTTATAAATATTTAAGTTGAAATTTTTTTATCTATGTTATTTGTTATTTTATTGTTGATGAATGGCATTGTTTATCCTTGTTAAAGGTATTGGGAAAAGGGGATGAATCAAATTGTCTATCTTTGTCAAAGGTACTAGGAAAAGGGTCTGGTTTAGTATTGATGAATCAGATTGTTTATTTTTGTCAAGGGTAATCGGAAAACGGTCCAGTTTAGTGTTTGATGAATAGGAAAAGGGTCCCTTTTTGTATTGATGAATGCGATTGTTTATTTTTGGCAAAGATACTTGAAAAATGGTCCCTTTTACTAGTGATGAATTAGATTGTTTATTTTTATCAAAGGTACTTAGAAAGGTTTTTGTCAAAGGTACTCGGAAAATGGTCTCGTTTAGTATTTGATGAATCAGAAAAGGGTCCCTTTTTTGTATTGATGAATCAGATTGTTTATTTTTGTCAAAGATATTCAGAAAAGTGTCCCTTTACTAGTGATGAATTAGATTGTTTATTTTTGTCAAAGATATTTGGAAAGAGGTCCCCTTTTTTGTATTGATGAATGGGATTGTTTATTTTTATCAAAGGTACTCAGAAAAGGCTTCTCTATATATGCCAGTACAGAATGCAAATCACATTAATAATAAGATCCACGATTTATGGAGGATAGCATAAAACGGTGTAGTAGGGAAGTCTTGACCATTTTTGGAATTGGGATGACAAGATGATACATTCCACTAAAATCAGTGTTTTGTTTGGTAGTGAATTTAGATAAGAAATAAATAGAATCTGGTTTAATAATTAAAATTTAACATTTAAAAATTAGGAGCTATTACTTAATAAAATTTGGTACATGTTTTTTATTTAATGTTTATTATTAATATATTTTAGATTATACTATTACGAAAAATGTGACTCTGAAGAAAGAAAATAAATTTTATAAGAATTATTAAAAGAATAGAATTTTACAATATACATTCATTTAAATTTACTATTAAAAGTTTTAAAAATATATATTATTTATAAACTGATATATTAGAATTATTAAAATTTTATAAATATTTAAGTTAAAAATTTTTTATCTATGTTATTTGTTATTTTATTGTTGATGAATGGGATTGTTTATCCTCGTTAAATGTATTGGGAAAAGGGGATGAATTGGATTGTTTATCTTTGTCAAAGGTACTAGGAAAAGGGCTCAGTTTAGTATTGATGAATCAATTGTTTATTTTTGTCAAAGGTACTCAGAAAATCATCCCTTTTTGTATTGATGAATGGGATTGTTTATTTTTGTCAAAGATACTGGTAAAGGATCCCTTTTACTACTAATGAATTAGATTGTTTATTTTTGTCAAAGGTACTCAGAAAAGGGTCACTTTTACTACTCCTAAATCAAATTGTTTATTTTTGTCAAAGGTACTCACAAAAGGGTCCCTTTTAGGGAACTGAACCATGACTTATGTTAACAAAGATGAACTCCATGAAAATATTTTAAAATTTGAATTGAGAAAAAAAAAACCATTTTTTTAAAAATAAATGTTAAAATGTTTGTCCACATTGAACATAGTGAAAATCTCAAAAAGGGGTCCTCAAAACTTGTAAAAGTAAATAATTTTAATAGGAATGGAAATTTTGTTTAAATTATCATCGGTATCAAGGTTAAAATTAGTCAATAGAATAATTCATATGTTTAGAAATTGGGAGCTATTATCTAATAAAGCTCAACATATGCCTTCCAACTAATATTTCTTATTAATGTTCCTTAAATTATGTTGTCATGAAAAGTGTGATCAATAAAAATGAATTTTATAAAAGTTATCAACAAATCATATAAACTAATGTTCTTTTTGTTATGTAGTTCTTAGTGTTGTTGTTAGCTATTTCTTTGTTGTCTATTAGTTGTTTATGTCATATAAGGACCTTGGATTATTTAGTGTTTAGGCCTACGATGTAAAGGGTGGGAACCCTTGTTTTCAATTTTAATCTTATCAAAACAGAAAAATATACTTAACTTGATATTGAGAAGAAGATAATTTTAATTTTTTAATAAAATAATTAGAGATACTTGAAACTCACAACATACACTTTATACAAATTAATAATGTTAAAAAAATATCAAAACTTATAAAAGTAAATAATTTTAATAGAAATAAAAGTTTTGTCTAAATTATCATGGGCATCATGGTTAAAAATTAGTCAATAAAATAATTTATATGTTTATAAATTGACAACTATTATGTAATAAATCTTCATATATGCCCTCCAACTAATATTTCTTATTAATGTTCCTTAAATTACACTGTCACAACTAATATTTCTTATTAATATTCCTTAAATGACACTATCATGAAAAGTGTGATCAATGAAAATAAATTTTATAAAAGTTAATAACAAATCATATAAATTAATGTTCTATTTGTTATGTAGTTCTTAATTTTATTTGTTAACTATTTCTTTGTTGTCTATTAGTTGATTCTGCCTTGTAAGGACATTGGACTATTTAGTCTTTGGACCTACTATGTAAAGGGTGGGGACCCTTGTTTTCTTGTTTTATCTTATAAAAAATAAATCATATGAAAAATATACTTAATTTGAACTAAAGAAGATAATTTTATTTTTTTAATAAAATTATTAGAGATACATGTAACTAAAAATATACACTTTATTCAAATTAATAATCTTAGAAAACTATCAAAACATGTAAAAATAAATAATTTTAATAGGAATGAAATTTTTGTTTAAATTATCATGGGTATCATGGTTAAAATTTAGTCAATACAATAATTAATATGTTTAGAAATTGAGAGCTATTATCTAATAAAACTCCCTAGATGCCTTCCAACTAATATTTGTTATTAATGTCTCTTGAATTAGTGTTATTTGTTAGTTGTTACTTTGTTGTCTATTAGTTGTTTCTACCTTGTAAGGACCTTGGATTATTTCTAGTCTTTGAGCCTATTATGTAATGGGTACATACCCTTGTTTCCCATTTTAACTTATTAAAAACAAATCATATGAAAAATATACTTAAATTGAAATTGAGAAGAAGATAATTTTATTTTTTTAATAAAATTATTAGAGATACTGGAAACTAACAATATACACTTTATACAAATTAATAATATTAAAAATTATCAAAACTTGTAAAAGTAAATAATTTTAATAGGAATGAAAATTTTATTTAAATTATCATGGATATTAAGGTTAAAAATTAGTCAATAGAATAATTCATATGTTTAGAAATTGGGAGCTATTATCTAATAAAGCTCCCTAAATGCCTTCCAACTAATATTTCTTATTAATGTTCCTTAAATTACATTGCCATGAAAGCTATCATCAATGAAAATGAATTTTATAAAAGTTATCAACAAATCATATAAATTAATGTTCTTTTTGTTATGTAGTTCTTAGTACTATTTGTTAGTTATTTTTCTATTGTCTATTAGCTCTTTCTGCCTTGTAAGGACCTTGGACTATTAAGTCTTTAGGTCTAATATGTAAAGGGTCAAGACTCTTAATGTTCTTTTTATTGTGTAGTTCTTAGTGTTATTTGTTTGTTGTTTCTTTGTTGTCTATTAGTTGTATGTTCTTTTTTTTTTTTTTCTGTCATTCTTAGTGTTATTTGTTAGTTGCTTCTTTGTTGTCTATTAATTGTTTTTATCCTGTAAGGACCTTGGACTATTTAGTCCTTGGGCCTACTATGTAAAGGTTCAGTACCCTTGTTTTCCTATTTAATATTATCGAAAGAATCATATAAAAAATATACTTAACTTGAAATTGAGAAGAAGATAATTTTAAATTTTTAATAAAATTATTAGAGATACCCAAAATTAATAATATATAGTTTATACAAATTAATAATCTTAAAATTTTATCAAAACATGTAAAAGTAAATAATTTACATAGGAATGAAAATTTTGTTTAAATTGTCGTGGGTATTAATGTTAAAAATTAGTCAATAGAATAATGCATATGTTTAGAAATTGGGAACTATTGTCTAATAAAGCTCCATAGATTCCTTCTAACTAATATTTCTTATTAATATTCCTTAAATGACACTTTCATGAAAAGTGTGATCAATGAAAATGATTTTTATAAAAGTTATCAACAAATCATATAAAGTAATGTTCCATTTGTTGTGTAGTTCTTAGTGATTTTTGTTAACCATTTCTTTGCTATCTATTAGTTATTTCTACCTTGTAAGGACCTTGGGCTATTTATTCTTTGTGCTTACTATGTAAAGGGTCTAGACTCTTGTTTTTTGGTTTTATCTTATAAAAAACAAATCATATGAAAAATATACTTAACTTGAAATTGAGAAGAAGATAATTTTAATTTTTTAGTAAAATTGTTAGAGATACCTAAAACTAACAATATACACTTTACACAAATTAATAATCATTAAAAAATATCAAAACTTGTAAAAGTAAATAATTTTAATACGAATAATTTTTTTTTAAATTATCATGGGTATCATGGTTAGAAGTTGATGTAGAGGACTTAGGATAGATTGATGATTCGACCATTTGACAAGGTTTTCTTCTCACTCTCAAAAAGCCAAAGTTAAGGACCATCATGCAAAAGTGGGAACAACAGTTAGTTTCTATGAAACCAGCATGTAAAGACTTGTTTGATATTCCATAGGACCCATCTAGACCATTGGAAAAGGCTAGACAAACTTGGGTTTAGTACTTCCTTCACAATCCCTTAGATTCTTTGTAGCCCTTGGAAAATGAACAGTCAGGGATAACTTTTGATACAAGGTTGTAATCAATAATCTATGACAATCTAGAGATACCCTTTTTAGTTTCCCTCAACACATGTCAAGCTTGGGGTACTTTGTTTTAGATGATACGATCTAACCTATAACTGTCCTCCTTGTAGATTATGGCCTAATAGGCCTATTTTGCGAAGAAACTACCCTCCACAGATTGCATAGACTATCCTAAATGATTGTGACACACCCCATATGGATCAAAACATCAGATTTGTCAAGAATTTTGCCTTCATAGTCGACTGTGATCAATTTGGGCATCGTTGTTCATCTTACATACTTAACTAGCATATGGATTTGCTAGGTCTCTTCACATAAACTTCCTCAAATCCCTTGTTCTGCCCAAGAACCTTACATAATGCATTGAAACAACATTGAGGTAGTACATTCCATTTATCTAGATGGTTTCCCATTAGTGGAATCAAGAAAAAATACATAATTTATAGTCAAAACCCTAAAGTAGGGTTTGTCAAACTAGTTTTTAAAATGATACAAATATCTATGCAATATAAAATCTTCAAGAACTCAAATAAGTTGTATTAGAATCCTGACTCACCATACCAACTTGCCATCACCATGTCTTTCTGCAAGTTGTCAGTACAGGAATAGGGTACGGCTTAGAATAGAGAAATACATAGAAAAATAGGCAGAAAACTGAGATTTCTTATTGATTTCTCTTCCAAACTTTGTTCTACAATGTTCCCCCTTGTATGGAAGGTCTTATGCAACATATATTCAACAACACAATGGAATGCAGAGGTAGTTTGGATTGGTGGGAGGACATAAACTATCTTGCAACCACCGAACTACCTTCTGTTGTTAACATCTACAACTAATCACAATGTTTTAGCATGGGCATCGGTTGTTTTCAGACTTGGCAATGCCTTCAAACTCCTTTACAATGTAACTAAGCCTTTGGCAAGGCCTAACACTCCTTGACACTTGTGAAAAGGCTTACATTGTATGACAATGTATGACTGCCCCATTATAATGCATGACTCTATGACTACCTCTTGCAACCATGGCATCTTTTGGATATAGTCCTTATTACAAACATGGAAAATGGCATCACAACCTTATTCATCACAAACAAAACATGAACAAGTAGAATCTCCTTGGTGGCCCTGCACCATACTCCAAAGGTGGAAAAGAACTCAAGTCTCTTAAGGAAGTAGATCAACAATAGTAGTACCATGTGTGATGATGTCCTCTTCACTCATCCAAGTGGCATCTTCAGTAGGTAGGCCACTCCATTTGACAAGGTACTACTTGTAAGTTTTCCTTCTAGTCTTCTTCAAGACCTTGGTTTCCAAGATGCATTCCAATTTCAATGGTTGGCTGGGAGGTAGATCCTTTATCCAATTTGCATCTTCTTGGGATGCATTAAGACTTGCAACATTATCACCCTTGTATGGAAACAAGTCAGCAACTTTGAAGATAAGAGAAATTGCCAAGCCTTGAGGAAGTTAAATCTCATAGGCATTGGACCCAAACTTGTGCACAATCTAACATGGACCTATCTTCTTCATGAGGAGTTTAGTTGGTTGCCCCTTTGGAAGTCTCTCCTTCTTCAAATGTGCCATGACCAAATCCCCAACCTTATATTGCACATCTCTTCTTCTCTCATTGGCTTTCTCCTTGTACTTCTTATTGTTCCTTTGAAGAGTTTCACTTACATTATCATGGATGTCCTTCATAGCCAATGCAAAGTCTTCACCTTGAGCACTCTTCCTCTCCAATCCATGGAGATCTCTCAATTCAAGAATACCTCTTGGGTGAACACCATAGACAATCTCAAATGGACTCCTTCCTATGCTTCTATTGGTGGATTCATTATAAGCAAATTTAGCTTGATGGATGATCATATCCCATGCCTCTCCATGCTGCTTTGTAATACATCTAAGGAGATTTCCCAAAGACCTATTCACTACCTCAGCTTGGCAATTAGTCTAAGGGTGATAGTTTGAAGTGAATGATAACTGAGTGCCCAACTTCTTCCACAAAGTACGCCAAAAGTGGCCGACAAACTTTGGATCCCTATCAGTCACAATGTTAAGAGGCAAACCATGGATTCTAACTATTTCTTTGAAGAACAAACTAGCAATGCGTGAAGCATCAGTAGTGCATTTACATGACAAGAAATGAGCCATCTTACTGAATCTATACACCACAACAAATATTCTATCGAAACCTCTTTGAGTCCTAGGAAGACCCAAGACA
Organism: Cunninghamia lanceolata; assembly: GCA_027924645.1. NCBI lineage: Eukaryota > Viridiplantae > Streptophyta > Pinopsida > Cupressales > Cupressaceae > Cunninghamia > Cunninghamia lanceolata. The sequence continues at coordinate 3,038,124 of BSBN01000984.1, forward strand.
AAATCCATGCTAATACTTTCCCATGGCCTATTAGGAATAGGAAGTGACTAATATAGACCAACATTAGATGAAGTACCTTTTCCTCTTTGATAAACACTACAACATTCAATAAATTTTCTGATGTCTAATTGCATTTTAGGCCAAAAATAAAACATTTTCACCTAATCCAATGTTTTGTCCAACCCAAAGTAACCTCCTAGTCCACCACAATGTTTTTCCTTTATGATGTACTCCCTCATGGAACACCTAGGAACACATAATTGGCTTCCTTTGAACAACAACCCCTGCTGCAATAAAAACTCAAAAAAAACAGACTGATAAGAGTCTGAAAACTATGAACAAAATTCATATATCTCCTTGAAATCTTCATCATCCTGATACATATGTTTGAGAGCATCGATCCCCACACTTTGCAACTAAATTTCTTGAACCATACACACCCTTCTACTCAATGCATCTGCCACTTTATTAGCCTGCCCCTTCTTGTGTTTGATGGAAAAGGTGTATGCTTGGAGTTGTTCAACCCATTTCATATGGCTATGATTGAGTTTCTCCTATGAATTCAAAAAACTAAGTGCATGGTTGTCACTATAAACAATAAACTTTTTAGGCAAAAGATAGTGCCTCCACTTTTTCAAAGCTTGCACCATTGCATACAGCTCTAAGTTATAAGTAGAATACTTCCTCTTAGCATCATTTAATTTTTCACTAAAGAAAGAAACTAGCATGCCTTTCTAGCTTAAGATAGCCCCTATAGTAAGGTTACTAGCATCACATTCCACCACAAACAACTTGTTAAAGTCAGGCAAAACAAGAATGGGTTGTTGTGCTACTTTTTGTTTTAGAATTTCAAAAGAATCATTGGCTGCCTTTGTCCAAGAAAACTTACATTTTTGCCCCCCCTTTGATGGTATCCATAATAGGTGCACAAATATGACTAAAACCCCTTATAAACCTCCTATAAAATGTTGCCAAACCATGAAAACTTTTTACATCACCTATTGTTTTTGGAGTTGGCCATGACAAAATGGCCTCTACCTTTGTTGGATCCATCTTCAAATTGCCTTAGGAGATGACAAAACAAAGATTAGTGAGTTCTTCCTTCATGAAGAAACTCTTCTCCATGTTGATCATCAATTTCTCATCATGCAATTTCTTCAAAACTTGACCCAAATGTTGCAAATGCTCTACCTTAGTCCTGCTGAAAACAAGAATGTCATCTAGGTATACCACAACAAATTTGCCAATGAAATCCTTCAACACTTCATTCATGAGATGCATAAAAGTACTTGGGGCATTGGATAGACCAAATGGCATCACCAACCACTCATAAAGACCTTCATTTGTTTTGAATGTTGTCTTCCATTCATCCCATTGCTTTATCCTAATTTGATGATACCCACTCCTAAGATCAATCTTAGAAAAGTATCTAGCCCCTCCCAAACAGTCCATTATGTCCTCAATCCTTGGTATAGAGAACCTATATCTTATGGTGATCTTGTTAATAGCCCTAGAATCTATACACAACCTCCATTTACCATCCTTTTTAGGGGCTAGGACTGTTGGGACAACACATGGGGTAAGGCTCTTTCTTACCAATCCCTTATTATGCTTTGTTTGGCAAAGTAGATCATGGTATGAAGTTAATTTGATGGCTTATGTCCCTAATAGGTGGTAATTCATTAGGCATCTCCTCTACCATGATACCCTTATATTTCTCTAATAATTGTTGCACCTCCTTGGGAACTTCTTCCTCTCTAGGACCATGCAAATTAGGACTATTTTTAGGCTTCAAAATCAGAGCATACCCTTGGGTTCCTTCCTCGTTAAGGTTGTCTAGAAGCTCTTTACCACTCACAATCATGACACTTGACCCAACACTCTTCTCTATATTCTCATTTGGCAATGGATCCATTCTATACTTCCTACCATTCTTGGTTGTGATGAAGGAGTTAGATTTACCATCATGTTGGGATTGAACATCATATTGCCATGGATGTCTCAATAGCAAATGACAAGCATCCATGGGAATTATATCACACAAAATATTTTCCTTGTACTCCCCTATCTCAAATTCTACCCAAGATTGTTCATCAACCAAAACTTGTTGCCCCTTATTCAACCATCATACTTTATAAGGACTAACATGAGAAAGTCTTTTCAATTTTGACTTGTCTACTATTTCAATAGAAACCAAATTTTCAGTTGAGCTTGAATCAACAATTACCTTGCAAATCTTACCATAGGCCTTGCATGTTGTCCTGAACAATGTCTTCCTTTGAGGGGATTCTTGTGTTTGAGGCACCTTCAACATGGTTCTCCTCATCATCAAACTTTCTCCTTCATGGACTGGGGCTGCACTTCAAATTGGAAAGTTAATACTTTGGCAATCTTCCTCTTGGATCAACTGGTTCCTTCTCTCTCCTCCATGAGAGCTTGAGGCTTGCTTTTTAGAACATTTGAAGGCTGGATGTCCCACCTGGTTGCAATTGTAGCACCTTCTTGTGAAGACATTAGGACCTCTCCCTGGTCCACCAAATCTACCCCTTCCATTGGGTCTCCTTCCTCTAAATCCTCCTCTAAAACTTGATTCTCTACTTTGTTCTTGGGAACTAGAGTCCCCTTGACTTCTTTGGGACTGATTTTTTCCTCTAAAACTGTCACTACCTCTAAAATTTCTGCCACCTCTTCCTCTATTCTTTTGCTCACCTTTCCTCTTCAACTTCTCTTCAGTCCGCAATGCCATTTGAAAGCATTTGTTAATGGTTTTAGGGGTAAGTATACTGATTTCATCTCGGATACTAAACCTCAGACAATTTAGATACCTTGCCACTTTACCTTTTTCATCCTCCATGTATCCACAATGAAGAGAGAACTTATGAAACTCCTCAGTGTAGGTGGCCACATCCAAATCTCTTTTCTTGAGATTTTTCATCTTCTTGTAGATATGGGTGTAATTCGACCATGTAAGGGCTGCACCTTTGAGTTTAGTTTTTGCAAACTTCACCCTCTTGTTCTTAGGAACTTCTTTGTATTCAAAGTAGTTATTTAGGGCCTCAATCCACTCCATAACTTCATTAACATTCATCTTGGCACTAAACATTGGAATCCCCATCCAAACCTCTGAAGAATCTTTGCCAATTGCCTTGATGGCTTCAAGGAAATGTTTATGATCTGTAGGTACCTCTGCCTCTTCTTGATCTTCTTCTTCCTCCTAATTTTTCTTCTTCTTTATCAGAACCTTCATCTATCCTCTTCCCTATCCTCAGTGCCTTCAACTCTTCTTGGAGTGCTTGCTTGACTCCACTCTTAATCTTCTCTTCCATCTCCTTGAACTTCTTAACCACCTCAGTGGTCATCCCTTATGGAGGCATGTTGCTAGCTTCTCCTTCACTCTCCTCTACTGACATATACTGAGTCTTACACAACCACCAAAAACAAAACCTTTTATGGCTATGATACCACTATGATGTAGAGGACTTAGGATAGATTGATGATTCCACCATTTGAAAAGGTTTTCTTCTCACACTCAAAAAACCAAAGTTAAGGATCATCATGCAAAAGTGGGAATAATAGTTAGTTTCTATGAAACCAGCATGTAAAGACTTGTTTGATATTCCATAGGACCCATCCAAACCATTGGCAAAGGCTATATAAACTAGGGTTTAGTACTTCCTTCACAACCCCTTAGATTCTTTGTAGCCCTAGGAAAATGAAGAGTCAGGGATAACTTTTGATACAAGACAACAATAAATAATCTCTAACAATCTAGAGATACCCTTTTTGGTTTCCCTCAACATATGTCAATCTTGGGGTTCTTTGTTTTGGACGGTATGATCTAACCTATAATTGTCCTCCTTGTAGCTTATGCCCTAATAGGCCTATTTTGTGAAGAAACTACCCTCCACAGATTGTACAGACTATCCTAAATGATTGTGACACACCCCATATGGATCAAAAAATCATATTTGATAGGAATTTTTCCTTGACAGTCGACTGTGATCAATTTGGGCATCGTTGTTCCTCTTACACACTTAACTAGCACATGGATTTTCTAGGTCTCTTCACATAAACTTCCTCAAATCCCCTGTTCTACCCAAGAACCCTACATAATGCATTGAAACAACATCAAGGCAGTCCATTCCACTAATCTAGATGGTTTCAGATCAGTGGAATCAAGAAAAAATACATAATTTACAGTCAAAACCCTAAAGTAGGGTTTGTCAAACTAGTTTTTTGAAAGGTACAAATATCTATACAATATTAAAGCTTCAAGAACTCAAATAAGTTGTATTAGAATCTTGACTCACTGTACCAACTTGCCATCACCATGTCTTTCTATAACTCCTCTGTACAAGAACAAGGTATGACTTAGAACAGAGAAATACACAGAAAAATAGGCACAAAACTGAGATTTCTTATTGATTTCTCTTCCAAACTTTGTTCTACAATGTTCCCCCTTCTATGCAAGGTCTTATACAACATTTATTCAACCACACAACTAAATGGGGAGGTAGTTTGGATTAGTGGGAGGACATAAACTATCCTGCAACCACCGAACTACCTTCTATTGTTAACATCTACAACTAATCACAATGTTTTAGCATGGGCATCAGTTGTTTTCAGACTTGGCAATGCCTTCAAACACCTTTACAATGTAACTAAACCTTTGACAAGGCCTAACACTCCTTGAGACATGCAAAAAGGCTTACAATATATGACAATGTATGACTACCCCATTACAATGCATGACTCTATGACTGCCTCTTGCAAACATGGCATCTTTTGGACATAGTCCTTATTACAAACATGGAAAATGGCATCACAACGTTATTCATCAAAAACAAAACATGAAAAAGTAGAATCTCCTTGGTGTCCCTGCACCAGAAGTTAGTCAATAGAATAATTCATATTTCTTTGGGTGTACTATGTAAAGGGTGGGGACCCTTGTTTTCCCATTTTATGTTTATCAAAATCAAATCATATGAAGAATACACTTAACTTAAAATTGAGAAGAAGATTTCTTTTTATTTTTTAATAAAATTATTAGAGATACCTAAAACTAACATTATACACTTTAAACAAATTAAGAATCTGAAAAAATTATCGAAACAAGTTTGTAAAAGTAAATAATTTTAATATGAATGAAAATTTTGTTTAAATTATCATGGGTATTAAGGTTAAAAATTAGTCAATAGAATAATTCATATTTTTAGAAATTGGGAGCTATTATCTAATAAAGCTCTATAGATGCCTTCCAACTAATATTTCTTATTAATGTTCCTTGAATTACACTATCATAAAAAGTGTGATCAATTAAAATAAATTTTATAAAAGTTATCAACAAATAATGTAAATTAATGTTGTTTTTGTTGTGTAGTTTTTAGTGTTATTTATTAGCTATTTCTGTATTGCCTCTTAGCTCTTTCTACCCTATAAGGGCCTTGCCTAATATGTAAAGGGTTGGGATCCTTGTTTTCCTATTTTATCTTATCAAAAATAAATCATATGAAAAATATACTTAACCTGAAACTGAGAAGAAGATAATTTTAATTTTATAATAAAATTTTAGAGATACCTGAAATTAACAATATACACTTTATATAAATGGTGAGTGGTGGGAAGGAAGAGCAAGTGGGAAAGGTTTTTTGAAAAATGGTAATGGAAGAAGCGAAGGGAAGGTGGTAGCAGGTACATGCAAGGTGGAAGGTATGAAGTTGGTCTTTGGTGGTCTTGTTGATGGTAGCCTGATTGTTGGTGACAATGTAGTGGGCGGAGAAGGTTTTGATGAGGGCCCAACTGACATTATTTCCTCTAGCACTTTTGTGGGTTGTCCTGCCTCCTTGGAAGTAGATATTAGACCTCTAGACCCTAGTGGTACTTTGGGGGTGGTGTCTCCCAAGGAACCTAAGGAGGATGATCCCAAGAAAGCCATTTGAAGGTGGACTTCTCAAACCCATGGATATCACATTTTGGGTCGTAGCCTAAAGGGAAAAGTTTAGCCCCGCCTCTTTTCTGCTCCTTCAAACTAGGTTTAGGTAAGTTCTCTTTATTGGTTCCTGATAGTGTGGTGGAAAATGACATTTCTCATATGGATCTATCATTGGTGGGTAAATTTTTGGGTCCCAGACTTAATATTGAAATTGTGAGATCTTGGGCTTGCCAAAAATGGGCCTTGAAAGGGCAAGTAGACATTGCATCTTTTTAAAAGGGGTTCTTCTCCTTTTCATTCTTGTGTGAAGAAGATCTAATTAACACCTTGGCTAGGGGCCCACAAGTTATCAAGAACTCAATGCTAGCTTTGCGAAGGTGGGAACCCAGTTTTCATGCCCTGAAAACCACCTTCAACATTGCCCCTATTTGGGTTAGATTCCCATGTCTACCTATGGAGTTCTAGGATGAACAAGTCTTTAAGGGCCTAGCTAGTACTTTTGGCAGCCTGCTTATGGTTGTTCCTGTCACTATCTCTCAGAAGAGGCTAGTTTATGATAGGGTTTGTGTGTTGGTGAACCAAACTATGAATCTACCTTCTTCCATTAAGATCAACTCTAAACTTGGTATAAGGGAGTACACTATAGAGTTTGAATCAATTCCTTTTGCATGTTTTCTCTGCAAAAAGATAGGCCATTGGACAAAAAACTACCCCTCTAAGAAAGGTAGATCTAACCAAAAGGTTTTGAAAGAGAAGAAAGAAAATGATAAGGGTGAAACCCATTTCCAAAAAGAGGAAGCCTCTAAGAAGGGGCCTCAAGCTAAAGTTATAGTTCAAGAGCAGTTGGTGATTATCCTGTTTGTCCCCAAGAATGAAGAACTACTAGTTCTAGAGAAGGGATCTTTGAAGTGTGCCCTAATCATCTCTAATAATGTAGAACCCAGGTAAGAGGATCTAGTCTCTACACCGGGATCCCCGAAGGGTGCTGGGTTTAGTTCTAATAATTATATCCCACTTACTCCCAAGGGAGAAGATGAGTTCCCTTGCTCTTCCAAGCAACTCGTGTAGTTTTCCAAGGATAACTCGATGGAAGAAGTGCCCTTTGTAGAGGTCAAGGGAAGAAAGAAGAAAAAATGAGCTACCCCACCCCTTAGTGGTGTAGCAACTAGGAGCTCTTCCAAGGCTAATGTTGGAATGGAAAAGAGGAGACCAGGGAGACCTTTAGCAAGTGCTATTAGAGAAAGAGATAGTAAAAAGAAGATAGCAAGAGGGATGCAAAAAACCCTTATGGACCTATGCTATAGGAGTACAAACTATAGTTTATCATGAAGATCCTTTCCTGGAATATTAGGGGGTTAAATAACAGTCATAAACATGATCTCCTATCTAACCTAATCTAGGATCTCAAGCTGGATATTTTTCTTATTCAAGAAACCTAGATGCAGACTGACAAACTACACCTTATCAAGAACAAATTCTTTGTTAATTGTGGCCTTCAAGGCTATAACTCTGAGGGAGCCTTTGGTGGGGTAGCCACTCTATGGAACCCTAAAATTGTCTCTGGTTAACTAATTTTGGTGGACTCTAACTAGGTCGTTACCAAATTTGTTCATAAAAAAATGACACTGCCTAGGTTATCTCTAACATCTATGCCCCCAATAATAAGAATGAAGAATGAACCCTGACTCTAAATGACTTCTCATGGGAGACTTTAATTTAGCGCTCAGAGATGATGAGAAAAAGAGTGGCTCTTAGGCACCCCTAGACTCCAGAATGGACCTAATAGACTTTGTTAATGATGAAGCTTTGCTAGATCTAGACCTAAAGGGAGCCAAGTTCACCTGGTCTAACCAAAGAACTAGGGAAAATCTCATACAAATTAGATTGGATAGAGCCCTCATCTCCATGAACATGCTTGACTCCTACTCCTGTGAATTATCTACCCTCACCAGGCTAGGGTCTCATCACTTCCTGATTGTTCTCTCTGTAGACAAAAGGGGCAAGTGGAAGAAATTCCCCTTTAGATTTGAAAAGATGTGGTTGCATCACCCAGAGTTCAAGGAAAAAATCATAGAATGGTGAAACATTGAGGTGGAAGGCATGGCCATGTACAGGTTAGCAAAGAAACTATAGAATGTCAAGTGTAATGTGTAAAAATGGAATAGATCTTCCTTCAGTCAAATCTTTAAGGAGAAGGAGATTGTGAAAGGTGAGTTGAATAGGATTTAGAGAGAAATCCAAAATGATGGTATGACTCAAGAAACCAGGGAGGTAGAGATTGACCTCCTCAATTCCCTCCATAAGATTGTTTCAAAAGAGGAAGACTTTTGGAAACAAAGATCTAGAGCTATCTGGCTGAAAAGTGGAGATCGTAACTCTAAATTTTTCCACTTGACTACCATGAAGAATAGAGCAGCTAACAGAATCAAGAATATTTCTTCAAAGGGTAGGATTATCTTAGATGAAGTGGAAATTCAGAAGGAAGCTAAGCTTTTCTTTCCTCTCTTCTAAATGTTGAAGGACCTCTGGATCATAAAATGGAAAACACTTTGCTTCAGGTTATTCACAATGTGATGGATGGCAATGACAACAAGATGATGACCAAAATCCCCTCAAAGGATGAAATCAAAGCTTCTATCTTCTCCTTTGAAGGTAACAAGGCTCTTGGGCCTGATGGTTTTCCCCATTTCTTCTTCCAAACCTTTTGGGAGATTGTAGCCAAAGACACTTTCAATGCTACTAAAGAATTTTTTGGAAGCAAAAGGTTGCTTAAAGAACTTAGCTCCACTTTTCTCATGCTTATCCCAAAGAAGGCTGGAGCCAACTCCTTTGTTAATTATCACCCCATCAGTCTGTACAATTCAATTTTCAAGATCATTTCAAAAGTTATGGCTTGCAGACTCCAAGTCCTTCTCTCGTGTGTAATTTCAATGCAGCAGAGTGGGTTTGTACCGGGCAGACAAATCTGATGCAGGGACTTCCGGAGGTCATAACTCTTGACTCAGATGTGGGTTTTCTACGAAATTTTACAGGTGGATATGTCATGAGGTGGCCAGTGGTTTACCAACCCACCCTAGTTGGTTGGACCTCATCTTGGCACTTTTTGAGGGCTTGAAACTTTCATCTTGGCCCTCAAAATGGCAAATTAGTGTTTTTTTCTAATTTTTTAAAAGTTACTTTTTTTAATAACTCATGTTTCAAATTTAGGATATTAGTTGGTTTTTTGTCCTACCTTAGCTTTATGAGTTTTTTAGGAAAAAACTGGATTCTCAAGATATGATTCTAAAATTACCTAAAATGGCAAAATCTGACAATTGTCGAAATCTGCCAAAAAAGGTAATTTTTTGATTTTTTTGTTTTCTTGGATATAAGGGAGTTTTCTCTCATTATAGCAGCAGAGTTGATGAATAGAAGTTTTTTTATGTTCTAGCTTCCAAATCTTTGTCTATCATATGTTTAATGGCACAATTCTATTAAGTGTATGTTGTGTGCTGCATCATCTGGTATCAGAGCAGGAAGATGACTGGGAGAGGAAGAGGAAGAGGCGGTCTTTCCTAGATGCATAGAGAAATGTAAAATCTGCAAAGGCAAATAGAAGAACTTACAACACGGATGGAAAACCAAAGACTGGGTAGAGGAGGAGATGAATCTGCTGAAGAGATAGGTCAAGGAGGTGCAAATCAAGATACAGAACATGAAGAAGAAGAATTAGAAGGCATGAGTTTTGAAGAGAGGATGATTAGGGCCTTAGAAGGGAAAAATGAAGGGATCAAGGTAGACATTTTAGATTATATAGGTAGTCTTATACCAAAGGAGTTGATAGACTGGTTAAATGACACGAGAAATTTTTTTGAATGGAAATCCATGACAGAGGAGAAGAAGGTAAAATTTGCATGCACCAAATTAAAGGGTCATGCAATGATTTGGTGGGATCATCTTCAAAAGGAATGAACAAGGAGAGGCAAGGATAAGATCAGGACATGGAATAAAATGGAGAAGAAGTTGAGAGAAAAATTTTTGCCCATAGATTATGTGCAAACCCTTTTTCGTAGGTTTCAAAATTTAAAGTAGAACCTCTCTTCTATGCAAGATTATACAAATGAGTTTTATACACTGTCTAATACATATAGAGCATCAAGAAACTGATGAACAAATGGCTGCTAGATATGTGAATGGCCTGAAATTTTCTATTCAAGATGAATTGAGCATGCATTGACTCAACAGTATGGAAGAGGCTTACCAATTGGCTCTAAAGGCTGAAGAAAAATAAAACAGATAGTACCATCAGTGAAATAGAGGAGGAAGAAGGGGTACATCAACCCCATTATGAGGAGGTTTGAATTATGGTAGGGGAGAGTCATCCCATGGATTGGAAAAACAAGTAGACACTTGACAAGATCCTCCGAATCAAGAACGAGGAAGGGGATTTCAAAGAGGTAGAGGTTATGGTAGCGGTAGAGGATGGGAAAACTAGAGAAGGCCTTTCACTTGTTTCAGATGTGGAGAAGAAGGTCATAGGGCATTTGAATGCTCAAATTATAACATGCAAGAAAGAAATCAAGGAGGACAACCTAGGGTAAACATGATTCAAATGCAGCATGAAGTAGAATGGATAGAACTAGAGGTTCCACCAGATGTGGGAGAAAGTCTCATGATGAGAAGAGCAATGGTGATTCCAGAGAAGGAGAAAACACAAGCCAAAAGCTCTAATGGTTCATGGCTTCGCACCAATATCTTCAAAACCAGATGCACTTCAGGTGGCAAGGTATGTCAAGTTATTGTTGATGGAGGTAGTTGTGAAAATATGGTTTCTAAAGAAATGGTAGAAAAATTAAATTTACACTATGAAAAGCATCCTCATTCATATCGCATTGCATGGTTTAAAAAGGGAAATGAAGTCACTGTTGATAAAAAAATGCCTAATTAAGTTTAGCATAGGGAAGATCTATCAGGATGAGATATGGTGTGATGTTGTCCCAATGGATGCCTGTCATGTGTTACTGGGAAGGGCATGGCAGTATGATAGAAAAGTTATGCATGATGGAGAGAAGAACACATACACCTTTTGGAAAGATGGCTCTAAGGTGATTTTATTGTCTCTCAAGGATGAAGGAAAAGGTGAGACCATGTTGTCTGAAAGGGATCTTGTTAAAGAAATGAAGGTGACTGGGTGTTGCTATGCATTAGTAGTGAAAAAAGGTGAAGAGGAAGACATTTCAGTTCCCCCAGAAGTAGCAGAGCTATTGAAAGAATTTGTTGATGTTTTACCCAATTAATTGCCTGATGGTCTACCACCAAAGAGAGATATCCAGCATCATATTGATTTGATTCCAAGAGCAACTCTACCCAACCAAGCAACTTATAGGATGAATCCAACACAACATGCAAAGATGATTAAGCAAGTAACAAAACTCATAAGTAAAGGTGTGGTGAGAGAGAGCATGAGCCCATGTGCTGTACCTGCATTATTAACCCCAAAAAAAGATGGAACATGGAGGATGTGCACTAATAGCAGAGCAATTAATAAGATTACCATCAAGTATCGGTTTCCTATACCTCATATGGAAGACATGATGGATGTCCTTACAGGGGCCAAATATTTCAGCAAGATCAACCTATGAAGTGGCTACGACTAAATCCGGATTCGAGAAGGGGATGAGTGGAAGACAGCCTTAAAGATTGGAGACAGATTATATGAGTGGATGGTTATGCCATTCGGGTTATCAAATGCACCTAGCACATTTATGAGATTGATGAACACTATACTACGCCCTTACATTGGTAAGTTTGTGTTAGTTTTTATTTGATGATATTTTAGTATTTAGTAACAGCAAAGAAGAGCACCTACAACACTTGAGGATCATCTTTGGTGTGTTAAGGAAGGAGTTCAAGCTCTATGCCAATTTGAAAAAGTGTAGGTTCATGTAGGACAGTTTGGTTTTTTTAGGCTTTGTCATTTCTAAAGATGGTGTCAAAATGGATCTAGAAAAGGTCAGGGCAATTCTAGAATGGCCTAGTCTAAGCAGCATCATAGAGGTAAAAAGTTTTCATGGCTTGGCCACTTTCTATCAAAATTTCATCCGAAATTTCAGTAGTATTGTAGCTCCTATAACATATTGCACTAAAGGAAGGGAGTTTGTATGGACCAAGGATGCTGAGGAGAGATTTAAGTACTTGAAGCAAAAGGTAACAGAAGCACCTATACTTGCATTACCAAATTTTGATAAGGTATTTGAAGTAGAATGTGATGCCTCCCATGTGGGAATAGGTGCTGTGCTTAGCCAAGCTGGAAAACGTATAGCTTTCTTTAGTGAAAAGTTGAATGAAGTGAGAAAGAATTATTCTACTTATGATTTGGAATTTTATGCAATTGTTCAAGTGTTGAGGCATTGGAGACATTATCTAGTTCCCCAGGAGTTTGTATTGTTTACAGATCATATTGTACTGAGATACTTGAACACACAGAAAAAGTTGAATAGTAGGCATGCCAAGTGGGTCTCTTTCTTGCAGGGTTACAACTTTGTGTTGAAGCATAAGTCTAGAAAACAAAATCAGGTTGCAGATGCGTTAAGTAGGTGTGTTGTACTTTTGACCACAATAGAAACTGAGGTGATTGGTTTTGATGCCATCAAAAATTTGTATGAGTCTAATGATGATTTTTGGGAGATTGTGTAACAATTGAAGGCAACAGTATATGGTAACTTGGATTACTTTAGGGGTGAATATTTTATGCAAGATGGGTATCTATTTAAAGGAAAACAACTATGCATACTAGTTGGCTCTATGAGGGAAAACATTATCAGAGAATTTCATAGTAGTGGGTTGGCTAGATATTTTGGCAAGGACAAGACAATAGCCTTGATAGAAGATAAATATTACTGGCCAAAGATGAAAAGGGATATAACTAAGTATGTAACAAGGTGTAGAATCTGCCAAGTGGCTAAGGGACATTCACAAAATATAGGATTGTATATGCCTTTACCAGTACCAGCTGCACCATGGATAGATTTGAGCATGGACTTTGTGTTGGGACTTCTACATACTCAACGAGGTAATGACTCCATTTTTGTAGTTGTTGATAGGTTCTCCAAGATGGTTCATTTTATTACCTGTAAGAAAACTAATGATGCAACAAGGGTAGCAGAGTTATTTTTTTCACAAGTTGTTGGACTAGATGGTGTTCCAAAGACTATTACCTCTGATAGGGATACCAAATTGCTCAGTCATTTCTGGAGGACTTTATGGAAGAAGATGGGGACCAAGTTACAGTTTAGTAGTGCCTATCATCCTCAAACAGATGGGCAAATAGAGGTAGTTAATCAGAGTCTGGGAAATTTGTTGAGGTGTATTGTTGGAGAAAAGCCAAAACAATGGGATTTGGCATTACCCCAAGCCAAATTTGCCTATAATAGTTCTGTTAATAGAACAACGGGAAAGTCCCCTTTCTAGATTGTGTATGGCAAGAATCCTCAAGGTGTTCTAGATTTGGTATAGCTACCAATGAAAGATAGGGTCAGTGATGATGGGGTTGACTCTATCATTTTGGTTTAGGAGAACATTCACTCGCTGGTTATGAATAACAAGGAGGGCTTTCTTCTTAAGATTGACCTAATGAAAACTTATGATAGAGTTGACTGGAATTTTCTTACCAGTGTTTTGAGAAAGTTTGTTTTCAATGAGAACTCCCTTCAGCTTCTCCAACAACTTTTCCTTTCTCCTAAGTTCTCTATCCTGGTCAATGGATCTCCTTTAGGCTTTTCTGTTAGCTCTAGAGGGTTGAGACAAGGGGATCCTATCTTGCCTTTCTTGTTTGTCATCATGGTGGAAGTCCTAGGAAGAAATATCTAGAAAGAGGTTCTTCAAGGGAGTTTCAAAGGTCTTTGTCCTTCCTTGCTTGGACCCTCCTATTCTCACCAACAATTTGTTGATGATACTATAATTATGGTTGAAGCCTCTGTCAAGGAAGCTCACACGATGAGGAGTATTCTACTTAAATATGAAGAGGCTTCAGGTCAGAAAATTAGTCTGCCTAAGAGCTCAATTTTTTTCTTCAATACCTTAGAACCCAGGCAGCTAAAGATAGCTCACATTTTGTAATGCAAAGTTGAGTCCCTTCCTTCCATATATCTCAGGTTACCTTGTTTTGAGAAAATAATCCATGACTCTTTCTAGCAAAGTATGGTTGACAAATTTCATTCCAAACTAGTAGGCTGGAAAGGACCAACTCTAAGCTAGGCGGGAAAAATTCATTTGATCAAAGCTTCACTCTAAACTCTCTCAGTTTACTCTATGTCCCTATTTAAAATTCTTGCCAAAATCAGAGAAAGAATTAAACAAATCCAAAAAAGATTTATCTGGTCTGGAACTAAGGAGAAGAAGAGAATCTCATTAGTGGCATGGGATTTGGTCTGCAAGCCTAAAATCTTTAGGATTCTTGGTCTAAGAAAACTCAAGGAATTCAACTCTGCTCTCCTGGTAGCCAATGTCTGGTGTATGATGTCAGAAAAGAAAGAATGGATGGAAATTGTTGACAATAAATACCGGTAGGGTTACAATAACTTCAGGGAAGCGTTGGACAATCCTTCTTTGCCTAAAGGATATAAAATATGGAAAAATATCTCTCAGTCTAGGGAAATTATTAGAAAAGGTTCTTTATGGAGGATTGGAGATGGTAGGAAGATGTACTTTTGGAAGGATCAGTGGTTTGGGGAATCCCCTCTCAGCAAGTACGAATAGGCACACCATTTTGAAGACACTTGCACTACCACTTGTGGCTCAAAGATCAAGGATTACATTATTGAAGGTCGATGGAAGAACTGGTAGGCCACCTCCTCGGTCGAAAAAGAAGACCAACTCATCTGGTAGGCCACCTCCTCAGGGCAATACTCAATGGTGTTAGGGTTCAAAGAACTTACTCCTACTATGAAGGATCCTCCCTTTTGGGCTAGATTGTGGGATGACAAACTTATTCCTAAAATCAATATTTTCTTTTGGTTGTTGGCTTAAGACAGGGTGCTTACATGTGATAACCTGTGTAATAGGGGCTTCTTCCTTGTCAATATATGCCCCTTATGCCTCAAGAGTTTTGAAGACTCCTTCCATCTGGTCCTCTCCTACCCCTTTTCTCTTGAGCTCTAGAACAAGATTCTTTCCTTATGGACTCTTAGCTGGACCTTCCCTAACTCCACCAAGAATCCAGTCTCTCAATGGATTTGCCCTGTCTCTAACCCTTCCCTTATATTCCTCTAGTCCCTGAGTATCCCTCTCATTGCTTGGGGCCTCTTGAAGGAAAGGAAGAATAGAGTCTTCAGAGACACCATCTTAACTCCTGACAATTTGTTTTATAAAGTGGTCAGGAGCATCAATGAGAATTACAAAGCCAGGATTGAAGAACAACTCTCTCATGATAAAAGAATAGAGGTTTCACAAATGGAGAGGAACATATCCAAGAACTAGGACATCACTAAAGATATATCTATACCCTTTTAAAAAATGAAACACTCTAGAGGGAAAGTGATGTGGAATTTTCCTCCAGAAGGATGGATCAAAATCAACTTTGATGGGGTGACAAAAGGTAATCTAAGTGATAAGAGATAATCATGGTAGGTTCATAGTGGTTGTGGCACTCCCTCTGGGTACATAGACAATCCACTATGCCGAAGCTATGGCTGCCTATCATTCTATTGCTCTGGTGCATGCTAAGGGTCATAGAAAAGTCTGGGTGGAGGGTGAGTCTAACAACGTCATCAATTGGCTTAAGAGCACCACTAAACCGGACTGGTCTATTGCGACCTTGATCGAAGATGTTATCATGTTGTTGGGAACTTTTGAGCCTACCCATATATCTCACATTTATTGTGAGGGGAACAAGGTGGCTGATGTTTTTACCAACCTAGGGGTTATAAACCATTCAAAGCTCATATGAGAGGAATTTAATTTAATCCCAAGCAATGTTAAAGAGTTGATTAATAATGATTGCTCCCATGGTACAAAACTTGAGATTCTCTAAAGAGATCATCATGATCTCAAAGGGTTTGCAGGCCTCTCCTATCCTGATTATTTGTCTCACATGGATTATGGGTTGGAAAAACAACAACTCTGCTTTGCTTTTCCTCATTCTTATCTTCACTTTTGTTTGCAGAGACTGTGGTTTCTTCCAGTGTCTGAATTCCAGCATCGAAGGAGATATAAATAGGGTTGAACTATCTTTGTGTCTGGAGTATCCTAGAGGATGGAGGGTTCACTTCATTTATGGAAAATCTCCATTGAGCTGACCCTAATGTGACTACTCTATTCATCCAAGGTTACAAGAACAACAAGGTTATGGCATATGGGTGGGAATTGGAAATTTCTGAAGACCTTATTGCCATGGTGACGAACCCTTTAACTAGAGGGAAGAAATTCTTCCGTGAGAGGAAACAGAGCAAGGAATCCCTTAATAGCTTCTTCAAAGGCAATGAAAGGGAAAAGTTGGTTAAGTTTCAGACTGGTGGGTATAGTTGTCTTTCCATCAAACCCATCTGGACAGAGGTAGCTGAATTAATTATGAGATATGTAACTCTGGACGAGAGGTATGTGGCCATCTACAGTTATCACTTTAACTTTCTCAATCACTTTAGACTAGGTATGTTGATTTCTTTTCCCTTCTACCTATTTTCATCTCTAGAGTTTGGTTTAGAAGAAAATAGAAAAAACACTAAACTCCCAGTTCTGGATGAGAGCCTCATTTTACATATCATGGAGCACATGAAGAATAACACTCCCCAAAAAGGGACAAAACAAAAACATAGTTCTAAGAAGAAGGGTCGAGTGGTGTCGAGTGAAGAGGATATTGATTTTGAGGATGAGGAGTAGAATATGGATGATGAAGAAGAGGATAGTGAGGTAGAGTCCTCTAGAAAGAAGAGAAAAACTTAGAAGAGGGAAGTTTCCATCTCTTGGTCTGAAGTATTTAATATGGGTGATGAATTTGACACCTCTGTCAAGGAGATTATAGACAAAAAGGCTATGCCTCAAAAGAGGAAAACCCCCACTCCTATGAAGAAAGGTAAAAAACCCATGGAGAAAAATATTGTTGATGAGGGATTTGTTCAGAGTATCGGTGGTTCTTCTTAGAAAAAGGGAAATAGGGATAATTTGTTTGAGAAGGTTCTAGATGAGGGAATTGTTCAAGGTGCTAGTTGTTCTTCCTAGAAACAAGGGACCGAGCTGAAGCAGGGGAATAGGATGAAGTTGTCTGAGAAGGTTTATGAAAGGGCAAAGGAAACATAGGGCAAGACCACACATATCCCTAAACCTTGTGCAAGCCTCAAATTTCTTAAAATCAATGATCATTTGAATAACCTCCCTAAGGATTTTGACGATTTGTTGGCCCAAGCGAGAAACAGAGATTAGGTTGAGGAGGTGTTTGAATTAGTGAAGAATGCTATTAATTCATAGCACAAAATGACTAAGTGGTTATTCCTAGAAATTAATAGGATCAACATCAAGCTCCAACTGATGCAGGAAAGCTTGGGGAGTGGTATCAACACTACAGTTGAGTAGGACACCCTTATCTTTACAAACTGGGATGCCATTCCTAAAATGGAGGAAATGGACCTTGAACTAAACAGGATGAGAGAATAATTTAACACTAGGGTCTAGTTCCTAGAGGAGAAAATCATAGAGGTGAAAAACAACTTAGATAAAATCATGAACATCAGTAAACTTACCATTTAGAACAATCTCAACAGGATGAGAGTGCTGACTGAGAAGCTCAAGGAGCTTAGAAAAGAGCAGTTCAAGGATATCAATGCTAAGGACATCATGAATGTTGAGCATTTGGGTATTCAGGATAAGGGTGATCAAACTAAAAATACTGGTAAATAGGTGGCAATTGAGGACACAGGTGGACCTTTGACACGCACTATGGGAGAAACAAAAAGTAGTTTGAAGTCGAAAATAAAGAGCTGATGGACTTTACCAAAATGCATGAGGCATTTTATGAACAAGAATTAGAAGTAGCCGAGGCTCTCGAGAAGATGAACTAGTTTAGTTTTATCTGTTCTCTTTTTTGTCTACTCTTTCTATGCTTATGTTGTTTTGGTAGCTTATAGTTGGATGTCGGTAGGCTTACTACTTTTTGTATGCTTCATTTTGTAAAGGGTTTTGGGGTCCCCTTTCAAAACCTGTTTGACCTTGTTAATAAAAAACAATATACACTTTATACAAATTAATAATATTTAAAATTATTTATAAAATAAATAATATTTAAAGGAGTATTTGCAAACTTGTGTTTTAAGTTAAATGTTTTGACAGACTACAAAAAAGTACCTCCTACTTGTCAATTTTAAAATACAAATTACTTCCAAAATAGTATTAGAATTATTAAAGTTATATGAGCAATTAAATTGCAAAAACAAATTATTTATCTTATATATTGTTTTTTAATTTTAATTAATAGATATAGATTTTTATATATTTTATTAAAAATATAAATAATATAAATTTGGTGAGGAAAAACTCAAAATTTACTTAGGGACTATTACCAATAGAATTAGATTGAATATTTTGGTCAAACATATTGGGAAAAGGGTTCTTCTTTAGGGAGAGTGACCATGATTTATGTTAATAAAATAAACTCTATAGAATTTATCACATTACTATATGAAAATGTCTTCAAAATTTGAATTGACAAAAAAAAATTATAATTCTTTTTAGAAAAATAAATGTTAAAATATTTGTGTGTACACATCAGAACATATGGTGAAATTATCACATATTGTGTATGATGATCAAAATTTTAAAAGAGATCTTTGAAACATGTAAAAATAAGTAATTTTAAGAGGAATGATATGAGTCTAAAAATTAAAAATAAGTGGGATCAAGTCTTGTTGAGTGCAAGGCCCAACACCTTAAGGGATGAGATTAAGATCATGTTTGAGCTACTTTGGTAAAATGGATATCCCGCTACCCTTTACTTTTAGCTATACCCTTTAGTCCTTGAGTCTTAGTTGAAGAGATATTATCAACTTAGACCCACACTCTTAAATTGGATTATAAAAACAATTCAAATTTGGCATAAAACCCTAAAAAAATAAAAATCAATTAATAGAACAATTCCCATGATATATTACAACTATTACGGTAATATCCTAAATTTTAATTTGTTGAGATCTCATTTAAATATTTTACATTATAATTATTTTTAATAAATTTATACCTTCTAAATATGTTTATTTAGAACTGTCTATTATTTGATATATTTTATATAAAAAATGTATATTATTATAATTATTTTAATTATTTGTTTATAATTGTCTATTATTCTATGTATATTATGCTTGACTAGGGAGTATCATCCATAAAGCTATATAAATAGGTTCAATTTTCTTTGTTATTAGTATTAATGATAAATATCATTAATACAAATAAAATTCATTTAAAAGGAGATTTTGAAAAACGAGCTTCTGAATACTAAGTTAAAAGCTAATTTTATTTGGAACTATTTTTTTAAAAATATATATTAAATTTCTTTTAAATTTCTAGTTGTAAATTTGATTTTATTTGTCATTTATTATTTTTATTATTATTATTTATATTTTGGTTAGTCTATATATTTTTTTAAGTATAAATAATTTTGTAAAAAATAATTTTGATTAAAAATTATGATTTATAAAGTTACAGCCAAATATTTTATAAATATATTTTAAACAAGTTTTTCAAGGGAGTAAGGACATGACTTGTATTAAAAGAGGTAAAATGCATAAGGTGTGATGCCTCCCATGCTATGATTATGGTACATAGACATAATGTTATGGATACATTGACATATGTTGTACTCACACTGATGACATTCCTGATGTTGATTATGTTAGTTCATATGATAGTCAGTATGGGATCTTGATGATCATTTTTTATGACACTGATAACTTATATGCTATGACATTATCTTGCATTCTAGGCAATTATGATGTTGATCTTACCGCAATTGTTGTATGTTAGAATTGATTATCATGATGATTATTATGTTGTTATTATGATTATGGAATAACCCATGGATGCTATATGATGATGAGGATATGTTTATGTTTTATGTACATGTCATATTGATCTCTACATGATGTGTTTTTATGATGACGGATGAAGTTGTGTTCCTCACTTGTGAGGCCCACATGATGTCTTGATCCCCATCATTGTCTGTATTGTTTTTCTATGAGGTGAGTATGTATATGTATGCTTCATCTTTGTGATGCAAGTTGCAAGTACCGGGGATCAACTCCACCTAAATTGATAGGTCTAAGCATGCCTTGAACCCAATGGATAAGTTGTTTCAGAGATAGCATAGGGTTCCACACCCTATGTCAACATCCTTGATGAGGATGCGTGTCATGTCCAGTTCAACCTGTCAGTTTTGTCAGTTGTTAGTTAGTGTTGCTTGAGGTTTTGTTTTTTACCCTAGTTAGTGGTTAGGTGATTATGCTGGCATCTGGTTTTATTTAATTTATTTTTTTGGATAAATGCCTTTGGTTAATTTGGGCATTAAAAATAAATACTAGAAGGTATACCTTTATAAATAGATAAATATACATAAATATCTATATAAATAAATTATAATTAATGTGTAGTCTGATGTTAAATTTATAATAATTAATAATTTGGTTTGCATAAATATGGGGGTAAATGAGTTACCCATTTTCATGAGTTAATTTCAATTGATTAATTTGTAATTATTTTAACTATAGTTTTAATAAATTTAATTGGTGGGAGTTGGTTGATTTTTCCCGTATAGCGGTTGCTCAGGAAATGTTTTTGTTTGGGGGTCTTATAAGGATTGCAATCTATTGGGGGATTTTGGGCCTTGTTGGGAATTAAGGTGTCTCAACCTTGGTAATTCCTTACATTATTTATGTTTGTATTTATTATTTAATTGCCTATGTTGTAAATATTTGTAAATTCCATAATGTCATATTGTGGGATGTGGCACGGTGATGTGTCAATCCTACATGGAATATGGCACCTTGTAATTTCATCCTCACATGAGGAGATACACGTACCACTTTGTTGTAGGAGCATTTTACCATGTGTCAGCATCTTTCATGTTGTGTAAGGGAATGTTTGACTAAAATAGTTATGGCTGATTCCTATGATGAATCTGTGACATATAAGAGTCAGAAATAGAAGCATGTAAGATAGGTGAAGACATGTGTCATGAATCATCTTTGAAAAAGGCATATTTGGGCACCTCAAAGTGGACTATGACATGTTGTAAGAAAATATGTTATTTATAGCCTGTGTATGACAGATTCTCTTACAGCTCAAAGTTGTAACTGCTATGGCAGATTCTATGATGGTCGTAAGTGTCGTAAGAGCATCTATCATAGCCCATTTTGGAAATAGGTGAGCTTTTTGAGATGGGAGTTATGGACAAGTGTCAAGAAGATTCTTCAATGTTGACCAAGTGTCCTTAGGCATGGGTTTTAGTCCATGAAGCCAAGTTGGATGCCCATCCCAAGATAGGTCTAATATTAACTTGTATTTTCTATATAAACAAGTACTTGTAGATGGAGTTTGTGTTGCAAGTATGGGCCTAACTGGTGTTGTCATTGATGTCAACATACTCCTGTTATGTATTAATGATAAGGTTGGATGAGTTGTGTGCTAAGGATATTGAGAAAATTAGTCTCGATCAGGATCAGTGAAGAACAGTGATGACATAAGGAAAAAGTCCAAGACAATATGAGGATTAGAAGATACGGTTCAAAGGGTTTGTAGATATGTGTCTTAAAATGTTCCAGTTGAGATTTCAGAGGTCCGTATGAAGATTTGAAGAAGTTATGGCAGTTTAAGTGGAACCAGTTCTGGCAGATGTTTAGTGATGATAGAGTGATACAGATAGGTCCGGTGCGATCCAGAAATACATTCTTCAGTTCTGCGGATTTTTGGAAGTGTTGGGGAAGTCTGTGTGGTGTGTCAACTCGATTGGTTCATGGTTTGAAGGTCCGGAAGTATCTATTCCTTTGTGACAGTAATGGCAAACTGTGTTCTTGAGGTTCCAGATGAAGGAGAGAAGGGTTTCAGTAAGTAGAGGAAGTGCAAATGTTCTTGGTGTTTCAAGCAAGCTTGTGGAGGTCCTTGGATCATGCTCAGTTCATGTTTATGGTCCGCATTAGAATTGGAGTCCCAGAAATGAAGAATAACTTCTGGATGATGATGTTCTTTCTGTGACTGGCTGACAGGATGAATTATACATCTTACGGATGTTCTTGTGTACATGTACCAACCTAGATGTTTGTTCCTAAGTTGATGTCATGTATAAATAAGGGATTGCAAAGTCATTTAAAAGTATGATTTGTGGAGATGAGTGTGTGGTAGCAAGGAGAAGAGCGAAAGGTAGAGCAGAAGGTTTGGGCTTAAATGGAACTGACTCAAGCATGGTGAAGATGCTATTTTCTAGTTCAAGTATGTGATACTTTTTCTTTTGTAGACAGTGTGTCTCTTGTAGCCAGTGAGCCTCTTGTGAGCAGTGTGCTTGGGCAGTGAGCCCTAATTGGCATGTGCCATTTTGTTCTTTCTATTCTTCTAACAGAGAATACAATCTTGGGTTAATCACCCCGTGGTTTTTCCCTTAACTGGGTTTTCCATGCCAAAATATTGGTGTCTCTTGTGTTGATGTGTTTCTGCTCTTGATTAAATACATCAAATTTCATGTTTGATTTATTGTTATATTGCCAAGTGAATATAAGTGTTGAAAGTAAAGAAAGTTTTGGACAACTAATTCACCCCCCCTCTCAATTATCTGCTCTAAGTCTAACAATTGGTATCAGAGCCAAGTTCCTCTAAAAGGAACTTAACCACTTGAGGAGATCCAGGATGTCATCCTACAAGAAGGATAGTCCAAAGTTTGATGGAACTAACTTTACTCTTTGGAAAGATCGCATGAAATGTCACTTGCAGTGTATGGGATTTGCATACTGGTCTATGGTTACAAAAGCTTATGTACCTCCACATGGTGGTCCGACAACCCTAAATGAAATCACAGATGCTGAAAATAATCTGTAGACCAAAGAGGCTCTTTTAAGTGCATTATCTGACTCAGAACTCTCAAATGTTATTGATCTACCAATTGCCTTTGAGATCTGGAATAAACTGGAACTTTTGTATGAAGGAGACCAGTTTGTTAAATGTGCAAGGTTACAGAGTCTAAAAGGGAAATTTGAAAAACTGAAGATGAGAGATGATGAAAATATTACCTCTTTTATGCCAAGAGTGAAAAAGCTGGTTGGTGGAATTAGAAATGCAGGTGGAATTCTGAGTGAAGATGAGATCGTTGGCAAAGTTCTCAGATCCCTTCTTAATTCTTACAAAATCAAGGCTTTTGCAATTGAAGAATTCAGAGCTCATACAACAGTCACAAAAGACCAATTGGTTGGTAAGTTGGCTACTTTTGAAATGGCCAAGTTTGGAGATGATCCTCTAAAGACTGAATCTACATTCAAAGCCAGTGCCTCTGTAAAAGGGAAACAAAGGTTTGCTCCAGGGGAAAATTCTTCAAGGAACCCATCATGGTATGAAAAAGCAAGAAAAGACTTGGATGAAGAAGAAGCTGAAACTGCTCATCTTGAAGCCTTTATTGCAAAGAGACTGCCAAGAGGATCCAGTGAGTATGAAGGAAAATTACTTTTTAAGTGTTTTAACTGTAATAAAATTGGTCATTTTGCCTCAAGATGTCTAGAAAGATTTTCAAGACCAAATCCTAATAGACCAAGGTTTCAAAAGAATTGTTACTATGTTCATGAAGAAGATTATAATGAAGGAGTAATAGATGATGAATCAGAGATAGGAAACAAATCCAGTAATGAATGGGTGTTTATTGCCATCAAAGAAGAGGAACCAATACCCTCTGTATCTGTCAGTCTTAAAGTTGAAGAAAGAGTTCTAGCTACCCAAGTTGAAACAAAGGATGATTGGGTCATTGACAGTGGATGCTCTCACCATATGATAGGTGACAAGAATAAGTTCTTAAAATTGGAAAAATATGAAGGAGGAATTGTAAAGTTTGGAGATAATTCTGCTGGCAGGATTAGATCTAGAGGAACTATTTCTCTTGATGAAAAGAACAAAACTGGTAATGTACTATATGTTGAAGGATTAAAGCATAATCTTCTCAGTGTTGGACAACTGGTGGACAAAGGCTATGATCTTAGATTCAGAAATAGAAAATGCAAGATCTTTGAAAGCTCCAGAATAGAGATTGCATCCGGTACTCAAACTAAAGGTAATATCTTGGTTGGTACTGGTAAAAGTTGCTTATTTGCTCAAATTGATCAGAGTTGGTTATGGCATAGGAGGATGTGTCATGTGAATTTTGATAATATTATCAAGATAAGCAATACTCAGGCTGTAAGAGATCTTCCAAAATTAGTGAAACCTACTAATAGCTTGTGCAAAGAATGTCAGTTGGGCAAATTAAGTAGAGTCACTTTCAAAAGTAAGGAATTGTCTTCTACTGGACTGTTGGACTTAGTTCATACTGATCTTTGTGGTCCGGCAAGAGTTAGAAGTGTCTAAGGTGATAGATACTTCATGTTGCTAATTGATGACTACTCCTGGATGATGTGGGTAACCTTTCTGAAAGAAAAATTAGAAGCACTTGAGAAATTCAAAATATTCAAGGTGATGGTGGAGAATGAAACTAGATTAAAATTGAAATGTCTGAGGTCTGATAGAGGTGGAGAATTCACATCCAGTGAGTTCATAGACTTCTGTGAGAAACATGGAATAAAGAGACAGTTGTTTGCCCCTAGAACTCCACAATAGAATGGAGTAGTTGAGAGAAAGAACCAGACCATCCAGGAAGCATCTAGGACCATGATGATGGAAGAAAATGTTCCTCAAATCTATTGGAGAGAAGTTGTCAGCACTGCAGTCTACACTCTCAATCGAGTTCAAATTAGAAATAATACCGGTAAAACTCCTTATGAACTTTGGTTTGGCATTACTCCCACTGTGAGATATTTTGGTAGCAAATTCAAAATGTCCAAGCCTCTTCTAAGAAACCAAGTCAAGTTGATCCGGTAAGTCAGGAAGAAGAGTTATGTCTCAATGAGACTGATCAAGATTTAGAGATGCAAGAAACTCCCAAAGTTCCAAGGTATGTAACTCTAAACCAATCTGAAGATCAGATCATAGGTGACAAAAGCAAAGGAGTGCAAACAAGGAGGAGAATTGCTCAAAATTCAGATGAATATTTTCTGATTTCAAAGATTGAACCTAAGACAGTGAATGAAGCTTGCAATGATGAAAATTGGTCAAAAGCAATGGAGGAAGAACTAATGCAAATTGAGAAAAATCATACTTGGGATCTTGTTCCCAGACCCTGAAGCAAGAATATGATTGGAACCAAATGGGTCTTCTGGAACAAACTGAATAAAGTTGGTGAAGTAATCAGAAATAAAGCTAGATTGGTCTACAAGGGTTACTCTCAGATTGAAGGAGTTGATTTTGAAGAGACTTTTGCTCCGGTGGCAAGAATTGAAGTAGTCAGATTATTTCTTGCATTTGCTACCTTCAAGGATTTCAAGGTGTATCAGATGGATGTCAGATCTGCCTTCCTAAATGGTAACTTGGAAGAAGAGGTGTACATTAAGCAACCAGATGGATTTCAATTGTCTGATCATAGTGACATGGTCTACAAATTGAAAAAGGCAATATATGGACTGAAGCAAGCCCCAAGAGCTTGGTATGAAAGATTGGATAAACATCTCTTGAAGATTGGTTTCAACAAAGGTACTACTGACAGTAATTTGTATTTCAAAATTGATCATGAAAATATCGTAATTGTTGAAGTATTTGTTGATGATATCATTTTTGGAGGAAGAGATAGTTTGTGCAAAAGTTTTGCAAGTTAAATGAAAAGTGAGTTTGAGATGTCCATGCTTGGAGAAATGAATTTCTTTTTGGGTCTACAAATTACTCAAACAAAGCAAGGAGTCTTCATTTCTCAGTCAAAATATGTGAAAGAATTGTTGAGGAAATTTGGGATGGAAGACTCAAAGCTAATGAACACTCCAATGGCAACCAAATGCAAGTTGAGCAAAGATGATGACTCTCCCAAGGTTAATCAGACAAAATATAGGTCTATGATCAGAGGACTGTTGTATCTCACTCAACTAGACCAGATATTATGCAGGCTGTTAGTCTTGTTGCTAGATGCCAAGCTGATCCTAGAGAATCTCATGTTATGGCAATCAAGAGGATTTTTAGATATCTAAAGGGGACAGTTGAGTATGGGTTGTGGTATCCTAGAGATCATGATTTCTCTCTTCATGCATATACAGATGTTGATTGGGCAGGAGATATGGATGACCGGAAGAGTACCAATTGTGGAGCATTCTTTTTAGGGAAGAGATTGGTTTCTTAGTTAAGCAAGAAACAAGAAGCAATATCTCTATCCACTGTAAAAGCAGAATATATTGCTACAATAGGAAGTTGTACTCAAGTTTTGTGGATGAAACATATGTTAAGAGATATCAGAGTAGAGTATGAGGAGCCCATCACAATTTTCTGTGATAATTCAAGTGTAATAAACATATCCAAGAATCCGGTGTTACATTCAAAGACCAAACATATATCCATCAAGTTTCACTTTTTGAGAGAGCAAGTGAACAAGAATGAAGTCAAATTGGAGTTTGTGCCTTTAAAGGATCAGATTGTAGAAATCTTTACTAAACCTCTACCTAAGGACTCTTTCGAGTATCTCAGGGAGAAGTTAGGGGTTATTGCCCCTCCAGTGGTGAACTAAGGCACACTAATGTGCATCAGTCCAGTGGATTTCATAGTCACATCTTGTGGTCCGGACTGATGATGGGGAGCTACTACTCAGGGGGAGCAGCAGGCATTGTTCTGAAGTAGGGAAATTGCAAGTATGTACCCTTTGCCATTGATGTCAAAGGGGGAGAGAAGACATGTGAAAAACAAGTGGTTGCCAATCAAAGGGGGAGCAATAAAGGAAGAAAAGACATGTGAATTGTTGTTGTTTTTAGGGGGAATTGTGACGGTAAAGAATTTTTCTTGTCATGATGGTTAAAATAGTTTTTCACATCATATGTTGCCATCAATGACAAAGAGGGAGATTGTTGCAAGTATGGGCCTAACCGGTGTTGTCATTGATGTCAACATACTCTTGTTACATTAATGATAAGGTTGGATGAGTTGTGTGTTGAGGATATTGAGAAAATTAGTCTCAATCAGGATCAGTGAAGAACAGTGATGACATAAGGAAAAAGTCTAAGACAGTATGAGGATTAGAAGATGCGGTTCAAAGGGTTTGTAGATATGTGTCTTAAAATGTTCCAGTTGAGATTTTAGAGGTCCGCATGAAGATTTGAAGAAGTTATGGCAGTTTAAGTGGAACCGGTTCTGGTAGATATTCAGTGAGGACAGAGTGATACAGATAGGTCCGGTACAATCTGGAAATGCATTCTCCAGTTCTACAGATTTGAGGAAGTGTTGGGGAAGTCTGTGTGGTGTGTCAGCTTGATTGGTTCATGGTTTGAAGGTCTGGAAGTATCTATTCCTTTGTGACAGTAATGGCAGACTGTGTTCTTGAGGTTCCAGATGAAGGAGAGAAGGGTTTCAGCAAGCAGAGGAAGTGCAGATGTTCTTGGTGTTTCAGGCAAGCTTGTGGAGGTCTTTGGATCATCCTTAGTTCATGTTTATGGTCTGCATTAGAATTAGAGTCCCAAAAATGAAGAATAACTTCTGGATGATGATGTTCTTTCTGTGACTGGCTGACCGGATGAATTATACATCTTGTGGATGTTCTTGTGGACGTGTCCTAACTTAGATGTTTGTTCCTAAGTTGATGTCATGTATAAATAAGGGATTGCAAAGTCATTTCAAAGCATGATTTGTGGAGATGAGTGTGTGGTAGCAGGGAGAAGAGTGAAAGGCAGAGCAGAAGGTTTGGGCTTAAATGGAACTGGCTCAAGCATGGTGAAGATGCTATTTTCTAGTTCAAGTATGTGATACTTATTCTTTTGTAGACAGTGTGTCTCTAGTAGACAGTGAGCCTCTTGTGAGCAGTGTGCTCAGGTAGTGAACCCTAATTGGCATGTGCCATTTTGTTCTTTCTATTATTCTAACAGAGAATACAATCTTGGGTTAATCACCCCATGGTTTTCCCTTAACCAGGTTTTTCACATCAAAATCTTGGTGTCTCTTTTGTTGACGTGTTTCTGCTCTTGATTAAATACATTAAGTTTCATGTTTGATTTATTGTTATACTGCCAAGTGAATATAAGTGTTGAAAGTAAAGAAAGTTTTGGACAATTGATTCACCCCCCGTCTCAATTGTCTGCTCTAAGTCTAACTGTTTGTATCACAAGTTTACAGGTACTATTATGCTACCAGATTGACTCCAGAAACAAGTGTCAAAGACCATTGAATCTTGCATTGCAAGTGTATTGTAAACATTCTTTCAGTTTGTATCGGAGCGTGGCCAGTTTTTGTCTTAGCTGCTAGGTAGGGGGTTTTTGAGCTGATCTTAAGTTGAGTGGGAGTCTATGTAGAGTATTTTGAATTCTATTGTAGCAAGGAGGTGGCAAGCACATCTAGAAAGTTTGAAGTGGAGAAATTTAATGGCACTAATTTTGAGTCATGGAAGCTCAAGATGGAAGACATGCTTATTGACCAAGACCTTTGGGAAAGTGTTAATGGAAATAAACCAGCTGTAATGTCACAAGATGGGTGGGATATCTAGGATAGGAAGGCTAAGGGTCTCATAAGACTTAGTCTTGCTGATTCTGTGTTGTTAAATGTTCATGAGGAGAAAACTACAACCTTGCTTTGGAAGAATTTGGGAGATGTGTATCAAGCAAAATCCCTAGTTAATAAACTTTTTCTGAGAAAGTTGTATTCTCTTCGAATGGAGGATGGAGAATCCATTGCCAAGCATATGAATGGTTTTAACATGCTGGTTGCACAATTGACATCTATTAGTGTAAAGATGGAGGAGGAGGATTGATGTATGACCTTGCTTTATTCTTTGCCAGACTCATGGGATCACCTTGCCATGGCTATTAGAAGCACCACATCCACATTCAAAATGGATGAAGTGGTTTCTTCATTGTTATCCAAAGAGATGCGGAGAAAGTCTTCTGATGTAGCCAAAGAGGCTCTTGCAGTTTGTGGGAAACCCAAGGAGAAAGGGAAAAAGAAGGACAAGAAAGCTGAGAAGGGTAGATCTAAATCTCCTGGAAAGTCCAAGGCTATCTATTGGTGATGTTTTCATTGTAGCCCTGACAACCCATGCATCTAATGATGTGTGGCTGATTGACTCTGGTGCATCATTCCACATGACCTCGTATCAAGATTGGTTCAGTAAGTATGAGGAGGTTGATGATTGAAAGGTGTACTTGGGTGACAACTCTCATCTAAAGATTGTTGGTCATGGAAGAGTCTCTATCTAATTCCCTGATGGACAAGTGAAGGGGATCTTTGGGGTTATGCATATCCTAGGCTTAGCACGGAACCTACTTTCTATAAGTAGTTTGAATGATGTAGGTGTGCAGGTTGTCTTTTCGAAAGAAGGATGCAAGATGACTAGAGGAGCTATGGTGCTTGCTAAGGGTACTAGGAGAGGTACTCTATTTCAGCTGGAGGCATGCATTTCACAATGCAATAGTTCTTTTGATTTAAGGAAAAGGGTAGTAGTCACTTCATCCCCACCATCTGAATGAGCAGTTAAGAGATTTGTTGTTTCTAGTTCTGATGTTTGTAAGCATGGCTTGGAAGTTAAACTTCTTGCTGAAAGAACAATATTATGGCATAAGAGATTTGGCCACATTGGTGAGAAGGATCTATGTACCCTGAAAACAAAAAACCTCATTGAGGGGTTAGATGATTGTAATCTTGAGTACGACTTTTGCGAACATTACATTTATGGGAAATAAAACCGTGTTTAGTTTTATTCGAGTTCTCACAAGTCTTCTAGTGTGTTGGACCTTGTTCATTCTAATGTATTTGGTCATGTTAATGTTCCTTCATTATCAAAATCTATATATTTTGTATCTTTCATAGATGATTACAGTAGAAGGACATGGATTTATTTTCTCAGAAGCAAATCTAAAGTCTATAGTAAGTTTAAGGAGTTTAAGGCCTTTGCTGAAAATTAGACTGATAAAAAGATTAAGTGTTTGAGAACTAACAATGGTGGTGAGTTCTGTTCTGCATAATTTGATGAATATTGCAAGGAACTTGGGATTGAAAGACATAAGACAACTCCATACACCCCGCAGAAAAATGGAGTTGCACAAAGGATGAATAGGACACTGATGAAGATGGCTAGGAGTATGCTTAGTGGAACTAGCCTAGAATAAAAGTTTTGGGCTGAAGATGTTGCCACTGCTTGCTATCTTTTTAATAGATCTCCTACATTAGCTCTTTTTGGTAAGCCACCCATGGAGGTGTGGTCTGGTAGATAGCCTTTAGTAAGGCATCTTCATGTTTTTGGTTGTGAGGCATATGCACATGTGCTTAGGGAGAAGCAATCAAAGTTGGAAAACAAGGCTATTAAGTGTATCTTCATTGCCTATGGTGTCGGTGTCAAAGGATACAAGCTTTGGGACCCCATGGCTAAAATGTGTTGTATAGAAGAAGTGTCATCTTCAGAGAGATTACACATTCTTCCATTGTTTTACAACTAGAAGAAAAAGAAAAGAAAGAGGATGTTGTTCAGTTTCCTGCTACCCTTGAGAAGACTGAATAGAAAGATAATGTTGGACTTGATGATGATGAGAGCTCTAGCAGCTCTAAAAGCTCAGATGAAGAAGCTGAACCTCAACCTTAGCTCTTAAGGAGGTCTATACAGATAAGAAAGCAACCTGAAAGGTTTGGTTTTACATTGCTTGATTCTAGTTGTGCTTTTGCTTTGCTTACTAATAGTGATGAACCTAGAACTGTATCAGAGGCTATGGACATAAAAGATGCAGGTTCTTAGAAGGAGGCCATGGAGGATGAAATGGCTTCTTTGGAAAAGAATCAAACTTGGGACTTGGTACCTTTGCCTCCTGGATGGAAACCCGTTGGATGCAAATGGGTGTTCAAGAAGACATTTGGTGCAGATGGCAGTGTTGATAAGTATAAGGCCAGATTGGTTGCAAAGGGGTATTCACAAGTGGAGGGTATAGATTATGGGGAGATCCTCTCTCCCCTTACAAAGCTAACATCCATTCAATTCTTGTTGTCTCTTGTAGCAGCTTATGACTTAGAGGTAGAACAGATGGATGTGAAGATAGTTTTCCTTCATGGTGATTTGGAGGAAGAAATCTATATGTCACAGGCAGAGCATTACATGGTGAAAGGTAAAGAAAATTTGGTTTGCAAACTTAAGAAGTCTTTGTATGGTTTGAAATAATCCCCTAGGAGATGGTACTTGAAGTTTGATTCTTTTGTGTTGTCAATTAGTTTTATGAGATCAAAATTGGATCAATGTGTGTACTTTAAGTTTGATGGTGATCGTATTCTCATTGTTGTACTATATGTTGATGATATGTTTCTCATTGGGAAAGGTAAGAATATGATTTCTGATTCTAAATCTCAGTTGTCAGCATAGTTTGAAATGAAAGATTTAGGGGCAGCTAAGTAAGTACATTCTAGGAATGGAAATTAGAAGAGACAAAACTAGCAAAAAACTTTGGTTAAGATAGAGTAAGTATGTGAAGACCATGTTGGAAAGGTTCAGCATGGCAGATTATAGACCATTGTGTGTTCCCATTTCTTTGGGGACAAAGTTGTCTATTGAGGATTGTCCAAAATCTCCTCATGAGGTGGACAACATGAGCAGAGTACCTTATGCTAGTGTTGTTGGTAGTTTGATGTATTCTATGGTCTATACAAGACCAAACATTGCCCAAGTAGTGGGATTCCTTAGTCAATTTATGGATAATCCTGGATGAGTTCATTGGGATGCAGTTAAGCGAGTGTTTAGATATTTGAGGGGTACTTCTGAGTATTCCATATGCTATCATAGTAATGTTACAGGACCTCCACATTCTATTGATATTTATGGATTTATGGATTTAGATTGGGCAGGTGACATTGATAGTAGGAGATCCACCAGTGCCTATGTGTTTACATTGTTTGGTGGTGCTATTAGTTGGATGAGTAAGCGACAACCTATTGTTTCTTTGTCCACGATAGAAGCTAAGTATATGGAAGCAACTCATGCTTGTAAGGAAGCCATTTGGCTTAAGATATTGTATTCAGATATTGGTGTTGATGCAGGTTAGATCATGATCAGTTGTGATAGTCAGAGTGCAATTTGCCTTGCAAAGAATCCAAATTTCCATGCTAGAACAAAGCACATTGATGTTCAGTTTCACTTCGTACGAGACATGGTTGAGTATGGAAAGGTAAATTTGGAGATGGTAGATACTTTGAAGAATGTTGTAGATGCATTAATGAAACTAGTGGGCACCAATAAATTTAGATGGTGTTTGGAGTTTATGGTCCTCTTGGCCTATAGCAGTTAAATCCTATTTTTCCATTGCCTCTGACAAGGTATTTGACAAGTGGGAGAATGTTGGGAATTAAGGTGTCTCAACGTTGGTAATTCAATACATTATTTATGTTTGTATTTATTATTTAATTGCCTATGTTGAAAATATTTGTAAATTTCATATTGTCATATTGTGGGATGTGGCACGGTGATGTGTCAATCCTACATAGAATATGACAACTTGTAATTTTGTCCTCACATGAGGAGATAGGCATCCCACTTTGTGGTAGCAGCATTTTTCCATGTGTCGGTATCTTTCATGTTGTGTAAGGGAATGTTTGACCAAAACGGTTATGATGGATTCCTATGACGAATCTATGACATGTAAGAGGCAAAAATAGAAGCATGTAAGATAGGTGAAGACATGTGTCATGAAGCATCTTTGAAAAAGGCATATTTGGGTGCCCTAAGGTGGACTATGACATGTTTTAAGAGAATATGCTATTTATAGCCTATGTATGATAGATTCTCTTACATCTGTAAGTTGTAACCGCTATGACAAATTCTATGACGGTTGTAAGTGTCGTAAGAGCATCTGTCATAGCCCATTTTTGAAATAGGTGACCTCTTTGGGATGGGAGCTGTGGACAAGTGTTAGGCACATTCTACAATGTTGACCAAGTGTCCCTAGGCATGGGTTTTGGTCCATCAAGCCAAGTTGGATGCCCATCCCAAGATAGCTCCAATATTGTCTTGTATTTTCTATATAAACGGGTGCTTGGAGATGGAGTTTTTATCACAAGTTTATAGGTACTGTTATGCTACCGGATTGACTCCAGACATGAGTGTCGAAGACAATTAAATCTTGCATTGCAAGTGTATTGTAAACATTCTTTTAGGCCTAGAAATTTGGGGGGTTTTGGTAAATAGATTTCTTGCTCTTAACTAATCTCTTAAGTAACTCCATTTCACCCTTGGATCAGCAACAAACTATTCACAACAGTTGAAGAATTGCAGAACAAAGTTGATTCTTTCCTTAGTTTGAGAGGGGCAGCTCCCTCATATGATGGGGGTATATCAATTTTTTGGGGTTATAAAACAAAACAAATCAAATAACAAAAACTAATGAAGAACTGAGAAATAATATTATTGATTCAACTTCCACACATTCAAGTTGAGATACCAAAACTTGACATCATAATCTTTTCCACATGCAATGTTTAAAGGAAAGCAAATGGTTATCATTGATGAAGCATAAGAATATCAACAACAACACATAAGATTGAATTGAACACACATCCAAAACATTTCTCTATTGCTTTCTTACTTGAATAATACTATTCAAGTCCTTCATACAATGCCTTGCAAAAAAGTGGAACCCCATTTGATTGAATTACAATGTTGTACTTATAGGTGAGGTTAGTAACCACTTAAGGTAACTACCTTAACCACTTTTGTAACTACTTAGAATAACTACCTGGCTAATCCACTTAGGATAACTACATAAGCCAATGCTTTGAATAACTACCTTTTTGAAGATAAGTTAGGATTTACCTAACTTTTACAAAGTTAAATTCAAAAGGCTAACTTTAATTACAATAAGTGACATAAGTCACTTTTTCAAAATGTAACATTAAACTTGGAGCTTTCTAGTTTGAAATTTTACTAAGTTACCCTTTTCCTCCGTTTGCTTCATTTCGGTACTCACACTTCATTAGATGCTGATGACTCCTCTGGATATCTGAAGCTTAGACTCTTGTGTTTGCGCATACAAAATATGGACTGTGGAAAAAGGAGTTCTACAATAGGTGCTTTAATTAGTACAACATCTTGACACAATTTTAGAATTATATCACCAATGAGATGGAGTAGTGGGTAGCTCAACTCCGCAAATGTTTTTCCAAAATTTTGCCAGAGATCTGCATCTTGAAGCTTATGCAGATTTGTTTGCAACAACAAATTTTGTATCTTTTTGACCAACCAATGCTTTGGCTAGTGCATTCATCTTAATAAACTCATGTGCAGCAAAAGCCATACGAGACTTGATTCCATTGTCAAGCTTGGTTTCATTCACCAGATCCACAACCACGTGCAAAATGAACATGAAGTAAAGACAACCATTTTATCTTTTCCAAAAATACTCTCAAGACTTTGTAAAATACTTGAAGATGTAACAAAGTCATTAATCCAATTATTTAGACCATCAATTACTTCTTGAACATTGTCATTGCCTGAAATGATTGAACTAGTTCACATCTCTCACAATGATTTCTCTTGCAACAATCTTGGAGATAATCTAGGATGCAATATGACAATCTTGACACATAGTCAAAGGTTCTTGACAACTCTGATAATGCTATTGCTAGCATCTCATTATGGTGGCAGGGGAGATTCTCCTTTTACATCATTTAGTACATGCCTTGCATTTGGAAAATATCTTGCTTCCCTAATCTACCTAGACAATTTGTTAAGATTTGCATAGATCTATCTTGCATCACATTCCCTTAATGCTATGGCTTTCATTCCACTATGCACTTCAAGATACTACAATCCCATGTCTAAGAATTTCAATGATTAGTTTGGTCATGTCCATAGGCTACTAAGTTGGGTTTGCCTTCTTTGAGGTTTAAAATCAATCATGATTTTCTAGTATGTAATAACTCCATGCGAAGGCATATATTTGAGCCAGACATTTAAACATTCTGTACTTATCCTACACTCTCACAATTTGCATTCATATTCATCAGAAGAGTCTCACACCTTTTGAACAAATCCATTTTATCCAAGTTCTGCAATCTTTGCATTTCTTGTGACCATATTTATTTATAATGCCTTGTCTATTTTCTTTATTTTATGTATGCATGTCCATCAAAGTATTGCACTATTTAAAGTA
This sequence comes from Cunninghamia lanceolata, assembly GCA_027924645.1. Taxonomy (NCBI): domain Eukaryota; kingdom Viridiplantae; phylum Streptophyta; class Pinopsida; order Cupressales; family Cupressaceae; genus Cunninghamia; species Cunninghamia lanceolata. Next base: position 3,073,428 of record BSBN01000984.1, read on the forward strand.
TTTCTTGGAGCATTTTCAACTCTTCATCATGATTTTCAGGTAATGAAAACCATTCACTTTGCTCTCCTTTTCATCGGTATGTGAAAAACTCTTGATAACACATATGAAGTCATTCTCATTACCCAATGGTACAAGTGAATTTTTCCTTCATTGGTGCTTGAAGCCAGTTTTGAAACTTCCTACGCTGGTTGATAATAGTTTCTAAATGATCTTTGATATAATAAGTATCCCCTAAGAACAAAGCCTTGTCGGTGTTTGAAGCAAACATCACAACCTTTAGGTAATTTAAATAGGTTTTCAAACCTATGAAATATTTCGATCAAAGGAAATAATTAAATTCATAAAGGAGGCATGAGCTGCAAGTATGTTGGTAAATGTTATGGGATAACCATTTGACACATTTGAAGATGAATGTCAAACAATTTTGGCACCTTTGTGCTCTTGTTCTATAGGCACATCTACCAGTAAATTCCTAACTATAACAACTAACAATAATTCTCGTCCCTTTATGCTGAGAAGGAGTCGACAAACATTGTGAATTTATCTTTACACCTGCAAATGTATTTCCTTGAAAGATTCAAACTAGTTTAATAAATACCGTATATGAATATCCTTGTGAGTTAATTTTCTTGAAATTTTCTAAAGTCTTTTCAATCAACTTGTTCCTGTGTGAATCCTGTAGTAAGTGCATTCCATGAGACCAAATTTCTTCGAGAGTCTATAAAATTGTTTCAATGCCTTGGAATTTGTATACATGTCTCCTAGAGCATTTGACAAAAACCATCTTTATATTATGATTGAAAAATTTCAGTGCCTTTTCAACAAAATCCTTTTAGTGTATCATGTAATCATTGCATTCGATGAGAGTCTACTCTTTTGAGGCATTATGTCAAAAAGTTTGGATAGATTGTCTATGCTTCCTAATTTTGCACCATAGCATTTCAAAATATAATATCTAATAATCTTCTATGGCATGGGGAAAATGCTCACGAAAGTTGTGGGGTTTCAACCTTGCACTTACTAAGTGCATTTGCTTGAAAGTTTCTAAAGATTCTTTAATGAATCATTTTATGTAGGTCTTACGACTGTGGTAGTTTATAGGACTCATTTCTTTGAAGCATTTTGTAAAATATTAAATATGCATTAGGTATGCTTCCAAATTTTGTATACAAGTCTACGAGGGTATTTGCAAGTATTGAAAACATTGAAACTTCATGCCATAAAGCTGGCAACACAAGTAGTTATAATAACTACCCTATTAACTTCCAATCAGATTCCTTAAAACTTCATTTAACTAGCTTTAAATCTGATGTAGCTTAGGAAAATGGGATATATATCTGAAATAGTTGCATCATCGGTACTCCAAGTAACTCTGACAAGCCTTATCGATAGGAAGCGAAACTTTTGAAACTTATTGAATGAGTTGTTGATAATAAAATTCCCTTTTTTGGTGGTAAAAATTCAATATATTATTTAAAAATCAGCAAGTTGAAAATGAGACCAACAACAAGCTCTTACTGGGGACAAGGACCTTGAGCACATAGAATGAACTAAGAATCTTTGAAAATGACTAGTGCCTTATCCATTGGGCTATACAGTTAGGAGATAACACATTGTGCAAGGAGAGCAAGGAGATTCAAGCGAGATAAAAACAAGAGAAACACCAAAGACAAGACAAATGACAAAAACTAAATAACAAATGAAACAAGACAGACACAACAAAAACTCTTAATTAACCTATGCACATTGTAGGTGACTCCTACCTCAAATCTTCTTCAGGATGATCATGTAAAACCATTAACGAGTTGAGAAAAATAGGCACCTATTCAGAAAAGAATTGTGCATAGATGAGGTACCTGTGGATTTAGTAGATATTTTAGGATGATGAGAAAAATGAAATACATGAAATGTGAGAACTCCTTGAATAGTGCATCGAACAATCATTTCTCATTATAAATTTATGAGTCGTTTTGATTCATATTGGTATTGACCCATGTAGGGTTGATCATTCCTTCAGGTATCTTGTTGGGTGTACCAACTTTCTCTATCTGAAGATCTTTTTGATAGTTTGAACTAAAGAAAATTGTACCATGAACCAAGCATCCTTCATGTGAAGTAAGGAGTGAAGAAAACTTGATATCTTGTGACTAATCATTTTTATGAAGAATATCCTCCTTTATCATTGAATCATCACATGCAAAAGAAAATTCCTCCTTGTTTACGATTACTAGTTTAGGATCTTCTTTATCAAAGGGTTGGACATGAGGAATAGAAAGTGATGAATCTACATTATGCACTTTATCCTCCAGAAAGTCTTCTTGTATTATTAGTGAAGAAATAATATTTTCCTCTCTTGGAAGTAGTGAATGAGAAGTTAAAACATGAAGCTCTTCATCAAGCCTTTGAATACTAGTCTCCTTATGATATTCTTGCATATTTGGAGTGGAAGCACTTAATGCTTCATCTTAAGTAGTACCTTCAGTTTCAATGGTTGAGTATTCTTCTTCAACAAATGGTAAAGGAGAAATGACAACATCTTCTCTACAAAGAGAATCATCATCAGGGGTATTAAGACACCAATTTAGAATGAAAACCTCATGAGAGAGCTCTTGGATAATTCTTTCTTCATCATTCTCCTCTTGTTCATGCTGCATGCATGTCAAGAGAATACCTTGCAACTCGTCTTCGTGATCTTTGTTCATACTTTGGTCTGAAATTTCTTGTACACTCTCTTGAACATTAATCATGTCAGAAATCTTTCTCAGAGGTTGTAGTTGTGGAACCAGAGAAATTTGTCATGAGAGGAGTGACATTCTTCAAAGCGACTAAGAACATGTCATCATCTAGATAGATTTCTTCTTCATTATTGCATGTTTCCATACAATCTTCTTCTTCCGTCTCCATCATTTCTTCTTTTTCTTTTTGCTTTAGTGGAGATGTCCCATTATGAGGAAATGTAATAACTTGGTTTTCTCTAGTACGTGCATGTTCTAATGAGCCTCTTTTAAACACTTCCTTCAATATAGGTTCATTTGTAGGAAAAAGCTTTGTCTCTTCATTGCTGTCCTCATCAGCATAGGTTCTTTTATCTTCTGGTGCGTGAATCTCCTTTGATAGGGCCTTATGATAACGAGCAATAAAATGAGTCTCCTTCCCATCTTTTTCTTCAATCTTTCCCAATATTTGAAGCAAAGAATGATGAACCTTATTAGTAGCAAGTTGCATGCCACCATAGAAACTCTTCAAAAACTCTACTTGCTTGGGATCATCAAGAACTTGATTTTGCTAAGTAGAGGATGCAGAAAAAGGATAATCTTCATCATCACTATCACTGTCTGAGTCAGAAAAAGTACAATTTAAGCATCTAGGTTATTTGATACCAAACTATCTTTTAGGATTCTTCTTTCAGATAGTCACCAACTTCTTTTTTGGGAAGATACTTGTATATTCTTGAGCAATCAAAAGGCACAAATGCTTCAGCTCATAGTCCCCAGTAGATACACCAAAGATATGTTCATCAATAGATTTCTTGCTATTAATTAATCTTCTTCAATAACTCCATTTCACCCTTGGATTAGCAACAAACTATTCACAACAGTTGAAGAATCGCGGAACAATGTCGATTCTTCTCTACATTTGAGAGGGGAAGCTCCCTCCTATGATGGAGGTATATGGATTTTTTGGGGTTATAAGAACAAAACAAATCAAATAACAAAAACTAATGAAGAAATGAGAAATAATATTATCAATTCAAGTTCCACACATTCAAGTCTAGATTCTAAAAATTGACATGATAATCTTTTCCACATGCAACGTTTAAAGGAAAACAAATGGTTATCATTGATGAAACATACAAATATCAACAACAACACATAAGATTGAATCAAACATAGATCTAAAACATTTCTCTATTTCTTCCTTACTTAAATAATACTATTCAAGTCCTTCATCCAATGCCTTGCGAAAAAGTGGAACCCCCTTTGATTGAATTACAATGTTGTATTTATAGGTGAGGTTAGTAACCACTTAAGGTGACTACCTTAACCACTTCTGTAACTACTTAGAATAACTACCTAGCTAATCCACCTAGGATAACTACCTAAGCCAATGCTTTGAATAACTACCTTTTTGAAGATAAGTTAGGATTTACCTAACTTTTACAAAGTTAAATTCGAAAAGATAACTTTAATTACAACAAGTGACATAAGTCACTTTTTCAAAAGGTAACATTAAACTTGGAGCTTTCTAGTTGTAAATTTTACTAATTTACCCTTTTCCTCCTTTTGGTCCATTTTAGTAGTCACACTTCATTAGATGGTGATGACTCCTCTAGATATCTGAAGCTTAGACTCTTGTATTTGCACATACAAAATATGGATTGTCAAAAAATGAGTTCGATAGGAGGTGCTTTAATTAGGACAACATCTTGACACAATTTTAGAATTATATCACCAATGTGATGGAGTAGTTGGTAGCTCAACTCCTCAAATGTTTTTCCAAAATTTTGCCAAAGATCTCCATCTTGAAGCTTGTGCAGATTTTTTTGCAACAACGAATTCCATATCTTTTTGACCAACCAATGCTTTGGCTAGTGCATTCATCTTAATAAACTCTTGTGCAGCAAAAGCCATCCAGGACTTGATTCCATTGTCAAGCTTGGTTTCATTCACTAGATCCACAACCGCGTGCAAAAGGGACATGAAGTAAAGACAACCATTTTATCTTTTCCAACAATACTCTCAAGACTTTGCAAAATACTTGAAGATGTAACAAAGTAATTAGTTGAATTATTTACACCATCAATTACTTCTTGAACATTGTCCTTACTTGAAATGATTAAACTAGTTCACATCTCACACAATGATTTCTCTTGCAACAATCTTGGAGATAATCTAGGATGCAATATGACAATCTTGACACATACTCTAAGGTTCTTGACAACTCTGATAATGCTATTGCTAGCATCTCATTATGGTGGCAGGGGAGATTATCCTTTTACATCATTCAGTACATGCCTTGCATCTTGGATATATCCTGCTTCCCTCATCTACCTAGATAATTTATCCAACTTTGCATAGATCTCATGAGTTTGTGGGCTTGATCCAACTACACCCAGGTACCTTTTTGATTCCTCTATCTTTCATCGCATTCCATTAATGCTATGTCTTTCATTCCACTATGCATTGCATGATACTGTAATCCCATGTCTGAGCATTTCCATGATTAGTTTGGTCATGTCCAAAGGCTACCAAGCTGGGTTTGCCTTCTTTGAGGTATAAACTCAATCATCATTTTCTAGTATGTAATAACTCAATACAAAGGCATATCTTTGAGCTAGACATTTAAATGTTCTGCACTTAGCCTACACTCCTATAGTTTGCATTCACATTTACCAGAAGAGTCTCAAGCCTTTTGAACAAATCCATTTTCTCCAAGTTCTACAATCTTTGCATTTCTTGTGACCATATTTCTTTATAATGCCTTGTCTATTTTCTTTACTTTATGTATGCATGTCCATCAAAGTATCACACTATTTAAAGTATTTCTTGGAGCATTTTCAACTCTTTGCTCTCATTTTCATCGATATGTGAAAAACTCTTGATAACACATATGAAGTCATTCTCGTTACACAATGGTACAAGTGAATTTTTCCTTTATCAGTGCTTGAAGCCAGTTTTGAAACTTCTTACATTAGCCGATAATAGTTTCTAAATGATCTTTGATATAAAAGTATCCCTTGACAACAAAGCCTTGTTAGTGTTTGAAGCAAATTTCACAACCTTTCAGCAATTTAAATACATTTTGAAACCTATGAAATATTTTGATGAAAGGAAATAATTAAATTCATAATGAAATGTGGCATGAGTTGCAAGTATGTTGGTAAATTTTATGGAATAACTATTTGACACATTTAAAGATGATTGTGAAGCAATTTTGGATCCTTTGTGCTCTCGTTCTATAGGCATGCCTACCAGTACATACTTAACGATAACAACTAACAAGAATTCCCATCCCTTTATGCTAAGAAGGTGTTGACAAACATTGTGGAATTTAGCTTTACACCTGCAAATGTATTTGGTTGAAAGATTCAAACTAGTCCAATAAATATCATATATGAATATCCTTGTGAGTTGAATTTTATTGAAATTTTATAAAGTCTTTTCAACAAAATCATTTTTGTGTGAATCTTGCAGTTCGTGCATTCCATGAGGCTAGATTTCTTCGAGAGTCTCTATAGAACTATTTCAATGCCTTAGAATTTGCATACATGTCTGCTAGAGCATTTGACAAAAACCATCTTTACATAATGCTTGAAAGATTTCAGGACCTTTACAACAAAATCCATTTAGTGTATCATGCAATCATTGCATTCATTGAGAGTATACTCTTTTGAGGCATTATGTCAAAAAGTTTGGACGACTTGTTTATGCTTCCTCATTTTGCACCAAAGCATTTCAAACTATAATATCTGATAAGCTTCTATGGCACAGGGAAAATACTTATGGAAGTTGTAGAGTTCCAACCTTGCACTTACTAAGTGTATTTACTTGAAATTTTCTAAAGATTCTTCAATGAATCATTTTATGCAGGTCTTGCAACTATGGCAGTTTATAAGACTCATTTCTTTGAAGCATTCTGTCAAATGTTTCATATGTATCAGGTGTGCTTCAAAATTTTGTATAGAAGTCTACGAGGGTGTTTGCAAGTATTTAAAATGTTGAAACTTCATGCCATAAAGCTGACGACATAGGTACTCATAATAAGTACCTTATTAACTGCCAATCAGCATCTTTAAAAGTTCATTTAACTAGTTTTAAATCTGATGTAGCTTAGGAAAATGGGATCTACATTGGCACTCCAAGTAACTCTGACAAGCCTTATCGGTAGGAAGTGAAACTTTGGAAACTTGTTGAATGAGCTGTTGATAATAAAAATCCCTTCTTCGGAAGTACACAAACTTCAAAAAATTGGCAAGTTGAAAACGAGACCAACAGTTGGCTCTTACTAGGCACACGGACCTTGAGGATGTAGAATGAACTTAGAGTCTCTAGAAATGACTAGTATCTTATCCATTGGGCCTTAGACTCAGAAGATAACACATTGTACAAGGAGAGCAAGGAGATTCAAGTGAGACGAAAACAAGAGAAACAATAGAGACAAGACAAATGACAAAAACTAAACAACAACTAAAACAAGACAGACACAACAAAAACTCTTAATTAACCTATGCACATGGTAGGTAACTCCTACCTCAAAACTACTCCAAGATGATCATGTAAAACCATTAACGGGTTGAGAAAAATAGGCACCTGTTCAGAAAAGAAATGTGCACAGATGAGGTACTTATGGATTCGGTAGATATTTTAGGACGATTAGAAAAATGAAATACATGAAATGTGAGGACTCCTTGAATAGTGCACTGAACAACCATTTCTCATCATAAATTTATGAGTCCTTTTGATTCATATTGGTATTGACCCATGTAGTTTTGATCATGTCTTCAGGTATCATGTCAGGTATACCAGCTTTCTCTATCTAAAGATCTTTTTGATAGTTTGAACCAAAGAAAATTGTAGCACAAACCAGGCATCCTTCATGTGAAGTAAGGAGTGAAGAAAACTTGATATCCTGTGACTAATCTTTTTTATGAGGAATATCCTCCTTTATCATTGAATCATCGCATGCAAAAGAAAATTCCTCCTTCTTTACCATTACCAGTTTGTGATCTTCTTTATCAAAAGGGAGTACTTAATGCTTCATCTTGAGTAGTACCTTCGGTTTCAATAGTTGAGTATTCGTCTTCAACAAATGGTAAAGGAAAAATGACAACATCTTCTCTACAAAGAAAATCATCATCAGGTATATTAAGACACCAATCTAGAATGAAAACCTCATGAGAGAGGTCTTGGAGAATTCTTTCTTCATCATTCTCCTCTTGTTCATATTGCATGCATGTCAAGAGAATACCTTGCAACTCATCTTCGTGATCTTTGTTCATACTTTGGACTGAAATTTCTTCTACACTCTCTTGAACATTAATCATGTTAGAGAAATCTTTCTCAGAGGTTGTAGTTGTGGAACCAGAGCAAGTTGTCATGAGAGGAGTGACATTCTTCAAAGAGACTAATAACGTGTCATCATCTAGATATATTTATTCTTCATTATTGCATGTTTCCATACACTCTTCTTCTTCTGTCTACATCATTTCTTCTTTTTCTTTTTGCTTCAATGGAGATGTCCTCTAATAAACACTTCCTTCAATACAGGTTCATTGCAGGAAAAATCTTTGTCTCTTTATTGCTATCCTCATTAGCATAGTTTCTTATATCTTCTGGTTCATGAATCTCCTCTGATAGGGGCTTATGATCATGCGTAAGAAAATGAGTCTCCTTCCCATAGTTTTCTTCAATCTTCTACAATGTTTGAAGCAAAGAAGGATGAACTTGATTATTAGCAATTTGCATGCCACCATAGAAAATCTTCAAAAACTCTACTTGCTTGGCATCATCAAGAACTTGATTTTTTTTAGTAGAGGATGTAGAAAAAGGATAATCTTCATCATCACTGTCACTGTCTGATTTAGGAAACTACAAGATATGCATTTGGGTTCTTCGATACCAAACCATCTTTTAGGATTCTCCTTTCAGATAGAGTCCCCAACTTCTTTTATGGGGAGATACTTGTATATTCTTGAGGAATCAAAAGGCACCAACACTTCATCTCGTAGTCTCCAGTAGAGTCACCAAAAATTTCTTGGTAAACAGATTTGTTTCTCTTAAGTAATCTTCTTGAGTAACTCCATTTCGTCATTGGATTAGCAACAAACTATTCACAACAGTTGAAGAATTGCAAAACAATGTTGATTCTTCTCTTTGTTTGAGAGGGGTAGCTCCCTCATATGATGGAGGTATATGGATTTTATGGGGTTATAAGAACAAAAAAAATGGAATAACAAAATCTAATAAGGAAATGAGAAATAATATTATCGATTCAAGGTCCACAAATTCAAGTTTAGATACCAAAACTTGACATGATAATCTTTTCCACATGTAACGTTTAAGGAAAGCAAATGGTTATCATTGATAAAACATTCAAATATCAACAACAACACATAAGATTGAATTGAACACACATCCAAAACATTTCTCTATTACTTTCTTACGTAAATAATACTATTCGAGTCCTTCATACAATGCCTTGTGAAAAAGTTGAACCCCCTTTGATTGAATTACAATGTTGTATTTATAGGTGAGTTTAGTAACCACTTAAGGTAACTACCTTAACCACTTTTCGAACTACTTAGAATAACTACCTAGCTAATCCACTTAGGATAACTACCTAAGCCAATGCTTTGAATAACTACCTTTTTAAAGATAAGTTAGGATTTACCTAACTTTTATGAAGTTAAACTCAAAAGGCTAACTTTAATTACAATAAGTGACATAAGTCACTTTTTCAGAAGGTAACATTAAACTTGGAGCTTTCCAGTTGTAAATTTTACTAAGTTACCCTTTTCCTCTATTTGCTCCATTCCGTTAGTCACACTTCATTAGATGCTGATGACTCCTCTAGATATTTGAAGCTTAGACTCCTATGTTTTCGCATCCAAAATATGGATTTTGGAAAAAGGAGTTCTGCAAGAGGTGCTTTAATTAGTACAACATCTTGACACAATTTTAGAATTATATCACCAATGTGATGGAGTAGTGCGCAGCTCAACTACTCAAATGTTCTTCCAAAATTTTGCAAGAGATCTGCATCTTGAAGCTTGTGCAGATGTGTTTGCAACAACAAATTTCACATCTTTTTGACCAACCAATGCTTTGTCTAGTGCATTCATCTTAATAAACTCCTGTGTAGCAAAAGTCATCAGGGACTTGATTCCATTGTCAAGTTTGGGTTCATTCACCAAATCCACAACCATGTGCAAAAGGGACATAAAGTAAGGACAACCATTTTATATTTTCCAACAATACTCTCAAGACTTTATAAAATATTTGAAGATGTAACAAAGTCATTAGTCCAATTATTTAGACCATAAATTACTTCTTGAGCATTATCCTTGCTTGAAATGATTAAACTAGTCCACATCTCTCACAATGATTTCTCTTGCAACAATGTTGGAGATAATCTACGATGCAATATGACAATCTTGACACATACTCAAAGGTTCTTGACAACTCTGATAATGCTATTGCTAGCATCTCATTATGGTGGTAGGGGAGATTCTCCTTGTACATCATTTAGTACATGCCTTGCATCTGGAAAATATCTTGCTTCCCTCATCTACCTAGACAATTTGTACAGCTTTGCATAGATCTCATGAGTTTGTGGTTGTGATCCAACTACATATAGGCACCTTTTTTATTCCTCTATCATTCATTGCATCTGCTTAATGCTATGGCTTTCATTCCACTATGTATTTCAAGATACTGCAATCCCATGTCTAAGCATTTCTATGATTAGTTTGGTCATGTCCATAGGCTACTCAGCTAGGTTTGCCTTCTTTGAGGTATAAAATCAATCATGATTTTCTAGTATGAAATAACTCCATGTGAAGGCATATCATTAAGCCAGACATTTAAATTTTCTGTACTTAGCCTACACTTTCATAGTTTTTGTTCACATTCATCAGAAGAGTCTCAATCCTTTTGAACAAATTCATTTTATCCAAGTTCTGCAATCTTTACATTTCTTGTGACTGTATTTCGTTATAATGCTTTGTCTATTTCCTTTACTTTATGTATGCATGTCCATCAAATTATTGCACTATTAAAGTATTTCTTGGAGCATTTTCAACTCTTCATCATTATTTTTAGGTAACGAAAACCATTCAATTTGCTCTCCTTTCCATCGGTATGTGAAAAACTCCTGACAACACATATGAAGTCATTCTCATTACCCAATGGTACAAGTGAATTTTTCCTTTATCGGTGCTTGAAGCCAGTTTTGAAACTTCCTACACTAGCCAATAATAGTTTCTAAATGATCTTTGATATAATAAGTATTCCCTGACAACAAAGCCTTGTCAGTGTTTGAATAAAACTTCACAACATTTTGCCAATTTAAATAGGTTTTGAAACCTATGAAATATTCTGATCAAAGGAAATAATTAAATTCATAAAGAAGTGAGGCATGAGCTGCAAGTATGTTGGTAAATGTTATGGGATAACCCTTTGACACATTTGAAGATGAATGTCAAACAATTCTGGTGCCTTTGTGGTCTCATTTTACATGCATGTCTACCAATACATTTGTAACTATAACAAGTGACAAGAATTCCCATCCCTTTATGCTAAGAAGGTATTGACAAACATTATGGAATTTAGCTTTACACATACAAATGTATTTGCTTGAAAGCCTCAAACTAGTCCAAGAAATACTGTATATGAATATCCTTGTGAGTTGAATTTTCTTGAAATTTTCTAAAGTCTTTTCAATGAACTCATGTTTGTGTCAATCCTGCAGTTCGTGCATTCCATGAGACCAGATTTGTTAGAGAGTCTCTTTAAAACTATTTCAATGCCTTGGAATTTGCATACATGTCTGCTAGAGCATTTGACAAAAACCATCTTTACCTTATGCTTGAAATATTTCAGCGCCTTTTCAACAAAATCCATTTAGTGTATCATGCAATCATTACGTTCCATGAGAGTATACTATTTTGAGACATTATGTCAAAAAGTTTGGACAACTTGTCTATGCTTCCTTATTTTGTACTAGAGCATTTCAAACTATAATACTTGATAAACTTCTATGGCACGGGGAAAATGCTCACAGAAGTTGTGGGGTTTCAACCATGCACTTACTAAGTGCATTTGCTTGAAAGTTTGTAAAGATTTCAATGAATCATTTTATGTAGGTCTTGCAACTGTGGTAGTTTATAAGACTCATTTCTTTGAAGTATTCTTTCAAATGTTTCATATGCATCAGGTATGCTTCCAAATTTTGTATACAAGTCTATGAGGGCATTTACAAGTATTTAAAATGTTGAAACTTCATGCTATAAAGATGGTGACACAAGTAGTTATAATAACTACCTTATTATCTACCAATCGGCTTCTTTAAAAGTTCATTTAACTAGTTTTATCTCTGATTTAGCTTAGGAAAATGGGATATATATCTGGAATAGTCTCATCATTAGCACTCCAAGTAACTCTGACAAGCCTTATCAATGGGAAGCCAAACTTTTGAAACTTATTGAATGAACTGTTGATAATAAAATTCCCTTCTTCGGTGGTAAAAATTTGACACAAAGTTTAAAAAATCAGCAAGTTGAAAATGAGACCAACAACTGGCTCTTACTAGGGACAAGGACCTTGAGGATGTAGAATGAACTTATAATCTCTAGAAATGACTAGTGCCTTATCCATTGGGCTATAGAGTTAGGAGATAACACATTGTGCAAGGAGAGCAACAGGATTCAAGCAAGATGAAAACAAGAGAAACAATAGAGACAAGACAAATGACAAAAACTAAACAACAATTGAAACAAGATAGACATAACGAAAACTCTTAATTAACCTATGCACATTGTAGGTAACTCCTACCTCAAAACTACTCTAGGGTGATAATGTAAAACCATTAATGGGTTGAGAAAAATAGGCACCTGTTCAGAAAAGAAATGTGCATGGACGAGGTACCTGCAGATTCAGTAGATATTTCAGAATGATGAGAAAAATGAAATACATGAAAGGTGAGGACTCCTTGAATAGTGTACCGAACAACCATTTCTCATCATAAATTTATGCGTCCTTTTGATTCATATTGGTATTGACCGCTGTAGTATTAATCATGTCTTTAAGTATCATGTCGAGCATACCAACTTTCTCTATTTGAAGATATTTTTGATATTTTGAACCAAAGAAAATTGTACCACTAACCAAGCATCCTTCATGTGAAGTAAGGAGTGAAGAAAACTTGATATCGTGTGACTAATCTTTTTTATGAAGAATATCCTCTTTTATCATTATATCATCACATTTAAAAGAAATTTCCTCCTTTACCATTACCAGTTTGGGGTCTTCTTTATCAGAGGGTTGTACATGAGGAAGAGACAATGATGAATCTACATTATGCACTTTATCCTCCTAAAAGTCTTCTTGTATCATCAGGGAAGAAATAATATTTTCCTCTCTTGGAAGTGGTGAAGGAGAAGTTAAAACATGAAGCTCTTCATCAAGCTTTTGAATACTAGTTTCCTTATGATCTTCTTACATATTTCGAGTGGGATTACTTAATGCTTTGTCTTGAGTAGTACCTTCAGTTTTAGTAGTTGAGTATTCCTCTTCAACAAATGGTAAAGGAGAAATGATAACATCTTCTCTATACAGAAAATCATCATTAGGTGTATTAAGACATCATTCTAGAATGAAAACCTCATGAGAGAGCTCTTGGAGAATTCTTTCTTCATCATTCTTGTCTTTTTCATATTGCATGCATGTCAAGAGAACACCTTGCAACTCATCTTCGTGATCTTTGTTCATACTTTGGTTTGAAATTTCTTTTACACTCTCTTGAACATTAATCATGTCACAAAAATCTTTCTTAGAGGTTGTAGTTGTGGAACCAAGCAAGTTGTCATGAGAGGAGTGACATTCTTCAAAGAGACTAAGAACATGTCATCATCTAGATAGATTTCTTCTTCATTATTGCATGTTTCCATACAATCTTCTTCTTCCATCTTCATCATTTCTTCTTTTTCTTCTTGCTTCAGTGGAGATGTCCTATTATAAGGAAATGTAATAACTTCTTCTTCTCTAGTACGTGCATGTTCTGATCAGCCTCATTTAAACACTTCCTTCAATATAGGTTCATTTGTAGCAAAAATCTTTGTCTCTTCATTGTTGTCCTCATCATCATACTTTATAGTTGAAGCTTTCAAGTTTTAAATTTTACTAACTTACCCTTTTTCTTTGTTTTCTCCATTTTGGTACTCACACTTTGTTAGATGCTAATGACTCCTCTGGATATGTCAAACTTAGACTCTTGTGTTTGCGCATACAAAATATGGATTGTAGAAAAATGAGTTCTGCAAGAAGTGCTTTAATTAGTACATCTTGACAAATTTTAGAATTATATCACCAATGTGATGGAGTAGTGGGTAGCTCAACTTGTCAAATGTTTTTTCCAGAGATCCTCATCTTGAAGCTTGTATAGATGTGTTTGCAACAATGAATTCCACATCTTTTTGACGAACCAATGCTTTGGCTAGTGCATTCATCTTAATAAACTCCTATGTAGCAAAAGCCATCCGGGACTTGATTCCATTGTCAAGCTTGGCTTCATTCACAAGATCCACAACAACATGCAAAAGGGACATGAAGTAAAGACAACCATTTTATCTTTTCCAACAATACTCTCAAAACTTTGCAAAATATTTGAAGATGTAACAAAGTCATTAGTCCACTTATTTAGATCATCAATTACTTCTTGAACATTGTCCTTGCTTGAAATGATTAAACTAGTTCACATCTCTCACAATGATTTCTCTTGCAACAATCTTGGAGATAATCTAGGATGCAATATGCCAATCTTGACACATACTCAAAGGTTCTTGACAACTTTGATAATGCTATTGCTAGCATCTCATTATGGTGGCGGGGGAGATTCTCCTTTTAAATCATTCAATACATGCCTTGCATCTGGAAAATATCTTTCCTCCCTCATCTATCTAGACAATCCATCCAACTTTGCATAGATCTCATGAGTTTGTGGGTGTGATCCAACTACACCCAGGTACCTTTTTGATTCCTCTATCTTTCATCACATTCCCTTAATGATATGTCTTTCATTCCACGATGCATTTCAAGATACTGCAATCCCATGTCTGAGCATTTCCATGATTAGTTTGGTCATGTCCATAGGATACTAAGCCGGGTTTACCTTCTTTGAGGTATAAAATTAATCATGATTTTCTTGTATGTAACAACTCCATGTGAAGGCATATCTTTGAGCCAGACATTTAAACATTCTGCACTTAGCCTATACTCTCATAGTTTGCATTCACATTCATCAAAAGAGTCTTAATTCTTTTGAACAAATCTATTTTATCCAAGTTCTGCAATCTTTGCATTTCTTGTGACAGTATTTTTTTATAATACCTTGTCTATTTTCTTTACTTTATGTATGCATGTCCATCAAAGTATTTTGTTATTTAAAGTATTTCTTGGAGCATTTTCAACTCTTCATCATGATTTTTAGGTAATGAAAACCATTCACTTTGCTCTCCTCTTCATCGATATGTGAAAAACTCTTGATAACACATATGAAGTCATTCTGATTACCCAATGGTACAAGTGAATTTTTCCTTTATCAGTGCTTGAAGCCGATTTTGAAACTTCCTACGCTGGCTAATAATAGTTTCCAAATGATCTTTGATATAATAAGTATACCCTAACAACAAATCCTTGTTGGTGTTTGAAGCAAACTTCACAACCTTTTGTCAATTTAAATAGGTTTTGAAACCTATGAAATATTACGATCAAAGGAAATAATTAAATTCATAAAGAAGTGAGGCATGAGTTGCAAGTATGTTGGTAAATGTTATGGGATAAGTATTTGACACATTTGAAGATGAATGTCAAACAATTCTAGTACCTTTATGCTCTCATTCTATAGGCACGTCGACCAGTACATTCCTAACTATAACAACTGACAAGAATTCCCGTCCCTTTATGTTGAGAAGATGTCGACAAACATTGTGGAATTTAGCTTTACACCTGCAAATGTATTTGCTTGAACACTTCAAACCAGTCCAATAAATATCATATATGAATATCCTTGTGAGTTGAATTTTCTTGAAAGTTTCTAAAGTCTTTTCAATGAACTCATTTTTGTGTGAATCTTGCAGTTCGTGTATTTCAATGCCTTGGAATTTGTAGACATGTCTGCTAGAGAATTTGACAAGAACCATCTTTACGTTATGCTTGAAATATTTCAATGCCTTTTCAACAAAATGCATTTAGTGTATCAAGCAATCATTACATTCTATGAGAGTATACTCTTTTGAGGCATTATGTCAAAAAGTTTAGATGGCTTGTCTATGCTTCCTCATTTTGCACCAAAGCATTTCAAACTATAATATCTGATAAGATTCTATGGCACAGGGAAAATGTTGGCAGAAATTGTAGGGCTTCAACGTTGCACTCACTAAATGCATTTGCTTGGAAGTTTCTAAAGATTCTTCAATGAATCATTTTATGCAGGTCTTGTGATTGTGGCAATCTATAAGACTCATTTCTTTGAAGCATTCCATCAAATGTTTCATATGCATCAACTATGCTTCCAAATTTTGTATACAAGTCTATGGGGGTGTTTACAAGTATTGAAAATGTTGAAACTTCATGCCATAAAGCCGGCAACATAGGTAGTTATAATAAATACCTTATTCCCTACCAATCGACTTCTTTAAAAGTGCATTTAACTAGTTTTAAATCTGATGTAGCTTAGTAAAATGGGATGTATATCTGAAATAGTCTCATCATTCGCACTCCAAGTAACTCTAACAAGCCTTATCAGTAGGAAGTGAAACTTTTGAAACTTATTGAATGAGTTGTTGACAATAAAATACCCGTCTTCAGCGGTAAAAATTTGAGACAAAGTTTAAAAATTGACAAGTTGAAAATGAGACCAACAACTAGCTCTTATTGGGGACAAGAACCTTGAGGATCCAGAATGAACTTAGAATCTCTAGAAATGACTAGTGCCTTATCCATTGGGCTATAGAGTCAGGAGATAACACATTGTGCAAGGAGAGCAAGGAGATTCAAGCAAGATGAAAACAAGAGAAACAATAGAGACAAGACAAATGAAGAAAATTAAACAACAACTAAAACAAGATAGACACAACAAAAACTCTTAATTAACCTATGCACATGGTAGGTAACTCCTACCTCAAAACTACTCCAGGATGATCATGTAAAACCATTAACGGGTTGAAAAAAATAGGCACCTATTCGGAAAAGAAATGTGTATGGATGAGGTACCTATGTATTCAATAGATATTTTATGATAATGAGAAAAATGAAATACAAAAAATGTAAGGACTCCTTGAATAATACACTGAACAACCATTTTTCATCATAAATTTATGAGTCCTTTTGATTCATATTGGTCTTGACCCATGTAGTGTTGATCATGTCTTCAGGTATCATGTTGGGCATACCAACTTTCTCTATTTGAAGATCTTTTTGATAGTTTGAACCAAATAAAATTGTACCACAAACCAGGCATCCTTCATGTGAAGTAAGGAGTGAAGAAAACTTGATATATTGTGACTAATCTTTTTTATGAAGTATATCCTCCTTTATCATTAAATCATCACATGCAAAAGAAAATTCCTCCTTCTTTACCATTACCAGTTCAGGATCTTCTTTATCAGATGGTTGGACATGAGGAAGAGAAAGTGATGAATCTACATTATGCACTTTATCCTCCTAAAAGTCTTCTTCTATCATCCATGAAGAAATAATATTTTCCTCTCTTGGAAGTGGTGAAGGAGAAGTTAAAATATGAACCTCTCCATCAAGCCTTTGAATACTGGTATCCTTATGATCTTCTTGCATATTTGGAGTTGAAGTACTTAATGCTTCATCTTGAGTAGTACCTTCAGTTTCAATAGTTGAGTATTCTTCTTCAACAAATGGTAAAGGACAAATGAGAACATCTCTACAAAGAAAATCATCATCAGGTGTACTAAGACACCAATCTAGAATGAAATCCTCATGAGAGAGCTCTTGGAGAGTTCTTTCTTCATCATTCTCCTCTTGTTCATATTGCATGCATGTCAAGAGAACACCTTGCAACTCGTCTTCATGATCTTTGTTCATACTTTGTTCTAAAATTTCTTCTACACTCTCTTGAACATTAATCATGTCAGAGAAATCTTTCTCAAAGGTTATATTTGTGGAACCAAAGCAAGTTGTCACAAGAGGAGTGACATTATTCAAAGAGACTAAGAATGTGTCATCATCTAGGTAGATTTCTTCTTCATTATTGCATGATTCCATACAATATTCTTCTTCTGTCTCCATCATTTCTTCTTTTTCTTCTTGATTCAGTGCTGATGTCCTATTATGAGGAAGTGTAATAACTTCTTCTTCTCTAGTACGTGCATCTTTCAGTGAGCCTCTTGTAAACACTTCCTTCAATACAAGTTCATTTATAGGAAAAATCTGTCTCTTCATTGTTGTCCTCATCAACATAGTTTCTTTTATCTTCTGGTGCATGAATCTCCTTTGATAGGTGCTTATGATTAGGAGCAAGAAAATGAGCCTCCTTCCCATCTTTTTCTTTAATCTTCTATTATGTTTGAAGCAAAGAAGGATGAACCTTATTAGTAACAAGTTGCATGCCACCATAGAAACTCTTCAAAAACTCTACTTGCTTGGGATCATCAAGAACTTGATTTTCATGAGTAGAGGATGCAGAAAAAGGATAATCTTCATCATCACTATCACTATCTAATTTGATAAACTACAAGTTATGCATCTGGGTTCTTCGATACCAAACCATCTTTCAGGATTCTTCTTTCAGATAGAGTCACCGACTTCTTTTCTGGAGAGATACTTGTATATCCTTGAGGAATCAAAAGGCACCAAGGCTTTAGCTCCTAGTCCCCAGCAGAGTAGCCAAAAATCTACTGGTAAACAGATTTGTTGCTCTTAAGTAATCTTCTTAAGTAACTTCATTTCACCCATGGATCAGAAACAAACTATTCACAATAGTTAAAGAATTGCAAAACAATGTCAATTCATCTCTACGTTTGACAGGGGCAGCTCCCTCGTATGATGGGGGTATATGGATTTTTTGGGGTTATAAGAAAAAAATAAATTGAATAATAAAAACTAATGAGGAAATGAGAAATAATATTATTGATTCAAGTTTCAAACATTCAAGTTGATATACCAAAACTTGACATGATAAACTTTTCCACTTGCAATGTTTAAAGGAAAGCAAATGGTTATCATTGATGAAACATACAAATATCAACAAAAACACATAAGATTGAATTGAACACACATCCAAAACATTTCTCTTTTTCTTTCTTACTTGAATAATACTATTTGAGTCCTTCATACAATGCATTATGAAAAAGTGGAACCCCCTTTGATTGAATTACAATGTTGTATTTATAGGTGAGATTAGTAACGACTTAAGGTAACTACCTTAACCACTTTTGTAACTACTTTAAATAACTACCTTGCTAATCCACTAAGGATAACTAGCTAAGCCAATGCTTTGAATAACTACGTTTTTGAAGATAAGTTAGGATTTATGTAACTTTTTAAAAGTTATATTCAAACGGCTAAATATAATTAGAATAAGTGACATAAGTCACTTTTTCAAAAGGTGACATTAAACTTGGAGCTTTCTAGTTGTAAATTTTGCTAAGTTACTCTTTTCCTCCATTTACTCCTTTTTGGTAGTCACACTTTGTTAGATGCTAATGACTCCTCTGAATATCTGAAGCTTAGACTCCTTTGTTTGCGCATACAAAATATGAATTGTGGAAAAATGAGTTCTGCAAGAGGTGATTTAATTCATACATCTTGACAAATTTTAGAATTATCTAACCAATGTGATGGAGTAGTGGGCATCTCAACTCCTCAAATGTTTTTCAAAAATTTTACGAGAGATCTGCATCTTGAACCTTGTGTAGATGTGTTTTCAACAATGAATTCCACATCTTTTTGACCAACCAATGCTTTGGCTAGTGCATTCACCTTATTAAAATCCTATGCAATAAAAGCCATCCAAGAATTGATTCCATTGTCAAACTTGGTTTCATTCACTAGATCCACAACCACATGCAAAAGAGACATGAAGTAAACACAACCATTTTATCTTTTCCAACAATACTCTCAAGGCTTTGCAAAATACTTGAAGATGTAACAAATTCATTAGTCTAATTATTTAGACCATCAATTACTTCTTGTACATTGTCCTTTCTTGAAATGATTAAACCAATTCACATCTCTCACAATGATTTCTCTTGCAACAATCTTGGAGATAATCTATGATGCAATATGACAATCTTGACACATACTCTAAGGTTCTTGACAACTTTGATAATTCTATTGCTAGCATCTCATTATGGTGCCAGGGGAGATTCTCTTTTACATCATTCATTCCATGCCTTCCATTTAGAAAATATCCTACTTCCCTCATCTACCTAGACAATTTGTCTAGCTTTGCATAGATCTCATGAGTTTGTGGGTGTGATCAAACTATACTTAGGTACCTTTTTGATTCATCTATCTTTCATCACATTTCCTTAATGTTATGGCTTTCATTCCACTATGCATTTCAAGATACTGCAATCCCATGTCTGAGCATTTTCATGATTAGTTTTGTCATTTCCATAGGCTACTAAGTTGGGTTTGCCTTCTTTGACGTATAAAATCAATCATGATTTTGTAGTATGTAATAACTCCATGCGAAGGTATATCTTTGAGACACACATTGAAACATTTTGCACTTACCCTACACTCTCACAGTTTGCATTCACATTCATCAGAATAGTCTCAAGCCTTTTGAACAAATCCATTTTATCCAAGTTTGGCAATCCTTGCATTTCTTGTGACCAGATTTCTTTATAATGCCTTGTCTATTTTCTTTACTTTATGTATGCATGTCTATCAAAGTATTGCATTATTTAAAGTATTTCTTGGAGTATTTTCAACTCTTCATCATGATTTTTAGGTAATGAAAACCATTCACTTTTCTCTCCTTTTCATCGGTATATGAAAAACTCTTGATAACACATATGAAGTCAATCTCATTACCCAATGGTACAAGTGAATTTGTTCTTTATCAGTGCTTGAAGCCAGTTTTGAAACTTCCTACGCTGGCCGATAATAGTTTCTAAATGATCTTTGATATAATAAGTATCCCCTAACAACAAAGCCTTGTCAGTGTTTGAAGCAAACTTTACAACCTTTCGGCAATTTAAATAGGTTTTGAAACCTATGAAATATTTTGATCAAAGGAAATAATTAAATTCATAAAGAAGTTAGGTATGAGCTACAAGTATGTTGGTAAATGTTATGGGATAACCATTTGACATGTTTGAAGATGAATGTCAAGCAATTCTGGCACCTTTGTGCTCTCTTACTACATGCACATCTACCAGTACATTCCTAACTATAACAACTAACAAGAATTCCCGTCCCTTTATGCTGAGAAGGTGTCAACAAACATTGTGGAATTTAGCTTTACACCAGCAAATGTATTTTCTTGAAAGCTTCAAACTAGTCCAATAAATACCATAAATGAATTTCCTTATGACTTGAATTTTCTTGAAAGTTTCTAAAGTCTTTTCAATGAACTCATTTTTGTGTGAATCTTGGAGTTCGTGCATTCCATGAGACCAAATTTCTTCGAGATTATAAAACTATTTCAATGCCTTAGAATTTGCATACATGTCTGCTAGAGCATTTGACAAAAACCATCTTTACATTATACTTGAAATATTTCAGTACCTTTTCAACAAAATCCATTTAGTGTATCATGCAATCATTGCGTTCCATGAGAGTATACACTTGTGAGGCATTATGTCAAAAATTTTGGATAGCTTCTCTATGCTTCATCATTTTGCACTAGAGAATTTCAAACTATAATATCTAATAAGCTTCTATGGCATTGGGAAAATGTTGGCAGAAGTTGTGGGGTTTCAACCTTGCACTTACTAAGTGCATTTGCTTAAAAGTTTCTAAAGATTCTTGAATGAATCATTTTATGTAGGTCTTGTGACTATGGTAGTTTATAAGACTCATTTCTTTGAATCATTTCGTCAAATGTTTCATATGCATCAGCTATACTTCCAAATTTTGTATACAAGTCTATAAGGGCATTTGCAAGTATTGAAAACATTGAACTTCATGCCATAAAGCTGGTGACATAGGTAGTTATAATAACTACCTTATAAACTGCCAATTGGCTTCTTTAAAAGTTCATTTAACTAGATTTAAATCTGATTTAGCTTATGAAAATGGGATATATATCTGAAATAGTTTGATCATCGGCACTCCAAGTAACTCTAACAAGCCTTATTGGTAGGAAGTGAAACTTTTGAAACTTATTGAATGAGATGTTGATAATAAAATTCCCTTCTTCGGTGGTAAAAATTTGACACAAAGTTTAAAAATCAGCAAGTTGAAAATGAGACCAACAGGGGGGAACAAGATGAAGACATAATGCTCTTTTGGATTGACACAATGAGCATTTTATATTTTCTCATAGATTTTTACAGGTATCCTAGAAGAAATTGAGGCTCAAAGGCACTCATTACGGACAAGGTTTAATTGTCACTTGTAAGTTTAAAAACACGCTTTGAGTTTGGTATTTTTTTTCCATGCTTGGATGAAAATGATGGAACTCTTGGTTATCAACAATTTTTCTTAGGACTGGAATGCTTCCTTCATTCCCTATTTTTTATGTCTTTTTGTGTTCACAAAATTTATTGTTTCATTCTTATGCATATAAATTGGTGCATCTTTGTGAGGCTTTCATTTATACATTTAGACTCTAACTTGGTGCAAGATTGAGGAATTTAACTTTACTCCAGCCAATCATTGTTGTTTCTGAGACTTCTTATCATATCAAAACTTTGTCAAGAAGTTCATGTGCTTTGGCTATGAATCCATATTTTGTTTGTATTTCTTCTAGGGCGATTTCAATTGCTACATCTAATCAAAATTTCCCTTCTATTATGATACCTTGGCGCCTTAATGATATAGTTTAGGGTGTCCTCAAGCTAGTCGGCACTACCGAGAAGGTCAACCATGCACACATAAAAAGCAACTATAGTTGAAATGCAATAGGGGTTTCTCATGTGATTGAAAGTATGTACATCTCCCATTTATTAAACATGTGTAGCTACCTTTGAGAGAATCATTGTAAAATTCTATTTTTGAGCAAACCTATAATCATTGCATTCCATGAGATAGCATCGCCTTGTGGAATTTAGTCAAATAGATGTGGGTCTTGTCTACGCTTCTGAATTTTGTGTACATGTCTACTAGAGCATTTCCACTATAATATTTGACAAAAAAATTGCCTTCGATTATGCTATGATGGATGTCCATACCCATTCCAAAGCTCCCATTTTATTGTAGGCTACACAAGAGATGCTGATGCAAGTTGTGGTGTTTGGCTATATGCCTGTCAGTTACATTTGCTTCAAGTTTCTAAGGCCTTTCTCAACAAATCTATTTTGTGCATAACTTGCTAGCACTGTGTCCCATGAGATGACATTTCTTTGAGGCATTCTATCAATAGTTCATGCTCCTTGGCTATGCTTCCACATTCCATGAGAATATAGTTCTTAGAGGCATTCTGCCAAACACTTCACACACCTCATCTATGCTTTCACATTTTTCACATCCTGCAATAAGGCATTCTATCAATCAGCTCACGTTCCTTGCCTATGAGCACTTCACACTTACATATGATGTTTGCATTTCTTGATTTTATCTAAAGCCTTTTCAACAAATCCAGTTCATGCATATCCTACAATCCTTGCTTTCCCAGATGTTAACTGATTCAATTAAATGTTCTTAATCATGTTCAATAAAATCCATTTTGTGCATATCCGGCAATCATTTCGAGCCATCAACCAATATCCCTATGAGGCATTCTATTATGCAGTTTGCAAGGTCTTCTATGAAATTCATAGGGATGGATGGCTATAATTGTTACCATTTTTGCACCATGGCTCAAAAATTGGTAGACTTGGTATATCGTTCATTTTAAGTCAAAAATTTTCAATTTATTTATGCCTTGCTTAAGCCTTTACATGTATTGATTTTATAAGGAGTTTAGTTATGATAGTACAAGGGATGCATGAGGTCTGCAGTTTAGTTGTCCAAGAGAAGAAAGGATTTTAGATCATTCATTGCATTCAAAACATTCAAGAGAGATAAGTATTTCATTCACCACAATAATTGTTCATTTACAGAGTTGAAATACATAAAAGAATAAGCACTACATTGAAAGAAATAATGACATATCAAATGTCCCACACAAGTCATGGGTATAGCTGAACATATGTAGATATAAAGAAAATACTATGCATCTAATGATAATAAAAGAGAAGTTCATAGCCATCATTGCCTTGGATGTTTTTGATCCTTGATGTTATCTTATGTCCTGCTCTTGATCCTTGACACAAACCTGCAAAAATGTGGGAAGGGTCACGTTAGAAGCTCCGGTTATGAGATCTCTATATCCTATCAGAAGAGGCATAACACTTTATTTATAATGCATTGATCAATGATCATCATCCACATGCAGGAAGGACTGAGAAAGAAACAATCATGGAACTTCATTGTTTTTTATTCTAATCTATTTGTTTCATGTGCAGGTATAGGATAAGTCATGTAGCTGATTGAAGACAAATCAGCATGTGGTGTAAAATGAGGCTCCCACAAGGGTTGAGCCCAACATGCTACTTTCTCTTAATTTCAAAAGGGATAAATGGAAAAGAAAGAATAATTATTCACAATTACATGACAAACTAAAGAAATATCAAAAGAAGTTATATGCATTGGTTTATACTTCAGGACATAGTCATGATTATAGTTCAAGTAATGAAATGGAACCATAAAGATGAACTGAACTAAAGGGACAACATTTAATGCACAGATAACTATCATCATTGCTTAAACTGTCATGGGAAAAATGACATTCATAGGTATTTCATTTCATATCTTCCATGGCATGCATTAGAGAAATTAAGAACAATAAGTACATTTCCATCATTTGAATGTCAATGGTTGCTAATGGATAATATCATGCAATTGTTCATAACTATTTGGTCACAACATAACATTAGAAATAGATATCATTTTATGCATGATTTGAGAAGACTGAAAAGTGCATAATGGAACAACCAAATGAATTAGAATATCACTTATTATGCATGAACTATTGTATATCAAATAGTGTTGATACATCAGACAAATTGGAATAACAGATGCCAAATGATCCACAAGAGAATACTCTGACAAATTGTATCTTTCTCATCTTATGATCATAGTAAGATATGTATATGCTTCTATGCCATCATGATATGCTAAAGTGGTGGGAGTGTGCAAGTCTCCTTACACATCTACAAAATATCATAAGTTTCTATGTGGACAACTGATAAAAGAAAAGTCATACTGTATGTGGTGTATGAAAAGGAACAACTAACTAACAGTCAACATGTAGCATCATGACAATTGCTCATCCAAATGATAGTGAAGAGCTACAAGAGTTAAAGAGAAAATAACATGTTCCTCAGCTCTTCCTTTTCTATTAATGAGTGTAGATGATACAATGCATAATGAAGCAATTGGAGTATGATAGAAGGAAAATAAACTAAGCCAACATCACATATATATGCTACAGATTACATGATCATTTTAGGTATGTGCATTTATAAATGGTGTTATCCTCAGAAGGTGAAAAGACATAATGAAAAGAGCAGTTATGTTTCATCATGACAGCAGTATGAGAAACCCCAATGTGCATATACCTCAATAGTATCAGGTAATTGTATCGGATTAGAGAAGAAGGAGAGTTAAGATCATTGAAGTGATGGAACCATAAATGCATATTCATCATAGTATGCCATATGTTTGCCAAAATGAGTGTTTTTTGCCTTAGTAACAGCAAAGTAGTGATACAGAATTGAAAATATATGCATCTGAGATATAAAGTTGTGCACAGAAAGAACCCATTTCTCTTCTTGAATGTTTTAGAACTATACAAATTCATACACTACCAGATGGGGTTGCAGGTTAAGTGAAAAATATAGAGGTATTGTGCCAGTCATGGCCCCATGGCCACTGAAATTAGTGTATATCAAAAGGAGCAACTTAGAGTCTCATGGAAGTCTATACCCATGGACTCATGATCACAAATGTATTGCTATAGGTAAATCCCAAAAAAGGTGTGGCAGGAGGAGTCTTCATGATCCAGACTTCATCTTTCAAAAGTTTCATTTCCATATCATATGGGCCAAACTTTGTCACAGAGAATAGAAGATTTTATGTTCAAGATTAAATAAGTGTTTTCTAGTTACACAGGTAACAACAATATCTCCATTATTTTATGTAAATGAAGTTATAGAGGTAATAACCTACAAACATTGGGAAGGATAGAAAAATCATTGTTTGTCTTTGAAATAGTCAGAAGGATATTTTCATTAGTAGTTGTTACAATGGGAGGAATAGCATACGACTAGAATAAAGTTTTTGTTTTCCTCATATATCTTCAAACAGTGCCTTGTAAAACATAGAAAGAGAAAATGAAATTAAAGGGCAGAACTATCAAATGCACTATAAGTAGATGAAACATTAGAGATATCATGAAAGTGATAGAGGAGACATGAGGAATGTAAATGAATCTCATTTAGTATAACCATCTTAGGGTTTCATGTTCAAAAATTCTAAAAAGTGAGAATATCCCCAGCCACGACTTTCCTAAATGAAAGCTTCAGATACAAACTACTAGAAAGTTGTGGCCTATGGAAAGAAAAGGCTTAGTTTTGCATAGCATCTTTTGGGGATTTTTATGTGAAAGGAGGTAAGTATTGTCATTACACAGTGATACAGAAATGCATAGAGCTAGATGTAGGGAGGCACTTTTCACTATGGGTTTCAAGTTATGGAGATTTAACCAGATGCAGTTTATATAACTTGAAATTTATAGATGTTTTCTTTTACAATAGTGATAAGGAGTGATAGAAACAAAGAAATGCATCTAGATCTGTCATGACCAAGGCCTCAAAGCTAGAATATGTTTATAAATGTAAGAAAAAGTAGACTAATTTGGTGTGTAGAAACCTTACCCTGGTTGTGACCTCAGAGATGAAGTTGGACCCAGTCGTTCATGGCGCCCACAATTTGACAACATATTGACAAAATGAAACAATAAAGATGCATTAAAAAATATAGCCAAAATCGTGGCTTGGAAGGTTGGTGGTGCCTCAAAATGAAGACAAATAACAAGAAATGACTTACCACTTCATTCCCTGATGAAATCTTTAGAGAGGAGTCTAAGAAAATGCAGAGACGATAGGCGAGATTAATTTTCATTCAAACCCTAATCTCTAGTGGCAGCCATGTCCCACAGAGCATATTTGCTCAAAGATGAAGTGTGAAATGGTCCAAAAGAATTGGGCAACATAGTTTTACTTTAGGTTTTTTTTGCCCTAGAATAGATAGGAATTTTTATCACATTTAAAATCATTTTCTTGCCAAGTCAAAATGCCCTCGGGGTCATAAGATGTGAGCCGACCACATTTTGCCTAGGTTCTAATGACTTTTAGAGGGGTTGAAAGTCTTAATCCTTTTGCCAAGGTTTGGTACCTTTAAAAATTCATTGAATCCCCTTTTTCAAAGATTGGATAGAGGTATATGCCCTTAATGTATGCAATATAACCCCACATGTGCCTTGGTGTATCATTTTAAGCCATTTGATGACAAACTCATGGAGGAGAAGCCTTTAAGGCTTAAATATTTTTTGCAAAAGTATCTAGGAATTTTCTTATTTTATGATTTTTTGTAGAAAAATCAAATATTGTAATTACAATAGACTTGACGAAATTATGAGCCATGTGTATTTCTTTATTTTTGCAAAAAAATCAAATCGAATAGGGATTTAGTTTTAACTGCAAACATTGTAAAGTCTATTTTAAAACAATAATCTATAAATTGCTTTAAAATCAAGCTATTTTAGGCAGATAAAGATAATAAAGAAAATCAAAATATTCTTCCTTGGTTTATTTTATTTGGAGGCAGATAAGGACAAAAAATGAGGTTTCATGAACAGAAGAAAGCAGATTTTTGGTGGGGCTACCTAAGGAATCAGTTTGGCATCTTCTATTCTTAGTTTGGGAGTAGTTTGATGAGGTTTTTATCAACTTTTTGATGGAGATAAAAAATGCATTCTTTTATCTATTTTTAAGAGATTTTTGGGCAAAGATCTCAGGGAGGCATTTATAGGAGGAAAACTTAGTTTTTCTAGGGCATTGTTACCATTTCTTCTCTCTTGAGCACATGTAGAGAGTTGTATACAGGGATTGACTCGGTTTGGTTTTTGCATTGTAATCCTTCTAGTTTAATATAAAATACCTTCATATTCCATCATTTTGTCTTCTTTTGCAGTTTGATTTGATATTTCATTGTGGCAGTTTCAGGTCTATTGTTGCGTCTCTTACTGTAAGATTTTTTTTCATGCTGGTTGTAATCTGTGTTTAGATTGAACCTCTTTGCAAATTATTTTAGGATAAAATCTTGGAGGTGGGGTTGTGAAAGTTTAAGTGTAAAAGGCTATTTTTGAGTGAAGTTATTCATTTAGATTAAATCTTAGAGTTAGTTTTGCATTGCAGTTATTCTCTCTCCTTTTTCTCCACAAGTTAGTAGTATAGGAAATTATAAGGAGAACTAGCTCACTCTAGAGATTCCCTCTCAAAATAGATCACCCACATCTGGGAGGGTTTTCATGTTTCAACAGGATAGTAAAACTTGACATGACTAGTGGCGCAATCCTAATTGATAACAATAATATGTCTAAAATTCTCAAAAAATTTAGAAGGTTTCCTTACTATCACACAATGAAGTAAAAATAGAAATCTACATTTTAATTTTTGTATTTTTATTAAGTGAAAGGTAGGTCTTTCTAATGAAACAAATTGTTTCGATAGTTAGGTTTTCTTTTCATTATTTTGAGTTCTCATGAAGTATTGAGAAAAATCTATTCTTGTTCAAGACTTGCACATATATCAACAAAAAAAACCTCAAAAATGTTATAGTTTCCTACAAGTGAATCTTATTTGTTTAATTATATATTATCCATATAGTGACATAAGCATATCTTATGTTTCTAAGTTCAAACTATCCAATTAATGGCGTTAGGACTGTATATACTTTACACCTTTACCTATCATATATTGGCATTTGCTACTCGTTTAACTTTATCTTTCATTCAATGGAATTATATATATCATTATGAGTTTTATAACTTGAACTTTTGATTATAATTGGAAAATTTTGTTAATCGGTTATTACATTATGCCTTTCAAAATGTAGACCATTAGAACCATCTATATAGATGTGTACCGGTCTTTATTATTATCTTTTAATGTATTTGGGTAAAGATTAGTTAGTCAAAATAAGATGGAAGTGGTTTAGTTTAATAATGGTAAATTTTTGTTTTGAACTAATCATTATTTT
This sequence comes from Cunninghamia lanceolata, assembly GCA_027924645.1. Lineage (NCBI taxonomy): Eukaryota > Viridiplantae > Streptophyta > Pinopsida > Cupressales > Cupressaceae > Cunninghamia > Cunninghamia lanceolata. Next base: position 3,102,653 of record BSBN01000984.1, read on the forward strand.
ATGTGATTGATAAAAGTTCAATATTATACTTAGTTTGAGTTAGGTAATTAAAACATCGTTGGTATGGAAAGTGTGATTAGCTTATTAGAAAGTATATTTGAAATGCCAAAAAGATGATTAAGCTTTTGTGGTATATGTAAACCAAATTCCCCTTATGTATGATCTTGTCTTACATTTCTTTGGCATATTATTCCATAATCTGGATGATCTCACACATACTTATCAATCTAAGTTAGTATCTATGTCATTGGGAAGTTGGTTTCTAGAGGCCTAGGAGGGTGCAATTGTGTGTATGGCCCTTATGACTATGTAACCCTGAGGGTGATTGGCTATGTGGTGGGTTATATGTATATGTAAAATTTAATCCTAGAATGTTGTCTCCTATTCTAGTATGAATTCATGTAATTGTGATAAATGTGCAAGATGGGTAATGTCTTACTCTGTGTATGGATCATGTGGTTATGATAATTGGGCAAAATGATCAATGCCTTGCCTGGTGTAGGGTTTACTAGTTGTAAGTAGGGGGAGTGGCTTTCAATGGGGGCCATAACCCAAAGTGGTGTCTAGGACAACCCATTGGAGGGTTTCTTAATCCAGTGATAACCTTAATAATGAACTAAGGTGAAATGGAAAGAATTCACATTAATCAATATAATGTATGCCTCACTCATCATTCAAGTGCTCATTTAGGCTTGAGACGAGATGAGAAGGCCTAGAATGGCAAGACCAACTTCCTTGTCCTCATGAAGGGTATTTTCATTCCGCATGAGTTTGTATGGGGGCCAAGGGTCAGAAGAGGCTACTAGGACAACCCAGAATGGGGGCCGGGGCCTAGGAAGAACTACCAGGACAACCGTTGACAAGCTATGTGATGACACTTCTCCCTATTGCAATCTAGCACTCCCTAGTTGAATTTCCCCTTTCTATTATGTGAGTGCCTCTAGAAGTGCAGTAAGTGTGTTCATTGTCAACAATATGGAGGCTGGTGTCATGTATAACCCTGTTAGTTATGTTATCATGATGTCTTCCTAACTATCTATTGGATGTGGGATCTTGTGTTATCTCCTAGCATAGGGGTGGACGTCAGGGTTCCACATGGTCAGGAGGTTTGTAGCTTTTATCCATTAGGTATTCTTGCTTCATGTTTGTGAGCTTGGAGATTGTTCATTGTGTTGTGGACTCCATTTCTTGTTCTAATTTGTGAAGGCAATCCTTTCATATAATGTACACTAGGTGTATACTAGATTGTATTTCTTAATGTATCATGTTGTAATTTCTACCATGTGCTGAGAAAAGCAACATGGTGATTATTGTGATGATGTAATTGTTATTGATGAATGCATCTTGTTATGAGTATTGTAAAATAATGCATCAATTGTGATAGTAGTTAGAAAATGATCTTTAATGTTGATTTGTAGTTGTCACATGTGGAAATGAATGATATCAGTTAATCTGATGTTCATCTTTTGTTGTTAATGAACTTTTCTAGTAACCTTGTTTTGTGAGTAGCGTAGTTGAGGAACATTGGAGGGCCTAGGTTCAGTTATCCCGTTATGCATTCTATAGTTTAAAAAAAAAGTGCTCTTTTCAACCTAGTTAGTGTTGCCCTCTAGGGTGCCTTGGCAGGACGTTACACCTAGTATCAGAGACCAAGTTGCAGCACTGGGACCTCTGGTTCTTTTTGTTGCTCTAGGTTAAGTGTTTTTCTTGTTGTGATGAGTTAGTAATAGTACTTCTCACCTATGTGCCTTAGTATGACATTAGAAGGTTGATAAATTTACAAACTTGTTCTTGTCTCTAGAAGAAATATGCCTTGTCTTACTTATGTGTATGCTATGTGCCCTCTCTCCTTTTCTAAAAATGTGATGATATATTTAACAATATGTGTATGTTTCCTGAATGCTAGTATTTGCTGATTTGATAAGGCCTTGAGTTTCTATTATGGTCTCTAGTGTTTTAGAAGAAAAGATGGAAGTAGACAAAGTTAAGATTACATTCATAGAATAGAAGGAAATTGACTATACTCTCTATTTTATGATGGCATAATGTTTGTTGTTATATGATTGCACTTATTAGCCTTTCTTCATTAGAATGGCCCTTGTTTTCCTTAGGATTAATAAGATGATGTTCTGGTGTGTATAGAAACCTGTGTGAATTCTTTAGTGTGGATCATGGTGTCTTGTGATGAAATTGAATGGTGTTATATCAATTAAGATGCATATTTCTATCTCTTCTTCATTTTCTAAGAATGTTATCTAGTGGTGTATTATGTATCAATTAGCATGAATGAGAGCCTATTTATGATTTTGAGTTAGTATGCTGAAAAGTTGTCATGTAGGTCCCTCACTTCTAGTAAGGATATAATCCTTTCAAGTCGCATAAAAGTTTGAATTTAAACATCTTATAATGTAAAGTATTGGAATGATTTAATCATTCGATGGTCATGAAGGTCATTCTATCCTCTGGTAGCTTGCTTCAAGCATCCTGAGTCATGTTGTTATGTGGTGTTGTCATGTGTGGGGTATCTTAAAGTAGTTGCTTGATAATCCAATATCTATCTCCAAGTTAGCCATGACCTTGTGTGGAAGTTTTGTTTTGGCTTATGAAAGTTACTATATTGTGTATCCCTGTGTAAGAAACTTGTGCAAGAGATCAAATTAGAGCTTGTGTTGGACCCATGTGATCACGAATGTGATAATGTAGGTCAACTATACACTTGAATTAAGTATATTCTTGTGTGCGACATTATATATTCTCTCTGTAACTATCTCGTTACATAAAGAATTAATTGCATATGTTTATTGATTGGGGAAAAAGAAACTGTATTGCATTAAAGGTAGAAATTGTTTGTAAATAATGACTGTGTTGCCTTTATTTCTTGTATAAAAGTTGCTTAGGTATGAGAATGTAGATAAATTAATTGTATGTTGTGTTTGCTGTACATTCTCTAGCACATTCTGGACCTTGTGTCCTTGGGTGTGGTGTAGAGGACACTCCCTTTTTAGTGGCTAAAATTAGCCACACCGTGATGTGGAATTGTCTATAATTGATTTGGTTGTTTTAAAAAGTTTAATAGTTGTTTCATGTGTTGTTGGGGGCTAACAATGAATTTGTTTCCTTTGAACTTTCTTATGATAGGAGTGGCCACCAAAATTCTTTTCTCTATATTTGCTTTATTGATGAAAATTGCCCGCATTTTGTGACTTAAGGTTGGATTTGATTATTCCCCCACTTGGGTTTTCACCTTTTGAAAATTATTTGGTGGCTATTCTGAATGTTTGTTTCTATTGGCCTCATTTCATGTTAAGTGTTGTTTCTATCATGTTCATTACGAACCTCTGATAGTATGTACAAGGGAGAACTCCAAGGAGAATTGTACTTTGCATGTTTGGTAATTATTTTGAACCATAGTTGAAATAAGAGATGAAATACATTTTTTCCTTGTTCATGTGTGAATGCAACTCTCTAAATACTATGAAATTCTCAAAATATGTGTCATTGCTTATGAGTAGATCACATGATAAGCTTTAGCTAAAAAGGTGAGGAACTGATGTCCTTCTTGTCTTTAAATGAACAATTGTGCTTGTCTTATGAAAATTACTTAATATGGATTTGTATGTGAGACTTTAAGCATGGTGTGCATTGAATAATGCTAGTTTATATTGTTGACCAATTTTCTCTTTAGTTAAGACTATGTTGTACCTAATGCTTAGTACTTTGGGTATGAGTGTTGGTATTCCTTATGCATATTTAACCTCAGCATTACCTGTTATTGATTATGAACTTGATTAATAAATAAATGTGTATCTTGTGTGATTGAGATTCAGGTCTTTTCCAAGAGGGCAAGCCCACTCTAGCAATTAGGTGAAGTGTACTTTTAGTAATGTAGACAAGGGTATATGTGTAGATTGATTTGTAAGAATATATGTTGGTCTATTTCATCCTTGTTTATAGAAATTATAAAGGCATCGTCGTGCTTGAAATTTATATATTATTGTGTTCTCATGTTCATAGATGTTATCACTAGGAGGAAAATTCTAAAATTAGAAATTAGTGCATATAAAAGTATCCATTGAAAGTCATGATTCTTTGAAAGGATTAAAGTGAGTTGTTGTATTTCTATACATAAAGTGAGTGTGGAATGATGTATCTTGTTACTTAATTTGTGAAATGCATAAGTTTTGAAGGCTAGAAAAGAAAATTCTTGTTGTTTATACCTTTCTAAAAGTTAAAATTTAGGGAAAACGTAGGAAATGATTAGATGTTTTACCTAATCAAAAACCATGGTTACAAAGAAATTAACTATGTTGTTTATATGATTATCCTAAAAGGAGCATATTTGATGCTAGGTAAAGAAGTTTTAGAACTAATATGCACTATGTTCAAGTTGGGCTTCCGTGACTTCTGAGAGTAAGTCAAGTTCTAGGGGGTGGATGTGATGGCTCCCATGCTATGATTATGGTAGATAGACATAATGTTATGGATACATTGACATATGTTGTACTCACACTAATGACATTCCTGATGTCAGTTATGTTAGTTCATATGATAGTCAGTATGGGATCTTGATGATCATTTTTTGTGACACTAATGACTTATATGCTCTGATATTATCTTGCATTATAGGTGATTATGATGTTGATCTTACCGTGATTGTTATACGTTAGAATTGATTATCATGATTATTATTATGTTGTGATTATGATTATGGAATAACCCATGCTGTATGATGATGAGGATATGTTTATGTTTTATATACATGTCATATTGATCTATCCATGATGTGCTTGTATGATGAGGGATGAAGTCATGTTCCTCACTTGTGAGGCCCACATGATGTCTTGATCCCCATCATTGTTTGTACTATTTTTCCATGAGGTGAGTATGTATATGTATTCTTCATCTTTGTGATGCAGATTGTAGGTACCAGGCATTGACTCCACCTCAATTGATAGGTCTAAGATTGCCTTGAACCCAATGGATAAGTTGTTCCAGCGATAGCATAGGGTTCCACACCCTAAGTCAACATCCTCGATGAGGATGCATGTCATGTCTAGTTCAACTTGTCAGTTTTGTCAGTGGTCAGTTAGTGTTGATTGAAGGTTTGTTTGTGACCCTAGTTAGTGGTTAGGTGATTATGTTGGCATCTAGTTTTATTTAATTTATTTTTTTTGATAAATGCCTTGGTTAATTTGGGAATTAAAAATAAATGCTAGAAGGCACACCTCTATAAATAGATAAATATACATAAATATCTATATAAATAAATTATAATTAATGTGTAGTGTGATGTTAAATTTATGATAATTAATAATTTGGTTTGTGTAAATATGGGGGTAAATTAGTTACCTATGAGTTAATTTCAATTGAGTAATTTGTAATTATTTTAGCTATAGTTTTAATAAATTTAATTGGTGGGAGTTCATTGATTTTCCCCGTATGGCGGTTGCTCGGGAAATGTTTTTGTTTGGGGGTCCAAGGATTGTAGGCTATTGGGGGACTTTGGGCTTGGAGATTTGGGGGAGAAACAAGATGCAGGCATAACAATCTTTTTGATTGGAATAATGAGCATTTTAGATTTTCTTGTAGATTTTTACAAGTATCCTAGAAGAAATTGAGGCACAAATTCACTCATTCAAGACAAGGATTAATTGTCACTTGTAGGTTTTAAAACACTCTTTGATTTTGGTATTTTGTTTCCATGCTTGGATGAAAATGATGGAACTCTGGGTTATCAGCATTTTTTCTTAGGACTGGAATGCTTCCTTCGTTCCCTTTTTTTGATGTCTTTTTGTGTTCACAAAATTTATTGTTTCATTCTTATGCATATAAATTGGTGCATCTTTGTGAGGCTTTCATTTATATGTTCAGACTCTAACCTGGGGTGAGACTGGGGAATTTAACTTTACTCCAATCAATCATTGTTGTCTGTGAGACTCCTTATCATATCAAACCTTTGTCAAGAATTTCACGTGCTTTGGCTATGAATCCATATTTTGTTTGTATTTCTTCTAGGGTGATTTCAATTATTGCATCTAACCAAAATTTCCCTTCTCTTATGGTACCTTGGTGCATTAATTATATAGTTTAGGGTGTCCTAAAGCTAGTCGGCATTGCTGAGAAGGTCAACCATGCACACATAAAAAGCAACTGTAGCTGAAATGCAATAAGGGTTTCTCATGTGATTGAAAGTATGTACATCTCCCATTTATTAAACCTATGTAGCTACCTATGAGAGCATCATTGTCAAATTATTTTTTTGAGAAAACCTATAATCATTACATTGCATGAGATAGAATCTCCTTGTGGAATTCAGTCAAATAGATGTGTGCCTTGTCTATGCTTCTACATTTTGCATACTTGTCTACCAAAGCATTTCCACTGTAATATCTGACAAAAAACTACCTTTAATTATGCTATGATGGATGTCCATACCCATTCCAAAGCTCCCATTTTATCGCAGGCTGCATAAGAGATGCTGGTGTAGGTTGTGGTGTTTGGCTATATGCTTGTCAATTGCATTTGCTTGAAGTTTCTAATTCCTTTCTTAGCAAATCCATTTTGTGCATAACCTTCTAGCACTACGTTCCATGAGATGACATTTCTTTGAGGCATTCTATCAACAGTTCACGTGCCTTGGCTATGCTTCCACATTCCATGAGAATACAGTTCTTAGAGGTGTTTTGTCAAATGCTTCATGCACCTCGTCTATGCTTTCACATTTTTGCACATCCTATAATAAGGCATTTTGTCAATTAGATCAAATTCCTTGCCTATGAGTGCTTTGCACTTACATATGACATTTGCATTGCTTGATTGTATCTAAAGCCTTTTCAACTAATCTAGTTCATGCATATCCTACAATCCTTTCTTTCCTAGATGTTAACTGATTCAATTAAAAGTTCTTAAGCCTGTTCAACAAAATCCATTTTCTGTATATCTGGCAATCATTTCAAGCCATCAACCAATATACCTATGAGGCATTCTATTATGCAGTTTGCAAGCACTTCTATGAAAGATGTAGAGTTGGTTGGCTATAATATTTCTAAAGTTTTCAAAAAATTTAGAAGGTTTCTTTACTATCACACAGTGAAGTAAAAATAGAAATCTATATTTTAATTTTGGTATTTTTATAAGTGAAAGGTAGGTCTTTCTAATGAAATGGATTGTTTCAATAATTATGTTTTCTTATCATTATTTTGAGTTCTTGTGAGTTATTGAGAAAAATCTATTCTTGTTTAAGCCTTGCACATATGTCAACAAATAAAAACTAGAAAAAGTTATAGTTTCCAACAAGTGAATCTTATTTTTTTAATTATATATTAGCCATCTAATGGCATAAGCCTTTCTTATGTTTCTAAGTTCAAATTGCCCAATTAATGGTGTTAGGACTGTATATACTTTACTCCTTTACCTATCATATATTGGCATTTGCTACTCATTTAACTTTATCTTTCATTCAATGGCGTTATATATCATTATGACTTTTATAACTTGAGCTTTTGATTATAATTGGAAAATTTTGTTAATCAGTTATTACATTATGCCTTTTGAAATGTAGACCATTAGAACCATCTCTATAGATGTCTACTAATCTTTATTATTATCTTTTAATGTATTTGGGTAAAGATTAGTTAGTCAAGATAAGATGGAAGTGGTTTAGTTTAATAATGGTGAATTTTTTATTTTGAACTAATCCTTATTTTATGTGATTGAATAAAGTTTAATATTATACTTAGTTTGAGTTAGGTAATTAAAACATCTTTGGTATGGAGAGTGTGATTAGCTTATTAGAAAGTAGATTTGAAATGTTAAAAAGATGATTAAGCTTTTGTGGTATGTGTAAACCAAATTCCCATTCTATATGATCTTGTCTTACATTTCTTTGGCATATAATTTCATAATGTGGATGGTCTCACACGTACTTATCAATCTAAGTTACTATCCATGTCATTGGGAAGTTGGTTTCTAGAGGCCTAGGAGGGTGCAATTGTGTGTATGGCCCTTATGGCTATGTAACTCTGAGGGTGATTGGCTATGTGGTGGGTTATATGTATATGTAAAATGTAACCCTAGAATGTTGTCTCCTATTCTGGTATGAATTCATATAACTATGATAAATGTGCAAGATGGGTAATGCCTTGCTCTATGTGTGGATCATGTGGTTATGATAATTGGGCAAGATCAATGCCTTGCCTAGTGTAGGGATTACTAGTTGTAAGTAGGGGGAGTGGTTCTCAATGGGGGCCAAAACCTAAAGTGGTGTCCAATACAACCCATTGGAGGGTTTCTTAGTCTAGTGAGAACCTTAATAATGAACTAAGGGAAAATGGGTATAATTCACATTAATCAAGATAATTTATGCCTCACTCATCGCTCAAGTGTTCATTTAGGCTTGAGATAAGATGAGAAGGCCTAGAATAGCAAGACCAACTACCTTGTCGTCATGAAGGGTATGTTAGTTCCACTGAGTTTGTATGGCGGTTGGCGATCAAGAGAGGATGTTAGGACAACCCAAGATCGGGACCAGGGCCTAGGAAGACCTACCAGAACAACCCATGACAAGCTATGTGATGACACTCCTCCCAATTTTAGTCTAGAACTCCCTAGTTGAATTTCCTCTTTCTGTTATGTGAGTGCCTCTAGAAGTGCAATAAGTGTGTTCATTGTTGATAGTATGGAGATTGGTGTCATGTATAACCCTGTTGCTTATGTTGTCATGATGTCTTCCTAACTGTCTGTTGGATGTGGGATCTTGTGTTTTCTCCTAGCACATGGGGTGGACCTTAGGGTTCCACATGGTCAAGATGTTGGTGCCTTTTCTCCATTGGGTATTCTTGCTTCATGTTCATGAGCTTGGAGACTGTTCATTGTGCTATGGAATACAGTTCTTGTTCTAGTTTCTGAATGCAATCCTTTCATGTAATGTACACTGGATGTATACCAGATTGTATTTCTTAATGTATCATGTTGTAATTTCTACCATGTGCTAAGGAAAAAAACATGGAGATTATTGTAATGATGTAATTGTTATTGATGAATGCTTCTTGTTATGAGTATTGTAAAATAATGCATCAATTATGATAGTAGTTAGAAGATGATCTTTAATGTTGATTTTTAGTTGTCACATGTGGAAATGAATGATATCAGTTAAGGTGATGTTTATCTTTTGTTGTTAATGAACTATTCTAGTTAGAAGATGATCTTTAATGTTGATTTTTAGATGTCACATGTGGAAATGAATGATATCAGTTAAGGTGATGTTTTCTATGTAGTACAGTTGAGGAACCTTAGAGGACCTAGGTTCAATTATCCCATTATGCATTCTATAGTTTAAAAAAAAATTGTTCCTCTTTTCAACCTAGTTAGTGTTGCCCTCTAGGGTTCCTTAGTGAGGTGTTACATAAGGTTATTATTATATTATATGAAAATGTCTTCCAATTTTGAATTGAGAAAGAAAATAATTTTAGATTATTGAAAAATAAGTGATATAATACTGTGTCTATATTAAATGTTTAATTTAGTTCTAAATATTTTAAATGAATTAAACTTTGAGAAAGGATTCTTAAAAACTATTGAAGAATAATTAATTTTATGGAAGATTATAAAACTTGCTTAAATTTTTAATAACTATATGAGTAAAACATAATTAATAAATGTATATTCATAACTTATATGATATATTATACAATTTTAAAATGTCACTCTCCAATAGCTCTCCTACCCACATGCCTAGCTTATTGTAGGTTTCTATTGACCTAGGTGTCAACTACCTGCAAGACTTCTCTGCTCTCTCTAAAATTTTAGCTCCTACTTTGTGTATGGAGGGGATGATGGTGTTTTTCTATGATGGGCATCAACTATGGGGGACTCTTCTTCTAGTTTGGGTTTGGTAGTGCTGTCTAAGTCTTTGTAATGCCCCGCCTTGAACACCTTAGAGAAATTCACATTTATGCTATTTGAAACAGGAAATTATTTTTTTAAATGATTAAGATAACAAGTAATGTCAACATAACTAATTACACCATTAAACTTACGACATGTTCTCCAAGGTTTCAAGGCTGCATTACTTAACAATTCAATTAACATAATTTAACATACATCAGTAACTGATCTAAATCCAATGCACAATTAAATAACTTATTCCTATTCATTACATGTCATCAATTAATATAAACTACATGATCAAATACATAACTGAAATGCTTTTCTTACACATAAGTACATCATTACATTGCCATTTTTAGACTACATCAAAATTACATACATTATGAATGATCTGTTACACAAGTCTGGTACAAGATTGTACACATACATCATCATCAATTGGTACAAGTACAATTGTCTGTAAACTGAGATAAATCTTTTCTACACATGAACTTCGACAAGAATAACCAATGGATAAGAAAGCTCTTCCACCTGACCATGTGGAACCCTAAGGTCCACCCCCCGAGCTAGGAGTTAACATGAGGTCCCAAACAATAATAGTCAAGTAGACAAAAAACTAACAAGAACAAAGGATGACCAAACTCCAATACAACACATGGCAACACATAACATAAGTGGAGAGACCATACAAGGAATGCTAGGTTGTAGTAGGAAGAGTGTCATCGTACGGTCCTAACATGGGTTACCCTGGCAATCTCTCACTAGACTCCGGCCCCATAGGGTGACACATGCAGAATCGACCTTCCTTTTGTGAGGACAAGGAAGTCAATCTTACCGACCAGACCTTCTCTACCCATCCTTAGTCTAAACGAGCACTACAGGCCATGGGAGAGGAATCCATTTATCTTGTTTAATGTGAAATCTACCCTTAACCCCCTAGTTCATTTTAGGTTATCACTTGATTAATCCACTTTCAATGGGTTACCCTGGCTACCACTTTGGGTGCCGGCCCCACATTGAAAGCCACTCTCCTTCCTAACACCTAGTAAACCTTAACCATCATACAAGGCATTATAACAATACACATACATGTTCACTGCAAGGCATAAACCCTCTTGCATTACAAACAGAATCATAACACCAATTGTTATCCATCACTTATAACATTACAACACTTTACTCTATTACAGATTCCAAGTCTCTCCATACAACAATTTCGACAAAATGGATACAAGATAGTCACCAGTGGCTAGATATCCCATCCAAAGAATATTATTTTACAAAACACATAATCAACTTAACAATACTTCATTATACTTCATACATACTAAATCCACATGTTCGTTATAATACAAAAACAACTATACACATGTCATATTGTACACAACTACGACCTACTATGCCTCTAGAATTAAAGCTTGACCACCTACATTTTGCCCTACTACGATAACAAGTTTACATAACTCATGCAGTTCAGTTAAAGTACTAGAGTCACAACTACAACTCCTTCTCATTACAATGTATAAACACCTAATTTCATCCCTATATGTCAATTCTTAATCAATATCGAATTACACTAACTCTTTAACCATATCGATTAATTTTTAATTAAATGCAACAATTGTATTAATACCATAAAATCTAGATCATCTAAATTTTCTTCTTTTTATTCCTTTCAAACTATAGATGAATTCACAAGGTTTAACTAAATAGATTTCAACTATTTGTTCAAAGAAAATCACTCAACTTAATTATAATATTTAATTCATATTTACTGTTGATGACTGTTTTGATGCAATCATAACAATAAGTCAAAATTCACATGACATGAACTGTAACTATACTTGAAAGACAAGAAGGAATCATTTGGTGATTCAACTAATCCCAAGTCTACAATGGTTCGGTTGGTCAAGTTCAGTTGGTCAATGTGAAGCTGTAATGTTCAAGGGGCCTTACGTAGTTTAGGTTTGTTCTGTGGTTTACTGGCCTAAGAATATGCAAAGAGGTCATGAGATAGGTCAATGCTCTTCATTCCTTTGCATAAAGGTGCTACTGTGCTGCAAGTTCCAGATGTTTTTCTTTGATTTATGCAGCTTCCTTCTTCATGTACTTATGAAAACTGTCTACTTAGACTCTGTTATGCATGCTTCTTCAGATTTGAGACAATTTCCTTTAGATTTCTGCGTTTTTAGCTAGATAATTCAGATGGGTTGGGAAAAGTTAGAGAGATCTAATCTATACTTCATCTAATCTACCGAAGGATCTAAGTGTTTCTGTTATCCACTATGTAAATACCACAGTAATCTGATCAAATCCACAGTAAAAACCTTAAATGTAAGTCCTGAGCATTTTCACAAACATACATTTAAAATTGCAAGCTCTCAAAGAAGATATTTCAAAACACAAAGAAGAGCAGGAGAACACTCAGAAGATAGATGCAGAACTCCAGATTCTATTGCATTAGAAATGAATAGCCATACATGATTTACAATGTAAGAATGACTCTTAGTTTCATTGATCATACTACAGAGAACTTACAAGCTTTACAGATACAGTAAGGCAGCCAGACATTCCACGCGCACCTTACTGCAGACAAACAGGTGACCTCCTTCTTCTACTCTAAACTATGCTAAGCTATCCTGCTGTATTTTCCTAAAATCTCTGTGTGTAGCCCCTATTGTAAAGTATTACAGTGTAGAGAGGCACAATATATAACATCCTGATTGTCCTCACTACAGCAAAAACCTAACTGAACCCCTGGTTCAAACCTCTAGTTACAGCAATAAATGCAGGTGAACCAGTTCTCAAAAATATCTCAGAGCTGTGGTCAAATCTGGGCGAAATATTGCCCCTTCTGAGAAGTTCCAGCAGCTGGGCAATAACTTCTGTCTGTCTTTTGCAATAATATCTTCAGCTGCGACCTTCCTCTTCACTTGAATGGCTTTGACTTTTGCATTTCATCTCTATCTTCTTGCTCCTGAGATCTGATCTTCTGCCTCCATGAGGTCACTGTATTGACTTTCCAACTGTTTCCTCAACTGCAAGCCTGCAAGACAAGACCAGCAATAAGTATTCCATTTATGACAAAAAACAGCAGGAAACTAGAATAAGCGTTTAAATCCAAGTGACTGCGCAAGATCGTGGAAATCAGATCTAGAATCCACTCAAAACGCGTCAAAAATGCGCCCAAGCTGCTCAAAATTGATGGGTCAACCATCGCTGACTGAAAAAATATCAGAGGCGCCAAAAAAAACACTTCAAAACTCCACCGCTTCATTTCCCGCCCATCGGCATGATACTCGCAGTCGGTGCGTCAAAAAAAACAAGTTGGTCGATATACCTCATCATCATGATATTCTGGAAATAGCATTCCCTCCTGAAGGTTCAGATGAATGTCATCATGATGATTCGCCTCTGCATATTGGAGAAAAGAACAACATCATCATCATCATGTTGAAGAAGAATAGGAGGATGCGAATATAATCATGCTGTCGAGGAGAGGAAGATGATGGTGACATCATCATGATATTCGGGCTTCATTGAGATGCTAAGGATGACGTCATCATGATATTCGGTTAAGATCAGGGGGATATTTGATATCGGGTCACCTAAGGAGCATGATCAGGATGATGAAGTGAATATGATCCTTTCGCGGCCAAGGTAACCCTCTCGAGAAAATCAGCATGATGAAGATCATCATCATATTTGGGGCGTATGTCGAACTGGGAAAAGGACGTCATCATCATGATAATCGGGAACCGGATCGTGCTTGGAAAATATATCCTGCTCGAAGGAAAAATGATGATGATGACCATCAGGAGGATATTTGTTTTTTCGCTATTCAGATCGGGATGACGTCATCGTCATATTCAGAGCCTTCGTTAAACTTGAAACATGACGTCATCATGATATTTCGCCAACCGGATCATGTTTGAGAAAAAATCCTGCCGAAGGGAAAATGTTATGATCATGATCATGATTAGGATAAAAATATGATGATGATGATGATCAGGATGTTCTCAAAAGGTTGCATTTTCGGCAGGAGGACTTGGCGAAATATCGGGTGAACAAACAAGATCATGATGATCTTGACAATCAGGACAGGATAAAGAATGATGATGACGTCATCATCATATTCGCGCTAGGGTGATATTGTAAAATATGATGATGCTGATCATCAGGATATTTACTTCTCATCGATTTATCATGATGACGTCATCATGATATTTTGTCTTCGAAGCACAAGGATAAGTTGGTCATCATGATATTTCGGCTAGGGTGATATTACAAAATATGATGATGCTGTTTAAGAAATGCAATATCGAACCCTTCTTAATAGATAGGCTGATCATCATGATGTTTCGGCAAACGGATATCAGGAGGATATGAAGATGATGATCCTCCTTTGAAATTATCATGATGATGTCTTCACTACTTAGCGAATTTCAGCGAATGTTCTGTGAAAGATCAGGATGATGATCAAGAAGCCGTCATCATCATATTTCGAAGTCCAGCAAATATCATGATGATGACCTTGCGAAAGGGAGACCAGGAGGATATGAAGTCGTCGTCATCATCATATTTGAATACCAGCAAATATCATGATGATGACCTTCCAATAGGTTTTGAACGTGCGCATGTAAATATGCCGAAGGTGATTTTGTTAAGTCAGGGTGATCCTATACCATCAGCATGATATTTTAAGATCAGGCGATGCAAGGATATCATGATGATGCTCGCGATACAAAGGCCGCTCGACGGGGGGAACTTACCTTGACTTAAAGTTAATGTCATCATGATATTTCGAACCTCAGGATATTATCGGGGGGTGCGTTTAAAATATGATGATGATGACGTTTATACAGCAAAACTGAGTTTATAGTATGACCCTCCTAAAAGATATCATGATGCTGCATAATGCGAAGATCATGATGATCCTGTCAACATGACTTAGAATAAAAAATAAAATGATGATGCTCCTGCGAATATCAGGTTTGACCAAGACTTTGACCGTGCATAACTTTCACATATGGTCGAATTTTCGAGTGAAGTAAAAGGCAAACCTGCATGAAATTTCAAGCTCTTTCAAAATATGAGGTCACAGAAACAAAATATGAACTTTGACAAACAGACCTCATGATGATGACCTACCCTATGCAATATATCATGATGATGATGCACCTGACCTTCATTTTTACCAGACCGCCAGGAAGCAAAAAAAACACAAGCAGAAGCAAAAAGCAAGACATCAGCAGGGGTCCTCGTTTTGCTAAGGAGCAAAATGGGGCGTGTTGTGAACATCACAACATTTACCTTAAACGATAATCTCATACAAGATACAACTAATTATCCTATCACATAATTTAACCATCCCAACCATAGAATTGCAATTCTAATGCCTTATTAGTAAGTTTGAACATTTAACTATATATATTTTTTTGTTTAAATTAATAATAATAATATAAATAATGATAATAATAATAATGATGATATAATAATAATATTAGTGACAAAACAATAACAGTAAATGGATCATTGGATAGTTAATATCTTTCATCCGAGGATAAGTAAATATAATTGTCGTTATTTTACGTATTAGATTTGTTTGAAACTATCATGTGATATCAAAGAGACGGTTTAAACAAATCAATAAACAACTTATTCTCTAGAATTCTCATGGCTTGTTTGTTCGCCTACAATTGTCGACTACACTATTACTATCATCTCTGATCATAGTTCTTTGAAGTCGATTGCCAACCATATATCTTCTTTCATTGTCAAAGTTTATAACCTGTCATCTATGATCAAATCAACTATCATTCAGAGCACAGTAGACTGTCTGTTTCACATCATAGTCGACGGTTTAACTCATAGTCAACTATTATCCCTATCAACTTCCTCAGTCAGCAATTCTTTGATCTTCATCGACCTCATAAGATCTCTTGTGGTAGTATCCATATACCTCAGGTGGTGGATATCGTATGATATCACATCTTTATAATATCCATTTCTTTCTTTGGTTTTAGTGAAATCCATTCTATATATAAGCAAGTGTATAAATGCTATATAGCATTGATTCTATTTAAGTGATAGCTAATTAGTGGTAATGAAAATTCCATTTAGATGTCAATTGGTAAGTTTTAAAGAAAGTAGATCCTACAGCCTTGCCAGATCCCTCAAGCTTGAATCCATGACCCTTTCAGGATCAATAAATGTATACCTATAGCTAATCGTTGTGTGTGCATGGTTGACCTTCTTGGTGTTGCTGGCCCTCATAAGACACCCTAAACTTTATCATTAAGATACCTGTTAAACCAGTGTTGACTGTATCGATGTGTTTTTTTTTCCTGATGACTATAGATCACATATGTTTTAGGCTTAGGAGTATATACAGTAGCACCATAATGCACATTGTGATTGTCATCTAAATCCTACAGAGAACTACTTGAGATGTATCGTATAGTGAATCTAATGTGATGCTGGTATACACAAATAGCAACTAGCTGAAAAATAGCACTCTAATGGGAATGGAACGATTTGTAGAACATGCAGCCAAAACAAAAAGGAATTCCAAATAATTGCAATTGACACCAATTCCTATAACATAATACCAGCATCTGGCTAGTCTGAGTATGAGGCTAAGAAGGTAAAAAGACATTAGAGCTGTACATATTATGATCACATTTGTATCTTTATAGTATTGCACCTTTCTGCCCAGGTGATCTGCAAGAGTGAACCCTTTCAAATGTGTGCCCAGACGTCTCTGTAAAGAGATTAAATGTAGTTTATAAACAAATAGATTCTAGGGAGAGAGTGCAGCGTTTGGTCATTGGTCATAAAATGTTGACCATCAGAAATAATATGACATCGTCACATAAGAGGATGGTATACAGGCAATATACCAACGAATGTATATAAATCTAGTCTCTAAACCCAACGAATCTACTATACTTGACTGTATTATCATATCATGGAATGGTCGATGTATTTCTTTGGGTTTTAATGGTGATTAAACAATAGCGATTTATACATACACTTGATCCATTGTCCATATCTGTTCGCTTTCAACGAAACTAGGGTTCGGTGACATCTTAAATCTGGCCAATTAAAGTCTGTTATGGACAGCGACGGCTGAAACTAAATGATATTGCAAATAAAACATGAAAGATGACCAGTTTCCTTAAAGATCTGGGACAGCCCTCAATTAATTTAATGATTACAAGATATGCACAAAATGAACCTGTTGAAGGTGCTTTAGAACTAATCAAGCAGATGACTCTAGCAGGTATACAACTAGACCACGCCAAAAATAGGAGCCTTGGTATGAGTATACTCACCCATCATAGCTGATGAAGCATAAATAGGCAAGGTAATCATGTAAACTATATGCAGACACCTCAAGGGTACAGAAAATAGGGATCAAAGAAATGCACGAATAATTTTAATCATCTGATACAGATCATGTATAAATTCAGAGGCCATTTTCTTTCTCTTTTCTTTTTTTTTATTTGGATCCCTAAATTAATAAGATAAAACTCATATTTTCTTCTCAATCATTTATGTAGAAATGGGTTGGTAAATAATTATATCTTAGATAGAAAATTATTTGAAATGTAATGGTTGCAGGATAGGTATAGGATGGATTATCAAAGAGGCTCTAGAAACTATCAAGCAAATGCGAATTGGAGGAGTAAATAAAGATAGATTTCCATCATTCCATCAAAATAAAACACAAATAGAATATGGAAGACAATAGAACCTATATCCGAAGCTTAGATTCAATGCAGAAATCAATTCTTCAGTTGTAAAATCTCAATCCTGCAATCTTCCTCCTCAATCCTTCTTCTCTCTGCAATTCCCTTTTTATTAAACAAACCCTTCTACCTTGTAAGGATGCGACACACGATCCTATGCCTCCTCCATCCTCAAAATGTTTTTTTATTTTTATTTTAATGATCCCACTAAGTTGATTTTTATTAAAATTATGATTTTTATTAATATAAATATGTGATTCCAACTATTTTTTATTAATAAATTGTAACATTACACAATACCTATAAATTTTACAACTTAATTATAATTTATTTTATTAATTAAATTACAAATCACGAATTACAACATGACTTACAATTTATTTATTTATTTAAATATTCATTACAACTAATTTCTACATTCAACAATACAAAATTTCTTATAATTTTTATTTAACAATTTTACTTCACATAAAACTATAATTTATTTACAACAATTATACTCAATTATCGACAATTACAATTTTGCTCAATTATCAACATTATAATTCCCGTATAATGATTCTAATTAATGCACAACACTACCTTACACATATGAACACCTTCTGACCTGGTTAAACTACAAGGTATAACATTACCTGTCTGCAAGTCATGATCAAACGACAGACAATGACCACAAGGGTAAACTGACAACTAGACAACACTGACTAGGGACCCCACGTTAACTCCAAACAACTATTCCATGGGCGAAGGCATGCTCAGACCTAGTAAATCAGGTGGAGTCGGTGCCTAGTACCTGCATCTTGTAGCAACGCATGGTTAAACATAACAAGATATATATCCACATGCTGTCCTATAGTGAATGGAAATCGCAGTGAGGTAGGGTACTCAAGAGCGAGTAATACAACACTGTTCCATTCACGTTCCTGTATAAACAATTAACTATATTGAACAAGATATCTGATTACTAGTCAACAACATAAAACAATCAATTATCTTACAATCAAATATAGCAATTAACATCAAAACATCTATAACATCTAGTTTATTTATCAAATTGTAAAGCATAAAATAACAAAATCCAACATCAACAATTGTTATCATAACGATTAGGTCCATAATGAATTAACAAAATAACAAGGGATCCATCATCAAATGATCTAAGGTACTGTCATAATGTCTAATACTACTAAGCAAGCATCAATCTGATAGATGACAAGTTGAGGGGCACTACATCCTCCCCCCTAGGATCAGGCTTACTCCTGGAAGCCTGCAAACAAATATGGATATAGCTCTCACATTTGGGATGTATCTTCCTAGGTAGCTGAAGTCTCATCCCTAGGATCCCATTGGACCCTTACCTATTCTATGACTCTTCCCCTGAGAGCAAGTCCCCTATACTCCAAAATGCCTACGGGCTCTAAGGCTAGCTGCCCGTCCTCTACCTGTAAGGCATTCCAATCAAGGACATGAGAAATATCTGGATGATACGATCTAAGAATAGAAACATAAAACACATCATGGATGCGCGACAAGCTAGGCGGCAAAGCAAGATAGTATGCAACAGGACCAATTCTCTCTAAAACCTTGAATGGCCCTACAAAGTGCAGTGCGAGCTTAGAGCCTTTTCCGTAATGGATTAGACTCTTTCGTGGATGCACCCACAAGAACACCCGATCACCAACTGAAAATTGATGATCAAGTCTATGAGCATCTGCATATTTCTTCTATCTATCATGTGCTGCCACCAGATGCTCTCTAATGCGATCAACCTGCTGCTCCATCTCTTGGAGCATTTGTGGTCCTAGAAGAACTCTATCCTCAAGACGATCCCAACTTAGTGGGGTACGACAAGGATGACCATATAGAGCCTGAAAAGGAGACATGCCAATAGAACTATGGTACCCATTATTGTACGCAAACTCCACCAAATACAAATAATCTTCCCAATGGTTTTGTTGATCCATAACATACATTCTGAGCATATCCTCGAGGACCTGATTGACCCTCTCAGTTTGCCCATCAGTCTCTGGATGATAAGCTGAACTGAAGTTTAACTGAGTCCCCAATGCATGTTGAAGGGATGTCCAAAGAGCTGAAGTGAACACTGGATCACGATCAGAGATAATCTTGTGAGGAATCCCGTGCAATCTGACTATGTCCTCCATGAAGATTTTGGCCACAGATGAAGCATTATATGAAGATCAGATAGGAGAAAAGTGTGCTACTTTCATAAGCCTGTCTATAGTGACCATTATTGCGTCATGACGATGAGAGAACATGGGTAAACCAACTATAAAATCTATTGAAATGATGTCCCATTTCCATTCTGGAATAAGATGTGGCTGGAGAAGACCTGCGGGATGCTGATGTTCCGCCTTATCCCTCTGACATTCTAAGCATCTTGAAACAAAATCAGCAATATCCCTCTTCATTCTGGCCCAAAAATATATCTGGTGAAGGTCTGCATACATCTTCTTGACACCTGGATGAGAAGAATAAGGTGCCAGATGTGCCTCAGTCATGATTAGGGTGTAGAGACCCTCTGTAGAAGGCACATAAATGCAACCTAAATGTCGCAAGAGACCATCCGACTTCATAGAATATCCAGCATATCTACCCTCCAAGGTTCTACCAGACTCAACTTCTGCTTTCACTTCTTGATACCATCTATCTGCAGGGAGTGTTGCAAGAATCTGTCCTCTCAAATCTACTCCAAGAGTGATTGATGAAAGTTCATGTCTTCGCTGACTAAGAGCATCTACCACCACATTCTCCTTAACTTGGATATATTTTACCTCAAAATCATACTCACATGGAAACTCCCTCCACCGCCTCTATCTCGCATTCAGGTTTAGCTATGTAAAAATGTACTATAAACTTTGATGATCACTGTGTAGCTCAAACCGATGCCCCAATTACAAGTGTCTCCATCTTACTAACGCATGCACAATAGCAGCTAACTCTAGGTCATGTGTAGGATAGTTCAACTCGTGATCTTTGAGTTTACGGGACTCATATGCTATCACACGACCCTCCTGCATTAAAATTGCTCCTAACCCTTCCAAGGATGCATCAGTACATACCACAAAATCTCTGGCAGGATACTAGTTAACCGCTCCTTAAGAGTCTAAAAAGCTACTTGACACTATTCTGACCAAATGAACTTCTTTCCTTTTCTCTGAAGAGAAGTTATGGGGTGAGCTATCTTTGAAAATCCTTCCACAAATCGTCGATAATAGCTTGCTAAACCCATGAAACTATGAACCTCTGAAACATTGGTAGGAGCAAGCCAATCCATGATAGCTTGAATCTTTGAAGGATCCACCGCAATACCCTTGTCAGAAATAACATGTCCTAAATATTTCACTTCAGTTCGAAAGAAATCACATTTAGCCAAATTTGCATATAACTGATTTTCTCTTAAACACTGCAGAACCTGTCACAAATGTTCTTCATGCTCCTCCATAGACCTTGAATAAATCAATATATCTCTAAGAATACAAGAACAAATCTATCAAGATAGGTGTGAAATACACCATTCATCAGACTCATAAACACGGATGGTGCATTCGTCAACCCAAAAGGTACAACAGTGAGCTCATAATGCCCGTAATGGGTGCGAAATGTTGTCTTGTGGATGTCAGCCTCAAGGATGAGCAACTGATGATATCCAGACTTTAGGTCTATTTTAGAAAACACCTTAGCTCCCTTGATCTAGTCAAAGAGGTCATCAATTCATGGCAATGGGTATCTGTTCTTCACAGTCACCTTATTAAGCTGTTGATAGTCGATGCACAACCGCAGAGATCCATCCTTTTTCTTCACAAAAATAACTGGTGCTCCCCATGGAGAGACACTAGGATGAATAAATCCCTTTGCTAACAACTCCTCAAGCTACAAATGAAGCTCCTTAAGTTCCTGAGTAGTCATCTGATATTGAGCTCGTGAAATAGGTTCTACTCCGAGAACAAGGTCTATCTTAAAATCAATATCACGCTTTGGTGGCATACCTGAGATCTCGCTAGGAAAGACATCTTCATGCTCCTTGAGAATAGGATGATCATCAAGGGATGTCTCCCTATTCTCCCCAAAATCTAAGTCATTAACTGTTACAGCAAACAACTTGCATCCTTGACGCAAACACCTCTTCATTTGCATGGTAGAAATCATACGCAAAGAGATGGGTCTCTGAATCCCAACCACTTCTACTTCATTGCCCGATTCATCAACACACCTCACTAACTTGTGGTGACAGTCTATCATTGCTCAATGAGCATCCAACCAATCCATTCCCAACACTATGTCATAGGATCCTAGTGGTATAATGTGAAGATCCACCGTGGTAGATAAAGGACCTATCCTCAACTCACAACCATACACAAGAGAGTCTACTGATACCCTAGATCCAGAGGCCAATTCCACCTGCCACTTAACATCTTGGTTTGCTGCCACTAATTTGCAATGCTCCACTATAGAAGGGGAAATGAAAGAATCTGAAGCACCAGAGTCAAAAAGAATATAAATAGTAATACCTCGCAAGACACCTGTAGTCTCCACAATGGTGCCTTGGTGCTCTGCTTGGTGATTATCTACCGCTGCAAACACCCTATGTGACCTGCCTGCATCTCTAACAGTTGGCTCTGAAGCTACGGGCCTCTGTCCAAATCCTAAGGTATTCTTACGTAGACACTGTCTGGTAATGTGGCCCTGCTGGCCGCAAGAGAAACATCCTGTTCCCCTACCAAAACCTCCACCGCCTACAGAAGCATTCGACTACTGAAGACTTCCTCTACTTGCTGCAGATTGTGTGCTTTGAGTTGGCTGATTAGGATGATGACGTTTATTTCTTAGCCAATTTTGATCTTTAGACTGGAACCTATTACTCTACAGTGACTGAGAATGCTTTGGTTTTGTCTAAGAAAACTGATGCTATTGTCCACTCTTAGAAGGTACATAATGACTCCTTGAGTTACTTGTTGTATGGCACTAACCACCTAAAAAACTAGAACCTTCTCGAGATGTACTACCAATCTGTACAGCTGTATGACCCCCTAGGGCCATGGTCAAGTTCTCCACTAGTCGAGCCTTCTCAACTGCTACCTCCATGGTCTTTGGCTCGAAAACACAAACTCCTCCACTGATGCGTGCATTCAAACCTCTAATAAAATGCTGAACCAACATGGCCTCATCGTTTCCAATGCCTGCATACTGCTTGAGTTCATAAAACCTGTGCTCATACTATTCCACTGTCATGGCCATCTATCTCAATCCATGGAACTCATCTTCTTGACGTTGCCTCTAGTGGTCTGACAGGAATCGAGCTCTGAACCTTTCCAGAAATAGTTCCCAAGATACTATGGCAATATCTAGATGCAACTTCTATTCCTCTAGTTGCCACCATGTAGAGGCGAAACCTCTGAGATGCATGATGGCACATCTTGCCTTAGTGTTGCTACCATAAGGATGCATAGCAAAACACCTCTCCAAATCAATTAGCCATGTCTCTACTTCCATACCGCTACCAGAACCATCGAAAGTAGGAGGATGGGCTCTCATAAGGTCTCTCATGTGGCCTGCAAGAATAGCTTCTTGTTCAACTGTGATTTCTCTCCTTCTGGGAGATTGTTCTCTTTCTCTCACTTTTGGTTGATCCACCTCCTTCCTGGGACCAAGACGAGCAAGAACCTCCTCAAGTAGCTGGCGTAGCTGAGCACCGTCTGGCTGACCTTGATTCTCTTGATTCTCACTTCCACCTTCTTGTGTAGTCTCATGAGGGGAACTAGGAGGAGGGATGTTATCAACACCTCTCCCATGACCCCTACCTCGTCCACGTCCTCGGCCTCGTACCCTAGGCATCTTCCTGGACAACACACCCAAGAACAACTTCAGGTTGCTAGGCGAGGACTACGAATGAATTTATTCTTCAGAGTTTAAACAACTAGTATAGCTTAATGGGCTAGTATAAAACCCAAAGTACCCAGTGTTAGAAACTAGGCTCTGATACCAGATGTAACGCCCTGCCTTAAACACCTTAGAGAAATTCACATTTATACTATTTGAAACAGGAAATTTTTTTTTAAAATGATTAAGATAACAAGTAATGTCAACATAACTAATTACACCATTAAACTTACGACATGTTCTCCAAGGTTTCAAGGCTACATTACTTAACAATTCAATTAACATAATTTAACATACATCAGTAACTGATCTAAATCCAATGCACAATTAAATAACTTATTCCTATTCATTACATGTCGTCAATTAATATAAACTACATGATCAAATACATAATTGAAATGCTTTTCTTACACACAAGTACATCATTACATCATTACATTGCCATTTTCAGACTACATCGAAATTACATATATTATGAATGATCTATTACACAAGTCTAGTACAAGATTGTACACATACATCATCATCAACTGGTATAAGTACAATTGTCTGTAAACTGAGATAAATCTTTTCTGCACATGAACTTTGACAAGAATAACCAATGGATAAGAAAGCTCTTCCACCCAACCATGTGGAACCCTAAGGTCCACCCCCTGAGCTAGGAGTTAACATGAGGTCCCAAACAATAACAGTCAGGTAGACAAAAGACTAACAAGAACGAAGGATGACCAAACTCCAATACAACACATGGCAACAACACAACACAACTTCCAGAGGCAACACATAACATAAGTGGAGAGACCATACAAGGAATGTTAGGTTGTAGTAGGGAGAGTGCCATCGTACGGTCCTAACATGGGTTACCCTGGCAGTCTCTCACTAGACTCCGGCCCCCATCTATGGTTACCCTGGCAGTCTCTCACTAGACTCTGGCCCCATAGGGTGACACATGCGGAATTGACCTTACTTTCGTGAGGACAAGGAAGTCAATCTTGCCGACCAGGCCTTCTCTACCCATCCTTAGTCTAAACAAGCACTACAGGCCATGGGAGAGGAATCCATTTATCTTGTTTAATGTGAAATCTACCCTTAACCCCCTAGTTCATTTTAGGTTATCACTTGATTAATCCACTTTCAATGGGTTACCCTAGCTACCACTTTGGGTGCCGGCCCCACATTGAAAACCACTCTCCTTCCTAACACCTAGTAAACCTTAACCATCATACAAGGCATTATAACAATACACATACATGTTCACTGCAAGGCATAAACCCTCTTGCATTACAAACAGAATCATAACACCAATTGTTATCCATCACTTATAACATTACAACACTTTACTCTATTATAGATTCCAAGTCTCTCCATACAACAATTTTGACAAAACGGATACAACATAGTCACAAGTGGCTAGATATCCCATCCAAAGAATATTACTTTACAAAACACATAATCAACTTGACAATACTTCATTACACTTCATACATACTAAATCCACATGTTCGTTATAATATAAAAACAACTATACACATGTCGTATTGTACACAACTACAACCTACTACGCCTCTGGAATTAAAGCTTGACCACCTACATTTTGCCCTACTATGATAACAAGTTTACATAACTCATGCAGTTCAATTAAAGTACTAGAGTCACAACTACAACTCCTTCTCATTACAATGTATAAACATCTAATTTCATCCCTATATGTCAATTCTTAATCAATATCAAATTACACTAACTCTTTAACCATATCGATTGATTTTTAATTAAATGCAACAATTGTATTAATACCATAAAATCTAGATCATCTAAATTTTCTTCTTTTTATTCCTTTCAAACTATAGATGAATTCACAAGGTTTAACTAAATAGATTTCAACTATTTGTTCAAAGAAAATCACTTAACTTAATTATAATATTTAATTCATATTTACCTTAAAGGATAATCTCATACAAGATACAACTAATTATCCTATCACGTAATTTAACCATCCCAACCATAGAATTGCAATTCTAATGCCTTATTAGTAAGTTTGAACATTTAACTATATATATATTTTTTTTGTTTAAATTAATAATAATAATAATATAAATAATGATAATAATAATAATGATGATATAATAATAATATTAATGGCAAAACAATAACAGTAAATGGATCATTGGATAGCTAATATCTTTAATCCGAGGATAAGTAAATATAACTTTCGTTATTTTACCTATTAGATTTGTTTGAAACTATCTTGTGATATCAAAGAGCCGGTTTAAACAAATCAATAAACAACTTATTCTCTAGAATTCTCATGGCTTGTTTGTTCGCCTACAATTGTCGACTACACTTACAATTGTCGACTACACTATTACTATCATCTCCGATCGTAGTTCTTTGAAGTCGATTGCCAACCATATATCTTATTTCATTGTTAAAGTTTATAACCTGTCATCTATCATCAAATCAACTATCATCCAGAGCATAGTAGACTGTCTGTTTCACATCATAGTCGACGGTTTAACTCATAGTTGACTGTTATCCCTATCAACTTCCTCAGTCAGCAATTCTTTGATCTTCGTCAACCTCATAAGATCTCTTGTGGCAATATCCATATACCATCGTATGATGTCACATCTTTATAATATTCATTTCTTTCTTTGGTTTTAGTGAAATTTGTTCTATATATAAGCAAGTGTATAAATGCTATATAGCATTGATTCTATTTAAGTGACAGCTAATTAGTGGTAATGAAAATTCCATTTAGATGTCAATTGGTAAGTTTTAAAGAAAGTAGATCCTACAGCCTTGCCAGATCCCTCGAGCCTGAACGCATGACTGTTTTAGGTTCAATAAATGAGAGCTATGCATATTTCAATCACATTTGTATACCTACAGCTAATCATTGTGTGTGCATGGTTGACCTTCTTGGTGGCGCTGGCCCTCATAAGACACCCTAAACTTTATCATTGAGATACCTATTAAACCAGTGTTGACTGTATTGATGTGTTTTTTTTTCCTGATGACTACAGATCACATATGTTTTAGGCTTAGGAGTATATACAGCAGCACCATAATGCACACTATGATTGTCATCTAAATCCTATAGAGAACTACTTGAGATGTATCGTATAGTGAATCTAATGTGATGCTAGTATACACAAATAGCGACTAGCTGAAAAACAATGCTCTAATGGGAATGGAACGATTTGTAGAATATGCAGCCAAAACAAAAAGGAATTCTGAATAATTGCCATTGACGCCAATTCTTGTAACTTAATACCAACATCTGGCTAGTCTGAGTATGAGGCTAAGCAGGTAAAAAGACATTAGAGCTGTACATATTACGATCACATTTGTATCTTTATAGCATTGCACCTTTTTGCCTAGGTGATCTGCAAGAGTGAACCCTTTCAAATGTGTGCCCAGACATCTCTATAAAGAGATTAAATGTAGTTTATAAATGAATAGATTCTAGGGAGAGAGTGCAGGATTTGGTCATTGGTCATAAAATGTTGACCATCAGAAATAATATGACATCGTCACATAAGAGGATGGTATACAAGCAATATACCAAAGAATGTATATAAATCTAGTCTCTAAACCTAGCGAATCTACTATACTTGACTCTATTATCATATCATGGAATGGTCAATGTATTTCTTTGGGTTTTAACGGTGATTAAACAATAGCAATTTATACATACACCCGATCCATTGTCCATATCTGTTTGCTTTCAATGAAACTAGGGTTTAGTGACATCTTAAATCTAGCCAATTAAAGTCTGTTATGGACAACGACGGCTAAAACTAAATGATATTGCAAACAAAACACGAAAGATGACTGGTTTCCTTAAAGATCTGGGATGACCCTCAAGTAATTTAATGATTACAAGATATGCACAAAATGAACCTATTGAAGGTACTTTAGAACTGACCAAGAAGATGACTGTAGTAGGTATACAACTAGACCACGTCAAAAATAGGAGCCTTGGTATGAGTATACTCACCGATCATAGCTGATGATGCATAAATAAGCAAGGTAATCGTGTAAACTGTATGCAGACGCCTCAAGGGTATAGAAAATAGGGATCAAAGAAATGCATGAATAATTTTAATCATCTGATACAGATCATGTATAAATTCAGAGGCCGTTTTCTTTCTCTTTTCTTTTTTTTTTAATTTGGATCCCTAAATTAATAGGATAAAACTCATATTTTCTTCTCAATCATTTATGTAGAAATGTGTCGGTAAATAATTATATGTCGGATAGAAAATTGTTTGAAATGTAATGGTTGCAAAATAGGTATAGGATGGATTATCAAAGAGGTTCTAGAAACTATCAAGCAAATGCGAATTGGAGGAGTAAAGAAAGACAGAGTTCCATCATTCCATCTAAATAAAACACAAATAGAATATAGAAGACAATAGAACCTGTATCCAAAGCTTAGATTCAATGCAGAAATCAATTCTTCAGTTGCAAAAACTCGATCCTGCAACCTTCCTCCTCAATCCTTCTTCTTCCTGCCCAAAATCCCCTTCTTCTCTCTATAATTCCCTTTTTATTAAACAAACCCTTCCACCTTGTAAGGATGCGCCACACGATCCTATGCCTCCTCCATCCTCAAAATGTTATTTTTTTATTTTAATGATCCCACTAAGTTGATTTTTATTAAAATTATGATTTTTATTAATATAAATATGTGATTCCAACTATTTTTTATTAATAAATTGTAACATTACACAATACCTATAAATTTTACAACTTAATTATAATTTATTTTATTAATTAAATTACAAATCACGAATTACAACATGACTTACAATTTATTTATTTATTTAAATATTCATTACAACTAATTTCTACATTCAACAATACAAAATTTCTTATAATTTTTATTTAACAATTTTACTTCACATAAAACTATAATTTATTTACAACAATTATACTCAATTATCGACAATTACAATTATGTTCAATTATCAACATTATAATTCCCGTATAATGATTCTAATTAATGCACAACACTACCTTATACATATGAACACATTTTGACCTGGTTAAACTACAAGGTATAACATTACCTATCTACAAGTCATGATCAAACGACAGACAATGACCACAAGGGTAAATAGACAACCAAACAACACTGACTAGGGACCCCACGTTAACTCCAAACAACTATTCCATTAGCGAAGGCACGCTCAAACCTGGTAAATCAGGTGGAGTTAGTGCCTATTACCTGCATCCTGTAGCAACGCATGGTTAAACATAACAAGATATATATCCACATGCTATCCTATAGTGAATGGAAATCGCAGTGAGGTAGGGTACTCAAGACCGAGTAATACGACACTATTCCATTCACGTTCCTGTATAAACAATAAACTATATTGAACAAGATATCTGATTACTAGTCAACAACATAAAACAATCAATTATCTTACAATCAAATATAGCAATTAACATCAAAACATCTATAACATCTAGTTTATTTATCAAATTGTAAAGCATAAAATAACAAAATCCAACATCAACAATTGTTATCATAATGATTAGGTCCATAATGAATTAACAAAATAACAAGGGATCCATCATCAAACGATCTAAGGTACTGTCATAATGTCTAATACTACTAAGCAAGCATGAATCTGATAGACAACAAGTTGAGGGGCACTACAGTCTCCCCTTACATCATCTCATGCTATTATCTCTAGTAGTGCTTTTTCTAGTGTAGGCACTTCTAGTCTAATTTGGGAGCTTATATCTAGGAATGGATTGGTTGTGCAGGGGTTGGAATGAGCCATGCTAGTTTTGCAATTATTGATACTCACTCAAGAAATCTCCCTATACATGTCCTTTCCTAAGGGGGAATGCCATGCTACTCTTGGGAGTCTCATTATGCTACCCATTACTAGGGCCACACCTGTGGTTGTTTTTGGGGAGGAGGTGCTCAAGTGAGAGGAGTTCTTCATGGAGTGATAGGTAATCTATAGATGCCGCAAGTTTTAGATAGGGCTTCATGTTCTCCACATGTGACTTTTAGATTCCTACCTATCCTTGATTGATAGTAGGATGGAGATTTACCCTTGTGCCAATGGTTTTTCATCATAGTTTATAATTAGGCAAGTGACCTAGATGTGATGCTCCTTAATCAGGTTTGGGTGTGGGGGAAGCACTCCCTCATGCAAAACCTATGGTATCTAACTCTCAATCAAATTACAAAATTTGTTTATATATTGCTTGTTTGGTTTTGGATGCCCAATCTCCCTCTATAGTTTTGGTTGGAGTCATGCTATGAGGCTATCAGTAATGTGTTTGGTAATTACCTATTAACTGACATTACTACCATAGTCTTGTCTCACATGACCATTGCCTACATATTAGTAGATATGGAAATTTTTAAGGATCTTTTGGCAAACATTATTCTTTAGCTAGGGGAATGTCCCTAGATTTAGCTATTGAATTATAAGGGTTTACCCTTTCAATGTCGTCAATGCTTTAATAAAAATCACTTGGCTTCAAATTATTCCCACTCTATGCATATGTGGGATGGTGTAGCATCTTGGTGGAAGGGAATCCTTCCTCATCATCTCATAGTCGATGGTCCTCTCCATAATTCTCTTCTTGTAGTGCCTCCTACTCTAGTTGTGCCTACCTAGGAGCTATGGGGGTGGTCATGTATATTTCATCAATTTGATTGAGCCTTCTCTAGCTGAGAGTGATCATATTGCTTCTAACTTGCCACCTTTGGATAGTCCTTTAGTGCTTATGCAAGTTGTCTCTTCTCTAACAAGACTCTTAGGAGTTTTCACAATTCAAATTGTGCCTCCTATGAAGGGGGTGATTTATCTCTTATATCCTTCAACCACTTTCCCAATAAATGAGAATGCCTTAGACTCTTAGACAATCCTTCAAAGAAGGAAGCTTGTGTTTGATAGGACCTCTAAATTGTGTTTTGAATCCCCAACCCTATAGTCGAGGGGTGTAGAATGCTACAATAGGTTTAGGGATGGTGTAGGCTTAGTCCTTTGTTGTTTTATGTTTTGCCTAACCCTTTGTGGTCATTCTATGTTTCTTCTAGTCTCTTGTTTGTACTAAGGATTAGGGGCCCTTTCAAGACCCCAACTTTACCTACTATCAAAATAAATAATATATTATATCTATCATGTTTTTTATGAATATCTATGTTGTAAAAATGATTGTTTAGAATTATCTTTTTATAAAGGTGAAGAGTTCATTATTTCTATTTACTCTATTTATTTTGCATTCTATTTGAGAAGTATTATATATTGTTTTCTAATATTTAACTTAGATCTAGTTGTGCATATTTTACCACCTTAGACCACCTTTTCTAAACTATAAAATATAGGTTGATCCATTCCTAAAAATAATTGTATTCTTATATAGTATTCTTTTATAAATTTTGCATATGTTATTTTATATTTTTAAAATAAAATTTAATTTTCTTAGCAACAATTGTTGGATATAATTAATATATAATGGCACTCTCACTCTACTTTAGTTTAGTGCCTCTTGGGTCACCACAAGACTTTCTTTTACTTCCCTCTATTCCTTTTTTTTGGCCTACTTTGGTGGATGGATCTGCCACTTTTCTTGGTGTAGATTTGGTGGATCAAATAATTAGTTTGGATTTTGTGCAGGTGGATAGGGATTCTATCATTCCTTTCCTCTCTGTTGGTTTGGAAAGACTCAAGACTAGCCTAAACAATGTGATGATCAGTCTATTTCTTCACCTAGCTCTCCCTTAATGGTTTTTGTAGTTTCTTCTCTCCCTTAAAAGGAGAGTGCATCTTATTCTAATGGTGACATTCATTATACCACTATTTTTGATCCTCCTTCTATAGATCTAGGATTGAATGGTAATGGATCTATTGCTCTTTTGTTTATGTGTTGCCTATATTGTTTAGAATGTGACCCATACAATTTGCAAGTGAGTCACACTCCAATTTGACACATGAACTATCTTCTTGGTTAAGGGTGGCCTCCTAGTCACTCCCACTCACATGACAAGAGCCAATCAAGTGGAGGTAGGATCAGACATTGTTCTACTCTCATTATTGAGTGAGAAAGATATCACAAATGTTGGTTGGGTTGTGTGTTATATGTATGAGTTGACAAATATTTCTAAGACATTCGGTCACAGTCATTGCAGTAATAATTGTATGACCTAAAAGGTCACTAGTCCCAAGTCTCCTAAGCCTAGCACAAAGGTTGTTTGTTTCATTGATGATTTAGATATGCTCTAGTCTTCTTTCATGATCTCAAATGATTTATTGTATCATGTTGTTGGTTTGTGACATGTTGCTAATGTTCTTGTAGACATAAAAAATTGATCCCTAAATCATAAATTTTTCTTGATCCTAAAGATTTAATTAATTAATTAAATCCTTTTCATTTTTACCATTTTCCCATAAATAATAAATTAAAATCAATGAATTTAATTTATTATTTACAACTTGGAACCTAAAACCTCTCGTTAATAATAAATTAAAACTAACAACTTTAATTTATTATTAACCTAACCCATAAAACGCCTACCATAACCCTAACTACATTTTACCGTTCACCGAACCAAAAATCCGTTTAACTACCCAAACTACTACCCAAACCTTATAAAAATCAAAAACTCATTCTCATTTCCCCCTGACAATTGTGACATTGGAGTTATGCCAAAAATCTGAGCAATCACATTTGCATTACATTTCGGTAACATCTATTTAAATTTGTTTATCAATAGTGTTTATCTAAATCTTTTGTTGGTGCATTTTGATATAAATTTAGGGTTTTTGACGATAGTTTAAATCTTTTTAATAAAAATTTATATTTTGATGCATACAAATGGTGAACCTGACATGAAAATGCCCTTCCTTAATCAATCATTTTGCAAGTATTTGTGCTAAGTTTGTACAGGTTTTCGGTATGGTTTTCAATAAGTCTTGAAGGTCAATTTTTGCCGGATTCCTTCGGCCAAAAACTGATTGCACGTTGGTACCAGAGCAGATCCATTGTTTTCCCTGGCAGTTATTCTTAAACCGTTGGTGCAGCTATCTGATCAAATGATTATGGTAATCACTGGTAACAAGTTACATTATATATTGCCATTAGGGTTTTTAACAAAGTTGATATCAATTCCCTTTTTCCAGTGGCATTTTTTAATAGTTTCTTTGAATATTGATTGACAAAGGTTATGTTTTATCTAAAGATTAGCAATCAGCATTTAAATTAGTGCCAAAGTTTGAAGTTAGAAAGATTATAGACTGTCATGGCCATCTTCCTGTTAGCATTAGCATAAAACACCATAAATCGTTATTTCTTATGCAGTATTGCTTTGCCCAATGCCTCATCTGCTTTCATCGTTTACAGCTTATCAATCTGCTCCATTATAATCCTATCCATTCTAGTGTTCAGAAAATTGCTCTATGCTATTCATGATAGATTTTTATATGCGCACATTATCTTGCTTGGAAAATGCGGTCTCACGCCCTAACACAAATTCCACACTATAAAATTTTCTATTCGTTTGTTCCTATGGGCGTATGGCTTGAACCTCACATGTGTGTGAATGTTGGAATTATCTCATGCCGTAAAAAGAATTCACGCTAGGAAATTTACTAAACTCATTGGTTGCTTTTTAACTCATTCATTGTTTCTATTGGTAGTTTATGTAAGTGTTTTAGTGTTTGCAGAATTGTCCCACATCGTAATAAACCTTCACGTTGGCTTTCATAAATTGCTTCATGTCATTTAAAGGGGTTAACACTGCAATTTCACTAAACTCGATCGTTCCTATCAGCGTATTCCTTGAGACTCTGGTGGATGCAATAACAAATATCATTTTTACTGTGCAGATTTCAATGCTTGTTTAGTGTATCCCACACCTGGCCTGTACACCTCTGGTGTGTTAAGGGTTTGCAGATATAACATAAATAGCATGATTCGTTTTCCTTAGTCTCCTGTCTATGACCTTTGATGCTTGATTCAACCACATGCCTTAATGCCACGCGAGACACCTAAAATCATTGAGCTTCGTCTATTCATTAGATGCTGAATGGACACCTAATCACAGGAACCTTGGTGTGGTAATTATTGCTTAATTTTGGAATAAAACTAGAAATTGTAATGGATTCTGGTAAATATTTCTTGTTATTGATTAGTCGTTTGTTTTAGCAAGTTACTTTTTAAGCGTTTTTATTGGCTGGTTAGAACTGCTTTTAGCTGTCATTGCCGAACTAATCTTTCTTGGTGATCATACAGCAATCAGGCACGTGCCCTACTGCTATCATCTTTGATACACATTCATCTGTATAAAATGAAAATTCTTGTGATTTGCAGACGTTTGGTGATTAGCCATGGTTTAAGCTATTGGTGTTGTATTATTGCTTTTAAAAAAAAAAAACTTAGGGTATTTCTTATAATCCATGACAGGAGACCTTTAATGAGGCTGTCTAAAGTTTAAATCAAAAACTGCCAAATAATCAAGTTTGAAAAATCCCAGAGTGCTCATTTTAAGCCCTTGGAGGCTGTTTTGATCAAACCGTCATAACTTCTTCATCGTTCACCAGATTTTCATGTTTTTGTAGGCGTTGGAAAGGTCACTCAGAGGACTATATCGTGGTGAAGGCCATTTTCTCAAAATCATCTTAGATCTTTTGGTATAATCATTTTAAATTCAGTCATTTTAACACATCAAATATTTTTCATCTCGCATTTAACGTTTTTGTGTGGTTTTTGCAAGATTATTCATGCCAATCTAATATATCTCATTGCAGCTATACGCCTGTCAAAGATAAATTTTCAAACTACTAATCAGTTTTTTGCAGGATCGATTGTCAAAGAATCTAATCTTGAAACATTGTGTCTTCATTTTATAGATTAGATCACATCATAAGCAAAGGTTAAAATTAACAAGTGTTTGCGATGTCTTGTGGCTTGCAATTTTGTCATTGAATGCGTATGCTCTTCTCTTGCACCATTCGGCGATCTTGAGAATCAAAAGCATTTTCTTTGACATTTTGTACAACCACCCACACATTTGGATTTGGAATTAAAATGAATCCCATGCAAGTGTGAGGCAAAAGAATTGTGTATGCTCTCTCCTTGCGTTTCATGCGATCTGGGAGATCAAAAACAACGTGCTTCCTTGCTTTTGTTATCCTTAGAGTGGGCCTGCTCTTGAGACACATCTGCAAGGAGAACTCATTTGCGACCCCAAGTAGGACTTTCGTCCGGCCCGCTATATAAATTGAGGATAAGGCGAAAGCCAAGTCTAACCGATATTAGCGCTTACCATACAGTGCTAGCTCGAAAGGAGGTGTACCTTGTGTATATTAAAACTCCTAGTAGGGTTAGTCAAAGCCTTTAGTGGCTTGCTGGACACTCGTAAGGTGTCGGTCCCCTGGATATTCACTAGAACCCTTTTGTGTAGTGGCCAAAAACCCTCTACTTGTTGATACAGGAGGAAACTCTGATAGCCGTCCCATATTTTCGCGGCTTATGGCAGAGATAGTAAGGTACCTCAGGATCTACGCGTCCTAGGACCTGGAACTTGGTGTGCCTGAGAAGTGAGTGCACTGTAAGGGGGAGCCCGTGCCCCAAGTTCATGGAGCTATACACCATAAGTAGGCGCGGCTGGGTAAAACCAAGTGGGAACTCAACAAGTATTGTCCTTTCCTAGCCTAGGATCGTGCATGTTTACAAGTGTTTGCAAAACATCCAGGTGTCATAAAAAAAAAACAACCAATCAAGTTGTGTGTCTTATATGATTGTTGTGTGTGCATATTTAATCATCATCACCATTATAACTTGTCTCCCACATCATTAGCTGGACTTTCAAAATTGAGAATCTTTTTATCCTCGTGGCACATCTCAAGTGGAATTTTGTCATTTTAAATCACAAGAAGCTCTTTCGATTGATCATTCATCCATATCCATTCCCAAAATCTCTTTTCACTAGTTTGTAGACCCCCATTGTCCTATTGATCATATATCAACATCCAATTAAGAGACAGACCTTTTCCTAATCAATCCCATAACGATCCATTTGCTTAAGAGGCCCTGACCATTCTTAAGTTAGTGTATCTTTGTCATCTTATCTTTTCTACTCAATAAGCCCTGTCTTCCTTTGAGTAGAGGTGGCATTTTGGTCTCCTTTCTTCCTTAGGCATATCATCACCCTGAGTGTTTTAAAGGAGCCCCTTATCCTTATCTAATCCTAAGGTCCATCCAGTCTCTTTGAGTCACCATTTTGACTCTATTTCTATCTTAAATCAAACAATTCATATCTACATCTTGATCCATATCATTTATCCCCACTTTTGGAGTCTTTCATATCATCCATATATATCCATCTGAGAGCTTTTTAACATTTCAATTGTCCTCTATTTTCATGGTTACTACCCATGCCCAAGCTAAGAAAAACAATATGGATTTCACTCCTCAAAACTGGCAACCTCAATCCTCAAGATTCCTCGAAGAAGAGCCCATCCATGAGCAAATCAATCCTTCCCAACAAGATACTGGATCATCATCACATTTTTATAATGATCCACTTGGAGGAGGCCTTTCAACTTATGTAGATGTTCGAGATGACATATCCGACCAACTAGTTACTCCCAAAACTCCTAAACCCACAAATGACTATGCTGAAATGAATCCAATTGCACTTCAAATTCAACAAGATCCTGAAACATTGCAACTTGTTCATCTCACCATGGATCATGATCCTGATTATTTTATGCAATACCTTTATGATTGTGGAGCTAGAGTCCCTGATGATATTTATGAGAGAGAAAGAGCACAAAGAAAAGCAGAAAAAGCTAAAGCCAAAGCTTAGGCTACTTCCCCTCTCCACCAATCTTTTTCAACACCTATGTCAAACGTGTTCCAATCCACCTCATCTATCACACCACCACAAAATTTTACCTTGGGACCACAAGATACTTCTATTTCTACAATCCCATCTCTCTCTTCCCATCAATCATTTTCAACACCTATGTCTATCTCATCACATACTTACACATTGGGGATACCTCCCGACTATTATCCTCCCATGCTCCAACCTATTCAGTCATCACTTAC
This sequence comes from Cunninghamia lanceolata, assembly GCA_027924645.1. Classification (NCBI taxonomy): domain Eukaryota; kingdom Viridiplantae; phylum Streptophyta; class Pinopsida; order Cupressales; family Cupressaceae; genus Cunninghamia; species Cunninghamia lanceolata. The sequence continues at coordinate 3,139,288 of BSBN01000984.1, forward strand.
ACCCCCATCGATTCCACCATTAGGAATCTCACAATCTATCCCCGCAATTCAACCCATTCAGTCATCTTCATCATTTCCTTCATTAGGATCATCTCTCACAACCTCTTCCATTTCATCAGTAGGGATCTCACAATCTGGCCCTATATCTTCCATACCGAAAACCTCCAACATTCCCTCATCTCAATTAATTCCCAATGCAACTCATGTTTCCATACCTCAAACTTCTTCTATCCACATCCGTCACATCAACGCTCAACCAAAACCGGTATCCACTTCCATACCCTCAATTTCACGAAATTATAACCCTACCAATGTCTCATCCTTAAAGCCCATTGATCCCCAAATCCTTCAGCTACAACAACAACTCGCTCAATCACAACAACAGCTTGCCCAATCGCTACAACAAAATTTGAGACTCCAATCAGTCCAACAATCCCAATCATCGTCACAACATCACCCTCAAACATCACCTCAAACGCACTTACACAATCAATCAATCACCACTCCGCCCATTCAAGATGAAATCGAATGAATCATCGATAATCGGATTGGTGCTCGACAAAAGAAATACTCATTTGAAGAACTATACCCAGATCCATTTGACAAATCTCTAATCATGGTACCTTTTCCTACAAACATTGAAATACCAAAATTTGACAAATACAAGGGAAAAGGTGACCCTCGCGATCATATTCGTGAATTCTGTATCGCATGCATGGAATTTTGACATGAACCTACATACTTAATGAGACTTTTTCCTAAAAGTTTGGCTGGCTCAGCCCTCGAATGGTTCTCACGTCTCCCAGGAAACATTATATCTTTTGAACAACTAGCAGAAGAATTTATCAAAAATTTTGCCTACAACATTGAACAAGACACCTCCATGCAAGACCTTTATAACACCAAACAAAAAGGAGGGGAAACCCTTACTTCTTTTCTACAACGATGGAGGCATATTGTCAGTCGACTCCCTTGTCATATTCTTGAGAAACAACTAGTTCCAATTTTTGTGCAAAATCTTAATCAAGAGCTAGCTTTTCACTTACAAGTGCAATGTTCTGATTCATTTGAGCAAATCATGACAAAAGGCAAGATGATTGAAACGGCTCTTATCAACAAAGGTCTCAACAAAATTTACAAAGACAATTACAATCGCGATCCCAATAACCAAAACAATGATAAATCCCGATATTGGAATCGAAACAAGAACATTGTGAATGATGGAATCACTGATACAAAACATGTTCAACATGTGCAAAACAAACCATTTGTCCTCAATTCTTCATCAACTCAAAATACACCTCGAGATCATCCACCACATATACAGAAGAAATTTACCTTTCCAGGTTTGCGACCACCACGCACATTTTCAGATTTAACAGAATCTCTTGAATCCATATTTCGAAAACTTAAACAAGCAAACATGATTGAACTTCCTGACGCTAGTAAACCTTATGATGACAATCAACCAAAACCCCATTGGTTCCGGGAAGATCAATATTGTGAATACCACCGTGTCAATGGGCATGCTACTAATTCATGCATAAGACTGAAGCATTATGTCCAAGATCTAATTGATCAAGGAGAGATACACATAGATCAAATACCTCATAAGTCTCCCAATGAGAAACTCAAAGCCTACCAAGAACCATTTCCTCCACATGGAGAAAAAAATAATAGAGCCAATAATGTTGATAACACATCACACAATGAAGTTAATTATGACTATAGTAACCACAGCGTAGTTGGCCGTATTGAAGTTTCATATCCTCGTGTCAATGTTATAACTGTTAGAGGTCGAACTCCCGAGGGTGATGTCACTACACGAAGAGGTCGTATTACTGTTCAGGGAACTCCTCCTCCTATTGCATCCCATAACCCCACGAGACCTCATATGTTATCCCATAATGTACCTAAATATAATATCCAGGATCAATTGAAAAAGACACCTACCCAAATCTCAATCCTAGAGCTTTTAAGAATGTCCCCCCAGCACAAACAAATCTTAGATAACGCCCTTATAGAATCTCAAGTACCAGGTGATATTGACGTAGATCAATTCCAAGCTATGGTGGGGGCTCTTACATCCACTCCTCGCCTCATCTTCATAGCACTAGAAAACTCCTCTCCAGATCATTTCCATAACGAAGCCCTTCATCTAGAAGTTATTGTCAAACAACATTTCGTGAAACGAGTCCTAATAGATGGTGGATCAGCTTTGAATTTATGTACCCTCAAATTAATAAAACAACTGGGATACTCCGATGAGAACATTGATGAGAAATATCAAATTACGATCAAAGCTTATGATGACGGAGAAACAAAATCAGCAGGTACAATTAAACTCCCAATCAAGGTTGGCCCTATTACAATGGAAACTACATGTCAGGTCTTAGATCTTGATCTCCCCTATAACATTCTCCTAGGGCATCCTTGGATTCATGCCATGAGAGCCATCCCTTCCATGTACCACCAATGCATAAAATTCCCATTTAATGATCGTGAGATTACCATACAAGCAGACCCTCGCCCATTTCAATACTGTAGACGACTGGAGGGTCCTTATTGACATCAAAATTATTGCCCAACTAATGAGGTTGCCCAACCATCATCCAAATACATTGACCCATCCACCCTCACCCCGTCTTCTTCATCCACACCATCCACTTCCCGATCAGAGATCAAGGCTAAGATCAGTGCTACAGGCATGGGGGAGTACACTCTGTTTCATATCAATGAACTTCCTCTTTCACCTAAGAGCTATGGGCGACCTCGTCTGATTAATCATGTCTTGATTACTCATCCACAGTTGAAAGACTTCAAATATTGGGGGCAACTAAGTCAAGAAACCATTGAAGATGACATCTCTAAATGGCCCTATAGCGATGAAGATGAACAGAGACAATTACCATTGAGTATATATCACAGAGGTTATCCTATCATTAAAAAGTTGGGCTATACAGATGGTCGGCTTGGGCAACAGCAACAAGGAATCTTAGAGCCTTTAGAATTTCATCGCCGACCTAAGCATGCTGGGCTAGGGTTTGGATCCACCAAGCGTGAGTCACCCGATGTTGAGTTTATCTTAGACGAAGTGGCGAAAGCTTTTCCCGCAGTTGAGTCCTTTAATCGAGACACTTTCATAGATCCTTTTGAAGCGGCCGCCGATGTTTTCGAGGATAATTCCATCTATACCATCACCTATTCCTTTGATCAACCATCATCCTCATCCACCCCGTCCACTTCCTCTCATTCATTATCCCTTGTTTATCCAGATCTCATTGACTGGGACCAACACGGACCTCCTGTTCTTGATGTCTTTGAAAATGATGAGGCTATTGGTGAATTTCTAGGGCTTCGTACTCATCTACCTATCAGAGATCACAAGATTGGTTACTCTATTGAACTACCCTCCGATGCCTACTTTGGGGAATCTGTTAAATTCCTTAGTCAAAAAAAATGAAAATTTCAAAATAACGTCCCCTGGTGAAAACCACTTTGTGGCACTTTCGGACGATGCAAAAATAAAAATAAAAGATGTATCCACTGGTGAAAACCTTTTTGAGGCGCCAGCGGATGAGGAATTTAACCTTCCCAAAGTGGGGGCACACTGAGAAAAGTCCACTATTCTCATAGAACAGACACAAGAGATGAATCTTGGAACTACAGAAGAACCCAAGATCACATATGCAGCAAAGTCATTATCAAAATTTGAAACTCAGGACTTCAATTCTTTCTTCAAAAAATGAGAAATCAATTTTGCTTGGTCCTATGCACATATGCCAGGATTAGATCCATCACTAATAGTACATCATTTAACAGTTCGTCCTGGAACAAAACCAGTCAAACAAAAATTGAGAAAGATGCATCCCAAAATTGCTCTAATGGTCAAGGCAGAGTTAGAAAAGCTCTTGGCGGTTGGTTTCATCAAACCGATAGATTATCCTGAGTGGATCTCAAACATTGTACCTATAGCCAAGCCAAATGGAACCATCAGAGTTTGTAATGATTTCAGAGACATCAACAAAGCTTGTCCAAAAGATGATTTTCCGTTACCAAACATTGATATCGTAGTGGATCTGACAGCAGGACATGAGATGTTATCATTGATGGATGGATTTTCTGGTTATAACCAAATTAGAATAGCTAAAGAAGATCAACATAAAACTTCTTTCATTTGTGTCTGGGGAACATATTGTTGGCTTGTCATGCCTTTTGGTCTAAAAAATGCCGGAGCCACATATCAAAGAGCAATGACTGTTATCTTTCATGATATGCTTCATAAACAAATGGAAGATTATGTAGATGACATACTTGCCAAATCAAAAACCAGAGAGGGGCACCTATATGTTTTGGAAAACATTTTTGATCATCTTGAAAAGTACAATGTCAGACTAAATCCTAAGAAGTGTGTATTTGGAGTAACATCTGGAAAACTCTTAGGTTATATTGTCTCCAGAAGAGGAATTGAAGTTGATCCAGCAAAATTCAAAGCTATAATGGAAATGCCTCCTCCTCAAAATCTAAAACAACTTAGATCTTTGCAAGGAAAATTACAATCCATACGGAGGTTTATTGCTCAGCTTGCTGACAAGTGTCAACCATTTACTCACTTGTTGAAGAAAAACACACAATTTATTTGGGATCAAAATTGCCAAGAAGCATTTAATAAACTTAAAGAATACTTGGGATCTCCTCCTGTGTTAGCACCACCTATTCATGGAAAACCCCTTATTTTATACATTTCAACAACATCAACAGCATTAGGGGCTTTGTTAGCACAAAATGATGATAGTGGTAAAGAACGAGCAATCTATTATATCAGTAGAACTTTGGTGGGCTATGAAGTAAATTATTCACCTATTGAAAAGGCATGTCTCGCAGTTGTCTTTGCATCACAAAAGCTTAGGCACTACATGTTGAGTCATCAGACTAAGCTTATATCAAAGATTGATCCTCTCAAATATCTACTATCTAGAGCAGCCCTGACTGGACGTATGGCAAAATGGGTGATGATGCTTAGTGAATTTGACATTGAGTATGTTGATAGAAAAGCTATAAAAGGACAAATAATAGCAGATCAATTGGCCGAAGCACCCATAGAATCAGATCATCCCATGGTAACAGAATTTCCTGATGAATCAATCTTGGACATAGAAACTATCCCCTCTTGGCAATTATATTTTGATGGTTCTCATACTCAACATGGCTCTGGAGCTGGAATACTCTTTGTTACACCTCAAGGCGATTATATACCAAAATCATTTCACATTCAATTTCCATGTACAAACAACATCGCCGAATATGAAGCACTAATCAAAGGATTGAAATTGGCTATAACCTGGAATATCAAAGACTTACAAGTTCATGGGGATTCTCAACTAGTGATCAAGCAAGTGAACAACGAATATCAGACAAAGGATGAAAAGTTAAAGCCATACAAGAAACTAGTGGATACATTCAAAACATATTTCAACAGGATCACATTTGAACAGATTTCAAGGCTTCACAATAAAGCTGCTGATGCTATGGCCACAATTGGTTCAATGATAGAGATACCTGGGAATGATCACAAAATTGAATTCCTAATAGAAAAGTTGTTTGTACCAGCTTTTGATATCCCAGAATCAGAGTTGGTATGTGATATTGTTGGTCCTAATTCCACTTGGTTCAATGAGATCTACCATTACCTTCATAGCCAAATCATTCCACCAAATCTTTCCAAATCCCAACGTCGCTCCTTCATTCGTTGTTCTTCCCAATATGTCCTCCTTGGTGATACGCTTTATAAAAGGTCACTAGATGGTGTTTTGCTTAAATGTCTTAACCCGGAAGAAGCCCAAACTGCTTTGCATGAGATACACGAAGGCATCTGTGGTGCTCATTCTGGAGGTTCATCCTTAGTCAAGAAAATGCTTCGCACAGGATACTATTGGCCTACTATGGAGCAGGATGCACATGAATTTGTTAAGAAATGTGTACCTTGTCAGCAACATAGTGATCTAATTCATGCACCAGCACAAGAACTGCAAACTATCACTACTCCATGGCCATTTTCACAATGGGGGCTCGATCTCATTGGAAAAATACATCCATCCTCCTCAGATGGTCATAAATTTATTATCACTGCTATTGAGTACTTCACTAAATGGGTTGAAGCAATTCCTCTAACTTACATTACGGGAAAGCAAATATCTAAGTTCATTTTCCATTATATCATTTGCCGCTATGGTATTCCTCAAGCCATAGTCACAGATAATGGTCGCCCATTTAAGAATCAAGATGTCAAAGAGCTTTGCAATAAATTCAAAATCCAACATCACTTTTTACCCCCTATTATCCGCAAAGTAATGGCCAAGCTGAAGCAACTAATAAGACTCTTTTGAAAATCTTGAAGAAAACAGTAAACGAGGCTGGCCGTGATTGGCACTTGCAACTTCATCCTGCTCTTTGGGCTTATCGAACTAGTATCCATACTCCTACTGGTGCTACACCATATTCCTTGGTATATGGTTCAGAAGCTATTTTACCCATTGAGATCAAGCTCCCTTCCTTGCGAGTATCCTTACAACACTTGATTTCAGATGAGGAGTATCAGATATCAAGACTACAAGAGCTTGAATTGTTGGACGAGAAGTGACTTACAGCTCTTAATCATCTAAAAGCTTATCAAAATCCCCTGCGCCGAGGTTACAACAAGAAAATGAAGCCTCGTAAATTTGAACTTGGAGATCTTGTTCTACTAGAAAATCAAAGGAATCTGGCTGATCGTACAAAGAAAGGGAAGTTTGAACCTAACTGGTTGGGACCTTTTGTCGTAACCAAGAGCTATGGATCAGGAGCTTACCAGCTTTCCACTCCGGAAGGTCAACCTTTGGAAGAGCCTATCAACATAGCCCATCTCAAACGGTTCTATACCTGACTCGAAGTATCCCAGTTAAAAAAGTAAAAAAAAAAAATCTAAAAAAAAAAATAATAATAAAAAAAAAATAGTAAAGAAAAAATCATTTCGTCCAATGGTGAAAACCACTTCGGTGGCGCCCTGGATAAGTACCATGGTGAAAACCTGTTCGCAGGCACCATGTGTAGAATTCAAGCTGTCCCCACCATCCTTTAGGTAGCTTTTTCACATCATCCGTCTCGCCATCATCCATTTCCCATCCATAATAAAATATGTCCTCCCTTTTGCTCCCATCCATATCTTGCCATACGCATCTACTCAGTATCATCTGGTCATATTGCATTGTCTCGCCAGCTATTCTACATTCCGTTATCACTAGCTTGTCCATTAGTTCTCTCCCATTCCTTCACCTGCTCTCATCCGGGTATTCTTTTGTCCACCTGTGTAGGTCTATGTGTCTTGGTACCTTTGAGTTCCTCATAATAGACTCTTGAGTTTGTCTGCCTTTCCAGTCTCATGCATTTCCGTAATAACATTTTTTCAGCACTATATCCTCATTCTTCTCCTCCATCCAATCATTTCACTTCATTCAAACACAAAATTTCCAATAAAACAAACACAACCCAATTTTTTGGCACTCGTACATTCCAAGCCATATCTCAAAAACACTTTGAAACTCTTAGACTAGATTATGGAACTTAAACACCTAGTGATTCGATCTTGATTGTAGTAACTAAGTTGTAGATCCCCCAAGCCAACCATCCTTTATTTACCTTATCTTATCTAGGGATATATCGTTCCCGCAACATGGCACTTATCTATTTATCGTGTTAGTCTTTGGCTTGAGATCTTACTGCCTATCTTACCGCTTATCATGATTAAGTCTTTTGGTCCTTCTTTTGCTTTTTTTTTGTCTAGGGGCAGCATTGTGTATGCATGTTTTTGCTTGTTTTGTTTGCGTGTGCTGACTCATTGATGTATTTGTGTCTGTTATTGGTTCTTGCAACATACCTGCCACACTGTCATCATGGTCTTTCATATCATGGTGCCATTGGGCATATGCTTGCTTGCGACTTTCCTCCTTTCTGCATTTGACACATCATCACCCTGGTCTTTATACCTCGGTGCATAATGTCAGGTGCTATATCAAACATCAGGTTGCTCAAAGTTTAATCAGCATAACTCCATCATCCTTCCCTCCGTTTCCTAAATTGCATCCAAAAACCTATGTTTTGATTTTCTTTGAAACGACCTCGCTTCGCGACATCGTCTCAAAGAGGGGCAAAATGTAGACATAAAAAATTGATCCCTAAATCATAAATTTTTCTTGATCCTAAAGATTTAATTAATTAATTAAATCCTTTTCATTTTTACCATTTTCCCATAAATAATAAATTAAAATCAATGAATTTAATTTATTATTTACAACTTGGAACCTAAAATCTCTCGTTAATAATAAATTAAAACTAACAACTTTAATTTATTATTAACCTAACCCGTAAAAAGCCTACCATAACCCTAACTACATTTTACCGTTCACCGAACCAAAAATCCATTTAACTACCCAAACTACTACCCAAACTACTACCCAAACCTTATAAAAATCAAAAACTCATTCTCATTTCCCCCCGACAATTGTGACATTGGAGTTATGCCAAAAATCTAAGCAATCACATTTGCATTACATTTCGGTAACATCTATTTAAATTTGTTTATCAATAGTGTTTATCTAAATCTTCTGTTGGTGCATTTTGATATAAATTTAGGGTTTTTGATGATAGTTTAAATCTTTTTAATAAAAATTTATATTTTGATGCATACAGTTCTTATTCTTCTCATGTTTGTTGAGTGTTTTGTCGATGGATTGGATGGGGAAAGTTCTCCCCTCTCTCATCAAGAATGGATTGCATCCAATATTTACTAATCCCAAGGCCATTGAATTCTTGGAGATAGAGTAAGCATTATGTTTCATGTTGTTGTTATTGAATACATTGAGTTAATTTTACCTCATTATGAGATCAAGGGTTTATTCTTGTTTTGATTTAAGTTTTCCTAATGTTTTTGTAGTTTTTGTGAATGCAATATAAATGTATGTAGAACAATTTTGGTTCCTTTTTCTCAATTTGAAATGTTGTATAATTATCTAAGAATTGAAATATGAATTCAATCTATATGTGTTTTTTAAATGCAAGCTAATCTATGTTTTATTGGAGTTTTTGTAGAACAAAATTTGAATCTAATTTAATGAATTGAAATTGCGAATGACTATGAAATTAAATGTAATATAGTGAATGAAAACAAGGCTAATCTAATAAATTCAAATGCAATGCTAATCTATGGAAGAAAATCAACAACCTATCAAGAAAAAGAAAAGCAATTATTTACTTTTTCAAGAGCAAGATGTGAGCTAATTACCATTTTAAAGAATTAAGAAATTGGTATCAAGAAGATGTCAATGCCTAGCTTGAGCCCTCATAATTCCTTGTAGAAACTCTCTCTTCCTTTACAACAATGGGGTCCTTCTCTTAGCGACAAAAATGAAGATGGAATCAAATAAAATTAAATCAAAGCTTTGAAGCTTTGATGGAATAAATTGAGCATGAGAATGCTAATGAAGCAATATGGCTTAAGCTATGGAAGATATGATGAAAGAAACGGAGCATGAGATTGCAATCGAAGCACTATGGCTTGAGCTATGTAAGCTATTGCGAAATCAAAAGGCACATGAGGTCCTACACGAGAATGGAAATGCTATGGAGATAACTATATGCAAAGGAAATCAAAAGTAGAGATGCAATATTGAATTTTCCTCCTCAAATACATAGATAAGGAGGATATTTATAGGTAGAAACAAAGATGGTGGTGATTGGAGATTGGTCTGACTTTGATTGAGAGTGAACATTGGTTGTAGAGTAGATCACAATAGAAGAAATGAAGTTAACACTTGATTAATTGAAAGATAACTAAGATTGGTTGGGAAATGAGATTGGTCAGATTGGGAGTGTTGAATTAGTTAGGGGAAATTAGAAATTAGTTAGAGGAGAAGACCCATGCAATTAGGACTCAATTTGTAGCAGATTTGGGTCATAAATAGAAGAAAACATGTAAGTTAAAAGATATCAAGGTTTTTGGGAATTAAGGTGTCTCAACCTTAGTAATTCCTAGCATTAATTATTTGATTATGTATTTATTTAATTGCCTATGATGTATTTTGGGTTGCACATCATGTTTCGTCATTTAGTGCAACATGAAGTGGCATAGTGAGTTGTCACTCCACTTGTAATGTGACTAGGATGGTCAACTCATCCCAAGTGGACATAGGTGTCCCATATTGTGGTGGAGCTTTTTTGCCATGTGTTGGCATCTTGTGCAATGTGTAAGGAGTTATGATGTGTAAGTGTTATGACAAATTCCTATGCCAGATTCTATAACGCGTAAGAGTTAAAAATAGAAGATTCTATGAGGGGTGAAGACATGTGTCAAAGATCATCTTTGAGGAAGGCATCTTTGGGCACCCAAGGGAGGTTATGACATGTTGTAAGAGGAATATGCTATTTTTAGTCAATGTATGATAGATTCTCTTACAACTATAAGTACTGTCAGTTATGATAGCTCTAAGGTGAGTAAGAGTATTTGTCATAACCTATCTTGGAAATAGGTGCCCACTTTGGGATGGGGTGATATGCCAAGTGTCCTTAGGCGTGGGTTTTGGGCCATGAGGCCAAGATGGACACCCATCTCAAGAAGGTTCTATTTTTTCCTTGTAAACTCTATTTAAATAGGTGTTTAGATGGGAGATGCATAGTGTAATTGATAGGTACTATTATGCTACTAGAATATCTCCAGATACGAGTGTCGAAGAATTGTAAAAAGACTTGCATTGTAAGTGTGTTCTGAACATTCTTTGTTTTGATAATACATTGTGCAGGTTTTGGAGTGTGGGGTTTTTCACCCGAAAGGATTTTCCCCATAATATATCCTCTCTCTCTCTCTCTCTCTCTCTCTCTCTCTCTCTCTCTCTCTCTCTTCTATCTACATTCTGTGTGTATGTGTATTGCTCAAATATCTCTGTTGTTATTTTAACATCACTGTAATTATAAAGGTTATAAATAATTTGCATATATCTCTCCTCATTAGATTTGTGTAAGAACTTATTTCTGCACACCTAGCTTCCTTTCAAGGGTCACCCCTTTCACTAGGGCAAGTCACCTCTAGAGATCCTACTTAACATATTGGGTCACCGAGGGAGATCATGAAGCCATAGGAGTGACCCACAAAGCAGGTTTTGCACAAGTAGTTTTCAGGGTGAAGAATGATTTAGAAGGTCTAAGGATAATTTTAGAGCCTTAAAACTAGCCATAGGATCTCTACAGGGTGGGTCACCCCTTTCACTAGGGAAATTCACTTATGGAGATCCTCTTTTAGCTAGGGGGTCACCTAGGGAGATCGTAAAGTGATAGGGGGCGACGTAGAAACAAAAGGTGTGATAGGAAATTAAGGTTATAGAAGGGATGGGGAGGTAAATTGGATTATTCTAAAGGGATGAAATGATGAAAATGCCCCTAGGGAACATGAATTTCCCCTCTTGTGAAGTGGATTAGTGAGGTTATCAGGGCTAGAAAGTGATAGGAAGGATCCATCGATCATTGGTCAGAAAACAAGATAGAAGGTGTGTAGAACCCTAGAAGGTTATCTTGGAGGTTAGAAAAGATCAATCAAAGTGAAAAAAACAAAGACATGTCACCAAGAGGAATACTATTGAGAGGTATGTATATATTCATGTGCGCCTACATGTACACTGTAATGTCCCCTTTCTAGTGGAAACACTTAAATCTGAATCTGCATTCAAAGTGATTCTCAAGGAGACATTAGAAACATTATATATTGATAATTTTTGATGATAAGATCAAATAAGATCAATGATAATGTATTTACATCATTCCTTGTTTAAAGATTATTTATTTCCTAATTGTCACTTGCTATTGATAACTATTCTATAATACGTTCCATAATTCAATCATGCATATTTTCCTTATTACTCTTCCTCATGGAACTAGGCTTTACATGTATAGGGCGTACTGAAACCATCTCTTGACCCAACCTATGGGCCTTAATATGGATGGAATTACTCTGCCTCTCCCCACAATACCTAACATTCCTTTAAGGATGAAGTAATAGAGAAATATAGAAGTAATAATCTAAGTTCATCTTCCCATATCATCTTCCTTCTATTCCTTAACCATGGATGGGGAAATTATATGTCTAGGGTGTGTTGAACCCTCTCCAATACAATTGGGAATGGAATTACTCCGCCTCTCCCTAGCATCCTTGTCTAGGGCGCGTTAAACCCTCTCCAATCCATCGTGATGGAATTACCCCACCTTTCCCTAACAAGACCGCCTCTCGTATAGTTATAGGAAATGGAAGTGATGGGATGGTTATGTTTTTCTTTTCATAATGTATATATATGTTCATATATATCTCAATCATGTTTCTTTGTTTAAGAATGTACTTTCAATCAACTATTTGTTCACGTAGTATAGTTCTATTTTGATATAGGAATCGCATATATATATATATATATATATATATATATATATATATATATATATATATATATATATATATATATATATATATATATATATATATATCCTTTAATATATAATAATCTTACTATTTTGATATAGGGATCGCATATATATATATATATTCTTTAATATATAATAATCTTACTATTTATTTTTACCAAATATAGATTGAACAAATTAAATTAGCGAATTCTACTATGCTGCTATAATATAATTTTTATTGATTTGTTGTTGCCATTTATATATTTTATAATATATATTTCACTCCCTTTTACTGCTGATGTACATATCTCTATATATTAATTTATGACATCTTTCCTACTTATGACTCAGAAATATATATATAATTAATGCAGATCTAAATATATGTATTTATCCAATACTCTTTTTATATTTTCTTCCGATGATCTTTTCCTTCTATCTCACAACCTTTATTTATTTCCCTTTCAATGGATATGTTGAAGAGGCACGTCTCTTATTATGCTTGGTGGTAAAAGACATACTTACCCTCTTATGATTTTTATTACTTTATATTAATTCCCTTTTGTGGTAAAACTAGTTCTAACCATTTGTAACTCCCTTATCATAAGAGGATAGGCTAAAAGATGTTTATTTATATTATTTGTATTTATATTATATCATTATAATAAATGATATATTATTTATATTATATCATTTATATCATAATAAATGATATTTGATTTATTTTATATTATCTATATATATTACAATATAAGAGAATAATAATATTTGTATTTATATTAATAAATATATTTATAATATATTATTTACTTATATTATTTGTATTTATATTATATCATTATAATAAATGATATATGATTTATATTATAATATTTATATGTGTTATTTATAAATATAATAATAATATATTTTGTTAATTGTTTTAAATAAATATTGTTTAAATATATTAAATAGATTTCATTTATAATATTATTCATATCTTTAATTTGAATGAATAATACATAATGAATTCAATTATAAATTCCTATTACTAATATAGGGACATGACATGATTAGGACTATTTCACATCCTCGAGCTACCATGTAGGCCTGTGTATCTTTTTCATACTTACATATTCTCCCCCCCCCCCCCCCCCCCCGAGGATGGTATTCTATATGAAAGGTAGGTACCATTCACGAATGTAGATTTTACCTGTTGTTATTGTTCTATATTTGTACCCAAAATGACAAGCATTATCTCAACGTCATGATGCACTTGAAATAAGCATTGAATGGGAATGAGAAGATGCACCATCAATGCATGAGTTCTTAATATACTTGAGTCACCACACCTTACTATAACAACCTATAATGATGATAAAGACATGCCATATAGAGAAAAAATCCTAGACAAATGGAACAACCACATGCTAATCTACAGAGGAGAAAAATGCATTCTCCTTTTATTACATATTTTGAAGAGACATATTTGATTTTTAGGGATTTTGAGGTTTTACAATCTTTAGGTTATTTCAACTTTCTAATTTTTATGTTTTTTCTAAAGATTTAAATGCAAAGGTCTAACTTGACACCTTGATGTCCTTGAGAGACCTATTTTGAAGAGATTTTCACTCTTGCCCCCATGCGTGGGGAGAATTACATGCTTAAGTGTATAATTTTTCTCTTTTAACTCTGATAGAGGAGTGACTTGTACTTAGACATTGTTTTGTATTTATTATTGTGAGACTTGACTGGTTAAGATCTAGATATGTAGTTTTAGTAGACATATTGTACTTCATTTTCCCTCTTGTGCATATGGTTTGATAGAGATTTTATTTTTCTTATGAGAATGCATACCTATGATGATCACACATGATGATACAATTTGTTTGTCTTTTTTTTTATATTCCAAAAGAGGTGTGATGTCTTTGGATGTGATTCAAAAATATGAAATGTGAACTAATATGTTCTAAGTGCTATGAATGTCATGATGTTATGACATTTTTATTTTTTTGTATGTATGAAATGTATGCAAGTGCAACAAATATTGTGAATGCTCTTTACTAAGTATTGCAATTTGTCTTGGTATAGGGAAACCTACTAAACTTTGGAATTGGATTTTATTAAGGACTCAAGTGGGAATGATAGGAAAATAGAACAACTTACAAATTTATTTTTACAAAAGGCTAAATATTGATCCTTATTTAGACAAAACATTCTGACGAGTTTCAACTTAGACAAGAAACAAATTTTATTGGTACCTTCTATACTTAGATCAAAGATGGCCAACAAAATAAACCCAAGGTAAAGGAAAAGGCTTAAAAGTTGAAGATGATCCTAAAGATAGTTAGACTCTTGGCTTTACCCAACTAGTGCATGTGTATTCTTTGTACTTCTCTATTTAATTTTCTTCGATAAATGTCACCATCGTAGCTTTGAGCTTAGACTTATTGAGCCACTCAAGAGTATGGACATTATCAATCCTCTACTTTTACTTTTCTCTCTCTTTTTTTTAATCTTTCTTTTTGTCTCTTTTTTTAATATTTTCTCTTTTGATTTTTCTATGATTTCTTTCTTTTTTTGCACTCTTATTTTTTTATTATTTCCTGTGGAGTTATGATCCCCCTAACATTTTTGACTAGGAAAGATAAGGAACTTAGCGCCACCAAGAAATTTCACTATACATTCAAATTTCTCTTTTGCTAAGGAGGAACAAGGAAAGTCTACTTGCAAGATTCTATTAGGTGTTGTAGGTTTGAGTAGTGACTTCACTTAGAATTGACATCATGATTTGTTAAGACTGCGATCAATATAAAGATAAGAGCTTGAATTGATTTTGAATTTGTCGAGAATGTAAGAGGGAATGACTAATGGTAAAGATGATTATAGGGAATCTCGAAGGCTCAGAGGGTCAAACTATTCCTAGACAACCTTAAATTCCTTACTAGGGAAAAAATTGAACAATAGCATATCACTCACAAATGCAAGGTGGAAAGAATGAAAATGCATATTTTGTTTTTCTCTTTTTTTAGAATTTTGTAACATTTTTTGTATTTTTTGAGTTTATTTGATCTTTTTGGATTTATGATTTTTACAGAGTTTTAAGATATTAAATATCTCTATTTGCATAATGCATAAGAGCTAAATGTTGTTTTTGATGTCTTCCTTAACTATGTATTGACCTATCCAATTTGGTATGAACTTTGTTTGAAAGTATTTGCAAGACACTCAAAGACTTGGTGTAAAATGTCTTTGAATTCAATGAGAAGTTTTGTGTACTCACATATTTCATCATTTGATAGTTTACTCCCTAGCTTTGCCATTTTATTTTCTTGTTAAGTTTCCATGTTTGTTTTGGTATTAGTTTTGAACTTTTAAGGGGAAACTAGTGTTAGTGTTTGAATATTTTTTATGACTCTCCTAGTTCCTCTGTGGGTTTTTATTCTTCTTTTTCCTTAGTTGTGATTTCAATCATATAATGTTTATGTCTAGATCAATTCAAATGGCTACTAGGTTGAAAGGATTCGCTTGTGAATTAGGTTTAGGGTTTCTTCTCTTTTAGTGGGGTAACCATGGCTTTAATAGATCACATGTTCTTTTGAATTAGTACATGTTGCATCATGTATATTCAAGTCCATATTGCTACATGTTAGTTTTAATATCTAGTATTCATCAATCTAACATAAATACACTTGCAGTTTGAAATACATAGGTAGAAGAAAACATTCATCATGCCAGCAGAGGGAAATACATAAGCTCTTAGTAGCCTAAGGCCTACCACAATCCTATTGCCCAAACCCTTGACTCAAGCATATGGGGGCTGGTCCTTTTGCCTAATCCCTTGTCTTGGGCTTATGGGGGCATGTTCCAATGTGGGATCCCCATCCCTCCATGGTCCAAACCCTTGACTCAGGCCTATGGGGGCATAATACCCAAACCCTTGTCTTGGGCCTATGGGGACAAAACCTTAGATGGGGTTTATAGGAAATCTACTAAGGTTTATGCATTCTCCCTTCCTGGTTGAATCACAAATGCAATACACATAGTTTCCACACACATTTCCAAAACATACAATTTGCCTTTATTATTATGAATGGTGTTATACAGTAATATATAATACAACATGAGATATATTTGTAATGTCCCTATGCCTATTCTTTAATACTTATATATTATAGTATTTGTTATAATATTAATAATATCTCTATATTGTATTATTATATAGGTTATTAATAGTATATATATATATATGATTGTTTTCTAGCACTTGAATTCTATTTTTATTTTATTATTAACATATATAATATATTACTATTATAAATATATATATATATATATATATATAATTTATTAGTGTTATTATAATACCATTATTATTGTAGTGTTATCATGAATATAATTTTTAATAATATTTAATCATGTCAATCTCTATCAGGACATCACATCCTTTATCTACTATATATATTTATTTATTTTTTTCTTGAATCATTCCTCCCATGTACATATCTCTATATATTAATTTATGACATCTTTCCTACTTATGACTCAGAAATATATACATAATGCAGATCTAAATATATGTATTTATTGGATAGTTTTTTTTATATTTTCTTCCGATGAAGAGGCACATCTCTTCTTATACTTGGTGGTAAAAGACATATTTACCCTCTTATAATTCTTATTATTTTATATTAATTCCCTTTTGTGGTAAAACTAGTTCTAACCATACGTAACTCCCTTATCATAAGAGGATAGGTTAAAAGATGTTTATTTCTATTATTATTTAGTTATATTATTTGTATTTATATTATATCATTATAATAAATGATATATTATTTAGTTTATATTATTTATATTATATCATTTATATCTAATAAATGATATATGATTTATATTATATTATATATTTATAATATATTATTTATTTATATTATTTGTATTTATATTATATTATTTATATGTGTTATTTGTAAATATAATAATAATATATCTTGTAAATTGTTTTAAATAAATATTATTTAAATATATTAAATATATTCTATTTATAATATTATTCATATATTTAATTTGAATGAATAATACTTTGGGTTAATTGTTTACATATATTTTGTGAAATATATTACTTATAAGAACTAAATAGAGATGTTTAATATATATTTATTTATAAATTATATTTTAATTATTTTATTTTACTATTTCATTTAGTATAATTTTATTGTTATTAAGAGCTCTCTTATTTTAATTTATTTTTTACCTCATTTACTCATTATTTATTTATTAGATATTTGTAAGTAAATTTTAATTTTGTAATGTTGCATCATAACATATTTAGTAAATTTTAATTTTTTAATGTTGCGTCATAAATATATATGTTTTTTGAAAATATTTTAGCAATCTATTAAACAGCATTATTCAAGCAATTCATGAAATTCATACCTATATTTTTATTGATTTTTTTTTTATTATTATTATCATTTTTATTTAACTATTATTCATAGGATGGTAGGATCACTGCTCTGATATCACTATAATGTCCCTTACCTGACTTGCCCTAGAATTCACTTGTGAATTGGGTTTAAGGTTTCTTCTCTTTTAATGGGGTAACCTTGGTTTGAATAGATCACATGTTCTTTTGAATTAGTACCCGTAACATCATGTATATTCAAGTCCATAGTCCAACATAAACACACTTGCATTTTGAAATGCATAGGTAAAAGAAAACATTCATCATGCCAGGGGAGGGAAATACATAAGCTCTTAGTAGCCTAAGGCCTACCACAGTCCTATTGCCTGAACCCTTGACTTGGGCCTATGGGGGCTGGTTCTTTTTCCCAATCCCTTGTCTCGGGACTATGGGGGCATGTTCTAATGTGGGATCCCCATTGCTCCATGGTCCAAACCCTTGGGGGCATAATGCCCAAACCCTTGTCTCGGGTCTATGGGGACAGAACCATAGATGGGGTTTATAGGCAGTCTACTAAGGTTTATGCATTCTCCCTTCCTAGTTGAATCACAAATGTAATACATGTAGTTTCCACACACATTTCCAAAACATACAATTTGCCTTTATTATTATGAATGGTGTTATACAGTAATATATGATACAACATGAGATATATTTATATATTATAGTATTTGTTATAATATTATTAATATCTCTATATTATATTATTATATATGTTATTAATAGTATTATATATATATTTGATTGCACTTGAATTCTATTGTTATTTTATTATTAACATATATAATATATTACTATTCATTATCATTATCTATATTTATCTATATATATAATTTATTAGTGTTATTATAATACCATTATTATTGTAGTGTTATCATGAATATAATTTTTAATAATATTTGAAAAATGATTTTTCTTCAATCTAATTGGCAGAAAACTTTCACCCGATAAGGGCGATTATTGTAGTGCCCCCTCATTGTTAGCTTGTGATGGTGGTAGTTCTACATTGCCCTCTGTCACTCAGAGACAGTTGTTAATCATTCATTTCATTGATTCAGTTTTGAGACAATTGATTAGTAGGTTATGATCTATGTTTATCTGATGAACGATCTTTGACTGCTATATTTAGACATCTGTTATGAGTTATGATGACATTATGAGTACTTTAGTTATGATGTGTTGAATAAGTTTAGTAATCGATTATTATTTACATTTTTTATTAGATTCGTAGATATATGTTTTCAAATGCTATGATTATAATCTTATTTAAGAGCAGGGACGGTGTAGCATTACTCATTTCGAGTACCCTGCTGTGCCACGATCTCTGACTCTCTGTGTGTTGACATATACATACTTGATCGTATTTAATTAGTGGTTTGGATGTAGGCTACAGGTACCGAACTTGACTCCACCTGATATAGCAGGTTTGAGTGGGTTCTTTCACCAATGGATATTAGTGATGGGAGATAACACGAGGTCTAATCCACTAGGTCAGCCCTTGTCTTCAGTTGTGGTCTCGAGTCATGCGGTGTTTCTTGGTCATGTGGTGTTGCTTGGTCCCCGTCCTATATGTTTGGTAACCTGTGTTTTGGAGCATAGACGAGTTGTGTTATTATGCCCATGCATAGTTGTTAATACTATATTGATTTCTTATTAGAATAATAATGCTCCTGTTATGATTATTGCATAATATTAGTTAGCTTAAAAGCTTTGGATGACACATTGGCCATATTCCAGCTTAGCCTTGTCATCATCTCTATGTTGAGATGAGTTTCAGATGCCATGTATTACCTCAGACATCGTCTGGTCATTGCTTGATTATTCTATCATTCTGTGAGTCAGTTCCATATGAATTTTGTGTTGAGTTAGTCTTTGTGGGTTGCTGCCGGATGTTTTGTTATTTGTAATTTTATTCGGTATGGTGTTAGAAAATTGAGCTCGTGCCTTGCTTCTGTAAGGTTTTCTCGAGGGGATTTTATAAGCCTTGGTCTTCTTTGGCTACTTCAAAGCATATAGTGTGACGATCATCATGGGTCAGTCTATTGCATTTTAATGATATGTTATGACCTATTGTAATGATTGCAAAGGTGTGTTGCTTTAGGTCCTTGTGCCCTTCATGTGTAGTCATTTTGTGTTGTTACTGTCATAGTGGGAGGACCCTTGCACTGCTATTGTTGTTCTCGAATTGCTTCCTCAATTATGAGATAGTTGGTGAGGTAAATAATTAATTAGATTTGCCTTACCTAGTAATAAATTTAGTTTGGGTTTATTGTCGGTTTCCTTTATTTGATGTAAATGTATCAAATCATAGCAATCTTGTTCCTTAAAATTAATTCATGGGATTAGCTGTGCCCTTCTTTGAATTCAGAATAACTGTCTGTGGAGCGCTTGCATTTATCCCATGTGCTTGAAAGTGAAGTGGTTATAGTTCAAATTCGTTCATAGGGCTTTCGTTGCAAGATAATGTTATTTTCTCTGATTCCATTGTAAGAAGATGGAGTTAGTTGGGAATTAATAAAATAGTTAAATTTGGATATTCCTGTGTTGATTTATTATTAACCATAGATATTCATTACTTTAGATTTTAACGAGGGATAGCATATCGAGCTTGAATTTGGCTTGTCAAGTATTTCGTTTATGAAATCTATATATATATATATATATATATATATATATATATATATATATATATATATATATATATATATATATATATATATATATATATATATATATAATTTTCTTACATCTCTTTAAAAAAAAAAAAATTGGTAGCTTCTCCAAGATCTCTCTCATCGCGTGATGCTTTTCATATGTGTGCAGCATAAGAGAGGTGACACAATTTTGTAAATATCTACACTACATTTATAGTTACATATCTTGTGCCATATCTGAAATGGTGTGCCATCTTTGCTCTCCTTTACTGATTGCTCATCCACGTTGGGTTAAATTCTGAGCTAGACTAGGGTAATTACCTGTACAATCATTTAAATGATACACCATATCGAAATGGAAATTAGGTCTCTGTTATAGCTTGCACAAGGCATATTAGTGTTGCATCACATATTTCATATGTTGAACTCATGAATACACAATCACTGGTTGCTAAATTTTCCCTGCCATGTTGGATTGTCTTTGTTGGCATTTCCCAGGTTACTAATTTTGTACCCAAACTTTATTGCTTAATTCAAATGGATGAGCGAATGGGTCTAGCAACTAAGAGCATTAAATTATGACCATGAGCAACAAAATGCAACATGACTATTATTGAGCTTGGGTTCCAAAAATTCATCTCACCTGGTCTTAAAAACGTGACATCCTAGATGTAATATGATCTTTGAACTTCATCTTTCCATTTCATTATAATTTATTAGGCCTTTTGGGGTCGACGACTATAGAGATTCTGAAGAAACCAATCGTTATTTACGCTGGATCCCATCATGTCACATCACCTCAATTTTGTCCAATAGTGCAACCTTTAGAGGAATATTTTGAGAACGGTGGGGGCAAAGATAAAAGGTTTTGGGAGATGGAGCTGCACCCAGGGCAAGGAACACTCTGATTTTGGCATAGGCAAAAGGTGTGGGCAAGGGTCGTGGAAAAGGGGGACACACTTGCAGACTTGAGGGCATGAAAGTTTCTAAGCACTTGCAATGACAAGAGGGGACAAAAGGGAGAGAAGCTAAAAGTAGGAAGGCAGGGATGGACTTCAAGACTAGCATGAAAGTTGAAGTATGCTCAAATGAGGAAGGTTATGGAGGTGCATGGTTTGAGGGGACAATGGTGTCTTACAATGGAGGAGGACTTCCACTTCACTCAAATAAGGCCACGCCCTCCTAAGATCAATGTCAAAAATTGGAAAGTTAATGATCCAGTTGAAATATATGATACTCAGTGTTTGTGGAAGGGTGCTGTTTCAGAGCTTCTCCCTGATGGATATTACTCGGTGCATTTCCCAGAGTATGGAGAAAAGGTCCATCACAAGTCAGCTATGAGGTCAAGACAGGAATGGCATGATGGTAAATGGTCTAGGCCAAGGTGCTTCTCCATGCAGGTAAGGGTTTGTTCCTCAACCCTTTTAGCCTTTTTTTAAATTTTTTGAAACTACAATTAATTTCCTTGTTAATATTCTGAATATGAACAGTTTAATCATGAAAACGATGCATTTTTGGCTAGTTGTTATTTCCTTGTTAATTGTAGTTCTCTACATTTCTGATCTCTTCCTGTCCCTTTATTGCATTCCATTTCACAACAGAGTTTACAAAAGACTTAGTTCCTCACTTGCATGTAAACAAGTAGAGCAAATCCATACAACATTATTAAATTTTATAAAATATAACCAACATTTTTCATTGACATTAGAAAAGAAATTAGCAGGAATTATAGCTTCCAACTCGAGTCTAACTGAGAAATTATTAGTACAACGAGATCATAGAATTATTTTTTTGTCGCCCTCCCCATGATCCATCTCACACCCAACAACCGAGGATACATAATTGCAATGAGATAAAAGCTTTGCACTTTAGACAACAAATAATCTGAAATACTTGCTAAATGGCTAAAGGTCATTACCATATCTCCCTTGGGCTAACTGTGGTGCACAATCCACATGCATGTCAGGAATATAATCCTAAATGCAAGTGCATGGTGAATGTAAAATAGCCAATAATAGATTGCATATACAGAAAGTGCTTCAGAACAACCATCATCTGCGGCAATCCCTTGACTGTCTGTTATAGTTGCTTCGCCTTGATAGTAAATATCCTCTCTGTCACATACTCCTGCACCACATATTTCATTAGTTGTATCTTCAGTGCCTTGCCCTTGCTCGTTGATTACATGGTTGCATCGCCATGCTAGAATGATCATTTCCTAGTTTTCCAATCAATAATATGTAATTTCTGCTTACCTTCTACCGACAAGATTTTACACTCAAGGGAAAATTGAGAAGTAACACCCACAAATTGCATTTGTGATACCACATTTCTTGAGGCATTTTGTCAAATAGTTTATGTGTTTTGTGTGAGTTTCTACATTTTTCATACATGTGCACCAGGGCATTTGCAACTACAACATGTGATGAAATTTGTCCTTCCTCTATGCTTGATGTATGTCCATACCCTGTAGCGAAAGCTCCCATTTTGACACAGACAGGGAGGATGCTGGCAAAGGTTGTGGAATTTGACTTTACACTGCTAGTTGCATCTGTTTGAAAGTTTCTTAAGCCTGTAAACAAATCCATTTCCTTACATCGTGGCCTCTAAGCTGGGTTGATCCCTTTACTGGCAACGAAGTCTTCTAGCTTCTCATGTACTCCTCTACCTCCTCTATCATAGACTACTCGAGAGTGTCTAGAAACTTATAACTTAGACTTCCAGCGAAAAACTGAAGGCAGAAATATAGTATAGGTTGTTGGTGCATATCCTGCAATCGTTGCATTACTGAGGAAGCATCCCTTTGGTAATCTTTTCCAATTTCCTAAATTCGAGTCATAAGTGGAACTAATGATAGAAGTGACCTTGTTTTCATTTCCTTTAATGGAGGCTTTTTCTTTTATAATTTATATTTCTATCTCTGTCAGAAAAGTTAGAATTGTCTTAGAGCAAATCACATGTAGTATTAGGAATTGGTGCTTTGATTAGAAAATTTGCAAGCTTACCTATTGAAGATTCAGTATATCAATCTTCTTAGAGGAAGACATTATTATTTAGAAAGATTGTAATTAAATGCCAGTTGTTTCAGTTAGGTTATAAATATTTGTAATGTATTGACTTTCAGATTTTTAGCTATCCATAAGAAAATAGTTCGTTTCTTGTAGTCACGTAAAAATTGAGTTCTTTCTGTAGAGATTAGTTAACTAACTAGATATTAGGAGAATGGGTATATGCTTATATTAATATTCACCTTTTTTGTATTCTAGGCAACCTTAGTATTAGGATACCATAAATCTTTAATGAGATATATCTTAGGGAATAAATCGATTGTTTCAGTGGTACGATGTTATAAGCATTATGCTTTGGATTAAGCTATAAGAGATTTTATTTTATCCTTATTTTTCTTTTGGAGTCTTTTATATTCATGGCTAACCTTCATGCCATCATTTGACTTATAAAACTATAGTTCTGTAACCCTAGTAAACTTGTATTATATCTCACCGCCCCTAGACAATGTACATCTAAACCCTTTAACCAAGTAATAGTCATCTCTATTGCTAATGTATTAGTGGTGCCTTACATTAAGTCACCCTTAGTTCAAATAGTGCTATGAGCCCAGTTCAGTAATGTATTCTATATTTTCTTCTCTAATCCCTTTTTATATAGGCGAGTCATGTGGAACAACCCTAGTAGGATATGGTTTAGTCCCTCGGGTCTCACTCCTTTGAGTTTTAGGATTCCTTGAAGATTTGAATGATTAGAGTGTTTTGAATTGTTAGCTTTGTTCATGGGGTATTAATGGTGTTCTAGTTACCTTGTAAATATTAATTGCTAGGAATGCTTGAGATATACTATTTAGTGCTTCTTAGTGGATATCATCGTATATGTTATTTTACTTCAAAGAGAGTAAGAACTTTGAGCCGATTATCGGTTCATACTATCTATGGTTGTTATTATAGTATAGTCAGAATCTCTTATTTGTTTTGTGTCAGTCTTTGCATTGATGCAATCGGGTAATTGTGTTTGATTATTTTAAGTGGCTTTAAAGTGCCTTAACCTAGGTTTATCTTAATGAAATTCTTTCTTCACCCTTCATTGATTTTGTTTATTTATGGTTGTGTGGATTATGGTTCTCCTTCCATGCCTTATTAATTCCTAGAGTTATGAAGGTTTGCCTTTCATGATAACTTGGTGTAAGTTGTTTCCTTGACTAGATAGAAGTTCATTGAATCTCTTATGCTTGATTGTCGCCTTGTCACTAGTGGTGGATCTTTGTGTCTATTTTGGGGGTGAGTTGTGTTTATGTGTGTTTTCTTTTGAAGATGATACATTGTCAGATATGAATTTTAGTCATGTGGTCAAGTGGTATTTCCAAGGCCTATGATGTTTTGGGTTATTTTAGTTAATATGGTTATTATGGCTCTTGTTCATGTAAGGAAAACCTTGCAATGTAATGGGAAGGGATGATGCAATTGGTCTAAGCTCACTTCTTAGTTTGAGTCTGTTGTTGCAATGAAGTGTCAAGTTTTAACCCTTGGTTTCCATTTTGGATGAGGAACTTCTTTGTGATATAATGTCTATGTACCTAACTCTAGAGGGGTAGTCCTTGGCTTTGGTTTGAATTATGTATTGGCTTCACTGGATTCCTGTGTCTTGTAATGAGTGGGAAATGGCCTCTTGGATATAGTGCTTGATTCTTGATGGTTTTGCTTCATTTTGAAGAGATTATGGATTTCTGGTTGTGGCCTACTGAAAGGCATATGTTATGGCCAGATTGGATTTGTGACTTTTATACCTATATGTTGTGGTATGTATGTTTGACCTTAGAACGCTAAGTGAGTGGCTTTCATGGTGGGGCCGGTGCCTAGTGAGAGGACGCCTGGGTAACCCCATGGAAGTTGTAAGCTTGTGATGTCTTGGCTTATGCAGTTCTATTATTTCTTGGTGGTACCTCTGGAGTGATATCTTGGCTTGTGCAGTGTTGTTGGCATGGTCGGTTGTTTCATGTCTATTGTCAATCTGTTATTGTTTGTCTCCTTGGCTTAGTGGAATCCTCGTCATTATCTCCTAGCTCGAAGGGGTGGACCTCAGGGTTCCACATGGTTGGGTGGTAAGAGCTATCCATTGGTCCTTTTTGGAGATACGGTTCGAGTTCTGCACAGAGGTGTTCCAGATCCAGTTCATTTTCCTCCTTCAGAGTTGTATGCTTTCTTATGTTTTCTTTTGTAAACTAACATGATCAGTCTTATAATCTTGTAATCATGTAATCCTATACTGAGACTCTGTAATTAATCTATTCTGCTTCAGTGAAAGTTATTTGTATCTGTTTTAGCAGTGTAATGGTTATTGCTTTTGTAGTTTTATTTTCTATCATTAATGCAGTCATGTTGCCCTAGGGTTGTTAGAAGAGTAATTTCATTTATGCAGTGTAATATGATATGTTTGGATTACTACTTTGTGCTATCTCGTTTTCAAAAAAAAAAAATTATTCCTGAAATTTTGCTTTTGTCAACCTAACTCTCTAGGGTTTCATGACAAGGCATTACACTTGGTATCAGAGCCCTAGGTTTCAACACTGGGATGTCTGGATTAATGTTGTTGCCCATGTTTGACTATAGTAGTACTTTTTATGCAAGTGGTAGGAGACTCCTGATTAGGATACTATGCTTGATCTATACACGTAGCTTGATGTATTGGATAGATGATCGTGATATTGACATTCTGCATCGTGTGATATGTAGCAAAAGTAGAGTGAAAGGAAACTAGAAAAAGGAAGTGAATAACAAGTAATGTTATGATTTTGCAAAGGGAATCACATTGTTATGGAAATATATGTGCTTATGGCAGTGATGAAACTGTGTATGTGAATGTAAATCTTCCCTGTAAATGTGAGAAACCAGTAACTATGCATTGGTTGAGTGTTGTAAATATCCTGTACTTGTTTTGTGTGCCTATAGGATGGTGATACTGGGTACCCATCCATGGGGGAAAATGTGTATTTTAGGTGTGGGATCAACCATACCATAATGTGTGTTTGCATGTTTGTTACCTGATTGAGGGCCAACCCCTGTGTGGTTAAAAATATATATATAAGAGTAGCCTAAAGTTAGATTCACAAATTCTCTTCTTTTGGTTCTCTAGTCCCTCAGTCTGTGAAGGGGAAGTAGCAGCCACAAAGTTCCTTGGGCAGAGTGAACAACGTATGCTTATGATGGTGCAGAGTGGTCCCTCGCTCAACCAAACCTAAGGAAACGTACTCACTACTTCCCCTTATGATGAATTAGGGTACTTGATTCATATGTGTTAGCTTAATCCCCATAGTTTCTAAGCATCTAGATGGTATTTCTTGGATGATCATTTACCTTGTCTTCACAAAAGGTATGATATGCCACATGAGTTATCAGTTGGGGGCCAGGGTCTAGGACCCGCATGGACAACCCAACTGGAACTATGTGATGACATGAGTCGTCACTTGGGGGCCAGGTCTAGGACCTGCGTGGGTAACCCAAGTGAGACCATGTGCCCCATGTATATTTTGAGGTCTAGCATGTGGAGGGAGATTTGTTACCCATGCTAAGATGGATTCCGTATCTGCACATGTTCTGACATGATAGGTATAATGCCACACCCCACTGATGTTCTGACACAGTGTTGGTGATGATGCCGTGTTGCTGATGGTAGCGAGCTAGGCTCGAGGACATGATGCCACATGCATAGACACATGAAGGTGCACTACGAGATTGTGTTATAGCCTACTTGTGTGATGAGCGTAATGGGGCCTTGCACACTTGTAGAGGGATACTCATGTTTTCTTTCGATAGTGTTGGGTCGGTTAGCATATGGGTAGGTCCTAGCCATGTATAACTCTGGCTACGATGAGTACCTGCGTGTGCCTTTTCCACGAGGTATCGCTATGCGGGGTGTGTTCTGCACATGTTTACTTCCACGGAGCCATAGACACACTACCATGCGGCATACGGCCAGTACATGCCTTCTCCGACTGGAATATGACCATGCTACACTGAGATGCGATGCATAATGTGGCCGAGGTGCACATTCCATACGGGTAGCCAAGGAGTGTGTGAGCCACTTAGTTAGTCCATGCCACGTGACAATGCGATGTAGGGTGTAGCCAAGGAGTACACTCTAAGCCATGTGGATGGCATGCTCATTCCGCACCACATGAGGGCTACTGTTATAGCCTGACGTTGTTCCCTCCTTCCTCATTTGGTGGCTAGTATATAGTCACATAGTGTTGTACAGTGCAATTTCAAAGATTGTGGACTTTCTCTATGGTTATTGATGATTTTCTATTGATTGTGAAGGCTGACACTTTTCTTATATTTGATTATGATGGTTTAGCCACACCTTGTGATCTTATTTTCTTGTAGCCCTCATGGTTACATTTGATTTAGTGTTGAAAATTGCGCGCATTTCTTATTTTATTGTTGAAATTAAACTATTTATCTTTCTTTATGACCTTGGTGGCTAAACTAGTTATACTTATTATTTTTGATGTCGGCCATGTGTCGTAATGTGATTCCTCTCCAAGGATGCATGAGGTGAACTTGGTGAGTGTATGCGAGGAAGTAGATGCAGGGAACCTTGAGGATGGGGGTATGTGAGGCTGTTATATAGCTAGGACCCACTACCCACCTATGTGTGATGACAACCTCTTGGAGGCTAACCACCTTATACAACAAGAGAGAGGTCATTATGGCTTATTTGGATGGTCTCACCTTGAGAGTGTGACCTAGCACCAACAAGTCACTATGTGTGAGGTATGGATTATGTGAGATGGATTTGACTATTGGCGCATGGATTATGTATCATGGATTATATGCAGTTTCCGGTATCCAGATGGACCCTTATGTAGCCTTGTGATGTGAATCCCAGTGATGTATATTGGAGTGTGTGTGAAGAATGTATGGAAAATCATGAAAAAATTGTACCTATGAAATGGTAAATTGTGTTTCCATGCTTCAAATAGGTGAAAAATTATGATCTTTTGTTGAATATGTGATAAGATTTAGTGTGGATATTTAATGGAATATGGCAATATTATTATACTATGTTTCTACCCTAATCTGTGACTTCTAGGAGCAAGTCAAGCTTTAGGGGGGGAGGATGTAGTGCCCCCTAGTTGTTAGCTTGTGATGGTGGTAGTTCTACATTGCCCTTTGTCAGTCAGAGATAGTTGTTAATAGTTCATTTCATTGATTCAGTTTTGAGACAGTTGATTAGTAGGTTATGATCTATGTTTATCTGATGAATGATCTTTGACTGCTATATTTAGACATCTGTTATGAGTTATGATGACATTATGAGTACTTCAGTTATGATGTGTTGAATAAGTTTAGTAATGGATTATTATTTACATTTTTTATTAGATTTGTAGATATCTATTTTTAAATGCTATGATTATAATCTTATTTAAGAGCAGGGATGGTGTAGCATTACTCATTTCGAGTACCCTGCTGCGCCACGATTCTCTGACTCTCTGTGTGTTGACATATACGTACTTAATCGTATTTAATCAGTGGTTTGGATGTAGGCTACAGGTACCAAACCTTGACTCCACCTGATATAGCAGGTTTGAGTGGGTTCTTTCACCAATGGATATTAGTGATGGGAGATAACACGAGGTCTAATCCACTAGGTCAGCCCTTGTCTTCGGTTGTGGTCTCGAGTCGTGTGGTGTTTCTTGGTCATGTGGTGTTGCTTGGTCCCCGTCCTATATGTTTGGTAACCTGTGTTTTGGAGCATAGATGAGTTGTGTTATTATGCCCATGCATAGTTGGTTAATACTATATTGATTTCTTATTAGAATAATAATGCTCCTATTATGGTTATTGCATAATATTAGTTAGCTTAAAAGCTTTGGATGACACATTCACCATATACTAGCTTAGCCTTGTCATCGTCTCTATGTTGAGATGAGTTTCAGATGCCATGTATTACCTCAGACATCATCTGGTCATTGCTTGATTATTCTATCATTCTGTGAGACAGTTCTGTATGAATTTTGTGTTGAGTTAATCTTTGTGGGTTGCTGCCAGATGTTTTGTTATTTGTAATTGTATTCGGCATGGTGTTAGAAAATTGAGCTCGTGCCTTGCTTCTATAAGGTTTTCTCGAGGGGATTTTATAAGCCTTGGTCTTCTTTGGCTACTTCAAAGCATATAGTGTGACGACCATCATGGGTCGGTCTGTTGCATTTTAATGATATGTTATGACCTATTGTAATGATTGCAAAGGTGTGTTGCTTTAGGTCCTTGTTCCCTTCATGTGTAGTTGTTTTGTGTTGTTATTGTCATAGTGGGAGGACCCTTGCACTGCTATTGTTGTTCTCGAATTTCTTCCTCAGTTATGAGATAGTTGGTGAGGTAAATAATTAATTAGATTTACCTTACCTAGTAATAAATTTAGTTTGGGTTTATTGTCAGTTTGCTTTATTTGATGTAAATGTATCAAATCATAGCAATCTTGTTCCTTAAAATTAATTCATGGGATTAGTTGTACCCTTCTTTGAATTCAGAATAAGCGTCTGTGGAGTGCTTGCATTTATCCCATGTGCTTGAAAGTAAATTGGTTATAGTTCAAATTCATTCCTAGGGCTTTCGTTGCAAGATAATGTTATTTTCTCTGATTTCATTGTAAGAAGATGGAGTTAGTTGGGAATTAATAAAATAGTTAAATTTGGATATTCCTATGTTGATTTATTATTAACCATAGATATTCGTTACTTTATATTTTAGCGAGGAATAGCATAACGAGATTGAATTTAGCTTGTCAAGTATTTCGTTTATGAAATCTATATATATATATATATATATATATAATTTTCTTACATCTCTTTTTAAGAAAAAAAAAAATTGGCAGCTTATCCAAGATCTCTCTCATCATGTGACGCTTTTCATATGTGTGCAGCATAAGAGAGGTGACACAATTTTGTAAATATCTGCACTACATTTATAGTTCCATATCTTGTGCCATATCTGAAATGGTGTGCCATCTTTTCTCTCCTTTACTAATTGCTCGTCCACATTGGGTTAAATTCTGGGCTAGACTAGGGTAATTACCTGTGCAATCATTTAAATGATACACCATATCGAAATGGAAATTAGGTCTCTGTTATAGCTTGCACAAGGCATATCAGTGTTGCATCACATATTTCATATGTTGAACTCATGAATACACAATCACTGGTTGCTAAATTTTCCCTGCCATGTTGGATTGTCTTTGTTGGCATTTCCCAGGTTACTAATTTTGTACCCCAACTGTATTGCTTAATTCAAATGGATGAGCGAATGGGTCTAGCAACTAAGAGCATTAAATTACGACCATGAGAAAAAAAATGCAACATGACTATTATTGAGCTTGGGTTCCAAAAATTCATCTCACCCGGTCTTAAAAACGTGACATCCTAGATGTAATATGATCTTTGAACTTCATCTTTCCATTTCATTACAATTTATTAGGCCTTTTGGGGTCCATGACTATAGAGATTCTAAAGAAACCAATCGTTATTTACGCTGGATCCCATCATGTCACATCACCTCAATTTTGTCCAATAGTGCAACCTTTAGAGGAATATTTTGAGAATGGTGGGGGTAAAGATAAAAGGTTTTGGGAGATGGAGCTACACTCAGGGCAAGGAATGCTCTGATTTTGGCGTAGGTAGAAGGCATGGGCAAGGGTCATGGAAAAGGGGGACACACTTGCAAACTTGAGGGCATGAAAGTTTCGAAGCACTTGCAACGACGAGAGGGGACAAAAGGGAGAGAAGCTAAAAGTAGGAAGGCAGGGATGGACTTCAAGATTGGCATGAAAGTTGAAGTATGCTCGAATGAGGAAGGTTATGGAGGTGCATGGTTTAAGGAGACATTGGTGTCCTACGATGGAGGAGGACTTCCACTTCACTCAAATAAGGCCACGCCCTCCTAAGATCAATGTCAAAAATTAGAAAGTTAATGATCCAGTTGAAATATATGATACTCATTGTTGGTGGAAGGGTGCTATTTCGAAGCTTCTCCCTGATGGATATTACTTGGTGCATTTCCCAGAGTATGGAGAAAAGGTCTATCACAAGTCAGCTATGAGGTCAAGACAGGAATGGCATGATGGCAAATGGTCTAGGCCAAGGTGCTTGTCCATGCAGGTAATGGTTTGTTCCTTAACCCTTTTAGCCTTTTTTTAATTTTTTGAAACTACAATTAATTTCCTTGTTAATATTTTGAATATGAATAGTTTAATTATGAAAACGATGCATTTTTGGCTAGTTGCTATTTCCTTGTTAATTGCAATTCTCTACATTTCTGATCTCTTCCTGTCCCTTTATTGCATTCCATTTCACAATAGAGTTTACAAAAGACTTAGTTCCTCACTTGCATGTAAACAAGTAGAGCAAATCCATACAACATTATTAAATTTCATAAAATATAACCAACATTTTTCATTGACATTAGAAAAGAAATTAGCAGGAATTATAGCTTCCAACTTGAGTCTAACTGAGAAATTATTAGTACAACGAGATCATAGAATTATTTTTTTGTCACCCTCCCCATGATCCATCTCACACCCAACAACCGAGGATACATAATTGCAATGAGATAAAAGCTTTGCACTTTAGACAACAAATAATCTGAAATACTTGCTAAATGGCTAAAGGTCGTTACCATATCTCCCTTGGGCTAACTGTGGTGCACAATCCACATGCATGTCAGGAATATAATCCTAAATGCAAGTACATGGTGAATGTAAAATAGCCAATAACTGATTGCATATATAGAAAGGTGCTTCAAAACAACCATCATCTGCGGCAATCCCTTGACTGTCTGTTATAGTTGCTTTGCCTTGATAGTAAATATCCTCTCTGTCACATACTCCTACACCACATATTTCATTACTTGTATCTTCAGTGCCCTGCCCTTGCTCATTGATTACATGGTTGCATCGCCATGCCAGAATGATCATTTCCTAGTTTTCCAATCAACAATATGTAATTTCTGCTTACCTTCTACCGACGAGATTTTACACTCAAGGGAAAATTGAGAAGTAACACCCACAAATTGCATTTGTGATACCACATTTCTTGAGGCATTTTGTCAAACAGTTTATGTGTTTTGTGTGAGTTTCTACATTTTTCATACATGTGCACCAGGGCATTTGCAACTACATCATGTGATGAAATTTGTCCTTCCTCTATGCTTGATGTATGTCCATACCCTGTAGCGAAAGCTCCCATTTTGACACAAGCAGGGAGGACGCTAGCAAAGGTTGTGGAATTTGACTTTACATTGCCAGTTGCATCTGTTTGAAAGTTTCTTAAGCCTGTAAACAAATCCATTTCCTTACATCGTGGCCTCCAAGCTGGGTTGACCCCTTTATTGGCAGTGAAGTCTTCTAGCTGCTCGTGTACTCCTCTGCCTCCTCTGTCATAGACTACTCGCGAGTGTCTAGAAACTTATAACTTAGACTTCTATTGAAAAACTAAGGGTAGAAATATAGTATAGGTTGTTGGTGCATATCCTACAATCATTGCATTACTGAGGAAGCATCCCTTTGGTAATGTTTTCCAATTTCCTAAATTCGAGTCATAAGTGGAACTAATGATAGAAGCAACCTTGTTTTCATTTCCTTTAACAGAGGCTTTTTCTTTTATAATTTATATTTCTACATCTGTCAGAAAAGTTAGAATTATCTTAGAGCAAATCGCATGTAGTATTAGGAACTGGTGCTTTGATTAGAAAATTTGCAAGTTTACCTATCAAAGATTCAGTATATCAATCTTCTTAGAGGAAGACATTATTATTTAGAAAGATTCCAATTAAATGCTAGTTGTTTCAGTCAGGTTAGAAATATTTGTAATGTATTG
The DNA here is from genome assembly GCA_027924645.1 of Cunninghamia lanceolata. Taxonomy (NCBI): domain Eukaryota; kingdom Viridiplantae; phylum Streptophyta; class Pinopsida; order Cupressales; family Cupressaceae; genus Cunninghamia; species Cunninghamia lanceolata. The sequence goes on from BSBN01000984.1 coordinate 3,172,736, forward strand.
ACTTTCAGATTTTTAGCTATCCATAAGAATATAGTTCATTTCTTGTAGTCACGTAAAAATTGAATTCTTTCTATAGAGATTAGTTAACTGACTAGCTATTAGGAAGCCTCTTAATTATGGGTGAAGCCTCTGTCAAGGAAGCTTGCATGGTGAGGAGCATTCTGATGAAATATTAAGAGGCTTCAGGTCAAAAAATAAATATGCCTAGAAGTTCAATTTTTTTCTTCAATACCTTAGAACCCAGGTTGCTAAAGATAGCTCACATTTTGCAATGCAAAGTTGAGTCCCTTCCTTCCATATATCTCAGGTTACCTCTTTTTGAGAAAAGAATCCTGACTCTTTCTAGAAAAGTATGGTTGACAAATTTCATTCCAAACTGACGGGCTAGAAAGGACCAACTCTAAGCCAGGAAGGCAAAATTTAGTTAATCAAAGCTTCACTCTAAAATCTCTCAGTTTACTCTATGTCCCTATTTAAAATTCTTGCTTAAATAAGAGAAAGAATTGACCAAATCCAAAAAGAATTTCTCTGAACTGGAACTAAGGAGAAGAAGATAATCTCATTAGTGGCATGGGATTTGGTCTACAAACCTAAAAGCTTTGGGAGTCTTGATCTGAAAAAACTCAAGGAATTCAACTCTTCTCTCCTAGTGGCCAATGCCTAGTGTCTGATGTTGGAAAAGAAAGAATGGATGGAAATTGTGAATAATAAATACCTGAGGGGTTACAATAACTTTAGGAAAGCATTGTACGGTCCTACTTTGCCTAAAGGATCTAAAATATGGAAAAATATCTCTCAATCTACGAAAATTATTAGAAAAGGTTCTTTATGGAGGATTGGGGATGGTAGCAAGATGGACTTTTGGAAGGATTGGTGGTTTGGTGAATCCCCTCTCAGCAAGTAGGAATGGGTGGGCCCTTTTGAAGACATTTGTACTACAACTTGTGACTCGAAGATCAAGGATTACATTATTAAAGGTAGATGGAAGAACTTCTCGACTGATAGGCGTATGGTTGAATTCCAAAATAGGTTGAATGTTTTTCATATTCCTCTTAGTAGAAAAGAAGACCAACTCATGTAGTAGGCCACCTCCTTAGGGAAATACTCAGTGGCGTCAGGGTTCAATGAACTTACTCCTACTGTGAAGGATCCTCCCTTTTGGGCTAGATTGTGGGATGACAAACTTATTCCTAAAATCAATATTTTATTTTGGTTGCTGGCTGAAGATAGGGTGCTTACATGTGATAACCTATGTAAAAGGGGCTTCTCACTTGTCAACAAATGCCCCTTATGCCTCAATAATTTTGAAGACTCCTTCCATCTAGTCCTCTCCTGCCTATTTTCTCTTGAGCTCTAGAACAAGATTTTTTCCTTATGGACTCTTAGTTGGACCTTCCCTAACTCCACCAAGGATCTGGTCTCTCAATAGATTTTCCCTATCTCTAACCCTTCCCTTAGATTCCTCTGGTCTCTGAGTATCCCTCACATTGCTTGGGGCCTCTGGAAGGAAAGCAATAATAGAGTCTTCAAAGACACCAACTTAACTCCTAATAATTTGTTTTATAAAGTGGTCAGGAGCATCAACTAGAATTACAAATCCAGGATTGAAGAACAGCTCTCTCATGATAAAAGAATAGAGGTTTCTTAGATGGAGACAAACATATCCAAGAACTGGGACATCACTGAATATATATATCTATACCCTTTTAAAAAATGAAACACTCTAGAGGGAAAGTGGTGTGGCATTTGCCTCTGGAAGGATGGATCAAAATCAACTTTGACAGGATGACAAAAGGTAATCTTGGTGATATAAGATAATCATGGTAGGTCATAGTGGTAGTGGCACTACCTTTGGGTACACAAACAAACCACTATGCTGAAGTTGTGACTGCCTATCATTCTATTGCTCTGGTGCATGCTAAGGGTCATAGAAAAATCTAGGTGGAGGGTGACTCTAACAACATCATCAATTGTCTTAAGACCACCACTAAACCAAGATGGTCTATTGTGACCTTGATCAAAGACGTTATCATGTTGTTGGGAACTTTTGAGGCTACCCATATATCTCACATTTATCATGACCGGAACAAGGTGGCAGATGTTTTCACCAACCTAGGGGTTATAAACTATTCAAAGCTCATATGCGAGGAATTGAATTTAATCCTGAGTAATGTTAAAGAGTTGATTAATAATGATTGCTCCCATGGTACGAAACTTGAGATTCTCTAAAGAGATCATCATGACCTCAAAGGGTTCACAGGCCTCTCCTATCCTGATTATTTGTCTCACACAGATTATGGATTGGAAAAACAACAACTTTGGTCTACTTTTCCTCATTCTTATCTTAACTTTTGTTGGTAGAGAGTGGTTTTTTCTAGTGTCTGAATTCCAACATGGGGGAGATAGAAATAGGGTTGAACCATCTTCATATGAGGGGATTAGGTAAAAGTAGAAGGTTTGGAGTATCCTGGAGGCTGGAAGGTTAACTTAGTTTATGGAAAATCTCCATTGAGCTAACCCTAATGTGACTGCTCTATTCGTCAAAGATTACAAGAACAAGAAGGTTATGGCATATGGGTGGGAATTGGAAATTTCTAAAGACCTTATTGCCATGGTGATGGGCCTTTCAACCAGAGGGAAGAAATTATTCCATGAAAGGAAACAGAATAAGGAAGCCCTTAATAACTTATTCAAAGGCAACGAAAGCGAAAAGCTAGTTAAGTTTCAGATTGGTGGGTATAATCGTCTTTCCATCAAACCCATCTAGGTAGAGGTGGCCAAAGTAATTATGAGATATGTAACTCTGGACGGGAGGTACATGGCCATCTACAATTATCACTTCAACTTTCTTAATCACTTCAGACATGGTATGTTGATTTCTTTTCTCTTCTACCTTCTTTCATCTCTAGAATTTGGTTTAAAATAAAATAGCAAAAACCCTAAACTCTCAGTTCTACATGCGAGCCTGATTTTACTTACCATGGAGCACATGAAGAATAACACTCCCAAAAAAGGGATAAAACAAAAACATAGTGCTAAGAAGAGGGGTCGAGTGATGTCAAGTGAAAAATAGACTAATTCTAAGGATCAGGAGTGGAATATGGATGATGAAGAAGAGGATAGTGAGAAAGAGTCCTCTAGAAAGAAGAGAAAAACTTAGAAGAGGGAAGTTTCCATCTCTTGGTCTGAAGGGTTTAATACGCGTGATGAATTTGACACCTTTGTCAATGAGATTATAGACAAGAAGGCTATGCCTCAAAAGAGGAAAACCCCCACTCTTGTGAAGAAAGGTAAAAAACCCATGGAGAAACATATTGCTAATGAGGAATTTGTTCAGAGTGCTGGTGGTTCTTCTTAGAAATAGGGGAATAGGGACAAGTTGTTTGACAAGGTTCTAGATGAGGGAATTGTTCAGGGTGTTAGTTGATCTTCTTAGAAACAGGGGACCAAGCTAAAGCAGGGGAATAGGGAGAAGCTATTTGAGAAGGTTTATGAAAGGGCAGAGGAAACACAAGGCAAGACCATGCATATCCCTGAACCTTGTACATGCCTCAAATTTCCTAAAATTAACTATCCTTTGAATAACCTCCCTGAGGATTTTGACGATTTGTTGGCCCAGGCGAGAAACAAAGATTAGGTCGAGGAGGTGTTCAAATTAGTGAAGAATGCTGTTAATTTATAGCACAAAATGACTAAGTGGTTCTTCCTAGAAATTAATAGGATCAACATGAAGCTCTAACTGATGCAAGAAAGATTGGGGAGTGGTATCAACACTATAGTTGAGTAGGACACCCTTATCTTCAGAAACTGGGATGCTATTCCTAAAATGGAGGAAATAGACCTTGAACTAAATAGGATGAGAGAAGAATTTAACACTAGGGTCCAGTTCCTGGAGGAGAAAATCATAGAGGTGAACAACAACTTAGATAAAATCATGAACATCAGTAAACTTACCATTTAGAACAACCTCAACAAGATGAGAGTGCTGACTGAGAAGCTCAAGGAGCTTAGAAAAAACTAGTTCAAGGATATCAATGCTGAGTACATCATGAATGTTGAGGATCTAGGTATTTAGGATAAGGGTGATGAAACTAAAAATACTAGTAAATAGGTGGCAACTGAGGACATAGGTGGACCTTCAACCCACACTAAGGGAGAAACAAAAAGTAATCTGAAGTCGAAAAGAAAGAGCTGATGGACTTCGCCAAAATGCATGAGGCATTTTATGAACAAGAATTAGGAGCGGCTGAGACTCTCAAGTAGATGAACTAGTTTAGTTTTATCTATTCTCTTTTTTGGCTACTCTTTCTATGCTTATGTTGTTTTGGTAGCTTATATTTGGTTGTCAATAGGCTTACTACTTTTTGTATGCTTCATTTTGTAAAGGGTTTCGGGGTCCCCTTTCAAAAACTGTTTGACCTTATTAATAAAAAATAATATACACTTTATACAAATTAATAATATTTATAATTATTTATAAAATAATTAATATTTAAAGGAGCATTTGCAAACTTGTGTTTTAAGTTAAATGTTTTGATAGACTACAAAAAAATACCTCCTACTTGTCAATTTTAAAATACAAATTATTTACAAAATAATATTAGAATTATTAAAGTTATATGAGCAATTAAATTGCAAAAACAAATTATTTATTTTATATATTGATTTATTATTTTAATTTATAGATGTAGATTTTTATATATTTCATTAAAAATATAAATAATTTAAATTTAAATTTGGTGAGGAAAAACTCAAATTTTTCTTAGGGACTATTACCAATAGAATTAGATTGAATATTTTCGTCAAACACATTGGGAAAATGGTTCTTCTTTAGGAAGGGTGACCATGATTTATGCTAATAAAATAAACTCTATAGAATTTATCACATTACTATATGAAAATGTCTTGAAATTTTGAATTGAGAAAAAAAAATTATAATTCTTCTTAGAAAAATAAATGTTAAAATATTTGTGTGTACACATCAAAACATATGGTGAAATTATCACATATTGTGTATAATAATCAAAATTTTAAAAGAGATCTTCAAAACATGTAAAAATAAGTAATTTTAAGAGGAATGAGAATTTTGTTAAAATTGTCATATGAGTTTCAAAATTAAAAATAAGTGGGATCAAGTCTTGTTGAGTGCAAGGCCCAACACCTTAAGGGATGAGATTATGATCATGTTTGAGCTACTTTGGTAGAATGGATATCCCGCAATCCTTTACTTTTAGCTATACCCTTTAATCCTTGAGTCTTAGTTGAAGCGATATTATCAATTTAGACACACACTCCTAAATTGGATTATAAAAACAATTTAAATTTGACATAAAACCCTAAAAAAATAAAAATCAATTAATAGATTAATTCCCATGATATATTACAACTATTACTTTAATATTCTAAATTTTAATTTGTTGAGATCTCATTTAAATATTTTACATTATAATTCCTTTTAATAAGTTTATACCTTCTAAATATGTTTATTTAGAATTGTCTATTATTCTATATATTTTATATTAAAAATGTATCTTATTATAATTATTTGTTTATAATTGTCTATTATTCTATGTATATTATGGTTGACTAGGGACTATCATCCATAAAACTACATAAATAGGTTCAATTTTCTTTGTTATTAGTATTAATGATAAATATCATCAATACAAATAAAATTCATTTAAAAGGAGATTTTGAAAAATGAGCTTAGGAATACTAAGTTAAAAGCTAGTTTTATTTGGAACTATTTTTAGAAAAATATATTAAATTTCATTTAAATTTATAGTTGTAAATTCGATTTTATTTGTCATTTATTGTTTTTAATAATATTATTTATATTTTTGTTATTCTATATATTTTTTAAAGTATAAATAATTTTGTAAAAAATAATTTTGATTAAAAATTATGATTTATAAAGTTACCACAAAATATTTTATAAATATATTTTAAAAGGGTTTTTCAAGGGAGTAAGAACATGACTTGTGTTAAAAGAGGTAAAATGTATATGGTGTGATTCCTCCCATGCTATGATTATGGTACACAAGCATAATGTTATGGATACATTGACATATGTTGTACTCACACTGATGACATTCCTGATGTCGGTTATGTTAGTTCGTATGATAGTTAGTATGGGATCTTGATGATCATTTTTTGTGACACTAATAACTTATATGCTCTAACATTATCATGCATTCTAGGCAATTATGATATCATTCTTACTGTGATTGTTGTATGTTAGAATTGATTATCATGATGATTATTGTGTTGTGATTATGATTATGGAATAACCCATGGATGTTGGATGATGATGAGGATATGTTTATGTTTTATGTACATGTCATATTGATCTCTCCATGATGTGTTTTTATGATGAGGGATGAAGTCATGTTTCTCACTTATGAGGCCCACACGATGTCTTGATCCTCATCAGTGTATGTACTATTTTTCCATGAGGTGAGCATGTATATGTATGCTTCATCTTTGTGATGCAAGTTGTAGGTACCAGGCATTGACTCCTCCTAAATTGAAAGGTTTGAGCATGCCTTGAACCCAATGGATAAGTTGTTTCGAAGATAGCATAGGGTTCCACACCCTAAGTCAATATCCTCGATGAGGATGCATGTCATGTCCAGTTCAACCTGTCAATTTTGTCAGTTGTCAGATAGTGTTTCTTGAGGTTCTAATTTTGACCCTAGTTAGTAGTTAGGTGATTATGTTGGCATCTAGTTTTATTTAATTTATTTTGTTGGATAAATGCCTTGGTTAATTTGGGCATTAAAAATTAATCCTAGAAGGCATACCTTTATAAATAGATAAATATACATAAATATCTATATAAATAAATTATAATTAATGTATAGTGTGATGTTAAATTTATAATAATTAATAATTTGGTTTGCGTAAATATGGGGGTAAATGAGTTACCCATTTGCATGAGTTAATTTCAATTGAGTAATTTGTAATTATTTTAACTATAGTTTTAATAAGTTTAATTGGTGGGAGTTGGTCGATTTTTCCCGTATGGCGGTTGCTCAAGAAATGTTAAATCTCCAAGTTGGGCTTGGAGATTTGGGGGGTGGGGGGAACAAGATGCAGACACAATGCTCTTTTGGATTGACACAATGAGCATTTTAGATTTTCTCAAATTTTTATAGGTATCCTAGAAGAAATTGAGGCACAAAGACACTCATTAAGGACAAGATTTAATTGTCACTTGTAAGTTTTAAAACATGCATTGATTTTGGTAATTTTTTTCCATGCTTGGATGAAAATAATGGAACTCTAGGTTATCAACAATTTTTCTTAGGACTGGAATGCTTTGTTCGTTACCTATTTTTGATGTCTTTTTGTGTTCACAAAACTTATTGTTTCATTCTTATGCATATAAATTGGTGCATCTTTGTGAGGCTTTCATTTATACATTCAGACTCTAATCTGGGGCAAGACTGAGGAATTTAACTTTACTCTAGCCAGTTATTGTTGTCTATGAGACTTCTTACCATATCAAAACTTTGTCAAGAAGTTCACGTGCTTTGGCTATGAATCCATATTTTGTTTGTATTTCTTCTAGAGCAATTTCAATTGTTACGTCTGACCAAAATTTCCCTTCTGTTATGATATCTTGGCACCTTAATGATATAGTTTAGGGTGTCCTCAAGCTAGTTAGCACTACCAAGAAGGCCAACCATGCACACATAAAAAGCAACTATAGCTACAATGTAATAAGGGTTTCTCATGTGATTGAAAGTATGTACATCTCCCATTTATTAAACCTATGTAGCTACCTTTGAGAGCATCATTGTAAAATTCTTTTTTTGAGCAAACTTGTATTCATTACATTCCTTGAGACAGCATTGCCTTGTAGCATTGAGTCAAATGGATTCATGCCTTGTCTACGCTTCTAGATTTTGCGTACATGTCTACCAGAGAATTTCCCCTATAATATCTATAAAAAAAATGGCCTTCGATTATGCTATGATGGATGTCCATACCCATTCCAAAGCTCCCATTTTATCACAGGTTGTGCAAGAAATGCTAGTGCAAGTTGTGGTGTTTGGCTACAGGCCTAGCAGTTGCATTTGCTTGAAGTTTCTAATGCCTTTCTCAGCAAATCCATTTTGTACATAACCTACTAGCACTGCATTCCATGAGATGACATTTCTTTGAGGCATTATGTCAACAGTTCATGCACCTTACCTATTCTTCCACATTCCATGAGAATATAGTTCTTAAAGGCATTCTGTCAAACACTTCACATACCTCATCCATGCTTTCACATTTGTTCACATCCTGCAATAAGGTATTCTGTCAATCAGCTCACGTTCCTTGCCTATGAGCATTTCACACTTACATATGACATTTGCATTTCTTGATTTTATCTAAAGCCTTTTCAACAAATCTAGTTCATGCATATCCTACAATCCTTGCTTTCCCAGATGTTAACCGATTTAATTAAAAGTTCTTAATCATGTTCAATAAAATCCATTTTGTGCATATTTGGCAATCATTTCAAGCCATCAATCAATATCCCTATGAGACATTCTATTATACAATTTGCAAGCTCTTCTATAAAATTTGTAGGGTTGGTTGGCTATAATTATTAGCACTTTTGCACCACAACTCAAAAATTAATAAAGTTGGTATATCGTTCATTTTAAGGTGAAAATTTTCAATTTATTTTTTCCTTGCTTAAGCCTTTACATGTATTGATTTTATAAGGAGTTCAATTGTGATAGTACAAGGGATGCATGAGGTTTGCAGTTCAGTTGTCCAAGAAAAGAAAAGATTTCAGATCATTCATTGCATTGCAGAACATTCAAGAGAGATAAATATTTCATTCACCACAATGATTATTCATTTACAAAGCTGAAATACATAAAAGAATAAGCACTGCATTGAAAGAAATAATGATACATAAAATGTCCCACACAAGCCATGGGTATAGATGAACATATGCAAATATAAAAAAACTACAGTGCATCTAATGATAAGAAAAGAGAAGGTCATAGCCATCATTGCCTTTGATTTTTTCAATTGTCGATGTTGTCTTCTATCCTTCTCCCAATCCTCGACATGAACCTACAAAAATGTGGGAAGGGTCCCGTTAGAAGCTCTGGTTATGAGATCTCTATATCCTATAAGAAGAGGCATAACACTTTATTTATAATGCATTGATCAATGATCATCATCCACATGTAGGAAGGACTAAGAAAGAAACAATCATGGAACTTCATTGTTTTTATTCTAATCTATTTATTTCATGTGCAAGTATAGGATAAGTCATGTCGTTGATTGAATACAAATCAGCATGTGGTGTAAAATCAGGCTTCCACAAGGGTTGAGCCCAACATGTTGCTTCCTCTTAATTTTAGAAGGGATGAATGGAAAAGAACAAATCATTATTCACAATTACATGACAAACTGAAGAAATATCAAAAGCAGTCATATGCATTGGTTTTTGTTTCAAGACATAGTCATGATTACAGTTCAAGTAATGAAATGGAACCATAAAGATGAACTGAACTAAAGGGACAACATTTAATGCACAGATAGCTATCATCATTGCTTCAACTGTCATGGGAAAAATGACATTCATGGGTATTTGATTTCATATCTTCCATGGTATGCATCAGAGAAATTAAGAACAAGTACAATTCCATCATTAGAATGTCAATGGTTGCTAATGAATAATATCATGCAATTGTTCATAATTGTTTGGTCACAACATAACATCATAAATAGATATCATTTTATGCATGGTTTGAGCAGACTAAAAAGTGCATAATGGAACAACCAAATGAATCAGAATATCACTTATTATGCATGAACTATTGTATATCAAACAGTGCTGATACATCAGACAAATTGGAACAGTAGATGCCAAATGGATCCACAAGAGAATACTTTGACAAATTGTATCTTTCTCATCTTATGATCATAGCAAGATATGTATATGCTTCTATACCATCATGATATGCTACAGTGGGGAGAGTGTGCAAGTCTCTGTAAACATATACAAAATATCATAAGTTTCTATGTGGACAACTAAAAAATAAAAGTCATACTGTATGTGGTGCATGAAAAGGAATAGATAACTGATAGTCAACATGTAGCATCATGACAATTGCTCATCCAAATGATAGTGAAGAGATACAAGAGTTATAGAGAAAATAACATGTGCCTCAGCTCTTCCTTTTCTATCCATGAATGTAGATGATATAGTGCATAATGAAGCAATCAGAGTACGATAGAAGGAAAATAAACTAAGCCAACATCATATATGTATATATATATATATATGCTACAGATTGCATGATCATTTCAGGTATGTGCATTTATAAATGGTGTTATCCTCAGAAGGTGCAAAGACATTATGAAAGTAACAGTTATGTTTCATCATGACAATAGTATGAGAAACCCCAATGTCCATATACCTCAACAATATCAAGTAACTATATTGGATAAGAGGAGGAAAATGAAGATCATTGAAGTGATGGAACTAGAAATGTACATTCATCATTGTATGTGATATGTTTGCCAAAATGAGTGTTTTTTACCTCAGTAACAGCCAAGTAGTGATACAAAATTGAAAATATATGCATCTGAGATATAAAATTTGTGCACAGAAAGAACCCATTTCTCTTCTTGATTGTTTTAGAACCATACAAATTCATACATTGCCATATGGTGTTACAGGTTAAGTAAAAAATGTAGAGGTATTGTGCCAGTCATGGCCCCATGGCCACTGAAATTATTGTATATCAAAAGGAGCAACTCAGAGTCTCATGGAATTCTATACCCATGGCCTCATGATCACAAATGTATTGCTATAGGTAAATCCCAAAAAAGGTGCAGTAGGAGGAGTCTTCATGATCTAGACTTCATCTTTCAAAAGGTTCATTTCCATATCATATGGGCCGAACTTTATCACAGAGAATAGAAGATTTTATGTTCAATATTAAATAAGTGTTTTCCAGTTACAAAGGTAATAGGAATATCTCCATTATTTTTTGCAAATGAAGCTACAGAGGTAACAACCCACGAACACGGGGAAGGATAGAAAAATCATTGTTTGTCTTTGAAATAGCCAGAAGTATATTTTCATTAGTAGTTGTTACAATGGCAGGAACAACATACAACTAGAATAAAGTTTTTGTTTTCCTTATATATCTTCAAACAGTGCCTTGTAAAACATAGAAAGAGCAAATGAAATTAAAGGGTAGAACTATCAAATGCACTATAACTAGTTGAAACATCAGAGGTATCATGAAAGTGACAGAGGAGACATGAGGAATGTAAATGAAGCTCATTTAGTATAACCCTCTTAGGGTTTCATATTAAAAAATGCTAAAAAATGAGAATATCCCCTACCACAACTTTCCTAAATGAAAGATTCAGATACAAAATGCTAGAAAGTCGCGGCCTATGGAAAGAAAAAGGCTCAGTTTTGCATAGCGGCTTTTGGGGTTTTTTCTGTGAAAGGAGGTAAGTATTGTCATTACACAATGATATAGAAATGCATAGAGCTAGATGTAGGGAGGTGCTTTTCTCTATGGGTTTCAAGTTATGGAGATTTAACCAACTGTGGTTTATATAACTTGAAATTTGTAGATGTTTTCTTTTACAATAGTGATAAGGAGTGATATAAACAAAGAAATGCATCTGTCATGACCAAGGCCTCAAAGCTAGAATATGTCCAGAAATGGAAGAAAAAATAGGTTGATTTGGTGTGTACAAACCTTACCTTGTTGGTGACCTCAGAGATGAAGTCAAACCCAATCGTTCATGGTGCCCACAGTTGAACAACATATGGATAGAATGAAACAATAAAGATGCATTAAAAAAATACAGCCAAAGTCATGGCTTGGAAGGATGGTGGTGCCTCAAAATGAAGAGAAATAACAAGAAATGCCTTACACCTTCATTCCCCTGTGAAATCTTCAGAGAGGAGTCTAAGAAAATGTAGAGAGGATAGGTGAGATTAAGTTTCATTCAAACCATAATCTCCAATGGTGGCCATGTGCAATAGAGCATATTTGTTCAAAGATGAAGTGTGAAATGGTCTGAAAGAATAGGGCAGCATAGTTTTACTTTAGGGTTTTCTTTGCCCTAGAATAGATAGGCATTTTTATCACATTTGAAATCATTTTCTTGCCAAGTCAAAATGCCCTCGGGGTCATAAGATGTGAGTTGTTCACATTTTGCCTAGGTTCTAATTACTTAGATAGGGGTCAAAAGTCTTAATCCTTTTTCCAAGGTTTGGTACCTTTAAAAATTCATCTAAGCCCCTTTTCGAAAGATAGGATAAAGGTATATGCCCTTAAAGTATGCAATATAACCCCGATGTGCCTTACTGTATCATTTTAAGCCATTTGATGACAAACTCATGGAGGAGAAGTCTTTAAGGCTTAAATATTTTTTGTAAAAGCATCTAGGAATTTTATTATTTTATGATTTTTTGTGGAAAAATCAAATATTGTGATTGCAATAGACTTGGAAAAATTATGAGCCATGTGTATTTCTTTATTTTTGCAAAAAATCAAATTGAATAGGGATTTAGTTTTAACTACAAACATTGTAAAGTTTATTTTAAAGCAATAATCTATAAATTGCTTTAAAATCAAACTATTTTAGGTAGTTAAAGCTAATAAAGAAAAATGAAATATTCTTCCTTGATTTGTTTTATTTCGAGGCAGATAAGGACAAAAAATGAGGTTTCATGAATAGAACAAAGAAAACTTTTGGTGGGGCTACCTAATGAATTAGTTTGGCATCTTCTATTCTTAGTTTGGGGGTAGTTTGATGAGGTTTTTATCATCTTGTTGATGGAGCTCAAAAATGGATTCTTTTATCTATTTTTAGGAGCTTTTGGGCAGAGATCTCAGGGAGGCATTTATAGGAGGGAAACTTAGTTTTTCTAGGGAGTTGTTGCCATTTCTTCTCTCTTGAGCATAGGTAGAGAGTTGTATATAGAGATTGACTCAATTTAGTTTTTGCATTGTACTCCTTCCAATTTAATACAATAGACCTTTCTATTCAATCTTTTTGTCTTCTTTTGTAAATTGATTTGATATTTCATTGCGGTAGTTTCATGTAATTTGTTGTGTCTCTTACTGTAATATTTGTTTTGGTCCTGGTTGTAATCTGTGTTCAGCTTGAACCACTTTGTAAATTATTTTAGGATCAAATCTTAGAGGTGGGGTTGTGAAAGTTTAAGTGTAAAAATTTGTTTGTGAGTGAAGTTATTCATTTAGATTAAATCTTAGAGTTAGTTTTGCATTGCATTTATTCTCTCTCCCTTTTCTCCACAAGTCAGTGGTCTAGGAATTATAAGGAGAACCAGCTCACTCTAGAGATTCCCTCTTGAAAAAGATCACCCACATCTGTGAGGGTTTCCATGTTTCAACAGGATAGTCAAGCTTGACTTGACTAGTGGTGCAATCCTAATTGACAACAATAATATTTTTAAAATTCTCAAAAAATTTAGAAGGTTTCCTTACTATCACATAGTGAAGTAAAAATACAAATCTGCCCTTTAATTTTAGTAATTTTATTAAGTGAAGGTAGGTCTTTCTAATGAAACAAATTGTTTCGATAGTTAGGTTTTCTTCTCGTTATTTTGAGTTCTCATGAAGTATTGAGTAAAATCTATTCTTGTTTAAGCCTTGCAAATATGTCAACAAATAAAAACTAGAAAAAAGTTATAGTTTCTTACAAGCGAATCTTATTTGTTTAATTATATATTAGCCATATAATGGCATAAGCATATCTTATGTTTCTAAGTTCAAACTGCCCAATTAATGGTGTTATAACTGTATATACTTTACTCCTTTACCTATCATATATTAGCATTTGCTACTCGTTTAACTTTAGCTTTCATTCAATGGCATTATATATATCATTATGAGTTTTATAACTTGAGCTTTCGATTATAATTGGAAAATTTTGTTAATTGGTTATTAAATTATGCCTGTCGAAACGTAGACTATTAGAACCATCTCTATAGATGCGTACCAGTCTTTATTATTATATTTTAATGTATTTGGGTAAAGATTAGTTAGTCAAGATAAGATGGAAGTGGTTTAGTTTAATAATGGTAAATTTTTGTTTTGAACTAATCCTTATTTTATGTGATTGAATAAAGTTCAATATTATACTTAGTTTGAGTTAGGTAATAAAAACATATTTGGTATGGAAAATGTGATTAGCTTATTAGAAAGTAGATTTGACATGTTAAAAAGATGATTAAGCTTTTGTGGTATATGTAAACCAAATTCCACTTATATATGATCTTGTCTTACATTTCTTTGGCATATAATTCCATAATGTGGATGGTCTCACACATACATATCAATCTAAGTTAGTATCTCTGTCATTGGGAAGTTGGTTTCTAGAGGCCTAGGAGGGTGCAATTGTGTGTATGGCCCTTATGACTATGTAACCTTAAGGGTGATTGTCTATGTGGTGGGTTATATGTATATGTAAAATGTAACCCTAGAATGTTGTCTCCTATTCTGGTATGAATTCATGTAACTGTGATAAATGTGCAAGATGGGTAATGCCTTTCTTTGTGTATGGATCATGTGGTTATGATAATTAGGCAAGATGATCAATGCCTCACCTAGTGTAGGGTTTACTAGTTGTAAGTAGGGAGAGTGGCACTCAATGGGGGCTGGAACCCAAAGTGGTGTCCAGGACAACCCATTGGAGGCTTTCTTAATCTAGTGATAACCTTAATAATGAACTAAAGGGAAATGGGTAGAATTCACATTAATCAAGATAATGTATGCCTCACTCATCGCTCAAGTGCTCGTTTAGGCTTGAGATGAGATGAGAAGGCCTAGAATGGCAAGACCAACTTCCTCGTCCTCATGAAGGGTATTTTGGTTCTGTATGAGTTTGTATGGGGGCCAGGGGTCGAGAGAGGCTACTAGGACAACCCAAGATGGGGGCCAGGGCCTAGGAAGACTTACTAGGGCAACCCATGACAAGTTATGTGATGACATTCCTCCCTATTGCAGTCTAGCACTCCCTAGTTGAATTTCCTCTTTTTGTTATGTGAGTGCCTCTAGAAGTGCCGTAAGTGTGTTCATTGTCAATAGTATGGAGATTGGTGTCATGTATAACCTTGTTGCTTATGTTAGCATGATGTCTTCCTGACTATCTATTAGATGTGGGATCTTGTGTTATCTCCTAGCATGAGGGGTGGACCTCAAGATTCCACATGGTCAGGAGGTTGGTGCCTTTTCTCCATTGAGTATTCTTGCTTCATGTTCATGAGCTTGGAGACTATTCATTGTGTTGTGGATTCCATTTCCTATTCCATTTTGTGAAGGTAATCCTTTCATGTAATGTACACTAGGTGTATACCAAATTGTATTTCTTAATGTATCATGTTGTAATTTCTACCATGTGCTAAGGAAAGCAATGGGGTGATTATTGTAATGATGTAATTGTTATTGATGAATGCATCTTGTTAAGAGTACTATAAAATAATGCATCAATTGTGATAGTAGTTAGAAGATGATCTTTAATGTTGATTTTCAATTGTCACGTGTGGAAATGAATGATATCAGTTAATGTGATGTTCAACTTTTGTTGTTAATGAACTTTTCTAGTAACCTTGATTTGTGAGTAGTGCAATTGAGGAACCTTAGAGTACCTAGGTTCAGTTGGCCATTATGCATTCTACAGTTTTAAAAAAAAATTGTTCCTCTTGTAGACCTAGTTAGTGTTGCCCTATGGGGTTCCTTGGCGGGGTGTTACACCTAGTATTAGAGCCCAAATTGCAGCATTCAGACCTCTAGTTCTTATTGTTTCTCTAGGTTAAGCATTTTTCTTGTTGTGGTGAGTTAGTAATAGTACCTCTCACCTATGTGAATTAGTATGGCATTAGAAGGTTGATAAATTTACAAACTTGTTCTTGTCTTTGGAAGAAATATGCCTTGTCTTACTTATGTGCATGCTATGTTCCCTCTCTTCTTCCCTTCTGAAAATGTGATGATATATTTAACATGTGTATGTTTCCTAAATGCTAGTATTTGCTGATTTGATGAGGCCTTGAGTTTCTCTTGTGGTCTCTAATGTTTTAGAAGAAAAGATGGAAGTAGACAAAGTTAAGATTACATTTATAGAATAGAAGGAAATTGACTATACTCTCTATTTTATGATGTCATAATGTGTGTTTTTATATGATTGCACTTATCAGCCTTGCTTCATTATAATGGCCCTTGTTTTCCTTAGGATTAATAAGATGATGTTCTGGTGTGTATAGAAACCTGTGTGAATTATTTAGTGTGTATTGATTAAGATGCATATTTCTCTCTCTTCTTCATTTTCTAAGAATATTATCTAGTGGTGTATTATGTATCAATTACAATGAATGAGAACCTATTTATGATTTTGAGTTAGTATGATGAAAAGTTGTCATGTAGGTCCCTCACTTCTAGTAAGGACATAAGCCTCTCAAGTTGCATAAAAGTCTGAATTTAAACATCTTATTTAATGTAAAGTATTGGAATGATTTAATCATTTGATGGCATCATGAAGGTCATTCTATCCTTTGGCATCTTGCTTCAAGCATCCTAAGTCATGTTGTTATGTGGTGTTGCCGTGTGTGGGGTATCTTAAAGTAGTTGATTGATAATCTAATATCTATCTCCAAGTTGTCCATGACCTTGTATGGAAGTTCTATTGTGTCTTATGAAAGTTACTATTGTGTATGCATGTGTAAGAACCTTGTGCAGGAGATCAAATTGGAGCTTGTGTTGGACCCATGTGATCATGAATGTGATAATGTAGGTCAACTATATCCTTGAATTAAGTATATTCTTGTGTGCAACATTATATATTCTCTCTGTAAATATCTTGTTGCATAAAGAAGTAATTGCATATGTTTATTGCTTGGGGAAAAAGAAATTGTATTGCATTAAAGGTAGAAATTGTTTGTAAATAAGTAACAACTATGTTGCCTTTATTTCTTGTATAAAAGTTTCTTAGGTATGAGGATGTAGATAACTTAATTGTCTGTTGTGTTTGGTGTACATTCTCTAACGCATTATGGACCTTGTGTCCTTGGGTGTGGTGTAGAGGATACTCCCTTTTTAGTGGCAAAAATTAGCCACACTGTGATGTGGATTTGTCTATAATTGATTTGGTTGTTTTAAAATTTTTGATAGTTGTTTCATGTGTTGTTGGGGGCTAACAATGAATTTGTTTCCTTTGAACTTTCTTCTGACAGGAATGGCCATCAAAATTCTTTTCTCTATATTTTCTTTATTGTTGAAAATTGCCAGCATTTCATGACTTAAGGTTGGATTTGATTATTCCCCCACTTGGGTTTTCACCTTTTGAAAATTCTTTGGTGGCTATTTTGAATGTTTGTTTCTATTGGCCCCATTTCATGTTAAGTGTTGTTACTATCATGTTCATTATGAAGCTCTGATAGTATTTACAAGGGAGAACTCCATGGAGAATTATATTTTGCATGTTTGGTAATTAGTTGGAACCATAGTTGAAATAAGAGATGGAATACATTTTTTTGTTGTTAATGTGTGAATGCACCTCTTTTAATCGTATGAAATTCTCAAAATATGTGTAATTGGTTATGAGTAGATCGTGTGATATGCTTTAGCTAAAATAGTGAGGAACTGATGTCCTTCTTGTCTTTAAATGAACAATTGTGCTTGTCTTATGAACAATTGCTTAATATGGATGTATATGTGAGAATTTAAGCATGGTGTGCATTGAATAATGGTAGTTTATATTGTTGACCACTTTTCTCTTTAGTTAAGACTATGTTGTACCTAATGTTCAGTACTCTAGGTATGAGTGTTGGCATGCCTTATGCATATTTAATCCCCGCATTACTTGTTATTGACTATGAACTTGATTAATAAATAAATGTGTATCTTGTGTGATCAAGATTCAGGTCTTGTCCAAGAGGGCAAGCTCGCTCTAGTAGTCAAGTGAAGTGTACTTTTAGTAATGTAGACGAGGGTATATGTGAAGATTGCTTTGTAAGAATATATGTTGGTCTATTTCATCCTTGTTTATAGAAATTATAAATGCATCATTGTGTTTGAAAATTATATATTATTGTTTTATCATGTTCATAGATGTTATCACTAGGAGGAAAATTCTAAAATTAGAAATTAGTACATATAAAAGTATCCATTGAAAGTCATGATTCTTTGAAAGGATTAAAGTGAGTTGTTGTGTTTCTATACATAAAGTGAGTGTAGAATGATGTACCTTGTTACTTATTTTTTGAAATGCATAAGTTTTGAAGGCTAGAAAAGAAAATTCTCATTGTTTCTACCTTTCTTAATGTTAAAATTTAGGAAAAATGTAGGAAATGATTGGATATTCTAACTAAACAAAAACCATGGTTACAAGGAAATTAACTATGTTGTTTATATGATTATCCTAAAAGGAGCATATTTGATGCTAGGTAAAGAAGTTTTGGAACTAATATGCGCTATGTTCCAGTTGGGCTTCCATGACTTCCGGGAGTAAGTCAAGTTCTATGGTGGGAGGATGTGATGGCTTCCATGCTATGATTGTGGTAGACAGATATAATGTTATGGATACATTGACATATGTTGTACTCACGCTAATGATATTCCTGTATCAGTTATGTTAATTCATATGATAGTAAGTATGGGATCTTGATAATCATTTTTTGTGACACTAATGACTTATACGTTGTGATATTATCTTGCATTATAGGAGATTATGATGTCGATCTTACCACGATTGTTGTATGTTAAAATTGAATATCATGATTATTATTATGTTGTGATTATGATTATGGAATAACCCATGCTGTATGATGATGAGGATATGTTTATGTTTTTTGTACATGTCATATTCATCTCTCCATGATGTGTTTGTATGATGAGGGATGAAGTCATGTTCCTCACTTGTGAGGTCACATGATGTCCTAATCCCCATCATTGTTTGTACTATTTTTCCATGAGGTGAGTATGCATATGTATGCTTCATCTTTGTGATGCAGATTGCAGGTACCAGGCATCAACTCCACCTGAATTGACAAGTCTGAGCATGCCTTGAACCCAGTGGATAAGTTGTTCGAGAGATAGCACAGGATTCCACAACCTAAGTCAACATCCTCGCTGAGGATGCATGTCATGTCCAGTTCAACCTGTCAGTTTTGTCAGTGGTCAGTTACTGTTGCTTGAGGTTCTATTTTTGACGCTAGTTAGTGGTTAGGTGATTACGTTGGAATCTAGTTTTATTTAATTTATTTTGTTGGAAAAATGCCTTAGTTAATTTGGGAATTAAAAATAAATGGTAGAAGGCACACCTCTATAAATAGATAAATATACATAAATATCTATATAAATAAATTATAATTAATGTGTAGTGTGATGCTAAATTTATGATAATTAATAATTTGGTTTGCGTAAATATGGGGGTAAATTACTTACCCATTTGCGTGAGTTAATTTCAATTACGTAATTTGTAATTATTTTAGCTATAGTTTTAATAAAATTAATTGGTGGGAGTTGGTTGATTTTTCCCATATGGCGGTTGCTTGAGAAATGTTTTTGTTTGGGGGTCCAAGGATTGTAGGCTATTGGGGGACTTTGGACCTGGAGATTTGGGGTAGAAACAAGATGCAAACACAAGTATTTTAGATTTTCTCGTAGATTTTTACAGGTATCCTAGAAGAAATTGAGGTACAAAGGCACTCATTCAAGATAGGGTTTAATTGTCACTTGTAACTTTTAAAGCATGCTTTGATTTTGGTATTTTCTTTCCACGCTTAGATGAAAATGATGGAACTCTGGGTTATCAACAATTTTTCTTAGGACTGGAATGCTTCCTTCATTTCCTATTTTTGATGTCTTTTTGTGTTCACAAAATTTATTGTTTCATTCTTATGCATATAAATTGGTGCATCTTTGTGAGGCTTTCATTTATATGTCCAAACTCTAATCTGGGGCAAGACTGAGGAATTTAACTTTACTCCAACCAATCATTGTTGTCTGTGAGACTTCTTATCATATCAAACCTTTGTTAAGAAGTTCACATGCTTTGGCTATGAATCCATATTTTGTTTGTATTTCTTCTAGGGTGATTTCATTTACTGCATCTAACCAAAATTTCCCTTATCTTATTATACCTTGGCACCTTAATGATATAGTTTAGGGTGTCCTCATGCTAGTCAACACTATCGAGAAGGCCAACCATGCACACATAAAAGGCAACTATAGTTGAAATGCAATAAGGGTTTCTCATGTGATTGAAAGTATGTACATCTCCCATTTATTAAACCCATGCAGCTACCTTTGAGAGCATCATTGTAAAATTCTTTTTTTGAGCAAATCTATAATCATTGCATTCCATGAGACAGAATCTCCTTGTGGCATTCAGTCAAATAGATGTGTTCCTTGTCTATGCTTCTCCATTTTGTGTACATGTCTACCAGAGCATTTCCACTATAATATCTAAAAGAAACTACCTTCGATTATGCTATGATGGATGTCCATACTCATTCCAAAGCTCCCATTTTATCGTAGGCTATGTAAGAGCTACTGGTGTAGGTTGTGGTGTTTGGCTATATGCCTACCAGTTGCATTTCCTTGAATCTTCTAATGCCTTTCTCATCAAATCCATTTTCTGCATAACCTTCTAGCACTATGTTCCATGAGATGACATTTCTTTGAGGCATTATGTCAACAGTTCATGAGCCTTGGCTATGCTTCCACATTCCATGAGAATATAGTTCTTAGAGGTGTTCTATCAAACACTTCACGCACCTCGTCTATGCTTTCACATTTTTGCAAATCCTATAATAAGGCATTATGTTAATCAGCTCACGTTCCTTGCCTATGAGTGCTTCGCACTTACATAGGATGTTTGCATTGCTTGATTGTATCTAAAGCCTTTTAAACAAATCTAGCTCATGCATATCCTACAATCCTTACTTTCCTAGATGTTAATTGATTCAATTAAAAGTTGTTAAGCTTGTTCAACAAAATCCATTTTGTGCATTTCCAGCAATCATTTCAATCCATCAGCCAATATCCCTATGAGGCATTCTATTATGCCGTTTGTAAGCTCTTCTATGAAATCCATAGAGTTGGTCGGCTATAATATTTCTAAAGTTCTCAAAAAATTTAGAAGGTTTCCTTACTATCACAAAGTGAAGTAAAAATAGAAATCTATCTTTTAATTTTAGTATTTTTATTAAGTGAAAGGTAGGTCTTTCTAATGAAATGGATTGTTTCGATAACTAGGTTTTCTTCTCGTTATTTTGAGCTCTCATGAACTATTGAGGAAAATCTATTCTTGTTTAAGCCTTGCACATATGTCAACAAATAAAAACTAGAAAAAAGTTATAGTTTCCTACAAGTGAATTTTATTTTTTTAATTATATATTAGCCATATAATGGCATAATCATATCTTATGTTTCTAAGTTCAAACTGCCCAATTAATGATGTTAGGATTGTATATACTTTACTCCTTTACCTATCATATATTGGCATTTGCTACTCATTTAAATTTATCTTTTATTCAATGGTGTTATATATATATATATATATATATATATATATATATATATATATATATATATATATATATATATATATATATATCATTATGACTTTTATAAATTGAGATTTTGATTATAATTGGAAAATTTTGTTAATCAGTTATTACATTATGCCTTTCAAAATGTAGACCATTAGAACCATCTCTATAGATGTGTACCAGTCTTTATTATTATCTTTTAACATATTCAAGTAAAGATTAGTTAGTCAAGATAAGATGGAAGTGGTTTAGTTTAATAATGGTGAATTTTTGTTTTGAACTAATCCTTATTTTATGTGATTGAATAAAGTTTAGTATTATACTTAGTTTGAGTTAGGTAATTAAAACATCTTTGGTATGGAAAGTGTGATTAGCTTATTAGAAAGTAGATTTGAAATGTTAAAAAGATGATTAAGCTTTTGTGGTATATGTAAACCAAATTCCCCTTATGTATGATCTTGTCGTACATTTCTTTGGCATATAATCTCATAATGTGGATGGTCTCACACATACTTATCAATCTAAGTTAGTATCTATGTCATTGGGAAGTTGGTTTCTAGAGGCCTAGGAGGGTGCAATTGTGTGTATGGCCCTTATGGCTATGTAACTCTAAGGGTGATTGGCTATGTGGTGGGTTATATGTATATGTAAAATGTAACCCTAGAATGTTGTCTCCTATTCTAGTATGAATTCATATAACTATGATAAATGTGCAAGATGGGTAATGCCTTGCTCTGTGTATGGATCATGTGGTTATGATAATTGGGCAAGATGATCAATGCCTTCCTTGTTGTAGGGATTACTAGTTGCAAGTAGGGGGAGTGGCTCTTAATGGGGCTCAAAACCCAAAGTTGTGTCCAAGACAACCCATTGGAGGGTTTCTTAATCCAGTGATAACCTTAATAAGTAAGGGGAAACAGGTAGAATTCACATTAATCAAGATAATGTATGCCTCACTCATCACTCAAGTGCACGTTTAGGCTTGAGATAAGATGAGAAGGCTTGGAATGGAAAGACCAATTGCCTTGTCATCATGAAGGGTATGTTGTTTCCGCATGAGTTTGTATGGGGGTCGGGAGTCGGGAGAGGCTTCCAGGACAACCCAGGATGGGGGCTGAGGCCTAGGAAGACCTACTAGAACAACCCATGACATGTTATTTGATGATACTCCTCCCTATTCCAGTCTAGCACTCCCTAGATGAATACCCTCTTTCTATTACGTGAGTGCCTCTAGAAGTGTAGTAAGTGTGTTCATTGTTGACAGTATAGAGATTGGTGTCATGTATCACCTTGTTTCTTATGTTAGCATGATGTCTTCCTGACTATCTCTTGGATGTGGGATTTTGTGTTATCTCCTAGCATGGGGGGTGGACCTCAGAGTTCCACATGGTCAGGAGGTTGGTGCCTTTTCTCCATTGGGTAATCTTACTTCATGTTCATGAGCTTGGAGACTGTTCATTGTGCTGTAGACTCCAGTTCCTGTTCTAGTTTGCAAATGCAATCCTTTCATATAATGTACACTAGGTGTATACAAGATTATATTTCTCAATGTATCATGTTGTAATTTCTACCATGTGCTGAGGAAAGCAAGGTGGTGATTATTGTAATGATGTAATTGTTATTGATGAATGCATCGTGTTATGAGTACTATAAAATAATGCATCAATTTTGATAGTAGTTAGAAGATGATCTTTACTACTCATTTTTAGTTGTCACATGTGGAAATGAATGATATCAGTTAATGTGATGTTCATCTTTTGTTGTTAATGAACTATTCTAGTAACCTTGTTTTGTGAGTAACACTGTTGAGGAACCTTACAGGACCTAGGTTCAATTACCCCATTATGCATTCTATAGTTTTAAAAAATATTGTTACTCTTTTCAACCTAATTAGTGTTGCACTCTGGGGTTCCTTAGTGAGGTGTTACATAAGGTTATTATTATATTATATGAAAATGTCTTCCAATTTTGAATTGAGAAAGAAAATAATTTTAGATTATTATAATATTGTGTCTATATTAAATGTTTAATTTAGTTTTAAATATTTTAAACTAATTAAACTTTGAGAAAGGATTCTTAGATACTATTGAAAAATAATTAATTTTATGGAAGATTATAAAACTTGCTTAATTTATTAATAAATATATGAGTAAAACATAATTGATAAATGTATATTCATAACTTATATTATATATTATACAATTTTAGAATGTCACTCTCCAATAGCTCTCCTACCCACATGCCTAGATTATTGTAGGTTTCTAGTGCCCTAGGTCTCAACTCCCTACAAGACTTCTCTGCTCTCTCTAAAATTTTGGCTCCTAGTTTGCGTATGGTGGGGATGATGGTGTTTTTCGATGATGGGCATCAACTATGGGGGACTCTTCTTCTAGTTTGGGTTCGATAGTGGTGTCTCAGTCTCCCCTTTCATCATCTCACCCTATTGTCTATAGGAGTGGTGCTTTTTCTACTGTAGGCACTTCTAGTCTAATTTGGGAGCTTATATCTAGAAATGAATTGGTTGTGCAAGGGGTGAAATGAGCCATGCTTGTTTTGCAATTATTTCTACTCACTCAAGAAAGCTCCCTATACATGTTCTTTCCTATGGGGGAATTCCATGCTACTCTTGGGAGTCTCTTGACTCTACCCATTACTAGGGTCACACCTATGGTTGTTTTGGGGGAGGACTTCTTCATGGAGTGATAGGTAATCTATAGATGCAACAAGTTTTAGCTAGGGCTTCATGCTCTCCACATGTGACTTTTAGATTCTTAGCTCTCCTTGATCGATAGTAGGATGGAGATTTACCCTTGTGCCAATGGTTTTTCATCATAGTTTTTAATTTGACAAGTGACCTAGATGTGATGCTCCTTAATTAGGTTTGGGTGTGGGGGAAGCACTCCCACATGCCAAAACTATGGTATCTAAATCTCAATCAAACTACAAAATTTGTTAATATATTGCTTGTTTGGGTTTGGATGCCCAATCTCCCTCTATAGTTTTGGTTGGAGTCATGCTATGAGGCTATCAGTAATTTGTTGGGTAATTACCTATTAACTGACATTGCTACCATAGTCTTTTTTGACATGACCATTGCTTGTATATTAGTAGATATGGACATTTTTAACGATCTTTTGGCAAACATTATTCTTTAGCTAGGGGATTGTCCCTAGATTTAGCTATTGAATTATAAGGGTTTACGCTTATAGTGCCATCAATGCTTTCATAAAAATCACTTGGCTTCAAATTATTCTCTGTGATGCCCTGAGATGCAACCCTAGAGCTTTAGACTAACAAGTGCAAAATTTACAGAAATATTTTTTTCTTTTTGAAGCAAGGACGAAAGGGTGACACCTCGAATCACAGTCACAAACTGAAGACTGAAACTGACCTAGGGAAAACCCCATATTATCTCCCTTCAATAGTATCCATTGGCCAAGGGTATGCTCAGACCTGCTAAGTCAGGTGGAGTCGATGCTCGATACCTACAACCTGCATCAAGACGATAGGTTGTATACAACATACACATATATATCAAACACATAGAGTCAGGGAATTACAGCATAATAGGGTGCTTGAAATGAGTAATACTACACTGTCCCTGCTCACAAGCATAACAATAAACACAAACATCTATAATCAGACAACATTAAATCCATATAGCATAGTAACATTATTTTGCATGATCAATTAACTATCAATTAACCATGTCACAACATAAACTGTAATAACAATAATGTCATCATAACACATGTCAATAACCATATTAGTCAACCATATTCCATCATGAACATAATAAGCATAAACAATAAATCTAACCACTCAAATGTCTCAAAATTGTCTAAAAGCAATGGAAAACTATCAACTGACACAAGCCAAAAATTGAGGGGAATTACATTCTCACTCTATGCATATGGGGGATGGTGTAGCATCTTGGTGGAAGGGAATCCTTCCTCATCATCTCACAGTCGATGGTCCTCTCCATAATTCTCTTCTTGAAGTGCCTCCTACTCTAGTTGTGCCTACCTAGGAGCTATGGGGGTGGTCATCTATATTTCATCAATTTGATTGAGCCTTCTCTAGATGAGAGTGATCATATTGCTTCTAACTTGACACCTTTTTATAGTCCTTTAGTTCTTATGCAATTTGTCTCTTATCTAACAAGACTCTTAGGAGTTTTCACAATTCAAATGGTGCCTCCTACTAAGGGGGTGATTTATCTCTTATACCCTTCAACCACTTTCCCAATCAATGAGAATGCATTAGCCTCTTAAATAATGTTTCAAAGGAGGAAGCTTGTGTTTGATAGGACCTCCAAATTGTGTTTTGAATCCCCAACCCTAAAATCAAGGGGTGTAGAATGCTACAATACGTTTAGGGATGGTGTAGGCTTAGTCCTTTGTTGTTTTATGTTTTGGTTAACCCTTTGTGGTCATTCTATGTTTCTCCTAGTCTCTTGTTTGTACTAAGGATTGGGGGCCCTCTCAAGATCCCAACTTTACCTATTATCAAAATAAATAATATATTATAGGTATCATGTTTTTTATGAATATCTATGTTGTAAAAATGATTGTTTAGAATTCTCTTTTTATAAAAGTGAAGAGTGCATTATTTCTATTTACTCTATTTATTTTGCATTCTATTTCAAAAGTCTTATATATTGTTTTCTAATATTTAACTTAGATCTATTTGTGCATATTTTACCACCTTAGACCACCTTTTATAAACTATAAAATCTACATTGATCCATTCCTAAAAATAATTGTATTCTTATATAGTAGTATTTTATAAATTTTGCATTTGTTATTTTATATTTTTAAAATAATATTTAATTTTCTTGGCAACAATTATTGGATATAATTAATATATAATGGCACTCTCACTCTACTTTGGTTTAGTGCCTTTTGGGTCACCACAACACTTTCCTTCACTCCCCTCTATTCCTTTTTGTCGGCCTACTTTGGTGGATGGATCCGCCACTTTTCTTGGTGTAGATTTGGTGGATAAAACAATTATTTTAGATTTTTTGGAGGTGGCTAGGGATTCTCTCATTCCTTTCTTTTTTGTTGGTTTGGAAAGACTCAACTCTAGCCTAAACAAGGTGATGGTTGGTCTATTTCTTCACCTAGCTCTCCCTTAAGGGTTTTTGTAGTTTCTTCTTTCCCTTAAAAGGAGTGTGCATCTTATTCTAATGGTGATATTCATTATACCACTATTATTGATCCTCCTTCTATAGATCTAGGATTGAATGGTAATGGATGTCCTTTCTCTTCTATTTATGTGTTGCCTATGTTGTTTAGAATGTGACCCAAACAATTTGCAAGTGAGTCGCACTCCAATGTGACACACAAACTATCTTCCTTGTTAAGGGTGGCCTCCTAGTCACTCTCACTCACGTGACAATAGCCAATCAAGTGGAGGTAGTATCAGAGGTTGTTGTACTCTCATTATTGAGTCAGAAAAATGTCATAGATGTTGGTTGGATTGTGTGTTAGATGTGTGTGTTAACAAATATTTCTAAGGAGACATTCAGTTGCAGTCATTGTAGTGATAATTGTATGACCTAGACGATCACTAGTCCCAAGTCTCCTAAGCCTAGCATGAAGGTTGTTTGTTTCATTGATGATTTAGATATGCTCTAGTCTTATTTCATGATCTCAAATGATTTATTGTATCACGTTGTTGGTTTGTGACATGTTGCTAATGTTCTTTTTCTTCTCTTGTTTGTTGAGTGTTTTGTTGATGGATTGGATGGGGAAAGTTCTCCCCACTCTCATCAAGAATGGATTGTATCCAATATTCACTAATCCCAAGCCCATTGAATTCTTTAAGATAGAGTAAGCATTATGTTTCATGTTGTTGTTGTTTAATACGTTGAGTTAAATTTACCTCATTATGAGATCAAGGGTTTATTCTTGTTTTGATTTAAGTTTTCCTAATGTTTTAGTGGTTTTTGTGAATGCAATATAAATGTATATAGAACAATTTTGGATCCTTTTTCCCAATTTGAAATGTTGTCTACTTATCTAAGAATTGAAATATGAATTCAATCTATATGTGTTTTTTAAATGCAAGCTAATCTATGTTTTTTTTATTAGTCAAGCGCAAAATAAGCTAATCTATGTTTTATTGGAGTTTTTGTAGAACAAAATTTGAATCTAATTTAATGAATTGAAATTGTGAATGACTATGAAAGTAAATGTAATCTAGTGAATGAAAATAAGGCTAATCTATGGAAGAAAATAAACAACCTATAAAGAAAAAGAAAAGCAATGATTTACTTTTCCAAGAGCAAGATGTGAGATAATTACCATTTTAAATAATTAAGAACTTGGTATGAAGAAGACATCAATGCCTGGCTTGGGCCATTAGAATTCCTTGTGGAAACACTCTCTTTCTTTATAGCAATGGGGTCCTTCTCTTAGTGACAAAAATGAAGATGGGATCAAATAAAATTAAATCAAAGATTTGAAGATTTGATGAAATAAATTGAGCATGAGAATGCTAATGAAGTACTATGGCTTGAGCTATGGAAGCTATGATGAAAGAAATGGAGCATGAGATTATTAACGAAGCACTATGGCTTGAGCTATGGAAGCTATTGCAGAATCAAAAGGCACACGAGGTCCTGCACGAGCATGGAAATGTTATGGAGACAACTATATGCAAAGGAAATCAAAAGTAGAGATGCAATATTAAATTTTCCTCCTAAAATGCATAGAGAAGGAGGATATTTATGGGTAGAAAATCAACACCAAAGATGGTGGTGATTGGGGAGTGATCTAACTTTGATTGAGATTGAACATTGGTTGTAGAGCAGATCACATGAGAAGAAATGAAGTTAGCACTTGACTGATTGAAAGATAACTAAGATTGGTTGGGAGATGAGATTGGACTAATTGTGAGTGTTGAATTAGTTAGCAAAAATTCAAAATTACTTAGAGAAGAAGACCCATGCAATTAGGACTCAATTTGTAGCAGATTTGGGTCATAAATAGAAGAAAACATGTAAGTTAAAAGATGACAAGGTTGTTGGGAATTAAGGTGTCTCAACCTTGGTAATTCCTAGCATTAATTATTTGATTATCTATTTATTTAGTTTCCTACGATGTATTTTAGGTTGCACATCTTGTTTCATCATTTAGTGCAACATGAAGTGGCATAGTGAGTTGTCACTCCACTTGTAATGTGACTAGGATGGTCAACTCATCCCAAGTGGACATAGGCATCCCATATTGTGGTAGAGATTTTCTTCCATGTGTTGGCATCTTGTGTAGTGTGTAAGGAGTTATGACATGTAAGTGTTATGACATATTCCTATGACAGATTCTATGACACATAAAAGTTGAAAATAAAACATTCTATGAGAGGTGAAGACATGTGTCAAACAACATCTTTGAGGAAGGCATCTTTGGGTACCCAAGGGAGGTTGACATGTTGTATGAGGAATATGCTATTTTTAGTCAGTGTATGACATATTCTCTTATAGCTGTAAGTGATGTCAGTTATGACAGATTCTATGATAGCTGTAAGGTGCGTAAGAGCATCTGTCATAGCCTATCTTGGGAATAGGTACCCACTTTGGGATGGGGTGATATGACAAGTGTAAAATCCATGTTGTGATGATGGACAAGTGTCCTTTGCTGTGGGTTTTGGCCTATGAGGCCAAGATGGACGCCCATCTCAAGAAGCTTCCATTTTTGCCTTGTAAACTCTATTTAAATAGGTGCATGGATGGGAGATGAATAGTGTAATTGACAGGTAATGTTATGCTACTGGAATATCTCCAGATATGAGTGTCGAAGACTCTTGAAAAGACTTGCATTGCAAGTATGTTGTAAACATTCTTTGTTTTGATAATACATTGTGTAGGTTTTGGAGTGTGGGATTTTTCACCCAAAAGGGTTTCCCCTATTTTATATCTTCTCTCTCTCTCTCTGTTCTATCTACATTCTGTGTGTATGTGTATTGCTGCAATATCTCTGTTGTGTTAACATCACTATAATTGTAAAGGTTGTAAATAATTTGCATACATCTATCCTCATTAGATTAGTGTAGGAAGCGATTTCTACACACCTAGCTTCCTTTTAATTGGTATCAGAGCTCTATCACCTTTATTCCTAGTTCTTTGGTAGGGGTTTTTTTAGCTAATCTTAGATTGAGTGGGAGTTTGAATAGAGTATTCTGAAATCTTGTTGCATGAAGGAGATGCCAGGCACATCTGAAAGAGTAGAGGTGGAGAAGTTTAACAGCACCAATTTCAAGTTGTGGAAACTTAAGAAGGAAGATATGCTTGTTGATCAAGACCTATGGGAAGTAATTTTTGGTGTAAAATGAATAGCAATGTCACAAGATGATTAGGATCTCAAGGATCAGAGAGCTAAGGGTCTTGTGAGACTCTATTTGGTTGACTCTGTCTTGTTAAATGTCCATGAGGAGAAGACTGCGAAGGAGCTGTGGAAGAAACTTGGTGATGTTTATCAGGCCAAATCCCTGGTAAACAAGTTATTCCTACGAAAGAAGTTATATTCTCTAAGGATGGAAGATGGAGGATTCATTGCAGACCATCTGCATGCTTTTAACATGCTAGTTGCATAGTTGACATCCGCTGGTGTGAAAATGGAGGAGGATCGATGTATGACCTTGCTGTTTTGTTTTCTAGATTTATGGGATCATCTTGTTATGGCCATTAGAAGTACCACATCCACTTTCAAAATGGATGAGGTGGTGTCTTCACTATTATTTGAAGAAATACAAAGAAAGTCATCTGAGTCGGCCAAAGAGGCTCTTGCAATTCACGGAAGACCTAAAGAGAAAGGGAAAAAGAAGAAAAAGAAAGTTGAAAAGGGTAGATCCAAATCACGTGAGAGAATCAAATCTCCTAGAAATTTCAAGGCTCCCTATTGGAACTATGGTAAATTTGAACATTTTCGAAAGGAATGCAAAGAGGAGAAAAAGAAAAAGAAAAAGAAAAAGAATGTCGCAGATTCATATTCTACCAAGTCACAAGATGATGGTGATGCTTTCATCACAGCCTTGGACTCCCATGTATCTGATGATTTGTGGCTAATTGATTCTGGTGCATCTTTCCACATGATCTCACATTGAGACTAGTTTACAAAGTATGAAGAGTTTGATAGTGGAAGAGTGTACCTTGGTGATGATTCTCATTTGAAGATAGTTGGTTGTGGAAGAGTCACAATCCAATTCCCTAATGGATGAGTGAAGGAGATCTCTGGGGTCATGCACATCCCAGGCTTGGCACGGAATCTGCTCTCTATAAGTAAATTGAATGATGCAAGTGTGTAGGTTGTCTTTTCGAAAGAAAGATGCAAGATGACTAGAGGATCTATGGTGCTTGCAAAGGGTACTTGGAGAGGTACTTTGTTTCAATTGGAGGCATGCACTTCATAGTGCAATAGTTCTTCTAACTCAAAGAAAAGAATTGCAGTCACTTCATCCCCACCATTGGACCCAGCAGTGAAAATATCTATTGTATCAAATTCTAATGGTAGTGAATTTTGGGTACCTAAGGGTGATCATGCTTTGGAAGTCAAGATTCCTATTGAGAAGACAATGTTATGGCATAAGAGACTTGGCCACATTGGTTAGAAGGGTCTTAGAACCCTAAAAAATAAAAACCTTGTTAAGGGGTTAGATGATTGTAATCTCGATTTCAACTTTTGTGAACATTGTATATATGGAAAGCAAAATTGTGTTTAGTTTTACTCGAGTTCTCATAAGTCTTCTAGTGTGTTGGATCTTATTCATTCTAATGTGTTTGGTTGAGTTAATCTTCATTCAATCTCTAAATCTGTATATTTTGTATCTTTCATAGATGATTACAGTAGAAGGACATGGATTTATTTTCTTAGAAGCAAATCTGAAGTCTTTAGTCAGTCCAAAGAGTTTAAATCTTTTGTTGAGAATCAGACTAGTAAAAAGATTAAGTATTTGAGAACTAACAATGGTGGTGAGTTTTGTTCCACATAATTTGATAAGTTCTGTAAAGAACATGGGATTGAAAGACATAAGACAACTCCATACACCCCACAACAAAATGGAGTTGCAGAGAGGATGAACATGACACTGATGGAGAAGGCTAGGAGTATGCTTAGTGGAGCTACCCTTGAATAGAAGTTTTGGGTTGAAGCTGTTGCCACTACTTTCTACATGGTAAACAGGTCTCCTACATCAGCTCTTGTTGGTAAGACACCCATGGAGGTGTGGTCTGGTAAGACACCTTCAGTAAGACATCTTCATGTTTTTGGTTGTGAGGCATATGCTCATATGCCTAAGGATAAGAGGTCTAAATTGGAGAACAAGGCTTTTAAGTGTATCTTCATTGGCTATGGTGTCGGTGTGAAAGGATACAAGCTTTCGGATCATGTGGCCAAAAAAGTGTTGTATAGAAAAAGTGTTATTTTCATAGAGCTAACACCTTCTTCCATTGTTCTATAGCTAGGAGAGAAAGAAAAGAAAAAGAATGTGGTTCGGTTTCCCACTACCCCTAAGAAGACTGAACCAATAGACCCTATGAGACTTGATGATGAGGAGTCTAGAAGCTCCAAAAGCTCAAAAGAAGAAGTAGAACCTCAGCCTCAGCCTTTGAGGAGGTCTACATGAATAAAGAAGCAACCTGATAGGTTTGGTTATTCACTGCTTGATTCTAGTTGTGCTTTTGCCTTGCTTACCAACATTGATGAGCCTAGAACTATGACAGAGGCTATGGGCATGAAAGATGCAGGTTCCTAGAAGGAGGCCATGGAAGATGAGATGGCTTCTTTGGAGAAGAATAAAACTTGGGATTTGGTGCCTTTGCCTAAAGGATGGAAACCTATTAGCTGTAAATGGGTGTTCAAGAATAAATTCGGTGCAGATGGCAGTGTTGAAAAGTACAAGGCCAGATTGGTTGTGAAGGGGTACTCACAAGTGGAGGGAATTGATTATGGTGAAATTTTCTCTCCGATTGCAAAGATGATATCTATTTGGTTCGTGTTATCTCTTGCAGCAGCTTATGACTTAGAGGTGGAACAGATGGATGTGAAGACAACTTTCTTCATGGTGATTTGGAGGAAGAGATTTACATGTCACAGCTAAAGCATTACATAGAAAAATGTGAAGCAAATTTGGTTTGCAAACTAAAGAAGTCTTTATATGGTTTGAAGCAATCTCCTAGGATGTGGTATATAAAATTTGATGCCTTATGTTGTCCATTGGATTTTTGATGTTGAAATCAGATTATTGTGTGTATTACAAATTTGACAATGATCACATTCTCGTAATTGCATTGTATGTTGATGATATGTTGTTAATTGGGAATGGTAAGAATATGATTTTTGATTTGAAGTCTCAGTTGTCAGCACATTTTGAGATGTAAAACTTAGGGGTAGCTAGGTACATTCTGGGAATAGAAATCAGAAGAGACAGAGCAAACATAAAAATTTGGTTAAGCCAGAGTAAGTATGTGAAGACCGTGTTGGATAGGTTCAGCATGGCAAAATGTAGACCATTGTGTGTTCATGTTTCTTTGGGGACAAAGTTATCTATTAATGACTATCCAAAGTCTTCTTCTAAGATGGAAGACATGAGCAGAGTACCTTATGCTAGTGTTGTTGGCAGCTTGATGTATGCTATGGTCTGTACTAGACTAGACATTGCCCAAGCAGTGGGAGTCCTTAGTCAGTTTACAGCTAATCCAGGACGAGTACACTAGGATGCAATGAAGAGAGTGTTTAGATATTTGTAGGGTACTTATGAGTATTCCCTATGTTATCATGGTCATCCTATAGGACCTCTGCATTTTATAAGTATTCATGGATTTATGGATTCTGATTGGGCAGGTGACATTGAGAGCAAAAGATCCACCAGTGCTTATGTGTTGACTATGTTCGATGGTGCAATTAGTTGGATGAGTAAGCAGCAACCTATAGTCACTTTGTCCATGACAAAAGTTGAGTATATGGCAGCTACTCATGCTTGTAAGGAATCCATTTGGCTTAAGAGATTGTGTTCAAATATTGGTGATGATGTAGGATAGATTATTGTCTGTTGTGATAGTCAGAGTGCGATTTGCTTAGCCTAGAATCCAACTTTCCATGCTCGAACAAAGCATATTGATGTATAGTTTCATTTTGTCTGAGACATCATGAGGATGAAAAGGTGACATTGGAGAAGGTAGACACTTTGAAGAATGGTGTGGATGCATTGATGAAACCAGTGGGCACATAGAAGTTTAGATGGTGTTTGGAGTCTGTTGGCCTCTCGGCCTATAGTAGGTAAATCATGTTATTTCTATTGGCTCTTACAAGGTGTTTGACAAGTGGGAGAATGTTGGGAATTAAGGTGTCTTAACCATGGTAATTCCTAGCATTAATTATTTGATTATATATTTATTTAATTTCCTATGATGTATTTTGGGTTTCACATCCTATTTCATCATTTAGTGTGAATTGGCATAGTGAGTTGTCACTCCACTTGTAATGTGACTAGGATGGTCAACTCGTCCTAAGTGGACATAGGTGTCCCATATTGTGGTAGATATTTTATACCATGTGTTGGCATCTTATGCAGTGTGTAAGGAGTTATGATGCATAAGTGTTAGGATGGATTCCTATGATAGATTCTATGATGCGTAAGAGTTGAAAATAGAAGATTCTATGATAGGTGAAGACATGTTTCAAAGAGAATCTTTGAGGAAGGCATCTTTGGGCATCCAAGGGAGGTTATGACATGTTGTAAGAGGAATATGCTATTTTTAGTCAATGTATGATAGATTCTCTTACAGTTGTAAGTGATGCCAGTTATGATAGATTCTATGATAGTTGTAAGGTGCGTAAGAGCGTCTATCATAGCCTATCTTAGAAATAGGTGCCCACTTTGGGATGGGGTGATATGACAAGTTTAAATCCATGTTGTGATGATGGACAAGTGTCCTTAGGCATGGGCCATCTCAAGAAGGTTCTATTTTTGCCTTGTAAACTCTATTTAAATAGGTGCTTGGATGGGAGATGCATAGTGTAATTGATAGGTACTATTATGCTACTAGAATATCTCTAGATACAAGTGTCAAAGACTCCTAAAAATACTTGCATTGCAAGTGTGTTGTAAACATTCTTTGTTTTCATAATACATTGTGCAGGTTTTGGAGTGTCGGATTTTTCACCTGAAAGGAATTTTCCCCGTGTTCTCTCTCTCTCTCTCTCTCTCTCTCTCTCTCTCTCTCTCTCTCTCTCTCTCTCTCTCCATTCTCTACGTATTTGTATTGTTGAAATATCTCTATTGTTGTTTTAACATCACTATAATTGTAAAGGTCGTAAAGAATTTCCATACATCTCTCCTCATTGGATTAGTGTAGGAAGCAATTTTCGCACACCTAGCCTCCTTTCAAGGGTCAGCCCTTTTATGAGGGCAAGTCACCTGTAGAGATCCTACTTAACATATTGGGTCACCGAGGGAGATCATGAAGCCATAGGAGCGACCCACAGAGGAGGTCTTGTACAAGTAGTTTTCATAATGAAGAATTCTTTAGAAGATCTAAGGATGATTTTGGAGCCTTGAAACTAGCCATAGGTTCTCTATAGGGTGGGTCACCCCTTTCAGTAGGGAAATTCACTTATGGAGATCCTCTTTTAGCTGCAAGGTCACCCAAGGAGATCATAAAGTGATAGGGGGTGACGTAGAAACAAAAGGTCAGATAGGAAAATTGATGTTACGGAAGGCATGGGGAGGTGAATTGGATTATTCTAAGGGGATGAAATGATGCAAATGCCCCTAGGGAACATGAATTTCCCCTCTTGTGAAGTGGAATAGTGAGGTTATCAGGGCTAGAAAGTGATAGGAAAGATCCATCAATCATTGGTTAGAAAATAAGATAGAAGGCATGTAGAACCCTAGAAGGTTATCTTGGAGGTTAGAAAAGTTCAATCAAAGTGAAAAAAACCAATGCATGTCACCAAAAGGAATACTATTGAGAGGTATGTATATATTCATGTACGCCTACATGTACATGATTAGGACTATTTCGCATCCTCGAGCTACCATGTAGGCCTGTGTATCTTTTTCATACTTACATATTCTCCCCTTCGAGGATGGTATTCTATATGAAAGGTAGCTACCATTCCCAAATGTGG
The DNA here is from genome assembly GCA_027924645.1 of Cunninghamia lanceolata. Classification (NCBI taxonomy): domain Eukaryota; kingdom Viridiplantae; phylum Streptophyta; class Pinopsida; order Cupressales; family Cupressaceae; genus Cunninghamia; species Cunninghamia lanceolata. The sequence goes on from BSBN01000984.1 coordinate 3,208,433, forward strand.
ATTTTACCTATTGTTGTTGTTCTTCATTTGTACCCAAAATGACAAGCATTATCTCAACTTCATGATGTAGTTTGAAATAAGCATTGAATGGGAATGAGAAGATGCACCATTAATCCATGAGTTCTTAATATACTTGAGTCACCTCACCTTACTGTAACAACCTATAATGATGATAAAGACATGCCACATAGAGAAAAAATCCTAGACAAATGGAACAACCACATGCTAATCTAGAGAGGAGAAAAATACATTCTCCTTTTATTACATATTTTGAAGAGATGTATTTGATTTTTAGGGATTTTGAGGTTTTACAATCTTTAGGTTATTTCAACTTTCTAATTTTTATGTTTTTTCTAAAGATTTAAATGTAAATGTCTAACTTGACACCTTGAGGTCCTTGAGAGACCTATTTTGAAGATATTTTCACTCTTGCTCCTTGCGTGGGGAGAATTACATGCTCGAGTGTATAGTTTTTCTCTTTTGACTCTGTTGGAGGAGTGACTTGTACTTAGACATTGTTTTGCATTTATTATTGTGAGACTCGATTGGTTAAGATCTAGATATGTAGTTCTAGTAGATATATTATAATTCATTTTCCCTCTTGTGCATATGGTTTGCTAGAGATTTTATTTTTATTATGAGAATGTATACCTATGATGACCACACATGGATGATACAATTTGTTTTTGTCTTTTTTTTTATATTCAAAATGAGGTGTGATGTCTTTGGATGTGATTCAAATATATGAAATGTGAACTAATATGTATTAAGTGCTATGAATTTCATGACGTTATGACATGTTTTATTTTTTTGTATGTATGAAATGTATGCAAGTGGAATAAATAGTGTGAATGCTCTTTACTAGGATTTTTGACCTAGGTATTGCAATTTGTCTTGGTATAGGGAAACCTACTAAACTTTGGAATGGGATTTTATTAAGGACTCATGTGGGAATGATAGGGAAATGGAACAACTTATGAATTTATTTTTACAAAAGGCTAAATACTGATCCTTATCTAGACAAAACATTCTGATGAGTTTTCAACTTAGAAAAGAAACAAATTTTTTTGGTACCTTCTATAGTTAGATCAAAGATGGCCAACAAGATAGACCCAAGGTAAAGGAAAAGGCTCAAAAGTAGAAGATGATCGTGAAGATAGTTAGACTCTTGGCTTTACCCAACTAGTGCATGTGTGTTCTTTGTACTTCTCTATTTAAATTTCTTTGATAAATGCCACCCTCGTAGCTTTGGGCTTAGACTTATCGAGCCACTCAAGAGTATGGACACCATCAATCCTCTACTTTTACTTTTCTCTCTCTCTTTTTATCTTTCTTTTTCTCTCTTTCTTTTTTGTATTTTCTCTTTTGATTTTTCTATGATCTCTTTCTTTTTTTCCACTCTTATTTTTTTATTACTTCCTATGGAGTTATTATCCCTCTAACATTTTTTTACCAGGAAAGATAAGGAACTGAGCACCACCAAGAACTTTCACTATACATTCAAATTTCTCTTTTGCTAAGGAGGTATGGGGAAGGTCTACTTACAAGCTTCTATTGGGTGTTGTAGGTTTGAGTAGTGACTTCACTTAGAATTGACATCATGATTTGTTAAGATTGGGATCAATATAAAGCTAAGAGCTTGAATTGATTTTGAATTGATTTTGAATTTGTTGAGAATGTAAGAGGGAATGACTAATGGTAAAGATGATTATAGGGAATCTCAAAGGCTTGGAGGGTCAAAATATTCCTAGACAACCTTAAACTCCTTACTAGGGAAAAAATTGAACAATAGCATGTCACTCACAAATGGAAAGAATGAAAATGCATATTTTGTTTTTGTAATACCTCATCATGCAACCCTAGAGAGTTAGGTTAAACTATGCAATAATTTGCAGATTTTTTTTTTAAAACAAGAAAATACATTAAACACTAGATACAGTAACAACTAATCCCATCAACTAACATCTCTAGGGATACATGACTGCATTAAATAAATTTAAACATATATTATTAACAACATAGTACATCATAAATGTCCATTAGCAGTTTTGTTTACATCATAGGAAGATTACATCTTTTCATTTATGAAATGTGTACAAGTACAAATGAGATCATATACATGATTACATAATTACAAGGCCTCATGATTGCATGCATCAAATTAGAATACAAGTTATGGCTATACAATTCTAGAAGCATATTACAAATCTTCAAATGTAAATGTAGATCTGGAACTGGAAGGAACATATTTGTCATGAACCATGATGCCAAGGAAAACTAATGGATTAAGCTCTTCCACCCAACCATGTGGAACCCTGAGGTCCACCCCCTGAGCTAGGAGATAACAATGAGGTCCCTAGATAAAATCAAGAATAAAAGGATGAAATGAAAGTAGGAATACCTTGGGTTTCACGTGCGGACATAACTGAATTCAACAATCAACATCTAGAGGCAAGGGAAAAGGGCAAGCTAGAGTGTAGTAGGATGGAGTGTCATCACATGGTTCTATATGGGTTACCTTGACTGTCTCTCTTTAGATGCTGGCCCCCATCTATGGTTAGCCTGACAGCCTCTCTCTAAGCACCAACCCCATAGGTCACATATGTGGAAACCAAACCCTCTCATCCCACCCTTAGCCAAAACTAGCACTACATGCGTCAGGGAGGAATCTATTTATCTTTCTTAATGTAAAAATCTACCCTTTCCCCCTAGGTTAATTATTATGTTTCCACTTGTTAAACACTTCCAATGGGTTACTCAGATAGCCACTTTGGGCGTCGACCCCACATTAGAAGCCACTCCCCTACCTGCACCTAGTTGACCCAACCCAATAGAGTACTATACACAAGGACACATGTGACATACCTCCAACTCTCATAACAAGCCAATATTATAACATGAGGTATGCAAAAGTCCAAAACTTAATGCACAAAAACAAAATCATCAATAAGTACACAGTAAATTTCTCCCAAACTAGAGTCTCAAACAAAGCCTCTGGATAAGTGGCACAAACCATAGAACCCATGAAAATAAAAGACCAAATATCTCTTATCCTGACTCAAACATTGAAACCCGAAATCCACAGTCTACAAGAAAAACAAAAATCAAAATTAAATAAATTTAAATTTACAAGACAATAAACATGAATAAATATTCTAACTACACTACTCTCTAAGACATTACTACAATTGTCTCAATTGTGCCTACTAACTAATTTGCATAAGTGAATTATCCTAAATAAAACTTGAAGAACATTTTCCCTAATTCCAAGTCTTCTCCCTAGATCATTAAAACTACTAGTCTTATAATAAGTGCCAAAATGGTATTATAAGGACTTGATCCCTATCCTAGTATAGTTTACTATAATTAAATTTATAACCTAATTGAATGAGATAACCAATACAACAATATTCAATCATCATCTAACTTAAACATTAGATTTAGAAAACTTTATAATATTCTATCTTGCATAATACTAGTCTCTTCATAATAGTAAATTTGGCTTTTTTTTATTTAATAATTTTTCTAATATATATTCAAAAGATAGAGTTAATAACATAACCATTTAATAAAACAGATAGAAATAATACTAAAATTTCTAGTGATATTTTATTTTAGGGTTTAACTGCGTAGTTTTTGAGTCAAACACATGACCCATATTTCATGAGTAGTGGTTCACATGAAGTATTGGGATGGGTGACCTCCTGGGAAGTCCCAATGCTTCACCCTTGTGTGCATCACCTAGATGCAATGAGTGAAGCATCGAGACTTCATGTGAACCACTACTTATGAAATATGGGTCATGTGTTTGACTCAAAAACTACGCAGTTAAACCCTAAAATAAAATATCATAATTTGACATGCTGCAAAAAATACCTCCTACTTATCAAAATTTCTAATGTTAAATTAACACTTAATAACAAATTCTTAAAAGTTAGCTAACATAAACTATTAAAAATTTTATTATGCTCCATTATTTAACATCAACCTTGATGAAATAACATAGAGTTTGAAAGAAAGATACTAATTTTATTAGTCATATATGGAGTTCAACTAAATGTGATTTAATACAACTAAATTTTATTAAAGCAATTTTCTATTTCATGCCCTATTATCTAAAACATTTTCATAAGAGAGCATATTAAACCCACTATCAAGCGATCCATTAGGGTTTCAAACTCTAAGGATTAAGTTTTGTTGAGAAGGCTACAGAAATTAATTACGGTGCTCAATGAATCATTGCAAAGGATAGAGCAAAATGGGTACGTTGAATGCAAGGAGCTTTGCTACGTGAAGAGTCAGTGATGACTGCCAGGTCGTAGATTTGTTTAAATGGTATATCTGGTGAAGATCAATGATATCTCAAACTTCAATAGAGTTCTGTAGTAATGTGGTGGATGGTGGTTTTGTGCTTGATGTCAAAACACCTTCCCAAATGAGGTTGTTTGCTCAAATATGCTTTGCAGGTAGAGGTGAAATTGAAGAATTTGATGCCAGAGGATAAAATCTCAGTATGAGGATATTAGCGATGCTAGAAGATGGGACAGGAAGAATTTCAGCATAAGCAAAACAGGTTTCCATACTAGAAATTCACGGTTAACCATTCATACTCTTGATTTCCATAACTCACTCATATTCTATAAAAGAATTAAATACCTATTTATATAAACTTTCAGAAGTATTAATTGAAGCGACTAATATGCAAGTAGATTTAGTGGGATTCCTGTAAGGTTAGTGCTGCCAGAGGTAGTTTGTTGAACCAAGAAAAGGGAAGATTTATAATTTTAGAAGCTACCAGCAAAATGATAAATTTTTGGAGCTTTGATTTAACATATGTGGATATTTGCAGAGATCCTGGTAGTTGAACATGCTCATAGGCCGAATCACAAGGTATTAAAGGAGAAGTGATATCCACAGGCCAAATCACTCAGAAGCCACGCAGATTCTCAATCGATTAAGGAATAAGAAACAAGTTTCTCGAATGATTCAAGAAGGAATGGTGTATGGAAGGTGCCTAATGCTTGCATTGCCAATGACCAGAGTGTTAAGGAATTGTCTTAGTATATACATGAAATGAGGCGCATTCTAAGCTCTAGACACAGTTCCAAAACTAAAAAGAGAACAACTCTGTCAGAAAGCAAAATGGCTTAGGAAAAGAAATAGTAACATGATTTCTATAGATCAGTTTAAATCATAAATAGCAAGGCGTACAAAGATTACTAGGTTAAGGAATATAGGAAAGATGCATTCCATCGGAAGCATACAGAGAGAATAGCTTGTAGAGCTTGATTAATCATTTTAATTGATGGAAGAATTGCATTTGGTTGCAGATGGACCCTGATTTTCAAATGGGTTTACTATTGTCTAGAATAATTCACAGAGAACCTAACTTCAACTAGAATTTGACAAATATAAGAATTTTCTTCATACACAGACAAGTAGAAGAAATTTTGTTTAATACATACCTAGAAAATTCTTCAGATCTCCCTTGCTCCTTTCTCATCTTTCTCTACCAATTCCTCTTCCTCATCCCCCAAATTTCTCTGTATCTTTTCTAAGAACTCATTCCTCAAATAATCTTTCCAAAACACAAAATAGACAAACAATTTGATACCCACCATCACCATTTCTCCAAAATAAAATAAAATCTCACATATCAGATAAAATCAATGATGTACTAAATATTTACAATATTATTATTATCATTTAATTTAATATAAAAAATCCACTAATTAATATTCTCAGTAACTAATATTGATGTATGAATATAAACTTACTATTATTATTATTATAACAATTAATAAATCTCCAACAAATACACATTGACTATAAGATCAAACATCAACACATCAATACACATAGATCACTTATTCTATAAAATGAACCAAATGACTATAAACAACAACTTAATACTTTGGTCACTAAATTCAATCAAATGAACCTTAAACTACCATAAACAAATGACAACAACCACATACCAAAGGATGACCAACACCCGAGAACAAGTACCAACTAAGCGACAACTTCACCAATGACTAAAATATGTGGATAACGACAAACTGAAGACATTGGATGATAGAGGGAACCCCATGTTATCTCCCATCCACATTATCCATTGGTGTAAAGGCATGCTCAGACCTGCTAGTTCAGCTGGAGTCAATGCCTAGTACCTACAACCTACATCAAAACAAAGTGTTGCATATAAACAAATACATATATAACAAACACACTGTGATAGGGGATCACAGCGTAGTAGGGAACTCATAATGAGTAGTATTGCACCATCCCTTCACTGAAAGCATGACATATAACATGAACATCTCTAACTAACAATCAGGTATCAACTAATCACATAAAGCACAATAACTCTACTCTACATAATCATTGAACCATTAACTAATCATGTCAAACACATCATATACTATAATATCAACAATGTCATCATAGTGATCATAATAGAATATCAACAACTACATCAATAATCCATAATCCATGATAAGCATAATTAAGCATAAATAAGAAGTCTATCATCCACATGTCTCAAGAGTATCTAAGTGTAACTGAAATACTATATATTGTCTAGAAGCCAAAATGAGGGGCACTACAGTTTTTCTCTTTTTGGAATTTTGTAACTTTTTTTGTATTTTTTGAGTTTATTTGTTTTTTTTGGATTTTGACGTTTTATGATTTTTACAGAGTTTTAAGATATTAAATTCTTCTATTTCCATAGTTCACAAGAGATAAGTGTTGTTTTTTACATCTTCCTTAACTATGTATGGACCTATCCAATTTGGTATGAACTTTGCTTGAAAGTATTTGCAAGACACTCAAAGACTTGGTGTAAAATGTCTTTGAATTCAATGTGAAGTTTTGTGTACTCACATATTTCATCGCTTGATAGTTTGCTCCCTAGCTTTGTCATTTTATTTTCTTGTTAAGTTTCCATGTTTGTTTTGGTATTTGTTTTAAACTTTTGAGGGGAAACTAGTGTTGGTGTTTGAATATTTTTTATGACTCTCCTAGTTCCTCTGTTGGTTTTGTTTCTTCTTTTTCCTTAGTTGTGATTTCAATCATATGAATGTTTATGTCTAGATCGATTCAAATGGCTACTAGGTTGAAAGGAGCATAAAACTTTATTGAGTGGGGATCAAAGGGGAATTCTTCTATTTCTCCCACCCTTGTACATTTCTATTAGCTACATTTGTGATTCATTTAGATGTCTCCTCTTTTTTAAAATTGTTGATTTCTAGGTCACTAATAGTTCTTATGGTCTTTCCCTTCTTTTTGACTTGTTCAACTATGTAAAGAATGAAATGATTGGGGTCTCCTTTGATGATATGGGTTTGTCCCATGTGCGAGAAGTGGATTTCTTGAAATAATGTGTGGAGGGAATGGCCCTCATCCTATGAATCCAAAGCCTTCCTTGTTGATAACATAAAATTTAGTCTTCATGGCTCAGCAATGATTTTGATTTATACCCAAAAACTGTTGCTTTCCAAAAGTTGTTTCTATTGAAATGTGTCTCTGGTACCCTCATGTTGTCTTAAGAATAAGCTCCCAGTTCTGCACACAAGAATAAATAAATAAAAATCAATATTAGACATTTGTTTTATTCATTTCTAATCAGAAGCATTATATGTGATTGATAAAGCTCCATGTTGATGATGAGACAAGTGTTTATAATAGACATAAAAGAAGATGACTACACGAACAGTTTGCACCATTGTAGACATGCTATTTCCACAATCCATGACATAAGATCCTAGAGCTTCTGGGAAATATTGTGTGGTTTTTTGCATCCACATTTAGAATCACACTCTGTGATCCATCATCAGGAAAAGAATAAAAATGAATTAAAATTGCAGAGCAAATTCCTTAAAAAGAGTGTGAAATCCAAAAAAAATATTCTAAGCAAATTTCAGAAGACAGTACATACAAATAAATCATTAAAATACAAAATCAAACTTCTCATTCTATAACATACATTATTTTCTTAACTAGAATCAGAGGCACCCAAATCTGATATTTTTATGTTGGCCCTTTATACGGGCAACCCTTTTGAGCTTTCACACTTAGACCATCAAGCTAGTTGCCCATTCTCCTAATATTTCTTCATGTCATCAAAACTTACTAAACAAACCATAGAAGGCAAACTACAAAAGTCATATATTCTACATAAACAAGCGAGAATTCCAGATCTCAGATAAAATGAAAAAAATGCAATAGTAGAATAGAGATTGGCAAACTTTTAAATCCAAGAAGTGAATGACCCACCTCCATTATTGAGGGTGGGTCTTAGAAAGCCCATCGAAACAATTGTATATGCAGACTGCTCTGGGATATCTTGAGCTGCTGCTGATAACTTCTTATTCTCCTCAATTCAAAAGGATAATTTTCCTCTACAGCTACTTTCAGACAGAAAGACTACTAACTGATTCAAAATATGATGTGAAAGCTTCAAATCTCCACATAACAAAGAGAAGAGAAAGAGGAAACACATTCCAAAACCTAGAATGGGCTTCTCTATATAACCCAGTACAGAATGCAAATCACAATAATAATAAGATCCGTGATCTACGGAGGACCGCATAAAACGCGTAGTAGGGAAGTTTTGACCGTGTTTGGAATTCGGATGACAAGATGGTACATTCCACTAAAATTGGTGTTTTGTTTGGGAATGAATTTAAATAATAAACGAACGGAATATGGTTTAATAATTAAAATTTAACATTTTAAAATAAGGAGCTATTACTTAATAAAATTTGGTACATGTTTTTTAATTAATATTTATTATTAATATATTTTAGATTATACTATTATGAAAAATGTGAATGTGAGGAAAGAAAATGAATGTTATAAGAATTATTAAAAGAATAAATGTTTTAATTTTACAATATATACTCATTTAAATTTAATATTAAATTTTTTTAAAAATATATATTATATATAAAATGATAATATTAGAATTATTAAAGTTTTATAAATATTTAAGTTGAAATTTTTTTATCTATGTTATTTGTTATTTTATTGTTGATGAATTGGATTGTTTATCCTTATCAACAGGAAAAGGGTTCCATTTAGTATTGATGAATCAGATTGTTTATCTTTGTCAAAAGTACTCGAAAAAGGGTCTCTTTTAGTATTGATGGATTGGATTGTTTATTTTTGTCAAAGGTATTTGAAAAATGGTCCCTTTTAGTATTGATGAATGAGATTGTTTATTTTTGTCAAAGGTACTTGGAAAAGGGTCCATTTTACTACTGCTGAATCTGATTGTTTATTTTTATCAAAGGTACTCGGAAAAGGGTCCATTTTAGGGAGCTGAACCATGACTTATGTTAACAAAGACTCCATAGAATTTGCCACTATATTACATGAAAATATTTGGAAATTCGAATTCAGAAAAAACAACTAATTTCTTTTAAATAAATGTTAAAACGTTTATGTGTCCACATTGAACATAGTGAAAATCTCAAAGAAGGGTCCTCAAAACTTGTAAAAGTAAATAGTTTTAATAGGAAGAAAAATTTTGTTTAAATTATCATGGGTATCAAGGTTAAAATTAGTCTATAGAATAATTCATATGTTTAGAAAATGGGAGCTATTGTCTAATAAAGCTCAGTAGATGCCTTCCAACTAATATTTTTTATTAATGTTCCTTAAATTATGCTATCATGAAAAGTGTGATCAATAAAAATAAATTTTATAAAAGTTATCAACAAATCATATAAATTAATGTTCTTTTTGTTCTCTAGTTCTTAGTGTTGTTTGTTAGCTATTTCTTTGTTGTCTATTAGTTGTTTATGCCATGTAAGGACCTTGGACTAATTAGTATTTAGGCCTACTATGTAAAGGGTCGGAACCCTTGTTTTCACATTTTATCTTATCAAAACAAATCATATGAAAAATATACTTAACTTGAAATTGAGAAGAAGATAATTTTAATTTTTTAATAAAATTATTAGAGATACCTGAAACTAACAACATACACTTTATACAAATTAATAATATTAAAAAAAATCAAAAATTATAAAAGTAAATAATTTTAATAGTAATGAAAATTTTGTTTAAAGTATCATGGGCATCAAGGTTAAAAATTAGTCAATAGAATAATTTATATGTTTATAAATTGCCAAATATTATCTAATAAAGCTTAGTAGATGCCTTCCAACTAATATTTCTTATTAATGTTCCTTAAATTACAGTGTCACAACTAATATTTTTTATTAACATTCCTTAAATTACACTATCATGAAAAGTGTGATCAATGAAAATGAATTTTATAAAAATTAATAATAAATCATATAAATTAATGTTCTATTGTTATGTAGTTCTTAGTGTTGTTTGTTAACTATTTCTTTGTTGTCTATTAGTTGATTCTGCTCTATAAGGACCTTGGACTATTTAGTCTTTGGGCCTACTATGCAAAGGGTGGGGACCCTTGTTTTCTAGTTTTATCTTATAAAAAGAAAAAATCATATGAAAAATATACTTAACTTGAAATTAGGAAGACAATTTTATTTTTTCATTAAATTATTAGAGATGCCTAAAACTAACAATATACACTTTATACAAATTAATAATCTTAGAAAATTATCAAAATTTGTAAAAATAAATAATTTTAATAGGAATGAAATTTTTGTTTAAATTATCATGGGTATCATGGTTAAAATTTAGTCAATACAATAATTTATATGTTTAGAAATTGAGAGCTATTATCTAATAAAACTCCCTAGATGCCTTCCAAGTAATATTTCTTATTAATGTTTCTTGAATTAGTGCTATTTGTTAGTTGTTTCTTTGTTGTCTATTAGTTGTTTCTGCCTATAAGGACCTTGGATTATTTCTAGTCTTTGAGCCTACTCTGTAATGGGTTGATACCTTGATTACCCATTTTAACTTATTAAAAAAAAATCATATGAAAAATATACCTAACTTGAAATTGAGAAGAAGATAATTTTATTTCTTTAATAAAATTATTAGAGATACTTGAAACTAAGAATATACACTTTATGCAAATTAATAATCTTAAAAATTATCAAAACTTGTAAAAGTAAATAATTTTAATAGGAATGAAAATTTTGTTTAAATTATCATGTGTATCAAGGTTAAAAATTAGTCAATAGAATAATTCATATGTTTGGAAATTGGGAGCTATTATCTAATAAAGCTCCCTAAATGTCTTCCAACTAATATTTCTTATTAATGTTCCTTAAATTATACTACCATGAAAGCTATGATCAATGAAAATGAATTTTATAAAAGTTATCAACAAATCATATAAAGTAATGTTCTTTTTGTTATGTAGTTCTTAGTACTATTTGTTAGTTGTTTCTTTGTTGTCTATTAGCTCTTTCTAGCCTGTAAGGACCTTGGACTATTTATTCCTTAGGTGTACTATGTAAAAGGTCAAGACTCTCATTGTTCTTTTTGTTCTGTAGTTAGTAGTGTTATTTGTTAGTTATTTCTTTGATGTCTATTAGTTGTCTATTCTTTTTGTTCTGTAGTTCTTAGTGTTATTTGTTAGTTGTTTCTTTGTTGTCTATTAGTTGTTTCTTCCCTGTAAGGACCTTCGACTATTTAGCCTTTGGGCCTACCATGTAAAGAGTTGGGACCCTTGTTTTTCTGCTTTATCTTATAAAAAAATCATATAAAAAATATACTTAGCTTTAAATTGAGAAGAAGATAATTTTAACATTTTAATAAAATTATTAGAGATACCTAAAACTAATAATATATATTTTATACAAATTAATAATCTTAAAATTTTATCAAAACATGTAAAAGTAAATAATTTAAATAGGAATGAAAATTTTGTTTAAATTATCATGGGTATCAAGGTTAAAACTTAGTCAATAGAATAATGCATATGTTTAGAAATTGGGAGCTATTATCTAATAAAGCTCCATAGATGCTTTTTATTAATGTTCCTTAAATTACACTTTCATGAAAAGTGTGATCAATGAAAATGAATTTTATAAAAGTTATCAACAATCATATAAACTAATGTTCCTTTTGTTGTGTAATTCTTAGTGATTTTTGTTAACCCTTTCTTTTCTATCTATTAGTTGTTTCTACCCTATAAGGACCTTCGACTATTTATTCTTTGGGCCTACTATGTAAAGCGTCTAGACTCTTATTTTCTCGTTTTATCTTATCAAAAACAAATCATATGAAAAATATACTTAATTTAAAATTGAGAAGAAGATAATTTTAATTTTTTAGTAAAATTGTTAGAGATACCTAAAACCATCAATATACACTTTATACAAATTAATAATCTTTAAAAAATATCAAAACTTGTAAAAATAAATAATTTTAATAGGAATTTTTTTTAAAAAATTTATCATGGGTATCATGGTTAGAAGTTAGTCAATAGAATAATTCATATGTTTAGAAATTAGGATCTATTATCTAATAAAGTTGTGTAGATGCCTTCCAACTAACATTTTTATTAATGTTCCTTAAATTACACTATCATGAAAAGTGTGATCAATGAAAATAAATTTTATAAAAGCTATCAACAAATCATATAAATTTTTGTTTTTTTTGTTTTGTAGAAATCTTAGTGTTGTTTGTTAGCTATGTCTTTGTTGTCTATTACATGCTTCTACCCTGTAAATACCTTGGACTATTTATTCTTTGGGCCTACTATGTAAAGGGTGGGGAGCTTTGTTTTCCCATTTTATCTTATCAAAATCAAATCATATGAAAAATATACTTAACTTAAAATTGAGAAGAAGATTGTTTTTTACTTTTTAATAAAATTATTAGAGATACCCAAAACTAACATTATACACTTTAAACAAATTAATAATCTTAAAAAATTATCAAAACAAGTTTGTAAAAGTAAATTTATAATTTTAATAGGAATGAAAATTTTGTTTAAATTATCATGGGTATCAAGGTTAAAAATTAGTCAATAGAATAATTCATATTTTTAGAAATTGGGAGTTATTATCTAATAAAGCCCTATAGATGCCTTCCAACTAATATTTCTCATTAATGTTCCTTGAATTACACAAATCATATAAATTAATTAATGTTATTTTTGCTATGTAGTTCTTAGTATTATTTATTAGCTATTTCTCTACTGTCTCTTAGGTCTTTCTACCCTATAAGGGCCTTGGACTGTTTAGTCTTTGGGCCTAATATGTAAAGGGTTGGGATCCTTGTTTTCCTATTTTATCTTATCAAAAAGAAATTATATGAAAAATATACTTAACTTGAAATTGAGAAGAAGATAATTTTAATTTTATAATAAAATTTTAGAGATACCTGAAACTAACAATATACACTTTATAGTGAATGGGGTTGTGGTTTCTATGTGGCTTCTAACTTGGTTAAGTGGATATACACTTTATACAAATTAATAATATTTAAATTTTTTTATAAAATAATTAATATTTAAAGGAGCATTTGCAAACTTGTATTTTAAGTTAAATATTTTGATAAACTACAAAACAATACCTCCTACCTGTCAATTTTAAAATACAAATTATTTACAAAATAGTATATTAGAATTATTAAAGTTATATGAACAATTAAATTGCAAAAAAAAATTATTTATCTTATATATTGTGTTGTTATTTTAATTTATAGATATAGATTTTTATATATTTTATTAAAAATATAAATAATTTAAATTTAAATTTGGTGAGGAAAAACTCAAATTTTACCAATAGAATTAGATTGAATATTTTGGTCAAACATATTGGGAAAAGGGTTCTTCTTTAGGGAGGGTGACCATGATTTATGTTAATAAAATAAACTCTATAGAATTTATCACATTACTATATGAAAATGTCTTGAAATTTTGAATTGTATAAAAAATAAATGTTAAAATATTTGTGTGTACACATTGAACATATGGTGAAATTATCACATATTGTCTATAATAATCAAAATTTTAAAAGAGATCTTCAAATCATGTAAAAATAAGTAATTTTAAGAGGAATGAGAATTTTTTTAAAATTGTCATATGAGTCTCCAAATTAAAAATAAGTGGGATCAAGTCTTGTTGAGTGCAAGGACCAACACCTTAAGGGATGAGATTAAGATCATGTTTGAACTACTTTGGTAGAATGGATATCCTGCGGTCCTTTACTTTTAGCTATACCCTTTAGTCCTTGAATCTTAGTTGAAGAGATATTATCAACTTAGACCCACACTCCTAAATTGGATTATAAAAACAATTTAAATTTGACATAAAACCCTAAAAAAAAAAATTAATTAATAGAATAATTCCCATGATATATTACAACTATTACTTTAATATTCTAAATTTTAATTTGTTGAGATCTCATTTAAATATTTTACATTATAATTCTTTTTAATAAATTTATACCTTCTAAATATGTTTATTTAGAATTGTCTATTATTCTAAATAAATTATATAAAAATTGTATATTATTATAATTATTTTAATTCTTTGTTTAATTGTCTGTTATTCTATGTATATTATGGTTGACTAGAGACTGTCATCCATAAAGCTACATAAATAGGTTCAATTTTCTTTGTTATTAGTATTAATGATAAATATCATTAATACAAATAAAATTCATTTAAAAGGAGATTTTGAAAAATGAGCTTATAAATACTAAGTTAAAAGCTAATATTTGGAACTATTTTTTTAAAATATATTAAATTTCATTTAAATTTCTAGTTGTAAATTTGATTTTATTTGTCATTTATTATTTTTATTATTATTATTTATATTTTTGTTATTCTATATATATTTTAAAGTATAAATAATTTTGTAAAAAATAATTTTGATTAAAAATTATGATTTATAAACTTACGGCCAAATATTTTATAAATATATTTTAAAAGGGTTTTTCAAGGGAGTAAGAACATGACTTGTGTTAAAAGAGGTAAAATGTATAAGGTTATTATTATATTATATGAAAATGTCTTCCAATTTTGAATTGAGAAAGAAAATAATTTTAGATTATTGAAAAATAAGTAATATAATATTGTGTCTATATTAAATGTTGAATTTAGTTTTAAATATTTTAAACTAATTGAACTTTGAGAAAGGATTCTTAAAAACTATTAAAAAATAATTAATTTTATGGAAGATTATAAAACTTGCTTAAATTATTAATAAATATATGAGTAAAATATAATTAATAAATGTATTTTCATAACTTATATTATATATTATACAATTTTAAAATGTCACTCTCCAATAGCTCTCTTACCCACATGCTTAGCTTATTGTAGGTTTCTAGTGCCCTAGGTCTCAACTCCCTGCAAGACTTCTCTGCTCTCTCTAAAATTTTGGCTCCTAGTTTGTGTATGGAGGGTATGATGGTGTTTTTTTATTATGGGCATCAACTATGGGGGACTCTTCTTCTAGTTTGGGTTTGGTAGTGGTGTCTAAGTCTCAGCTTTCATCATCTCACCCTATTGTCTCTAGTAGTGGTGCTTTTTCTATTGTACGCACTTCTAGTCTAATTTGGGAGCTTATATCTAGCAATGGATTGGTTGTGCAGGGGGTGGAATGAGCCATGCTTGTTTTGCAATTATTGCTACTCACTTAAGAAAGCTCCATATACATGTCCTTTCCTATGGATGAATGCGATGCTACTCTTGGGAGTCTCTTGACTATACCCATTACTAGGGTCAGACATGTGGTTGTTTTTGGGGAGGAGGTGATCAAGGGAGAGGACCTCTTCATGGAGTGATAGGTAATCTATAGATGCCACAAGTTTTAGCTAGGGCTTCATGTTCTTCACACGTGACTTTTAGATTCTTAGCTCTCCTTGATCGATAGTAGGATGGAGATTTACCCTTGTGCCAATGTTTTTCATCATAGTTTTTAATTTGGCAAATGACCTAGATGTGATGCTCCTTAATCAGGTTTGGGTGTGGGGTAAGCACTCCCTCATGCCAAAACTATGGTATCTAAATGTCAATCAAACTACAAAATTTGTTAATATATTGCTTGCTTGGGTTTGGATGCCCAATCTCCCTCTATAGTTTTGGTTGGAGTCATGCTATGAGGCTATCAGTAATGTGTTGGGTAATTACCTATTAACTGACATTGCTACCATAGTCTTTTCTCACATGACCATTGCCTTCATATTAGTAGATATGGATATTTTTAACGATCTTTTGGCAAACATTATTCTTTAGCTAGGGGATTGTCCCTAGATTTAGCTATTGAATTATAAGGGTTTACCCTTTCAGTGCCATCAATGGTTTGATGAAAATCACTTGGCTTCAAATTATTCTTAATCTATGCATATGAGGGATGGTGTAGCATCTTAGTGGAAGAGAATCCTTCCTCATCATCTCACAGTCGATGGTCCTCTCCATAATTCACTTCTTGAAGTGCCTCCTACTCTAGTTGTGCCTACCTAGGAGCTGTGGGGGTGGTCATGTATATTTCATCAATTTGATTGAGCCTTCTCTAGCTGAGAGTGATCATATTACTTCTAACTTACCACCTTTGGATAGTCCTTTAGTGCTTAAGCAAGTTGTCTCTTCTCTAACAAGACTCTTAGGAGTTTTCATAATTCAAATGGTGCCTCCTACAAAGGGGGTGATTTATCTCTTATATCCTTCAATGAATTTCCCAATTAATGAGAATGTCTTAGCCTCTTAGACAATGTTTCAAAGGAGGAAGCTTGTGTTTGATAGGACCTCCAAATTGTGTTTTGAATCCCCAACCCTAAAATCAAGGGGAGAAGAATGCAACAATAGGTTTAGGGATGGTGTAGGCTTAGTGCTTTGTTTTTTTATGTTTTGACTAACCCTTTGTGGTCATTATATGTTTCCCTAGCCTCTTGTTTGTACTAAGGATTGTGGGCCCTTTCAATACCCCAACTTTACCTATTATAAAAATAAATTATATATTATAGGTATCATGTTTTTTATGAATATCTACGTTGTAAAAATGATTGTTTAGAATTATCATTCTATAAAGGTGAAGAGTGCATTATTTCTATTTACTCTATTTATTTTGCATTCTATTTGAGAAGACTTATGTATTGTTTTCTAATATTTAACTTAGACCTATTTGTGCATATTTTACTAGATTAGACCACCTTTTCTAAACTAAAAAATCTAGGTTAACCCATTTGTAAAAAGAATTGTATTCTTATATAGTAGTATTTTATAAATTTTGCATATGTTATTTTATATATTTTTAAAATCAAATTTAATTTTCTTAGTAACAATTGTTGGACATAATTAATATATAATGGTACTCTCACTCTACTTTGGTTTAGTGCCTCTTGGGTCACCACAAGACTTTCCTTAACTCCCCTCTATGCCTTTTTCTTGGCCTACTTTGGTGGATGGATCAACAACTTTTCTTGGTGTAGATTTGATGGATCAAACTATTATTTTTGATTTTGTGGAGGTGGCTAGGGATTCTCTCATTCCTTTCCTTTCTATTGGTTTGGAAAGACTCAACTCTAGCCTAAACAATGTGATTGTTAGTCTATTTCTTCACCTAGCTCTCCCTTAAGGGTTTTTGTAGTTTCTTCTTTCCCTTAAAAGGAGTGTGCATCTTATTCCAATAGTGACATTTATTATACCGCTATTATTGATCCTCCTATAGATCTAGGATTGAATGGTAATGGATGCCCTTGCTCTTTTGTTTATGTGTTTCCTATGTTGTTTAGATTGTGACCCAGAAAATTTTCAAGTGAGTCACACTCCAATGTGACACACTAACTATCTTCCATCTTAAGGGTGGCCTACTAGTCACTCCCACTCAGATGACAAGAGCCAATCAAGTGGAGGTAGGACCAGGGATTGTTCTACTCTCATTATTGAGTCAGAAGAATGTAATAGATGTTGGTTGGGTTGTGTGCTAGATGTGTGTGTTGAAGAATATTTCGAAGGAGACGTTCAGTTGTAGTCATTGCAATGATAATTGTATGACCTAAAGGGTCACTAGTCCCAAGTCTCCTAAGCCTAGCACAAAGGTTATTTTTTTCATTGATGATTTAGAGATGCTCTAGTCTTCTTTCATGATCTCAAATGATTTGTTGTATCATGTTGTTGGTTTGTGACATGTTACTAATGTTCTTGTTCTTCTCTTGTTTGTTGATTGTTTTGTTGATGGATTGGATGGGGAAAGTTCTCCCCACTCTCATCAAGATTGGATTGTATCCAATATTCACTAATCCTAGGCCCATTGAATTCTTTGAGATAGATTAAGTGTTATGTTTCAAGTTGTTGTTGTTGAATACGTTGAGTTAATTTTACCTCATTATGAGATCGAGGGTTTATTCTTGTTTTGATTTACTTTTTCTTAATGTTTTTGTGGTTTTTATGAATGCAATATAAATGTATGTAGAACAATTTTGGTTCCTTTTTCCTAATTTGAAATGTTGTCTAATTATTTAAGAATTGAAATATGAATGCAATCTATATGTTTTTTTTAAAATGCAATCTAATCTATGTTTTTTTATCAATAAAGCTCAAAACAAGCTAATCTATGTTTTACTAGAGTTTTTGTAGAGAAAAATTTGAATCTAATTTAATGAATTGAAATTGTGAATGACTATGAAAGTAAATGTAATCTAGTTAATGAAAACAAGGCTAATCTAATAAATTCAAATGCAATGCTAATCTATGGAAGAAAATAAAAAACTTATCAAGAAAAAGAAAAGAAATGATTTACTTTTCCAAGAGCAAGATGTGAGCTAATTACCACTTTAAAGAATTAAGAACTTGGTATGAAGAAGACATCAATGCCTAGCTTGAGCCCTTAGAATTCCTTGTGGAACCCCTCTCTTCCTTTACAGCAATGGGGTCCTTCTCTTAGAGAGAAAAATGAAGATGGGAGCAAACAAAATTAAAGCAAAGCTTTGAAGCTTTGATGAAATAAATTGAGCATGAGAATGCTAATGAAGTACTATGGCTTGAGCTATGGAAGCTATGATGAAAGAAATGGACTAGCATCAGATTGCTAATGAAGCACTATGGTTTGAGATGTGGAAGCTATTACAAAATCAAAAGGCATATGAGGTCCTGTACGAGCATGGAAATGTTATGGAGGACCCTATATGCAAAGAAAATCAAAAGTAGAGATGCAATATTGAATTTTCCTCCTCAAATGCATAGAGAAGGAGGACATTTATAGGTAGAAAATTAACACCAAAACCTTGATGGTGATTGGGGAGTGATCTAACTTTGATTGAGAGTGAACATTGGTTGTAGACTAGATCACAAGAGAAGAAATGAATTTAACACTTGACTGAATGAAAGATAACTAAGATTGGTTGGGAGATGAGATTGGGTTGATTGGGAGTGTTGAATTAGTTAGGAAAATTTGGAAATTAGTTAGAGAAGAAGACCCATGCAAATAGGACTCAATTTGTAGCAAATTTGGTCCATAAATAGAAGAAAACATGTAAGTTAAAATATGTCAGGGTAACTCCTTTCACTAGGGGAAGTCACCCCTATAGATCCTACTTAACATACTGGGTCACTGAGGGAGATCATGAATCCATAGGAGCGACCCATAAAGGAGGTTTCACACAAGTAGTTTTCAAGATGAATAATGATTTAGAAGGTCTAAGGATGGTTTAGGAGCCCTAAAACTAGCCATAGGATCTCTATAGGGTGGGTCACCCCTTTCACTAGGGAAATTCACCTATGGAGATCCTCTTTTAGTTGCAGGGTCACCTAGGGAGATCTTGAAGTGATAGGGGGCGATGTAGAAAGGAAAGGTGGGATAGGAAAATTGAGGTTACAAAGGGGATGGGAAGGTAAATTGGATGATTCTAAAGGGATGAAATGATGCAAATTCCCCTAGGGAACATGATTTTACCCTCTTGTGAAGGGGATTAGTGATTTTCAGGGCTAGAAAGTGATAGGAAAGATCCATCAAACATTGTTCATAAAACAAGATAGAAGGCATGTAGAATAGGCTAGAAAGTTATCTTGGAGCTTAGAAAAGCTCAATCAAAGTGAAAAAAAACCAAGACCATGTCAACAAGAGGAATACTACTGAGAGGTATGTATATATTCATGTGTGCCTACATGTACATGATTAGGACTATTTCTCATCCTTGAGCTACCATGTAGGCCTACATTTCTTTTTCATACTTACATATTCTCCCTCTTGGGGATGGTATTCTATATGAAAGGTAGGTACCAAATTCCTAAATGTGGATTAATTAGTTGTTGTTGTTGTTCTGTATTTGTACCCAAAATGACAAGCATTATCTCAAATTCATGATGCACTTTGAAATAAGCGTTAAATGGGAATGAGAAGATGCACCATCAATGCATGTGTTATGAATATACTTGAGTCACCCCACCTTACTATAACAACCTATAATGATGATAAAGCCATGCCATACAAAGAAAAAATTTTAGACAAATGGAACAACCACAAGCTAATCTAGAGAGGAGAAAACTTTATTCTCCTTTTATTAGATATTTTGAAGAGATGTATTTGATTTTTAGGGATTTTGAGGTTTTACAATTTTTAGGTTATTTCAACTTTCTAGTTTTTATTGTTTTTCTAAAGATTTTGCAAAGGTCTAACTTGACAACTTGAGGTCCTTGAGAGACCTATGTTGAAGATATTTTCACTCTTGCCCCCTTGCATGAGGAGAATTACATGCTTGAGCGTATAGTTTTCCTCTTTTGACTCTATTGGAGGAGTGACTTGTACTTAGACATTGTTTTTCATTTATTAATGTGAGACTTGATTGGTTAAGATCTAGATATGTATCTTTAGTAGACATATTGTACTTCATTTTCCCTCTTGTGCATATGGTGTGCTAGAGATTTTATTTTTCTTAGGAGAATGTATTCCTATGATGATCATACTGTTGGATTCAGGACAGACAACTGAGAGGGGGGGTGAATTAGTTGTCCAAAACTTGCTTGTAATTCAAACACTTAAATCCTCTTTGTTATTTAATAGTATATCAATTAATCATTCATAAAAGCATAAAGCATAAACACCAGAGCAGATACACATCAACACATGAGACACCAAGATTTTGACGTGGAAACCCAGTCAAGGGAAAAACCACGGGGTGATTAACCAAAGGATTATTCTCTGTTAGAAGAATAAGAAAAATAGATGGCACATGCCAATTAGGGCTCACTGCCCGAGCACACTGCTCACAAGAGGCATACTACCTACAAAAGACACACTGTCTACAAAGTAACAAGTATTACAAACTTGAACTGGAGATTGACATCTTTACCATGCCTAGATCAGTTCCATTTAAGCCCAAAAACTCCTACTCTGCCTTTCGCACTTCTCTTCGCTATACCACACTTCTCCGCTCCAAGACCCACTTCAAAATGAATTCACAATCCCTTATTTATACAAGGCATCAACTTAGGAACAATCATCTAAGTCAGAAAATACCTACAAGATCATTTGCAAGACGTGTAACACATCCAGTCGGCCAGTCTCAAGAAGAACACCAATACCTGGTGGTAATTTTTCAAATGCAAACTCCAACTTCAATGCAGACTGCCAATAAGAATTGTACACTATCCAAAGATCACCAAAACCTTTCTTGAGTCACCAAGAACATCTGCACTTTATCAGCTTACTGGAATTCTTTTCTTCTTCATCTGGAACTTCAAGAACACAATCTGTCAACACTGTCATAATGAAAAAGGTGCTTTCAGACCTCCAAACCATGAACAAATCTAGTTGTCACTTCACACGGACTTATTAAACACTCTCCAATCCACAGAATTAGATAATGCAATTCTGGAGCTCACCGGACCAAACTGTGACACTCTGTCACCACTAAACATCTGTCAAAACTGGTTCTACTAGAGCGACCATAACTTCTTCATATCTTTATGCAGACCTCTAAAATCTTGACTGGAGCATCTCAAGACTCATATCTAAAAACCCTTTAAACCGCATCCTCTGATCTTCATCTTATCTTGGCCTTTTACCTTAATGTCATCACTGTTCTTCACTGTTCCTGCTTGAGGCTAATTTTTTCAATATCCTCAGCACATAGCTCATCTAATCCTTCTCATTAATGCAATATGAGTATGTTGACATCAATGACAACACTGGTTATCCTCATACTTGCAACAATCTCCCCCTTTGTCATTGATGGCAACATATGATGTGAAAAACCATCAAGACAAGAACTTCTCCTTTCTGTCACAGCTCCCCCTATCAGCAACAACTCTTGACATATCTTCTCTTTCTTTTACTACTCCTCCTTTGATCAACAACTTGTTTTTCACATGTCTTCTCTCCCCCTTTGACATCAATGGCAAAGGACTCATACTTGCAACTTTAACACATCAGAATCATACCAGCTACTCCCCCGAGTAGCAGCTCCCCATCACCAATCCGGATCACAAGATATGACTGTGATATCCACCAGACTGATGCACATCAGTGCATCCTAGTTCATCACTGGAGGGGCAATGACCCCTAACTTCTCCCTGAGATACTCAAAAGAGTCCTTCAGAAGAGGTTTAGTAAAAATATCTGCAATCTTATCCTTGGAGGGCACATACTCCAATCTGACTTCATCCTTGTTCACTTGCTCTCTCAGAAAGTGAAACTTGATAGATATGTGCTTGGTCTTAGAATGCAACACCAGATTCTTAGAAATATTTATTGCACTTGAATTATCACAGAAAATTATGATAGGCTCCTCATATTCTACTTTAATGTCTCTTCACATCTACTTCATCCATAAGATTTGAGTGCAACTACCTGCTATTGCAATGTATTCTGCTTCAATTGTAGACAAAGATATTGCCTCTTGTTTCTTGCTTAGCCAAGAAACCAATCTTTTTCCCAAAAAGAAAGCTCCACCATTGGTGCTCTTCCGGTCATCCACATCTCCTGCCCAATCTGCATCTATATATGCATGAAGAGAGAAATCATGATCTCTAGGGCACCATAGACCATACTCAACTGTCCCCTTTAGATATCTAAAAGTCCTCTTGATTTCCATAACATGAGATTCTCTAGGATCAGCTTGGAATCTAGCAACAAAACCAACAGCCTGCATAATATCTGGTCTAGTTTGAGTGAGATACAATAGTCCTCCAATCATTGACCTATATTTTGTCTGATCCACCTTGGGAGAGTCATCATATTTGCTCAACTTGCATCTGGTTACCATGGGAGTATTCATTGGCTTTTCTTTCACATATTTGGTCTGAGAAATGAAGATCCCTTTCTTTGTTTGAGTAATTTGCAGACCCAAGAAGAAATTTATTTCACCAAGCATAGACACCTCAAACTCACTTTTCATTTGATTTGAAAAAGTTTTACACATGCTATCTTTTCCTCTAAAGATGATATCATCAACAAATACTTCAACAATCAAGATGTTTTCATGATCAATTTTAAAATATAAGTTACTGTCAGTAGTACCTTTGTTGAAACCAATCTGCACAAGATGCTTATCCAACCTTTCATACCAAGCCCTTGGGGCTTGCTTCAATCCATACAGTGCTTTCTTCAACTTGCAGACCATATCACTATGATCAAACAATTGAAATCCATCCGGTTGCTCAATGTATACTTCTTCTTCCAAATCACCATTTGGGAAGGCAGCCTTGACATCCATCTAATATACCTTGAAGTCTTTGAAGGCAACAAATGCAAGAAATAATCTGACTACTTCAATTCTTGCCATCAGAGCAAAGGTTTCTTCAAAATCAATTCCTTCTATTTGAGAGTAGCCTTTGCAAACCAATCTGGCTTTGTTTCTGATTACTTCACCAACTTCATTTAGTTTGTTCTGGAAGACCCATTTGGTTCCAATCACATTCTTGTTTCTAGGTCTGGGAACAAGATCCCAAGTGTGATTTTTCTCAATTTGCATCAACTCTTCCTCCATTTCTTTGGTCCAATTTTCATCATTGCAGGCTTCATTTATTGTCTTAGGTTCAATTTTTGAAATCAGACAGTATTCATCTGAATTTTGAGCAATTCTCCTCCCTATTTGTACCCCTTTGCTTTTGTCACCTATGATCTGATCTTTAGGGTGGTTTAGAGTTACATACCTTGGAACTTTGGGAGTTTCTTGCACTACTGTTTCTTGATCAGGCTCATTTAAACAAACCTCTTCTTCCTGATTTACCGGATCAGTCTGAATCTGATTTTTAGAGGAGGATTGAGCTCCTTGAACTAGAGAACCATTCTGATCATCTTCATCATATTCATAAAACCTTGAGGGCTTCTCAATTCCTTCATCAACCTTCACATTTGTACTTTCTATTATCTTTCTCAGTCTCTTATTGTAACACCGGTATGCTTTGCTTTGAGTGGAGTAACCCAAGAAAATTCCTTCATCACTTCTAGCATCAAACTTTCCTAGATCTTCATCTCTTTTAATGTAACATTTGCTACCAAATACTCTGAAATATCTCACAGAAGGAGTGATACCAAACCAAAGTTCATAAGGAGTCTTACTAGTATTGCTTCTGATTTGAACTCGATTGAGAGTATAGACTGCAGTGCTGACAGCTTCTCTCCAAAACATCTGGGGAACATTTGCTTCCATCATCATTGTCTTGGATGCTTCTTGGATGGTCTGGTTCTTTCTCTCTACTACTCGATTCTGCTGTGGAGTCCTAGGAGCAGATAATTGTCTCTTTATACCATGCTCCTCACAAAAATCCATGAATTCACTAGATGTGAATTCACCACCTCTATCAGACCTCAGACATTTCAGTTTCAGTCCGGTTTGATTTTCTACCATAGCCTTGAAGATTTTGAACTTCTCAAAAGCTTCTAATTTCTCTTTCAGAAAGGTAACCCACATCATTCGGGAATGGTCATCAATCAGTAACATGAAATATTTATCACCTTGCATACTCTTGATTCTTGTCAGACCACATAGATCAGTATGAATTAATTCCAATAATCTAGTAGAGGACTAATCCTTGCTTTTGAATGAGACTCTGCTCTGTTTACCCAGTTGACATTCTTTGCACAAGCTATTTGTAGGTTTCACCAATTTTGGAAGATCTCTTACAGCCTGAGTATTGCTTATCTTGATGATGTTATCAAAATTTACATGACACATCCTTCTATTCCATAACCAACTCTGATCAACTTGAACAAACAAACAACTTTTATTAGAACCAACTAGATGGAAGATATTACCTTTTGTTTGAGTACCGGATGCAATCTCAGTTCTAGAGCTTTCAAAGATCCTGCATCTTCCATTTTTGAACCGGAGATCATAACCTTTGTCTACCAACTATCCAACACTGAGAAGATTGTGCTTCAATCCTTCAACATACAGTACATTACCAGTTTTGCTCTTTCCATCAAAAGAAATGGTTCCCCTACCTTTGATTCTACCAGCAGAATTATCACCAAACTTTACCATTCCTCCTTCATACCTTTCCAGGTCTAGGAACTTGTTTTTGTCACCTATCATATGGTGAGAGCATCCACTGTCAATAATCCAATCATCATTTTCTTCAACTTGAGTAGCCAAAGCTCTTTCCACAACCTTATGATTGACAGATTCAGAGGATATTGGATCTTCTTCCTTGATGGCAATAAACACCCATTCATTTCTGGATTTGTTTCCTATTTCTGATTCATCATCTGTTACTCCTTCATTATCATCTTCTTCATGAATATAATAACAATTCTTTTGGAACCTTTGTCTGTTAGAATTTGACCTTGCAGATCTTTCCAGACATCTTGAAGCAAAATGACCAATCTTATTGCAGTTGAAGCACTTAAAGGGTAATTTTCCTTCATACTTATTGGATCCTCTTAGCAGTCTTTTTGCAATGAGGGCTTCAAGTTGAGCTATTTCTACTTCTTCCTCTTCCATGTCTCTTCTTTCTTGGTCATAACATGACGGCTTCCTTGAAGAGTTTTCTCCCAGATCAAATCTTTGTTTACCTTTCACTGAGGCACTGGCTTTGAATGCAGATTCAGTTTTAGGGGGATCATCTCCAAACTCGATCATTTCAAATGCAGCCAGTTTGCCAGCCAATTGGTCTCTTGTGACAGTTGTATGGTCTCTGAATTCATCAATGGCAGCAACCTTGATTTTGTAGACAACAGGAAGGGATCTGAGAATTTTACCAACAATCTCATTTTCATCCAAAACTCCACCAGCATTCCTAATTTCACACACCAACTCATTTACTCTTGGCATAAAGGTGGTAATATTTTCATCATCTCTCATCTTCAGTCTTTCAAATTTCTCCTTGAGGCTCTCCAACCTTGCACTTTTAACATACTCATCTCCTTCATGCAGAAGTTTCAATTTAATCCAGATCTCATAGGCAGTCGGTAGGTCAATAACATTTGAGAGCTCTGAGTCAGTTAATGTGCTTAGAAGAGCCTCTTTGGTCCATAGATTGTTTTCAGCATCTGTGATTTCATTCAGAGTTATCGGACCACCCTGTGGAGGTACATATGCTTTTGTGACCATGGACAAGTACGCCTTTCCCATACACTCCAAGTGACATTTCATGTGACCTTTCCAAAGAGAGAAGTTGGTTCCATCAAACTTCAGACTATCCTTCTTGTATGATGGCATCCTGGATCTCCTCAAGCGGTTAACCTCCTTTTAGAGGAACTTGGCTCTGATACCAATTGTTGGATTCAGGATAGACAACTAAGAGGGGGGATGAATCAGTTGTCCAAAACTTGCTTGTAATTCAAACACTTAAATCCTCTTTGTTATTTAATAGTATATCAATTAATCATTCATGAAAGCATAAAGCATAAACACTAGAGCAGATACACATCAACACATGAGACACCAAGATTTTGACGTGGAAACGTAGTCAAGGGAAAAACCATGGGATGATTAACCCAAGGATTATTCTCTATTAGAAGAATAAGAAAAATAGATGGCACATGCCAATTAGGGCTCACTACCCGAGCACAGTGCTCACAAGAGGCACACTGCCTACAAGAGACACACTGTGTACAAAGTAACAAGTATTACAAACTTGAACTGGAGATTGACATCTTTACCATGCCTGGATCAATTCCATTTAAGCCCAAAAACTCATGCTCTGCCTTTCGTACTTCTCTTCGCTATACCACACTTCTCCGCTCCAAGACCCACTTCAAAATGAATTCACAATCCCTTATTTATACAAGGCATCGACTTAGGAACAATCATCTAAGTCAGAAAATACCTACAAGATCATTCGCAAGACATGTAACACATCCGGTCAGCCAGTCTCAAGAAGAACACCAATACCCGGTGGTAATTCTTCAAATGCAAACTCCAACTTCAATGCGGACCGCCAATAAGAATTGTACATGATCCAAAGATAACCAAAGCCTTTCCTGAGTCACCAAGAACATCCGCAATTTATCAGCTTACTGGAATTCTTTTCTTCTTCATCCGAGACTTCAAGAACACAGTCTGTCATCACTGTCATAATGAAAAAGGTTCTTCTGGACCTCCAAACCATGAACAAATCTAGTTGTCACTTCACACGGACTTCTTAAACACTTTCTCCAATCAGCAAAATTAGATAATGCAATTTTAGAGCTCACCGGACCAATCTGTGACACTCTGTCACCACTGAACATCTGTCAGAACTAGTTCTACTAGAGTGACCATAA
Organism: Cunninghamia lanceolata; assembly: GCA_027924645.1. Classification (NCBI taxonomy): domain Eukaryota; kingdom Viridiplantae; phylum Streptophyta; class Pinopsida; order Cupressales; family Cupressaceae; genus Cunninghamia; species Cunninghamia lanceolata. The sequence goes on from BSBN01000984.1 coordinate 3,235,983, forward strand.
CTTCTTCATATCTTTATACGGACCTCTGAAATCTTGACTGGAGCATCTCAAGACTCATATCTGAAAACCCTTTAAACCGCATCCTTTGATCTTCATCTTATCTTGGCCTTTTACCTTAATGTCATCACTGTCTTCACTGTTCCTGATTGAGGCTAATTTTCTCAATATCCTCAGCACACAGCTCATCCAATCCTTCTCATTAATGCAATATGAGTATGTTGACATCAATGACAACACTGGTTATCCTCATACTTGCAACACATACATGGATGATACAATTTGTTTTTGTCTTTTTTTAATTTTTAGAATGAGGTGTAATATCTTTGGATGTGATTCAAAAATATGAAATGTGAACTAATATGTTCTAAGCGCTATGAATGTAATGATGTTATGACATGTTTTATTTTTTTGTAGGTATGAAATGTATACAAGTGGAACAAATAGTGTGAATGCTCTTTATTAGGATTTTTGACCTAAGTATTGCAAGTTGGCTTGGTATAGGGAAACCTACTAAACTTTGGAATGGGATTTTATTAAGGACTCAAGTGGGAATGAGAGGGAAATGGAACAACTTATGAATTTATTTTTACAAAAGGCTAAATATTGATCCTTATCTAGACAAAACATTTTGATGAGTTTTCAACTCAGACAAAAAATAAATTTTATTGGTACCTTCTATACTTAGATCATAGATGGCCAACAAGATAGCCCCAAGGTAAAGGAAAAGGTTCAAAAGTAGAAGATGATCCTGAAGATAGTTACACTCTTGGCTTTACACAACTAGTGCATGTGTGTGCTTTGTACTTTTGTTTTTAATTTTCTTCAATAAATGCCACCCTCATAGGTTTGAGCTTAGACTTATTGAGCCACTCAAGAGTATGGACACCATCAATCCTCTACTTTTACTTTTCTCTTTCTCTTTTTTTATCTTTCTTTTTCTCTTTTTTTGTATTTTCTTTTTTGATTTTTCTACGATCTCTTTCTTTTTTTGCACTCTTATTTTGTTATTAGTTCATATGGAGTTATGATCCCCCTAACATTTTTGACCAAGAAAGATAAGGAACTGAGTGCCACCAAGAACTTTCACTATACATTCAAATTTCTCTTTTGCTAAAGAGTAATGGGGAAGGTCTACTTGCAAGATTCTATTTGGTATTGTAGGTTTGAGTAGTGACTTCACTTAGAATTGACATTATGTTTTGTTAAGACTGGGATCAATATGAAGATAAGAGGTTGAATTGATTTTGAATTTGTCAAGAATGTAAGAGGTTATGACTAATGGTAAAGATGATTAGAGGGAATCTCAAAGGCTCAGAGGGTCAAACTATTCCTAGACAACATTAAACTCCTTACTAGGGAAAAATTTCAACAAGAGCATATCACTCACAAATGTAGGGTGGAAAGAATGAAAATGTGTAAGGCCATGTGTAGGCCCACTTGAACCTTCCCTAGTGATATTCTAATGATAAGACATTATTACCAATATCATTTAAATGGCCTAGTCAATTGTTAGTCAATCTATGTTCTTTGATTATATTTTGTTATGCATTCAACATCTGGATTACAAGAATACATAACCATTGGAAATATTTGCCTTTGGGGCACATGATGTAGGACCCCTCCTCGGTACCACCATTATGGCGGGAAGTGATTTCATATTCTGATATTATGGTTATATACTAACTTGAGACATATGAGTTGTTTCAGATCATGATTGATATGCACTTATATATACACATGCCTTTATTTGATCCATATGATATCTTCTAGTTTATGGTTGTACCTTAGGATAATGGATCATGTCATTTCATTTGAGGTTTAGTATGGTGTTATTCCTCGAGATATGTCATGTGGATTCATACATTTTGTTCATGGATTGTGCCACTCCTTGTTACATAGCAATTCATCTATTACTTGAAAACATGTTGTTAACATTATTGCTATATTGACTTCGTTATTCATATGTTAGAGATATTTCTATTCTTGAGTGCATTAAGATTAACTAAAATTTATCTTGTGAATGGAAGATTCTTATTGTTGCGCAAAAAATTAAAGTAATGTATATTAACAAAGTAATTAATAGTTGTTGTAATATTGCTTCGGCTATTATTATTATAACTGACAATGTTGAAATGAGTGTCTAGGATTTGAGCTAGTGGACATAGGGAAAACACCTGGAAACTTGTTGTGGTTCCCCAGTAAGCTAGCCTAGCCTATTTGGAGAGGCTTAGGTCCATTATATGGTCATGCATGTGTGTTGTCTATGTCTACATGTACATGTGTCTTATCTTGGTAATACGGCATTGTGGTATTGTTGATGTAAAATGTGTTATTGTATATGTGAGATGTCATGTGACATGCATGTATGTTGCAAAATGTTTGTGAAGTGTTCTTGTGTAAGGGGGAGACTGAATAATTCTTTGGAAAAATAATAATAATATAAATATAAATAATAAATAAAAATACCTTGTTTGTAGCCCCTATCCTAGGTCTAGGTGGGCCCCTTCTAAAAAACATAATAAAGTTAGAAAAATAACTTTTTTAACCTTCTTTTTTTGAGTTTTTCTTTTGAAAATGGGACTTAACTTTAAATTATTTTTTTTAAGGCCTTGCAAGGGACACATGCTATCCACCAAAGGACACATGCTACTTCCCAGGGACAAGTGTAAATATAAGGAAAGAGAAGTTAAGAATGGGGAAGCTGAAAAAGATACAATGGCTGTAATTATTTTAGGGGGGAAATGACCCTTGCCTATAACAATTCTTGAACTGTTGTATGACAAAAAGGGAGATCTATCCAACTGCTGTAATTTTCTGTATTACCTTTGACTATAAATTATCCATCTTCTGGGATGCTCGGAAGGAGTAAACTTGGGAAAGGAAAGAAGTTTAATTGTGGATCAAAAATTGTCTTCCTCAAGGGATGTGCAAGTGTCCAAGTACGTACCAATTTTTAACCAATACAATAAAATAGAGAAACAATACAATTACATGAAAATTGGAGTAAAATCAATACAATGAAATAAGGAGATAAATTGAAGTCTTAGTGTTGGTTATTGTTCAGATTTTGTGTTTGAAAATAAGGTTAAGTATGGTTTGTTATGGGTATAGTGTTATGAAATGATTCACCTTATGTTGTTGTGGTATTAGGTATCAGAGCAAAATTTTTACAACACTGGGAACTCTAGGAAGTGATTAATGAGTCTAACCCTTCATGTGCACCAATCTTAAAAACCAATAGTTCTTGTATAGGTTCCAAACTTTTTGCTATTAACTTCACTCACTTAATGATGGATTGATAAATGACTTGCATAGTCTTGATGCTTATCTTCCCCAAACAATTGACTAGGATTACAATCTATCCATACATAAGCTGTGATTATGGTTTTCATGACATTTGTATGGATTAGCATGTATTGGACCTTGATCATGGTAAATTGAGCCTCCTATGCCTTCTGAGAAACTCAAAATTATGAGTTAAATGTAGTTTCCTTATTACCCCCTACATGTATATTTCCTTAGTAAATTCCCTTGATGTTGATAGTATAAATTATGATGTCTAGTTGCCATGAATTGTGGAATCTTCATATTACGTTCATATGAGACTTAAGATTTAAAACAAATAGAAATGTTTTTCAATTGATTTAAAGTAAGAATTATGTGAATATTTAACTCTCTTTATAAAAAAATGAATGGTGCTCTAGTGGATTGAGAAACTTCATGGGATGTGATTGCTTTGCATATTATGGCTTGGGAGTTGAGAAAAGAAGATTTAGTAGAGAAAAGTGGAAAGAGTAGGTTGTTAAAATTTGGTCAACATCATGTTATGAATTCCTACTTTTGCTAGTGTTTTAAGTGTAATAACTTCTACATTTTTTTTGTGTGAGTTAATTTGGATAGGATTCAAATCATACTTAGAGAAAAATATGCTCTTACATGTGTGCTTGCTTGTATTCTTATAGGTGAAATCTAAATGCAAAATGAGGATCGTAACATATATTAGATGAATCATACTTAATATTTAGAAATGTGATAACTTATGTGATATGTTGTATCAAATAATTTTCTTATATTACCCTTAAGAATGTATGCACTCTGTGAATTGTATAAGTATATTATGTGTTGAGTAATTAGGAATGCTCGATAGTACATACTTTGATTTATGTCATCCTTGGATTTTATCTTGAATATTGGGTTTGCATGAAGTCATAGCTAAAACTTGGAAGCATAGAAAACGTATTCATTCTAGAAAAAAGATATAAAACTAGGATAGAATGAAGAAAACAATTACTCACCATATATGGTCTTCAATGCAATAGCACTTAAGTTAAATTAAATGAGTAAGACCTAGTGGAGCATAGGAAATGTAGTGCATGGTACGACAATGAATTATAATTACAAGACAAATTAGGGGTCAAATTATGATTTGTGTGACTGAAAATGAGATATTTATTGCAAAATGAGGTTGTTATGTAAATAATTAAGATATATTTGACTACTTAATGAATGAATCTAGTAGTAGGTGCAATAAGTGAGATTAATTTTCATGTGGTATAATGTGATTTGTATGTGCAATTTAACATGTGTTGTGATGTGAGAATACTTGTAAATGTTGTGATTGTATCTCAAAGTATGTGATATAGGATATTCAACTTGGTAAGAAGAGTTTAGTGGGCATAGTGAATGATCCACTATTTTGTGGTTTGAGAACCACCATACTATTCTATGGTTTGAGAACCACCATATTATTCTGTGATTTGAGACCACCACGATATTGCATGTTATTATCTTCTATGGTTTGAGAGCACAGTATGATTCCCCTCCTCCCCTTAGGTGACCTAGTTGCAAGGTTGCATGGTTTTGTAATGTGCAAATTTTTAAGAGATTGTTGGAAATTTTATTTATGTGTTGAATATTTTGCCTGCAAGCCAACAGTGTTTTGTTACTGTTAGGTCTCAAAAATGCAGGTTGCCAATCCTAAGAGAATGCCAAGCTCTATGTTTAGATTGGCAACGTTTCTGAACTAACTTGACGAAATCAACCTTTAAGGTTTGATGATTTCCTTTGCTTTAGGTCCTGCTACACCTAGGCGGGTAAACCTTGGAAAATTAAAGCAGATTGAATGTGAATGTGTGGACTAACTAAATCTATCTACAATGGCATAAGATGTAGGATAGATGAAATGCTTGCTAAATAGTTTTATGTCTAATGTCTAATGAGTGATTGGTAGAAATTGTATAAGCAATATCAAGGTAAAAAGTTTTAAGTATTGAGTAAAATAAGACTAGTGCCTTGTTGGGTAACAGAGTCAATTTGAAGGACCAGGACTAATGGTTTCCTAATGGTAATAATTCTAGTTGTCTGGCATAGTTTTAGTTTATAACTTGTATAAACATGCAAATAAATGACTGACAAACTCTTCTTGATAATCCAACCAAATAAAATCAGATATCTTATAATTCACCAGAAGGTATTTTAATCCTTACTTGAAGGAACCAAATGAAATGAATGGGCGAGATTAACAGATAATATTCTATTGGAGACAGAATGGCAATCTAATTATATGGCCCTACTTAGTAATCCAAACTTAATGCTTCTAGGCTACTGTAACTAAATCAGAAGGGTTTAATTCCTCAAATGGACACCAACCTATTTAATCACACAGATACAGCAAATGTGTATTGATAGATTAAATATATACTTGATATATCAATATGAATAACAAGGAAGTACAGAAATGGAGACAGCCACACAATTGAACAATTTTAACAAACAACTGATACCAAAGCAGAACCACTGAATCAGAGAACTTCAAATTTCTTCTTCAAATAAAACATGCAACATAGTCATTTTGAAACATTGTATATAATGTATATGAATATATTTTTACTGATGATCGTGTTTCAGCACCGATTGTTTGAACCTATATAGATGTTTCTATGAAGAGACATGACTCTCCAATAAGTCTTTTGGTAACTTAACAAACATTAACAGCTATTACATAATCATAATTAGGCTTTATTCAGCCATAAATAAACTTTAGCCAAGTGATCTAAATACTCCTGATCATGGTGAGAATCAGTAAGATCAATAGCATCTCTGGTAATCACATCAAGTGTGACCATTCTTTCCAAGTGTCTGCAAGCTTCTTTAGATGCAGAGGCTTTATCTTTCAGAGCTCCTGTGGCCTGTTGTAATATAACTTGACAATCGACAATCCATTCTTCTTTGCTCTTTACTTCTCCGTTGTCTTTAAATAATCTGGGCACTCCTGCATTTCAAGCATCAGTACCTTCTTTAGCATCAGCTTTAAGTTTGTCATAGTAATTTTGGTGCTGTTTGAGTAATGCTCCTGCATCAGAGATATCTATACTATCAGTAGCACTTCTGTTTTGCAGCTCAATCAATTTTTCCTGTATTCTCTTTTCAAGTCTTTCATGTTCTTCAACTGCTTTGTGATTTTCTAAGTAGTTATCCCAGAATTGGTTTAACCACCGCACCATGTTTGTATACTTGCTTTGTAGTATTGTAACAAATGCATCTATCTAAATTTGTGCTGCTTGGTCAGGGGATAATACTTGGATGCCCTGTGAGCTCTCACCTTGAGTTATTCTTTTTGTGGATTGGCCAAAAGTACTTTTAACGGCATCTTTCAAGTAATCATTTTCTTTTGTCAATCTTTCACAATTCAATTTGTATGCATCTCTCTCTTTGATCAACATTTGAGCTTGTGCTTTATTCAATTTTGCAACATTTATACCAATGTCTGCAGTAATTATAGGGTCAGTTTCCCCTTCTTTCAAAGTCATAACATGGCCAAAAGTTTTTTCAGTATCTATGATGGCCGTCTTCTTATGGGGAGGGTATAATACCCATATCATCAAGGAATTTTCATCATTATTGTATCTTGTTCCCATATATACTTCATTAACTCCTAGAGTAAGCTTATACTTGTCATTAGCATTATTCAGAAAATAATCAAAAACCAAAGCAGAATTTAAATCCAAACCAGGAAAAATCATAACCCCTGCATCCTTGAGCAACTGTCTACCCTTGCTAGGTGTCATGTCTTGCATTTCCTTATCTACTGTTTCCTTTAGCATATCTAATAATTGTTTTTCATTATCAGCAGAAACATCATCTACTGATTCCCTGATCTCTTTCCCTTTGTATTTATACAAGAATGATTTAAATTCTTTTGACTGAATAAATTTATCATCTAAAATGAAAGAATCATAGGCTGTTTGGCGTGGATCCTCATCAGCAGACCCCTCCTCATCATGTAGCACAACTGGAGGCTGATATTGTTGCATTTTCCATTTGGACATTTCTATTGTTTTTTCTTGTGGCTACTCTTGTTCTATCAGTTCTTCATCTTTAGAGGAAACCACTTCAATCTCGCTAACTGCTTTTTCTTTTCACTTAAATCCCTGTTATATTTTTCTACCACCAATTCGACTTCAGCTTCTTCTAAATTTCTAATGACATCATCATGTGGATAATGAATGTGCATGTATCCACTGAGATTTTGTTTTCTTCTTGCAGAGTCAATAAAACCTTCAAGGTCAAATCCTTTCCTAACCTCAGCAGTCATCATATTATAATGCATTAATTTATCCAAAATGAGATTGTAACCTTCTTTTGAAACCACAGTAAAATCTCCAAAACATAAGGTGCTGGGCATAAACGATTGTTTGTCATGTGAACTCAAATGCATCACATTTGAACAATGCATTTGCCTGATTATCTCTAAATATGCAAGCCTGTCAGGGACAGTCTTGGGCAATATGAATGGGGTATCCTCAAATCCATAAACTCTGATCATAGTAGCATCCTCAAAGCAATACCAGTCCCCCCAATTATGAGTGACAGTAGGGGGGCCACCAAAATCTTTTGGTCTGAGGAACCTTTTTATTTCAGTTGAAATTGAATATTCACAGGGGTGGTTAAAATACCTATACAACACTTTTACACAATGCTCTTCAAATTGAGCATAGCTGGAGTGGGCATATCTACTATCCCATATTCTGGTCCACATTTGTATGGGTATCTTTTCCCCTTTCTTATCTACAGCAACAACTTGAAACTCACTTGGCCATAACCCTACTTCCTGTCCGTAATATAACACCATGTGCATAAGCATTGAGCAATGCTCAAAAGAGCATGCTGGAGCACTATTTTTTATTGCAGACAGACCAGAGTCCATTCTATTAGAAATATAAGAAGCATAATCAAATTGTCTTGCATTATGACACTGAATGTCAGAAGCTATGACCATTAGAGGAATAGTCATGAACTCGGGGACCTCTGAACCCAGGACTTGGCCTACAGAGAAATAGGTATATTGTATATATGGTTCAAATATGGCTACATGAAAGGGAGGACCATCATTTTCAGTTAAGGGCATCACTTCTCCTTCAACCCTGGGCCTATGAATGGGCAACCTCCATCCATTGTAGGTTGTATCCATTCTCCAATACTCTTTATCCAGATCTTCATAAACAATAGGGACAATGCATAAATCATCTAGATCATACACCTCACAAATAGCATTTTTTGACAGATGCACGATTGGTTCTCCCTGTGGGTTGCAGATGGCTTTCAGGCCTGAATCGTAATGTCTGGCAAGCAATTGAAGGAGTTCTACATTCAAGAATACATTAGGTACAACCAGTTTGCCTAAATTCATGTGCCATGGGTTTGACACAGGAGCATTCCTAAACCTTCTATTATAGTGGAATCTGAAAAGCTCATATCCCTAAATTGGGGTCCAGATATCTCCCAGGCGTTTATGTTTATCTTCTAATTTCTCCACTTCTACCCTGAGTTGGGCAGACCTTCTGGCCTTGGGAGTTGACCCAGGCAATTGATCAATTAAGTCCTGGTTGAGTTTTCTGTCTTTTATTTTTTCTTCAGGGGTTTGATCAATCTTTTGTTTTTTAGATTTACTAGTTTCCCCTTGTGATTTTCTACCTTTTCCCCTTCCCAGAGTATCCATATTCAAATTTTGGTAGAAAATTCAAACACAGGCTATACACGATGGTTCGTATGTAAGTACCTGTTGTTCTGTGGCTGTGGTTGAAAATCCTCTGTTTTGCACCTCAAGAATTCCTTTGTATTCCCTTCTCAGACAACTCGTTCAATTATAATGATCTTAAACGATTTCATCACCGTATGCATTTAATTGTCTGATCAAAGCAATGTCGTTCATCGCTGTGAAATGTCACATTGCCATAACTCCTGTCATCGGCATGATTTTTAAAATGTCTGGGTGACCTTAATATCTCTTCATGGCGCGAACAATCAATCGGCGTGACCCCTCAATTGTATTTCCGATGCTATGTTATGTCATATCTTAAGTGGGCGCGACCATCGGCATGACTTCCTTCATCGCCATGTGTTTTAGATTTCTCTGCAATATAGTGAGTCCTACCGATATGATTTTTTATTAGGGTGATTAATACTATCGGGATAACATAATTATGTTCCCCCGATCTTTGTTGCCTCACCGATAGTCATCTTTACTTTGGATCAGGATGACTTTGTTATTGTCTCACCGCTAGAGTATCAACAAGTATGAATTTTATTCTTATCGGAATGACATATACTATCGGGATAGCCTTCTAAAGATAACCCGATCTGAATCATCTCACCGATGGTCTTTTCATATTCTTTATCGGATAGAGTATGTTAAAGTGTCACCGACACCTTTTGATCACCGTGACTTGTGAATCGGCGAGACCTAATTCCCTTGTCCCGATATGTTGAGTCATCCCGACAGATACTTGTATCGCTGTGAGTCTTGCCAAAAGCTCTCTTATCGCCAAGACATTGAGTATCAGAAACTTCTTTGTGTCTTATCCCGATAGTTTACTTCTTGCTGATGGCTATTTGCTTCGTTGCCCCTGCAGGATGTTCGGTGAAACTCTTGCCGAAATACTTTATCGGTATGATATATACCATCGGGGAAACTTTTAAAAGGTCATCCGATAGTTATCTGTCATACCGATCGGTATGACCACTTGCTTCTCTTCCCGATGTAAGGTCATCGGTATTACTTATTCCATCGGTGACTTCCATAGATCTCCCTCTGATCTGCCTTCTCACGCTGATGGTTATTTTCAAATGATTCCTTATGTATCGGTGTAAACAAAACAACATTTTGCTGATGGATTGACTTTGAAGAAATTTGGCACCACTCATCTGTAGACACCTTGTAAGATATATTAAATTTTTATTATGGTCTTTTGGGATGTTTTTTTTTTAGGATTTGTTCAAATATGATGGAGTGAAAAGATAGTAAAAATTTCAAATTTTTACTGTCCTAACAGTTACTTTGGGCTAATTGGCCATTTTTATGTTTGAGTTAGTCAATTTGCCTCAAGGACGTGTTCTTGGAAAAACTTGGGATAATGCAATAATTGTTATTTGATCTCCACTTCTTCTATGATTCATTATATTTGTTTTCTTCTACCTTATTGAAGTTTAATTTATGAGTTTACTTTACTTATTTAATTTTCTCATTTGAGACACTTTAATTTTGCAACTGCTGGTATGTGTGGAGTGATGTGACTATTGTTTATTGTCATATCCTAAAGGGATCACTGATAGGTTGTATAGAGGAGTAGATGGCCTAGGGAATCTTGTTTATACTGAGTTATGTACATGTCATAAAAGTACAAAGTTGTGTCACACTTTCAGCCAACTTATTAACACAAGTAAATTTTAGTATCTATAACTAAAAATTAATTTTGGTCAAACATATGATCTAGTAAGATTCATTCTAGATAAGTTAAATATGTCCACAACTTTTCCAACTAAAATTCTTGGCTAAATGCATATGTAGCACCACTTTGAGGCTAATTTACTGAAAAAATGAAATTATTTAAAAAAATTAATGCTTCAACAACTCGTACTCATATAAATAACATTTTTTAATGTAAAAGTACCCTTTTGTAGATCCATAAGTTTAGTTTTCAAATATATATTTATTTTAATACTTCAATTATTATTTATATTTTATTTTTATTTTTTTACTAAAAGTAGGTTATCAGCACAAAAATATTAGGTTGATTACCATGTCAAAAAAAATACTAAAACTTATTTAAAAAATATAAAAAAATATGATGCCCTAGATAAAAGAATCTAGATTAAGATAGTATAATTTGTTTTCTATTTTAGATAAATATTTAACATAAAAGTTCACATCGACTGAAACAACTGTGTTTTAATACACACACATTTAAATATTTATTTAAAAATATGTATTTATTAAAATTGCAAAAAAAATTATCCATGCCCTAAAGCTTCAAGTTATAAATATACACAAAAAATTGAAGGAAAAAAAATTTTACTATATAAAGCTTGATGTCTCATGTAACTCATTTTTCAGTATTTTATCAACAACTAAACTATAGTGTTAATTTTTAGAAAACTATATTCAAATAATTTTTAAATTTTTTCAAAAAAATACAAACATAAAATATACTAAAAAATACACATTTTATTAGTTTACATCATTTCAAAATTCAAAACAAATATGCCACTTTCATGTGATTCAAGTTTAAAAGTTAGATCAGTGTTAGTTGTTTCATTTATAAAAGTGTGACACAACTTTGTACTTTTACGCACCAGAGGGCTCCTAGAGAGGACCCTAATACCATCTTTCATGATTTGCTATTTGACATAGTGGTATTCTACATGGCATGGTTATTCATTTGTTATTTGGCACTATGGTATGGGTGATATTGGTATTTCCTTCAGAGGTGAGATTATACGGTGTTACACTATTTGATATTGGCAATGATTCTACATTGCATGGTTATTCATTCATTGGTTATTGGCTCTATGGCACTATGGATTGCTCAGTGGTATATTAGTGTTGTCCTCCTCGTAATACCCCTTTCTTGTTGAGTTTTATGGTGTGAGTCATGCGATGTCTTCATGATGAGTATATATATTGATACATGTGAGTATGGTCTTCGTCATGTGATTCACCTAGGAGAGGTACGTGATGTGAAGGAGACTCTGAATTCAGATGATGTGTTATATGTGGAATTATGTTTATTTTTGTTGTGTTATGTGAGTCATTGAGTATTGTTGAGAATTAGATGTTAAAGATTTTTTTCACTAAAACAAAATATGTGACTTGATTCTATTCCTTAGATATAAATTTATATATTCATGATAGTAGTAATGATTTAAGAACATGCTTAGCTATTGAAAATAAGGTATGTGGTTAACTTGTATTGATGTGAATTGACATAATGTGGTTGCTTATAATTATATGATGAGGTAAAGTAATTTGTTGATTTTTAATGGATAGCCCTCTTTTCTTAAGGACTTCCAGGAGGAAGTCTATGTAAGGGGGGGAGAATGTAACACCATGTGTAGGCCCACGTAAACCGTCCCTAGTGATATTATAATGATAAGACCTTACTACCAATATCGTGTAAATGGCCTAGTCAATTGTTAGTCAATCTATGTTCTTTAATTATATTTTGTTATCGAATCAACATCTGGATTACAGGAATACATAACCATTGGAAATATTTTCCTTTGGGGCACATGATGTAAGACTCCTCCTTGGTACTACCATTATGGCGGGAAGTGATTACGTATTCTGTTACTATGGTTATACACTAACTTGACACATATGAGTTGTTTCAGATCATGATTGATATGCACTTATATATACACATGCCCTTATTTGATCCATATGATATCTTCTAGATTATGGTTGTACCTTAGGATAATGGATCATGTCATTTCATTTGAGGTGTAGTATGGTGTTATTCCTCGAGATATGTCATGTGCATTTGTACATTTTGTTCATGGATTGTGCCAATCATTGTTACATAGTAATTAATCTATTACTTAAAAACATGTTGTTAGCATTATTTCTATATTGACTTTGTTATTCATATGTTAGAGATATTTCTATTCTTGGGTGCATTGAGATTAACTAAAATTTATCTTGTGAATGGAAGATTCTTATTGTTGCGTAAAAAGTTAAAGTAATGTATATTAATGAAGTAATTAATGGTTGTTGTAATATTGTGTTCGCTATTGTTATTATAACTAACAATGTGGAAATAAGTGTGCAGGATTTGAGCCAGTGGACATGGGGAAAACACCTGGAGACTTGTTGTGGTTCCCTAGTAAGCTGACCTAGCCTATTTGGAGAGGCTTAGGTCCAATGTATGGTCATGCATGTGTGTTGTCTATGTCTACATGCATGTGTGTCTTGTCTTGGTAATACGTGATTGTGGTATTGTTGATGTAAACGTCATGTGACATGCATGTATGTTGTAAAATGTTTGTGAAGTGTTCTTGTGTAGGGGGGGGAGTGACTAATTCTTTGGAAAAATAATAATAATAATAATAATAATAAATACAAATACCTTGTTTGTAGCCCTTGTCCTAGGTCTAGGTGGGCCCCTTCTAAAAAACATAATAAAGTAAGAAAAATAATTGTTTTAACCTTTTTTTTTAGTATTTCTTTTGAAAACTGGATTCAACTTCAAATTAATTTTATTAAGTCCTTGCAACGGACACATGCTACCCACCAAAGGTGACACATGCTGTCCACATAAGGACACATGTTTTCACCTAAGAGAACACATGCTACTTCCTAGTGATAGGTGTAAATAAGAGGAAAGACAAGTTAAGAATGGGGAGTTGAAAAAGATACAGTAGCTATAATTATTTTAGGGGGGGAAATGATCCTTGCTTATAATAATTCTTCAACTGTTGTAATTTTGTGTATTACCTTTGACTGTAAATTATCCATCTTCTGGGATGCTGGGAAGGAGCAAACTTGGGAAAGGAAAGAAGTTTAATTGTGGATCAAAAATTGTCTTCCTCAAGGGATGTGCAAGTGTCTAGGTAGGTACCAATTTTTAACCAATACAATGAAATAGAGAAATAATACAATTACATGAAAATTGGAGTCAAATCAATACAATGAAATAAAGAGATAAATTGAAGTCTTAGTGTTGGTTATTCTTTAGATTTTGTGTTTGAAATTAAAGTTAATTATGGTTCGTTATGGGTATAGTGTTATGAAATGTTTCCCCTTATGTTGTTGTGGTATTAAATAAATATAAAAATATATTTTTGCCTTGCATTCTTGTGCGGGCATGACATTTGGTATTAGAGAAAAAAAAAATTGGGCTATGTGTCATGTCAGTGTCAGTTCTCAAAGTGTTTAGTTGTGGGCATTACAAAATGCATATTTTGTTTTTCTCTTTTTGGAATTTTGTAACTTTTTTTGTATTTTTTGAGTTTATTTGATTTTTTTGGATTTTGACATTTTATGATTTTTACAAAGTTTTAAGATATTAAATTCTTCTATTTCCATAGTGCACAAGAAGTAAGTGTTGTTTTTTATGTCTACCTTAACTATGTATGAACCTATCCAAATTGGTATGAACTTTGCTTGAAAGTCTTTGCAAGGACACTCAAAGACTTGGTGTAAAATGTCTTTGAATTTAATGAGAAGTTTTGTGTACTCACATATTTCATCGTTTGATAGTTCACCCCCTAGCTTTATCATTTTATTTTCTTGTTAAGTTTCCATGTTCCTTTTGGTATTAGTTTTGAACTTTTGACAAGAAACTAGTGTTGTTGAAATATTTTTTATGACTCTCCTAGTTCCTCTATGGGTTTTGATTCTTCCTTTTCCTTAGTTGTGATTTCAATGATATGAATGTTTATGTCTAGATCGATTCGAATGGCTACTAAGTTGAAAGGAGCATAAGACTTTGTTGAGTGGGAATCAAAGGGGAATTTTTCTATTTCTCTCACCCTTGTACATTTTGATGTTTTAGCTACATTTACAATTCATTTAGATGTCTCAACTTTTTTTAAATTGTTGATTTCTAGGTCACTAATAGTTTTTATGGTCTTTCCCTTCTTTTTGACTTGTATAACTTTGTAAAGAATGAAATGATTGGGGTCTCCTTTGATGATATGGGTTTGTCCCATGTGCGAGAAGTGGATTTCTTGAAATAATGTGGAGGGAATGGCCCTCATCTTATGAATCCAAGGCCTTCCTAAAATCATGTTGTATGTGGTTTCTTTGTTGATAACATAAAATTTAGGCTAAGTAGTTATTTTGATTTATACCCAAAAACTATTGCTTTCCAAAAGTTGTTTCTATTGAAATGTGTGTCTCTGGTACCCTCATGTTGTCTAAAGAATAAGCTCCTAATAGTTCTACACTAGTAGTTGCATGAAATTTATGTTGTCTGAAGAATAAGCTCCTAGTAGTTCTGCACTAGCAGTTGCACGAAATTTATGTGCAACGGAATAGCCGATAGGGTGTATCAATATCTCATCTGTAACTGAAAAATGAAATGTAGGAATATTCAAAAAGAACATATTTGTAATTGTATATGATTAGGGTGTGTCAAATTGTAATCATAAATTTGAAATGTTGGGTTCCATGAAAGACATTAGGAAATAACTTATAGAAATACTAAGAAACAAATCGAACAAGAAGCCCTCGAGTGCTCTTTTTAATGTGTTTATTGCATTAAGTTGGAAACTAGCTTAAAAAAATAAATGAAATTATACATGGCAAGCAATGGTAGCTGCTTCCCACCTGTCGCTACTCTTTAAAAGAAATCCGCATTATTCTTACTTAGATAAAAACAATAAAAAATTAAAAAATTAAAAATAAAAAAAATTAAAATTAAAAAATTTGTGATTACATTCCCCTAATATAAATTTGTAAAATTTTTAAATTTAAAAATAAATCCATAAAATCATAGAAATAAATAAACATTAGTAAATATATTAAATTTTATAAATTAAATATATTAATAATTAAATATGTAAATTAATTATTTTAAAATTTTATTTTTTTATGCATTAAATTTTATAAAATACTTATAGATTAATTTTTAAATCTTTCTCCTTTTAATACTACCTTCAACCTCCGTGCATTCATTTCATATGGGTTTCACTTTAAAATATTCTTCTTTTGATATTTTTGTGTGGTTGTATTTGATATTCATACAAATGTTTTTATCATAAATGAGTTTTGGGTTTGTTTTAATATGGAGGCTTTCCTTTCTTATTTCACTTCACCCTGAGCTCAATTTTATAACCCACGTCATTTTATTAAACCTAAGCTTCTTTTGCCATTGACTATGCTCTAATTTATTCACCTTTTGAAATAATTAATTGATATACATACTTGACAATCAATTTTTTTATTTGTATATTTATTTTATTATGATTAAATATATTTAATTTGATTTACAAACTCAATAAAACAAAATATGGAAACTTCTCAAATGATCACCTATTCCCATTCAAATATTCACACACATATATCTGGGTATGCATGGCACCATGTCAAGGGCATGCAGCCTTAGGAACCTGATAGCCATGTAGATGTCTTTGATCATTTGGGCTTTCTTCTTAGATACCAGAAAACTATAAGAGCCCAGTTCGTTGTTGATTTCATAGCTGCTCAGGGATTTCAAGCTGGATTGAAAGCTCTATAGATAGCTTGCTGTGAAATAGAGGCACGCAAAGAAGAGAGATTGAATAGACCACTGATTAACGCCTCCCCCTTCTCCATATTGTAGGATGCCACAGCCGTTTCCAACAAACCGAAGGCTAATGCATGCATATACTCGCCATCCAATACCAGATCCATTTTGTTAGATAGTAGCTTATCCCTATAGCCATTCAAATATATTTTAATCATAAAATTTTCCTAAAATCAAACCAGCTTGATTTACTACAGACCCAATTTACAGGAGTTTAAATAATTGTTTTTGAAACAAAAGTCAAGTTAGTTCTTCCCTAACTTTTCTTGCACTCTAACAGAAAGTTAGAGTAGATTATTGTAGAGAAAACGTATGTGGACATTAACACAAATTTGGAAAGTCCGATGAAATTTAAATGAAATTTTTATTGCAGACAAATGAATGAATGAATGAGTGAGTTTTAGTGACGTCCACCAGATCAAATGGTTTAAAACCTCGTTCAACTACCTGAAAGTTAATTCCTATCATTACAATATATTTACAAATTAATTGACTTAACTCTTCAACTTCACAAATCCTATACAGATTTGGGATTGAAGTCATTTCTTGATTCACAAGAGATGGAGTTTGGTGAAAATTTCCCTTCTACCATTCATAATGACATCTGCTCTTCTTCAGTTCATATTGCCATATTCTTCAAAAGATATGCAGAGTCTGCGTGGTGTTTAGCTGAGCTTGATCTCATGTTACGAACTAAATGTAAGATCATTCCTGTATTTTATGATGTGGCCCCTTCGCACCTCCGCTACATTAAGAAAGAAGCGTATGCAGATTCATTTGCCAAACATAAAGAGAAGGGCAGGTACCTGAGCAAGCTTGAATAGTGGAAACAATCCCTGCGCACTGTTTCTTTAATCTCTGGCTACGAACTTAACGAGCATAATCAGTAAGTCTCTGTATATTTGTGTTTGTAATCTAATTTCTTTGCAATATTTTGATTTTTTATTATTGATAAATCCTTTTATAGGTGATATAATAGTTATTGTGCCCACTCCTCAGATTATATAGGATTAAGTTTTTTTTAATTCTATATAAAAACGGCCTGGTGTTTGACATGGCAGCCCTGATAATTTTCAATTTAGAAAACTAGAAATTTAAGAGTGATAAGCCCTTAGATGCCACAAGGTCAATAAAATATAATTGTTTATTAAAAATTTAATCCTTAATATAGTTACGGAAGGAAAAGCGGGGAGTGCCATTAGGGTTTGTGAAGATAATGAGGCGCTCTACAAATTTTGCTTCAGTAGCGATTAATAGAGACGGGTTTTATACGACTTCTTCTTCAAAAGACTAATCACCGGACCAGCCAAGTCACTCAGGGATCCTCTATGATGGGTATGGTCACTCAGGAACCTTCTATGATGAATCTTCTTTTAACTCTCGATATGCAGCAAATAGGACTGACGGGAAGCAAGAACATTTTTACTACAACGATAGGATCAACAAGAGGGATGAGAGGCCTAGCAGGAAGCCTTTGAAATCCCAAAGTGAGGCTTTTTCTGAGACCCAAAAGGCCCACCAGAAGTTTCCCTACCAGCATTACAAATCATATAAGGGGAAGAAATCTCAGTCACCCAGATGGAGGTCCTTCTTCTGGTCAAGGAAGGAAAGAAAAGCCGGAGATCCCAGAAGAGTAAAAAAGAAGAATCATTCTGAACAAAGAATGAGGTATTCGGAGAATGGAGAGCGTCAGCCCTAGAAAAGAGTATGGGTTCTGAAACCATAAATCAAGAAATTGACAAGGAAAGAAGATATCCTCGAGGTAAGAATCCCCCTTTAAGATGATTGTTTAAAGGAAAGAGCTATTTTTGTTCATGAGAACGCCGTTATAGCTAAAGTTCTTTCGTTCATGAGAACGCCATTATGACTTCGAGGCTTGGTATTCACAAGTGTGGCCTGACATTACGGAGGTTGGAGAGTTAAGAAATGGCTTTTTTAAGTTTATGTGTCCTTCTAAGGAAACCAGAGATAGACTTCTAAGTAAAAAAGTATGGAAGTTTGATCGGACAACAATTTTCTGCTAGAAATGGAAGGCTAATTTTAATATTGCATGTGAAAACATTCCTTTTCTACCTCTTTGGATACAGCTCCCTTATCTACCCATGGAATATAGAGATTTGGCTTCCCTGACTAAAATAGGCAATGCCCTCGGAGTTTGCCAGGAGGTTGATATGAGTTTAAAAACATCCCGGTCTTCAACAGCAAGAATATGTGTACTATTAGAGACAAAGGACCTATTACCCAAGAGAATAACTCTGGATTCGATTGCAGGACCGTGGGTGCAGGAAATTTTCTTGGAGGAAGATTTCAAATATGAAGACATCGAGAGGCAAAATGATTTTCTGAGGCCGAATAAGCTGGATAAGGATCCGTCCATTTCTTCTAGGATCGTAGTGGAGGATCATAACAATACGGAATGCCATATCATGAGCAGTCCAAACTTAGTAGTCAACGACCAGGAGGAACCTTCTTCTCTGCCCTGGTCCCCTATTTGGGGTGTGCAAAATGAACCTCTTTCCCAGACATTGACAGAAGAGTTGGTTCAACAAATGACAATCCCGGCCTCCAGTGCGACAGAGCAAGAGGATTTTGAATTCCAGACTCCTGGAGACATAACAGCTTCAATAGTATCCCAGACATACCTGAAGGATGATGAGGATGTAGCAAAGGGTATGCCACAGATTCTTCCTTCCTCTTTGGGAGGGGAAGAGGATATGGAACAGGAGACCATTCTTGGTACAAGTACTGAGGACAGGGGAATGGACCAAGATCTGGATGGATCACAAGACGAGGAGGACCTAGGGAAAGGCCCGACAGAGATTCATGATTCCCAGGAGGAAGGAGAGGTGGAGAATTTTTCAAGGAATAAGGAAGTGACATTTGTTCAGGCTGCAGAGGTTGGTGAGGGTGATGAGACTCTGAAGGATCTTTTAGAGGAAGTCATTATTAAGGTAACATCCAAGCTCTTTGATGATCTGGCTCAGGAGGTGCTAATGGAGGACCAAGAGTCTCTGGGGGACAAATCATTGGGAATTTCCCAGACAATGCTGAATAATAAGAATTCACTGGTGTCTTTAAGAAAAAGTCCCAGGCATAGAAAGTCTAAATCTCAGAATGAGTCTACTACAGGTTCTTTTGAAAATCTGGATTTGAGCTCAAGCAGGTGGAGGGCTGTGTGCTCTCCCCGAGGGCCATGAGGGTCCTCACTTGGAATGTTAGGGGCATCAATGCCCCTAACAAGAGACACCTCATCAAATCCCAAATTGATGAGGAGAAGACTGATATAGTTTTTCTGCAAGAAACCAAACTGTCACTAGAACAAAGTGTCAATATTTTCAGATCCAGGAGAGGATGGGACTTTTCGATATGTCCGGCGGTTGGAGCCTCAGGTGGCTTAGCTATTCTTTGGAAATCCTAACTTCCCCCATTAGAGATTTTTTATCAAACCGATTTTTGGATGTTAGGCAGATTTAGGAAGGCCTTGAATCAAAAACACCTCTGGGTTGTCAATGTTTATGCCCCGATTGACCCAAAACATAAATCACAAGTTTGGTCCCAAATCTCACAGTGGCTTTGTTTTCTCAACGGGGAGATGATCATTTTGGGTGGTGACTTCAACGCAATTTTAGATGATTTAGAAAAAAAAGGTGGAATTTCTCATCCATACAAATCCCAGGCTGATTTTAGAAATTTTGTGGAGGGCAATGTACTTATTGATTGTAATCCAAAGAATGGAGTTTTCACTTGGACTAATAGGCACAGGGATTACTGCAAGATAGCAGAGCGTTTGGATCATTTTCTTATCTCCTCAACTTGCCTCCAAGAGGAGCGCTCTTTTGAATAAGATATCTTGCCATTCACAGGGTCAGAACATTTTCCAGTCAGACTTAGAGTGGGCAGCAATAAAATCTTGGGCAAGAAAAGATTTAGATTCCAGGCTATGTGGTTTAGAGATCCGGTTTTTATGTCCTTGGTTGAGTCATGGTGGAAGGAAGCTCCTTTCGTACAGGGGACAAGGATGTTCCAGTTGGTTAGCAAGCTAAAGTTTCTAAGGTATAAAATTATGGATTGGAATAGAGATTCTTTTAAGAATATATTTAAAGAGAAAGCCAGGATCCACCAAGAATTAAGATTGCTGGAGGAAAGTATCATTAGGAAAGGGATGGATGCGAATTCCTTTGAGTTGGAGAAACAGCTTCGAAGTTCCTTAGAATACGTCTTTCTTCCACCCAGAGAGGAGGTCTTTTGGAGGCAAAAATCAAGGGAGCGCTGGTTAAAGGAAGGGGATAAGAATACGTCTTTCTTCCACCTCTCGTCAAAAATTAGAAAAGCTACAAACTCCATAAATTCCATAGCAAATTCTACTGGATGTATTGTGTCCGATCCGGACCTCATCAAACTAGAAGCAAGAATTTTTTTTTAAAATTTGCTCATGAAGGAAACACATGTTGCTGATGGAAGACCTATCCTTTCTGCAATTCCAAAGCTAGTAAGTTATATGCATAATAAGGAATTACTAAAGGACTTTTCTTTGGAAGAGGTCAAAGCGATAGTTTTTGGTATGAATGGGGAGAATGTGGCTGGCTCGGATGGCTGGATTGATCTTTTCTTTCAGAAGTGTTGGGACATTGTCAGCTATGAAGTTTTTATGGCTGTAGAGGAATCTAGAAAGCATAAAATTGTGATCAAAGACCTAAAAAACACAAGTCTTATGCTCAGCCCAAAAGTGAAGTCACTGTCAAGGTTTGAGGATTTTCAGCCTATATCATTGTGTAATTTTGTATATAAAATCATCTCCAAGGTTGTTGCTTCTAGATTAGCCTCAATTCTCCCTGATATAATCTCAGAAGAGTAAGAGGGCTTTGTCCCTGGTAAGGAGACCGTGGAAGGGGTCATTTTAATACATGAACTCATGCATTCATTAAGGTATGGTCGTCTTCTAGTGATGTTGATTAAACTAGATATGGCTAAAGTGCATGACAGGGTTGACTGGGAATTCTTGATGGCAATTTTGGAAAGATTAGGCTTCCCAAAGGATTAGAGGAAATGGATAATGTCCTTTGTCTTGGGTTATAAGGTCTTTGTCTTAGTCAATGGTATAGAATCCAATCAATTATCACCTTCAAGGGGGCTAAGGCAAGGTGACCCCATTTCTCCATATCTTTTTATCCTCATGTCTGAAGCACTTACATGGGCAATTAAAGAAGCTAATAGGAGGGATTTATGGCAAGGCATTAGTTTTTTAGGTTTGTATTCTTCTTTCACTCACGCGTTATTCGATGATGACACTGTTCTTTTTGGTCAAGCGAGAGTCAAGGAAGCTAAAATAATCAAGTTTACCATAGACAAGTATTGTTTAGTCTCTAGTCAAAGGGTGAATGGGAGTAAATCAATGATCTATTTCTTTAACTCTTCAAATGTGAAGCAAACTATGATTGCTCAAATCTTTAAATTCAACGTGGATTCACTTCCTAGAAAATATTTGGGTATTCCCCTCTTTAATGGAAGATATAGGAATAATCTTTGGAGATCTGTTTTGGATAACCTTAGCTCGAAGATGGCTATGTGGAAAGGACAATGGCTGTCTCTCATAGGTAGGCTAACTATGATCAGGGCAGTGCTTTCAGCTGTACCAATATACATGATGTCAATCCTACCAATTCCCAAAGGGATTTTTATGAAGATTGAAAAATTATGTAGACAATTTCTTTGGCAAGGTTCTTTGGAAGGAAGGAAAATTCATTTACTGGCATGGGATAAAGTCTATTTGGATACAGAATCTGGAGTGGCTGGGGTTTTGAATTTAAGCCTACAAAACCAAGCTTTAGGAGCAAAGCTGGCTTGGAAAATTTATAAGCATCCTGAATCTAAATGGGCAAAGTTAATGAGATGTAAATATCTCGACTCACAGGGTAGGGAAAGAATCTTCATAGTCAAAAATCCACTGTGAGGCTTGGCAATATGGAACTTCATCATGAAATGTAGAGAGATCTTATTAGTTCACAATGGGAAAAAGGCGGACTTTTGGGATGATTCATGGAATAGAGAACCAATATTAGTAGCTCGGCAAGACCTTAAAGAGGCAATGGTGTTTCTTAAGCTTCAATGGGGACATAAAATTTGTGACTATTGGAGTGTTGAAGGGGGTCTGGGTGATTGGAGAATCCGTTGGAAGAGATTTAAGAATTGCAACTTTCCTCGTAGACAAATGGCTATCCTTGAGTGTCTTCTGGCTAAACAAACCATTTTCTTTTCAACAGCTGAGGATGAACTTATGTGGATGGTGGCCAATTCATGATCCTACTCAGTTAAAGATGGATATAGGTAGATTTCTCTTAAAAAGAAGGAGTCCTGGCCTGTAAACCTTTGTTGGAATGACGCAATTCTTCCTAAAGCAGGAGTCTTTTCATGGCTTGCATTGCACAATAAAATTTTAACTAGAGATAGAATCAAACGTCTTGGTCTTAGCTCTAATTTTAAATGCATCTTGTGTGGGGAAGTTGAAAAATCTCCAGACCATCTGCTTCTCCATTGTTCATTTAGCAGTGAATGTTGGTCATGATTTCTCAGGAAAGTTAACTAGTTCTCTCCTCCTTCAGCTACTCTTCGAGATATGTTTTCCAACTGGCCTAAATTGTTTGTAGATTCTTTTTTTGCTTGTATTTGGGTGGTTGGCCCTTTGCTTATTATATGATATATTTGGAAGAAGAGAATTTTTAGGCTGTTTAGGAAGGAATTTAAGAATTGTTATGAAGTCTGCTCTAGGCTTGAGGAAGCAATTTCAGAGGTAGTAATTGCAAAGATCAATAGATCCAGCAATCTTAATGCTTCATGGTCAAGTTGGCATGAGTTCATAGCTAAGAACTGGCCCCCACTCTCCCAAATTGGGAAGAGATCATTAGGTTCTTCTTATGGAAACAAAGTTTCAAGAGAAGGAATCAGATGGATTCCCCCAGCCTCGAACTATATTAAGCTCAATTTTGACGGAGCTTGTAAAGGGAATCCTGGTATATCTGGGACAGGTTGTGTCCTTAGAAATAGTAATGGTGATTTAGTTTCAGTACAGGTGACTAAAATCCCTATAGGGTCCAACAATGAAGTAGAGGCAAGAGCCCTTCTGCATGGTCTTCAGCTGGCAATGGCTTCAAGTGTGAAAAATATTTGGATTGAAGAGGACTCTCAGGTAATTGTTTCTGCGTTGAAGGCTAGGAAATCAGAAAACTGGAAGGTGAATTATATCATTCAGCAGGCCATCCCTTTCCTTAATCATTTTGATAATTTTCTAATATCTCATTACTTCTGCAAAGCAAATAGGGTGGCGGACGGATTGGCTAATTTGGCCGTTGTTCAAGAAGCGATGGTAGATCTCTTTTCGCCCGACAATTGCAATGTTCCCTGTGCGTTGTCAGAATGGATTAAGAATGATCTGGAAGAAGGCTAAGTTAAGTGGGACTGCTAGATTTTGTTGGTATGATGTGGATGGTTTGAGTGGACATATAGCTATTTTGAAGCATGAGTGAGAGGTCTTGTCTTGGCCCCAGTGGGTGATATCCTTTTGATTTGGTACAGTTCATTTGCAATGAGTCGCTGATCCTTAACAGGTGGTCATTCAAGGTGATGCTGAAGATGCATTGGCCCTTCCTGAGGAGTTGGACTTCCTGGAACTGGGAAGACTCCTCTAGTGAAGGCAGTAGCTTGTGAAGCTGATGTTCCCTTTATAAGTTGTTCGTCCAATGAGTTTGTTGAGCTTTATGTTGGCATGGGTGCTTTTCCTATTTGTGATCTCTTTGCAAGAGCCAAGAAGGATGCACCTTCAATTATTTTCATTGATGAGATTAATTTGAAACTTAATTGATTAGCATTATTTCTTTGGGTTCTACTATTTTGTGAGTCTTTGCAATGGACAAAACATGCACAAATTCACATTGTTATGGCCATGGTTTTGATAGCAACAAATAGGGCAGGTGTTCTGGACCCTACACTTGGCATGCCTGGTCGATTTGATCGGAATGTTACAGTACATACCTACTTCATTATGTGAAATATTAACAAAAATAGCCATAATCAGACATTATGTGAAATATTAACAAAAATAGCCATATTCAGACATTAGGTGGTCTTTTTTGGAGGGAAGGACTTTAACTCATTTGCCTATGTTCTTTAAAGCTTACTATCTGGCCAGTTTGGGGCCTCTTTACTGTAATATTTTACTGCTAAAACTTTGATCTTATTTAGTAAAAACTTTTTATGCAATACTATGGGTGCTCACACACCTTTTTCGTTTTTTTTTTTTTTAAAAAAAAATTAATCCTTAGAGACGACTGCACATGCCAGCTTTAATGAAGACACGACAAATTGTTTATATCGTTATTTTACAATGCCCACGATTAATTTTAGGAAATGGACATTTTAATTGTTTCTATGCCCTTCACAACTGTAAAGCTTTTAAATCATTTAGACTGAAGTCATGATAAATGCTCACATAAATATTAACCAACTCATCTTAAACAGTCAATCGGTGTGTACATTTTTCCGGACGGGACAGAAGCAGACGTAGCAGGCCGAAAACAGGAAAACGCCGGATTTTGAAGCAGGCTAACAGCCAGGATGACGATTTTCCGGGAACAAAAGCTCCCACTAAGAAGCGTATAGGCTCATAAATAAAATTCAATAGACATTTGTTTTATTCATTTTTAATCAGCAGCATTATAGGTGAATGATAAAGTTCCTTTGATGCAAACTATCTGACATTGTAGATATGATATTTCCAAAGTCTATGACATAAGATTGTAGAGCTTCTGAAAAAAACTATGTATGATTTTTTTGCATTGACGTTTCGGATCACATTTCATGATCCATCATCAAGAAGAGAATGAAAGTGAATTAAAATTGAAAAAAAAAAAAAAATTTGCAAAACAAGTT
Organism: Cunninghamia lanceolata; assembly: GCA_027924645.1. Lineage (NCBI taxonomy): Eukaryota > Viridiplantae > Streptophyta > Pinopsida > Cupressales > Cupressaceae > Cunninghamia > Cunninghamia lanceolata. The sequence goes on from BSBN01000984.1 coordinate 3,261,470, forward strand.
CTTTAAAAAGAAAGAGTGTCAAATCCAACAAACACAAAAATATTCTAAACAATCTGCATTTCATGAATAGTAAGACTCATGAAAACCAATTTTCAGAAGACAGTGCATACAAATAAATCATATATTAAAATACAAAATCAATCTCCTCATCCTATAACATACATTCTTTTCTTAACTAAAATCAGAGGCACCCAAATCTGATATTTTATGTTTGCCCTTTATATGGGCAACCCTTCTGAGCTTTCACACTTAAATCATCAAGCTAGTTGCCTATTCTCCTAATATTTCTTCATGTCATCAAAACTTACCATACAAACTGCAGAAGGTAAACTACAAAAGTCATATATTCTACATAAACAAGTGAGAATCCCAGATCTCAAACATCAACAGATAAAATTAAAAAAATGCAATAGTAGAATAGAGATTGGCAGACTTCTAAATGCAAGAAGTGAATGACCCACCTCCATTATTAAGGGTGGGTCTTAGAAAGCCCATGGGCACATCTGGTATGCATGACCCATGTCTGTGCTTCTTCTAACAATTGTATTTGCAGACTGCTCTGGGATATCTTGAGCTGCTGCTGATAACTTCTTATTCTCCTCAATTCAAAAGGATAATTTTCCTCTACGGCTACTTTAAGACAGAAAGACTACTAACTGATTCAAAATATGATGTGAAAGCTTCCAATATCCACATAACAAAGAGAAGAGAAAGAGGAAACACATTCCAAAACCTAGAACAACCTTCTCTATATAAGCCAGTACAGAATGCAAATCACATTAATAATAAGATCCGTGATTTACGGAGGACCGCATAAAACGGCGTTGTAGGGAAGTTTTGACCGTGTTTTGGAATTGGGATGACAAGATGATACATTCCACTAAAATCGGTGTTTTGTTTGGCAGTGAATTTAAATAATAAATAAATAGAATATGGTTTAATAATTAAAATTTAACATTTAAAAATTAGGAGCTATTACTTAATAAAATTTGCTACATATTTTTTAATTAATGTTTATTATTAATATATTTTAGATTATACTATTACGGAAAATGTGAATATGAACAAAGAAAATGAATTTTATAAGAATTATTAAAAGAATAGAATTATACAATATACATTTATTTAAATTCAATATTAAAAATTTTTAAATATATATTATTTATAAAATGATATATTAGAATTGTTAAAGTTTTATAAATATTTAAGTTGAATTTTTTTTATCTATGTTATTTGTTATTTTATTGTTGATGAATTGAATTGTTTATCCTTCTCAAAGGTATTGGGAAAAGGGTCCCATTTAGTATTGATGAATCGGATTGTTTATCTTTGTCAAAGGTACTCAGAAAAGGGCCCAGATTAGATTGGTTATTTTTGTCAAAGGTATTCGGAAAAGGGTCTCGTTTAGTATTTGATGAATCAGATTGTTTATTTTTGTCAAAGGTACTCGGAAAAGGGTCCCTTTTAGTATTGATGAATAGGATTGTTTATTTATGTCAAAGGTACTCGAAAAAGGGTCCCTTTTACTACTGCTTAATCAGATTGTTTATTTTTGTCAAAGATACTGGGAAAAGGGCCCCTTTTAGGGAGTTGAACCATGACTTATGTTAACAAAGATAAAATCCATGGAATTTACCACTATATTACATGAAAATATTTGGAAATTCAAATTGAGAAAAAACAACCAATTTTTTTTTTTAAATAAATGTTAAAATGTTTATGTGTCCACATTGAACATAGTGAAAATGTCAAAGAGGGGTCCTCAAAACTTGTAAAAGTAAATAATTTTAATAGGAATGGAAATTTTGTTTAAATTATCATGGGTATCAAGGTTAAAATTACTAATAGAATAATTCATATGTTTAGAAATTGGGGGCTATTATCTAATAAAGCTCAGTAGATGCCTTCCAACTAATATTTCTTATTAATGTTCCTTAAATTATGCTGTCATGAAAAGTTGATCAACAAAAATGAATTTTATAAAAGTTATCAACAAATCATATAAATTAATGTTCTTTTTGTTCTGTAGTTCTTAGTATTGTTTGTTACCTATTTCTTTGTTGTCTATTAGTTGTTTATGTCTTGTAAGGACCTTGGACTATTTAGTCTTTAGGCCTGCTATGTAAAGGGTCAGGACCCTTGTTTTCACATTTTATCTTATCAAAACAAATCATATGAAAAATATACTTAAGTTGAAATTGAGAAGAAGATAATTTAAATTTTTCAATAAAATTATTAGAGATATGTGAAACTAACAACATACACTTTACACAAATTATTAATCTTAAAAAAATATCAAAACTTATAAAAGTAAACAATTTTAATAGGAATGAAAATTTTGTTTAAATTATCATGGGTATCAAGGTTAAAAATTAGTCAATCAAGGTTAAAAATTAGTCAATAGAATAATTTATATGTTTAGAAATTGCCAACTATTATCTAATAAAGCTTCGTATACGTATTCCAACTAATATTTCTTATTAAGTTTCCTTAAATTACAATGTCACATCTAATATTTCTTATTAACATTCCTTAGATTATCATGAAAAGTGTGATCAATGAAAATGAATTTTATAAAACTTAATAACAAATCATATAAATTAATGTTATTTTTGTTATGTAGTTCTTAGTTTTGTTTGTTAAATGTTTCTTTTTTGTCTATTAGTTGATTCTGCCCTGTAAGGACCTTGGACTATTTAGTCTTTCTGTCTACTATGTAAAGGGTGGGGACCCTTGTTTTCTCGTTTTATCTTATAAAAAATAAATCATATGAAAAATATACTTGACTTGAAATTAAGAAGATAATTTTATTTTTTTTAATAAAATTATTAGAGATACTTGAAACTAATAATATACACTTTATACAAATTAATAATCTTAAAAAGTATCAAAACTTGTAAAAGTAAATAATTTTAATAGGAATGAAAATTTGTTTAAATTATCATGGGTATCAAGGTTAAAAATTAGTCAATAGAATAATTCATATGTTTAGAAATTAGGAGCTATTATCTAATAAAGTTCCCTAAATGCCTTCCAACTAATATTTCTTATTAATGTTTCTTGAATTAGTGCTATTTTTTAGTTGTTTCCTTGTTGCCTATTAGTTGTTTCTACCCTGTAAGGACCTTTATTAGACATTTTTCTAGTCTTTGAGCCTACTATGTACTGGGTGGATACTCTTGTTTCCCATTATAACTTATTAAAAACAAATCATATGAAAAATTATCAATAGAAGAATTCATATTTTTAGAAATTGGAAGCTATTATCTAATAAAGCTCTATAGATGCCTTCCAACTAATATTTCTTATTAATGTTCCTTGAATTACATTGTCATGAAAAGTGTGATCAATGAAAATAAATTTTATAAAAGTTATCAACAATTCATATAAATTAATTAATGTTCTTTTTGCTTTGTAGTTCTTAGTGCTATTTATTATCTATTTCTTTGTTGTCTCTTAGCTATTTCTACCCTATAAGAGCCTTAGATGGTTTAGTCTTGGGGCTTAATATGTAAAGGGTTGGGATCCTTATTTTCCTCTTTTATCTTATCAAAAAGAAATCATATGAAAAATATACTTAACTTGAAATTGAGAAGAAAATAATTTTAATTTTATAATAAAATTTTAGAGATGCCTGAAACTAACAATATACACTTTATACAAATTAATATATTTAAAATTATTTATAAATTAATTAATATTTAAAGGAACATTTGTAAACTTACATTTTAAGTTAAATGTTTTGATAGACTACAAAAAAATACCTCCTACTTGTCAATTTTATAATACAAATTATTTACAAAATAGTATATTAGAATTATTAAAGTTAAATGAACAATTAAATTGCAAAAAAAAATTATTTATCTTATATATTATTTTATTATTTTAATTTATAGATATAGATTTTTATATACTTTATTAAAATTATAAATAATTTAAATTCAAATTTGGTGAGGAAAAACTCAAATTTTGCTTAGGGACTATTACCAATAGAATTAGATTGAATATTTTGGTCAAACATATCGGAAAAAGGGTTCTTCTTTAGGGAGGGTGACCATGATTTATGTTAATAAAATAAACTCTATAAAATTTATCACATTACTATATGAAAATGTCTTGAAAATTTGAATTGAGAAAAAAAATTATAATTCTTTTTAGAAAAATAAATGTTAAAATATTTGTGTGTACACATTGAACATATGGTGAAATTATTACATATTGTGTATAATAATCAAAATTTTAAAAGAGATCTTCAAAACATGTAAAAATAAGTAATTTTAAGAGGAATGAGAATTTTGTTAAAATTGTCATATAAGTCTCAAAAATAAAAATAAGTGGGATAAAGTCTTGTTGAGTGCAAGGCCCAACACCATAAGGGATGAGATTAAGATCATGTTTGAGCTGCTTTGGTAGAATTAATATGCCACGGTCCTTTACTTTTAGTTATACCCTTTAATCCTTGAGTCTTAGTTGAAGAGATATTATCAACTTAGACTCACACTCCTAAATTGAATTATAAAAACAATTTAAATTTGACATAAAACCCTAAAAAAATAAAAATCAATTAATAGAATAATTCCCATGATATATTACAACTATTACTTTAATATTCTAAAATTTAATTTGTTGAGATCTCATTTAAATATTTTACATTATAATTCTTTTTAATAAATTTATACCTTCCAAATATGTTTATTTAGAATTATCTATTATTTTATATATTTTATATAAAAAATATATATTATTATAATTATTATAATTCTTTGTTTATAATTGTCTATTATTCTATGTATATTATGTTTGACTAGGGACTATCATCCATAAAGCTACATAAATAGATTCAATTTTCTTTGTTATTAGTATTAATGATAAATATCATCATTACAAATAAAAATCATTTAAAAGGAGATTTTGACAAATGAGCTTATGAATGATAAGTTAAAAGATAATTTTATTTGGAACTATTTTTTCAAAATATATTAAATTTCATTTAAATTTCTAGTCGTAAATTTGATTTTATTTGTTATTTATTGTTTTTATTATTATTATTTATGTTTTGTTATTCTATATATTTTTTAAAGTATAAATAATTTTGTAAAAAATAATTTTGATTAAAAATTATGATTTATAAAGTTAGGGCCAAATATTTTATAAATATATTTTAAAAGGGTTTTTCAAGGGAGTAAGAACATGACTTGTGTTAAAAGAGGTAAAATGTATAAGGTTATTATTATATTATATGAAAATGTCTTCCAATTTTGAATTAAGAAAGAAAATAATTTTAAATTATTGAAAAATAAGGGATATAATATTGTGTCTATATTAAATGTTTAATTTAGTTTTAAATATTTTAAACTAATTAAACTTTGAGAAAGGATTCTTAAAAACTATTAAAAAATAATTAATTTTATGGAAGATTATAAAACTTGCTTAAATTATTAATAAATATATGAGTAAAACATAATTAATAAATGTATATTCATAACTTATATTATATATTATACAATTTTAAAATGTCACTCTCCAATAGCTCTCCTACTCACATGCCTAAATTATTGTAGATTTCTAGTGCCCTAGGTCTCAACACCCTACAAGACTTCTCTCTCTCTCTAAAATTTTGGCTCCTAGCTTGTGTATGGAGGGGACGATGGTGTTTTTCGATGATGGCCATCAACTATGGGGGACTCTTCTTCTAGTTTGGGTTTGGTAGTGGTGTCTAAGTCTCCCCTTTCATCATCTCACCCTATTGTCTCTAGTAGTGGTGCTTTTGCTACTGTAGGCACTTCTGGTCTAATTTGGGATCTTATATCTAGTGATGGATTGGTTGTGCAGGGGGTGGAACGATCCATGCATTTTTTTCCATTATTGCTACTCACTCAGGAAAGGTCCCTATACATGTCCTTTCCCATGGTGGAATGCCATGCTACTCTTGGGAGTCTCTTGATTCTACCCATTACTAGGGTCACACTTGTTTTTGGGGATGACGTGCTCAAGGGAGAGGAGTTCTTCATGGAGTGATAGGTAATCTATAGATTCTAAAAGTTTTAGTTAGTGCTTCATGTTCTCCACATGTGACTTTTAGATTCTTAGCTCTCCTTGATCGATAGTAGGATGGAGATTTACCCTTGTGCCAAGGGTTTTTTCATCATAGTTTTTAATTTGGCAAGTGACCTAGATGTGATGCTCCTTAATCAGGTTTGGGTGTGGGGGAAGCACTCCCTCATGCCAAAACTACGGTATCTAAATCTCAATCAAACTACAAAATTTGTTAATATATTTCTTGTTTGGGTTTGGATGCCCAATCTCCCTCTATAGTTTTGGTTGGAGTCATCCTATGAGGCTATTAGTAATGTGTTGGGTAATTACCTATTAACTGATATTTCTACCTATTAGTTAATAAATTTGTCACCTAACTCTATATTCTCATGCCCAGACAGATGACAAATGTAATCAATAGTTGAGCCTACTATATTGGTATTTTATAAAGGCTCTCTGCTTATTTTACAAGGTGCAACTACCTTTGATAGATATTCTTATGAATAAAAACCAAGATTGCTTTTAACCAGAAAGCAAAAATAAAGGTAAATCTTTTAACCAAAAAGCAACAAAGGCATAGATTTTTTTTTCAAATAATCAAAAGTACAAAGACTGCCACCACCACAATATTCAGAAACTCAAATAAACACGATATTAAATGCACCATATAATCACTGCTCTAAATAATATATCAATAGATAAACCATCCACAACAGTGAACCAAACTAAAGATATCCAACCACTTCAATGCATAAATGCTAGCAACACCATTAGTAATACATTCAACATAGGAAGAACATAAATTTAAATAACCATAACACAAAGTCTATGATCACTTAAATCTCCACTGCATTGATTCTCATTATATGCATAAAAGCAATTGAATACAAGAAGTATCAAAATTCTCTATCGCCAAAACAAAGTTTGCCAAAAGATCCATACATAGATTTGCACACCAAATTTATACCAAGCCACATGATAACTGGCTTTAACCCTAACTGCTTCTTGGTGACAGCTGATTTAAAAGAGAGTTTAAACAATAAATATTTTAAGGCCCCTCTAGAGCCAATAGTTTAAGAGCATGTAAGAACATTTTTCTAAAATATGAAAAGAGAATTAATTGAGGATTGCCACATCCTCATCACTGGGATCTTCATCATTTTGTGTTGCATCTTCATCTTCCACCTATTTGGTTTCCTTACTCGCATCCTCTTGCATTGTTTGAGTTTCTCGTGCCCTTTGTCTAGCCTTTTATGCTCAATACCTGGTGACAAAAGGAGAGATGGACATGCCACTTAGAGTTCTAGTCATGCTAATCTTGTGCTTCTTCTTGCAAATTGCCCTATTTGTATCATCAACCTTTTGATGAATCTCATCCAACCCATTCTTGATAGTTTTGATGTAGGTGGCAGTCCTTACCATCTTTTCAAGTGATTCACTAGTTATGACATTATAGTCCATTATCTCCTCTGTCACCAACTTCTTAAAGTTTTGCTTTATTTCTTTAACATCCAATAATTTGTCCTCATTTTCCCCAGTCACTTCAATTTCCAAGATAGCAAAATTAACCTTAATATTTATCATTTCAACATAGTAAGTTGCTATCACATCCCTCATATCATCCTTAGCTAATGTCAACACAATTATTCTCCATTTGAGGACATCCTATCCAAGCTGGTGCATCAAACTCATTTGGGGCATTTATAATATGTTCATCTATTAGGACCTTGACATCCATTTTGGCTATTTCTTTACTTTCCATTGAGGCTAAAGAGAGGTATTATGATCACTCCTAGCCTTTTGAAACTCTGTAATTAAGACCTCTCTTTTACTGGAAATAGAATCAAATAACTTAACAGCTTCTTCAACAAATAGGAGGCCATCAAAGACTATCTTTTCTACCCATTGATTTACAACATCATTCAAAGCCATAGATTATTTTATTTATTGCAAAAAACCAAGATCTGGTACAATTGCACTTAGATATGTCATTGCATCTGATGAGGACGTTGTAATGCTTGGAACTGATTGAATAAAAGAAGACAAAGCACTTGAGCACACAGTTTGTGAATCTCCTCTTATTATTTATTGACCCTCTTTGATAAGTTGCTGACTAAATACTCTGCATGATAAATATCCCCTTCAGCGATAGAAGGTCCCATATCTACCCTGCTCACATTAAACTCTGCTTCAGTCACTTCACCATCATTCTTATTTCCCACAGGGTCTACAATCTCAAGGAATTGATTGCTTGTAGTATGGTCTGTGACCATTCTTGACATTCTCCTAGTATGCTTGGGCTTTCAAGTTTCCTGCAGTAACTAAGCCACTATATTAATACTAGTATCTACCATTGGAGAATATCTCTTTATTTTCAACTACTTTCTTCAACCAAGAAGGAGAAGAGGTGGAAAAACTAGTGGCATTAACCATACTTGCAATACCATCACCTTAAACTAATGAAGAATCAGGTGTAGGAGGATTATTTGAACTAGAAGAATCTTGGGCACTCAACAAAGACTAAAAAATATTATCTTCTCCCAACTGTGTAAAACTCAATGAATCATTATCATTAAAAGAGTCATTAACTAGTGGCACATGGTCTTCTCTCTGTGGAGAAATAGGCAGTCTGGTATCATCTTCCACTAGCTGACCATCCAGCTCACACATGTATTTCAACTTATTATTCTCCTCAAGGGTCCTTCTCCATCTCCGCTCAATTGTGAACCAACTCCTTGCATAGTTGGGTCTGAACTAGATGTCTTCCTCTAAGAATGCACAACTTTGGACTTACCTTGGCTCTGAACTGATGATTCTTTAGCTATATTTGAACCAGCTTGCTCTCTAAACTTTTTCTTCAGCCATTTCTCTGTTCTCCTTATGACACCAAAAGAATGAAGTTTAATGTCAGTGACTTCTTTCTCTGACTATCTCACAAGAGGTAGAGGTTGCAATGAAACATCTTGAAATCTGATATAAAAAATGTCTGAACCATCATCCACAATATCATGCACTTGCATGGGGAAATCAAAGGCTCAAATTTGATCAATTGTTGGTCTCATTGAACTTCTTGTCTAGACTTCCCTTTCATTTAGACAATCCTCCCAATAATCTTCTAGTTGAACCTTGTACTGATAAGACCCACCCCATGCATATTTTCCTCTACAAAATTTTTACTATAAAAAGATGCTCTGGTCCATAAACTATGAAGACCAAATTTAGACAAAGCCTTATCTACATGTCTTGCAACATCATTACTTTTACAAGAATAAAATGATAGAGTCACAAGGAAGGAATGCCCATTTTTCTTCATAGCATGATATTTCAAATTCATAGAATCCATTTGTTTGCATACATGAGATAGTCAGACAGATATCGCGGTAATTTCAACGGGGCATTTTCATAACCCCCAATTCTTGTGTATGAAAATGACCAAACTGCACATAAAAACTTCCAAAATTCATCACAAGTGTAGCTGCACCTGCTAAGAATGTTTGTTCTAAGGTGCCATCAATTCTATTTGTCAACCACATTATAAAAGAATCATTGATTCTTTGAAAATATTTAGTAGCTTCCTCTTTTTGAAGTTGAAAGAAAGTGTCATACATAGGCGTACCAATAGCAGGTAACCCTTGGGACCTTAAGCCAAGCCAAGCAACCTCTCTGTGATCTAGTAGATATATCAACTGTGAACCCATGTGGAACTCCTTATTCCTTGAAAAAATTACCAATTGCTCATGCATACTATCTCTAATTATTTTGGCCCAATCAATCTGATGATCTCCACAAATTAATAAAATTAAAATGCACATCTAGAAAGTAAAAGTATCAAATTGAGAATTTCCCACCATGCGGTTCAATAGTGTAATCATGTCTGAAATTTTCTCCTTAAAATGGCTTTTTTTTAAATTGGCAGAAAGTCATGACTTCCCCTTTCTCCCTATCTCCAACCAGCCTCTTGCAATGTAATTCTAGCACCAATCTCTCCTCTCATTGGAATAAGTCCAAGCCGATGAAACAAAAACATCTACATTCTCCTCATATTCATTTAGATTCAATGTGAGAGCAATTGATGTAGAATTAATCTTTGCAACTATAGAACCATCAGAAGTTCTTATTTCCTGCAACTCTAGAAAGTAACTATTTACACATGCGATCACCAACTCAAGACACTGCACTGTAGGAGGAAAACCTCTGGCTCTATTTAGGCCACTATTCACAATTTTGGTAGCTAGGATTGTCTATCCTTCAGGTCACATTCTTAGCCAAAAGTCATCAAAATCAATGTGTTCCAACTCTATTTCTTTCACCCCAAACAAAGTGTTTTCTACTACAGTGCCTACAAGAACTCCTTAGAACTTAAACTTCATCTTGACCAATTTCAAAAACTAGTTCATGAGAAGCTCAGAGGGAACTGTAGGTGAAATAGATAAATGTAAAGGACTCACAGGGTTTTCACAACATAGACTCATGAAGCTATGTGGTATTTACCTCCCAAAGAATGTAATGCTTTATATATATCAGAAAGAAAGAAACTGAAAATAATTGTCGAACGTGCTAACCTATGAACCTTGAATCTTGCACACTCTTCACACATAGTGGACTTATTTCCCTTCGATCTGCAATGCTTCTCCTTAGATGAAAAGATGAGATAGTGAGTTGGTTTAAATTTGTAATGTCACATCTCACGAAATGTTCATAAATGGCATTAATTTCTGGCGGCATGTCAATCTTTGAAAATCCCACAAAATGCCATAAGTTCTCTAGAAAATGTGCCACGGTGTTTACACATACTTTTGAACTAACGAGTTCGAAGATCAGAGGTTCAGAAAATCTCTGACCTTCTGACTATACTATAGGAAAGAGGATTAAGACTGACATAAGAAAAACTTGAAGCTAGACTCCAAATCAAGTCAGGAAGTTGGGTGGTTCATGTACTTTTGAACCTACTAACTATGGTTCAAAAACAAGTAAGATCACTGACCAAACAAGGAAAATAAAGGAGAAATGAATAAGGAAAATAAGAAAGAAAAAGGAAGTGGAAATGAAGAAGAAGGATACATGCCTTAGCAAAACGTTTGAATACTAAGCAACAATAGGCTCCGATTGGAGATGAGGACCAAGAGGGACAAAGAGAATCTACACAAACCATGGCAACAGAGCCTTATTCTAAAAGGGCAACAGAGTCAAACCAAAAACACAACCACAACCAAAACAATAAGGGAGGGAAAGAAAAGAACTATGGTCCAAGGTAGGACACCAGGAAGTTACCAAGTAAATAGCTTCAAGTCTTCCCCATTATAAGTAAGAGGCAATGATGTTCCATCTGGATAGGACAATAAATATGTATTTTCTCCAATAACATGTCTGATCTTGAAAGGTCCTCTCCATAATGAATCAAACTTCTTATGAGCTCCTTTTGGTTCCCTTCTCTTATCCCATCGAAGCACAAAATCCCCTTCAAAAAAACTTCTCTCCCTGGCCTTCTTATCAAAGATCTTTTTAACAGACTATTGATGTTTGGCTATCCTATCCACAACTACTTCTCTCTGTTCTTCCAACTGGTTCAAGTACATAACCCTCTTCTCCAGAGCTATTTGAAATTGTTCATCTTTGATTGCCTTCTACAAATTTAGTGCAAATAACTCTAGGGGAATGGGAATAGCACTATTAATAACATACACTAACTAGAACAGGGACATGTCAATAGCTCTCTTGTAGGTTATTCTATCAACTGAAAGAGTATCGTACATACTTTTGTGCCATGTCCTTTGATTTTCATTGACCAGTTTCTTGACAAACGTAATGAGGTTTTTATTACTTGATTTATCTTGTCTATTCCCTTGAGAGTAATTATAATAAAAGGAATGAGCCAGGATGATGCCATAATCATAGCAAAAAAGAGTAAACTTAGAAGAAGAAAAACTAGAAACATTGTCAGCTACAAGTTTCATAGGCACCCCGATCCTAACCAGTATATTCTCCTTGAGAAAGCTACAGATAACTTCAAAAGTTGTGTGTTTCACAGGAATTGCTTCTACCCATTTAGTGAAGTAATATGTAGCTATCAAAATATGAGTGTGTTCAGCACTTAAATTAGGATTAATGGGTCTAATGAAGTCTAATCCCCATTGTTCAAAGGCTCAATCCATTACCACCGGTTTTAGAGGCAATGCAGCCAATTGAAGTTTGCTCACAAATCTTGAACATTTGTCACACTTTGATACCTAGTTATAAGCATCTTTGAACATTACTGGCCAATAAAAAACATTGACGCAATATCTTAAAGGTAGTTACTGAAGTTGAAAAATGTCCCCCACATCTCAGAAAAGTGTCATCTATTCCCCTCTTATACAGATTTCCCTCCAACAGAACATATTTACAGGCTTTGATTTTTAGATTCCTCTTTTCTTTAGCAAAGAGATGAGGAGGACAATCTCCATAAGTTAGGAAGTAAGCAACATCTAAAAACCACTCATCAATAGTACTAGTAAATAAGACCAATGGTAATTCCTCATTCTCACTCACCTGATTTTCTGCAATCATCTTAAACAATCCTTTACCCCTCACTAGGTTAGTGGGCTTAATTTCAACATCATATTCTTGAACTTTTGCTATCCAATTCCCCCTATTATTGTATCCAATCTCTTGTGTAAGTATGCTCTTAACTACAGATTCAGGAACATAAACAACTGCATGTGAATGTAACATAAAATTTGAAGCTCTTAAGGGCCTTCACCACTGTATACACATGTTTTTCCAAAGTAGAGTATTTCAACTAATGTTTCTTCAGTGGTACACTCATGAAAGATATTGGAACGTCTATCCCTTGGTCGTTCTTCTGTAATAGAATGGTTGATAAAGTATGTTCGGAGGCATAGCAATAAATGATAAAATCCTTTTGAAAATTAGGATTTACAAGTGTGGGTGGATTAGCATTATCTATCTTAGTATCTTCAAATGCTTTCTTACCTTCAACACTCCACTTAAAAATAGGGCAATTCTTCACCATCTCAGCAATGTACCTAGTAAGTTCAGCAAAATCTGTAACAAATATCCTCAAAAAATTTAGTTGGCCAAAGAATGACCTTGTATTGCTTTTGGTGGTAGGTAAGCTTAGCTACTGAATTGCCCTGACTCTTTCTAGATCAACCTTTATCCCATCCTTAGAGACAATATGACCTAGCAATTTCCCCTCATTAACAACAAAAATAGACTTCTTGGGGTTGAGGGAAATACTATTTTCCCTGCAGCGTTGCAAAACTATCTCCAAATCATGCAGGTGATCAGCCCTCTTTTTAGAAAAGACTGTTAGATCATCCAGGTATACAACAATGATTTTGTTTATCAGGTCTCCAAAGGTCAAATCCATCGCTCTCTGAAATGTGGCCCTTGCATTGATAAGGCCAAAAGGCATCCTATTATAGGCAAAAACACCAAATGGGGGTGGTGAAGGTTGTTTTGTACTAATCTTCAAGAGCAACCTCAACTTGATTATAACCTAAAAAACCATCAAGCATGGACATCATCTCAGAACCAAATACTATTTGTAAGATATGATCCATAACTGACAAAGGATAATTGTCTTTCAGAGATGTTTGATTTAGGTTCCTGAAATCAACACAATTTTGAATTTCTCCATTTTTCTTCCTAATTGGTACAATGTTAGCTACCCAGGTAGAATGGCAGATAGGACAAATGATCTTTGCCTTCAACATCTTGTCTCTCATTGAAAATAGCTTCTGCCACTTTTGGATTATAAGTCCACTATTTTTGTCTGAAAGGTAAAGCTCTAGGTTTTAATGGGATATGGTGTTGCACTTCTCCATTTCTAAACTTCTTTAAATCTACATAGCACCATGTAAAAACATCCTTTTATCTAATCAATAGAGAAATTAATTGTTCCCTTTCTTTTAGAGAACAACATTTTCCAATAGAAACAATCTTCAAATCATCTTCATTTCCAATGTTCACTCTATCATAATCAGCTGATGAATCGATTAAAAATTTATTCTTCTTTTTAAGATATTGATCTCATGTCGATTAAAGAGGTCTTCTAATGAAACTAGTCCTTTAGGGATTTTATTTCCTTTCAACTGAATGACTTCAAAATTCAAACCATCTTGAGAAACAATTTTATCTTCTAATACATCATTACTTTCATCTTCACTTCCTTTGAAGAATATGTTGGTAAAGGATTCAACTTTTTCAAGAAAAGAGATTATTTGCTGGTTAGAATTGAAAACTTGCCAATGGTTAACATTATCTAAAATGTTAGGTCTATACAACACTTCAATTCAATATGGCTTATCTTTGAAGTTAGGATGAGGTAAGAGGAGAGAAGCTAAGACAACTAAGGAATCATCTCTAGTGTTTTGTTCTGTAGGTATTGCTTCTATAGAAAAGGCATCAAAAACTTCAATTTGGTCCCAAACTCTCTATTTCAGTAATGTCTCAGTCTTCCATTCTTAACCGTGTATAATTTCCTTACTTGTTTCACAATCAATTCAGCATCACCCTTGACCTTTAATTCTTTAATTCCCCTTTCTCTAGCCAATTCCAAGCCTAACAACAAGGCTTCATACTTTGCAGTGTTGTTTGTGTTTTCAAACTCAAACTTATAAGAAAATGGAAAGATAAAACTGTTAGGAGAAATCAAAACAAAACCAGCCCTAGATCCAGTTCAGGAACAACCACCATCAAACTCTAAAGTCCATATCTCATCCACTAGGTTCGCACTAATCGGGCTAGCATTGTTATCCTCTTCTAACATACACATATAGGTGCTCCACATAGTTTCTACAAACAACATATCTGCCCTAGGGTCTCCACAATTTAGCATAGTAAACTTGGCCTTCAATTTTGGGTTCAGGTGGAACTTCTTCCCATCTATAAGTTGTTGGAGTACTTAGTAACACTGAGAGAGGGGGGTGAATTAGTGTTACAGAAAACAAATCAAATTTTTGCACTTTAATATAGATTTGAACATGAGACATGAATGTTGTTTTCAATAATCATTAATGCATGTACCAATGTGTTAAAGATATAAGTGATCATTTATTATGAACATATGAATCAAATAGAAAATAACAAAATAACACTGTGAAGTAGAGGACAAATAGCATAACACAATGATTTTTAGGAGTGGAAACCCTCTGGGGTAGAAAATCACTCAATGAAAATGCCTCAATGGCTAGAATCATTTCTACCTCACTGGATTATAATTATTTCTACCTCACTAGTTGTTTATGTGCCTCACTGGCTTGTCTCAATCATTATGTAATGAATAATGTAATTACATATAGAGGGACACTCTGTTTCGCTCTTCATCAATATCTCAGATAATATCAATAATAATATTCTCTCATCTCTGCTACTCATCACATTAGATATATATTAATATATCATTTACATATACAAGGTTTTCTTCTCTCAACAGATAGTTTGAAACAATAACTGAATACAAGCAACCATCTTAAACAGTTTCCAACTACCCAACTGATTATGTCAAGATCATGGTCGAATAGACCAATGATAACAATATAAACTCTTTTAAATGCCATGATCAAACTATATGTTCAGTTTAGAAAAGCTTTGTCAAACCAAACCAAACCGACAACACCCTAATGATGGGTTGTTCTTCAAAAACAAGTGTTTAAAACTTGATCAAGGGTTCAAGCAAGAAACCCTTACTGCCAACTAGGGTTTAACAAAAGTTTCTTTCATTTTAGTTTTTAACTGAAAATGATAGATTTATAGTCAAGATTGAATGCCCATGACAAACCCTTGAAGGACTTGCCATACCACAATTTATGAAACCCTTATACAGCAAGCTTCCAAACCCAAGCTCCATGATTTAGTTTATTAATAAAAAACTAAGAGAAGGAATGAATAAGAAATCGCCTTATATGCCCACAAAAATGACATACTGAAGTCAAAAACTACTGAATTAACAAACTAGTTTTATCACATCCTTTAGATTGAAGATGATTCCATATGAAATGCCATACTCTGTCATGATTGCAAACCCTAGCACTAGAGATTCCATAACATAAATGCTAACTTTGCAAAATGAAAGAATAACCTATCTTTTTTCCCAACAAGATCAAGTGGCCTATGCTCCTAGTGTGCCCTAGAAAGGGTCGGTCAACTATAATAATGAAACCTCTTTGAAACCTATTTCAACTGATGACAACCTACCCAGCAGGTTAGAAAATTTAACTTGCCCAATGAGAACATTATGTCCACTAGACAATGCAAGTTAAAAGTGGACAATGGTGAACACTTAAACACATGTTTTTCAATGCAAGATATTACAAACCCCTTATAACAAATATCTTTCTCCTTTTATATGCAAGGTCTTCATGTGATAAAAAAAGTGTGGTTGTGTATGCCTTTATAACCCCTCTAATGCAAATGTGAACAAACTTCATGCCAACCAAAACTTGTTCCTCATTTCAACTGTATCATAAGCTAAACTATCACAAGAATCCATGTGTCTAGTAAAATCATCAAGAGATATGTAAACTACATAAACAACTTGTGATGTCATACCATCAATACATCCATCAAGAACAAGTGAAATTTGTATGTCAAAGTGACACAGTATACAATAACAATCATCATGATATGAGCTCACAACAGAAGAAGGAGATACCATAGCAAAGCACAAAGAAAATCAATGAACCATGAACCATATTAATATCAACTTAGCATCTAGTAGTTGATCAAACCATATCAATATCAACTAATCCATGATCAAACCAAGTTGTGGATTTGTATATAGCAGCTAAGATGAGCATCAAATGCATATCAAATATCATAGATGTCTGTACTTACAATACATAGTTGCAAGTCTATATCAATACAATGATATCCAACTATCATCATCCCATATGAGCATAAAAGATCATTATACCAAGAGAGCCTAAGAACACAGAAGATCAAGTGCATAGACAATATGAACCATGAGAACATATATGAACTATCATCAACAACAATATGATGTTGTGCCATGAGCATGATACGATAACAAATATGTGCCAACTGTCAAGCATATACTAGAGCATGTGATTGTCAAGCTTATACCAGAGCATGTGACCACTATATTCAATCATTATAGAGCATTACCATTACCTCTGTCAACATTACAAGCCAGATACCAACTGCTTGTAGAGAATAGTAAATGCCACAACTAACACCAACATGTTTGATTCTCTTCAAGTGAATCACATCATCAAGAATATGAGTTCATGCATCAAATGTTAAACCTCATGAATCAAATGCTAAACCTCATGAATGCCAAATGCCAATGCCAACAAAAATGCTAAACTTCATGAATGCCAAAAACCAATGCCAATAATCACTGTGCCCAGTTGTGTGTTTGTCATCAATGGACAACAATTGATGGGTAACCAACAAACTCCCCCTTTGTCCATGATGGCAAAAACACAACTTCTCTCCCCCTTTTTTATCATCAAGACAAAGGAAGAAAGAAAAATGTGCCAATGCCTCTAGGAGATAACATAAATTAGAGATCAACAAATGCCTGAAATTAGAAACAGAATCAGAAAATATAAAACATACTAAACATACCATGACTATCCATGAAGGAGAACTATCCAGAGCATCTGAAACAAAAGCTACATTGTCAGCACCATCAGTGACATAGAAAGAAGCATATACAATGTAAGGACAACAACTGAATATGGTGGTAGAATATCATTGTCAAAGCAATATGTCTGCACATACTTATCATTGTCATCTAATCCACACATGGAGATAGAGAATAGAGGACTAGGAGCACTGTGTCTAATGCCAATATAAGAATTTCTAATATGGAGGATAGAGAGAATAGACAAAGAACTATCAAAAAACACTGTCACACCTAAAATCTGATAGAGTCACAAAACATCAAACCACTGTCTTAGCAATAGATACAATATAGAAGAAGATGCAAACAAAACATTGAGAGTTAGTGCTATCAAGGCACAAATCATTGTCACTGTTATCAACTATCAAGATCACTGTTTGCATATCTACACTATCAATTGTCAAGATCACTATTAGAGAAAGAGAATAGGCTGACAAAGATTAGACTTATCAAATGTATTTGTTTAGAAGCTCTAAATGATCACCAAATACTTTGTCCTGAAGCAATTGTCATGAAGCTTCATCAAAGGACAAAGTTGTTGCAAGTATGGGCCTAACCAGTGTTGTCATTGATGTCAACATACTCCTATTACATTAATGATAAGGTTGGATGAGTTGTGTGCTGAGGATATTGAGAAAATTAGTCTCAATCAAGAACAGTGAAGAACAGTGATGACATAAGGTAAAGTCCAAGACAGGATGAGGATTAGAGGATGTGGTTTAAAGGGTTTGTAGATATTTGTCTTAAGATGTTCCAGTAGAGATTTTAGAGGTCCACATGAAGATATGAAGAAGTTATGGCAATTCAAGTGAAACTAGTTCTGACAAATGTTTAATGATGACAGAGTGATACAGAAAGGTCCGGTGAGATATGGAAATGCATTTTCTTATTTTGTGGATTTGAAGGAGTGTTGGGGAAGTCCTTATTGTGTGTAATCTTGATTTGATCCTAGTTTGAAGATCCGGAAGCATCTATTCCTTTGTGACAGCAATGGCAGACTGTGTTCTTGAGGTTCCAGATGAAGAAGAGAAGGATTTCAGTAAGTAGAGGAAGTGCAGATGTTCTTGGAGATTCAGGCAAGCTTGTCGAGGTCCTTGGATTGAGTTCAATTCATGTTGATGATCTGCATTAGAGTTGGGACCCAGAAATGAAGAATAACTTCCGGATAATGGTGTTCCTTCTGTGACTGGCCGACCGGATGAATTATACATCTTGCGGATGTTCTTATGAGTGTTAGCCGACTTAGATGATCATTCCTAAGTTGATGTAGCATATAAATAAGGGATTGCAAGGTCATTTCAAGTGTGTCTATGGAGATGAGGATGTGGTAGCAAGGAAGAAGCGAAAGGCAGAGCAGAAGGTTTAAGCTTAAATAGAACTGACTCAAGCATGGTGAAGATGCTATTTACCAGTTTAAGTATGTGATACTTATTCTTTTTGTAGACAGTGTGTCTCTTGTAGGCAGTGAGCCTCTTGTGAGTAGTGTGCTCGGGCAGTGAGCCCTAATTGGCATGTGCCATTTGTTCTTTCTATTCTTCTAACAGAGAATATTATCTTGGGTTAATCGCCTTGTGGTTTTTCCCTTAACTGGGTTTTCCACATCAAAAATCTTGGTGTTATGTGTGTTAATGTGTATCTGCTCTTAACTTGTTGCATTATGCTTTCATGATTGATTTACTATTATGCTTGTGTGGAGTTAAGTATTTGATTCGGAAGAAAGTTTTGGACAACTGATTCACCCCCCCTCTCGATTGTCTACCCTAAAGTCCAACAAAAGCAACCACAAATTTAAATTATTGTACATCAAAGACCATACTATCCTGCATTTGTACCCAGTTGTTAAGATCTTAAACACTACAATCACCTCAGTTCACAAGAAACCACTTATTTAAAGCATTCAAAAAGCCCATGAGAATCACATCAAAACACTCCATGATATATACTAGATTGATCACTTATCACTAAGATCATGGTTATGTAACTACTATCAGATGTTGTCTGATACAAGAAATCATCTCCGTAAGAGATAGCTCTGTCACTAGCCATATGGACTAAAGCATATCTTCAAGATGATGTTCCTGATGAAAACATGATATCATCTCTTAAACAATTGATAGAGCCTACAGTACTCTAGGTATTGTTATCTTTGGAAAAGAGTCATGTTATCATTTGTTCCTAAATGTAGTCACCTTCTTATCACTATAACAACATTTAGGATCAACAATCCTAGCCTTGTCTGATGCAAAGTCTAATACAATGGCACAAAACATTGTCATATACCTTGTCAGCAAATATTATCAATCATGAGAACTATAATACTATACTGTTATGAAGTCTTTTTGCATTATCAATAAAACATTGTGTCAATGCATGAAATTACAGTCATAGAGAAATCAAACATTCCACTCACCAAGGTACTATTACTATACCACGGCAACTATTCACTTCAATTACCACTTTAGCACTATAAAAAACAAACAGAGATGTTCAGAACACTGCATGAGAACACTGTATGACCATTTCAGCACTGCAATATAACCATAAGGAGGTTTGTATTAGAGATCTACAATAAATATAATCTACCAGAGCAAGAAAGGTCTGTTGTCTCCAAAATTTGTGCAACCATTATACTAATGTCCTTGTCATTGCAGAAAGTTGACTTCAAGAGACACTACACAAATCATTTCAATCTAGAACAGAGAAAGCAATCAGGGACAACACTATCACTGCCCTGCCACTTCAATACATTAAATGTCTCTAACAATACATGCTATTGTCTTCTTGGGGATGAGAGATAAAATAATAAGCATCTCCCCCTAACTTTAAGCCAGTTCTCATGCAACAGATAATATCTTTTGTGTAGCATGCAGGGGTTTTAGTTTTTATCTCTTGGTTGTTTTCTTCTCAAAACTAGTATAGGATATTTATTTTCCTTGCCCAAGACATTCACTTGCTTTTGCTTAAACATATAGCCACCAGTTGGTTTTATCCTTCTTTTACACCATTGAGCTTTATGCCCAAAACTATTGCATCTATAACACAACATATTATAGTTTTGATCAAGAGGAGAATTGTTTCTTCTAGAGTCATACCTTGCATGCATCCAACAGTTTCTTGCAAAATGGACAAATTTATTGCAGATATAACAAACATTATTGTAGTTCTGATTTGACCAGTCATAAAGACTTTTATTTTTATTCCACCAAAAATCATTTCTTTTACAATCTCTCGCCCTATGACCATAAAAATGACATGCATAGCAATAACCATGGAACTGAGAATAGTTATACCTGACTGAATGATATTGCCTAGTAGATGAAGGTCTTGAGTGCCTATTTGTACTGCTTCTATTAGCAACTTTATCTTTTTCTTCCTTCTTGGCTTCATTCTCAATACAGTAAGTATTTAGGTCTATCTTCTTTCTAGGAGCATCTCTTGACTTGGAACATTCTCCTTTCTCATAACCCAAGCTAGTAGTGTCTCTGTAATATATTTGCTTACTCAACCTGTCATTCAAGCAGTCAATACTCTTTTCATATTAAATATTCTTATGCAGCTTTGAAGAAGCTTTTTCAAAATCCTTTCTTAAAGAGACTATTTCTTTCTCTAACTTTAGACATTCTATTCATTTTACTTCAAGATTAGAATTTGTAAGGTCAACTATTCTTTTAACTTCTTCAAATTTTGTTTTTAGACTAATGACAAATTTGTTTGTCTCTTCAATTTGTACCTTTTCCTCTTTAAGTTCTAAAGAAACTTTAGCAAAATCAGAGAGTACCTTACTCTTAGAATCCTTCTCTTGTTGAAGTTGAACCTTTAATTCCTTGTTCTCTTTTTCAAGATACATGTTCATTTCTAGAGCACATAAAATCTCTCCTTCAAGATCAACTTCACAATCATTTTCATCAAATTCCTGTCCATCTTCATCTACAAAGAAATCTCCTTCTACATCATCAATTTCAACTACAAAATCTTCAAGTTCTTGTCTACTATTATCAAGACTCTTAACTACAGGACTGATTTCTTTATGACATTTTGTATCTACATTCATGGTTGACTCATGCAACAACTCACTGCTGGACTTAACTGAGGCTTGATTTTTAATTTGTTGATCAGTATTTTTCTTTTCTCTATTTGAGGCCTTAGTTCTATTCTTTTTACCCATTGTACTCCACTTTCTAAGAACCCTTAAGTTAGTTAGACTTCTTGCAAGTGTCTAGCTCTGATACCACTTGTTGGAGTACTTGGTAACACTGAGATGGGGGGGTGAATCAGTGTTACAAAAAACAAATCAAATTTTCACACTTTAATATAGATTTGAACATGAGACATGAATTTTTCTTTTATACTCATTAATGCATGAACCAGTGTGTTAAAGAGACAAGTGATCATTTACTATGAACATATGAATCAAATAGTAAATAACAAAATAACACTATGAAGCAGAGGACAAATAGCATAACATAGAGATTTTTAGGAGTGGAAACCCTCTGGGGTAGAAAACCACTCAATGAAAATGCCTCACTATCTTATGTAATAAACTTGCCTCACTAGCTACAATCATTTCTTCCTCACTTGCTTATAATTATTTCTTCCTCACTGGCTGTTTATGTGTCTCACTGGCTTTTTATGTGCCTCACTAGCTTTTTATGTACCTCACTGGCTTTTTATGTGCCTCACTGGCTTGCCTCAATCATTATAATGAATAATGTAATTACATACAGAGGGACGCTCTGTTTCACTATTCCTCAATATCTTTGATAATATCAACAATAATGTTCTCTCATCTCTGCTACTTATCACATCAGATATATATCAATATATAATTTACATGGTACAAGTTTTCTTCTCTCAACAGACCGTTTGAAACAATAATTGAATACAAGCAACTATCTTAAATAGTTTCCAACTACCCAATTGATTATGTCAAGATCATGGTCTAATGGGCCAATGATAACAATACAAACTCTTTTAAATGCCATGATCAAACTATATGTTCAGTTTAGAAAAGCTTTGTCAAACAAAACCAAACTGACAACACCCTAATGATGGGTTGTTCTTCAAAAACAAGTGTTCAAAACTTGATCAAGGGTTTGAGCAAGAAATGCTAACTACCAACTAGGGTTTAACAAAAGTTTCTTTCATTTTAGTTTTTAACTGAAAATGATAGTTTTATAAACAAGATTGAATGCCCATGAGAAACCCTTGAAGGACTTACCATACCACAATTTATGAAACCCTTATACAACAAGCTTCCAAACCCAAGCTCCATGATTTAGTTTATGAATAAAAAACTAAGAGAATGAATGAATAAGAAATCACCTAATATGCCCACAAAAATGACATAGTGAAGTCAAAAACTACTAAATTAACGAACCAACTCGAACCAAATTTATCACATCCTTTAGATTCAAGATGATTCCATTTGAAATGCCATATTCTATCATGATTACAAACCCTAGCACCAAAGGTTCCATAACATATACACTAACTTTGCAAAATGAAAGAATAACCTCTCTTTTTGCCCAACAAGATCAAGTGACCTGTGCTCCTGGTGTGCCCTAAAAAGGGTCAGTCAACTATAATAATGAAACCTCTTTGAAACTTGTTTTGACTAATGACAACCTGACCAGTAGGTTAGAAAATTTAACATGCCCAATGAGAACATTATGTCCACTAAACAATGCAAGTTAAAAGTGGACCATGGTGAACACTTAAACACATGTTTTTCAATGCAAGCTATTACAAACCCCTTATAACAAATATCCTTATCCTTTTATATGCACAGTCTTCATGTGATACAAAAAGTGTGACTATGTATGCCTTTATAACCCCTCTAATGCAAATGCGAACAAAGTTCATGCCAACCAAAGCTTGTGCCTCATTTCAACTGTATCATAAGCCAAACTGTCACAAGAATCCATGTGTCAAGTAAAATCATCAGGAGATATGTAAACTGCATAAACAACTTGTGATGTCATACCATCAATACATCCTTCAAGAACAAGTAAAATTTGTATGTCAAAGTGACACAATATACCATAACAATCATCATGATATGAGCTCACAACAGAAGTAGGAGATACCATAGCAAAGCACAAAGCAAATTAATGAACTATGAACCATATTAATATCAACTAACCATATAGCAACTAATCAAGCCATATCAATATCAACCGATCCATGATCAAACCAAGTTGTGGATTTATATATAGCAGCTGAGATGAGCATCAAATGCATATCAAATATCATAGATGTCCATACTTACAATACATGGATGCAAGTCTATATCAATACAATGATATCCAACTATCATCATCCCATATGAGCATAAAAGATCATTATACCAAGAGAGCATAAGAACACAGAAGATCAAGTGCATAGATAATATGAACCATGAGAACATATATGAACTATCATCAACAATGATATGATGTTGTGCCATGAGCATGATATGCATGATATGCCACTGAGCATGATATCATAACAAATATGTGCCAATTGTCAAGCATATACCAGAGCATGTGACCACTATATTCAATCATCATAAAGCATTACCATTACTTCTATCAACATTACAAGCCAGATACCGACTGCTTGTAGAAAATAGTAAATGCCACAACTAACACCAACTTGTTTGATTCTCTTCAAGTGAATCACATCATCAAGACTATGATTTCATGCATCAAATGCTAAACCTCATGAATGCCAAATGCCAATGCCAACAGTCACTGTGCGAAGTTGTGTGTTTGTCATCAATGGACAACAACTGAGGGGCAACCAACATAGGTATCAAAGCATGTGACCAATCCATTTGGATTTCACCACCTAAGTCTTTGTAAAAACTGACTTAGCAACATTCCATAGCTTCCAGATATGTCAGCCACCAATATAGTCAACTTCAGCCTTTTATTAGGGAAAGCAACTAGGGTGGCTTGTGCATCTTTAATCTAACCAAGGATAGGCATAGGAGAACCATCCATAGAAAAACACTTACCATGGGAAGATGTGTAGGACAAACCTAAGGCTTTCTCAACTTGGGTTGGCATTACATTGTCTGAAGCTCCAGAATCAATAACATAATTACTCAATATTGTATACCCAGCAATATACAATGACATGTAGGGTTCTGGTTTTCCAAGAGGGTTTTGAAATGTTGATTCTTGGGAGTGAGGGTTTGAACAATTTTGATTCTCAACTTGAGATTCATTAACATTCGACACCTAGGCATTGCAATGAGAAGGGGAAGGTTCTTGTTTCACATACTTAATTAGTCTATCTAGTTTTGAAGGATTGAGTCTTAGATATTCAGCCTAGGAAATTTGAATTTTTGTATTCTTGCATGACTCAACAATATCAAAAGAACTAGATACAAGTGCTTCAGGAGAAGAAGTAGAAGGTACCTCAGCAGATGCTACTTTAGTGGTGGTATTGTCCATCTTCTCAGCACTTGAATTATTCTACCTAGTTAGAATGTACTTTGAAGTAGAAGAGGAAGAGATAGGTTAGTTCTTTAGATCATATCCTTTTTGGCCCTATTGTCCTCTTGTGAATACTACACAATTCGGATTGCCAACTTCATAAAAACATCTTCTACATCTTCATCCTCTAATTCATATTGGAAGAAGTTGACACTACCATCACTAGGTGTAGAAGGTTCCTCTACATAAGGTTCTTCCCCATGTTTGTTCATCAAAAGCATCTGGATAAGTCTCACCATCTCTGGGAAAGAACTTCCATCATGGTCTAATGTAAGGTGAAAATTGCACATCATGTGATTATTTTTACTATCAGATGGTCCTTCAATTGCGAACCGTTGAGTTGGACTGGGTAAGGGAAGATATCTGTTTAGATGTCCCACTAGGTTATGATCTTTTCTTGTTGCATCAGGATAAAATTATTGCACATGACCCTTAGGCATCTGTTGCTTCAACGTAATAATATCATTGGCCAATCTCTGGATAACTGGATCAGTAGAATTTATGGCTAATGGCCTACTTGTCTGTAATTTTCTTTTCCATTTACCAGCAGTTATAAGGTCATCTTCTAATACTATAGCTTTGGTCTAGGCTTCAGTCATACTGGCAGCACCTTCCCTTTTTATTGCATAACTAACATCTGAGGGAAGTGCATTGATAAAGAAACATTTCGATAATCCATCTCCAGGCATGACGTCATTAGGGATTTTTTTAGAAATCTTGTTGAATTTTTCTACAAACTCTCTCATTTGCTCATGAATTTCCTTTTTCATTGAGAAGAGCTGGGCAACTAACATATCTTCATTATCAACAGACTTAATCCTTTCTTCAAACTAGTGCCTCATAGAAGCCCAATCATTAATGGATTCATTAGGCAAGTGATAGAACCATTCAGTAATAGCTTCAGTGAGTAACTCAACAAAGAGTCTGACAGACACATCTTCATGTTGTACCCCTAGGATAGAACATGTTCTTCAAGAGTGACCTTCCCATCACCCTTAAACTTAGGTACAATCTTTCCCGGGCCCCTGGGTAAGTCATGTAAATTTCTTCCAAGATTTAAAGGTCTAATGGCAGCACCTCATGAGACAAGTGGAGGTTGAGCCATGTTGAAGGGAGTATGGAGTGGGAAATTAACTTGTAATAGAAGAATAGTTCCATCAAGAGTGAGAACCTGACAGGATGAACTAGCAAATTATTTTTTAGGAGGGGGAGAGGATGGGTAACTTAAAGACTTAACTCTCCTTGTAGGAGGGAAAGGAGCAAAATTTAAGGACTGAAGTAAATCAAAATCAATATCAGAAATGCCCTTTTGTCACCCTAAGTGTATCTTATCATAGCCAACCTTCATGAATATATAAGATAAGACAATGCAAAATTGCCAAACCACTTACTGGTTATTTTGATGAATGGCTAGTTGGTTACATACTCAGTTCTCTCTTCTAACGATCAGATTCCTCCTATTATCAAGAACTTCTTGAATTTGGAAGGGTCTCTCTCTTCTAGGCATAGGGATAACTCCTCCAATGAACACAACTTCCTAAGCCTCACCAAAATGACGTGCATTTTCTCTAAGAATATTACCAAGCTCCTCTTCTTCTTCAAGAACTTCATTTACTTGATGTTACTACTGATTCATCCTCCTAGTTTTCCAGGCAACCAGTAGCAGACCAATGATAATATCTTCTTGATCACAAACTAACCAGTCTACGTTAGGCTGTAGAACTAGTGCACGTCTTCCTTGGAGAACCATGCAATAATCAAGCAACTTACTAAAATTAATATTACAAATGTCCCCAGTAGAGTCACCAAAAATCTGTTGGTTAACAAAGTTGTCACCTAACTCTATATTCTCATGCCCAGACAGATGACAAATGTAATCAATAGTTGAGCCTACTATATTGGTATTTTATAAAGGCTCTCTACTTATTTTACAAGGTGCAGCTACCTTTGATAGATATTCTTATGAATGAAAACCAAGATTGCTTTTAACCATAAATTAAAAATAAAGGTAGGGCTTTTAACCAGAAAGCAATAAAGGCATAAATTTGTTTTTCAAATAATCATAAGTACAAAGACTTCCACCACCACAATATTCAAAAACTCAAATAAACATGATATCATACACCATATAATCATTGCTCTAAACAATATATCAACAAATAAATCATCTAGAATAGTGAGCCAAACTAAATATATCCAACCACTTCGATTAACAAATGCTACCAACACTAGTAGTAATACATTCAACATAGGAATAACATAATTCAAATAACCATAACACAAACTCTATGATCACTTAAATTTCCACTGCATTGATTCTCATTATATGCATAAAAGCAATTGAAAACATGAAGTATCAAAATTCTCTATCGCCAAAACAAAGTTTGCCAAAAGATCCATACATAGACTTGCACACCAAATTTATAGCAAGCCACATGATAATTTTCTTTAACACTAATGGCTTCTTGGTGACAGCTAATTTGAAAGAGAGTTTAAACAATAAATATTTAAAGGGCCCTCTAGAACCAATAGTTTAAGAGTATCTAAAAATATTTTGCTAAAACATGAAAAGAGAATTAATTGAGGATTGCCACATCCTCATCACTAGTATCATCATCATTTTGTGTTGCATCTTCATCTTCCACCTGTTTGGTTTCCTTAATCGCATCCTCTTGCGACACATGAGCTGCTTGTGCCCATCTTCTATCCTTGTATGCTTGGTACCTGGTGAGAAAAGGGAAGAGGGACATGCCACTTGGAGTGCTAGTCATGCTAATCTTGTGCTTCTTCTTGTGAACTACCCTCTCTTTATCATCAACCTTTTGGTGAATCTCATCCAACCCATTCCTGATAGTTTTGATGTAGGTGGCAGTCCTTGCCATCTTTTCAAGTGATTCACTGGTTATGACATTATAGTCCATTATCTCCTATGTCACCAACTTCTTAAAGTTTTTCTTTATTTCTTTAACATCCAATAATTTGTCCTCATTTTCCCCAGTTGCTTCAATTTTCAAGATAGCAAAATTAACATTAATATTTCTCATTTCAACATAGTAATTTGCTATCGGATCCCTCATATCATCCTTGACTGATGTCAAAACAATTATTCTCCATTCAAGGACATCTATCCAAGCTGGTGCATCAAACTCATTTGGGGCATTTATAATATGTTCATTTATTAGGACCTTGACGTCCATTTTGGCCATTTCTTTAGAGGCTAAAGAGAGGCTATTATGATCACTCCTAGCCTTTTGAAACTCTATAATTAAGACCTCTCTTTTACTAGAAATAGAATCAAAAAACTTAACTTCTTCAACAAATAGGAGGCCATCAAAGACACCTTTTCTACCCATTGATTTACAAAATCATTCAAAGCCCTGTACTATTTTATTTGTTGCAAAAGACTAGGATCTGGCACACTTACACTTGAATATGGCATTGCATCTGATGAAGATGTTGTAATGCTTAGAACTTATTGAATAAAAGAAGACAAAGCACTTACTTGAGCACGTAGTTTGTGATTCTCCTCCTGTTCTTTCTTGACCCTCTTTGATAAGTTGTTGACTAAATACTCTGCATGATAAATATCCCCTTCAGCAGTAGGAGGTCCCATATCTACCCTTCTCACATTAAAGTATGCTTCAGTCACTTCACCCTCATTCTTATTTCCCATAGGGTCTACAATCTCAAGGAATTGATTACATGTATTATGGTCTTTGACCATTCTCAACATTCTCCTAGCACGCTTGGGCTTTTGGAGTCTCCTGTAACAAATTAGCCACTGTATCAATACCAGTATCCACCATTGGAGTATATATCTTTTTCTTTTCAACTACTTTCTTCAACCAAGAAGGAGAAGAGGTGGAAACACTGCTGGCATTAACCATACTTGCAATACCATCAACCCGAAGTGATGAATCAGGTGTAGGAGGATTATTTGAAGTAGGAGAATCTTGGGCACTCATTAAAGACTAAAAAATATTATCTTCTCCCAACTGTGTAAAAATCAATTAGTTATTATCATTAACAGGGTCATTAACTAGTGGCACATGGTCTTCTCTCTGTATAGAAATAGGCAATATGGTATCATCTTTCACTGGCTGACCATCTAGCTCACACATGGATTTCAACTTATTAGTCTCCTCTGGGGGTCCTTCTCCATCTCGTCTTGATTGTGAACCAACTCCTTGCGTAGTTGGGTCCGAACTAGATGTCTTCCTCTAAGAATCCACAACTTTGGACTTACCCTAGCTCTGAGATGATGATTCTTTAGTTATATTTGAACCAGCTTGCTCTCTAAACTTTTCTTTAGCCATTTCTCTATTATCCTTATGACACCAAAAGAATGAAGTTTAATGTCAGTGACTTCTTTCTCTGACCATCTCACAAGAGGTAGAAGTTGCAATGAAACTTCTTGAAATCTGATATCCAAAATGTCTGAACCATCATCCATAATATCATGCACTTGCATGTGGAGATCACAGGTATGAATTTGATCAATTGTTAGTCTCATCCAACTTCTTCTCTGGACTTCCCTTTTATTCAGACAATCCTCCCAATAATCTTCTAGTTGAGGCTTGTGCTGATAGGACCCACCCCCATGCATATTTTCCTTTATAAAATTTTTACTATCAAAAAATGCTCTGGTCCACAAACTATGAAGACCAAATTTAGACAAAGCCTTATCTATATTTCTTTCAACATCATTAATTTTACAAGAATAAAATGATAGTCACAGGGAAGGAATACCCCTTTTTTCTTCATAGCATGATATTTCAAATTCACAGAAGCCATTTGTCTGCATACCTCCAAAAGCACGAGATAGTTAGATAGATATCGTGGCAATTTCAATAGGGAATTTTCATAACCCCCAATTCTTATGTATGAAAAATGATCCAACTACACATAAATATTCTAAAATTCACCACATGTGTAGCTGCACCTACTGAGACCCTCTATTCTAATGTGACATCAATTCTTTTTGTCAACCACATTGTAAAAGAATCATTGATTCTTTGAAAATCTTTAGTAGCTTCCTCTTTCCAAAGTTGAAAGAAAGTGTCATACACAGGCGTGCCGATGGTAGATAACCCTTGGGACCTTAAGCTAGGCTAAGTAGCCTCTCTGCGAGCCAATAGATATATCAACTATGAACCCATGTGGAACTCCTTATTCTTCAAAACATTTACCAATTGCTCATGCATACTATCTCTAATTATTTTGGCCTAATCAATCTGATGATCTCCATAAATCAATAAAATGAAATAGTACATCTATAAAGAAAACATTTTAGATTAAGAATTTCCCACCACATGGTTCAATAGCGTAATCATGTCTAAAATTTCCTCCTTAAAATGGCTTCTTTCAAGATTGGTGGGAAGTCATGACTTCCCCTTTCTCCCTATCTCTAACCAGCCTCTTGCAATGCAATTCTAGCACCAATCTCTCCTCTCATTTTAATAAGTCCAAGATGACGACACCTCAGCATACTCATCTAGATTCAACGCAAGAGAAATTGACGCAAAATCAATCTTTACAACCATAGTACCATCAGAAGTTCTTATTTCCTACGACTCTAGAAAGTAACTATTTACATAGATGATCACCAACTCGGGACAATGCACTGCAAAAGGAAAACCTCTGTCTTTGTCTACCCACTATTCACAATTTTGGTAGCTAGGGCTATTTGTCCTTTAGGTTGCATTCTTAGCCAAAAGTCATCAAAATCAATGTGTCTCAGCTTTGTGTCTTTCACCCCAGACAAAGTGTTTTCTACTATAGGGCCTATGGGAACTCCTTGGAACTTAAACTTCATCTTTACTAATTTTAGAAACCAGTTCATGAGAAGCTCAGAGGGAAATGTAGGTGAAAGAGAAAAATGCAAAGGACTCATAGGGTTTTCACAACACAAACTCATGAAGCTATGTGATTTTTACCTCCCAAAGAATGTAATGCTTTATATATATCAGAAAGAAAGAAACTAAAAATAATGGTCGAACATGCTAACCTATGAAGCTTGAATCTTGCGCACTTTTCTCACGTAGTGGAATTATTTCCCTTTGCTTTGCAATTCTTTTCCTTAGATGAAAAGATGAACACTTCAAATGAGATAGTGAATTCGTTTAAGTTTGTCATGTCACATCTCATGAAACATTCATAAATGGCATGAACTTCTGGCAGCATGTCAATCTTTGAAAATCCCACAAAATACCATAAGTTATCTCTAGAAAATGTGCCACGATGTTTGAATGTACTCCAACTTAAATGTGGCATGACATCTATCATTTCCCTACACCATACACTAGCCTGGATGAAAGTGCCTTGGGAGATGCGATCCACTGTGGTCAGAAAGTTGGGAAGGAAAAGAACTTCTGAACCGATGACTTTGAAGTTTGGAGGTTCAGAAAATCTCCAACCTTCTAACTAGACTATAAGAAAGAGGATTAAGACTGACATAAGAAAAACCTAAAACTAGACTCCAAAGCAAGTCGAGAAGTCAGACATTTCGTGAACTTTTGAACCCACCGACTATGATTCAAAAACTAGTAAGATCACCAACCAAATAAGGAAAACAAAGGAGAAATAACTAAGGAAAATAAGAAAGGAAAAGAAAGTGGCAATGAAGATGAAGGATACATGCCTTAGCAAAAAGTTTAAATACTAAACAACACTACCATAGTCTTTTCTCATATGACCATTGCCTGCATATTAGTAGATATGGACATTTCAAAGGATCTTTTGGCAAGCATTATTCTTTAACTAGGGGATTATCCCTAGATTTAGTTATTGAATTATAAGGGTTTACCCTTCCAGTGCCATTAATACTTTGATAAAAATCACTTGGCTTCAAATTATTCTCACTCTACACATATGGGGGATGGTGTGGCATCTTGGTGGAAGGGAATCCTTCCTCATCATCTCACAATCGATGGTCCTCTCCATAATTCTCTTCTTGAAGTGCCTCTTGCTCTAGTTGTGCTTACCTAGGAGCTATGGGGGTGGTCATGTATATTTCATCAATTTGATTGAGCCTTCTCTAGCTAAGAGTGATCATATTGCTTCTAACTTGCCACCTTTGGATAGTACTTTAGTGCTTATGCAATTTGTCTCTTCTCTAACAAGATGTTTAGGAGTTTTCACAATTCAAATGGTGCCTCTTGTGAAGGGGGTGATTGGTCTCTTATATCCTTCAACCACTTTGCCAATCAATGAGAATGCCTTAGACAATTAGACAATGTTTCAAAGTAGCAAGATTGATAGGACCTTCAAATTGTGTTTTGAATCCTCAACCCTAAAATCAAGGGGAGAATAATGCTACAATAGGATTAGGGATGGTGTAGGCTTAGTCCTTTGTTGTTTTATATTTTGGCTAACCCTTTGTGGTCATTCTATGTTTCTCCTAGTCTCTTGTTTGTACTAAGGATTGGGGCCCCTTTCAAGACCCCAACTTTACCTATTATCTGTTGGGAATTAAGGTGTCTCAACCTTGGTAATTCTTTGCATTTGTAATGTTTGTATTTATTATTCATTGTCTATGTTGTAAATAATTAGAAATTCCACTTTGTCATATTGTGGGATGTGGCACGGTGATGTGTCAATCCTACATGGATTACGACAACTTGTTATTTTGTCCTCACATGAGGAGATAGGCATCCCACTTAGTGGTAGGGATATTTTGCCATGTGTCAGCATCTTCTATGTTGTGTAAGGAATGTTTGACCGAAACGGTTATGACAGATTCCTATGATGGATCTATGACATGTAAGAGTCGAGAATAGAAGTTTGCAAGACAGGTAATGACATGTGTCATGAAGCATCTTTGAATGAGGCATATTTGGGCACCCCAAGGTGGAATATGATGTGTTGTAAGAGAATATGCAATTTATAGCATGTGTATGATAGATTCTCTTACATCTGTAAGTTGTAACCGCTATGACAGATTCTATGATGGTCGTAAGTGTCGTAAGAGCATCTGTCATAGCCCATTTTGGAAAGTGGCAACCTCTTTGGGATGGGAGCTGTGGAAAAGTGTCAAATACATTCTAAAATGTTGACTAAGTGTCCCTAGGCGTGGGTTTTAGTCCAAGATGCCATATTGGACACCCATTCCAAGAAAAGTCCAAAATTGCCTTGTATGTTCTATTTAAACAGGTGCTTGGAGATGGAGTTTATATCACAGGTTTATAGGTACTGTTATGCTGCCGGATTGACTCCAAACATGAATGTTGAAGACCATTAAAGCTTGCATTGCAAGTGTGTTGTAAACATTCTTTCATATTTGTTAATACATTGTGCAAGTTTCTGAGTGTGGGGTTTTTCACCTGATAAGGGTTTTCCCCACCGTAAATCTGTCTCTCTTCTTATGTCTTCTTTCTGGTTTGTTGGTGTTTCAATTTGCAACTCTGGTATGATATTTGGAAATGGACAGCTATGCACAGATAAACTGCTCTCCTATTGGAAGGGGGAGTTCCCTTTCTTGCTGATGTTGAAAATAATTTAGATCTGATAATGGAACTTCCATATGATCTCTAGTTCTGAAAAATTCTTCCAGGAAGAAATCATCTTCAAAAAGAAGATCATGCTCTTGCTCCTCTTGTAAAACTTCTTTGGTCTCTGCCTTGGATATATCTGACATAGGTTCTTCAAACCAGCCTTCAAAAGACAAGAAAAACAAATCTAATTCATCATTGTTTAGTTTTTGAGAAGATTGTTCTTCTTCTTCTTCCTGAAAGAAAGTTTGTAAGTTGTACATTTCTTCAGATTCTTCCTCTGATTCATCAATCGCATAGACAACCTCCTAATTTTCTTCAGTTATTTTAGACAGCATAACATATGTACCAGGACCCGTTTCTTGATATAGCACTTGTACTTGAGGATCCTGAGATTTCACTACCGTGAACCGTGACTTGGTTTCTGGTTCCAATTTGAAATTACCTTTCTTTAAAGGAATGGTCGCAAATGACCAATCCAATTGTATTTCTCCTCCAAGATCTTTGCAGAAACTTCTACTTAGCAACATCCCATAGCTGGCTGGAATGTCAACTACCAAGATAGTCATCATTATTTTCTTCTCTGGGCAAGCTGCTAATCGAACTTGAGCATCCTTTAATTGTCCAACCAATGGCACTGATTTAGACTCAAGTGAATAACACTTGTCATGTGTTTTGGTGCATGAGAGTCCCAAAGCGTTCATTACCTGCAAAGGCATGACGTTGTCTGAGGCTCCTGAATCAATGATATAATTGCTTAATTTATAACCTCCTATATACAGAGAAATATAGAAGGTCTTTGGCTTCTCTCCTGCTAGAACAGAAGATTCTAGAAATGTGGGCTGCGCGATAGTATCTTTCTTGACATACTTGACAATTCTATCCAGCTGATATGGATGGTCTTGAAGATACTCCAGCTAAGAAATCTGCACCTTTGTCTTCATCATGGAATCTACTATATCAAAATTTGTTGAAGATGAATTTTGAGCAGTCTGAACATTTTCATGTGATGGCTGAGCATTGGAAGTGGAAGCCACTTCCTTCTCCTTTTCTTTTGGTCTTTGTCTATCCTCTCCTTCCTTCTGTGCTTTAAAATGTTGAGTACGTGTAAACACAAGAGTTGAAAGATTTTCATGATTCATTGCAAGAGAATATTAACGAAAATCATCTTGTTCTTCCTTCATTATAACGGGTTCGTTCTAGAAGTATCCCATGGTAGAGTCGCCATCGAAGTTGTTTGTCTGTGGTAAGACAAAATTCACACTTGGGGAAGGAACAATGTTTGAAATAGGTGCAGCATCAGCATATCCCATGATTTGATTCATCCTTAAATTTTTAGGACACGTGGCTCCAGTATGTGCATCAGTCTCATGAAAGGAACAAAACATTGCATTTTGAGCAGCATCAATTGCTTGTCTTAGTGGTGGTGCTGGCAACCTGGGCCTATAGTTATTGAAAGGCTACAAATTGTTCCTCTTAGGCTGATATGGTTGCTAAGGTTGATACTGTTGTTGTGGTTGGTATTGTTGTTGTGATGACTGATACGGCTGTTGCACGGGTTGCCCCTGAGTAGGCAACTGTCTCTTCATGATAGTCACTTCATTTGCTACCTTATGTAGCAGTGGATCTGCAGAACTCTAAACTAGAGGCCTAATTGAATCCATTTTCATCTTACCAGAGGTAATCATGTCATCCTCTAACTTGATGGCATTTGCTTGTGCATTGGATAATTCTGTTTCATTAGCCGATCTCAAAAAGAAGGCTATCTCAGAAGGAAGAGCGTTAATGAAACTGCTCAACAGAATTTGTGGAGATGGATTAAGAGTATGAGAAAGATGTGTAACTAGGCGATTAAACCTTGCCACAAACTCCCTCGTTGGTTCATTATTTTCCATCTTTGAATTTGAGAGTTGGGCAAACAATCTGTGACCATCTTCGGCAGGCTTGAACCTTGCCAAGAATTTCTCGCTCATAGTTGCCCAACTTGTAATGATTCCTGGTTCCAAATGATTGAACCAATCAACAGCATTTCCTGCGAGAGTCTCAACGAAGAGATGCACGGCAACATCTTCATGTGATACATGCAAAACAGCGCAAGCTATTGTGAATGCAGATATGTGTTCATCAGGATGTTGAGTTCCATCACCATGGAATCGAGGAAAGTGCTTCCTTGACCCCTTTGGTAAATCATGATGTGCTTGTAGGACCAAAGGTCCAATGTTATTACCCCAAGGCAATGGTGGCGGTCGCCTTTGATTTGGATCATTGTGATTGTTGTTATTTGCATCACCCATTGCTCTAGGCTGGATTACTGGTCTTCTTGTAATTCTTCTTGCTTGACTTCAAGAACTATCTA
The DNA here is from genome assembly GCA_027924645.1 of Cunninghamia lanceolata. Lineage (NCBI taxonomy): Eukaryota > Viridiplantae > Streptophyta > Pinopsida > Cupressales > Cupressaceae > Cunninghamia > Cunninghamia lanceolata. Next base: position 3,297,485 of record BSBN01000984.1, read on the forward strand.
AATTTCTCAAACTATGTTGGATGCTTCTCTATTTTTTGCAGAATTAAGATCTTGAAAGAAAGGATCCATAGCACCACCTTTTCCTTTTCTTGAATAAACCCTATGAGCCAGGATTATCTATTGCCACGCAGGAAGTGCTAGTATTGGTCTCCCTGCTGCAAGATCTGCTTTGTGTTCTTCTTCGTCAAGGATAGCAGCCGCGTCTCTCCACTGATCAGGACTTTCCTTTTGCACAAATATGAAACTTCTAAGGCTGCTAATGATGTCCATTTGCTCTCCTTCCACTCGTACAAGATTTAGTTGAATAACAGGTGGTGTAAGATTTGGTTTTTGAACTGGAGCAAAAGGATGCCAGAGATTCATTACCGTGTCATAAGCCTAAGCTTGCTTGAAGTTTTATGCCTTGTGCCCCACGGTGGGCGCCAGAAAACTATTGGCGTTTCAATTCGCACCTCTGGTATGTGATTTGGAAACGGACAGCTATGCATAGATAAACTGCTCTCCTATTGGAAGGGGGAGTTCCCTTTCTTGCCGATGTTCACTAAAAAAATAACTTGAATGAAACTTTGCCTATCTTCTTTTTGATTCTTAGCTACGAGCACAAGGTTATAAAACTCTAAATGCTGCAGAAGAGGTTTTTTCCTTTTTTATAAAACTTCTACTACAACTAGCATAGACTAATGATGCTTTCAACCTCCTGAGTAAATTCAGAGCAAAGGAAGTTGAAAGTGAATGAGGAATGATTGTTAACACAAAACTTAAACAATTTTCTTCCAGATTAACATCACAAGACTAAAAGTACTTTAATGATAAAAGCTGAAAATGAAAGCTGCAGAAGATACACATCTGACGACAATAACTTAATGAATCGATATAGAATATCATAGCAAAGTAGGCATGAGACTTCTATTCAATATCACAAAGTTTAATACAACTCCAGGACAACAATACTGCAGCAAAAGGTAGGCATATGGTAAGCGATTAAACACTAGAGAACAATGAACACAAAATGAACAGACACTTGAAATATCAAGATTTGCAAGCTAGAATAGGCACAGCAAATTTGCTATCACAACTACCATTACAAATAATGGGCAAGGATGCCCTTATTTATACTAAAATCAAAGGAGTAGGGAACCCTAAAATCTCCTTGATTAACCCTAACTTGCCAACTCGCAAGCTTTATTACTATTCTAAGACAAAAATACAATAAACAAATGCTTTAAAGCAATCTTCTTTAAAGCAAAGAAGATTCCAACTATCACAAAGTGATTTCTTTCTAAATATAGGATGGATGAGCTTGGGATGAAAGCACATGTTTTAAAAAAAAAAGCATATGTTTTCAAGCTGCTTTCTTTTGAAATGCATCCTCATCAACCTTCTTACTTTTTGGTGATGTCATCCGTTGATATTCTTTTGTTGATTTCTTCTAAAAAAGATGATTCTAAGCAAAAAAAAGCTGGCACATGGGTTTTGTAGGCAATTCTGTTTTGAAGCAATCTAGATCGTCAGATTTTGAAAAAGTGAATATTTTCTCGAAAAAGCGGGAAAAAAGTAGTTTCCCAAAAAAAAGCACAACTCCCAATCTTCAAGAGGATAATAATCTGGATGGACCCCTCTCGACGAAAACTGAAAAAGCTTTGGTTAGATTTCTGAAAAATGATCCCCTTGAAACAAGGACCCTGAAAAAGCAAGCCTCTCTTCTTCCTCAACCCGAAACTATGAAGAACACTGAAAAAGCACCTGGTTTGGGTCATTGAATCTTTGTTGAAATAAAAATAAAATCTTTCCTCTAGATGCAACCTGCAAAAGATAATGAAATAAAGAAGCCAAAAGCTTGTCTTTATAAATCTTTTGGTCGAAAAAGTAGCTTTATTTGTGTGAGAAGAAAACTTCACCCTCATCCATGAAGAAAGCATCTTTTAAAGCATAAATCTAAGTGGATGTCTTTGAATAGGAAGAATCCCTATTTTGTAGGAGCCTATGGCTTCATGTGTAAGATGACAAAAAATATCTTCTTTGATGATGTCATCGAACACGCGAGTTGAAAGAAGTGCTCACAAAATTTTCTTCATTTTCGACACTTCAAACACTCGTTTTGACTTAAATATGGCCTGTCTCCAACTTCAACAAGGTAGAAAAATGTCATCATTAACTTAAAAAACTGATTGATCCTAACATTTTGGAGATTGATCAACTGAGATTCCATCCCTTGCCTCCGTTCGACGATTTGACATCGTTTGACCAAGTTTGACCTCCCGGAAACTGCCAAAGGGTGAAGATTGGTAACAAAGCATGTCAGAAAACACTGTGAACATGAAAATATTCTAACACTACTCAAGTTGGGTGCCCCAAGCCACCAGGGGTGCCTGGTTTTCCAACACTTAGCCATATTTTCAATTTTTTCAACTTCTTCAATTTCTTGGTTTGTGTGCATGTTTCGAAGGCATAGGACCCCTGTTTGGCTATCAATTTCTATCAGATGGGATGAAAATGAGTTTGATGATCTGGCAAATATGTAGGCCTGATGAAAAATGAGCTGATTGTACCTTCCGTTCACCTCGAAAAATGTGCCAAACTGATCAACATTGAACCAGACTGGGCTGACGGAAGGAGATTCACATTTTTTGAGAAAAACATCAAAAATAATCTAACTTTGGAGAGTTTGGGCACCCCAAACCTCCTAGGGTGCCTAGTTTGTCAACACTTAGAAAATTTTTCAAAAATTTTCAATTTTGTACCTTTTCTCGATTTTCATGCCCACGGCTCCTGTTTAATCTTCAATTTCAGTCGTTCTGATGACTATCGAGGTGGGACAAAGGGTGATCTGAGTAGTTTGCACATATCTATGATGAAATCCTAGCTTTGACTAATTTTTGGCCAAGTTTGACCAACCAGAAAAGAGTTGACGGAAGCATTTTCGACGTTTCTTGAAAAACATGAAAAAAAACTAACACAAGAGAAGATGGGTGCCCCAAGCCTCCTGGGGCACCTAGTTTCCCAACACTTAGCCAAATTTATGATTTTCCAACTTTTCAATTCACCTTGGATCCATCTTGCATCGTTTTGCGTGCATCATCGAGTCAACAGCCATTTGTCAGTTTTGCGTCGTTGAAACAGCGTTGGAAACTCGTCGAAGAACTCTGGCAGGTGAACTTTTCTGTGTTGATGACTTTCAAGCTCATGCTTCACCTTGTGAAAAAGCAAAAATGACCCAGTAGAGAAAACTTGGTCGTTTGAAGATTCCATCTAAACGGCGCCGATCGTGGAGCAAAATCAACCAATGAGAATCGAGCGCGACACCTGATTTGGAGATTTTTTTTTAGAAACTTTCTATTTTTAGAAAGTTTTGCCAACATCCATATCTCAAGAAACCCAGAAAACCTAACTCACCGTCTATTTTTAGAAATTTCTAAAAATAGAAATTTCTATTTTTAGAAATTTTGCTTTTTTAACTTTTTGACGAAAAATTTTCTAGACTTGTTTCAAAATGCCTTAATGAAGCAAAAATTTTGGTTGGGTACAACATGGCTCTTGTGTTTTGCTACAATATCTCATGTTAATGGTTTAACATCACTGTAATAGTTAGAATAAATTTGAATTTGCATAGCCCTCTCCTCAATAGATTAGTGTAGGAAGCGTTTCCGCACACCTAGCTTCCTTTCAGTTGGTATCAGAGCTTGATCACCTTTGGTCCTAGTTGTTGGGTAGGGGTTTTCTGAGATAATCTTAGGTTGAGTGGGAGTCTGTGCAGAGTATTCTATATCTTATTGTAGCAAGGAGATGGAAAGCACATCAGGAAGGTCTGAAGTAGAGAAGTTCAACGGAAGTAATTTCAAGCTATGGAAGCTCAAGATGGAAGACATGTTAGTTGACCGAGACCTTTGGGAAAGTGTGAATGGAACTAAACCAACTGCAATGTCACAAGATGACTAGGATCTGAAGGATCGAAAGGCTAAGGATCTAATAAGACTTAGTCTTGTCGATTTTGTGTTGTTAAATGTCCATGAGGAGGCTACTGCAACACTCCTTTGGAAGAAGTTGGGGGATGTGTATCAAGCCAAATCCCTTGTCAATAAACTTTTCCTAAGAAAGAAGTTGTATTCTCTTCAAATGGAGGATGGAGGATCTGTGGCTGAGCATATGAATGCCTTTAACATGCTGATTGCACAATTGACATCTATCGGTGTAAAGATGGAGGAGGAGGATTGGTGTATGACCCTGCTTTGTTCTCTGCCAAACTCATGGGATCATCTTGTCATGGCAATCAGAAGCACCACATCCACATTCAAAATGGAAGAGGTGGTTTCTTTGCTGTTATCTGAAGAGATGTGGAGAAAGTCTTCTAAGGCAGCCAAAGAAGCCCTTGCAGTTCGTGGAAGACCTAAGGAGAAAGGGAAGAAGGACAAGAAAGTAGAGAAGGGTAGATCCAAATCCTGTGGGAGATCCAAATCTCCTGGAAAGTCCAAGGCTATTTGTTGGAACTATGGAAAGACCGGGCATTTCGAAAGGAATGCAAAGAGGAGAAGAAGAAAAATAAAAAAGCTCCTGATTTAGATTCTGACAAATCACAAGATAACGGTGATGCCTTCATCATAGCCCTGGCAACCCATGCATCTGATGATGTGTGGCTAATCAACCCTGGTGCATCATTCCACATGACCTCGCATTGAGACTGGTTCATTAAGTATGAGGATTTTGATGGTGGAAAGGTGTATCTGGGTGACGACTCTCATCTGAAGATTGTTGGTCATGGAAGAGTCTCTATCTGATTCCTAATGGTCAAGTGAAGGGGATCTCTGGGGTTATGCACATCCCAGGCTTAGCACGGAACCTACTTTCTGTAAGTAGTTTGAATGATCCAGGTGTTGAGGTTGTCTTTTCGAAAGAAGGATGCAAGATGACTAGAGGATCTATGGTGCTTGCTAAGGGTACTCAGAGAGGTACTTTGTTTCATCTAGAGGCATACATTGCACAATGCAATAATTCTTCTTACTCAAGGAAGAGGGCAGCAGTCACTTCATCCCCGCCATCTAAATGAACAGTGAAGAAATCTGTTGTTTCTAATCTTGATGGTTGTAATCGTGCATTGGAAGTTAAACTTCCTGTAGAAAAGACAATGTTATGGTATAAGAGATTTGGCCACATTGGTGAGAAGGGTCTGCGTACCCTAAAAAATAAGAACCTTGTTGAGGGGTTAGATGATTGTAATCTTGAGTTCAACTTTTGCAAACATTGCATTTATGGAAAATAAAACCGTGTTCAGTTTTACTGGAGTTCTCATAAGTCTTCTGGTGTGTTGGACCTCATTCATTCTAATGTGTTTAGTCCTGTTAATGTTCCTTCATTATCAAAATCTATATACTTTATATCTTTTATAGATGATTACAGTAGAAGGACATGGATTTATTTTCTCAGAAGCAAATCTAAAGTCTATAGCAAGTTTAAGGATTTTAAAGCCTTTGCTGAAAATCAGACTGGTAAAAGGATTAAATGTTTGAGAACTGACAACGGTGGTGAGTTCTGTTCTATAGAATTTGATAAGTATTGAAAGAAACTTGGGATTGAAAGACATAAGACAACTCCATACACACCGCAGCAAAATGGAGATGCAGAGAGGATGAACAAGACACTGATGGAGAAGGGTAGGAGTATGCTTAGTGGAGCTAGTCTAGAACAAAAGTTTTGGGCTGAAGCTATTGCCACTGCTTGCTATCTAGTAAACAGATCTCCTACATCAGCTCTTGTTGGAAAGACACCCATGGAGGTGTGGTCTGGTAGAAAGCCTTCAGTAAGGCATCTTCGTGTTTTTGGTTGTGAGGCATATGCACATGTGCCTAAGGAGAAGCGGTCAAAATTGGAAAATAAAGCTATTAAGTGTATCTTCATCGGCTATTCTATTGGTGTGAAAGGATACAAGCTTTGGGACCCCGTGGCTGAAAAAGTGTTGTATAGTAGAAGTGTCATCTTCAGAGAGCTTATACCTTCTTCCATTGTTTTGCAACTAGAAGAAAAAGAAAAGAAAGAGGATGTTGTTCAGTTTCCTCTTACCCCTGAGAAGACTGAACAGAAAGACAATGTTGGACCTGATGATGAGGAGAGCTCTAGCAGCTTTGAAAGCTCAGAAGAAGAAGTTGAACCTCAACCTCAGCTCTTGAGGAGGTCTACACAGATAAGGAAGCAACCTGAAAGGTTTGGTTTTACATTGCTTGATTCTAGTTGTGCTTATGCTTTGTTCACTAACAGTGATGAACCTAGAACTGTATCAGAGGATTTGGATATGAAGGATGCAGGTTCCTGGAAGGAGGTCATGGAGGAAGAAATGGCTTCATTGGAAAAGAATCAAACTTGGGACTTGGTGCCTTTGCCTCCTAGACGGAAACCTATTGGATGCAAATGGGTGTTCAAGAAGAAGATTGGTGTAGATGGCAGTATTGAGAAGTATAAGGCCAAATTGGTTGCGAAGGGGTATTCACAAGTGGAGGGTATAGATTATGGTGAGATCTTCTCTCCCATTGCAAAGCTGACATCCATTCGATTCCTGTTGTCTCTCACAGCAGCTTATGACTTGGAGGTGGAACAGATGGATGTGAAGACAGCTTTCCTTCATGGTGACTTGGAGGAGGAAATCTACATGTCACAGCTAGAGCATTACATGGTAAAAGGTAAAGAAAATTTGGTTTGCAAACTTAAGAAGTCTTTGTATGGTTTGAAGCAATCCCCTAGGAGATGGTACTTGAATTTTGATGCCTTTGTGTTGTCAATTGGATTTGTGAGATCGAAATCAGATTACTATGTTTATTATAAGTTTGATGGTGATCGTATTCTCATTGTTGCACTGTATTTTGATGATATGTTGCTCATTGGGAAGGGTAAGAATATGATTTCTAATTTTAAATCTCAGTTGTCAACTCAGTTTGAAATGAAAGATTTAGGGGCAACCAGGTACATTCTAGGAATGGAAATCAGAAGAGACAGAACCAACATAAAACTTTGGTTAAGTCAGAGTAAGTATGTTAAGACCATGTTGGATAGATTCAGCATGGGAGATTGTAGACCTTTATTTGTTCTCATTTCCTTGGGGACAAAGTTGTCTGTTGAGGATTGTCCAAAATCTCCTAGTGAGGTGGAGGACATGAGCAGAGTACCTTATGCTAATGTTGTTGGTAGTTTGATGTATGCTATGGTCTGCACAAGACCAGACATTACCCAAGCAGTGGGAGTCCTTAGTCAATTTATGGCTAATCCTGGATGAGTTCATTGGGATGCAGTTAAGCGAGTGTTCAGATATCTGAGGGGTACTTCTGAGTATTCCATTTGTTATCATGGTAATGTTTTAGGACCTCCACATTCTGTTGATATTCATGGATTTGTGGATTCAGATTGGGTAGGTGACATTGATAGTAAGAGATCCACCAGTACTTATGTTTTTACACTATTTGGTGGTGCTATTAGTTGGATGAGTAAGCGACAACCTATTGTTGCTTTGTCCACGATAGAAGATGAGTATATGGCAACAACTCATGCTTGGAAGGAAGCCATTTGGCTTAAGAGATTGTGTTTTGATATTGGTGTTGATGCAGGTCAGATCATGATCAGTTGTGACAGTTAGAGTGCAATTTGCCTTGCAAAGAATCCAACTTTCCATGCTAGAACCAAGCACATTGATGTTCAGTTTCACTTCGTGAGGGACATGGTTGAGGATGGAAAGGTAAATTTGGAGAAGGTAGATACTTTGAAGAATGTTGCAGATGCATTGACGAAACTAGTGGGCACAGAGAAGTTCAGATGGTGTTCAGAGTCTATGGGCCTCTCGGCCTATAGCGATTAAATCCTATTTTTTCTATTGGCTCTTACAAGGTGTTTGACAAGTGGGAGAATGTTGGGAATTAAGGTGTCTCAACCTTGGTAATTCTCTGCATTTGTAATGTTTGTATTTATTATTCATTGCCTATGTTGTAAATAATTGGAAATTCCACTTTGTCATATTGTGGGATATGGCACGGCGATGTGTCAATCCTACATGGATTATAACAACTTGTTATTTTGTCCTCACATGAGGAGATAGGTGTCCCACTTAGTGGTAGGAATATTCTGCCATGTGTCGGCATCTTCTATGTTGTGTAAGGAATGTTTGATTGAAACGGTTATGATGGATTCCTATGACGGATCTATGACATGTAAGAGTCGAGAATAGAAGTTTGTAAGACAGGTAATGACATGTGTCATGAAGCATCGTTGAATGAGGCATATTTGGGTGCCCCAAGGTGGAATATGATGTGTTGTAAGAGAATATGCTATTTATAGCATGTGTATGACAGATTCTCTTACAACTGTAAGTTGTAACCGCTATGACAGATTCTATGACGGTCATAACTGTCGTAAGAGCATCTGTCATAGCCCATTTTGGAAAGTGGCAACCTCTTTGGGATGGGAGTTGTGGACAAGTGTCAGATACATTCTGCAATGTTGACCAAGTGTCCCTAGGCGTGGGTTTTGGTCCAAGATGCCATATTGGACGCCCATTCCAAGAAAGGTCCAAAATTGCCTTGTATGTTCTATTTAAATAGGGGCTTGGAGATGGAGTTTGTATCACAAGTTTATAGGTACTGTTATGCTACTAGATTGACTCCAGACACGAGTGTTGAAGACCATTGAAGCTTGCATTGCAAGTGTGTTGTAAACATTCTTTCAGATTTGTTAATACATTGTGCAGGTTTCTGAGTGTGGGGTCACCTGATAAGGGTTTTCCCCACCGTAAATCTCTGTCTCTCTTCTTTTGTCTTCTTTCTGGCTCTTGTGTTTTGCTAGAATATCTCATGTTAATGGTTTAACATCGCTGTAATAGTTAGGATAAATTTGAATCTGCATAGCCCTCTCCTCAATAAATTAGTGTAGGAAGTGTTTCCGCACACCTAGCTTCGTTTCATTATCAAAATAAATTATATATTATAGGTATCATGTTTTTTATGAATATCTGTGTTGTAAAAATGATTGTTTAGAATTATCTTTTTATAAAGAAGAAAAGTGCATTCTTTCTCTTTACTCTATTTATTTTGCATTCTACTTGAGAAGTCTTATGTATTATTTTCTAATATTTAACTTAGATCTATTTGTGCATGTTTTACCACCTTAGACCACCTTTTCTAAACTATAAAATCTAGGTTGACCAATTCCTAAAAAGAATTGTATTCTTATATAGTAGTATTTTATAAATTTTGCATAAGTTATTTTATATATTTTTAAAATAAATTTAATTTTCTTAGCAACAATTGTTGGATATAATTAATATATAATGGCACTCTCACTCTACTTTGGTTTAGTACCTCTTGGGTCACCACAAGAGTTTCCTTCACTCCCCTCTATTCCTTTTTGTTGGCCTACTTTGGTGGATGGATCCACCACTTTTCTTGGTGTAGATTTGGTGGATCAAACTATTATTTTGGATTTTGTGGAGGTGGCTAGGGATTTTCTCATTCCTTTTCTTTCTGTTGGTTTGGAAAGAATCAACTCTAGCCCAAACATTGTGATGGTCAGTCTATTTCTTCACCTATCTCTCCCTTAAGGGTTTTTGTAGTTTCTTCTTTCCCTTAAAAGGAGTGTGCATATTATTCCAATGGTGGCATTCATTATACCGCTATTGTTGGTCCTCCTATAGATCTAGGATTGAATGGTAATGGGTGTCATTGCTCTTTTGTTTATGTGTTGCCTATGTTGTTTAGAATGTGACCCAACCAATTTGCATGTGAGTCACACTCCAATGTGACACACAAACTATCTTCCTTATTAAAGGTGGCCTCCTAGTCACTCCCACTCACATGACAAGAGCCAATCAAGTGGAGGTAGGCTCAGGGGTTTTTCTACTCTCATTATTGAGTGAGAAGAATGTCATGGATGTTGGTTAGGTTGTGCACTAGATGTGTGTGTTGACAAATATTTCTAAGGAGACAGTTGGTTGCAGTCATTGTAGTGATAATTGTATGACCTAAAGGGTCACTAGTCCCAAGTCTCCTAAGCCTACCACGAGGGTTGTTATTTTCATTGATGATTTAGAGATTCTCTAGTCTTCTTTCATGATCTCAAATGATTTTTTGTATCATGTTGTTGGTTTGTGACACATTGCTAATATTCTTGTTCTTCTCTTGTTTGTTGTGTGTTTTGTTGATGGATTAGATGGGGAAAGTTCTCCCCACTCTCATCAAGAATGGATTGTATCCAATATTCACTAATGCCTAGGCCCATTGAATTCTTGGAGATATAGTAAGTGTTATGTTTCACGTTGTTGTTGTTGAATATGTTGAGTTAATTTTACCTCATTATGAGATCGAGGGTTTATTCTTGTTTTGATTAAATTTTTCTTAATATTTTTTTGGTTTTTATGAATGCAATATAAATGTATGTAGAACAATTTTGGTTCCTTTTTCCCAATTTGAAATGTTGTCTAATTATCTAAGAATTGAAATATGAATGCAATCAATATGTGTTTTTTAAATGCAAGCTAATCTATGTGTTGACCATCAATACAACAGGGGTCCTCATTTTGCTAAGAGGTAAAATGGGACGTGTTGTGAGCATCACAACAACTAGAAACAAAACAAAACAATTAAATTAAAACCTTTAAAGAAAACTAAATGAAATAAATTTATAACTTCCAACTTTCTTTTCTGCAGATCATTATTTAACTTGAGACTTAATGTATTCAATAAGGATCATAAATCTTCCAACTGAGTTTAAGTGGGTGTATGTGATTAATAATCTTCATCTTGAAAATAAGTTGAATAAACCAGTGACTGATATTAAACTACATAGTTGATGTCATTCCCCCATAACTAACCAGATAGAGCCTTGCTTCTAGCAGACGTTTATAGGCTCAATAAGGTTATCATTACAATTCTCCTAAGTAGAGCCCCACTTCCAACAAGCGTCTATAGCCCCGGTAGAACTACTTAGATGACTTAATCAAAATTTTTAGTAAAATCCATTTTTTTGTTTATTTATTATTTTTTTAAATTTTGTGTAAGATAGAGACTGTATAAGATATTATCATTGTAACTTCATGATGTAAGGTGTGATCACTTGCTAAAATTAAGCTAAGAATTGTAATGGTAGCAAGGGTGACCTCTGATTTTTCACTTAACACCTACACTGGTATGTTCAACAAACCCAAGGATTTTAGGTGTGTCATTGTGAGAAACTTCCCTTGAATATTCAACCCACAATTATTGAATACAAAACTTCACAAGTCAAACCATTTTCTACATTCATGAAAGTCACAACAAGTTATGCATAAGTTTCAAATAATTAGCCTAAATGTTTTGAATTTTTTGTTATTTTTAGTGGTTGTTAATCTGCTCCTGTATACTTTAAAACAAAACAAACATCCCTACCAAGGAAACAAAACACACACCAACAAAACAAGACACAAGAAAAACAAAACAACTGTACATTGTTTACAATATAATACATAATAGGACAACCACCATCACCTCAATCCTGGAAGTAATGTTTCAAATGTTGGCCATTAACAGGAAATGGTACATCTTCTCAAGGTTTTAAGCCTGAACGTATTATCTCCTTTTATCTCTAGGACCTGTAGTGGACCTAACCACAATTTGTTGAATTTCCCATGATTTCCTTTCTTTTCATGTGCTTTATTCTAGCACAACACTAAGTCTGATATTCTAAATGTTTTGACTCTTTCTCCTTTGTCAAACCATCTTTTGACCACTACTTGATGTTTAGTAAATTTTTCATTAGCTTGATCTCTCTTTTCATCTAATTGTAACATTTGGACTAACCTGGCTTCTCTATGATCGTCAAATCCTAAATACTCATTAGCAAACTTCTAGATAGGTATTCTTAAATTCACTGGAAGTATGGGATCAGTCCCATAAACTAGGTGATAAGGAGAATTGCCTAAGGCTAACTTAACCTTAATCCTATCTACCCACAACATATATTTTAACAATGTATTCCACTCTCTGGGATTTTTTACAATTAGTTTCTTGATTATATCCAATAAAATCTTGTTTGTGGACTCAACTAAACCATTACCTGGGGATAATAATTTGAAGAAAATTTAAAAACTATCCCATATTCAAATGTGCATTTAGAAAATTTAGAGAAGAAAATTTAGGGCCATTATCACATAGCAGTGAATATGAAGCTCCAAACCTTGTTATGATATTTTCTTTAAGAAATTTGATAACTACCTCAATAGTAGAAAACTTGCAACATGTGGCTTCAGTCCACCTTGTATAGTAGTCTATCACTGTCAATATAAACTTATGTCCTATAGATGATGGAGTATTTATAACTCCAATGAAATCCAAGCCCCATTGTGCAAATGGCCAAGACTCAATGACTGGCTGTAATGGATTACCCTGATTCCTTCCCTTGTCTGTTGTAGTCTGACAGGTGTGACAACTTCAAATATGATTCTCTATATCTTTAAACATTGTTGGCCAATAGTATCTCACTCTTAAAATCTTATGCATAGTAGCTAAATGAGAACCATGAGCAGTTCCATACTTACCATGCAACTCTAACAATACCTTATCTACTTCAATTCTGTTTAAACATCTTAAATATATACCTTCATGGTTCTTCTTGAATAGAAGACCTCCTTGTACCATGTACCTTTGTGCTTTAATCTTTAAACCTCTTCTTTGAGATGACTTCATTTTACTCGGATATTTACCTGATATTAGAAATGTATTCAAATCATCATACCATCCTGATGCATCGTTAGAGTTTAGTACATATTGCTTCTTTACCAAATTTGGATCAGTGTTTGCTATGGATTGTACTAATGCTTTTCCTCAAACCATCTTCATTGGAATGATCTCCATATCAAACTCTTGCAATATTGTAATCCATTTGGCCCTTTTCTCTCTAGGCTCATTGTGCATTAGCAGAATTTAAAAAACACATATTGATTGCATTCATATTTCAATTCTTAGATAATTAGACAACTTTTCAAATTGGGAAAAAGGAACCAAAATTGTTCTACATACATTTATATTGCATTCATAAAAACCACAAAAACATTGATATTTTTTTATGTATATACACATACTATGTATTGATCGTCAACACATTATTTATGCAATTCGTCAAGATATTTGTTATTTAATTATTTTTAATATCTACCTTCAAACTATTTTTGTTTAAAAATATATATAAATATTAATACTAATTAAATAACTAAGTTCTCAAGTAACAACATTAGCAAACATTTTGTTTTTCAAAGGATGAAGAAAGCTCTCTAGATCTTGCTCAACGTACTATTTCTTGGAGAAGTAGGGGAAGAATGCTAGATTGGGTTAGGGATAATCTAGGCTTGGTATTGTTTGCTTGAAGTGTTGTCTTAGCCTGGATTCTTGTTTCCTCTTGGTAAGGCTACTATAAGTTTGCTATTTGTTCCTTGTTGTTTCTTTGTAAAAGGTTTTGGGCCCTTTCAAAACCACCTTCTTACCAATAATATCAAAAATAGTAGCAAACATTAACAATAGTATGTATCAACATTACACAATCAAAACAACATACAAATTACAAACTATAAAAAATAAATATAAAAAGTCAAACAAATTAAAATAAATATGTAATTGCTCTTACCTTTATATTTATTGTATTTTATTTTGAAAAGGGTAGTAAATATTATATTTATATGTAACTTTTTATTTTGTTTGTTGAAAAGTTACATCATTTTATTTTTTATTATTTGTCTTTGATTTATTTTACTTTAGAGTTAATTTATTTACTACATATTTTATTTATTTTAAAGTTAGGTTCTTTATATTTAAAAGATAAATGTTAGCTCTAAATAGTTTTTCTTTCAAATATTCTTTCATAGTCACGACATGAGATGCTTCTCACCCTGTTACCACTATAGGTTATGCCTCTTGGCATAATCATCCTCAAAACTTATAAGAATAAGTAATTTAAGAGGAAAGAAAATTTTGTTTAAGATATCATATGGGTGTCAAGGTTAAAAATTAGTCAATAAAATAATTCCTATGATATATTATTATTTTAAAATTTTAATTTTTAATTTTTAAGATTGTAATTATGTACTTTACATTATAAGTATCCTTTTTATAAATATGTATGCTCTAAATGTTTATTTAAAATTATTTATTATTATATATATTTTATGTCAGTATGGTTGATTAGGGATTGTTATCCATGGAACTACATAGATACATTTATTTTTATTTATTACTAATGTTGGACTCTTACGAATAATGCTTAAGAGGTTCTTGTATCATATGTTGGGATTATGCTCCTTAAAAATTAAGCCTTTATTGTTCTAAAACACTACTTAAAATCTAAGAAATCCTTTGTCTATGGTTTTATGCCTAAGCCATGCACTTTTATCTTAATCTATTTTTTACTTCCTTTAGCTAGTCAAGACATAAATTAAAACACTGTTGATATCCAACATTCATTGTTTACTAACCCCGCTTGTATTTCTTACCACTCTAGCCAAATGCATGTCTTTTAGTACCTTATGTTACATGGCATATATTTATTCAAAAATAGGAAAACATGACCTAATGGATAAATAACTTGTGTGCTATTTCATTTTCTCTACCATATGTCTATTGTTTGATCAAAGATCCCCTTTGTGCTAACTATTGATCACATTACATATTTCTTAATGTTTACATCTAACCTTTGTTTGTTGGCAACATTTCACTAGTCCAAGTTGCCCATGTGGCAAGTCCACTCTAATAAGTTCTTTCCTTTTGCATTGCACCATATGGTGTTTTCTTATTGGCTAATAACCAATTTGTGTCTAGTAGCTAATCCTATCCAATAGTTTCCAAATCACAATCATGTGCTCACATTTAATCTTGAACCCTTGTGAGTTCCATCTATTAATTTATATCGAGACATGTGCTACATCAAAAAAGCCTAGTTGGTGAGACACATGGACATTTTTCATTGGTAAAAGAACTCAAGTGAATTAGCTAGTGGCTAATTCATTCTTAGTGGACAAACAAAATGCTCGTGCATTTATGATTTATGTTATGTATTGGCTATTAGATCAAAATATTTTCTTATTGGCTAATGACCAATTTGTGTCTAGTAGCTAATCCTATCAAGTAGTTTCCAAATCCCAATCATGTGCTCACCTTTAATATTGAACCCTTGTGAGTTACATCTACTGATTTATATCAAGACATGTACTACATCAAAAAATCCTAGTTGGTGAGACACATGGACATTTTTCATTGGTCAAAGAACTCAAGTGAACGATTCCATGGTGGTCTTACTTTAGAAAATGATAAAATTACATAGTTCCATAGGTCCTAGCTTCACATGTTAGTGGTCAAGTACATTATAAATTCTAAGTCATCCAAGGTTGCTTATGTGGACAAGAGTCATTAGCTAGTGGCTAATTCATTCTTAGTGGAAAAACAAAATGCTCATGCATTTATGATGTATGTTATGTATTAGATATTTCAAAGAAAAGTATGAGTTGTTGATTAAGTGTTGTAATTCAAAGAACTTAATCGCAAACATGACCCCTATATGAATAAGATCAATGTGCCATCAATGAAAATATATTCCTTTGCGCCATACATTCTTTTGTCAAAGCTACTCTAGACTAACATCAAGCTCAATTCATGCCCTTCATTACCCTAATTATCAACAACTCTTGTGAAGTCATTGAAGCAAAGGCTCTAGAGCTACTAGTTGATTGGAGAATAGGAGTTATTGGAGATTAGCCATCTGAAATTTGAATTGTTTTAAAGAGTGTGTGCATGACAAAGTTTTTGTTTGTAAGTAGTTGCACTTCCTAAAGTTGTCTAGTCAAGTTCAAGGGATTTGTACTTTAAATCAAGTGTCAAAAATATTAGGTGAATCCATTCCTAGATACTTTGTGTTATAATTAAATTTAGTTTCCAATAATTAATTGCATAAAGTATTCAAAGAGTTATGGTTTTATTTTCTTGTCAAGTTAAGGCTTACATTTTACTTTCATAAAATTGTTGGGGTGGGTGTCTTACTTGTATACTTGTTTTCATATCCCTACTCTATTAAGATAACCCCCAAGTTGTCATTATCACATTATTATAAGGTCCATTATTGTCAAAAACCCTAGTCCTATGCTTTGATAAAACCTAAGATGGGGTCTAAGAGAATTGTAGCTAAGGATACAATTAACATTATACCCTAGGCCTCATAAATATAAAAAGACAACTAGAAAGGGCCCTATTCTCACAAAACATTTTGTAGATGCCAAGAAATGTATAAGGGATGCATTAACAAATATTTCAAGGAAACTTTTTAGGGGGGTTTTCAACAAGATAAATATGCATAAACCTATCAATAATGTATGGCAACTTAGACTTTGTAAAGGTCATGTTACCCAATTATTTTATGGATCCTAATATTGTGATTTAGACAAGATGTATGATGAAAAGGAAAGGCAAATGAAGGATAATGTTGGAAATATATTCTTCACCCTAAAAAATAGTTATTTTAGAAGATTTTTGGGCTTAGGCAAGATGATACTATGGCACGAAATATTTAGACTTTGGCCACTTTGTATAGAAAGGATTGTCATGTTTACAAGTTTATAAAGTTGTCATGTTTTAAGCCCATGAAAAGGGGTGCCACACTATTGATAATCCAGGTACATATACAATAAAAATTATTTCCTTAGTGTTTACAAATCCATCAACATAATAGAACATGTATGGAAATCAAAATAACATAGTATAAATAAAAATATGTAATACCACAAGAACACTAATATACATGGAGAAAAAAAATTGAGTAAAAAACCTCATCACCAAAGAGAGTACAAGCTTGTATTAATCATAAATATAGAGTACAACACTCTTTTCCCCTTTAGTCCAATATCATTCCAATAGTAACATAACCTATAAAAATACCATGCAAACTACTATCACATGCCTCTAATATATAGGAAAATTTAATTCATGAAACTATAAATGGTTTCCAATACAATAGAAAGAATATATCTAGTGAAGTTGGATGACCAAGTTCATGGGTAAGATCTTAGTCCATGAAACCTTCTTTTAACTTGGTCTCTATAGAGTTCCCTACCAAGAATATATATCTTTCATATCATAAAATACTAGAGATAATTATTAAGCTCCCTAATCATCCCCTTGTCATTCCCAACAAAGAACATGTAATCAACATATAAGATTATAATTAGTAATCAATCATCAATTTAATTTAAAATACACATAGTGATCTACCTCACTTTTAACAAAATGAATCTCTAATGCAAAAGCATCCCATTTATGATACCACATACATGGAGACTACTTCAAACCATACAAGGATTGCATTAACTTGTGAACCAAATGATCCTTCACCTTTACCACAAAATTATCAAGCTATTTCATATAAATCTCTCTTCAAGATCCCCTTGTAGAAATATAGCTTTCACATCCATTTGCTCTACCTCTAATTCATAAGAAGAAATAATAGATAAAAGGAATCTAATGGATGTTAACTTATCCAAATGAGAAAATATTTCATCAAAATCCACCCCGATTGATCCCACAATATTGAGTCCCAAACTTGGGACATCCTGATTTTTGTCTAAAATCACATATTTTTTAGAAAAATTAATGGTTTAAGCCTTGAGGGGTTCCGTATAAAGGGGTTTAATTGAAGGGGGTAAGATAAAACCCCCTTAGATCAAACCCCCTTGGAAATAATCCCCAGTCTTAAATCAAAACCTTGATGGAGTCTCTACACCTATCAAAATGCTGACAAAAAACTAATTTTGCTTCACCTTTTGGGGGATCAAATGAAGTCATTTAGAAATTCTATTTTGTAAGCATGTAGCCTGCCCTTACTATAAGATTTTCCAAAAGTATGATTTTGAATATTTATTTTATTATTATATTTATTTTCTATTTTCTAGTGAACATAGGTTTTTTACCGAACATCAAGGTCTCTATTCCACACGCGCGAAGAAAAATATAGAGAAAAAAATTTTGGAAAATATTTACAGACTAGGTGTTGATGTCCTCATTTCAAAAAAAACAATTTAATTTGGATATATACAAAAAACATTATGTTGTATGGTATAAACCTATGTTTAAATTATAATTAATCTCACTTCAAAAATTAATAAAAAATATATATGCAACAAAAAATTATGAAAAAATATCTGCACACTAGATATTGGTGTTACAAATCTATGTTTACAATTTTATAATTTGATCCTTTCTAAAAAAAAAAGTTACGATGTATGGTATAAACATCACTTTTAAAAACTACTATTAACTATAAAAAAATAAGTTATTAAAAGTTACATAAAAAAAATCACAAATTATTTATTAAAATTTTTTTTAAAATACATTTAGAATCTACACATAAAATCTCAAAAACTACTAGTTCACATCATTGTCAAATTCTTAATGGTTTAGTTGCTATAGGTGTTAGAATTTGAAATTTTGGTTTAAAATGTTGATTTCAATGTCCTACTTTGGCCAAAAAGTGGGACATAGTATTGTGGGATCACTCCAACTCAACCTTAAAGTAACCTTTAGCCAGCAATCAATCTTTGTGCATCTCCAGCTTACTATCTACTTTGAATTTCTTTTTGAATACCCATTTGAACCAATGGGCTTCCTCCCCTCAAACAACTTGACTAGGTCCCAAGTCTCACACCTATCCAAGGCCTTAATTTATTCTTTCATGGCCTCCAACCAAGACTCATGCTCCTCTAAAGATAGGGCTTCCTTCACATGCCTAGGTTTATTGTCAGTACATGATAATGCAAATAAACAACAAAAATTATGTGGGTTATACCTTTCAACAAATCTCCATTGTCTAGTGGACCTTCTTAGAGGTGTAATAAGAGAGCTATATCATTCCTCATTTAAACTTTCCTTTGAATGTTCTTGTTGTTTTATATGTGCATCTTCCTTCTCTTCATTTTTAGTTTCAAAATACACAAACTTCTTCAATTTTACCTAAGGTTGTTCAACATCTGAGAATACTCTAAACACCCTAAAAATCACATCCTCAAAATAAATTATTTTCAATGCTACAAGATCCCAAACCTTATAACCTTTTCTATTCTCTCCATATCCCATGAAAACACTCTTGTTAGACTTGAAATATAGTTTAGACCTTTTCTCTTAAGGAACATGAACATAAGCCTCACTACCAAATACTCTAAAATGAGAAACTACTGATATTTTACCTATCCATACCTTGTAGGGTGTCTTGTCAACTAGAGTAGAAGTGGGAGATCTGTTTACCAAATAAAAAGTAATGTTGACAACCTCAACCCAAAATGACTAATCCATCTTCTAGCACTACTAAGCATGCTTTGTGTTTTGTCCATTCGGGTTTTAATTATCTATTATACAACTCCATTTTGTTGTGGTGTGTATGGAGTGGTCTTCTACCTAACATTATCTATATGTCTACAATAATCATCAAATTCCCTAGAGTAGTACGCACCACCATTATCTAACCTCAAAAATTTTACTTTTCTATCTATCTATTTCTCTACCACTGATTTTAATTATTTGAACTTAGAAAACATAGCAAATTTGTGCTTTAGAAAGTAAATCCAAGTGAACCTTGAGAAGTCATCAATAAAAAGTAACATAGTAGCAATATTTACTAATGTAAGTAACATCCATAGGACTAAACACATCACTATGAATCACTTTCAAAACTTGATTTTCTCTAGAACTACCAAATTTAAAAGCAACTCTATTTTTTTCCCAAACATACCATGTTCATAGAAATCAAATTTAGAAACATAACTAGACAAACTATCAACCATCCTTTTATTAATGAGGATTTTAAGACCCCTTTCACCAATGTGACCTAGTCCATGGCAGCAATTTACATGAACCTAAGCTTTTAGTTACAGATGTAGAATTACAATAAGTTGAAGAAGGTTCCACACCAAGTTTCATTTGGCCAATTTGCAATCACTCTTTTCAAAAGTTACATGCACACCAATATCATTAATTTTAGATACAAAAAACAAATTTCTAGTCAATCTTGTAATGTGCAAAACATCAATGAGATTTTTAATTATTCCTTCACTTAATATACCAACTTTATGTCATGCCCAAAAATTACCAACAAGGAAAAACTTGAATAAATGTTTTTGTGCAATATTGATCATAACACTCATCAGAGCATACAAATGCTATACATGACACATGATAACTTGCATGGACACCTTGCTATAGTACAACACATGTACTTAAGTGGCACCCACACCTTTTCCACCATGTGACAATGACATGCGAAAGACAAATGTTAGATGAGACAATGATCACGAGACAAATAATTATGCAACTTTTGTGTGGAAAGCCAAACTAAGTGATAAGAGGTGTCAACTCAGTTGGGGTAAAAAATTAGGGTGAAGAATCAAGCACTACGAACAACACTAATTCATATTTACAAAAACATTAATATTTATTATGATGCTAGATTTGCAACTCTTTCAACATTGTTCATTAGAATTAATTATTGCATTTGATTTAATTGCAATACTACATTATTATTTTAGCTATCATTAATATGGTTGCAAATAAAGACAAAACATTGAATTACAAGGATGAATGACACTACACTTTCACACCAACATTGTTGACAAAATTAAATCCATATTTTAAAGGGTGGTCAACTTCTCTAATAATTAAAGATAACTTTATTCAAAGACCATCCCCAATTATAAGTTAAACATTAAGCTTACTTTATTATTGAATTCACAAAAGTGATTTAAGTTATAAATTAAGTCAAGGGGCCTAGTCACATGGTCCCCCACCAAGACATAAATCACAATTAGATGGATATTAGATTAAGTTATTCAAATTAACAATATTAGGGCTCCTAATGGGATGAGCATTAAATCTAATCCATTGGATTAGAATTATCTCATCCCTTGGATTTAGGGCTTCAAAATAAAGCCCTAATCTATAAATGTTTCTCATAAAAAGTTTTCTTTTCATTTCACCATTTCCATTTTCTTGTAGGTTGGAGGAATTGAAGCGTAGAGAAAAAAATTATGAAGGATTGTAGGAAACAAGCCTCCTCAAGAGTTAGCAATTTTCTAGGCCTATTTTCCTTAATATATATATATATAGAGAGAGAGAGAGAGAGAAACTATGAAGGATTGTAGGAAACAAGCCTCCTCAAGAGTTAGCAATTTTCCAAGCCTATTTTCCTTAATATATATATATAGTTGAACTTGAACTCATATATGAATAAATAAATATTTTTGTAAAAATATGTATGTATATATACACATTTTGGAAGAATACTTGTGTCTGTGTGTATTTGACTACCAAATGAAATACAGATTGAAACCATTTTAGGGATGGATTGAAAGGATTTTAAGATTAAGAATTTTAAGATTTTAATATATATTTTTCTATTTTTTAAAGAAATACATGCATTGTGTGTAGCATAGGGGGTGCGGGCCCTAATGGGGCTGATGGCCTCCATAGGGCTATGGACCCTTGTGAGTCATTCCCTTGGACACCTTGCGGCCCTACCCAACACTATCATTTTTTAAGCATTTATTTCTATTCCTTGGCTTTAATGAAAACAACAACAATCCTTTAAATATTTACATTCCTTTATGAATATTAGCAAAGGGTTTATTATTTAAAGAACCTTCTATATATATATATAGATATAGATATTTGCAGAGAGTTTATTCTTTAAAGAACATTCTATATATATATATATACACTTACTTATTTTCCACATTTTTTAAAGATCTATTCCAAATTCAAATTCATACTCTTATTTATGCATACATTTATAAATAGAAAACCATTTAAAACTTACAATTCACACACACACACACACACACATATCTCCTTTCCAAGATTACGTATTTTCATACTTAGATAAGCATAGGTAACAATCATGTAATTCAAAAAATTGCATAAGATTCAAACAAGGAATAACATATTTATAGGTGCACTTATATTTTAAATGGTTATGATTCAAATATGTGATTTGAGAGATTTGTGGAGGGGGATTATTTACAAGTTTTCACATACATAGAAGAATGAATAAATATGTACTTTGCAAGGTCAAAGAGTCAATTAGTTGCTTAAACCAATGTGTTCCACTTAAGAGTGATATTCTTACATTGTAACCATACCCATTCTATTTGATATGATTAGGTCCTTTGTAGAGTATCATAATACATCAAGCACAAGTATACATGTAAACATGACAACACATTACTAAATGGAAATAAGTTTATAAGGGGGATTTCATTTTCAAATAAAGTTCTAATGATAAAATGAATGAATTTTCTTTTGTAAAATATAGTCATGAAATTAAGGGTACATAAAGAAAGAATACATATTTCCCTCAACTTGAAAATTAGAAGTTTAACATCACATATGTATGAAGGTTAGCACTCTAACATTACAAAAAATTCAATAGTATAGTGAGAAACATACTTGGATTACATATCAAGTAGTTTGAGGGTCAAACAATCCCCATTTATAATCAACAATAAAATATTGCAATCTTACACTTCTTATAACTTAGATATGCAACATAGCAATTTCACTAGCTTCAACTTACAAGGAATTTCCTTCAACTATGCACTTGTCAAGTGGTTAATAACTCCAATTATTATTTTCACAAATCATTTCTAGGAGATCCAAAGGTAGCATTCCAATGGGAGGAGAAAAGCTCTCCACTCAACCAATATGGCATCATAAGACCCCAAGAGGTCCTAGCCATCCCCCAAGCTAGGAGAATTGTCTAGAACCCATCATAACAAAATATGCAACCCAAGTAGATAAAAAATCATGGAAACCAAAAATGCATATTAACACTACTCAAAGGGTTTACTCTCAAGCCCTTCCACATTCAAAAGGGACACACACATAACCATCAAGCACACACACATTCCAAATATACAAAGCACTACTAATTAATGATTACATCCCTTCCCACAATTTATTTTCACAAGGAACAAGTTTCACATCAAATAAGAGACACTCGTGTGAAAATACAACTATGCAAGTGTTGGTAAGGAGTTGGGAGGACTTATCTCTCTACCCCGAGTTTGTAGGGATGAGCACTTCCTTCCTTTTTCAAGACTCTTCATTTGCTATCCACTCCCAAAATCCCCTCTCCCAAGTTCTCT
This sequence comes from Cunninghamia lanceolata, assembly GCA_027924645.1. NCBI lineage: Eukaryota > Viridiplantae > Streptophyta > Pinopsida > Cupressales > Cupressaceae > Cunninghamia > Cunninghamia lanceolata. The sequence continues at coordinate 3,320,643 of BSBN01000984.1, forward strand.
CCCCTCTCAAAGGAAGACACCAAGAAAAAAATAAGCCAAGAGTGTCATGTTCAAGCCTAAAGAGAAGGCATAAATAGGGAGTGCCATGTCATTTATCCTCACCAAATGAGGGGGTGACACATGGCCTCCAACTCACCCACTAATTCTATCTCACAAATCCTAATCAAGTCACATGTTTCCTATGTGCTCACACATTTGTGAGACCTAGGGAAGAGGAATGCACTTGTACACTCTTCCATATGCACTAACCTAGGGGTTACTCCCACATGTGTGAGGCATTGGGATGGAGTTGTACTTGATACAAACCCTCATCCAAACCTAGGTAGGAGAGACTGGAGAGTGACAAGTCAACATTCCATCTCCCCACACAATAGGTCACGTCACATCCTTCCAAAACGGTTTTGGAAGGGTCATATTGTCTTAGGGTCAAATTTAGTTGTACAAAAGGTCTCCACCCATAGGTACTTACTCTAGGGGTCTATTTTCACCTACAAACCAAGAAAAATAACCTTTTAACCCCATTTAAAATCCCTTATAAGTACAAATCCGAGATTGCAACTTAATGGGACCCCATCCCTTAATACATACTTAAAACACCCTAAACGTATGATTCCCAACAATTTAATCTAACAATTGAAAATACAACTTATCACAAGGATGCCTTAGTCAACTTAAGCTAGCACATTAATTCACAAGGGAATAAGGTCACAACATATAACTTCATCAAGTGAAGCAGTTCAATTTAGGATTTTGATGATTCTCCCATTAACAATTTATTCATTCACATTCATCACGACATTAATATATTTGAAATACACATAGCTAAAGCACCTTAATCATAAATAATCACTCATTTTCTACTTTCATTATAATAAAAAATTCACATCTCAACTAGAAATAATTCATATAGGTTATATCCTACTTAGTTCACGATAGTACTTGAATTATCTTTTCAAGAACAATATGCTCATAAAATTTAGGTGTAACATCTCACTATTCTACCCAAGTTATCCTCAAACAATTGCATATTAGAAAGTTACTACAAACACAATGCTAACTTACATAACTTACCATATTCACTCACCTTCATTTCACCTTTAGTGTGGTGTTTCCATCACTCGACTCCATTTGTGTTCAATTAGCTACTAGTCCTCTCATGCCACTTTAACTATCCTAATGCTTCTTCTCCCACTCATAGGTGGTCTCCTCATCAATAAACAATAACACATTTGTAACTCATTAGACTAAATAGTACAAATGTCATCCCCTACTTCATGTTTTAATTGATCTTTCTCAATGAAGAAATGTCACTTGAAATTAAATTCAATCACATGGGATCACAATTCCAACCTTGGCTAAGATTACGTAAACATTCATTTTAAAATCTAATAGAGTAAAATGATAGTATGAAATTTATGGCTAGAGTTGGAAGCTCTAATACACAATCCTTAGAATAGCAACATCACTAAAGTGTAGAGAATACAATTGATGTTACATAGTTAGTGGTCTTCCACCAAGGATAATCAAGAGACATATTCAATTCCTATCATGAGCATGTACACATTTACAACATGGTTTCAATAGAGGGTTATCCAAAAATGTTCGCCAAGGATGATTATAACAACACTATACTAGGACCAAAATTATAGGTTTTATCAAATAATTCAACTATCTAGAAAATTGGGGCCCACTACAATGAACAAAGGTTCTACAATAACCATAGGTAAGGTTAGGCCTTACGCTTTACCTCTCCTCATACCATAATATTTTGAGTGATGTTATCCATGAGAAAGACTCCCCACCATCATATGCTCTATATGTTGAGAACCACTTCTTTTGAGGAGTCATATGGTAGGATGCACTTGAATCTATTAACCAAGAGTCACCATAAGACAATTTATCTAAAATAAACAAGACATCACTATCTTCATCATCTAAGGATTTATCTATAGAGGAATCATCATTATTTTTTCTATTTCTACATTCATTCATAAGATGGACCCACTTACCATAGTTCCAACATCTCAACCTACTCTTACTATGGGTTTTAGATCTACCCTTGGATTTAGATCTATCTTTAGACTTATCCTAACCCCATTTTTTCTTACCACCACATTTTTCCTCAAGGGTCTTTCTCTCACATTTAATGCCTTCTTTGAACCGTCATCATTTGACTTTCTCTACATCTCCTTGCAAACAATGTAATGAAAAGGGTATCCAATTTTGGATATATAGTAGAAAAACTAAGAGAAATGTTTAAATTCTCCTAAGAATCATGTACGAACTAGAGTAGTGAAATATATTTATCATCTTCCTCAATGTTAACATCAATAGACTGTAACTAACTAAAGAATAAATTGAAAGCATTCAAGTGTTTTACAATAGAGTCTCCTTTCTTCATTTTTAATGAATATAATTTCCTTTTAAGATACAATTTTTTAACGAGACTCTTTATCTAGTATATTTCACCCATTCTCTTCCACAACTTAAATGTGGTAGTTTCATTAGAAACATTTAAGAGAATTGAATTGTAAAGACATAACCTTATAGTACCTTAGTCTTTCTTAACAACCCTTACCCAATCTACATTTGATATACTTTTAGGTTTGCTCTCATTTTTCACTATTATCCAGTGAACCCTTTCTTCCAAGGAATCATCCATCTTTAGCTTCCAAATGTTATAGCATGTTCCATTGAACTTTTTGATCTCTATCACTAGAGTCTGATCTACAAAAATAAAACAAAATATCCCACTACAAAAAAAAAACCCAACACTCCAAAAGAGGTGTCCCTCTCTCTAATCAAGCCAACTAGGATATAATATCAAGTGTTGGTCTAATCTGGGTATAAATACAATAAAAAATATTATTCCTTAGTGCTTATAAATTCATCAATCAACATGATAGAAAATGTATGCAAATAAAATTAACATAGAAAAAATTTATTTAAAAAATACAAAACCACAAAAACATTTATATATGTGGGGAAAACCATTTTGAGTAAAAAAACCCCATCGCCAAAGAGAGTATAAGCTTGTATTAATCACAAATGTAGAGTACATCAACATAACTTTGAGGGCCTTCTCTTTAGGTGTTAGTGTTGGTTTTCTATGGTCCATCTCACATCTTCTTGCCCTAGTTTTAAGTGTAAGGCTCAATATTCTACTTCATGACCTAGAAGAATGTCCACCCTCACCACTTTACAGTTTCTAGATCTCCTTCTGCTCTCCTCAATCCTCAAATACAAGGTAGACTGATGTTGATCAAATTACTTTTGTTGGGCCCATTTTGGGTGATCATGCTCCTTATAAGAAGAACGTTGAGGTGATGCCCCCTCTAGAGGGGTGATTATTGGTGCTATAAGGAAAGGATTCGTACTTGCCTCTACCATCTTTTGTTTCTTATTCCCCTTCTCTACCCATTGGCTCTTTAGTTGTTCTTCTGCTCATGTTGACTTGCTAACAGAGGCTCCTTTGCCTCAATTAGATGTTCCTCCTATTGGTTGTGTTTCCACTGAGTTGGTGGATCTCAATACCTCTCTAAGTTATTCCCTTGAATTATGGACTATGGTTCAAATGTGGAGATGAGGCCCTCTTCTAGTTGTTTTTGAGACTCATAATTTTAAGAATATCAGATGGGTATAAGTTGTGTAGTGGTGGCTCTTCCCTCTTAAACTAATCAATTTTATGTGTTATGGTTTAGGTTCCTGGTTACATTCCACTATGGGTTAGTTGTTTGTGAGATGACAATTTGTTCCTCTATTTGAGTACAATTATTTTGTGTTTTATGGTTCTTCTCTTTTAGAACCATCTCTTCTTCACCATTATGGTGTTGTTTGTAAAGGGTCAGGGCCCTTCAACTCCTTTTACCATTATAAAAAGACAACTCCCCCCTTCACTTTAATAGTATTCCAATAGCAACATAACCTATGAAATAACCATGCAAACTACTATCCCATGCCTCCAATATTTAGGCAAATGAAATCCAATAAAACATAATTAGTTTCCAATACAATAGGCTCAAACCATGAGCCAAGTAGTCAACATGCAAAAGAGACCTCATGACATGTGTGTAGGAGCTACAAGCATCTTTCTAGAAGATTCAAGACCTTTCCTATGAACTTGGTTGTCTAACCTCACTAGAGAACAAAAATAATCCACTAGAAGATAATGCAACAAATCCCCAAGTCCAAAAAAGATAACCAACTTCTTACACATCATCATAGATGCTTTCTTACACATCTTACAATGTCATAGATGCTTCTTACACATCATAAGTTGTCATATATTCCCTTCCACTTCATGTCAAGTGTCCAATGATGCCTTACAATGCTTCCTCCCACATTATTCCACTTACACACATATTCCAAGTCACTTAGAGAATCATAATTAATTATAAATACCCCCAACCTCATGTGGGCATTCAATTTTTCGCTCTCCATGACCATTGGATATGTACTCATAATTAATCAACTATTAAAAAAATAAATTACAAATCTAAAAGGATTACAGGATGAATATCACCCATAGTACTAATAACCACTAGTGCCTATCCCCCAAGAGAAAGAATAGCCTTTGAAAGCTACCCAATTCAAGTATTACTTCTAGGAAGTTTTCCAAGGATTGTGTTAGGTTCTAGGGATATATATGGATGATAAAATGAATCTAGGAATGTTAGCATTTTTTGAGGACAACGATAATGTCTATGTTAATACCTTAGTTAATTATAGAAAATTTATGGTCAATCACTTGTATAATGATTTTTCAAACTTCAAGACATCCAATTGCCATAATGAGTGATAATAGAATCAAGAGATATTCATTACTATACTTCCTCTTTTTGTTCACTTTAGATGGTGAACTTGATAGTAAATTGGCAATCAAATTTAAATTCTTAGAGATAGATGATGTGAGTTAAAAACAATTCAATAATGGATAATTCACATGAATAGAATCACCCTCATATTTTTGTTGTAAGTCTGAGGATCTCTTTGTAACCCCAATACTAAATATGATAGGTTTTTGAGATGAATTTAAGTTATTTATTAGGCCACTTCAATTAAAACCAAAGGAAAATTTGTAGAATAAATAAGGTGATTCATTTTTGTTCAAGAAAATTATAGTTACTAGGATTTATGGGTATACAATGCCTCCTTACGTGTTACCACATGTTATACTAGATAGGTTTTCCTTCTTGGAAGTAATGAGACAAATGTACTCAATAGAGTATGAAAATTTCAAGAAGTATAAAATTCTTGGGTTCTTTCCACTTGGTATTCAGTTGGAGGATTTTCAATTTTTAAGCAAAGAAGTTTTAAGAAGGTTAATGAACATCTCAATTTTTTCTATATGTCAATTGTAGATCATAAAAATAATGACCCTGAGGGTTTTATTGAGAAACTAAGAAAGAATGGAAGAAAGAGTGGCTTTGAATATGCATACCATGACCATGAAGATCTTATAAGGAATTGCCAAGATGACATGGAGAGAACTATTACTTGAAAGAGGTGGATGTACATTCAATATGTAGAGGCAAAACAAATGGAGTTGGACCCTAATTATAAGGGAACCTACCATGAGATTGAGGACCCTCTCTAGAGAATGAAACTAAAATTAAGGAATGCAAAGATTCTCTTAGAAAGGCCTAATCCACCCACAACAAATGCAACCAAGTTGTTAAAAAAGTAAGTTGAACTTGTCTCTCCACCAAGGCATCCTACTATTGATGGTCCAACCACATCAAAAATACCACCATTGGAGGAAGCCCATGAAGAATATGGAGGTTTGGATTCTCCAATGATTATTGATCAACCCTATGATAGGCCTAATTCACAAGAGGTGTCAATCATGGAGTAAAAAGGGGAGCAATATGTGGTGACAGAACAAGAAAATTTTGAAACTTTGCCCCTTGTTGACAACCTTATGATAGAATGAATTAGAAGGTTTATTTCTCTAGGGAGAAAATTAGTAGTTCAACCATGATCCCTTGGTAGAACTAATAGCAAAAGCTCTATCCCTGAAGCAAATCCTACCCTGATGCAACAAGTATTTGAAGCAATAGACATGAAGGATGTAAGGTAAAGGTTTGTAATGAATTTCTTGAAGATGATGTCTTTGTGAAGAATAAGGAGTTTCAAGCTTTTGCATTAACTATCATGGTAAAGGAGAAGAGGCTCCTAGAAGATAACAAAAGTATAAATGAACTATTGGGGGATGATGTGTAAGATACAACAAAATTCTCAAATGCACCCCAAAGTTTGATTTTAGTATTAGGAATACTACCTCCTACTACCAAGATGGAGCATATTTGATGCCATGATGTTGGACACAATTAGGAGAAGAAATGAATATTTTTAGTAGCCAATATGATGCACATAAACTCTTTGAAGGCTCTATATTTGATACTACAAAGAAAGCCTTAGCAATATGGTCCATATGTTGAAAGGCCGCCATAAGAAATGCAATGTAAGTTGATTATGGAAAGAGTAGGAAAGATTTCTACTCTAGATGTTGTTTCCTTAGCCATATGTATAGCCCAATTAAGCAATGGTGCAACAAAATGTCCATACACAAAGAACATGAAGAGGCCAAGGTAAAATACAAAAATTGAAAAAGGCTTTGTCAAATAAAAATAGAGTAAAAGAGAAGATGTAAGGCCTAGAGAGAAAAACACTACCACCTCTTCCTATTATCCACAAGATAATAGTGCCTTGTAAGCGGAAGTAATAAATTTAAAGGCTTGTTGTAAAGGCTAGAGAAATTATTAAAGGAAGCTACCAACAAGGCTTGACATAATGTTGAGGACTTGGTTAGAGTTGTCCACAAAGCTAAAGTGTAGAACTTGACTATAATTATAGATGACTTTTGGGAATGGCATTAGAATATACAAATAGCAACAAGTCAAATAGAAGGATTTGACCCTAATTTGAATGTTATTGATGTAAAATGGATCCCCAATATCCTACCTATGATAGGAATCCATAGGAATGTGAATATGCGCCTAGGGGATTGAATAAAATTAAATACACCTATAAAGAAACATAATTTTTATATAAGGTGGCAACATTTGTGGGAAAGATAAAATACAAGAGTTTCAATCTCTTATGGATTCTGACCTCCCAACCATTAAAGAATCAAATGGAGGAATAAAGGTAACATGGAGATGGAGGGATGAATTCAATTGATTTGCTTCTATTTTTTGGATCTCATGTTGGTAGATGAGAAACTGGATCCACTGTTATTCAACCATAAGTGAACGAGATCCTATCCCTTGAAATAAAAGTGGACACTTTGGTTAGAGAAAATAAAGTTGCACTAGATGCTAGATATAAGGCCAATGTGGATAAAGAAAGGGAAATCATAGAGGTAGATTGACCTAGTGAAGGCAAATGTGAAGAATAGTCAAATATTTTCATGAAAAGTTATTGATTCTTTATATTTTTAATTCCTTCACATTGATCAATCTTTTCATAATAACTGATTATTGTTATAACCCAGATGGATAGCCATATATCAAGTGGTATGCCCCTACAATGGTCATGGAGGAAATAGTATATATTAGTTAGAGGAGGAAGTAGATGTAAAATTTGATGCAATAACACTTGGCAACCGTAGTAAACAATATAAAAATTATAATGCATCATTAGTTTGAATTGTAGCATAAGGTAGAGTTGATGTGATTAGACATACATATGACATCACAAGAGTAGTGGCTAGGTACTACTCCAAAAATCATTATATGGCAAGATAGCATGACATCACATGCTAAATACCAAAGTTATCACATGGGCTACATCATGCAACATTTATACAAAGTGATAAGTGAAGACATGTTTTAGGTTATAAAATGAGTGAAAGACCATCCCATTTTCATAGCACATCTTCATAGGATGGAGATTTCTTTCAGTGATAGTTATAGCATGTAATTGGGAGAAGAATGAGAAAGGATGAGGAGTATTGTGAATTTTGCAATCACTTTATCATTGATCTTGGTTTAGAGGAGAACATGGAATTTACTTAGATGATGGATTCAAGTTCTTCTAGTGTTTTAATGGAGTATACATCCTAGATAATCAATCTAAGAACTTTGGGAGATGATAGAGCCTTTCTTTGTATCTAGGCTAAATCCATCAAGAATAATGTACTTTTGTTAGTTGTTGGACCATCTATAGTGAAAATGCAAGGGTAGTTTGGAGATTTTCTCTTCTTTTATGAGGCAATCAATCTCTCTTCTAAAATAGAAGTGGCCATTTAGAAATTCCAATTACCCTTGTTGATAGATGTGCTTCTCAGATTAAGAAATGCTTGTATTAAGGAGTTCAAAGGAATAATCTAGTAGCAATTTTCTTCTTTCATCTACCTGCTACATGTTATAGATAAAGAGGCCTTGTTATCAAGTCAATCGCACACTTGTCTTCTCTAGAGCATGCCTAGTGTTGGTTTCTTTTCTTTCAATCTCTAGTTCTAAGGTATCTACCTTAATAGAAAAACTAGAGGAGACAACCTATGGTTAAATCAAAGACTAGAAAAGATTAATGAACAAGAGGTACATGAGAACTCTTCTGTACTTTAGGATCTACAAGACCTAGGGGTTGGCCCTAATATTCACTAGGCATTATGGGGAAACAATGGGTCTATCATAGTGACTAGAAGATAAGATGTTCATGGGAAATTTAGTAAAGCTTTGTAAATTTGACACAATTCTACTTGTTCCTTATACCCTTAAGCTCATCCATGAACATAATAAGTTACAAATAACTTATAACTTGAAATATTTTCATGATTTGGTTTCATTAGATTGGGAGGATTTGAAAGGTGATCGATGCATATTCTCTTGGGAATACAGAATCTCTCAAATGCAACTGCAGCTCAACAATGATAATTCTAAATTCAAAGGTATATTACCACCTTATAGTGATATTTAACCAGCATGTGTAATTCAATTAAATGAAACCATTCTTAATTATCCCTCATTAGCACTATTATTCTTAATACTTACTCAAATAAAATTCTTATACTCCTTGAATGTATGCTATCTAAAACAAGTAATATTTACAACAGATGTGAATGCAAAGATAGATCGTCCTTAATAATATATCTTCTAAAACAATAGCATAATGAAGGAGACAACAATAGAAAAGTAAAGCATTTCTCATATATTATTTCAAAATAGGATCATCGGTACAAATTTTTAGACAACGTAGAAATCTCCTTTTATTTCTCATGGTAATTCATCAATTTCAAAGTTCTATCAATTTTCCCCCCTTTTTACAATGCTAATACATCCTCATTTTTTAATAAAATATAGGGCAGATTAGAATGGATGATGAGTGAAACTTGTCTCAAGATTAGACTGACTGAGTAGCCCATGGTTGAGACCCACGTGAAGAACCCATGAGCACTTCAAACCATTGTGAGGATACCAAAGAAGAAAGCTAGATACATGCTTCTACACTTTGTAGTGTTAAGGGTGACAACTGGACACTCATCCCCGCATCCCATGATAACACAACAATTGGAGCCAATGATGTAGCAGAAGAACTAGACATCATAGGAGTAGAAAGTGGTGAACAACTAGCAATCAGGTAAAGACACTTGAAACACATAGGTTCCCTTCACTTCTCACAAAACCTAGAGATTGTGGTCCACCCCACCCAGCATCGATCAAGAAACATATGGGGAAATTTGGCACCCCGTCATCACTTGAAAAAAGAATATAAGAATATTCTTTCTTGGTAAATACAAATCAACAGTGTATTAAGTGATCTAAACCCAATAGACCTTCTTAGCTAGTGCATTATGTTAACTTACTAACAACTCCGTTGTAACCACTAACCACCTTGAACTGTAAACAACTGAGTAATTCCAAAACCATTCTATCCCACTCCCAAAAGGAAAAACAATGTTGCTGAAGAATAAAAAATAAAATACACACAACCTTGTAAAACTGAGTGCCTTCGTAAAGACTAGCCTTGCTTAAAAGCTCAAAATATCATCACTTCTAGTAAGAGCCCACCAATATATAATGTGTTAGAATAATCCACAAGATTGCCAAAGGTCTTGTCTCATTAAACATTGGGATCAGACACACATGCCAAGGTGACACTCTAGGTCACTTGAAATATTTGGCCACATCCTCAAAAGGTGACTGATTGCTAATCAAACTTTCTGAGCAAGCCAAAAACATGTGTGACATATACTACCTTGATTTCACCCAAAAGAAGAAAGCCAATTTTCAAAATCGTCATCCAATGGCCAGTCATAATCCAATATATTTTTCAACTTATCATGATGAGTGACATATCGGGTATCAAGTGCAATCTTGACATCTCAGATGAAGTTATCCAAGACAGACTCAAGTTTCAATATAACTTGTCAACTCTTAACATTACATAAAATGGAGCTGATTTTATCATAATGGACTAGTGACCTAACAATGGTTGGTGTAATTTTTTGAAACTCATCCTTCCAGGCATTTAAAACTTTGACATGCTCATTCTCCTCCAAAATAGGTGGCAACCCCAACTCTTCTAGTGTCTGAAAGTTATTTGTTTTTTCTTTCAACACGATCCCCAACCTGTTATGAAATGAGGATACCTCATTGAGCAGCTCTGCTACCTCATATGTATTGGAAATGGAGGGACATGCTTGAGAGTTAAACTTGACATTATGGCAATGCTCGAGTTGCATCGCCCTTGATATCCACCTGCTCATGATCTGAGTCATAGCCAAGCTTTGTTGTTCAATTGCTTTGAGCAAGTTGTTGAAGCACTCCCATGTGTAATCTATTTTGTTTAATACGAAAAAGATCCTATGCTAAAACAAACTGCTAACCAACTCAATAAAATTCTCCCCTACTTCTGTTTTGACCCTACCCTCTAACTCATGAGATTTCCTAAGCTCTTCTTCTAGATTACCAATTCATATTATTAAGGAAGTCATGTCCTGATCAGACGCTTCTACTGGAAGAGAAGATACCTGCACTAATTTATCCATAATAGGGAGAACACATGCTACGTTAGACATTAGCTTATTATATTCATAAAGTAATTTAGTGCGCTTCTCTTGCAGATCATCATAATCAGTCTATAACTTCCTTGCTGCAGCTTTACTCAACAAGGTAGTGTTAACTTAAAGAGAAGCATCTTAGGGAGTAGTAGTATCCTCCAGTCTTCTTACAATTAGATTGCCACCTAAGTCCCCAATACTCTGAACAATTTGGGGTTTCTTGATTTCTGTGGCAATCACCCAAATTGAAAATGTCTCATGCTCAGGGTGGAAACCAGAGCCAAAATTAAACTTCCTTTCTTGTTCCTCACCTTCAAAAATCTCAAAGTCTCTAGCATCCCTCTTAATTGTATCTAATACTATGACTAAAGAGATATCCCATCCAGGCAAGAGTAAACAACCATTGTCCTTAACTAATTTCCTTCCTTCTTCTAGAGTAATATTAGCAACAGCAATGTTGAGCTATGGCCTAATACTGTATGCTATGTTCACTTTATCTAGCTCAGCCTCATTGTGTGCTTGGCCCTCTCTCCTTTGTATATTAGTTTATATTCTCATCTTGATAACTAGCATTTTGAATTCCTCAAATTTGACAAAATCATTGTAAGAGAGAAACTTCTCACAAGATGAGGCTCTAACATCCTAAAGAGATGGATTATCTTCTTCAACATCCATAATCCATCAATGGTCTACCATGTGAGATAACTAGGACCATCTCCCTCATAGGTGAGGCTAATGTATGTTCAATTTCATTATTTTTGGGGTTGAAATCCCCAATCTCCTTAGTGTGGGAATAATCTACTAGGGGTTATGGAGGACTCATCATAGGAACCTTTATAGGTATAGGCTCACCTAAATCTAATGCAGACGTAGACCTAGAACCAATGGGACAACAGGTACCTCCATCTCATTTAGTGCCGCATCTTTCTTAGCCAATTATTGGTGTTCATCAATAATTAGCATTGGGGTTGGTCTTGTAGGCATAACACTGAGTTAAGCTGCATGGAACATTTTTAACGTCAATCTCTTAATGGGATCTTTTATTTCAATAAATGCTCCTTTGTATTCTTTATTCATCTTTTTCCTTTCTATTTCTACAAAATAGAGAACACTCATTATCTCATTTCTAGCTTTCCCTTCAGTGTCAGAGTGGTAATTCTTGTATAGATCTTCAATTTCTTCAAATTGATACTCATACCTTGATCTCCCCACTGACCTTCTCACTAAACTAATGAAATGCTCAGGGTCATACCTTTTGACCAAAGTAGACTTCAATTTGTATTTTTCTAGCTTATTTCCTAGGAGATCAAGGCCTTGTTGGATCTAGGGCATACAACTGAGAGGGGGGGGGTGAATCAGTTGTATAAAACTTCTTCTTCTTTCAAACACTTAATTCTCTGTTGCTAGTTAGCAGCATATCAAATAATCATCCATGGAAGCATAATACATAAACACAAGAGCAGATAAGCATCAACACATTGAACACCAAGATTTTGACGTGGAAAACCCGGTTAAGGGAAAAACCACGGGGTGATTAACCCAAGAATTATTCTCTGTTAGAAGAATAAAGAAAAATGAATGGCACATGCCAATAAGGGCTCACTGCCCGAGCACACTGCTCACAAAGAGGCCCACTGCCTACAAGGAGACACACTGTCTACAAAGTGATGAAAATCACAGTCTTGAACTGGAGAATGACATCTCTACCATGTCCGGATCAGTTCCAATTAAGCCCAAAATCTCTGCTCTGCCTTTCGCACGTTTCTTCGCTATGCCACACCCATCCACACACCACTGCTTGAAATGAACTCACAAACCGTTATTTATACAAGACATTGACTTAGGAACAAACATCTAAGTCGGCAAACAACCATAGGAGTATCCGCAAAATGAATAACACATCCGGTCGGCCATCACAAGAACATTCGCAGGATGAACAACTCATCCGGTCGGCTACACAGAGCAAGAACTTCATCCGGAAGAATAACTTCAATTCCGGGCTCTACCATCAATGCGGACCAACAACACAACCTAAACATGATTCAAGAACCTTCACAAGCCTGTCTGAATGTCCGGATACATCCGCACTTCCTCTACTTACTGGGATCTCTTGTCTTCCTCATCCGGAACTTCAAGAACACAGTCTGTCGCCACTGTCATAATGCAAGAGGTACTTCCGGACCTCCAAATCATACACAAATCAGGATGACACATCACAAGGACATCCCAAACACTCCGTCCAATCCGCAGATTAGGATGATACAATTCTGGACCTCACCGGACCTTTTTGTGATCCTCTGTCACCTCTGGATACTTGCCGGACCCGGTTCTATACCGGCAGCCACAACTCCTTCAGATCTTCATGCGGACCTCTGAAATCTTAACTGTAGCATCTCAAGACTCATATCTATTAACCCTTTAATCCGCATCCTCCGGTTCTCATCCTATACAGTACATTTACCTTCTTCTCATCACTGTTCTTCACTGTTCCTGACTGAGGCTAATTTTCTCAATATCCTCAGCACACAGCTCATCAAATCCTTCTTGTCAATGCAATATGAGTATGTTGACATCAATGACAACAATGGCTCACCTCATACTTGCAACAATCTCCCCCTTTGTCATTGATGGCAACATATGATGTGAAAAACCATTAAGACAAGAACTTCAACTTTTCGTATGTCTTCTCTTCCTTTACTGCTCCCCCTTTGATCATCAACCACTTGTTTTTCACATGTCTTCTCTCCGCCTTTGACATCAATGGCAAAGGGCTCATACTTGCAATTCTCATACATCAGAATCATACCAGCTGCTCCCCCTTAGTTGCAGCTCCTCATTAGTCCGGATCACAAGATATGACTGTGATAGCCACCGGACTGATGCCAATCAGTGCATCTTAGTTCATCACCGGAGGGGCCATGACCCCTAACTTCTCCCGGAGATATTCAAAAGAGTCCTTGGGAAGAGGTTTTGTAAAGATATCTGCAATCTGATCCTTGGAGGGAACATATTCCAATCTGACTTCTTCCTTGTTTACTTGTTCTCTCAAAAAGTGAAATTTGATAGATATGTGCTTAGTCTTAGAATGTAATACCGGATTCTTGGAGATATTAATTGCACTTGAATTATCACAGAAAATTGTGATAGGCTTCTCATATTCAACTTTGATGTCTCTTAGCATCTGCTTCATCCATAATATTTGAGTGCAACTACCTGCTGCTGCAATGTATTCTGCTTCAATTGTAGACAGAGATATTGCATCTTGTTTCTTGCTTAGCCAAGAAACCAATCTCTTCCCCAAAAAGAATGCTCCACCACTAGTGCTCTTCCGGTCATCCACATCTCCTGCCCAATCTGCATCTGTGTAAGCTTGAAGAGAGAAGTCCTGATCTCTAGGGTACCATAGACCATACTCAACTGTTCCTTTCAAGTACCTAAAAATTCTTTTGATTGCCATAACATGAGATTCTCTAGGATCAGCCTGGAATCTTGCCGCAAGACCAACAGCCTGCATTATATCTGGTCTAGTTTGAGTGAGATACAACAATCCACCAATCATTGATCTATACTTTGTCTGATCTGCTTTTGGAGAATCATCATCTTTACTTAGCTTACATCCGGTTGCCATAGGAGTGTTCATTGGCTTTGAGTCTTCCATACCAAATTTCCTTAACAATTCTTTCACATATTTGGTCTGAGAAATGAAGATCCCTTCTTTTGTTTGAGTAATTTGCAGACCCAAGAAGAAATTCATTTCACCAAGCATAGACATTTCAAACTCACTTTTCATCTGATTGGCAAAGGTTTTGCACATACTATCTCTTCCTCCAAAAATGATATCATCCACAAACACTTCAACAATCAGAATGTTTTCATGATCAATTTTGAAATATAAGTTACTGTCAGCAGTACCTTTGTTGAATCCGATCTGCACAAGATGCTTATCCAACCTTTCATACCATGCTCTTGGGGCTTGCTTCAATCCATACAAAGCTTTCTTCAACTTGCAGACCATATCATTATTATCAGACAATTGAAATCCATCCGGTTGTTCAATGTAGACTTCTTCTTCCAGATCACCATTTAGGAAGGCAGACTTGACATCCATCTGATATACCTTGAAGTCTTTGAAGGTAGCAAATGCAAGAAGTAATCTGACTGCTTCAATTCTTGCTACCGGAGCAAAAGTCTCTTCAAAGTCAATTCCTTCTATTTGAGAGTAGCCTTTGCAGACCAATCTAGCTTTGTTTCTGATTACTTCACCAGCTTCATTTAGTTTGTTCCGGAAGACCCACTTGGTTCCAATTACATTTCTGTCTCTAGGTCTGGGAACAAGATCCCAAGTATGATTTTTCTCAATTTGCATCAATTCATCTTCCATTGCTTTGGTCCAGTTTTCATCATTGCAGGCTTCATTTATTGTTTTAGGTTCAATCTTTGAAATCAGACAACATTCATTCTGATTTTGAGCAATATTCCTTCTAGTTTGTACACCTTTGCTTCTGTCACCTATAATCTGATCTTCAGAGTGATTCAGTCTCACATACCTTGGAATTTTGGGAGTATCCAGCACTGCTGTTTCTTGATCAGGCTCATTCAAACCTATCTCTTCTTCCTGATTTACCAGATCAGGCTGACTCTGTCTCACCGGAGAGGATTGAGGTCCTTGAACACTATCTTGGTCATCTTCATCAAACTCATAAAATCTTGAAGGCTTCTCAATTCCTTCATCAACCTTTACATTGGTGCTTTCTATCATCTTCCTCAATCTCTTATTGTAACACCGGTATGCTTTGCTTTGAGTGGAGTAGCCCAAGAAAATTCTTTCATCACTTCTAGCATCAAACTTTCCTAGATCTTCATCTCTTTTAATATAACACTTGCTACCAAATACTCTGAAATATTTCACAGTAGGAGTGATGCCAAACCAGAGTTCATAGGGGGTCTTACCGGTGTTGTTTCTGATTTGAACTCGATTGAGAGTGTAGACTGCAGTGCTGATAGCTTCTTTCCAAAACATTTGAGGAACATTTGCTTCCAACATCATTGTCCTAGCATCTTCCTGGATGGTCCGGTTCTTTCTCTCAACTACTCCATTCTGCTGTGGAGTCTTAGGAGCAGACAACTGTCTTCTTATACCCTGTTTCTCACAAAAGTCAATGAATTCACCAGATGTAAATTTACCACCTCTATCAGACCTTAGACACTTTAGTTTCAATCCGGTTTGATTCTCCACCATAGCTTTGAAGATTCTGAACTTCTCAAAAGCTTCTGATTTTTCTTTTAGAAAGGTAACCCACATCATCCGGGAATGATCATCAATTAACAACATGAAATACCTATCACCCTGCAGACTCTTGATTCTTGTCGGACCACATAGATCAGTATGTACTAATTCCAACAATCCGGTAGAAGACTGATCTTTGCTTTTAAAAGAGACTCTGCTTTGTTTGCCTAACTGACATTCTTTACACACACTATTTGTAGGTTTCATCAAATTTGGAAGATCTCTCACAGCCTGAGTATTGCTTATTTTGATGATGTTATCAAAATTTACATGACACATTCTTCTATGCCATAACCAACTCTGATCAATTTGAACAAACAAACAACTTTTATTTGAACCAACCAGATGAAAGATATTACCTTTTGTCTGAGTACCGGATGCAATTTCAGTTCTGGAGCTTGTAAAGATTCTGCATTTTCCATTCTTAAACCGGAGATCATAACCTTTGTCCACTAACTGACCAACACTGAGAAGATTGTGCTTCAATCCTTCAACATACAGTACATTACCTGTTTTGCTCTTACCATCAAAGGAAATAGTTCCCCTACCTCTGATTCTGCCAGCAGAATTGTCACCAAACTTTACCATTCCTCCTTCATATCTTTCCAAGTCTAAGAATTTATTCTTGTCACCAGTCATATGGTGAGAACATCCACTGTCAATAACCCAATCATCCTTTTCTTCCACTTGAGCAGCCAAGGCTTTTTCAACAACTTTGTGATTGACAGATTCAGAGAGTATTGAATCTTCTTCCTTGATGGCTATAAACACCCACTCATTTCCGGATTTGCTTCCTAGTTCTGATTCATCATCTGTTACTCCTTCATTGTCATCTTCTTCATGAACATAATAGCAATTCTTTTGAAACCTTTGTCTGTGAGTATTAGATCTTGCAGATCTCTCCGGACATCTTGAGGCAAAATGACCAATCTTATTGCAGTTGAAACACTTAAAGGGTAGTTTTCCTTCATACTTACCGGATCCTCTTGGCAGTCTTTTTGCAATGAGGGCTTCAAGTTGAGCTGTTTCTGCTTCTTCTTCTTCCATGTCTCTTCTTGCTTGATCATACCATGACATTTTCCTTGATGAGTTTTCACCCGGATCAAATCTCTGTTTGCCTTTCACATAGGCACTGGCTTTGAAAGCTGATTCAGTCTTGGGAGGATCATCTCCAAACTCGGTCATTTCAAATGCAGCTAGTTTGCCAGCCAGTTGTTCTCTTGTGACAGTTGCGTGGGCTCTGAATTCATCAATAGCAGCAACTTTGATTTTGTAGGCAGCAGGAAGGGATCTTAGGATTTTGCAGACAATCTCATTTTCATCTAAAGTTCCACCAGCATTTCTGATTCCACATACCAGCTCATTTACTCTTGGCATAAAGGTAGTGATGTTTTCATCATCTCTCATTTTCAATCTTTCAAATTTCCCTTTCAGACTTTGCAACCTTGCACTTTTGACAAACTCATCTCCTTCATACACAAGTTCCAGTTTAGTTAGGATCTCATATGCAGTTGGTAGGTCAATGACATTCGAGAGATCTGAGTCATTCAATGTGCTTAGAAGAGCTTCCTTGGTCCGCAGATTGTTTTCAGCTTCTGTGATTTCATTCAGAGTTGTCGGACCACCTTGTGGAGGTATATATGGTTTTGAAATCATAGCCAAGTATGCTTTTCCCATACATTCCAAGTGACACTTCATGCGACCTTTCCAGAGAGTGAAGTTGGTTCCATCGAACTTCGGACTATCCTTCTTGTATGACGACATCCTGGATCTCCTTAAGCGGTTAAGCTCCTATCAGAGGAACTTAGCTCTGATACCAATTGTTGGATCTAGGGCATACAACTGAGAGGGGGGGGTGAATCAGTTGTATAAAACTTCTTCTTCTTTCAAACACTTAATTCTCTGTTGCTAGTTAGCAGCATATCAAATAATCATCCATGGAAGCATAATACATAAACACAAGAGCAGATAAGCATCAACACATTGAACACCAAGATTTTGACGTGGAAAACCCGGTTAAGGGAAAAACCACGGGGTGATTAACCCAAGAATTATTCTCTGTTAGAAGAATAAAGAAAAATGAATGTCACATGCCAATAAGGGCTCATTGCCCGAGCACACTGCTCACAAAGAGGCCCACTGCCTACAAGGAGACACACTGTCTACAAAGTGATGAAAATCACAGTCTTGAACTGGAGAATGACATCTCTACCATGTCCGTATCAGTTCCAATTAAGCCCAAAATCTCTGCTCTGCCTTTCGCACATTTTTTCGCTATGCCACACCCATCCACACACCACTGCTTGAAATGAACTCACAAACCATTATTTATACAAGACATCGACTTAGGAACAAACATCTAAGTCGGCAAACAACCATAGGAGTATCCGCAAAATGAATAACACATCCGGTCGGCCATCACAAGAACATTCGCAGGATGAACAACTCATCCGGTCGGCTACACAGAGCAAGAACTTCATCCGGAAGAATAACTTCAATTCCGGGCTCTACCATCAATGCGGACCAACAACACAACCTAAACATGATTCAAGAACCTTCACAAGCCTGTCTGAATGTCCGGATACATCCGCACTTCCTCTACTTACTGGGATCTCTTGTCTTCCTCATCCGGAACTTCAAGAACACAGTCTGTCGCCACTGTCATAATGCAAGAGGTACTTCCGGACCTCCAAATCATACACAAATCAGGATGACACATCACAAGGACATCCCAAACACTCCGTCCAATCCGCAGAATAGGATGATACAATTCCGGACCTCACCGGACCTTTTTGTGATCCTCTGTCACCTCTGGATACTTGCCGGACCCGGTTCTATACCGGCAGCCACAACTCCTTCAGATCTTCATGCGGACCTCTGAAATCTTAACTGTAGCATCTCAAGACTCATATCTATTAACCCTTTAATCCGCATCCTCTGGTTCTCATCCTATACAGTACATTTACCTTCTTCTCATCACTGTTCTTCACTGTTCCTGACTGAGGCTAATTTTCTCAATATCCTCAGCACACAGCTCATCAAATCCTTCTTGTCAATGCAATATGAGTATGTTGACATCAATGACAACAATGGCTCACCTCATACTTGCAACAGGCCTTCTCTAGTTAAAATGAAGAAGTCTAAAAACTCAAGTGTTTCGAGTAGGAGAGGCCCTTTCTTATGTTGCCTCAGATGCAACCTATTAGATTCATTAAACTACCACATGGTCTCAAGGAAGGGCAACCTAGTAGGCACCCAAAATGGTAATATATGGGGGCCACTTCTACTCCATAGACCTTAATAACTGTATGGTTCTTATGATAGAAGCAATCTCCCCAGTTGTGATTAATGTGGACCTATTGATCCAAGTCCCTAGGTCTAAGGAATCTAATGAACTTGTTAGAAAATATCTCTTAAAACCTAACATCACCATAATGTCAAGCACAAAATAGTCTTTACACATGTGATATCTAGTTGTTGGATAGTGGGAATCAGACCAATAAGTCCATTCTTGGACTAGAAGAAGCTCTCCCTACTCAATCATGGTAGTCAATCCTAATGTAGCACTCCAATGGTCTTTCCCCAAATGGAGCATTATGTGATAGAGGTGGGAATTTACCATCTAAAATAAGGTTCCCTACTTTTATCCTTCATAGTCATAAGCCCTCTGTGAATATTATCAACGATGAGGGTGGCATAGTCAAATGACCTATTGAGATATCTATCCTGGATATGTGTTGCCAACATCATCAATGGAATCAACATTTGGGATTTGTAGTTTCACCCAAAAATGACATAAATCTTGGTATGTCATTTGAAAGTAATGCTCAAAGGTAGTGACATCCAGAGGTTCAATCTCCATTACAAGGATGGATACTAGCTTCCCATCTATATGTTGGGGCCTATGATAAGGGAGTCATTTAACCTTGTAGCTGTATCTATCCTTTTTATACTCTTTGCCTAGCTTATTTAGGTCTATTTTCTCATTAGCATTAATGTCATGTCCCAACATTAAGACATTATTTGTCATCATCAAATTGGACGATAATTATGTATATAATAATACTTAATAAACATATATAATATTATTAAGTAATATTATAATATATTTATTGTACTTATATATAATAAATATAAAGACAATTATAATATTATATATGATATATATATTATATAAATATAAATATGCATATTAATATTAATATAAATATAAATAAATGTTATTATAATATAATTATCATATAATATATATAAGACAAATGTCTTATAATATATAAATATAAATATAAATATTATTATTATATAATAATTATAATTATCAATGTAAATTATAAATCAAATATTAGTATAAAGTATGATCATTATAAATATAATATTATAAATATATATAAAATTAATAATAACTAATATCCTTGGAAGATATCAATAAAGATAGACCAAGTTTATTAAAAGACAAAGTTTATTAAAACAAAGATAAATGCAACAATTATGTTAGAGGAAGCAAGTTAGATTATTAGTAAATAAAAGAGGTGCATATTAATTAAAGGTTATTTTCTATAAGACACATCCCTTCATTAAAGGAGGGTATAAAGATGGGAAGAAGATAACATAAAGGGCAGAGAAAGAAAGGAATGAGAAATATATATATCTGGAGAGGATAAGGAAAATAGAAAAGAATACACAAGGAATATAATTCTGATTTATAAATATAACAGCAAGAAGGATATAATATAGAATTTTTGGAAATGGTAAATATATTCATGGCATATTTAAATCTGCAATATATAAGGAATAAACTATTTTGAGTTGTAATATATCATTTCAGAGATACTTATGTACACTAGCAGCCTTATAAGAACATCAGTTATATCTGAGATATAATATATATGGTTTGAGTTAAAAAAAAAGAAATATATTAAAAGGGAATAATTCTCTTTATGAAGTGTTGCCTCTCTTGGCAATAGTTGCAGCCATACACCATTGAAGATATAAAAAGGAAGTGTGAAGTAAAAAAGATCATATAGTAATATAAATCACCAAACAACAGATTGGTCTTCCATTAAATACAAGTATTAGATCAGCACAAGGTATTATATCAACAAGCATTACTAAGAGCAATCGATCATACAAGAAGTAAAATTGTGTGTAGGATTAATAAATTTTGTTCTTCCTAAAAGGGGACATTACAATTAAAGTTGAGGCCAAAAACTTTTCTAATCAAAGCTCCATCTATCATGCAAAGCACCCTATTCTAACCATTTATAATTTGTTTTGTTTTAGGGTTGTACTTGTCAACAATCCTAGACAAGAGCTCATGATTTATGAAAAAAATTGGGACCACCAACTTCCCTAGGTCAAACCTCCAAATATTGCACATAGGGATCTATTTTTTCACTTTCCATCTAGAGTATTTGTACAATTCCCATCCTGTAGTCAAATGGAATGGATCTCTAACAACTTTAAACTTATCTTGCAACCTATTGCACATAACCCTAGTTCCTTAGGTGTGTTTTAATCTCTTTGAAGAACCAAGTAATTGATTGATAAGGTCATGATCCAAAGGCCTCTTCGAACAGGGAGGTTGAGATGAAGACTGACTCATTTTTATAATTGCATGGTTTCTAGGGTTTTATATGGATACAAGCTAGATAATGGTTTGATAATTAAAGCAATCATATTAAATTTCCAAGCAGTGTTTCTCCTGGAAATCCTTTTCAAGCCTGTAAGGAATATACAAAAAACCCTAGTGGCAATCTAAGTGCATAGAGAGGTGTAACAAAGACTTACCCATTTAGAAATTTACTATCGCCCACTAACCATTTGAGAATTTTACAATCAAACCACCCACAACTTCCTCATCAAACCTCTTCCTAAATTTGGAATAGCACACTTGACAACCTCAACCTCATAGAATAGCACTGAACTCACCAAAAAATCCCATTTCTGTCTCAAAAATTATCTAGAATGAAATTTTCCTTACACATACCATTTTTGTCAAGACTACATTCAGGTGTAGAAGATGAACTGGTGGAAGATGGGTTCCCTGATGAACATCTATTTGTTGTTTGTTCCAGTCCTCCATGGTTTGTTGACATTGCAAATTTTCTTGTAACAGGCTTGTTTCCCCCACATTTCACCTCCAAACAGAAAAAGAGATTGGTAAAGGAGAGTTTACCTTATAAATGGTTAAATGGTTTATTGTTTAAATGTGGGCCTAGTTTTGTCATGCATAGGTGTCTAAGAGCTTATAATTTTTTTGATGTGTTGAGAGCCTATCATGATGAACCCACGGGATTGCATGAAAGGTTAGGATCTTTTCCAAAAATATGGCACTCTGACTATCACATAAAATTGTAATAGCTCCTAAAGTTAGCCCCACATTTGAACACAAATGTTTAAGCTAGAGGGCATCCTTACAAGCATGAGTTATCATGTACTTTGATTTTATAGTGGACAAAGAAAACATATTTTTTCACTTACTCATTCAATTGATTGCACCACCAAACATTGTGAAAACATATCCATTGGTGGATCTCCTTCTATCAACATCCCCACCCCAATCTAAATCCACGAATACATTAATAGTCATTAAATGTCAAACCCCTATAGAATTACCATCACAAAAAATGGAGAACTCAAAGGTAACCTATAAATATCTAAAGACCCTCTTCACTGCATCCTAATGTACTCATCCAAGATTAACCATGAATCAACTCAAGACTCCCACTGCTTTGATAATGTCTAGTCTAGTATAGACCATACCATACATTAAGCTCCCAATAACACTAGCATAAATTACTCAAGCCATATACTCCATCTTACTAGGAGAAGTCAAACACTGCTCTATTGATAACTTAGTCCACTTCAAAATAGGAACACACAATGGCCTGCAAGCAATAATGTTGAACCTCTCCAACACCAAGCTCACATATTTGCTCTAGCCTACTCAAACATTTTTTTGTTCTATCTCTTATGATCTCCATATCCAAGAACTTGGTATCCCCTAAGTCTTTCATCTCAAATTGTGTTCAAAGCTGAGACTTCAATTCAAAATTCATGTCCTTACTATTACCAAAAAATAAGATATCATCAACATATAATGTGATAACAAGGAAATGATCATTGTCCATCTTATATTAGATGCAATGATCCGATTTGGATCTCAAAAATCCCAATCCAACACAAAGGAATCAAACTTTTGGTACCACATCCTAGGAGATTGCTTAAGGCCATACAAAAATTTCTTCAACTTATAAACTAAATTTTCTTTACCTTTTTCAATGTATTGCTCTGGCTATCTCATGTAAATTTTTTCCTCTAAATCACCATGAAGAAAATGTGTCTTCACATCTATTTACTCAACCTCAAGATCAAAAGATACTACAATAGATAATAAGAACCGAACAGGCTTGGCAACTGGAGAGAAAATCTCAACATAATCAATTCTCTCAACTTGGGAATATCCCTTCACAACCAAACTAGCCTTATACTTCTCAACCATTGTCATTAGAATTGATCTTTCTTTTGAACACTTAATTAAAACCAACAGATTTCTGACCATCAAGTAAAGGTATTAAGTTCCATGTGTGATTTTTTCTTCTATGTAAACATCTCCTTATCTATAGCTACTCTCTAGAACTCAAAATCATCCATACCAATGCCTCCTTCACAATTTTAGACTCATCTATGTTAGTAATCGAAAAGAAAAAAACACCTCCAATTAGGAGGATGATACCTGTTTGGTTGTTGTATGTGCCGAGTGGACCTCCTCAAGAGTTGAGGTGGAGGCTCTACCTCCTCTTTAGAACTCTTTAAACTATCTAAACTCTCCTCCTCTTTAGGTCCTTTGTTGGCTTATGGTTCAACCTTCTTAGTATTTGGAGGTAGTTGAACAATATCTTTCTTTTCATCCTTCTTTAGCTACAATTCCGTGGAAGAAGGTTTAAATTCTATAAGATAACACTTCTGCTATATAAAATATTTTTGAAACCATAGGATCACAAAGCTTGTACACTTTCACACTAATGCCATAGCCAATGAAGGTACATTTTATAGCCTTGTTCTCCAACTTAGACCGCTTCTCCCTAGGCACATGTGCATATACCTCACAACCAAAGACTTGATGAATCAATATTTTTTTGCTAGACCACACATCCATATGTGTCTTCTCAACAAGTGTTAATGTAATACACATGTTAACCAAGTAGCAATCCATGGCAACCTCTTCTACACAACTTTTTTTCCAAGCCAAATCCACTAAGCATACTCCTAGCCCTCTCCATCAACATCCTATTCATTCTTTCCACAGCTTCATTCTACTAAGGGGTGTATGGAATTGTTTGTCTCCTTATCCTATGATCCTTATAGAATCTATTGAAATATGCTATACAAAACTCATTGCCATTATCAGTCCTCAAAATCTTAATCTTCCTACCAATCTGATTCTCTACAAGAGCCTTAAACTCTTTAAAATAATTTAAGACTTTATATTTACTTCTCAGAAAACATGTCATGTCCTTCTACTACAATCATCAATGAAAGATACATAATATCATCAATGAAAAATATGCCTCCAATTAGGAGGATGATACCTGTTTGGTTGTTGTCTGTGCTGAGTGGACCTCCTCAAGAGTTGAGGTGGAGGTTCTACCTCCTCTTTAGAACTCTTTAAACTATATAAACTCTCCTCCTCTTTAGGTCATTTGTTGGCTTCTGGTTCAACCTTCTTGGTATTTGGAGGTAGTTGAACAATATCTTTCTTTTCATCCTTCTCTAGCTACAATTTGGTGGAAGAAGGTTTAACTTCTATAAGATAACACTTCTGCTATATAAAATATTTTCAACCATAGGATCACAAAGCTTGTACACTTTCACACTGATGCCACAGCCAATGAAGGTACATTTTATAGCCTTGTTCTACAATTTACACTGCTTCTCCCTAGGCACATGTGCATATACCTCACAACCAAAGACTCGAAGATGAATCAATATTTTTTTGCTAGACCACACATCCATATGTGTCTTCTCAACAAGTGTTGATGTAAGACACATGTTAACCAAGTAACAAGTCGTGGAAACCTCTTCTACACAAAAGTTTTGTTCCAATCCAAATCCTCTAAGCATACTCCTAGCCCTCTACATCAACATCCTATTCATTCTTTCCACAACTTCATTCTACTAAGGGGTGTATGGAATCGTTTGTCTCCTTAACCCATGATCCTTATAAAATCTATCAAAATATGCTATACAAAACTCACTGCCATTATCAGTCCTCAAAATCTTAATCTTCTTACCAATCTAATTCTCTACAAGAGCCTTAAACTCTTTAAAATAATTGAAGACTTTATATTTACTTCTCAGGAAACATGCCATGTCCTTCTACTACAATCATCAATGAAAGATACATAATATCATCAACGAAAATACACCTCCAATTAGGAGGATGATACCTGTTTGGTCATTGCCTGTGCCGAGTGGACCTCCTCAAGAGTTGAGGTGGAGGTTCTACCTTCTCTTTAGAACTCTTTAAACTATCTAAACTCTCCTCCTCTTTAGGTACTTTGTTAGCTTATGGTTCAACCTTCTTAGTATTTGGAGGTAGTTGAACAATATCTTTCTTTTCATCCTTCTCTAGCTACAATATTGTGGAAGAAGGTTTAACTTCTATAAGATATCACTTCTTCTATACAAAATTTTTCAACCATAGGATCACAAAGATTGTACACTTTCACACTGATGCCATAGCCAATGAAGATACATTTTATAGCCTTGTTCTCCAACTTAGATTGCATCTCCCTAGGCACATGTGCATATACCTCACAACCAAAGACTCGAAGATGAATCAATATCTTTTTTCTAGACCACACATCCATAGGTGTCTTCTCAACAAGTGTTGATGTAAGACACATGTTTGTTGATAACTGAGAGGGGGGGTGAATCAGTTATCCTAATTAATTTAACTTTCTGTTCTTCTTTAACAACTAGTGCAACATCAAAGTAAATAAGCGTCCATAATCATGAAAGCAAAAACAAAGTCAACACACATAACACAATGATTTTGACATGGAAAACTCTGTTAAGGAAAAAACCGTGGGGTGACTAACCCAAGAATGTATTCTCTGTTAGAAGAATAGAAATACAAAATGGCACTTGCCAATTAGGGCTCACTGCCCGAGCACACTACTCACAAGAGGCTCACTGCCTACAAGAGACTCACGGTCTACAAGGTATAAGGTGACAAGATACTTGAACTGATGAGAAGCATCCACACATGCTAAGGTTCAGTTACGTTTAGGCTCAATACACTGATCTGCTGCACTTCATTCTATCTCTTCTTTGGTGTTGTTGTCCTATCACATTCCGAACCTGTCTTACTACCTTCACACTGCTCTTCTACTTTTCTTCACACAACACAACACACAACTTCACATCCAAATCCACTTGGTATATATATCCGCACCAATGATTTCAACACCTTTCTAGTCAGCATCTGGAATAGTCAATATTTTCCTAAACTCTGATCTGTCGGCTGAATCCTTGTTTACCAAGTGATGCGTTTTAAGGAGATACTTATAGAAGTCATCAATCATGTTGGCCAATCATGAGTGATACCTTAGGAAGCTTGATCACCATCAATATCTCATCCAGATTAAGGTCTGATACTCTGCCGATAAGTTCTTCCTCTGTCAACTCTGCCAAACAGGAACCCAATGCTTAGGTACTCATATCTCTTCACTCTTTCACCACCGGAGGCTCAATCCTTGGAATCTATCAGTCAAGGTACTCCTCTTGACTTCCCCAAGTCCACACTTTACTGAGATACTTCCTCTGAGAGATCCGGACCTAACTGTTAAACCTTGCTACATGCTCTGTTCTTGCTTACCAGACAACAATACTTCTTCAATCTGACTTCCGGTATAGGCACACCATGTCTTGCAGATGGGTGGGATGAACTTTGTTGCCATCAATGACAACACTCATGAAGCTATACTGTGTCTCTTTCCAACAATCTCCCCCTTTGGCATTGATGGCGACACTTAGTGAAAATGACTAAGTGTCACACTGCACTCCCCCTTGGCTGATGCTTTGTTTTAATGTACACTCTATGAGAGCTCCCCCTTAGCTGGATTCCACATTTTTCACTGCTCCTCACTCCCCCTTTGACATCAATGGAAAAGGGTAGGATCCGCACACCAAAAATCCCAAAAATCCAACTATACTTAGCCGCATAAGTGAATATACATGTTATATTTACATATATTGAAATACATCTGTAAAAGTATTCTTCAATTGTACAATTTTTGTTGCCCAACTCTACTTCATCCTGTCCAAAATTGAGATGTGACCACTCAACAAGAACACAAAAGCTTATGCCTTCTTAAGATTTGTCGGATCATTGGTCCAGGCTATGGCTTGTGCATCAGTTAGGGCCTCATGCATGGCCTCTAACTTAGGGATAATGATCCCTCTAAGTTCACTTAACCTATTTATTTTATTTTTCTTCTCCTTCTCAAGCTTCTTTATTTCATCTAAGACTACAATAGTCTGACATTCTTGACTTACTATGGAGGAGGAGAGAGAATCAAAACTTTGGAATAAACTTAACAGTTTATCCTCTTGCTCTCTTGCTTTCTTCTCAATATCCTTGGTCACTTTAGGCCAGGATAAACAAAATTTATAAATATCTCCACCATCTTTGAGAGAAATTTCTAAGCTCTTTATTCTAATATCCATAACTCTCCTATCATTTGAGATTAGACCCTGCACTTCGGAGAATCTCTTATCCAAAAATTCTTTCTGGACTTTCTCTTTAGCTGATTTCTCCAAAGACTCAAAATGAGTGCAGAAAGAACTAACAAGAGACTTGAGATTACCGGATGAAGAGGCTGAGGAATCTTTCTGAAAGGATGGCATGATCTTTTCCAACACACCGGATGCTATCTCTAGCAGCTCACAGTCTTCCATGTGAGACTTTAGAAGTTTCTCTTTTGCCTTTGCTTAAGCAAAGGATGCTATCTTCATTGTTTGAACTAGGGAGAGAGAGTCAAAGTTGAATGGTCCTTGAAGAAGCTTCGGTTCATCAATCTCCATCATTTCTTTATTCAAGAAATCTTCAAGAGTTTCTGCAGTGTCTCTTGCCGGAGACAAAGTTTTCTTTCCTTCTGCAGCTTCAGCACTATCACTTGTGGTCTTCTTAGTTTGACCTTCTTCTCTTTCCTTCACTTCTTCTTTTTCCTCTAATCTTTCTCCTCATTTAGATCCAAAGACTGCTGGGGAATCCGGATGAGAGATATTTTCTTCTTCTTGGACTTCTTCTTCCAGTATAGAGGTGTCCTGGTCCTTGGACTTCTCCTCACCTATCTCCTTTGTTTCTTCTGCAATCTTTTCAGTAGGATCTTTCTTTGATGCACTTTGCCTTTCAACATCAGAAGGTTCATCACTTACCTCCTCTATAATGGGAATGTTGAATCTTTTGTATGCATTCCAGAGGATCTCTTCTGTCTCTTTTGCTACTTTGTCAATTTCTCTGAGCATAAGCTGATTCATTCTACCTTTGCTCTGGAACTCATCCTTGCAATCTTTGAAGATCATATTCATTTGCTTCGGAGTGATCAAAGGACATAGCTGAATAGCTATCTATTCTCAGATCTCAAGATCCTTTGCCTTAGCATTATTCTTCCTTATTTCTAATTCCTTCTCTAGGCTTTTGGGAATGAGAGATATGATTTCAATAAAAGCCTTATTGTAGATATTCAGATACCTAACTGTAGCTTCTTGCAAGATCTTCTGGTCAGCTTCATTATACTCATCATAGAACTCAATCATTGGTTTTAGGTTCCCATCCATAGTAACTGATTTGATGATATCATCAATGCAAAGAGTGGGCTTTTCAACAAATTCCTTTGTCTTCCCTTCTTTGTCTTGACCGGTAGAGGGTTCACTAGATGTTTTCTTCTTCTTCTTCATTTTCTTGACCTCTTCATCAGATTCAGTCTCTTCATTATCCTTTTGACTGGCATAAGATCTTGTGGCCTTTGTCTTAGTTCTCTTCTCTCCTTTACCAGATGATTTTTCTTCCGGTTTGATGCCTTTGAGCTCTTGGCAGTGGTAGGTGCAGAGGTCTTAAAGGATTTGGTCCGGGAGGAGACTTCCACTGGAGCACCTTCTTTCTCTGCTTTTTCTTTTTCTTTCTTTGCCCTTTCTATCTTCTCTCTATTTGCATCAAGTGCCTCCTTTGAAATTCCATGCCTCTTGGCAAAATCTTTTACTTCTCTCCTTACCTTTCTCTTGATCTCAGGCTATCTCAATTCAACATGAACTTTTACACTTAGTTCTTGGTAAGTTCCAAACCTTTCTACCTTAGGATCTTTGGGCTGGCTTAGCAAATGTTGGATATGCAGTTCTAGGATTTTCTCATCAACCTCATACCCCATTGGCATGATCCATACTATTCTTGGTTCTACTACCTCCATCAGACATTGATCAATGTCTACCATAAAGCACATTGTATCCTTGTATTTTTCAACTAGGGATTGGGGAATTCTTTCTCTAGCCTGCATCATGCTTCGAAAGTTTTTGAAGTAACCCCACAGTGCTGTGTTTTGTGCCTTGGCATCACCAAGCCCATGTAAGTAATCTCTGATTTGAATTGCAACAGGTCTGTCATTCTACCATACCCAACCACTGGATCCAGGCAAGTCATTCATAAAGTAGAAGAACAAACATAGTATTAGCCCACCATACTTGAAAGAGTTCTTCTTGTCCTTCTTGATCTTTTGTAGGTTTTCCATCAATTGATTCAAAAGGAGTTCACAAAGATCCTAATCTGCATTCTTTCTCAACATTTCATAAGCAGTGTAGATTGATGTTCAAAATATAGAATTTTCTCTGTTGGAATGATATATCTTGTAGCCAATAATCATGGAGGCAAACTTGATGTCCGGATCTGTGATATCCTCAACTGTCATTGCTCTTTTATCAAATTTAGATCTGGTAGCCTCACTCACAATTTGGTTTTTGACTGATTTTAGAGTAGGTAACCCACCGAATGAGTGCAATCTAGTTATTTCCCTGATTGCTTCCTTGGTTATCTTGAATGGCCTCATCAACCACATAAAGTTGTCATGCATTCTGCTCAAAACATACTGAACCCAATCATCTTCAGCAAAACCAAGGAAATGAAAGCAATATCCAAAATGTTTATCCCGGATGGCCTTATACTAAGGTTTTATTTCAAATGATTCATCTATTAGTTCCTTGTGGTAGATATCCATCAGCTTGGATTCACCAAATTCTTTGATGTTTGCGTGAATGTAAACCCTAACATCTTCTACATGTAGAATTCCATGTGGAATGCTAGAAAATGCACCTAGGGGATCAACTTCTAGGGATTTATAGGAATGTTTTCTGAATTTAGGGTGCGGCCTATCAGTGATCTTCACCACATTCGGAGTAGCCATCTTTCAAAGATTCACAGAGAGATTTTCAAGAGTGGAAAATACCTTTTATGCTTCTAGGGTTCACGATATGAACCAGATCGGATTGCTGGAAGAATCGACTTCTGTAGTTGATCTTTGATGGGCTTGAGGCAATTTGTTGCAAAGCTCCTTTTTCTCTTCTTTTTGAGTGTAAAATGAGCAAATGTTCAATAAGAGAACCCTTATATTTCTCTGCAAACCCTAATTTCATATTGCAATAAATGCGTAACTTAAGTCATTCCAGTTTGCCTTGTTCTCCTTGTTCTGAGAAAAATCTTTTCTGGATTACTAAGAAGCATTTAGAGTTGTTCTTGGTGATGATTGACAATCTATCTTCCTTTCTCCAAACATTTCATCTATCCGCATATCAAGATTCCTTAGTTTGAATCATATCAAATCTAACTATGAAAGACCTACTTCTTACCGGATGACTGTTGAACCAGATTAGTCTTGGAAGATTAACCTATTCAAAACTTCTTACGGATCTTCCATCTCTTTACCAAAGCTTATTTGGATGTTCCTCTATGAACCCTTTAATCTGCAACCTTTCATGTGCCACTTTCAGGCACCTATTGACTGGCCGGGGGAAAATGTTTTTTTGCTTTTGTTACTCCCCCTGAGCCAGAGCTCATTTATTTAGTTTTCGGAAGGAATATCAGCACCAGATTCTGGTGCAGATCCATCCCCATCATTTTCTATACTTCTCTACACCCATATTTTGTTCATCTCTCTTTGAATTTCATCCGCATTCACTTTTCCTTTTCCTTTATCTTGGTTTTGATTATGATGCACTAGACCCTTTTTGTCCTGATTCTTACTTCTGTAGAATTTGGCAATATGACCGGATCTATTGCAATTGTAGCAAACAACATTTCTTTGCATATTTGATTGATATCCTCTTGATCTACATTGATTAGCCATATGTCCCATTCTATTGCATGCAAAACATCTACCATTGAAT
The DNA here is from genome assembly GCA_027924645.1 of Cunninghamia lanceolata. Classification (NCBI taxonomy): domain Eukaryota; kingdom Viridiplantae; phylum Streptophyta; class Pinopsida; order Cupressales; family Cupressaceae; genus Cunninghamia; species Cunninghamia lanceolata. The sequence continues at coordinate 3,352,373 of BSBN01000984.1, forward strand.
GAATTGTTCATTTGCATATTTCTACACTCAAGAGATTTGTGACCATACCTTTTGCAATTGAAACACTATCTGGAGAAAGATGAATTAGTCTGATTGATTCTTCTTCTGCACTGATTTGCTTTATGACCAAAGTTATTGCAATTGTGGCAATATCCATTGAAGGATGGGTATCTTTGAGCATTTGGTTGCTTTACCAGAGGTCTTCTAGGTTTGTTCCTTGGATTTTTTGATCTAGAGTTTTTCTGACTGGATCTAGAGCTTTCACCTTTCTCATACCCTAAGCCTTGTTTGTCATCTACCCTCTTCTGGCTTTGAAGAAGAACTTCAAGTTGAGCAGAGCTTATCTTGAATTTCTCCTTGTATTCATTTGTTGTTTAAAGATCCCTTTTAAGAGTGTCAATCTGATTCTCAAGTTGATCTTCATTATCTCTTGCTTCTTCAAGGTCAGATTCTAGATGTCTAATTATTCTATCCATTTTATAGCAGTCTTCTGATATCTCCTTGAGAGATTGTCTTAGATCATCTTCAATTTTTCTTTTCTCTTCAATTTCTTGGCTGAATTTCATAACTCCTGATTCCATTTCATGTCTTACCATAATGACCTCTTTTGACAACTTTTGACATAGCTTGGTCTTCTCCTTCAGGTCTTCATTTGTATCATTGGCTTCACCTTGACTTGCCAATTGCTGAAGTAGATCTTTTCTCTTTTTCATAGAGATACTCAGTTTCTCTTTTAGTTCATTTATGAAATCATCAGCTTGTTTGAGTCTTTCCTTCAATTCATTGACTTCAGAGTTAGATTGCTCAAGATCATCTAGGGTAGACTGAAGTTGTTCCCTCATACCATACACATCCATTTGAATTTCTAGATCTTCCTCAAGCTATTAGGCTCTATTTGGAGGAACTTGGCTCTGATACCAACTGTTGATAATTGAGAGGGGGGGTGAATCAGTTATCCTAATTAATTTAACTTTCTGTTCTTCTTTAACAACTAGTGCAACATCAAAGTAAATAAGCATCCATAATCATGAAAGAAGAAACAAAGTCAACACACATAACACAATGATTTTGACGTGGAAAACCCTGTTAAGGGAAAAACCACGGGGTGACTAACCCAAGAATGTATTCTCTGTTAGAAGAATAGAAATACAAAATGGTACTTGCCAATTAGGGCTCATTGCCCGAGCACACTACTCACAAGAGGCTCACTGCCTACAAGAGACTCACTATCTACAAGGTATAAGGTGACAAGATACTTGAACTGATGAGAAGCATCCACACATGCTGAGGTTCAGTTTCGTTTAGGCTCAATACACTGATCTGCTGCACTTCATTCTATCTCTTCTTTGGTGCTATTGTCCTGTCACATTCCAGACCTGTCTTACTACCTTCACACTGCTCTTCTCCTTTTCTTCGCACAACACAACTTCACATCCAAATCCATTTGGTATATATATCCGTACCAATGATTTCAACACCTTTCTAGTCAGCATCTAGAATAGTCAATATTTTCCTAAACTCTGATCTGTTGGTTGAATCCTTGCTTACCAAGTGATGTGTATCAAGGAGATGCTTATAGAATTCATCAATCATGTCATCCAATCATGAGTGATACCTCAGGAAGCTTGATCACCATCAATATCTCATCCGGATTAAGGTCTAATGGTCTGTCGATAAGTTCTTCCTCTGTCAACTCTGCCAAACAAGAACCCAATGCTTAGGTACTCATATCTCTTCACTCTTTCCTCACTGAAGGCTCAATCCTTGGAATCTATCAGTCAAGGTACTCCTCTTGACTTCCCCAAGTTTGCACTTTACTGAGATACTTCCTCTGAGAGATCCGGACCTGACTATTGAACCTTGCTGCATGCTCTGTTCTTGCTTACCGGACCATAATACTTCTTCAATCTGACTTCCGGTATAGGCACACCATGTCCTGCGGATGGGTGGGATGAACTTTGTTGCCATCAATGACAACACTCATGAAGCTATATTGTGTCTCTTGCCAACACATGTTAACCAAATAACAAGCCATGGCAACCTCTTCTACACAAAACTTTTGGTCCAAGCCAAATCCACTAAGCATACTCCTAGCCCTATACATCAACATCCTATTCATTCTTTCCACAACTTCATTCTACTAAGGGGTGTATGGAATTGTTTATGTCTCCTTATCCCATGATCCTTATAGAATCTATCAAAATATGCTATACAAAACTCACTACCATTATCAATCCTCAAAATCTTAATCTTCCTACCAACCTGATTCTCTACAAGAGCCTTAAACTCTTTAAAATAATTGAAGACTTCATATTTACTTGTCAGGAAACATACCATGTCCTACTACAATCATCAATGAAAGATACATAATATACAAATTTAGAAATCGAAGGAACATTAACAAGACTAAATATATTAAAATGGATTAAGTCCAACACCCCATAAATTTCTAAGAACTAGAGTAAATTGAACACGATTTTATTTTCCATTTACACAATGCTCATAGAAATCAAATAATTCAAGATTACAATCATTTAACCCCTCAACAAGGTTTTTATTTTTTAGGGCCCTTAGACCCTTCTCACCTCTATGGCCCATCCTCTGGTGCCATAACATTGTCTTCTCAAGTGGTAACTTAGTCTCCAAAGCATGAGCACCCTTAGGTACCCACAAAGCATGACCATCGAAAGTGGATACAACACTCTCTTTGTTGCTAGTACCAATGGTTAATGTGTAGATTTTACAAATCTCTACACTATAGGAACAAAAGAGTTACTGCACTGAACCATGCATGCATCCAATTGAAATAGAGTGTCTATGCAAACACCCTTAGCAAGCACCATAGCCCCTCTCACCATCTTGCACCCTCCACTCGAGAAAACAACCTACACCCTTGAATCATTAAGTTTACTTATAGAAAGTAGGTTCCATACCAAACTAGGGATATGCAATACACTATTGACCCCCTTCACTCATCCATCAGGGAATCAAACCAATACTTTTCCACAACCAACAATCCTCAAGTGAGAGACATCTCTTAAGGTACACCTTCCCACCATCATATTCTTCATATTTTGAGAACCAACCCTAATGTGAGATCATGTGGAAAGAGTCGTCGAAGTCTATCAACCATGTACCATCCAATGCATGTGTAGCCAAGGCCATGACAAAGGCATCACCATCATCTTGAGAGGACTTGTTGGACTCATCATCAGAATCACTCTTATTTTTCTCCTCCTTGCAATCTCTTTTGAAATGGCTAGAGGCTTGTCATAGTTCCAACATTTTATCTTTATCTTACCATGAGATTTGGATCTCCCATGAGATTTTGATCTCGACTTGTCTCACTTCTTGTCCTTCTTGCCTTTCTCTTTCTATCTTCCATGAATAGACATGGCATCCTTAGCAAATTCAAAAGTCTTTCTTTACATCTCTTTAGAAAGTAAGGATGCCACCACCTGACCCATTTTCAACTCGGTGCTAGTGCTCCCAATAGCCATAACAAGGTGGTCCCACGAATATGGAAATAAATATAGAAAATTCATACACCAATCCTCCTCCTCCATCTTCACTTGAATGAAGTCCAACTAGGTCACAATCATATCAAAAGCATTTATATGTTTGGCCACAAAACCACCATCCTCCATCTTGAGAGTATACAACTTCTTTCTCGAGAAAAGCATGTTTACCAAAGATTTATCTTGATAAATCTCACCAAGCTTCTTCCAAATGTTTGCTACAGTAGTCTCTTCATATTCATTCAATAATAGTGAATCGGCCAAATAGAATCTACTGAGACCATTAGTTTTTCTGTCGATTTTGTCCTAATCTTCTTGTGACATAGCAACAGGTTTGGATTCAAATATTGTAGCCCATAAATCTCTATCCACAAACATATCCTCCATCTTGAGCTTCCAAAGTTCAAAGTTTGTGCTAGAGAACTTCTCAATTTATATCCTTGATGTGCTTGTCATTTTTCCTGCAACAAGATCTTCTACATAAGATTCCACTCAATCCAAGATTAGTATAAAAACCCTTGTCCCTAACACCTATAATTTGAGGTGATCAGGCTCTAATACCAAATGAAATGAAGCAGAGGTGTCAAATACGCTTCCTACACTAATCTATCAGAGAAGATATGTGCAAATAAATTAAGTCTTTACCATTACAAGAAAAAATACGCAACAAAAACGATATACTACAACACACTTATTTATGTGGGGAAAACCCTTTTTAGGAGAAAAACCCCACACTCTATTAAAATTGAGATGTAGAAGAGCCAGAGGCTCAAACACAACAATCAGTCAATCATCTTCAACATTACATGATTATTATATTTTAACAAATTTATAAAGCCTTTCATCTTCCAACTACCTAAACTACACAATAACTAACAATTAATTACTAACACCTATTTAATAAATTAGCATTAACATGTTAATTTATTATTTATTATATCACACATTAATTTTATTCTATGTCGTGCACTAATTAAAATCCTAATAATGAACACACAATTATACTAAGAGGGGGTGAATCAGTATATACAATCTTTTTAATTTTTCAAAACTTAACAACCATAACAATATCAATCACACAAGATCTACCAATTATGCAAGTCAAGAAGAACACAAGGTTTACATGGAAACCCTTTCAGGAGAAAACCACGGCAAAATATTGTTTATATAAAATTATCTTTACAAGCTTTGTAGGCACCAACCTACAAGAGACACCAATCCCCTCTTATATGATTTGTAGGCACCAACTTATTGGAGACATCAATCCCCACTAATGAGCACCAACCCAGCAAGAGACCAATCTCTTCAATTTTTAGGCACCAACCTACTGGAGACACCAATCCCTGCAACTGAACACCAACTCAGCAAGAGACATCAATCTCTTCTTTGGGAAGCACCAACTTCCAAAACAAAATTCCACCTTCAAGATGTTGCTTCTTCAACGGATGATGGACATTTGATTTGCCTTCATAAATTCTTCTTACAAATGAAATACTCTTCACAAATTTGATGCACTTGATTTCATATATTTTCCTTTGCAAATTTGCTTATACTGCCTTTCAAATATGCATACTCCTCTTTCAAATCTGCATATTCTCCTCTTTCAAATATGTATATCCTCCTCTTTTAGATCTGCATATACTCTTCTTTTAAATCTGCCTTTTAATGTAGATCTGTTGGTGTAAGTCTGATATATCTTTTTATTTCCACACACTCACTTTCACCACCACTCACAAACTTCATTTATACCTTTCAAAGAAGGAGACTTCATGAAAGAACACACCTTTTGCAAGGGAAGGCAACACTTCCTTTTATATGTAACCTTTCACAATTTTGTCTTCTTATGGGTGTGCTTCCTTTAGGGGGTCGGCCCCATAAATGAAATATTTATTTGTATTTGTAAACACCAAATGGGGGCACCAAACATGAGGATTTGGCCCTATAAAATGAATGAATTTATTTTATTCATAACTTCAACATGGGTGTCACATGAAAGGAGTCAGCATGCAATTAAACAAGTCGGCCATACAAAGTGTATTTGTCTTGGCAAAGGTGGTCAGCTAGAAATGGCATTAATATTAGCATTAATATGAGGTCTTTATCTTGGGCGCCAAGGATAAAGGGAGTCAGCCTCTTATTTTACTATGTATTTGCTTCTCCAATAAGTGTTTATAAATGATCTTTAAGCAACACTATAAACCCTTCTTTGACATCAATGACATTATTTGTAGTCTTCTTTATCATATTCAACATGATCTGAGTGTGTCACATATCTTTGTTGTATCAACCTTTCGAGATCTTCCACATCTTTGTTCTTATTGATAAGTAGGGTCCTGATGGACTTTGTTGAGTTCCCAATTAACTTCTTTGACATCAATGACAATATTTCCAACACCTAACACCCCCCTTTAGTGTTGACATGGGAACTTTATTCTCGAGTTACACAACAGTTGGCTTTGGTTAATTGTTGCCTCCATCTTCTATGATAGTGTTGAGGTCCATCTGTTTCATGTTTGCCTCTCCCTTCAATGAAAAATTTTCTTGGATGTTGGTTTCCCCTGACAATGTATCATTTTACAAAACAAATTTCTATTTTGAGATATATATTCCCCCTTACAAAAGTTGCCTATGCAATGCAATTGACACATACATATTATTGCATCATACTTTATTCAACCTCCAAATAAATATACAGCTTCCAATAGAAAAGAAACCAATTAAACTCTCCAACTTGTATGACGCAGCAATGTATAAAAACAAAATAACTAAAAGAACTTGCATACCTAATGTAGATCTAAACTCAGGGGTCTTATCAGACCACTAAATTAAGCGGCAAATACAAACAACAATACTAACAACACACCACAAAATGATTTTATTATTATTAGCAATAGAATGATTACAAAAGTACAAATGTCATTACACAGTCAACAGGTTATATCCATCTTCGCTTACAGAGATTTCTCTAGCATATGCCTCCTCTAAGAGATCAAACCCAAATAGAATTAGTTCCCCAACTGATTCACCATCAAATTCCCTAACATCCCCCCAATCTAGTTTCCCCAATCGTATTTATGATCCTTTGTTCCAAACAGTTCAACGCCCAAATCGTTACATAACTGATCAAAAATTGCCTAAACCGAACTAACTGCCAACATCTATTCTTTCATAAGGATGGCCATTGCAAATTTATTTAGTTTAGATATACTCAACTCAGGCAACCATTGGCCAAAATACCCTTTTCTACAACCTTGAAGTCATCTATCGGTGCCAACATTATAAAAGCCTATCGGCAAAAGTCTGCTCTCATGAACTTATCGGCGAATTTATTCATTCGCAAACCTTTCCTCGGAATAGCTTGTTGTCTAAAAACAATTTCCATGAACTTGGGAACATCCCCTAATTATTGACTAAAGTCGTATTTTCCGAACTTTAGATGTAAGTGCCTATCGGCAAATATTCACTTCCCGGAACTTGTCGGCAAATTTACTTATTTACGAACTTGTGAATAGTTCTTTGTTATAAAAAAACTCTTCCTTTCATCATTCCCCTTCTTGTCGGCAAAATCAAACATATCCGAACTTAGTTGGCAATTTCTGGGAAAACAGAACTCAACTTAAGCTTTATGGTCTTATCAGCCTTTTGCCGAAACTCCAAACTTAAGCCTCTAATGGCTTATCGGCCTTTTGCCGAAACTCTAAACTTAAGCCTCTATTGGCTTATCGGTAAAGGTTAGAACCCACGAGCTGGTGAGACAATTTACCTATTCACCGACTAAGTGACATTCCTTCAATCGGCAGTTATACTCAATCACGAACCAAATTCTTAACTTTTAGCTTGGCAAGGTAAATCGGCTACAAAGACTATCGGCGAACTTACGGGTTCGCTAACTCACAAGACGGTCGATAGAGTTCAATAATTTGGAACTTTGCCAATAAGATTCTACAATTAGAAACTTTACCGATGAAGTCCTTTAATTTGAAACTTAGGTGATGAAGTAATTCTTTTAACACTACGAAGACAAAATGAACTTGTTCATAGGCCTGTCGATAAACCAGCAAATCGGCAAACTACCGAACCGGCAAACTTGATGGTGTATGCAATGATATAAATTTCATTCAAAAGGTTTGCCAATATAACAATAACCCTAAATTCATATCAAATGCACCAAATAAAGATAAGGATAAACTATAGAAACAAAATAAATAATGTTACCAATGATTTGAAATGTGGTTTCTCAAGATTTTTGTATAACTCCACCGTAAATGTTGCCCGGGGGTAATAAATGAAAATGAGTTTGATTTTTATAAAGTTTTGGGGACAATTTCAAAAGTGGTTTGATCCGTTGAATAGGAAAAAGGTAGGTAAAAAGGTGGTTAGGGTTATGGTAATTAGTTTGTATTATTTTTACGAAATAGATTTAGGCTTGTATTATAAATAATAAATTCAATTTTAATTTATTATTCATAGGAGGGTGAAAAATGAAAAGATTTAATTAATTAATTAAACTTTAGGATTAAGGGAAGACTAAATAATAAATTAAATTTATCAATTTTAATTTATTATTTATGAGATTAAGGAATATTTAATTAATTTATTGAAATTAATTAAATATTCTGACTTTAGGAATTTGATCGATAATGAGGGGATGGCTTAAGGATGGATAGGAAATGTGATCTCTAGTCAATTTTTTATGTCTACATTTCGCCCCTCTTTGAGACGATGTTGTGAAGCAATGTCGTTTCAAAGAAGATTAAAACATAGGTTTTAGATTCGGATTGGATTGGATAAGGTTGGATAAGATGGGAAAACATAGGTATTAGATTTGAATTGGATTGGATAAGGTTGGATAAGATGGGGTTCATAAAAATGAAGGATTGGTAGATAATGCCCCCTCAAGAGGCTATGTAGGGACGAAGGAGATGGAGAGGCTCTTGGAAAATGAAGTGAAGGAAAGGAGATGGAGTTATGCAGAGTAAACTTTGACCAACCTGATGTTTGATATAGAACCTGACATTATGCACCAAGGTATAAAGACCAAGGTGACGATGTGTCATGTGCCCTAGCGTAATACAACCTTGTCTAATGTATGAGGAAGTAAATGTAGACATTAAAGTCCCAATGCACGAAAGGTATGATATGACCTTAAATGCAAAGGATAATGCAAAAAGCTATTCCAACATACACAAGATATGAATATTAGCTAGAATGATATAGATGTGATTCAAATGCAAGATGAAATGATGACACACCAGAAAACAAGCAAGCATGCATAGATAATTCAAAAACAAACAAGGTACTGCCCCTGTCGAGCTGAAAACTGATGATCGATTGGATTGATTGATGTCGATAATGATGATGATTGATTGATGGCATTGTTGATGTGGGAACAATTTATCCTAAGAACAACACAAGGATTGATGATTGAGTGATAGCGTCGTTGATGTGGGAACGATTTATCCTGAGAACAACGTAAGGATTGTGTTGTTGATATGGAAACGATATATCCCGAGAACAACACTAGGATTGGGAACGATATATCCCATTGATAATGATGATGATGATCAGATTCACAACAAGGCTAGGAACAAGACCATTGATGTGATTGGATAAATTGGCTTGATTGATTGACTTGATTGGTATGGATTAAGGATGACTTGCATTTGATGAAATGATTGATTAGAAGGATCGAGTGGGTGATGATTTGAGTTGAATGACTTGAAGAATTGATGTGATCGGATTGAATATGGATTGATTTTGTCTTGGATATTTGGTTTTTTTTGTATTTTCAAATGTTTTAATTTTTTTTTTGAATTTTTGACAATATTGTGATGTTTAGCATTGGATTGTGCTTAGATAGCCCTCGGATAGATACCAATGACAAGGAAAAACCAAACCAAAAGGTAAGGAGTATGATAGAAAACTAAACCAAAAGGTAAGGAGTATGATAGGATGTGGATGAGCAATAATGGATCGAATAGGTAAAAGGATTAGATGGATGGATAAGAGGATGGGCAATAGGACAAAGGTAGGCGTAAGAAGATTAGCAATGGAATATATGTAGGATTGGATGGATGGATACAAGGATTGGCGATAGGATAAAGGTAGGTGTCTAGATAGATAATGTATGGGAGATAAATGATATATGGATGGAGGGAGCCTAGGATGTGATCTTCAAGGACTAGGTCGCATAGGAATAAGCTGCCCCCACTCTAGATATTATGTCGTAGGATTTAACAAGGTGATTCTGAAGAGAATTCATGATAGGGATAATGGATGGAAGGGATGAATGAACTAAGGATGTAGATGGATGTATGGAGGATATTTTTAGAAATAGATGGATGGAATTGGTAGTATGACAAGAGGTGTCTAAAAGCATTTTTCAACATTGTGCCCCTATCCTCATCAAGATCAAAAAGGAGGAAGGGAAGATGGATGGTGCAATGAGAAGGTATAACAGCTATGATGGACAAGAATGTCAAGATAAGATGGAAAATGATAGGATAGAATATGAGATGGGTAGATAGGATGGGATAGATAGGATGGGATCGATTAGACAACATGCCCCCAGGTGTAAAGCACATAGATAATCACCTATGCATGATGCCTATTTGCCAGGTTTTCATCATGGTACTTATCTAAGGCGTCTGTTTACCAGGTTTTCACCATTGGACGAAATGGTTTCTCTTTACTATTTTTTTTTTAATTTATTTATTTATTTTTATTTTTGTGTAGGGGATAGTCAGATGGAATAGATGGGGACTCAAGATTTTGTTCCCATAGAAATGTCCCAGGAACTCACAGACCATGTCAAATGTCGTTGTGTTCATAGACGTTGGTAAAGAATTGCATTAGAGGGAAATAAAGTAAGGAGATAGCGTAGTATGGATGGATAGTGGATTATGTATGGATCATTTATAATTAATTCTGATAGGTATTAGGATGGAAAGATAGGGAATAGTGGGTTATGATGCAGATTATGGATGAATATATGCACAAGGATGGATGGAAGGTTTATTCAAAGCATGGACCATAGGATTATGATGGAAGAAACAAGTAGGATAGAAAATGAGAGATGGGAGGATGGAGGTATGTGGGAATGTTGTGGAGTGGAAGGGAACCAAGACCAACGGTTGCACACACCAAAATGGATTTTGAAGCTTGGAAGGGGGATGTGGGAGTAATGGAGATGTTATCTTAGGGATTTGCCTATTTAGGTCTTTAGGAACCCAAATGGACTTACGAATTTTAGGATTTTGTGATAGGGAGCGAGATATTTGGGATTTTAGAAGTGTGGATGCTCCATTTGAACTAGATACTTTTTGCTTGGGGACCCAAACCATTTTGGTTTTGAGATTATCTTTGTGAGATGTGGACTTAGGTAGCCTCTTTGAATTTTGATTTTGCTTTGATTCTTCGCATTTGTGCCATATGGCATGAGAATTATTGGAATTTGTGGCTTTATGGGTGGAGGCATCCAAATTTTTATTTTGAATCCCATAGGGGTGTTTAGGATAGCTTCATGTTTATTCAATGTGTGCATTTGTTGATCATGATTAGGAATTGTAGGGGATTTATGGGAACAGGATGTATGAATGGATTTGTGGTTAAAGTGATAAGGAGATTGGAGGATGGGAATATTAGGAGTTGAAAGGAGTGGAGGTAAAGTGGATGGAGGGATGTTAGGATTTGGTAGAAGTGGAAGTAAAATGGATGGAGGAAGATGAATGGTCACATGCTTTTTGGGTTTGTAGGATAATGGAGGAGGAATGGAAACATATGTTTTATGGGTGCGATGAGGTGCACCTAGTTTGGGCTTAGATGGAGTGGATTTAGGAGGCAGAAATGTGGTACCAACATCTTGATATTGCTTACCTTGGGGTGTATTACCAATACCATATGAGCGTGGAGGGTTCCAAATTACCTTGCTCATGAAGGCCTAAGACTTTACCTTGATAGTTCATGTTTTGGAACATACGATGCGCAATGGGATGCTTATTTTTGAGGATACAAGACACGCATTCCTTATTGGATGAGGAGGGTGAGGTGGTAGATATAGGTTGTTGTTCTCCTAGGGAAGAACATTCATTTAGGAAAGTCATAAGAACAATAGGACATGATGGTGGATTTGAAATGGTATCAGTATGAGATGGTGAAGGAACAATAGGATCTTGATTATGCTCATTATGCTCATGAAAATTCAATGTATTTGTTTGATTATCTATGTGCTTGTGGGGACCAAGTGTCTCATCAAGGGAAGTGGATATTGTGGGATGATGGATAGGAGTCGTGGAGGTTTCTTAAACATGAATAGTATTGGGACCATGAGTGGAAGGAGTGAGAAGCTCTTGATCACAGATAATATCTTGATCATAGAAAAGATATAGGTTATGAATAGGTTTAAAGGAAGAAATTTGACCTTGATTTGGTAAGGAGCAAAGTTGATCATGCTTTAGAGTTGACTCTTGACATAAATCTTGAGTTTGGATAGGAATGGAGGTCTCTTGGATAGGTTTAATGTATGGTGGGGAATGAATAGGACTTATGGTAGGTGGATCTTCAAGAACATTTAAAGGTTCTTGCATACTTTGTGGACTAGAAGATGGGATTGGAGAAATAGGCATGACATTTAAAGGTTCTTGGATAGGGATTTGATGGCATGAGGGTGGCGGTTGATTCCTTGCTAGTATCTAATGGATCACATCCTTCATTAGTATATGGGTGGATGCATAATATAATGGATGGAGAATAATGGTGGATGGTGTAGGCTTAGAATGTAATGGAGGGATAATCGGATTAGGTGTGATAGGAGTGGGATTAGGATCGGGTGGATGAATAAGAGGATTGGATATAATAGGATTGGGATTTGGGTTAGGTGGAGGGATGATAGGATTGGCTATGATAGGATCAAGACTTGGATTGGGATTAGGTTGATGGATCATAGGATTGGGCTTAGGAAGAGTTGATGGTTTAGACTTTAAGTGTGGGGATTGGCTTAATGGATTAGGATTTGGAAGGTTGGAAGGATTATATGATGGAGGTTCCATAGGGACGGATGGATGAGGAGGACTAGTAGATGGATTGGTGTATGATTCCAAACTTGAGGTGGTATTTCCCTTGTCAAGAGTATTCATGAGATTGGTTGATGTGAAGGGACTAGGTTGGCATGATGATGGGCGTGACACATAGAATTTGGGTTGAATTTGTTGATGTTGTATGGATGATGGTGGTGAAGGTAACAAAGGGATTGATGAATGAGAAGGCTAGGGGGCAATGGATTAGGATTGAAATTAGATGGAATTTGTTGTCGTTGCATGGGTAAAGGTATGGTGGATGATGTGTTGAATGAAGGTTGTGATTTTTGGGCTAAGATTTGTTGTTGTTGAAGGAGGGCTTGTTTTTTTGGCTTTGTTGTTGAAGATATAAGGTGAGGGGACTTGTTATGTGTGAAGATGAAGCATGGGTAGGGATCTAGACCTGTGAAGTTTGAGGTAAAGTTATTACTGAATAGTAGGTTTGAGGTATGGATGTGTTGGGTTGATATGAGTGGTAGATTGGTGATGATAAAGATTTGTATAAGGTGGATGGAGATGACTCAAAGAGTTGGGGGTGTTGACGTGGTAGGATGTTGAATTTGTGAAGACAATTGTGATAGTTGTGCCAATTGAAATTTAATATATGTCTCTTGTTGTAGTGATTGAGTGAGTTGTTGGAATTGGACGAGTTGTTGTAGCTGAAGGACTTGGGGATTAATAGATGTTGAAGTTGACACCTGGGTAGGATTATAGTTTTGTGAGGTTGAGGGCATGGAAGGAAAATCTTGGGTTGTGTTGGGATGATAAGAATGTTCTTGTGGATAATGATCATCATAGATATGTTGAACCTCTTGTATTTCCTCATATTATTGAGATGATAGTGATGTTGGTGGAGGCCAAAATGGAGAGATATATGGTTCATGGGCATCAAAATATGCATCATGATCTACCAAATTCTCATCATTATTATATCTAGGATGGCCTCCGCGAAGTGTGAGTTTTGGTTTTTGATTTGTCCTAGATTTGTTGATGGTCACTACCATTTTGACGAATAAGGATTGGACTAGGTTAAGAATTAAATGTGAGTAGGATGATGATAAATGAATTAGGTGGGAAATGGATGGATTGGATGATTTTATCAATTGAAAGAGCTTCTTAGGATTCAAAGTGACAAGGTTCCACTTGAGATGTAACACTAAAGGATAATATAGGGGACAAGTTGTAGTGGTGATTAGAAAATGCAATATGATGATTTGAAATGAATGGATGGAAAGAATGTCTAAGGGTGATGATCAGGCAAGCACATGCATCAATCATATAGGACACAACAATTAGATTGGTTATTTTTTATGATATCTTGATGTTTTGCCAACATTTGTAAACATGCACGATCCTAGGCTAGGAAATGACAATACTTGTTGAGTTCCCACTCGGTTTTACCCAGCCGCTCCTACTTATGGTGTATAGCTCCAGGAACTTGGGGCACAGGCTCCCCCTTATAGTGCACTCACTTCTTAGGCACACCAAATTTCAGGTCCTAACATGCACAGATCCTGAGGTACCTTGCTATCTCTGCCATAAGCTGTGAAAATATGGGATGGCTATTAGAGTTTCCTCCTGTATCAACAAGTAGAGGGCTTTTGGCCACTAAACAAAAGGGTTCTAGTGAATATCTGGGGGACTGGCACCTTACGAGCATCCAGCAAGCCACTAAAGGCTTTAACTAACCCTACTAGGAGTTTAATATACACAAAGGTACGCCTCCTTTCGAGCTAGCACTGTACGGTAAACGCTAATACCGGTTAGACTTGGCTTTGCCTTATCTTCAATTTATATAGCAGACCAAACGAAAGTACCACTTGGGGTCGCAACTGACTTCTCCTTGCGGATCTGTCTCAAGAGAAGGCCCACTCTCAAGATAACAAAAGAAAGGGAACACGTTTTTGATCTCCCAGATCGCATGAAGCGCAAGGAGAGAGCATACACAACGCCTTTGCCTCACACTCGCATGGGGTTCATTTTAATTCCAAATCCAAATGTGTGGGTGGTTATAAAAAATGTCACAGGAATGCTTTTGATTCTCAAGATCACTGAGTGACACAAGAGAAGAGCATACACATTCAATGATAAAATTGCAAGCCACAAGACATCGCAAACACTTGTTAATTTTAACCCTTGCTTATGATGTGATCTAATCTATGAAAAGAAGACACGATGTTTCAAGATTACATTCTTTGACAATCGAACCTGCAACACACTAATTAGTAGTTTGCAAAAAAATTTGGTCTTCGATAGACGTATAGCTGAAAATGTTAAGATAGTATGAATGATCCTGCAAAAGTCCACACAAAACGTTAAATGCACAGTGAGATGAAAAATGTTTGATGATTTGAAACAAAAGGATGAATTTTAAATGGTTATACCAGAAAATCTGAGATGAATTTGCAAGAAATGATTGTACCGTTACGAAGCTCTCTAAATCCCCTTTTCGATGTCTATAAAAACATGAAAATCCGATGGAAGATGAAAAAGTTATGCAAGTTTGAACGAAACAGCCTCCTAGGTCTAGAAATTGGCACTCTAGGTCGCTCGGTCACTGACAATTTACAAAATTCTATACTTGGCAACATGACAATATATAATGGCTTCGTTGGAAATTAGCTTCAAAATCAGATGATAATAATTCATTCACAAATTAGCCTGTACTCCCATTTTTGTTGTGATTTTGAAATTCAAATGACCGTATCATCAACAAAAATTTCAATTTCATTCATTCAAACTAAAATCTTTCATGTGCTTCTGCTGCAAAGCGCTCCTCAAACAAGATGAACATCAAAATTAAAAGCCAAAATGCTTCGTTATTATCTTCCACCAAAGATACCCAAAAGGATTTATGGTTAATGATCAAAGCACCAGACGGATAACACTGAATCTAATCTCACGTTGCAGTTGAGAATTAAGCATTTGTATTTTCTACGTGAGACAATATTCTGTGTATTATAATGCTCAATATAAAAAAAACTGATAGGAACAACGTATGAGTTTAGAAATTTTACCAGCATGACTTCTTTTTACAGCGAGAGAATTTTTCAGACACTATAATGCTCATATATAAGAGCCTTGTTTGCAGCGTGAGACAATTTTGTTAGCACTATAATGTTCACATATGAAAGCATATTCGGATTAGATCAACGAATTTAGAAAATTTACGGATGTGAATGTTTCTTTACACGGCGTGAGAACAGCACTTGCACCCATATGAGGCTCAAGGAATACGCTGATGGAACAGCCGACGAGTTTATAAAAATTGCAGTGTTAATCCTTTTAAATGGCGTGAGGCAATCTATGAAAGCCAACATGAAGGTTTATTACGGCGTGGGACAATTCTCCAAGCACTAAAATGCTTACATAAACTGCCAATAGAAACAACGACCGAGTTAAAAGCAACCAACGAATTCAGTAAATTTCCCAGCGTGAATTCTTTTTACGGCTTAAGATAATTCCAACATTCACACACATATGAGGTTCAAGTCATACGCCCATAGGAACAAACGAAGAGTTTAGAAAATTTTAAAGCGTGAAATTTGTGTTACGGCGTGAGACCGCATTTTCCAAGCAAGATAATGCGCGCATATAAAAATCTATCGTGAATAGCATAGAACAATTTTCCGAACACTAGAATAGACAGTATTATAATGGAGCAAATTGATAAGCTGGAAACGATGAAGGCAGACGAGGCATTGGGCAAAGTAATACTGCATAAGAAACAATGATTTATGGTGTTTTATGCTAATGCTAACAGGAAAATGGTCATGACAGTCTATAATCTTTCTAACTTCAAACTTTGGCACTAATTTAAATGCCGATTGCTAATCTTTAGATAAAACATAACCTTTGTCAATCAACATTCAAAGAAACTACTAAAAAATGCCACTGGAAAAAGGGAATTGATATCAACTTTTTTTTAAAACCCTAATGGCAATATTTAAAGTAAATTGTTACCAGTGATTACCATAATGATTTGATCAGATAGCTGGGCCAATGGTTTAAGAATAACTGCCAGGGAAAACAACTATAGTCACGGTGGCAGGGTTAACAATTAATATTTGATATTGTCTATCAAAGTTGTGGCAACTCTGCAATGCTATAATGTGATATGTGTGTCTCTTTCTGGATCTGCTCTAGTACCAACGTGTAATCAGTTTTTGGCCAAAGGAATCCGGCAAAATTCGACCTTCAAGACTTGTTGAAAACCATAACGAAAACCTGTACAAACTCAGCACAAATACTTGCAAAATGATTGATTAAGGAAGGGCATGTTCACGTCGGGTTCACCATTGTATGCAATGATATAAATTTCATTCAAAAGATTTCTCAATATAACAATAACCCTAAATTCATATCAAATGCACCAAATAAAGATAAGGATAAACTATAGAAACAAAATAAATAATGTTACCAATGATTTGAAATGTGGTTGCTCAAGATTTTTGTATAACTCCACCGTAAATGTTGCCTGGGGGTAATAAATGAAAATGAGTTTGATTTTTATAAAGTTTTGGGGACGGTTTCAAAAGTGGTTTGATCGTTGAACGGGAAAAAGGTAGGTAAAAAGGTGGTTAGGGTTATGGTAACGGGTTTGTATTATTTTTGCAAAATAAATTTAGGCTTGTATTATAAATAATAAATTAAATTTTAATTTATTATTCATAGGAGGGTGAAAAATGAAAAGATTTTAGGGTGGTAGGGTGGGCACCTAATCCATGATATCCTAGATGGGTCGTAGCCATAAGATAGCATTATGGCAAGACATTCTCCTTCGATGGTCACAGCTAATTATTTTTGGTTATGCGGCCTCACCGAACCTGTCTTTGTTGAGCATTCGCACGCTCCATATCTGGTGGATGATCCTCCTTCCCCCCCTTTTCCGTTGTCAAATGAATGATGGCAACGTAAGGATTCTGACAGAAGAAGCCTCTTGACGTTCTTCATCGCCTTTATCAACTACAGTCAGTCTATTCAACCGGATTAAGTAATCTATGGCATTGGTAGTAGTGGTCAGAATGGTAGAAGGTTTTGGCTTCATTGCTAAGATTTCTGTAGCTGGTCTGATAAACTTGGGAATGGCAACTCCTATTCAATTGGAGAGCTCTGTCCGTCAGATGGCTTTCAAAGGAGTCATCACGGACCAAAGACTCAAACGAATTTTGCGGAGGCATGAAGGTCTTCTACTTCCATCTGTGAAGCTCATTCTGGGGAAAGATTTCCTGCTCGCAGATAAATTCTATAGGGTAGACACACATGTCTCCTCCCGGTTTCTTGCCTCCATCTTGGATGCAAGGGTGGCGATAGGAGCAACGAAGGGGATGATGTTAAAGTTGTTCAAACTAGAAATACTTGGCGACGTCAATCTCGTACTTGGTGTGGTCATCCCAGGGGCAGGAATCCCTCGCCCAAAAGACATCTCGACCCTGAAGGATCCTCTGGAGGTTGTGAAAGTCTTTCCCCTCATTCTTGATCTGAAAGGTTTGGCATTGATCGAGCACCAGGAGCGCGTGCTTCAGGCTTTTGGCTTTCTTCAAAATCTGCTGAGCGTGGACGGGGACATTGGGGAGGTGGAATGGGTTGGTGAGCTCCAATCCATGGCAAGGGAGCTCGGCTTCCTGTAAGAGCTCGATTTCTTGTATCCACAGTTAACTATGAATCCTTTGATAGTTTGTCTATTAGCCCAGGTGTTAAAGTCTCAGTAGGTTATTTGCCTGTGGTTAAGTCCTTGATGGTCTAGTAAGCCATAATGGCAATTTTGAAAAATGTGGCTCTGTGAGGCCTTTTCGACATAAGCTATGAAAGTCAGTTTTTTGGAGGGTTTGCAGGGAAACAACATATAGGCACCTGCTTGTAAATTTCTGCTCCTAATCAATACAAATCTCTATCTTTACGAATCAAAAAAAAAAAAAAAGATTTAATTAATTAATTAAACTTTAGGGTTAAGGGAAGACTAAATAATAAATTAAATTTATTGATTTTAATTTATTATTTCTGAGAGATTAAGGAATATTTAATTAATTTATTAAAATTAATTAAATATTGACTTTAAGAATTTGATCGATAATGAGGGGATGGCTTAAGGATGGATAGGAAATGTGATCTCTGGTCAATTTTTGATGTCTATAATTGTCACATTCTCCAACTGGCTATAACTTGGGCAAATTTTGTCCAAATCTCACCAAATTGAAATTGCAAATACCCATTTGGGTTTTCTACAAGGTGAAGTCTTGAAATTGACCAAGTAAATCCAAATTTCTCCTAAAACACAAAAGCCAAAATTTGCAAGAAAACAAAGCCAAACAACCTAAGAAATGAAATATATGTTTTTGGTGACACAGGATTGCCCATGAACCCGGATGTTCCTGCATCAATACCCGTCGTTGTAACGGTCCATATTTTAAAATTAAAATTACAACATATTGAAGGCTAGAATAAATAAGGATAATTCAAAAGAAATTCCAATAGTCTACAAAGTTGCCAAAGCCAGCATTGCCTTTGTCAAACAGGCCCAAAGTACAGAGATGATTCTCACCAAGCCGCCTACAATTCCTTCTACCAAGTCACCTTGCATTTAAAATTGATATAACGGCTTTGTTGATTGTTTCCTTTGCTAGATCAATGTCTTTAACACCACCACAACAATTAAAAATGCCTCGCCCAATGTTACTACACAAATGTGCAAAAAATGGTAAACTACATGTTCTAGTTGAATTCACCCTTTATCTCCATTCAAGTCGTAATCATTCGAAATGATTGCTCTTAAATGATGGCAAGTTGCTTTCCTCTCATTCTTCTCATTATCCCCATTCAGGTTGTAATCATTCGAAATGATTGCTTTTAAATGATGGCAAGTTGCTTTCCTCTCATTCTTCTCATGCTATCAAGGGATCCAAAGGAGATCTCAGTGAAGGTTTTGGAGTTTATCAAAGTCGATGCATATTAGATGACTACAAATCAAACCCAATGTATGTAGTAAAATGCAAGTCTGCAATAAATAAATGCCAACGCTTCCAACAATGTTGTTGACAATGCAAAACAAACTCATGCAATTCTTTGCTAATCCCACAAAGTATGATCTAGGTAAAGAAAATGTCTACAAACAGGAACTCAAACCCTTTTTTTTTAATTTCTTTGATATTGGGTATGCAAAAACTATGAACAAAAATGGAAAGAGAAGAGAAACCAAATGGCTTTGAAGAAGGAAGGACAATCCAATAGAGGGCAAAAAGAGAGATCTAAGAACCCTACTCTAATATCATTATAAATGAAACTAGAAGACCCAGTGGCTCAAACACAACAATCAGTCAATTATCTTCAACATTACATTATTATCATATTTTAAAGACTTTCTTTCAACTTCCAACTACCTTTAAACTACCCAACAACAAACTAACAATTCATCACACATAAATATTATTATGTTATGTACTAATTAATTCCTAACACACTCCAAAGCAACTCAATGTATTATCCAGTAATGAAATGTTACAATACACTTGAGAGTCTAAGCCTTCATAGAAGTATCACCAACTAGATATCTGAAGTAATTCTGACAACATAACAATATTTACAAAACTCACTATCAAAACCTCCATCTCAAACACCCAATAAATAAGAGAGGAAATGCATGCAACCATCAAACGATAATCAGGAAACCATGAGCTAAAACCATCCAAAATGTGAAACCCAAATCCCTTATTAAAAGTCCAACACCCAAATCCCAAGATAAGTCCACAAGCTAAAAATAGCACATTTCATCCACTTATCATAAACTCATCATAATCCACTCACCAACTTGGCACATCATTTTTGTTCCATTAGCTCCATCCAAAGATGTCTTATAATGTGTTATAACACACGTCATAAATTGGTCAACACTTCCTCTTACAATTCAGAAATGTTCTTACATATCTAATGTTGGAGACCTAACTTCCAAAGGCCATAACTTTTGATCCGGGAGGCCGATTATGCTTGTTTTTTTAAATTGTAGAGCATGAAGAAGTCCACATCCCAAGCATCTAGGAATCAATGCCAAACAACCCAAAATATTTATTTTGGCCAAAAACAACCTCTATAGCCAAGAAATTAAGTTTTTTTGTTTTATAGACCAAAAATTGCATTTTTGTATTCTTAACATTAGGAGCAAGGTTGAGACACCTTTCCTAACACACATAAGTGTCTTTAAGGTGAAACCTCATCTTCTTCATAGATTGGGTTTTGACTCTAGTTTTTATAGCATCAAGTTTCCATTTGATAAATAATGTACCCATTAGCTTTTATTAATACTTATTTGCATCACTTACGATAGCAATTTGGATTAGTTTTGTCAATTCATGGCTAATGCATTACAAAATTGCACAAATAAACATTCATTTTGCATAGGAAGGGTGTTAATTTGACCATGATATGCATTACACAATGAATGACCTCAATACCCTTCAGTAGAGGCTTTTCATCTTGTAATATACAACCCCAAATTTTTTTCCAAAATATAGAACAATGATAAATAGTGTTAGCACAATTAAACTCCTCCACACTTCTGATCACCAAGATCCCAAATTGGGCGAGGTGAGAGCATATTGTGCTTTGGACTATAAATTAAAACATTGTGCAACAAGTAAACATTCATCTGCATATGCAGGCATCCACAAACTATGGGGATTCACCACTTTATCAATGGGTATAAATATGCATGAAAGCTTACAAAATCATCCACTTATGCAGTGGGAATTCACCACTTTTCAGTGGGTAGGTAGAAGAAAGAAAAGAAGAGTTCAATTACTCCACACTGGCGGATAAACCTTCCAGGGGTACTTTAATGAGTTTGCATGTAAGAAAGATTATTACATTGCTTAAGAAATGCAACTCCATAATCAAAAGTAGAGATAGAGTTATAATAAAATGCCAAGAGGAAAATATGAATCACAAGGTTCACCTGCACATACCCAAGTTAAGCCAATCCTTGATTTATGTTATATCAGTAAGAGCTGAGCATGTATATTGCTGTTGCAGATTAACTCTAGATCTTTTTCCTTTGGTGTTGGAACTGCCAACCCTGTCATGCATCGCAATCACCAATAGATAGGAGATACAACCATTCTATAAACTGACATTGCAGCCATATTAACTCTGAATCAAACCCAACACTGCCTTATTCAATGATACGGCCATCCTTGTCTTAGAACCTAGCCACCCAATACTTGGAAGAATAAACTGGTCAATAAATTGTTATTGCAGCACATATTAGCACTGTAATACAGTCCAAACACTGCCCATTTATCCTCAAACCCAGTCAAGAATGCATTCTACAGAAATCATAATGCTAACTGTACGGCACCATGGAAACCCAATCATGGAATCACAAAACATAATGCAGAAAACTAAGAGCAAACTCTCAAACAATCTTCATTGTCACATCACAACACTCCAAAAGAACATTAAAGAAGACCCATTACAAATAAGATTTCAACTGAACATCCATTTAATGCAGCTACAGGTCTGTACGGCCCTGATTAGTACGGCTAACACATAGCTCCTTCAAACAGCATTAAAAACCAATGAAATCAGTCTTTAAAGTGGCGCCCAATTCATTCAAATACATCCCAAACAACCTTGAGTCAATTATCATCAACAATAATTTATTCTCAAAATCATTCCAACTTGCATTGTACGGCCATCATAGTACGGATTCCTCCTAATAAATCCAATCTGCACTAAAACTCATTGAAAACATGCTAAAGAGAAACGCCAATGCCATACAATCACTATACAAACAATCTTGGCAAGCAAAATAACAACAACAATTCCTTATCAAAATCTTCACAAACTTGCATAGTACGGCCATGATGTACAGCCAGGCAGGAAACTCTCACAACAATATAAAGATATAAATCCAAACTACACACTTTAATATCCAAACTGCATTCCAACTTTACAAAAATGGATTACAATGCAATCACAACAAAATCAATCAATCTCTGATCGACTCCATGGCAAACTCTGTATGAGCTCGCTCTCAATCCACCTTCAGCACAATGGTGATCCCTGTATGAAATCACTCCAAACTTCAAGAGGGTTTTCGTCCTCAAGAGCATTCTACAAGAGGGTTTTCGTCCTCAAGAGATTATGGAAGAACACTCCGGTTCAATCCAGCAGAATAACAATATCAAAACTAAGCATGTCTAAACAATGAGCCCGACTCCTCTTTTTATAACTTTTTTGAGGGAATAAAATATTATTTCCTTTATCCCTTCATATTTCTCCTCAAACAATATAAAATAATTCATTGTGTGTGCACAACTTAAAGTCACCATTTTAATTAAAAGCTCTTTTTAGCTTTAAAAGCCCTTTTATCAAAATAAAGGAAATATCTGTTTCGCAAGGCCCCAAAATGATGCATCCATGATTTAAAACTTTTCTTCCTCTTTCCAACGAGCTATAACACTTAGATTTTTATTAATTATTTTCACCCCTAGGAGCTTAAGTGAAAATAATAATTAAAATAGCTCATTAAATAACACCATTTTGCGGAAAATCCCAAACACCCCCAAACTGCAAAATTAAGCATACCAACATACTCCATGATGTTTGGGAAGATGAATGATGCCTTCCGGACGACTTTCCAAAAATAGATGACTTCTCCAAGAATCTTGGAGAGCAAACCAGGAACCCGATCAAACATCAGGAAGCATCACAATGATCATAAGCACCATCTGAGCTCAAAGACATAACCAAATGCTCGGTAAAATTGATCTGTGGCCACTCCAAGAACATTGGAGTTCTCCCAAACATGTCGGATAGCCACTAAGGGACTAGGAACAAGCCAAAAATGCCCATAATAAACAATGTGCCAAAAATGGAACATTACACATCTCTACTCTCTCTTTGCGTGGTAGTGAACTTTCAACCTCCATACATTCATTTTATTTCAATCTTCTTTGTAGTTAGATCAATCTATGGCACATTCATTAATTGTTATTGTGGCTTCCATTGCAATCTATTGTCTAAAACTTTCATCCTACCTACATTGAATTTCGCTTTTGACTTTAGGACATTTATTTAGTTAATGTTTGATATTTAATTGTGATGATGCCATAAGTGAACCATTTCCCCATGAGTTAAACAAGTTAATGGTGAATTTACTTATTGCACATGCTAAGTGGGACCACTGGTAATCAAGTCTCCTTTAATTAAGTGGTTAGACTTAGATCAGACATTTGGTTAAGGGATTGAAATATATTTTGTGTAGGATTTCACAATAACTTGTGTATTTCATATATAGTGTTATTAATTGTTCAAACTTAGTATATGTTAAAATTGAATTTATGTTAGATGACATATTGTTAATTTTGTGCATAGTCTTCGATGATTAATTTATGTATTTTTTGCATTAAAGACACTTAAAAATCACAAAAATGCTTGCACTTATTTAGGTGTAAGTCAAGGTTAAGCATGTTGTTATCTAGCAAGTTTTATCTTATGATAGCAATTTAACCTATATGTGCTTATATGAGACTATCATCTAAACTGTCTTTATACTAGGTACTAGTATCATGAATAGTGTCCAACCAATAAGAAAAACATGCCCCATAAGTATCATTTTTGTATCTTCTCTGAAAACGCTTTAAAATAATATAGCTTAGAAATCAATAAAACCCCCTTGTAATCATAAAGTGTCATCAGCACACTAATCGATTCCATATCTAAAGGCAAGGTACAATAATCAAGAAATGTCAAGAAACATTGAAAGACCTAACTTGTGACAATTACCTCTCAAAGTGTAAATTGTTGGGTGACTCCTCATAGCCTAGTAACTTTTAAGTGTGATGTTAAAACCTTTTGGATTATCATCATAGTTACATTAAAGCAAGTGCTTGAGTTGTATCAAACATTGGTTCACAGTAACTCTCTATGAGAATCACAATTCAATGGCACAAAGAGCTCACTTTGGACTCATCACATTCAAAGTACAATTCTTGAGCTACATACCCCTTGGAGTGCACACAAACTTTGTACTTAATAATCTCCTTCTATATTTTCGATAGACCTCTTGAGTGTTCATTATCTAGAAGTCCACTTCAAAATTAGTATTTGCAATGTGATTTTTTAGACACAAAAATTGTAATTTATAAGTCTCCTAGATGGTGTCTCTCATTCTCTTTCCTATTCTTCTTCTCTCTTTACTTTCTCTCACAACTCTTAAGGATGCATGTTCTCTTGGCCACTCACTATTGTTCCTCGCAACTCTTCAATCCAAAGTAGCAATGAGCAATTAATGTTGGGAGGCCAACATACATTTGCTTGACACAATCATTCTACACAAAATTGTCAACCACATCTATGAGATGAGTTTGTGTCTATAGACTCCCTTTGAGCAAAGTCCATTGTGCCACTTCATAAACTACATTCTAGGCATTTAATTGGCTTCACTTGTGTCAAACTCTCTTCCTATTGTTTTTTTTTTTTGCTTTTATATAGTTTTCACATGTCACACAAATTCAATGTAGTTGACTCAAGCAATGGCACCAAAAAAAAAAAAGAAAAAAAGAGGAAATTCTGTATATACACACTTATTCATATACACCACTGTCCCACTAGGTACGTAGTATAACACCTCAAACATAACATAGAAAAAAAAATCATAAACACAACACACTACACAAATAAGCTACAAATATCATCATTCTATTCATCAAGTTATGACTACATACAACGACTTTATAATGATATATCGATCTCCTCTAATGGTCGTCATCTATCCTTCTATCATATGTAAAATACAAGTCGTAAGATAAGTGTATTACTCTTGATGACAGCATACCACCACAAATAACTTCTATTTATTATCAAGGCTATATACAACCTTACGAGTCTACACTACATTTCAAAGATGTATACAAACAAGATCAATGGAGGAAGAATAGTAATTGATTATATGATCTCAACAAAATTGCCCATGAAAATGGAAATATACAACAGCATGATCTACATGCCATAATTTTAGGATAAATCACCAACAATTTGAGGCTTGATATATACTCTACTTTACGTGGACGATGTTTTATCTTCAGTCTTCCTCTGTAACTCCACCACTCTACTTGGCATTTTGAAGGGTACTCACAATAAACAAAATTTTATGCAAAAATTGCAAGCCGCATTTTCTGTGATTTCTGCCTAAACAAAGAAAGCTTTTAAAAGTTCTCTCAACATGGAAACACAACCTGCAATAGCAAATCCACATAAGAAAATTACCTTTCTAGAAACAAAACAGATTCTCATGCGTGTATGCTCAAATTTCCATATGGTCAAACAATCAATTTATTGCTAGGCAATTGCCATTTTTATCTCTATCTACAGTTCCTTCACCATTGAAGACAAACAAGGTCAACAACACCAAGCAAAATGTAATTCCACAAGGGTCAAGTAAAACACAAATAACTAGTTAATTAGGAATAGATTAGAACTCAACCATTTCATAACGACAATATATTTTGCTATAACAAAAGCGTCTTGAAAGTTTATACTTGAATCCGTTGCCAAAAGTGATACTTATTGCTGGAAAACATACAACACAAAAAGAAACTTCTTTCTTTCTTTTTTTTAATCCTGCGTCAAGGAAAGAACAAAATTTATGACTGGCAACATGGTTCTAATGTAATATCAACAAGGTCTCAACAGAAATTTGTTCTGAGGACACCAAAGCTAACTGAAGATAGGTAAAATGCTAACATAATGGACCTGTAATGAAGTAACAAATAATAGTCTTTTCCTTCGAGCCTGATAAAGCCCCTTATAGCATAAAGATTCCTAGCCATTGAGGGTGGTGATTCTTCTTCTGAAGCTGAAAAATATATCTATGAACTATGGAACCTCTGTGTCAAATTTCAATGTCATGATGGATAAGACAGTAGTCTTATGTTGTTCCCCAATAGTCTCGCCAAAAGTGCAGCAGTCATTTTTGGTAACCAGTAACAAACAAATTTTATTCATTGAATTGAAAGATGTTTGTTTTTCACAAGAGTATCATCTACAGTAGGATTTCTACATCAGATTTCATTAATTTTCTTTATCATATCAATGTGATCTCATCTTCAGCACGGTTTCATTGACACCCAAAATATGAGTCACATCAGCAGTGATCATTGCACATTACTATTCATTTTGCATCCCTTTTTCACCAAATTCTTTATCAATCTTTGTAAAAAAGTGAAGGCTCCTGGTTGTAACAAGTTCTACATCATTATCAATGAGCGTTTAGAATTATACCCATCATTATCAATGAGTGTTTAGAATTATGCCAGCAAATTATCAAAGACAGTAGCAGTTTTTCAGTCTTTCAAAAAAGTTAGGTTTTACTAAAGAGCGAAGAGTGTGTCCAAAGGATCCATCATGATCGGAACAAAACAAAAGCTTCATCAGAATCTTTAAAGCCATCTATATAGATTTTCTATTTTTAGCCAGCTGTGCTATTTTTAGTTGTCATTTTCGAGGAGAACATATTTTGAGATCTGCTACTTTTAGCCAAAAGTCCATGCTATTTTTAGTTGTCCTTAATTTTAGCCCAATGTCCTATTTTTAGATCATCTATTTTTAGTTGTCCTTAATTTTAGCCCAATGTGCTATTTTTAGATCATCTATTTTTGGAAGCATGACAAGAGATCTGAGATTTAAGTGATGGTTTGTAATAATCTCTAGCAACAGTTTACCTGAAGATTGCATGTGTTCAGTTTTAGAATTAGTGGTTAGGATTTTGTAATAAAGATTACATTGCATGCAATCAAGTTATTCCTACAGTAAAAGTTATAGTTTTTCATTCTCTTCTCATGCAAATTTTTGAAAATCTTCAAAATATTTTTTTTTTTGCACTTTGATTTCAAATGGTAAATTTCATGCCTACTTGTTGCTAAAATTGTTGCTCACCGAGTATTCATTATTGTTAATCTAGAATTCATTATTCATTCACTAGTATTTAGTAATGCCTATCTTGCTTCTAAACTGCTATTGAGATGTTTTATTTTACTCCTTATATGTGCTATGAGGTAGATCAAATTACTTTTTAGCAAGTTTGCAAGCTTTGTATTGCAGGTTTTGTTCAAAGTTGGAGATTGTGGCTTTGTATCAATCCCTTGATTTAATTTACCAAAGCATCCTTTTGTGTACTTCCACTGCTCAATCTTTATTTTTAGCTAAACAGCATAAACATGTAGAAATCGTAGGGTTTTTTTTCAGTAAAAAAGCACAAAATTATTTTTCCTTGAATTGAAAAGTGTGTCAACCTTTTGCCCTAAGTGAATCCAAAAACCTTTAGTTTTATTCAACATGAGCAAGAACCACTCCAAAAAACACCATAAACATTGTAAATAAGCAACTACATATTGTCCAGATTAGGGCTTTAGGTTTTAATTTTTGTCTACAGGGAGCTTCTACTTCTAATTTGAAGAGTGGTTCCACCACACATCTATTCTATTTTGTGTTGCAATATAAGGTGTGAATTAAAATGCTAACACAAAAAAAAACCTAGCTGCCTTAGTCAAACAAGAATCTATAGCTGTTGTATTAGACAAACCCTAACAAGATTCCAAGCTTCACAAAGCTCTTAACAAAATCTGAAAATTTCTAGCCTCAAACCCCTCAAGCTCAAACAATGCCCACTGGAATTGAATGAAAAACTTTTCAAATTTTCACATAAAACAGCAATACCAACCTCAACGCCTCCTCTAATGGTGAAAGCCGCTGAAATATGTTGCTTGTCGTGCCCTTAATCCCTCTAAAAAATGAAAACCTCTCGTCTTCAAACTCCTCAAACCCTCCAATGTTGCACTTGGCTGCTTCGCATGAAATGACAACAAAAATCTCCCTTTTTGCTTCTTTATAATTTGCCTTGGGGCCGCACGTGCTAAGGAGAATTTTTTTTATTTATATCTTTCTTTTGTTTTTTGGCTTTCAAGTGGTGCTAGTCACATGCCTAGGATAACTTAGCCATGGCAATGGAAGAAGAAACACGTGCTTACTAAGGCTTAATCCTCACTTTTATATCAAAACATGCAAAGCACACTCCTTGGATCACTTAACCAGACACTTTTGGTTCTAATTGGAAAAGCATGCGCTTGGAAGAGTCTAGCTACCTATACTTAGTCAAATTTTGTCAAGAGAGTTCATCCAGAGGTGGCTTGCCAAGTGAAAGCACATGCCTGGGAGGTCTTTGCCACTTATACTTTGGTTTTAACTGGAAAAGCGTATGTTTTTCATGTCCTTGCCAATTTTCATGATTTAATCTATTTTTCCACCTTTTTGGCATAAACACCAAAAGGACACTCTTGGATGCACTTAACCCTGGCAAACTCACCTAAATTGTGCACTTTTAGGGTTATAACCACTTTTTGACAGTCAATTTCATGCCTGGTAAAGCATGCCCCAAGAGTCATTTTGCCATTTCTTGGTACTGAGCCATTTTTACATGGCTTCAACAACTTTTTCGCTTTCGATCTTGACTTCCAGACTCTACACTCATCCATCAACCTAACAAAACAATCAATACGGTCCTACAATGATGTACTTCACCAACAACACATCAAAAGGACAAAGGGGTAACCATGACGCTTGACAACTTTCTATTTTAGACTAACAAGAAGATAGTAAATTTTGCAAAATGGACACCAATACAAAAAGTTTGAAAAGTTTCATAGGGGTACAACAAGATCATAGAAAGTGTGTTAAGGAGTTGGTTTGAAAATGGGAGATAAAAAAAAATGTCAACTAAATAACAAACTGGAGGATAGATGGCAAGCATGGGGTAATATATAGGTAGGATGACATGAGAGTAAGTAAACAATGTGAGAAAATGATATGTAGGGAAGCACGGGGATGTATGGGAAAATAAGAGTGGGGTAGTTTATGTAAATTCCACATAATAGAGAAGAGCACAACATGAAGGGATTTATGAATTGTCGGTCAATCATGGGAAGGTTAATAATTATGACCACCATGAATGTCAGCATCCCCCAAATCCATAGAACAATACAACATAAGAGATGAAGTAGGTTGCAAGAACCAAGATACAACAAAAAGTATGGAGTGTATGTTTTTGGGTCAACATGAAAAAGACAGGAGCACCTTAATGTTTTGCATTGTCCCCAAATACATGAAGAGGAAAAACACAGTGGTATACAACATAGAGAATAAAGCCTATGAGACATGATGTACAAATAGTGGAAATCGAAACATAAGTAGACCTAAAATTTTAGGTCAACATGAAAAAGGCAAAAGCGTCTTAATGTTTTGTGTTGTCCCCAAATCGATAGGTGTTTAAGTGTAGAGATGAATGTAAATGTCATAGATAGAAAACTAAACAAGGAGGAATAGGTAGACAAATAGAAGAGAGCAACAATAATCGCACTGCAACATTGTATGCCACACCCTGTAGCAAATTCTTGAATGCTGGCAAGCACACTGACAAGTCTAGAGGGGACGGAAAATTTAGGAATCAGTTTTGACTTAGTAGTCTTTACATTAGAATAGATATGAGTCCTAAGACATCTATTGGTTTAGAAAACTCAAGTTACTATCAAATTCATATTTTTATGCACAAGTTAAGAGGAATAATAGAGTAGTTTGCTATGATCTGTAAAGGTGTATTGTAATTTTGATTAATTATTGTAGTCTACCCGTGTTCAGTATAAGTGTTGTCAGACAGTTGTCTAACCAACACACCCTTATTATCATCATATAATCAGACACCTGGTCAAGGAATTTTCCCTGGTTGTCAAGTTGTCCGCATTCTAGACAAATTACATTGTAGTAGACATGTTTATATGAATAAAGTGCCAATTCTAATTCTATTGTGTAGGTCTTTTTTATTTGGCTATGAATACTCAATAGGTAAACTAGACGTTTAAATCAATTTCCTTAGTTGAAGCAATCCCACAGGGAAAAATAATCCTGGTACAAATTTAAATTCAAGTTCCAAAAGACTAATTAAGTCATACTCCCATGGGGCTCAAAAGAGAGTCCGTTTCTTTCCAGCTTGTTTATTTCTTTGCACCATGGCTTCCATTATTTTGATTACACCCTTGTTTTCCCATTAGTTGGGTCGACCCACATAACTGATACTCAAATTGGTACAAAATAGTTAGAAATTGACATGGGAACTAATTTCTCTGTCATTTACCATATTTTTTAGTACATTATATTCTTTATATATTTATATGGCCTACATACTGCTTTTCTTTCATATTGCTTGGTCCCATCCTAGGTACTTGTGTTATTCTATGAATTCACCAGATTTTGACTTGATCTGCAACTAGAAGAATAAAGTTTCAAACACATGTTATGTTACTAGCTTCTTGATGGTTCTTGATAAGCTATATGTCATATGCATTCAGATGCACAGAATGCAAATGAGAGGATATGGTCCATTACAACCTTGGTTTTAAATTTCTGTTTTGTTGCTTCCATTAAAAGATTAACCACATACAAACAACCACCAATGGTTCAAGAACAATTCTGTAGGTGAAAGAGCCTATTGATATCCAGACTTTTGGTTTTACATTTATATTTTAAATAGTAATTACCTGTTCTAAGGAATGTTTCATTTGAAGCAACATATCCTAAAACAATATTCTAAAGTCCACAAATATTGATACAGATTAACTGTGATTAGTTTTAAACTATTTTAGCTTGCCAACTGACATCAACAGTTATAGAACAACTTCAGTAAAAACATACTGCAAGTAGTTTGCCTGTGTTTTCTTTCTTTTTTGCTACTTTGATTGCGGCAACAGCAGCAGCACCTGAGGAGTTCCCAACCTGAAGAGACATAAAAAATCATGGTTTATTATCCTCCAAAAAAATCATGGAATATAGCATTCAACCTTAAGGTTTCTACCATATCATTTTCAGGATTAAATTTTGATGTGCCCATAGGAAATTTTCATATGGTGTCAAGATTTTTCAGCCAAACCTTTGTCTTTTAAACAATAACGAATAGTGTATCAGATGTTTTGTTTTGCTTGCCTATGTGATTTTGTCTTCTCATGTGTGAAATCTTTGCAGGATCAGCAATCAAGGTTTGAAAAAACACCTCATGGCAGACAAAGGAAGGAAAAAGATGAAGAGGTTACTAAGGCTTGGTTGAATGGCTGCAAGGAAGAGAGTTAAAGTGATTAACACTTTATAGGCACACTACTGTGTGTATACTATAAAACCACAAATTTCAAAATTCAAAACATATTGGTCTGTGTGGCACGTGCCCTACAGATGGTATGTGGATTTTGAATTATGCACGAATCAACACCCATACTTCAGTCACACACCTACATGAAGGAGGAGAATTTTCAAGACAAACTGCACACACCTCAGAAGGGTAGAACACAATTTCTAAAAATAAAATTCTGCATTCTTATGTCTGAGTGTGTGCCTGGGAATGAGCATAGCAGGGTTTGTCATTCAAAATTCTACATTCTGATGAATGGTTGTGTGTTGGGAACTTTGGAGGCATACTTTAATGTTTTAAAAATCACATTTTCATGACCAGGCACACGCCTGGAGCAGTCAGGCAGGAATTTGACTTTCAAAAACATGCTAAATATATACATAAGAGCACCTGGAAACATGTAGGCCAACTGACATTTATATAGGTGCGCTTGATTTAGCATGGCAAACCAGCAATTATAAAAATTAGTTTCAATATAAATATTGAAGCACCTAAAATGGCATAGCCGACTAGACTTGCAAGAAGAGTTTGCTATTTATGGAGGGGTGCACCTGTTTATAACGTTATGCATTTTCAAACATATGATGAGTCTGCCATGGGCATCAAGCAGTTAGCAGAAATCAGCAAGATTATAATTAGTAGGAGGTGGCATCAATAATGTAGGGTGCAAATGAGTTTTTATTCCCTTCCTTACTCCATTGTTAGCATTTTTTCTTTTCCTCTTTTGAGACAACTAAAAATGGAACAGCACATATGGTAGAACCATTCTTCAAATTATAAGCGGAAGCTCCCCAAGACCTAACTAAACCTAGACTAAAACTATACACAAAATTTACACATATGCACCATAGTTCCGAGACTCGGACTCGGCGCAGACTCGGCGAGGGCGACTCGGCTCGGGACTCGGGACTCGGCGCCTAGACTCGGCGCAGACTCGGCAAAAACTCGGCAAAGTGAAAAACCCAAGAAATTTAGAGATTTTTAAGGATTTAAAACTTGTTTCATGCACCCTTTATTAAATAAACCTTAAAGACACAATAACATCATCAAATAGAAGCTAATTGGATCACATACACAAGTATACATCGATCACATAAGTATAAATGCAAATTGTAGCTGAGCTGCTGAAGGAAATAACACACTTAGATATATAAATATAGTCAAATGTATACAAAACTCGTGGAATATGAAATCCATGACATCAAAATGATCAAATGTTGCAAGCAAATATGAAGTATCAAAACAATAACAAGAAGTCTATGGCTCAAAGGAGCCTGCATCCTTCGCCTTCCTACGAAGGCGTAAATGGTAGGTCTTCAATGATGCAGCAACCATAATCTCTGCCTGTGACTCCATGCCACCCTCACCAACATCAGATGTGCCTGTGTCTGCTCGTGCTCTATCCACCTCCTCTGCCATGGCTACAGCCTCAGCCTCTCTATCTGCCTGGTCAACCCAATCAAAGTCCTCATCACTAAAGATAGGATCTGTAGCCTCAGTGATCCACTCAGATTGTGGATCGACCTCCTCTAGCCTGATTGGGGTGGAGTCATGGTCAAAAATCTGTTTGTGTCTAAGTCGAAGGTTGTAATGAACATACACTAGGTCATTCAACCTCTCCACGGACAATCTATTGCGCCTCTTGGAGTGTATGTGCTCAAACATACTCCAATTACGCTCACAACCTGAAGCACTGCATGGCTGGCTCAATATGCGAATGGCAATCCTCTGAAGGTTTGGTGTTTTAGCACCAAACATTTGCCACCATACATCTGAAATGAGAAAAAAAAAAAAAAATCAATCTCATTTCCAATTTTAAGTCTCAAGTTTCAAGTTTCAACATTTAATAATAATATAAAAAGAGGAAAATTATGTCCTTATACATATTTTTACCTGGCTGCAATGTTGTCCTACTCTCTTTGCACATTAGACGAGAAAAGAGCTCTCCTTGTGCACTAGTAAAGGCCTCTATCTCATGGACTATCGGTCTAGTAACTACAGGCGCCATCCGCTCTATCACTGAGTAGAGCCCACCAAGAACCTCATCATCCGCCTTGAAATCAGGGCGGAATTGGAATGCCGGATTTAGGAAATAAGCTGCTGCATGGAGGGGCTTGTGAAGCTGGTGCTGCCATCTCCTATCAATGATCTCCCAAATGGGACGATACTTACCCTCAACTCCCCCATAGATTGATCTAATGGCCTCCTTGGCCCTATCCATGCCCTCATAGATGTAGCCCATTGCGGGCTTCTCCCCATCAGCAACTCGTAGGAGAACTACCGCAAAAAAAAAGTAGGGTTTGTTTCAAAAATAGGTAGGGTTTGTTGATTGTTCCAATTTTCAAAAACAAAAGGTAGGGTTTGTTTCAAACTTTCAAAAATATGTAGGGTTTGTTGATTGTTGAAAACTTGAATGTAGGGTTTTTTAATTTGTTGAATGTTCAAACTTCAAACTTCAAACAAAAGGTCGGGTTTTTTAATTTGTTGAATGTTCAAAGTTTCAAACTTCAAAGTTCAAAATTCAAACAAAATAAGTAGGGTTTGTAACTTTGTTCAAAATAAAATTTGAAATTTTACAAAACAATGCAATTTTTGCTAAAAAACACAAAAAAAACCAACCTTGAAATGAAATGCAAAGTTGCAAACTCCTTCCAATCGCCGGTAGAGAGCTCTCAATGCACCAACTCTAAGTATGAAGCTGCTCCAATGCGATTTAATGACGGATTTTTCGTTCTACGGTTCTACCTCCTTGCTATTTGCCCTACAATGCACACTCTTATTTTTTCTCAGAACTCTCTCTTCTCCTCCTATTTTGCCAAGAAAATGAAATGAAGTTACTTTAAGTGTAATAGAGGCAATATAAGTCCAAAAAAAATCAACTTTGACTTGAGTTTTTTATGTTTTTTTTTCAACTTTTCACTCATGCTGCGCCGGCCGAGTTTCACCATCGGGACTCGCGAGTTTGGGCCGAGTTTCGGCGAGTTTCAAGGCCGAGTCCGAGTCCGAGTCTCCAGGACTCGCCAGACCTTGCTCGGCTCGCGACTCGCCGAGTTCTGGCGAGTTCGGGCGAGTCTCGGAACTATGATATGCACATTGTGTTAGCGTTTTAATTCGCATCTTTGAGTGCAACACAAAACGGAAAAGATGTGTGGTAAAACCGCTTTTCAAATTAGAAGGGGAAGCCTGTAAATTAAAAACTAACCTAAAATTGGACATGTACTCGCAATTTACAATCTTTACAATGATTTTTGGGGTGGTTCATACTCATGCTAAATAAAATGTAAATGTGTATCTTTTTGGTGTTGCCTAGGGTAAAAGGCTAAGATGTTATTTCAATACTAGGCAAAAGATTTTATGATTTTCGATCAAAAACAAATCTTACGACTACACACTTATGTCACTCAATTAAAAAGAGAGATTGAGCAGAGTAAATAACACAGAATTGAATGAATTAACACATAAACACGAACGTTATGGTAATTAAATGCAGGACCCAGTACAAAGCCACGATCTACACCTTTGAGGTCATATAAAATACAAAGCTTGCAAATTCACCGAAGCAATTTAACCTTCAACACATATAATGAAACATCTCAATAAACATCCATATGCAAGAAAGGCATGATAATTGTTATTGAGCGCACAACAAATTCTGGATAACAACACTAAATCCTTGATAAATAGCAACTCCAGTCATATGTAGGCATGAGAATTACCATTCATCCAACTAAGTTCGAAAAGGCACTTATTTATACCATTTACAAAACTATTGCATAAAAATAAATAAAAAGCTAACTACTACTTCTACTCTAAGAATAACCGATTGCATGAAATACAATTTTTATTACAAAATCTTATCCTCTAATACTAAAACTAAGACCATGCACCCTTGTAATGTCCCCTTCTTGCAAGCCAAAATTTTCACAACCTTGCAAACAATTTCAACTTGTAAAAGAGCACATTAGTATTCCATTTCTCTTTAACACTTAACCATAATCATATGTAATTGCTTTAGAATCACAACTATATGCATTTTTCTATTTCACGAGTCCATTGTCCATATTTCATAATCTCCCTTGGGTGAGATAACCTTGGGCCTATTGTTAATCATACCTTCCACCTTATGAGAGATGACTCATTAGGAGGCAATGTCATACCAACTATCATGGGTCCTATTATTATTCCTTTGGTTATTAAACCAAAGGCCCATCATTATTCCTTCGATTCGTCAATCGAAGGCCCATTATCTGTAATATCCCGCTTAGGATATTCTCTAAAAATTCTAAATGCTCTGATACCACTATACTATCCCACCCTAGTTTGGCTTTTATCTTTGCAATTTTTTTGCTTGATTAACTCAATTGACAATGTGGGACATTTTGTCAAACAGTTTATATGCAATTGACAATGTGGTACTTTCCTTACCCAAACGAGACTATAACAGCACCATTAGATAATCAGAAATCTTTATCAGACTTAAACCATGCATTGAATGATCATTTAAATGCATACTGCAGCATTGGCAACCAATTTTCTAAGTTATCACGTACTGTAACTATGACTGATTTAACAGTATATTGCTGCTCAGAAATTCATATCAGAATATAACAACTCAGAGAATATGGTAGTAAATACAAACAGCAATATAAAATAGTCTGAATGCTGATTACAAACACCACAGCCTTTAATAACAAAGAATTCTTAATGTAAAGAAGGATTACAAGTTCAGTTTATCACATACTCAGACCTGGCATAGCAACGTCCTCCTCTAAATAACTTGAGCAGCAAATGGAATATGTAAACAACTCAGAAGTTATTATCTTGAAAGGACAAATCAGTATAAAACTCTTGCTTTAATATTCACCATGTCACTGTAGCTTATTATCTTTAAAGGACAAATCAGTGTTAAACTCTTGCTTTAATATTCACCATGTTCCTGTAGCGAATCACTGTAGCTTGGGGTACTGTTCATGCGGGTACTGTAGCTTGCTCTTAATAATCTTAAAACTACAAAACTTCAAACCCTTTTTGATCTGCAATCAAAAATATGAACAGTCTGATTTATTCTTCAAACCCTAGCTCTAAAAATCTGAACAATTTGTCTCCAAATAAGCACAATTTGGACCTTTGAATGAAGCCCACACTCTGGCAATAATATCAGCTGGTATTGCACAGCCTCAGAATTGCATAAACATTGAAGAGTTTTCGTTCTTCAGTGGCTGATATACTGAAACCCTTGTCTTCTCCAGAAAACCACAAAAACAAATTCAAATAATCATTCAATAATGCCTTTGATTTGCTTTTTGAAACCTTTTATATCCTCACAACTCTTAAGTGCCTTTAATCCCCTTTTGAAATCCACTTTTAAGTTTTTTATAAAACTTTATAATAAGTCTTCAAACTTGGGCTCTCATATTCATAAATAATAAATGCACTTTAATATCATTTAAGATAATATAACTTGTGTGCACATTAACTTTATGAAATACTTTAATATTTGGGCGCCCATACCAAGGTAATAATTAATTACACTTTAAATCACTTAAGTTGAGGGTCATGGCCTCATTGAATATAAAGTGACTTTAATAACTTTATAATATGCCTTGAATGATTTAATTATTAATAAAGTCACCTTTATTAATAATTAAATATTATAACTTGCACAATAGACCTTATTTCTCCAAGCCAACTGAGAATTGGGATCAACACTGAAGTTACCACATGTCCAGGTGCCCTGCTATATATAGAAACACTGAGCCCAAATCACCAGGTAACTTACTATAAATAGTAAGTGTATGCAAAATGAGTCTAGAACAATCCCTGATGACAAATCCAAAATACGACCAGGTGCCTAACTATTAATAGCAATATCGACTCCCCTTGAAATGGTGACTTACTATAAATACGACCAGGTGCCTAACTATTAATAGCAAGTGTGAGGAACTAAGTCAAACGAAGGCCAATCTTGAACCAAACTGAGCTCCGGAGAAGGAAACGCTCTGATAACTGCCAAACAGGGCCCTCTAAACAACTCCATTAGCCTATGAGGGTCAGGAAATAGGCTAATCCTCTGAAAATTGATGCTTGCAAAAATGGGGACATTACATTATCATTCCTTGATCCGTCAACCAAGGCCCATTATTATTCCTTCGATTTTTAAATCGAAGGCCCATTATTACATCCTTTGATTTGTCAATCAAAGGCCCATTATTATTCCTTGATTTCGTCAATCAAGGCCCATTATTATTGGTCTCAGGGATGATTTCTCACCACCACGAGCCATACCCATGGTTGGTCAATTACTGTCCTAACTATCAACCTCAATTTCCATAGTGTTGGGCAGATTAGCAACAAGGCCACTTACTCATCCCTAGGATTTCATGACCATGCCCATAATCCATCTATTGAGACCCATTCCATTATCCTATCCATAATAATATCAAGTTTATATCCATGCCATAATACTATTTGCAATACTATATCTTTATATTTCAACATAAGATCCTTTAATCATCAAAACTTAATGCAAATATTTGAGATATATGATATTCTTTTTAATCTTCTGTTTTTATACCTTGCCTTATTTATTCTTTATATATATAATTCTCATCATATCTTTATGTTTAGAGATTCCATTATTACACAGATTTATTCATTATTTATGACAGATTAAATTTACCACAGAAAACATACCTTTGACTGTCCTACTGTACCTGTTTGTATCTCAGAATATTTATCTCTGCTGCTGCCAGTTGCAGAGATTCTTTTCTATTTTCTGCAGATTCTTTCCTATACTACTTATGCAATGCTCTTCTTTACAGATGATATAATATTTTTCCTTACAAATCAGATTTCAGATTTTCACAAATATTTCTGCCTTAGATCCTTATCGAATCTGCATATAGTCTTCATAATTATTTGCAAATGTTCCTCATATGTATCTTCACTTATCCTTCATACGGGGGCTGCATATATTCTTTAATATAGGTCTGAAACACTTCATATTATCTGCCCTTTGTCTTCTCAAAATCAAATTATATTCCTTGCTTGTGAGATTTCCACAAACATCAGATCTGATTTTTAATTGATTGATCATTGATTGGTTGTATTGATGTGTTGATGTTCCTTTTTCCATCTCTCTATCAAATCAGATATTATTGCTTCTTGATGCCCCCTTATTCCTCCACACCAATCTGAATTTATATCTTCATGCTTTCTATGAAGGGAGGCATCTCTTAGAAGGGTGATGTCCTTCCATAAATTAATCGCTACCTTTAAATGATCATGTCTTCACTATAAAATCGTTGTTCTTGTTTTTTCTTGATAGCATCTCTTGTATTTTATATATCATGCCTCTTTAAGACCTTTGTCTTATTATCCATCGTCACTTTTATTAACAACTCTCTTTAATATGTAATATGCACTATCACAGTCTCTTGTTTATTACTAATCGTTGGAACTTAATAAGCCCGATTTCTTATGAAATCGGCCTTCTTACTTTGCTTATAATATTTAATTTATCTAATAATATGTTATTATTAATATTAATATTAATATTAATATTTATAAATATATATTGTCATTATATAATATCCTATATTTATAATAATGATCTTATATTTATTATTTATAAATATAATAAATATATTATATTTTAATTGTATGAAATATATATATAATAATATCATTAATATTATTATCACTAATATTATTATATACGGGATTACCATCCAAAGTGGCTTCTCCGTCTTATCACGAAGTTTAAATCTTTAATTTAAACAATGCCTTAATATGGGGACATGACAACCCTCCAGTTAAGCTATAGATTGAATTTATTACAAACTATGACTTAATGCTCACATCTCTTGCATGACGAGATCTAAAAATAGATGACTCCAAGCTATAAATAGCAAACGCTAAAAACAACATAAGACTAAAGCTAGCATGGGCTCCTCATGCTAGAAATAGAGACAACTAAAAATAGCACAGACTATAAATAGGTCCAACTAAAAATAGCAAATCCCAAAATATGTTCCTCTTTGAAAATGGTGACGGCTTAAAATAGCATGAGCTATTTTTAGTGCGGGCTAAAAATAGACTTCTAAATAGGCAATTCTAGATGACTTTGATGATTCTGCAACTTTTCCTCTGATCATGGCTAAACCTTTGAAAAACCTTGAAAATCTACCCATACATCCCTCCTTTGTATAGGCACGTCATTCTTCTATCAGGTGTGCCTAAATATGGGCTGACCAAAAAAAACTCAATTTGTATTGGCACACGCCTGAACTTAAACTCAAAATTTTCAAAAATTCACCTTCTTTGTTGGAGCACGCATCTCAAGTTGATCTGAACATACCTGCTTTGTATTGGTATGCCATTATACATTGACGTGTGTCTGTGCATCGGAGGCAAAATTTTAACTTTTTAAACAAACTTTTGTTCCTTTGTATTCGTGCACACCTAAACACTGTGAAAGGTGCCTAAAAGTAAAGTGATCCTTTATATTGGCGGGCACTTGAATCCTAGCACACACCTATACACTAGACTTGAAATTTTGTAATTTTTACAACCCTTATTGAAGCCCACGTCTATCTTGAGGTGCACTTGAACTTTTTCCTCATGCACTTGAGCATTGTGGTCTTGACAGTCATTTGTATTGGTGCACCTCTTTTTTCCCTAGCTGTTGATTTTCTTCTATGTGACTTAGCCTCCGCTTTTAAAATGAAATGTTGACTGGACGATGATTTGTTTTATTTGTTCAAATGTGTTGATTCTTAGTCTTCTTTTGGTGCAATTCCCTCATTCCTATTTGTCTTGCAAAAAATGACAAGAACCTCCATAAGCATGTGCCTCCCTTCATTGAGTTTAGTCAGACAAAAATAACAATCACGATATTTTTAAAGACTATTGGTTGCTGAAAACATGTGCCTCCTTGTATAGGTGTATCTCTATCATGAGATGTGCGCCATACCATTGGGGCAGAATTTTAATTTTCAATCCCACTTTGAGAGACCTTGTATTAGTGTGCACCACAGTCCAGGCATGCGGCTGAAGATTGCAAATATACATTATATTGGCGCATGCTTTTGTCTATAGATGTGCCTTTACACTGTTTGACATTGATCCTTTGCACAAGCGCACCATGGCTGCTTGATGCACACCTACACTCTGATCATGCTTCTTGCACACATTTTACTCCTCTTATTAGGCGCACACCACTGTCCAAGTGCACACCAGTACTCAAGACTTCAAATTTTTCAAAAATTTGATTTTTTTATATTGGTGCACATCCAATCTTTGACGAGCATTTATGATCCTACGAGGGTTAGAAAAGAACCAAAAGAGGACAAGATGATGTGAAGCATAGAAGATCTAGAACATGTTAGGGGTAGGTAAATGAAGATTTTAGTTTAAAAACTTGACACGATATGAAAGTTTTGTATGGGTACAACACACTGTAGAAGATTTCAATAGGGGGTTTTGCATAAGTGTGAATCACTAAATAACTATGTTTTTTCCTTGAATGCAAGTGTTTGACTATTAATAGTCAAACTCTAGAGCGACATTTTCAAATATTAAGGAGGATAAACTATCAAGCACAAACTAATAAACTCAAATTCATACTAGCTAAAGCAAAGACCAACAGAATTCCATCAACAATAGGAGATGATTAAACAGATGAACAATCACACAATTTCAGGAAGTAAATCACTAAGCGGTATACAAAGTTGTTGGCAAGAAAATTGGTATTCACCAATTTCCAACATTTTTGGAATAAAAACCCATCCTCAAAATGGGTGAGGCTGCCCTTATTAAAAATCAAATCAAAATGGTTCAAACAGACCAAAAGATATGTACAGCAAACCATATTTACAACTTGAACAAATTTGTTTGTGGGTAGGGTTTTAACATGCTCAAAACTAAAGAAAATAAATGTTGGTAAAGTTAATGTGTGAATTAAATCAAATAACATCATAATTTGATTTAATCCTACACAAAGAAAATAGAACAAATGGTAACAACCTTTCAGTATATGCAAATTTGGAGGGAAAATTTAGAAAATGAGATTCTACACCAACATAAGAAGATGCAAAATCAAAATCAATTCGAACGCAATATTCTGATTCAATTTGTAATCATTCTCCAAAGACCACAAAGTCTCATAATTATCTACAAATTCTGCAAAATTGTCAAAAAGTTCCTATACAATGCTCAGAATTTACAAAATATAGGTGACATGAGTTTTCAACTTCCCTCCATGACCGTTCATATTCCAATTATCATGTTTACAAATGTTTGAAAAAAAATATAATACATTAATTCCAAACTTGAACGTAGTTTTTTGAATAAATAATAATATTTAGTGTGAAACTATATAACATGAAACATTTAAATTATCGTTACAATTTGGCCATAAT
This sequence comes from Cunninghamia lanceolata, assembly GCA_027924645.1. Classification (NCBI taxonomy): domain Eukaryota; kingdom Viridiplantae; phylum Streptophyta; class Pinopsida; order Cupressales; family Cupressaceae; genus Cunninghamia; species Cunninghamia lanceolata. The sequence continues at coordinate 3,394,605 of BSBN01000984.1, forward strand.
TCGATGGTGACATAAGTGTCAAAAATACTTTGTCAATCATCTTCAATATTAATGGTTCCTTTCTTGCTGCTATGGCTTTCCTTCTGATAATGTCTAAATTTGTCGATTGCTTCCTTCACTGCATCCATGTTCATGCTTAGTACTTGGGAGGGTGCACTTTGGAACTTGACCGATTGTTTTTTGAATTCTTTACACAAAGCTTTTAGCTTCATAAGTCTATCTATAGCTGCAAAATTGAGTTTGGACAACTCATCTTTTATTACCTTTGCAAATTGCTCCTTTAAAGTAGCCACATAATTCATAGATATTTGATCATAAAACTAACACAAGATTTTTTCTATGAAATCTTGTCTATCACATATTGCATCATGAGTTACAACATCCACTTCTTTGAATTTGGCCTTTCCTACCTTGAGGATCTCGATCTTGAAAATAGTAGCTTCGACCCAATCCAGATGCAAACCTAGATCTAATGTGCTAAAAATCCCTTCTACTACAAGAATGTTGAAAGTGGCATTAGCTATTTCCTTGATCTGCAATAAATTTCATTCTAATTCCTACAATTTGTATCATATTTACTCAATGTTCCATACGGACGCATCCCCCCCCCCAAAAAAACCAGACATCTTGGGGACTAGAACACCGAGAAGCAGGGACTTGGGGGAAACGTCCCCCACCGTTCCACCACCGCAACCAAGTACTTTGGGACATTTCCGGGACGTCCCCCTATTTTAGATATGCCACCCAAACTCCAAGACATCCCCGAGATGCTCAAGGGACTCCCTAGCGTCTCCTGACTATCCTTGAGACTCCCAGACATCCCCTACAACAACTGAGGCAAAAAGTTATTTTTTTAAATCAATTTTTTTTGGATCTTCATGCTAGTAACCCTAACCCTAATGGTCTATGGGCCTCACCCACACCCTAAGCAGTCACAAAATGAAAAAAATGAGAAAGCCTAAAGGCTGCAAGAATGAGAGTATTAGGATAGAAAAAGTGAGAGCAATAGCAAGAAAGAGCATTAGCCAAGTCTTCATCAATTGAATGCAAAGATTAAGAAGAGCGAGAGCAACAACATGAGGAAGAGCATGTGCCAAGTCTTTGTAGAAAACTAAAAAATTGTGTAGCCGTCATCATTTAGATTGATTAGATTCTTTGGCTTCACTGTTAGTTTCTGAAGAATGAAGATTTGGTTAGAAATAGTAAGGACTGGGTGTTGCAAAAAACATAGGGATAAAATTGTAATAATGACGTGCACCATGAAGGTTTGTTCGGTATCGAAGGCCTTAATAGCTTCCCCTCAACCCTACTAAGGGCTCCACCCCCTCCCACTGCCATCTCGCTACCATCCCCAAATCTAGACCCTTCGTCCCCCCATCCCCATGTCCCCCTGTCTCCCATCCTCAAGACTCCATGGAACATTGTGTAATGTCCCCTTCTTAGCCAGTTCGACAGGTGGAGCAGTTAGCCTATTCCAGGGTTCTCGTAGGCTAATGGAGGTTGGTTAGGGAACCTCTATGGAGACATTTTCTAGGACTTACTATTTATAGTATGTCAAGCAGGGGGTCACCGGTGGTGTTTTGCTCAACGTTTCCATATTTAGCATTGTCGATTGGTGTATCTAGCACATATCACATGGGTTTCGAGATGACCGAGGAATAATATATTTATTGTCAACATATAAGTTAAATTAAATATTTAACTTATAATAGCTTTAAAGGGTGTAAATTACTTTATGTTATAAAAGTGACTTATCAAGTGGGAGACATAAGTTGTTTTTAAAAGATAAAGTGCTAGGTTTATATGGGGGGCGCCCAACTCATGGAGGTATAAGGGGATTTTAAGTTATTAAATATAAAAATGATATAATATTCTTCTTGGGCTTTGGGAAATGAGGGAGACAAAAGGAAAAGAAGTGAATTCATTTGACATTCATTCACTCACTCAACTTTGTCGTATAAGCTTTGGAGCTTTGGCTTTGAGCAAGAACAAGGGTTTTGCAAGGACGTAAACCTCTGTAGAACACACTCTCTTCGTGCCTAGAAGATAGCATCAGGAGGGTTGCTGGGAGTTTCATTCAGAGACTTTGCATTGTGCTTTGATTGATAGTTTAGTAGTTTCCTTGATGGGGTTTTATCCAATCTCTTTGTGTGCAGCCATTGAATCCCTTTGCATTGCAGATTGAAGAGATTTGTGGATTTTTTGGGACTGTTTTTGCACTTCATGCTGGTTGTACTCCTTTAGCTGGGCTGTACCATGTTGCATTAATTTCTAGAGGTGTTTAGATGCAGTTTTTTACCTCTATATTGGGCGCCAAGCATCTATATCTACATTGACAGGGTTATATTGTATTTCAGCAGCAGTTTGAGGGAGACAGCTGTAAGAATCTCCTGTAACAGACCCAATACAGGTCGTATAGCATCAGCATTGGGACGTGGGCTTTCTAGGGAGTAAACGCCTCCAATTTGTGGCATCTATATCTTGCATTTGAGGCGCCTTGGACCTCATCACTAATTGATAACATCATACCGGAGGAAAACTCGAAGATTAAAGCATTTGGAGAACATTTTGCATCAAACCCTTGCTGGTCATTGAATCACAGTTTTACAGTATTGAAGAAATCAAAATGGGTATGTTGCCATATTGATATTTGAGCTATTTGTTCATCTGGGTATTAATAATTTTATGTGTTTCTGCTATATTTCTTTCTAGGTATTGTTGCATGTCTAGTATTTCATTGTTATACTTGAAATATCATATGCAGAAACACAAAAACAATCAAAACACACAGCAATGAAACAAGAAAACCAAACCGGCAAAAAACTTGGCTTCAAAAACCTTCAAAACAAGGTGTATATTACAGGTTGTATTTACTTCCAATATCAACCAAGGAATTCAATTCATCATGAATTTGGTGATATAAGACAAAAGATGTGATGTCCCAATATTTAGGCATTGTTTAAATTAAAGATTTAAATATCATGATAAACGATGGAATTGCTTTCTTGAAATATGGTGTTAGTCCCTTCCATCGTCAATTTGAATGATACATATATATATAAACATATAGAATATATAATAGAGATAATATTAAATAATATATTATCTTTGATTGACAAGATATATTATATTATAAAATAAATATAAGGAATTGCAATATTATTATAATTATAATTATTACCGATAATATTATAATTATAATTAAATGTTATTATAATTATGATTATGTGACATAAATATAAGTATTTGATTATTATTCATATAAATCTAAATATCAAATATCATTATTATTATATAGTAATACACTAAAGGTGCAGCAATCCCAAATAGACATTAAGAGCAGCGCTTAATAAAGGAGAAGGCTGCGATTAATAAAATGGACAGAAAAGGCAGCGGACCCACTAAAGGGTGCGATCTATTGAGTAGACACAACTACTCACCAAAAGGCACCACCGTTAGAAGATATAAAGGTAAGTTCGATGAGGAGAGGGAAGCCATGGAATAAAGGAAACAGCATCAGTTCTGAGTCTCTAGTATGCAGCAGCAAGCATAAGAAACCAGCGATCAGGTAAGGATACAAATCAGTAAAAAGGCAGCAGTCTTGGTAGTAGTTAATATGTATAATCATGATGCTTATTTATTATTGTTTTAATTAACCAATGTGCATGTAGACTATAGGATCTTTTCATAGTTTTATCATGTTTGAAACTAATGTATTAATATGGAATTTTGTATGAGAGTTATGTTTACTATGATGGAAGAAATGTGGTGCAAGAAGGATAATGGCGATGGGGCACTCTTCTAGGTATGCCACCCCTAGGGGGGATTGGATAATCTCACAGGGGCCAAGGGGGTACAAAGGGTACTGCCCTTGGGCTTAGAAGAGATGGCTTCCAGGGCACCCTTTTGTGATCTCATTCTCCTATCATAGACATGCAAATTCAAAGGAACCAATCATAGAGAAAGGGAAAGGAAATGACAAGATGAGGGGGAACAAGATAACGGATACCTCATTAGGTAGACCACCTCATATGGATGGCATAGGCCACATGAGGCCAAGGGGGATGGTATATCCGCTCTTGGGCATAGGGTACTGGGACACCCCATCAAAGTCACGTTCCTCAACTCTCTTATGGTTGAGTCTCCTAGATAATTAGGTTTAGTTGGGTTAATAATGCCATTATGAGTTTGTTAATCTTGTTAACTTGATTGTGAGAAATATTATTGCAAGTATTTTCTAACTTGTTTACAGGAATTAAATCAAGTCAAGGTACACTCTAAATCTTTGTTTGCTTGAAAATTGATAATTTAGGGTAAAATTAGCATTGTTCCTATAAGGGACATTACAAAAGATTCATCAATAAGCTTTGCACCCAATGTCGTCAACTCATTTGTCCAAGATTTAGTTGTTTCCACCTATGTTGCCAATTCTGGTTCAAATCTTGGTTTGGGTTCGCAGATTCGATTGTGGATGCTACAAAAAAATTTGGAGGGGTGGGTTCTTTTTGGGTTCGTCCATACAAAAGATGTAAAAATCATATATATATATATTAAGTTTAGAATACCAAATAGCATCATATAATCAACAAAACCAACATAAACTCGAATGTCATTTAAAACATAAATGATAAATAACAAACTTATAAATATTATAAAATATTCAATGTTCAAACTTCAAGTTCAATATTAAAATAATAATATCAAGTTCAACAATCAGTTTTCAACACCATATGGGTTTTCTGGATCATCAACATCATCATCGTCATTGACATTAGATGATATAGGAACATTTGAAGAACCACAAGCAGTGCCACTACCACTCGCACTAAAAGTGTGCTCACTATCTAGCTCCTCAAATGCAACATGTTGGTAAGTGGAAGCATCCAAGTCAATATGCTATGACTCCATATCCCACAACCTCATGTCCCCTTCCTTGTAGCCATGTTGTTTGTGTGAAAGGAGGCGCAAATGGGAATGCACGTACACCAAGTTCTTTGCCCTTTTTGAGTGCAATCGGTTGCGATTTACTAGTATGTGCTCCAATTCCTCTCAAATGCAGATGAACTAGCAATCTATTAAGACATAGTAAAGAGAGAGTTGTACATTATAAAAATTTAAAAATTTAAAAATTATAGATGGAACTCCAAATATTAAAAATATAAATTATTAAACTTACTTGCAATAAAACTTTTATTGCAAGAGGTTGTAGGTGTTGGAATTGTTGGCCATGGAAATACAACCAACTGTGAACATCCTTCTTGAACTTATCACAAAGAGCCTCAATACTTTGACCATTAGAGTGTACAAAATCAATAAACTCACTCGTGACTACATCTTGCAAATCAGGATCAAGGAATAGTCTATGAAATGTTGCCTTGTACCCTTCAGCAACTTCAAAATCTCTATATGGGGCAATTCTTGTTGGCACAAAAAGAACCTCCGCACTATAGTATTTTGGACTCAATGTAAAGGAAAAAAGATGTAGCGGGATGGTCATTGTGTTCCATCTCTCTTCAATAATTTTGTGCTCTTCAAGATCTTGCTCCTCATTTGTGATGGTCTTCATCTTCTCAATCACTGAGTCGATGCCATCATATATCTCTCCCAAACAAAGCTTGTCCATGTCAATATAACCAATCATACTCAAAACGGGCTCAATGAAACTAAGGAGATATTCCACATCATCCCACCAAGAGTCATCTATGATCATCCGCTTAATATTTGTTGCCCTCTCAATGTTGCCTTGCCTCCATATGGACCAAATTTGGCTAATGATCATGCTAGAAAGTGCCTCTAGAACCTTCAAAAGTCGTCTCAAGACAATTGTGTTAGAGGCTAAATGGGTCTTAGCAACCTATTCAAAAATAAAAATAAAATTATTAAAAACATAAAATAATTAAAAACAAACTTTAAAGAAAAATACATAATCAAATTAAGACTTAAGTTTTACAAAATAAATTCTAAGTAACTAAAGTGAAACTAAAACATAAAATTTCATATTGCTTCACTTATCTTCAATGACTCCAATTTTGAAAATGATCTAAAAATGTCTTGCAACATGTGGTGGTTGATGATGAACATTCGGATCTCTTCAGCCTCTAGATACAACTTTTTGTTCCAATCAATTTCGTTGCCAATCTTTTGTAGCATAAGATTGAGGGAGTGGGCAACACAGGGTGTCCACAAGATGTGTGAATAACATTCCTCAACCAACAAACTAGCAGCTCTACAACTCCTTGCGTTGTCAATTATGACTTGAACATTATGAGGTCCCACTTCCTTAATGGTTGTGATGAGGATGTTAGCAATAAATTGGCCATCCTTCACCTCCCCCTCACAATCCATGGCTCTCACAAACATTGCCCCTTTAGAGGATGCTACAATGACATTGATAAAGGGCCAATTTTTAGCATCCTTCCATCCATCAAAAACAATAGACACCCCTATCTCAGCCCATGAATCCCTTATAGACTTCAATGAATCTTCTACAAGCTTGACTTCCTTTTCGAATAAGGTGCCACGCACCTTCTCATAACCCAAGCCCTTGTACTCTTTTGGAGCCTCATTAATTTTTCTCACCATTTCTTGCCAATATGGTGAGTGAACAACATTGAAAGTCAACCCATTGCATAAATACATATTTCTATGTGTTGATCAACAATGTCTCAAGACTCATTTTGAAATGTCATTTGCAAAGGTCCCTTTTGTCTCTTATTTGTAAGGGCTTGTTTTTTAGGGGTGGCCAAAAAATGGGTGGCTCTCTACCACAATACTATGATTAGATGGGGGCATAAGGGACTTCATTCCTTGAGATCTTCTCTTTGCTAAAGGATGATTTGCTCTACGGCCTACTGCTTCATCTACTTGCTCCTACTCATTAATATATGCTATCACTTGCTCCAATGGCCTAGGTGTACCAGGCTTTCCAAGTCAAGCTTTGATGCCTTGTCTAGGAATGCCACACAAATAGGCTTTCACCCAACAATATGAACTTGAATACTTGACATCTACAATCCAAATATACCCCTATGACCTAGAACCGACTATATCATATCAACATACTTCCAAAGAGAACTTGGGTCTGTTTTGAATTTAGGTCGGCCCATGGAGCTAAAACTAGTTGCCATTGTAATTCCTATGGCAACAAGTTTTAAAAACAACACATTCAAAACAAACAAAAACAAAATATATATATATATATAAAACCTAACTCTTTTAATATTTAAGCATAGTGATGCATTCATAGAAAAATGAAAGGAAAACAAGAAGTTGAAATAAAAACAAGAGAGCTCATTTGTAAAACAAAAATGTAGAAAAAAAAATCAAAAACACTTACCTCTTTTCAAAAATCTTCTTCTATGATCTTTTTGGCAGCTAATGGACACTTGCACATGCATAGGAATAGCCAAAGTTCGCAAACTCGTCGAGTACTCAACAAATTGTGAGTTTTTTTGCTCCGCAAGTACTCACAAGGTTTACTCACCAAATTCTTTTGTCGAGTATTTGGAAAAACTTGACGAGTCCAACAACTTGATTCGCCATGCCAACAATACATCAAAATGTGGAAAAAAATGAGTTGAACACTCCAAAACTCTGTTTTTTTAGCTTTATAAGCATTGTTTTTTGCTTTTTTTAAAATTTATGAAAATGGTGTGCGCCATGAAGGTCTGTGTGGTTTTGAAGGTCATCATTTGTGTTGCCCCTAGACCCCCACGAGGGGCGCTACCCCTCGACCCTACTGGGGGCATTGTCCCCAAACCCCCAAACAAACTATGGTACATTTTCTAGCCGCACTTTGCATAAAATTTATGTTTTTTTCAAAAATTTGAGTTCTTTTCAATAATTTAAGTTATTTTCAAAAAAATTAAGTGTTTTTTAAGTTGTCGAGTTTTGCCAAGTACTCTCCGAGTCGGAAATTTTTGGCTTGCCGAGTATTCTCCGAGTCCAAGTTTTTGAACTATGGGAAAAGCAATGCAACTACTTTGGAACCTTCAATAATCAATCTTCAGCTCTCATTGTCTAATGACAAGCAAGAATAAAAGTTCAGCAAAAAGGAATGGTATTTGTCTTTTGCAATCAAAATGAGCTAAAAATGAGTTTGTTTTAGTGTTTCAAATGCTTTAGATGGCACTTTTAGGGCTAGGGATTCATTTTAGGATCTCATAGTCAAAGTCAAAGGTGAGAAATTAATAAAAACAAATAAAAAATAAAGAAAAACGGTCAAAAAAACAAGCAGGTTCATTTTGGTTCTATCAGATTCTCCATGAGTTTGCCCGGGTCCATCTAGGACGAACCCACATGTTATGTACGCTCCCTACCAAAATCTGCAGGCACACCAAATCGAATCACGGATATGGTTCGAACCGAACCTAAAATCTGGCAACATAAGCTTTTAGAATACAACCAATATTCCAGCCAAAGGCATATCCTTATCAACAAGATTTAAACACAAGGGTGCAAGCTTTGGTATGAAGGATTGGATAGGGCCCACCAGATATTGCACATACACTATGAATTGCTCTACTTTTTCCTTAAGATGTTCTTTAGTTTCTTTATTGTCCATCTTTTGTAGTGTTGTAGCCATACAAAAAAATTCATAGTGTGACAAGTTTAAAATTATTTCCTTGTTTATTCATCAAGTTAAGGATCATGTTTCCAAGTTTTGTCAATGTTCGTTGATGTTTTTGTAGTCCTTCATTTGTTCTTTGCAAGGCTGATCAAAAGAGTTTTCAAGAAAGTGTAAAATGAAGGTCAACGGAGGAATTGTAATCACCTCTAAAAAGGAACCCCCAACATCATGTATTAATAGATGTTGAATAAGGAAAACAAGTTTAAAGTGCAAACTACTAGTTGCCATGGGAAAGAGGATAAAACAAATTTCATTTTGAAGACAAAGCTTGCAACCAACATATAGGAACATGCCAAAAGGAGAGGAATCGCAATTTTAGATAAAAACTATCATGCACCATGAATAATGGCATGATTCTTGTAGAGTGTTGTGTGTGTAGGCCCTAAAGATAGCCGCACGCCTTCTTTAATGAAGTAGATGTCAAAATTGTGCAAATATAGTGCCCAAGCACGTGCAACTGAATTATTTTTGTCAAAAATCACTTGTGAAATTGAAATGCGTGTGGCCTAGGGCACGAAACAAAGTTTATTTTTTGAAATCATGGCGTACAAAGGTGCATGCGTGAAGGATAGAAAATAAGTTGTATTCTATTATGTTAAGGTGTCCACCTGTCTGTTGATGTGTTTTTTATGCACATGCAAACTCAGAATAAAATACCAAGTATTCTATCCTCTCTTGAACAAAGTCTCTCAAAGGCTGAACTATGTGATCCAGTGAGACAACTCCAAGGTTCATGTGATTTTGCCGGTAATCACAAAGGGACTTACGCTGAATTGACTCCTTACTCCACTCTAAATATGTTATTCTCCTTGTGAAATGGAACTTCTTCTAACCAACTATGAAAGAAAATAAAAAGGACAAGGGTTGAGAGGATTCTAATCTAAGAACACTGAGATAATGAATCATGCTAAGATAGAAAAACTCTTCACGAAACCTAACTTCACTTTGCCATGAGAACCAACAACTACACAAAGTTGGTGCAATCTTCTAAGGAAACCCAAGGATTTTCATATTGCAAATCTTCATCCAAACACCCACAGCTGGCGCAGTTTGAACAAGTATTCACAATCGAACTAAAGCAAACGCGGTTCAGGCTAACTTTACAAAATGACTTATCATCGACAAATCATTAAAAAGTATGAACAATTAAGGAATTCATCAAATATCTCCACATATAAACATTACATCAATGAACTTCTAATCTAATTCTACTCTACTTGGAAACATCTCTCCATCACATCCAAGAAATTAGAAACCATGCTAACATCCCATAACCACACAAAATCACCATAAGAGCAACAATGAGCTTGTATTGATTTTGGAAATGTATAATTACAACAATTTCATATCTCTCCTCAATGATTTCGAAGAGTCTCCTCTAATCTACTCCTATTTTGACAGCATCTACTCCTACTCTATATTGATCTACATCAACCCCCTTTACAAATGAGAGAGGTGCAAATTTTGAAGTGGTATGCAATGAGTGCGCCATGCAAGGTATAGGTAAATGGGCACCTAAAAGCACTGATTTTGTTATGGTTTTGGAAACTAACATCTCTCCATCCTTGTTTTGGGCGCTCTTTGATGCACTTCTTGTTTACCCTTGGAAATTTAGCGTTGATTTCATAGGCATTTGAAATTGATAGTTTCTCCTTTCTCCATGTCTACCCATTCCAAGTGCTCCTAGGCGCTCTTTCTTCCTAAGCATGGATTGGGCGCACTTTCCCTTCATTCAAGGAATTAGCGCTATTCTTTGCTCCTTTAATACATGAAATCAGGGCTTCTCTAGGCGCACTTCTACCCCAGGTTTGCATTGTGTATTCATTACACACATGCCTGAAATCAGCGCTCATCCGCTTTGGAGCAGATTCGCCACACCCTTGCAGTATGCATTGTTTCATCTTATACATGCCTACTAGAAAAGTGTGCTTTTAAGCGCTCTCTTATCATGAGTTCGCATTATGATTTTTTTTAACCTATGCAAGACTCCCTAAAACTAGTGCTTTTAGGCGCCCATTTACCTATACCTTGCATGGCGCACTCATTGCATACCACTTCAAAATTTGCGCTTTTCTAGTGTTGAGACATTCAGTTGAAAATATTACAAAATTGACATAATTTTATCAAGCTTTATGATGAGAATAATTTGGAATGTTTCATCTTGCAGAAGGAGAGGATTCCACCGAAGGCATACATGGAGGAGAACCCGTTCTAGATATTCAAATTCCAAATACTTCACTGCAACACACGGAAAAATTCAACATCAAGGTCTACACTGGAGCGGAAAAAGAGCACTGCACTTCACCAAGGACATCCAGATATCGTCAAGATCATCATACTTCAAAGAAGACAGCTTCACTTTTGGAAAGCACTCTTCACTTTGCACATCTAGGTACATCATCCAAAAGTTCACATTCGGAAGTTCATCTCGACAGGTTCAATTCCACGTTCAAGCTCCAGAATCCTACATTTCATGTGCCAAAAAGAACATTCATCATGAAATTTACTCCAAGAGTTCACATACAAGGTATTCGCCACTGCAATTGTCAGAGCCAGAGTCCTACGAAAGAACATCTTCATGAGAAGGGAAATGAGTCCAAACACCATAAATCCAAAATTACATTCAGAGACACTAAGGCATGAAAGACAAGAAATTCTAGAATTCCAAATAACAAGTTCGAGAAGCTAAGTTCCAGAGGTGAAAATCCAAAGTTCGAAGACTATTCCATGAAAAGATGGTATAATTTGGGAAATATTCCGAGCAATGTGAACGTATTGAAAATCAAACCAATTTGCTCAATGCTGAGGTGGCATGTGCACGTCACCAGTCCAATCACAGTTTGCCACATCTCCCATCAAGGAGAAGCCAAGGAGGGCGCCCATGTTGGAGATTCTCAAAGATTCCACTTAAAGCTTACCACATTGGAAAAGGTGCCTTCATTGCCTCTCATGTTCTAAAAATAGTAACTTTTGTAACAAATTGCCTTGTTGTCAAAATCTTGGCCATTGATTCTCAAATCAATCCTGGTCGTTCATGTAATTGTTGGAGTCTATAAAAGGCTCACTTATCTCATTTGTAAAGGGGGTTGATATAGATCAAGATAGAGTAGATGCTATCGAAATAGGAGTAGAGTAGAGGAGACTCTTCCAAGTCATTGAAGAGACATATGAAATTGTTGTAATCATATACTTCCAAAATCAATACAAGCTCATTGTTGGTTCGCATGGTGATTTTGTGTGATTGAATGTTAGCATGGTTTATAATTCCCAAATATGATGTAGATGTGTTTCCAAGTAGAGTAGAATTAGATTAAAAGTTCATTGATGTAATGAATTTATGTGAAGATATTTAATGAATTCCTTAATGGTTCATACTTTTCATGATTTGTCGATGACAAGTCATTTTGCAAAGTTAGCATGTGCCATGTTTGCTTTAGTTCGATTGTGAATACTTGTTCAAGCTGCGCCAACTATGGGTGTTTGGATGAAGATTTGCAATATGAAAATCCTTGAGTTTCCTTAGAAGATTGCACCGACTTCGTGTAGTTGTTGGTTCTCATGGCAAAGCGGAGTTAGGTTTCATGAGGAGTTTGTTTATCTTGGCATATTTCATTATCTCATTGTCCTTAGATTAAATTCTCTTAAACCCTTTCTCTTTTGCATTTTCTTTTCGTAGCCGGTTAGAAGAAGCATATTTCATTATCTCATTGTCCTTAGATTAAATTCTCTTAAACCCTTTCTCTTTTGCATTTTCTTTTCGTAGCCGGTTAGAAGAAGTTCCATTTCACTAGGATAATAACATATTTAGAGTGGAGTAAGGAGTCAATTCAGCATAAGTCCCTTTGTGATTACCAGCATTATCACATCAACTACTGAGTCTATCCATTGCAAAACATGAATCAAGAACCTTGGAGTTGTCTCATTGGATAACATTGTTTAGCCTTTGAGAGACTTTATTCAAGAGAGGATAGAATACTTGGTATTTTATTCTGAGTTTGCATGTGCATAAAAAAACACATCAACACTGTCTTGCAAGGGTGTGCTAAAAACAGAAGAATTTGATACAGATTTCAAAATTTTAAAGGCCTGTGACTAGGCACATGCGGCAAGAAGTGGGGAACACCTGATATGAGAATATTCAGTATTCAAATCCAGAGTGCATCTATGTCACTAAAGTGCATGCCTTGAAAATTTAACACACTTCAAACAAGAAAGCTATGTTTGTACGCACGCGTCTAGTGTGCAGGTATGCAACTAATCAAAGAAACTTTGTTTTCAAAACATTAGTGTAATGTCCCCATTTTCAGGTTCTCTTGCAATGCAATTTGCACTGACCTTGTGGATGTGTGTCAATGTTATCAGAGGGGTTATTTAAGGATTCCAATGAGCCCAGGTGATCTAGAGGACTCATATGCCACTTTCCAAGGTGATTTCTGGCTTCTAGTGTGCTCCCCAAGAATCTTGGAGAGGGCATCTATTTATAGTAAGTCCCCCGGTTGCCTCCGTTTATCATTATTCTTCATCGAGATCACTCTAGTGCAGTCGGTTTTCAATTCCGATGCATTCCGGCAGTTTCTGCAAAATGGGTGTATTAATGGCTTTATTTTAATTATTTTACTAAGGTTGCTAAATATTATTTAAAATATTTTAAAAGCACCTTAGTGTTATAGCTCATCAGAACTAAGATGAAATGTTTTAAATTGTGGATGCATTAAACAGGGACCTTGCGTGTCAAATTATCATTATTTTAATTAAAAGGTCTTTTTCGGAGCTAAAATGGAGTTTTATTTAAAAAGTGAATTTTAAAATATAAGCTTCTGGAGAGTTCGGCGGAAAAAGTATAAAAAGGCATTTGAAGGGCTCATTTGTATTATGCAGTTTATTCTATTTCTCTGATTGAAACCCTTGTGGTTCTGGAGATCGAACTTGGTTCATCTCAGCCTTCTTGAGGACGAAAACCCTCTTGGAGAAGACTAGCTACGGTAGTGAAAGATCTACTCTGGTTGGTATTTGTTGGAGATATCTTACAGGTATTTCACAGTGCATTCAAAGATTTAGTTTGAGAGCTACAGCTAAATGCGAAATTATTGAAGATTTTGGGAGCGGAAGGTTTATCATTCTACAATTTGGTTGCAAGAGAGTTTCGTTGCAAATTTATAAGATTTGTATACAAATACAAATTGTTATACATTGGGTAAGAAGTTGAAGCAATTGAGATATTGCTATGAAAGTATTTTGGTATTCCTTTGAGTCTATGCTAGGCACCTTCACCTTCTATTGCTGCGTGAACCTGTTGATGATGTTTTCTTGACAACAGCATTAGAATAAAACACCAAGTGCTCTATCCTCTCCTGAACACTTGTACGTGATTTGCAACAGGTAGCCTCGGTGGTTTAATGTGATAATGTTGTTTACACAAAGGGACTTACGCAGAATTTATCCATCACTCATTCAAATATATACTCTTTCCCTGTGAAATGAAACTTCTTCTAATCAACTACGAAAAGAAAAGGCAAAAGGCAAGGGTTTAGAGAAACTAATTTAAGGTCAATGAGGCAATGATGATCCATGAATAGACAAACTCCTCAATAAACCTAACTCCACTTCGCCAAGAATGCCTACAACTACATGGAGTAGGTGCAATCTCCTAAGGTTAGTGAATGGTTTTCAAATCATAAAAGCTCATATAAGCACCCATTGGACGGCGCAACTCAAACAAGCATCCACAACCGAACTTAAGCAAATTATGATGAAGCTCAGACTAACTTTACACAACACTCCACCAGCAATGGATGTCAAAAGCATGAGCTAGGAGTTGATCAAATATTCAATAAATACATGCATTACATCAATGAACTTCTAATCTATCAACTAAGCTACTTCAGAAACAATTCTTAACCATCTTGGAGACAATGAAGACCATGCTAACATTCCAAAATCACAAGATCACCATGAAACATTCAACAACGAGCTTGCATTAATCTTGAAGTGTATCTTTACAACAATCTCTCAATATCTCTTCAATGACTTCGAAGAGCCTCCTCTACTCTACTCATTTTTAATCTAATGTATATCATCTAATGTATCATCTAATCCTCCTTTACAAATGAGAAACGTGAGCCTTATATAGAGCTCAAGAATTACATGAAGGGCCAAGATTGATTTAGTAATCAACGGCCGAGATTGAGACAAGGCAGTTTGTTACAAAATTTGCTATTTTTAGAACATGAAAGAGGCAATGAAGGCATGTTTCCCAATGTGATAAGCATCATTGGAGCATCTTTATGGTGGGCCCTCTTGAATGAATGACATGGCAGAATGTGATTGGCTTGATGATGTGTACGTGTCACCTTGGCATCTTCAAACGAACTAGTCTGGTTCACCTCATGTTCACTTTACCTAGAATATTTTCTTCTTGTTGTCTTGATGCAACTCATGGATCGCTTTGATGATCATGCTCATCTCTCATCTTGTGACGTCCTTGTGCTTGTGCAGGATTATGCCTCTGGACAGTTGCATGAAGTAGAAGATATGTTGTGCACGAGTCCTTGGAGTAGATTGCATGATGATTGTCCTCTTAGCGCATGAAATGGATCACTGGAAGATGACACCCTCTCATGCGTGGCGTTGATGTCTTCCTCATCCAGACATACGAAGTCTTCAAAGTAAGATGAACTTGATGCAGGAGCTCCTCCGTGTGGTGATGATGACAAACTTGAGCAACTTTCCTCCACCTTCCAAACTTCTCATGTATGAGCTCTCGCCATTCACCTCCTTGGACCCTCCACCTACAAAAAGAAACACATCAAATTAAGACTTGATATAAAGGATTTTCAATAACAAATTACATTCATCTTATGCATGTGAGATCAAAAAAATGACATTTCAAAACATACCCTTTCGCGTGAAATCCATGCCTAAGTGCCTAGGCAGGTTTAGAGGGGTAGTGAGGAATGTGTGATGTGAATTCCAAGGGTCATGGTCTAGGCCGCCCAGGCTGGGCGGGATTCAAGGGTAGGCTTGGATTTTTCATGACTTAGGCATTTTTTGCTTTGTTTTGATAGTCTAAAACCTTTTACACTTGTTTCATTGATAACTTGACCTCTTTGAATGCAATGGAAAGCCTTGAGAGGATGGGCGGATTTCAAGGGGGTGTATGGATTGTTTAGTGTGAAATTCCATACTCCATGCTCTAGGCCGCCCAAGCTGGGCAGCTTTGGAAGGGGTGTTTGGATTGTTCTTCATTTCATAATCACTTGACCCTCGTTAGCATGCCTTAGACCTTTCTCTTCAAAGTTTTGTTGATCACCTTCATTTGAGTAATGTCCTGGAGTGATTTGCATAGCTTTTGACAACTTCTCCATGTGCAAAGGTCAAGGCCGCTCATGTTGGGTGGGATTGTAGATGATGTGTGGAATTTTCCTTTCAGAGCTTGTAATTTTCAATGATCTTCACCTTTGTTTGAACTTAGAGGTATGTTAAAGCAATGGGCGAAGTTTGGAAGGCTTTTGTTGAGTGACATAAGTGCTTGAACCACTGATTCCATAACCACTTATGTTGGCCTTCCATTAAACATGCCCACCATGAAGTCTTACATTTGCAATTCTTCAAATTCACTTGAAAATTGTCTTAATCATCTTTACCTCATCTTCTATTGGCTAACTTTCTCCAATCTTTCCTTGAGCGGGTTAGAAGGTTGAGTGTGGAGAGAGTGTATGTGAGATGTCAGAGACTCCAAGACTACCCCTAGAGGCCGCTCAAGTAGGGCGGTTTGGAGGATGCCATGTGGATTTTACTCAAAAATGCTCTTGCTTTGCCTCAACTTGCAATTCAACCTTGAAAATTTTCATTGTGATCACCTCTCGACATTTACTTGCAAGTTTTCATAACACTCATCTCCTTGGGCAGGTTTGAATCCTCTATGTGTAGAGTGTGATGTGAAGGACATGACAGAGTCCATGGGCACCTCTTCAGGCCGCCCAGGTAGGGTGGGTTTGGAGGTGACCCTTGGATTTTGTTTGAAATGCATTTAACTCCTTGAAACTTATGAACTTTGCTTGAAATTTTATCATATCCTTGTGCTTTGTGCTAAAACCTTGTAAACTTGACCATTTTTGTCATGTCCCCATTTTTGCAAGTAACTTAATGGGTTCTAATTGTAAATTAATTTTATAAAGTATTTAAATTACTTTGTCAAATTAATATTTTATTAAGTTACTAAGTCATTTAAAAACACTTTATGAATTAAAGTGTTTTTGTACACACATTTAAAAAGGGTCATGTAAAAGCATTTAATATTGTAAGGTGTGATTGTGTACATAAAAACTTTCATTTAATAAAATTAGGGCCTGTACTAATTGATGAAAGTTTAAAAGGGCTATTGAGAGTCATTGCTGAGCATGTTCTAGATGTTTTTCAGATGCTTGTGTTGATGTTTATTTTGTCAAGTTTGTATTCAGTTGATGTCAAGGAGATGTTCCCTTGCATTCGCTGTACCGAGGAGATGAACCCTTGGTAGTTGTTGGTTTGGTGATGCTCCCTTACCAACCTTGAGGTGAAATTATTTCAGATTTCACAATTGTACTTCAAAGGATTGTCCTACATTTCTGTATGTTGGCATTATTGTGTTTTGAGGGTTTGCAGATTTACAGGTAGCAGATTTGGTGACATTGTGGTAAAGATATATTATGTGCAAATTTATTGATTTATAAATAAATATAAATTTGCAATTAGGTTCGATATATATGATTTGTTTTAGTTTCATTGAATGACATTGAAGATTTCGGCGTTGTCATTGAAGACTTTTTGCATTGCATTTTATGAAACTCGTTAACATTCTCAAAATTTTAAGTGGCGGATCATTAAAAAGGAATCGTGGAAATCTTCGGGCAGTATTATAGCTAGCCCCACTATTTTGATTGAAGCGCCAAATTCATTGTGGAAAGATCGAAGACATAATGAGTTTATAGCTGACACATAATTCCAGCGTGACTCTAGAGGATGATATTTGAGCTGCAGCCTTTTTTCAGAAGTATATTATATTAAAATAGAATGATGCATCCTATAAAGGCAGAGTGGAGCTTTGTGTGGGCCATCCAAATTCTTATTTGAAGATTCCAAGGCTTACGTGGGGAGTAAGAAGGATACGTAGCCTCATGGAGAATTATATTATTGAGAGTTATTTTAGTGGCCTTGAGTGGATCGTGGGACCCAGCAAAGA
The DNA here is from genome assembly GCA_027924645.1 of Cunninghamia lanceolata. Taxonomy (NCBI): domain Eukaryota; kingdom Viridiplantae; phylum Streptophyta; class Pinopsida; order Cupressales; family Cupressaceae; genus Cunninghamia; species Cunninghamia lanceolata. The sequence goes on from BSBN01000984.1 coordinate 3,412,454, forward strand.
CCAAAGGTAGCCTCTTTGAGGATATTTGAAATCACATAAGAAATCGTGGGTTTTGGAGAAGAATTTGCAGGCTGTTACAAATAATAAATTACTGTATGCTGCTATTGAGGGGACGTCTGACATTGGTCTGCTGTTTGATATTCATATGTATAATTTGGTGTTGCTGATTGGTATATTTGGTATGAATTAATAATATTTTCCAAGGAATTCAGCTGCACCCTATCCTCAGTTAGATATTGGAAGAATATTTCAAGGTTATACAAGAAGGAAATCGCTGCTATTTGTTGAAGTCTCTGTTGTAGCTGGCTGCTCATCATTGAAAGAGTATTATACACAGTCTTAAGCCTGAAACAACTTCTGAGAGGTTAGAGTTGGCTGATGCTATCACTGTAGTTTCTGACGTTTATAAGCAGCACTGATTTATAACAGCAGTCTTGATTGTGTTTCAATTTTGGTATGTTCTTTGTTCATCACTGATTTGTAACAGTGATCTATACATGAGCTATAGCTGTCTTCTATTTCAAGATTTTTTATGTAAACTGATTTATGACAATGAGGTCAGAATTGTTCTAATCAATTCTAATTGTTTTCAAGTGAATGCTATTCATTTCAAAGAAGCCATAGAAGTAAATTATACAGTGGTATTCCTCTATATTTCATATTGTTCAAGACAAGAATTGAAAAGTACAAATAAGAAATTGATTTTCAGACCTAGGGATTTCATTGAAACAATTGCATGATTCAGAATCTTAGCATATATCCAAAAAGGGATATTACAGTGGTATCAGAGCCATGATCTTGCCAGCCTATGGGTTTTTTTGAAGGAAGAGTTGAAGCCATGAATACAAGAAGATTATATACACCTACAGTGGACAAGTCTATAGAAGAAAACTTGACAGCCTTGATAAACAAGTATGATGCTCTTCCTAAGTATGTGCAAAACAGAATTAGCTTCAAAGACTACATGAAGTTCAAGAGTTCGTGGTATGATGAAGAATCATTTGATAGTGATGAAGAGGACTACCAGCAACCAGCTAGCAGCTCTAGAGGAAAAGTTGACACAATTTCATCTCAGCCACATGGGATTGTTAGAAAACTTCATGAGGACTTTGAGAGACATGCTAATGACACTATAGAAGATGTAGTCATAATCCCACTACATGAAGATAAGGTAGATGAAGGTGTGGTTTCTCAAGTTGAGACTAACATTGATCCTCATGTTGATAAGGAAATACACATTGAATCAGCATTTGATGAAGGAAACACTATACATGGCATGATGTCATTACTGATTTGTTTGAGGACAGCAGCACTATGTCTTATCATTCTAATGAGATGGCAGATTTTGATCATGGAGAGGTCAATGATATGATCTCATCTATTGATGGCAGCCATATGTCCAATGATAGACATAAAGATATTGATGGTAAGAAGGCTGATTTTGTATACTTTGGCAAAGAAGAGATAAAGAGATGTGAAAAGAAGAATGAAGAATCGATGAAAAGAGCCAAAGAGGCCAAGATGGTGGCTGCCAATGCAAGACAACATCTTCAAGAAGTCAAAGAAAAAGTCAATCTTATCAACATTGCAAGACAAAAAAAATTGACTACATTAGAAGTCTCTTCATTCCAAGGGAAAATGAATTAGGAAATAAACATTGTTCCAATGATGGAGATGATGAGGACTTTCCAAACATGAAAGAACAAGTCATGGATGATATGCAAGTATGTGATAATGAAGGTAAATCAGATTTGCAGGATACAATGGTTTCCATTGAAGAGGATCAACCTATTTTTGAGGTGACACAACATCATTTTGACGATGTTCTCTTATTGGAACATGTGAATGGCTTGATTATTCCATGGTTTGGTCACTACTATTTATTGTTGACTAGGGAAGCATGTGGTTTCAATTTTGGAACAACAGTGTATGGAAGAGTTTATGATGATGGGAATCCATATTTTCTTGTTGGCAATTGGCTTCATGATAATTCTCTATCTTCATGCATTGAAGATGACACTTTGCATATCACTTGGAATGATATTTTCAGATTGCATAGTGATGTTTTGATTTATGACAGCATAGATACATTTGTGTTGGCATCATTGTGCGACAACGGAAGCGGTCCCACGATCTTCTTCGTCAGCAACCTTGAGGAGATGCAGTTGAGCATTCTAGCGGAGCCTCGATGGATTTGGGATCCAGGGATTGATTGAGTTTAGTTTTTCTTCCCATTACTTGGGGACAAGCAATGTCAGGAAGGAAGGGTTATCATGTCCCCATTTTTGCAAGTAACTGAATGGGTTCTAATTGTAAATTAATTTTATAAAGTATTTTAATTACTTTGTAAAATTAATATTTTATTAAGTTACTTAAGTCATTTAAAAACCCTTTATGAATTAAAGTGTTTTTGTACACACACAATTAAAAAGAGTCATGTAAAAGCATTTAATATTGTAAGGTGTGAATGTGTACATAAAAACTTTCATTTAATAAAATTAGGGACTGTCCTAATTGATGAAAGTTTAAAAGGGCTGTTGAGAGTCATTGTTGAGCATGTTCTAGATGTTTTTCAGATGCTTGTGTTGATGTTTATTTTGTCAAGTTTGTATTCAGTTGATGTCAAGGAGATGTTCCCTTGCATTCACTGTACCGAGGAGATGACCCCTTGGTAGTTGTTGGTTTGGTGATGCTACCTTACCAACCTTGAGGTGAAATTATTTCAGATTTCACAATTGTACTTCAAAGGATTGTCCTACATTTCTGTATGTTGGCATTATTGTGTTTTGAGGGTTTGCAGATTTACAGGTTAACAGTGTAGATTTGGTGACATTGTGGTAAAGATAAATTATGCGCAAATTTATTGATTTATAAATAAATATAAATTTGCAATTAGGTTCGATATATATGATTTGTTTTAGTTTCATTGAATAACATTGAAGATTTTGGCATTGTCATTGAAGACTTTTTGCATTGCATTTTATGAGACTCGTTAACATTCTCAAAATTTTAAGTGGCGGATCATTAAAAGGAATCGTGGAAATCTTCGGGCAGTATTATAGCTAGCGCCACTATTTTGACTGAAGCACCAAATTCATTGTGGAAAGATCAAAGACATAATGAGTTTATAGCTGACACATAATTCCAGCATGAGTCTAGAGGATGATATTTGAGCTGCAGCCTTTTTTGAGAAGTATATTATATTAAAAATAGAATGATGCATCCTATAAAGGCAGCATGGAGCTTTGAGTGGGCCATCCAAATTCTTATTTGAAGATTCCAAGGCTTACGTGGGGAGTGTTAGCACTCATTTTGACCTGGGAGTTGTTTTTTCATGTTCAGGGGGTTTCTTCATTTGAACCCTATATCTTCTTGCCCATTTTCCTAAGTGTTGGACCTCCTTGGCATTTTTCAGCTGCAGCATCATATTTTCTTCGAGGAGGAAGTCATCATCATCATGTTTGCTTCTATGGTGGTCAGCATCTCATGTTTTCTGTCGACTTGTTTTTCATCAGGATCATCAAATTTCAATATCGAGTGATGTTTGGATATCATCCTGATCCTGCTGATGAGCTACAGTGTGCCCTGATTTGCTTGCGGGGGTGATTTTTCAAGTATCCGGTGATCTTCCAATTATCACCTTGCCCTTTTATGATGATGATGTCACCCCAATCTTCTGAAGGGGTTATTCTCTGAGTTGTTCGACCTGACTTTTTTTTTTTCTTAAGGGTCGTCATCATCATCATCATATTTCCAGTTATCGCCGTGTTGCTTGCGAGGGTCATCATATTTTCTGCCTGCATGATATTTCGCCGGGGTGATATTTTTATCATCAGGTGATCTTGGTTATGATCATCCTGATGATGTTGTTGAAGAGTTCTAAGTATGACCCGATATTCACTGGGGTCATCATATTTTGAACGTCAGGATGATCTTAGTCAATATCATCCTGATGTTGTATCACTTCATGTTCGTTGTTTTATCATCCTGATGATGCTGACGTCATTCTTATGTCAGGGTGATATCTATTTCTCTGCCTATCTGCATCATGATATTTCCGAAGGGAGATATCCGCCTGTCGGCTTCGTGCATTATCTAGTGGGGGTGATCTTTTCAAATATCTGGCATATTCATCTATCACCCCGATCTTATAGTGGAGCTACAGTGCAGCATGATATTTGTGCATCAGGATGATATTTCCAAATATCCGGTTATCTTCCGAATATCATCCTGATGTCGATATGATGATGACGTCATCAAGGTCCGGGGGGGGTCATATTTCTAACACTGATCATCTTGTGGAGATCCCCCGATATTTGCAAACATGATGATGACGTCATCCGGATATGAGGAGGTGCGCAGTGGGCAGATATGCTGATGACGTCAGCAGGATATGACGGTGACGTCAGCAGGATGTTCATCGGCCAGACTTTTGGTATCGGCTAAGCAAGAGGATGTTCCTCCGATGGATCAGGTTGTGCCGATGAAGGCGATTATCATGCAGGTTATATTGCGATATGATGCTGACGTCAGGGTGATATTTCAAGCAACAGGATATCATGCTGTTGGAGGATGATGATGAAGTCTTATACTAGTGTCGTCAGGAGCAAAAGCACCGACATTATATATGCTCGTGGCCTAGTATATAAAGTGTTGAAAAGGTTGCCGCGGGGTGCATGTGGGATAATTGATATCCTGCATATTTGAAATATCATGACAATGGATCTTGGCGGGAAATGGTTGCGATGCACAGTTTGACGTTTTCCCGAGGCTGCGGGTTGGTGTGCCATTAATGGCGAAGGTTGCAGAGGTATGGACGGATCTGGTACTCGATTGAAGGTGTACATCAACGGACAGTGGCGCAGGGCTCGAGGTTTCTTCCTGTCTCCTCCCCTACCTGCTGCATTCATGTTTGGGCGCCAATCTGGTAATGCGTTGAGCGCCATTTTTCTGAAACTGTGTATCTGGCGGGATTTTTGGTCAACCATGTAATTAATTGCTGTGGTACACTACCTGGCTGTTATAAGCAGGAAGTGTTACTCATTTTTAGTTGTTGAAAGTTGAAGATTTTTGGCTCTGTAATTCAAAACAAGCTGATCTGGTTGCTCTGTACAGCTTAACCTGTGAGTTTATGTATCTCTTGTTGTATGTTTTTGGCATGAACCCACTGATTTCATGATTAATCTTATATGAGAAATGCTATCTTAGCATGTGTTTTGTTAATTCTGTCTCCAGTATTGCATGTATTCTTCTTCTGAATCTAGATATTTGGGTAATGTTTAGATTCTAGAGCATAGAATTCCTATGTTGAATGTCTGATCTTTTAACTTCTGCTCAAGGGGTAGATTAAACTGTTTTCAGGTTGAACATTGGGAAGGGTATACTGCAGTAGGGATGCCATAAGTAGAGATAACTTAACACTCTGTATTGGGAGATATCTGTAAGGCAGGTATCACATATATCCCCCTGAAATCCAGTTTTAGCTGTTCATGTTGATCATTCACAGGTGTATGTCTACTAACTCCAGGCCCTGGATAGGCACCAATCATGCTTTGTTTTTGTGTTACAACCATGTCCAGCTTTGCATCCAAACTTAAAATCCAAATCAAAATCTAAAACAACCATTAGGACATTAGAATTAGTTTTAGGATCCTCAGTCCTCTGTCTACAACTGCAAATAGGCCCAAAGCTAGCCCCTTTGCTCTTATCTTTCAGTTTTAGTCTACTTACAGGAGGACTTATCTGCTTTCTGTCAGCATCCCAGCCTTTGTATGCATATCCTCATGGATGTTGAGTAGGGAATACCCCCCTAGGTTTTGCAGAGCCTGAAGAAGAAGAGGAGATAAAATATAGAGTCTATCTCCTACACTGTTGGCCCCTGGCCCAGAGATCCTGTTGATCACTGATGGCTACCTTGTAGGGAAATCTGGGAATAAGCATCCAGTCTGGGAAAAAGCCAACAGAAATTGGCGACTCTACTGGGGAATTTGTGAAAGAACCCTGGTTTTCAAAAGAAAACAGTTCCTAGTAATAGGTGGCGACTCCGAAGTAATCTCCCAACCGGTCAAAGTAAAATTTATATGCAGGGGAGAAGATCCCAACAAAATCCTTTATCTAAAGAGTTACCAGTAACAAGAAGAATGATGTACAGAAGAAAGGGAGCTGTCTCAGTTAGTCATGAGGGTTCCCCCAGAAAAGGTGATGATATGCAAGATAACCCTAGGCCATCAGGACAGCATGTGCCTTACTTTTCAAATGCAGAAGCTGATATTCAAGGTGCATATGAGAGGCAACAGGGTGGTAGCATGAGAATGAGGTCAGAGGTGTTCCAAGAACGCCCATTTCTAGACCCTAGTGAAAGGTTTGAAGAGGCAGAGTCTCTGAGGGATGATGAAGATGATGACCAGAATGGTATGAGACCATCTACCTCCATGCCTAAGGATGAACAGTTAGCTGAAGAAATCAGAAATCTAAGAGCAGAACTAGAATATCTACAAGCCATGAAAATCAGAGATGATATGAAGCAGAAAGTGCAAGCCTTAAGAACTGCCCAAAATGATTCAGTTCCTACCCTAGAGAATGCAAATGTGCAGAGACATCAGCAAAGAAATGAAGTGCAACATCAGCATAATGATGAGAGACAAAATGTGAATGATACTAGGATACCACTGAACAATGTAAGAAACCAGAATGCAAACAGAAATGTTAATGTTAATCAGTTAAACAGACAGCCCATGCAGTTAGATAGATTCAGGCAGCTGGTGTTTGATGGTATTCCTGGGTATCCTAACCCCATTGACAAGCATCTGAGGCTGCAAGTGCCTAAATTTTCAGGAAACAACACAGTGTCAGGAGAAGATCATCTAAAAGCCTTTCAGAATGTCATGGATAACTTTGAGGTTGAACATGAGGATGTTTTCATGAAGTCATTCATGCAATCCTTAATAGATGAGGCAAGAGAATGGTACAAGAATCTGCCTGACCGGAGTATTTCATCATGGGATGATTTTAAAAGGATGTTCAAGGAGCAATATGGTGACAAAACTGACCCTAGCTTTTTTGTAAATGAGTTCACCAGTATCACTAAAGGGTCAAATGAGCAGGTTGCAGATTTTAATGCAAGATTTACTAAAGTGTTGAACAAATTGCCACATCACATGAGGCCAAATGAACCAATGTGCATAATATTATATATCAATGCCTTTGATGCAAAAACTGCATATGGATTAAGAGATAAAGGTCCTGCTACTCTCAGGGATGCTTTCAGAATTGCAGTGAATATTGAAAACAACAGGAAAGCATCGGACAAGACAAATAGAAGGGATGATGTAAAAATTCTGCAGAATCCAAACAAGCCTCAGAACACTCAAGGTAATACATCTGCCCCTGAAGATAAGATAGACAAATTGGCAAATGTTGTTAAGGACCTAAGCTATAGATTAGCTAGAAGTGAAAAGGGGATGGGTCCTGATAGGCAAGTCTATCAAAGGCAGGAAAAGAGGCCATCATTGCATGATATGCCTTATAACACCAATTGGCATGATGGTAAGCCTGTATTCCCACGTAACAACACAAATCAGAGAGCTCAACATGTCAAAGAAACTCCTGATCCTCTAAAGAAAGCTATAAATATTGTTGATGATGCTCCATGGTGTATAATTTGTCAGATGCCACATTCACAGTTACAGTGTATGATTGCTCAATCCTTGTATGATAATGCTACATCTTGTAATGAATGCAATGAGCCACATTATGTGCAAGATGATGATGTTAATATGATGTCCATAGGCAATGGATACACCCTTTATGATGCTGATGAGAATACAGATCATCAAATTCAGGCCTGCCAACAGTTCCCATATGATGAAGATAATGAAGATAACTATGTGTATGCTCAGAACTCACACAATTTTCTGAGTAACTTACAACGACCTTCTGATGAGGAAATTAGAGCCTTCACAGCTGCAGCAGTTGCTCAAGTCAAAAGCAACTACAATCTCAGAGGTAAGAATCAAGTAGGCAGCCCACATCAGCCAGAAGATATTTCTGCAGGTCAGCTAGTGCATGGTCATAAAGGAATTGAACCACAAAAAAGGCAGTGGGTAAATAATAAACAGAATTTTAGACATAGAACAGGTCATGAGTCTCAAGGACCAGAAAACAAAATCCCTCAGGCTGAGGATCAAAGTAAAGGTTCCCAAGACAAGAATGATGATCAGGGAACAATGAAAGTAAAAGCTAAATCAGCTCAGGATAAAAACAAGATTGTGGAGCAAGCTACAACTGTTATACAAAATTATGCTCCATTTGATATAGCTCAGGTCCTCTCTCAGGTAAAAGTCTCTGTTCCACTTATGGAACTCATGAAAGTGGAAGAGATCAAGAATAGGACAATATCCCTAATCTCAGGGGTACCTTTTCAAGCTAAACAAAATGTTCAGACCCAGGGTGAGAAACATGTCATGTGTAATGAAGAAGATGAGACTCCTGAAGTCTATTTAGGAGTGACTATGACAAAGTGTCCTTCACAAGTGGAACCATTTTATGTTTCCCTGGTTATGAATGGAAAAATAATTAGAAATTGTATGCTTGACTCTGGAGCATCTACAAATGTCATGCCTTTGGCCATCATGCAACAAACTGGATTGAAAATTGACAAGGCATGTGGAAAATGTTATGCTATGCATGCCAGAGAGGTACCAGTTATTGGAATCACGAAGGATGTAGATTTCAAACTGGCAGCATTTCCTGAAAAGAGATATAAAATGAATATAACAGTGGTTGACATCAAGCCACAGTATGGTATGTTGTTGTCAAGAAGATGGGCAGCACTAATTGGTGGAAGTATGCAGCTGGACCTGTCATATGCCATGATTCCAATGAATGGCAGGGATGTTAAGCTAATCAGAGAACAAAGATCATCAGAGACAGTGGAAGACCAAGAAGCAGAGGAACAGGTATGCTTTGTAGACACTGACTGTGATCACTTCAAGGTTGTCTCAGATGATACAGAAGATAAAGAAAAAAATGTCTGCATTGAAGAGCTGGATCAGCAAGGCTTATGGACCATGTTTTTTGATGGAGCTTGTGCAAAAGAAGGCTCTGGAGCTGGAGTTATTTTCCTGTCTCCAACTGGTAAGCTCCTCAAATTCTCTTTCTTGCTGAGGTTTGATTGCACAAACAACATTGCAGAATATGAGGCTTTACTCTTAGGCCTAAATATTGCTCTCAAACATGGAATTAAAATGTTAAGAGTATTTGGGGATTCTGAGCTGATTGTATCCCAAATTAGAGATAAGTATGCTTCAAAAAATAAAAGATTGAAACAATACAAGCATGCTGTTTGGGATACCATTGAACTATTTGATGCATTTTCAATAGGCTGGGTAGAGAGGTCAAAGAATGTTATGGCTGATTTCTTAGCCAATGTTGCAATAAGGCCAGATGACATCACTCTGTCAGGTGTTACAAATGTAGAAGTTAAAATTAGGCCTGCAGTACCAGAAAATATATGCAGCTGGCAAGTGTTTAATGATGATAGGGATTTGTTGAAATTTTTGCACTGCATAGATGAATATGAGAATCAAGAAATTGATTTCCAAGCTTTTGTAGAGACTATAAATGGAAAAGAAACTCTTGTGGGAAAAGAGATAATTCAATTGAAGACTAATAAAATCCCTAGAGGGTTGGTAGCTTTGGAAAGAGCTTTTGACAGTAGAGATAAATTGGTCACAAGGACATCTCCCACAAATAAGGAAGATTTAGAAGAGATAAATTTGGGGACATCTCAGGCCCCTCAGAAGGTATACATTGGTAAACAGCTCAAACCACACATTAGGAGTATGCTGATTGCATTACTGAAAAGGTATAAACATGTTTTTGCTTGGTCATATGAGGACCTAAAAGCCTATAGGGAAGATTTATTCCAGCATGAGATCCCATTGAAGCCTGGAGCTAAGCCATTTAGACAAAAGCAAAGACCTATTAATCCTACCTTAGCTCCCAAGATGCAAGAAGAACTCAAAAGGCTCAGGGAAGCTGGAATAATTGTGCCAATCAGGCATTCAACTTGGGTGTCTAACCTTGTCCCAGTCAGAAAAAAGAATGGTGATATTAGGCTTTGTGTTGACTTCAGGAACTTGAATGTATCCTCTTTAAAGGATAACTATCCACTGCCTAATATGGAAGCTATGTTGCAGAGAGTGACTGGTTGTGAACTCTTATCCATGATGGATGGATTTTCAGGTTATAATCAGGTGAAGGTAAAGGAATCAGAACAGTATAAGACCGCCTTTACCACTCCATGGGGAACTTATGTGTATGTTAGAATGCCCTTCGGACTAACCAATGCAGGTGCTACTTTTCAAAGAGCAATGGATGTTGCTTTTGCAGGACTGATTGATTCAATTCTGGCTGTATATCAGGATGACTTGACTGCTTACTCAAAGAAAGAAGAGCAGCATTGTTTGCATCTGGAGCAGATTTTCATAAGAGCACTAGAGTATGGTATTTCTTTAAATCCAAAGAAGTGTGCCTTTGGGGTAGTTGAAGGAAAGCTCCTGGGACATATTGTTTCCAAGGATGGAGTCAGGATAGATCCAGAGAGAGTGGCTGCTATTGACAGAATTCAAATGCCAAAAACTGTAAAAGGAGTTCAGTCCTTCTTTGGACAGATAAATTTTGTTAGAAGATTTGTTCCCAACTTTGCAGAAACCACAAGGAACATTTCCAAGATGATGAAGAAGGATGCAACTGTCAACTGGGAAAGGGAAGCAATAGAATCATTTCAGAGTATCAAAGAGGCAATCAAGATGGCCCCTGTTCTTAAATCTCCTGATTTTTCTAGGCCATTCCAAGTATTTTCATTTGCTTCCTTTCATACTGTTGCTGCATGTTTGCTACAGAAAAACGAAGATGGTTTTGAATAGCCCATCGCTTTCTTCAGTATGTCCTTGCAGGCCTCTGAGTTGAATTGTGATATTATGGAAAAACAGGCATATGCACTAGTCAGAGCCATCAAAAGTTTCAGACCATACTTGGTAGGATCATATATAATTGCATATGTACCCCATGCAGCAGTCAAAGACATATTCACTCAGCAGGAGGTGACTGGAAGAAGGTGCAAATGGATAAACAAACTGCAAGAGTTCAACATAGACATACAAGTTACCAAGTTGATAAGAGGACAAGGATTAGCCAAGATGATGGCACAGTCAAACTTGGAAGCATGCCAAGTTAATGCAGTCCAAAATGAGAGTGTGAATGTATCAGGATCTGAATGGTACAAGGATATTATCTACTACTTGCAAAATCTAAATTGTCCTTCCCATTTCAGTGACAATCAAAAGAGGACTTTAAAGTTACATGCAATCAGGTATGTTATTGTTCAAGGTGAGCTATACTGGAAAAACCCTGATGGTGTGCTGCTGAGATGTGTGGATGAGGATATGGCTAACAATGTTTTGATTGATATGCATAAAGGATTGTGTGGTGGACATTATACTGCCCAAACAACAGCTCATAAAATTCTCAGAGCAGGATATTGGTGGCCCACTCTCTTTTCAGATGCACAAAAGTTAGTGAGGAAGCGTGACCCTTGCCAAAGATTTTCAGGAAAGCTGAAATATGATGGTGCTTTACCCCTCAGAACTGTAACTGTGGATGCTCCATTTCAGCAATGGGGAATTGACTTCATAGGGGAAATTGCAGACAAATCAAGTGGGGGACACAGTTGGATTTTGGTGGCAACTGATTACTTTACCAAATGGATTGAGGCCATTCCAACTAAGAGAGTTACAAGTAAGGTGGTGACAGATTTCATGCTAGAAAATATTATCATCAGGTTTGGAGTACCATTTAAGATAGTCACTGATAATGCTATGTGCTTCAGATTAGGTGAATTTGTTGATTTTTGCAACAGGTATGGGATAAATCTATCATATACATCACCATATCACCCACAAGGGAATGGTCAAGCAGAATCAAGCAATAAAAGCATCATGAAAATTATCAGGAGGATACTGGACAAGAACAAGAGAGCTTGGGACTCAAATTTAAAGTTAGCCATATGGGCTGACAGAGTGACAGTAAAAAGGGCTACTGGGACGTCACCTTTTGAGCTAGTATATGGTGCATCAGCTAGATTGCCCATAAACAATCTCTTACCAGTTTACAGATTCATTCAGGAAAATGATGAGGAGATTGAAGACTCCATGACAGAAAGAGTGAATCAGCTGGTTGCATTGGATGAAAACAGAAGGAGAGCCCACCAGATCAATCTCAAAAGACAACAAGATGTGAAATATCAGTTTGACAGGAGAGCTATAAAAAGGAAGTTTCAAGTCAATGATCTGGTGCTCATTCGGAATGCAAAAGGTCAAGAAAAGGGTAAACATGGTAAATTTGAACCCTTATGGATGGGCCCATATCAGATTTGCAGTACTCATGGGGAGGATTCTTATTTCCTCCAGGCCCTAGATGGTGAAGTTCTGGAATTGCCTGTGCATGGCCAATTCCTTAAGTTCTATTTTGCATAAATGACTTGTCGCTGTGCACATTTGTAAAAAACATGTATGTAGTGTAAATATCTTGTGCAGTTCGTGCTTTTTGGTTTTTTGCCTGGTCTGCCCGGAGATCTGGTCCTCGCTGCAGGTTTTCACCTGCACGTCCCCATTCGGAGCCAGTGTTAGCACTCATTTTGACCTGGGGGTTGTTTTTTCATGTTCAGGGGGTTTCTTCATTTGAACCCTATATCTTCTTGCCCATTTTCCTAAGTGTTGGACCTCCTTGGCATTTTTCAGCTGCAGCATCATATTTTCTTCGAGGAGGAAGTCATCATCATCATGTTTGCTTCGATGGTGGTCAACATCTCATGTTTTCTGTCGACTTGTTTTTCATCAGGATCATCATATTTCAATATCGGGTGATGTTTGGATATCATCCTGATCCTGCTGATGAGCTACAGTGTGCCCTGATTTGCTTGCGGGGGTGATTTTTCAAGTATCCGGTGATCTTCCAATTATCACCTTGCCCTTTTATGATGATGATGTCACCCCGATCTTCTGAAGGGGTTATTCTCTGAGTTGTTCGACCTGACTTTTTTTTTTTCTTAAGGGTCGTCATCATCATCATCATATTTCCAGTTATCGCCGTGTTGCTTGCGAGGGTCATCATATTTTCTGCCTGCATAATATTTCGCCGGGGTGATATTTTTATCATCGGGTGATCTTGGTTATGATCATCCTGATGATGTTGTTGAAGAGTTCTAAGTATGACCCGATATTCACTGGGGTCATCATATTTTGAACGTCAGGATGATCTTAGTCAATATCATCCTGATGTTGTTGTATCACTTCATGTTCGTTGTTTTATCATCCTGATGATGCTGACGTCATTCTTATGTCAGGGTGATATCTATTTCTCTGCCTATCTGCATCATGATATTTCCGAAGGGAGATATCCGCCTGTCGGCTTCGTGCATTATCTAGTGGGGGTGATCTTTTCAAATATCTGGCATATTCATCTATCACCCCGATCTTATAGTGGAGCTACAGTGCAGCATGATATTTGTGCATCAGGATGATATTTCCAAATATCCGGTTATCTTCCGAATATCATCCTGATGTCGATATGATGATGACGTCATCAAGGTCCGGGGGGGGGTCATATTTCTAACACTGATCATCTTGTGGAGATCCCCCGATATTTGCAAACATGATGATGACGTCATCCGGATATGAGGAGGTTCGCAGTGGGCAGATATGCTGATGACGTCAGCAGGATATGACGGTGACGTCAGCAGGATGTTCATCGGCCAGACTTTTGGTATCGGCTAAGCAGGAGGATGTTCCTCCGATGGATCAGGTTGTGCCGATGAAGGCGATTATCATGCAGGTTATATTGCGATATGATGCTGATGTCAGGGTGATATTTCAAGCGACAGGATATCATGCTGTTGGAGGATGATGATGAAGTCTTATACTAGTGTCGTCAGGAGCAAAAGCACCGACATTATATGTGCTCGTGGCCTAGTATATAAAGTGTTGAAAAGGTTGCCGCGGGGTGCATGTGGGATAATTGATATCCTGCATATTTGAAATATCATGACAATGGATCTTGGCGGGAAATGGTTGCGATGCACAGTTTGACGTTTTCCCGAGGCCGCGGGTTGGTGCGCCATTAATGGCGAAGGTTGCAGAGGTATGGACGGATCTGGTACCCGATTGAAGGTGTACATCAACGGACAGTGGCGCAGGGCTCGAGGTTTCTTCCTGTCTCCTCCCCTACCTGCTGCATTCATGTTTGGGCGCCAATCTGGTAATGCGTTGAGCGCCATTTTTCTGAAACTGTGTATCTGGCGGGATTTTTGGTCAACCATGTAATTAATTGCTGTGGTACACTACCTGGCTGTTATAAGCAGGAAGTGTTACTCATTTTTAGTTGTTGAAAGTTGAAGATTTTTGGCTCTGTAATTCAAAACAAGCTGATCTGGTTGCTCTGTACAGCTTAACCTGTGAGTTTATGTATCTCTTGTTGTATGTTTTTGGCATGAACCCACTGATTTCATGATTAATCTTATATGAGAAATGCTATCTTAGCATGTGTTTTGTTAATTCTGTCTCCAGTATTGCATATATTCTTCTTCTGAATCTGGATATTTGGGTAATGTTTAGATTCTAGAGCATAGAATTCCTATGTTGAATGTCTGATCTTTTAACTTCTACTCAAGGGGTAGATTAAACTGTTTTCAGGTTGAACATTGGGAAGGGTATACTGCAGTAGGGATGCCATAAGTAGAGATAACTTAACACTCTGTATTGGGAGATATCTGTAAGGCAGGTATCACATATATCCCCCTGAAATCCAGTTTTAGCTGTTCATGTTGATCATTCACAGGTGTATGTCTACTGACTCCAGGCCCTGGATAGGCACCAATCATGCTTTGTTTTTGTGTTACAACCATGTCCAGCTTTGCATCCAAACTTAAAATCCAAATCAAAATCTAAAACAACCATTAGGACATTAGAATTAGTTTTAGGATCCTCAGTCCTCTGTCTACAACTGCAAATAGGCCCAAAGCTAGCCCCTTTGCTCTTATCTTTCAGTTTTGGTCTACTTACAGGAGGACTTATCTGCTTTCTGTCAGCATCCCAGCCTTTGTATGCATATCCTCATGGATGTTGAGTAGGGAATACCCCCCTAGGTTTTGCAGAGCCTGAAGAAGAAGAGGAGATAAAATATAGAGTCTATCTCCTACACTGTTGGCCCCTGGCCCAGAGATCCTGTTGATCACTGATGGCTACCTTGTAGGGAAATCTGGGAATAAGCATCCAGTCTGGGAAAAAGCCAACAGGGAGTAAGAAGGATACGTAGCCTCATTGAGAATTATATTATTGAGAGTTATTTTAGTGGCCTTGAGTGGATCGTGGGACCCAGCAAAGACCAAAGGTAGCCTCTTTGAGGATATTTGAAATCACATAAGAAATCGTGGGTTTTGGAGAAGAATTTGCAAGCTGTTACAAATAATAAATTACTGTATGCTGCTATTGAGGGGACAAATTCTGACAGGTCTGACATTGATCCGCTGTTTGATATTTATATGTATAATTTGGTGTTGCTGATTGGTATATTTGGTATGAATTAATAATATTTTCCAAGGAATTCAGCTGCACCCTATCCTCAGTTAGATATTGGAAGAATATTTCAAGGTTATACAAGAAGGAAATCACTGCTATGTGTTGAAGTCTCTGTTGTAGCTGGCTGCTCATCATTGAAAGAGTATTATACACAGTCTTCAGCCTGAAACAACTTCTGAGAGGTTAGAGTTCGCTGATGCTATCACTGTAGTTTCTGATGTTTATTAGCAGCACTGATTTATAACAGCAGTCTTGATTGTGTTTCAATTTTGGTATGTTCTTTGTTCATCACTGATTTGTAACAGTGATCTATACATGAGCTATAGCTGTCTTCTATTTCAAGATTTTTGATCTTCTATTTCAAGATTTTTTATGTAAACTGATTTATGACAATGAGGTCAGAATTGTTCTAATCAATTCTAATTGTTTTCAAGTGAATGCTATTCATTTCAAAGAAGTCATAGAAGTAAATTATACAGTGGTATTCCTCTATATTTCATATTGTTCAAGACAAGAATTGGAAAGTACAAACAAGCAATTGATTTTCAGACCTAGGGATTTCATTGAAACAATTGCAAGATTCAGAATCTTAGCATATATCCAAAAAGGGATATTACAATTTTCCTCCTTGGGCAGGTTTGAAGGCAGTGTGTGGATGAACTCTCCTGGTGGTGACATTATCCATGAGCACCTTGTGAGGCCGGGCGGGTTGGGAAGCAGTGCATGGAATCCACCTTGTGATGCCTTGGACTCATTCAAACTCATGAGATTTCCTTGAAGTTTTGTCATCTCTTCATCCTAAAAACCTTGCAAATTGATAACCTTCTTCCCTAAGGCGGATCCGGCGGCTCTATCTGGACAAGTGCATGTGCAGGACGCTGAGTCCATGACCTCATGCCAAGGCCGCCCAGGTAGGGCGGGTTTAGACATAGAGTAAGGAATTTCTTGCCTTAGTCAAATTTTGGATTTTCCTGAATGGAAGTATATTGATGAATTTCTTATACTTTAAATATTTTTCAATATACTTCCAGGTTGTTTGAGATAGGTCCTGGATCCATAGGATTTAACATGCAGATTCTAAATTTTTGAGGATCCACCAAATTTCAAACTTAGTCATTTTTTCAGGATTTTCCGGATATCAAACTTAGTTATTTTTAGGGTCTCAAGGACATGCATCAGGATGAAGGCATATAGACCTTTAGCAAGAAACTGTTAAGACCTGGGCAAAACAACACTACCAAAACCCTACAAGCTCAGAGGAAAACTAAACCCTAAAGCAAAACAAAGACAAAAAGCAAGAAAAAAGAGGGGGTCCCCATTTGCAATGGGGCGATATGTGATTACATCACAACAGGACCCTTCCCACACTTGGCCGTTTGGCATAAGAGGCGCGTGACCCTTCCTTGAGCAGCTAGATGCGGATTTGGGCCTTTGTATGAGGCGTTCCAAGCATATCAAATAGGACGTTGGTTTGTATGGGCAGCCGCTCCCCTTGTGGGAAATTAAATGCTATGACATTGGCATATGAAGTTCCAGCCATAAGGAAAGCTACAGTGGAGAGTTCGATTTGTTTGGAGGGTTTTTGGTGGCTGTGTATAAGCAGTTTCAGCAACAAATCAGTCACAGCACCCTGATTTCATGGCAGCAGTCTGAAATAGAGCTGCAGCAGTTTATAAGATCTGTTGGGAGCAGATTCAAGGCAATATCAGGTAGTTTCAGGAACATTTACAGCTACAGGTGCTTTATGACATGCTACAGCAGTGCCTAGTTGTATGACAGCAGCATATTTCCTTGTGGATCTTCCTCATTTTGTATTTTCTGAGTTTGTATCAACAAACAAATCAATTGAAGAACAATATTCAATGCTGGGAGTCTCTAATTGAGGTCAGATTTATCTTGGTTTTGAATACTTTATATATGGTCATATATTTGATGAAATGTCACTACATTTACTCATGTTATTGTAATGTATATTTGTGTGGGTTATCTTCCAATATGTATGAAAACATTTGACGCCGAAACACAAATGAAATTACTATGAAATCAGTACCAATGCAAAGTGTTTTGACGGATTGCCTGCATGTTAGAAAACAGAAAACTTGTGGGTGTTGAAAAAATTTGGGTTGAAATATAGGGTGGATACTACAGTTAGCTTTAACTCCTAGACTTCACAACTAGACTTTATTTCAGATTCCTGGAAAGACCTAGCCTCTGCGATAAGAGCCTGATCCTTGAAGCTACATTTTAAAAAGGCAAATCTTTTGATCATCATTCGTATTTAGAAGTTTAATGCTCAAAGTCATATTTCTCACATATACATTTTCAAATCAGCTCATCATAAGGGACAAAATCTCTGAGAAATTACTGCAGTCCTTCCTACTCATGTAAATATATTTCTTGCATATATGAAAAGATTTTTGTTTATTTCTCTTAGTCTGGCATAAGTTTCACATTGCTTTTATGGCTGTTCTATGGTTAACCACAATTTTCCCTCCATGGGGCATAGATACAAATTTTATGAAACTTTATGGTGCAAGATCTCTAGAAGGGGAATTTCAGAAAAAAGTGGACAGCATTTTAGTTCCTTGTGCTGGTTACATAAGAAACATGCTAGCTGGTTGTTTCTCTTGCAATGTCCTTGACACAACCACCCCTCCAAGAACCGCATAATGAATGATACAAAGTTGTCCAGATTTAAATATAAGAATGCAATCTATTAACTACCCATGGGGTGGGAGCTGGGGCATATATTTTATGCCATTTTCATAATAGGGCCTTGCATATACAACTCGCACAGTTTTCCATCAACATCTGCATGTTTAATTCTCGGGTTCTCCCATATGCATCCCATATTAGAGAGTAGGCCGAGGAATTGAGCTTGCTCTTTCTTGCTATAGGCACCACATCACGTGAAGCTCTAGTGCTCTCAATGGCAAAAGGTCCATAGGTTGTTTATGCGTTGTTTTCGCCATCCATCACTAGTAGCTAGGAGATCTCTGGGGATAAGAACTATTGCCTATTTATTAGCATGCATGTTGTTCTACCCTGAGGGGTTGGGGTAGGGTGCTTTGTGGTGGTATAGTTAACCTTCTTGTCTTATGGGAGGTGGTACTTGGGTAAACTACACAGTTGGGAGATGCCCTCTTGATGGGTTGTGGGGACCAAGTGTGTGTCATGGTTGTGGATTCTTTGTGTGATTTTGTTTTATAAGAGTGTATTTATTGTTGTGATCTTGTAATGTATGATGTGCTTGTCTTATGTACTTGCTCTATGTGTGTTTGTTTTATGTGTGTGACTTGTATATTTGAGTTATGGATGTTCTGATTGTATATTCTTGTATGCTATTGCTTTATGTGTGTTTGTGTATTCGAATTGTGGTTTTATGTATGTTTGGATACTTGTGTTGTATTGAGGATAGGACACATGTAGTCCTACCTTAGGCATGTGTTCTTATTAAGGCATATAGCATCACGTGAAGAGAGCTTTCATAGCATGGGATGTGGGTAGCAATTCATGTGGATACTGGATATGGTCTTGGATGTATAGTTCTAAGTCAAACCTTGTAGGTTTGAAGGGACTTGTGGTTACTATTGATGGTCATTTGGCTTGTTCATATATTTGCATTCATATGTGTATTAAATGATGAAAAGGATGTGTTGATGTGAGTTTTGTAATCTATTTCTTGTATTTAATATGTTTTGGATATATGGTTTCATGTGTATTCTTATATGTTAATAAAGGAATGAACTAAATAAGATAATCACTAGTATAGTATTGTACCACACCTTGGATTATGGATGGTGCTTCTTTACCTTGACTGATGGATGGGAGGGAAAGGGACATCCTCATGGTGGGTTCAAACCCTTCCCCGATCAGCAACAAGAGCTTGGGAGATTGGAGGATTAGCTTGTAGTGTTGAGCTTGGAGTTCATATATTGTTCATGGTACATATTGTATATGGCCACTTGTATTTGTGGTGGTTGGTTCATGGCTTATTGTAATCATTATCATTGATGAGGGTTGTAGTATTTGACCCCTTGTATATCTTGGTTATGTAAAGATGTTATCTTTATTGATGAGTACTAGATATGTACTTAGGAGACTTTCATATTATTTGAGATGTACTCACTGTTATGCTTCTTTATTATATTTAATGAGTTAGAGTTATATATTGTGTGGATCTTACTCGGATATCTCTTGCATGTTTTGTCATTGTTACATATTATTATATCATGGGAGTTAATGGAAGTTGTTGGAAGTTTATCTTGTACGCTTTTGTTAGTATTGGGTTGTTTGTTTTGGTTAATACTTAAGAATTTTGAGGTGCATTTTGGAGGTTGTTACAGAAATATAATTAATTAATAAAAATTATACATTATTGTAATTTGCATTCAAAACTACATAATAATAGGTCAAGGATATACAAACACATATCTTAATATAAAAAATGTTTGGATAATCCATAGTTGAAAAACTCGGACTTGGCAAAAACTCAGCAGACCCAAAATTTTTAAAAACTCGGGACTCGGCAAAAACTCGGTAATAACTCGGCAAAGTTATCGAACATCAAAAATACATTAATTTTTAAAAATATGCTTTAAAAACATGTAGATGACTGAATTTATGGACCATATTATTCATTTCCTTCAATACATTTCATCTAAGTTGCCCGAGGTTCGAAATTTGGGTATGTAGGTATGGCAAAAAAATTACCCTGAGGTATGGGTACAATATATATAGTAATATTATTATATATTAATATATAATAATAAATTATAATATTATATAATATATATAGATATTGTATTAATATAATAATAATAATAATATATAATATATTATTATATATTATTGTTTATATAATAATATATTATATAATAATATTAATATATTAATTTGTTATAATATAATATTATATTATATTATTGTATTACCATTAATATTATTATATATTATTGTTAATATAATAATATTAATATATTAATTTATTATAATATAACATTATATTATATTATTATATATTATTATTATCATACTATTAATACAAATCCATTCCCACAAATATTATTATAATAATATACTTATGACTCTGGATATCCCACAAATCAATTCCCCGTTAATATTCAATGAAGTATGAACAAACTTCAAAGATCGTGAAGCATTCAGCAGATTTAAGCCTGCAAAGGAAGTATATATAAAACGGAGAAATATAAACTAGATTATTTTTATGATACTTCAAAATATATTTTGAAATTTAACCCTCGCAGCCTGTAGGCACAAACGAAAAAACAAACGTGAAAATGAAATCGTGAAGCACTTTATATAACCGCGCTAGGGTTTCTGGCGATTCTCCTCACTCCATGAAGTCAATCGACGCTCAAGCCTCAGCTGTCGTCAGTGAAGAGCAGCAAATAAAATGAAATGGTAAGTCTTTTTGTTTTTAACCTTTTAACTTTTAAGTTTTATATTTCCTCCCTCTCGCGTTTCTGGCAATTTTGGCAATTTCCGACAAGTTTTTGGTGTTTGACTCACGGCGAGTTTTTCATTCCAAAACTCGCCATAGCTTGGTACGCACAAGTACTCACGATTTTAGTGAGTTTTGTGTGATTTTTCCAACTATGGGATAATCAACATTTAATAATTTCATTTATATATTGAACCTCGTCAAAAACTCTAATCCCTAATAATCTACTTCTAACTAACTTCAAATGATTAGGTCCCCCAAATCCTATACTCTAAACTCCTAACAAGATAGGAGATGAATAAGGGGATGAATTTTGTAACTGATATTTGACAGGTTGAGATAGTAAGGTGAGCATATTTTGCACATCAAAAGGTATACAAGTCATTTTTGCAATCACAAGCCAAAGTTATAGATTAGGTTCATTTCTACATGCATAAAGATCATACCCTAATGTGGATTTGACCCAAAGTAAAGAATAAACAATTCTACAATCTATTAGAACATACCAACCCCAAATCTGATTATGAAGCATTGATTTGGACCATTTAAACATAGTATTCAATCAAGTACTTAGCATTCGAAAATAAGTCTTTAATCCCTCTTTTATTATTTCAAAAAATATATCTAATATTGTTACTCAGTTACATATTTCTAAACTATTTAATAATTATTGTTTATTAACTTTATTTTAAATTATTTGATAATTATATTTTATTTCCTTTTCAAATTAATAGTCATACCTTAAACTAATTTATTTAATTAACACTTTAATTACATGGAGAGACATTATACAGTTGTACATAAAAACCAAAACACAATTGACATATATTTCAAAAAACTATAACAATAAAATTAAACTTTTAAAAAGTAACATAACTAATAAATAAATAAAATAAAATAACTTTTAAATAAATAAAATAAAATAACTCTTAAGTAAATAAAATAGCTTAAAACTGGACATCTTTTTAGATAGATGTATATAAGATATCTATACTAGTACAAACTCGTTATTATTATTGTGTGAGTTTTCTAAACAAAATTATCTACTAATTTAAAGATCTTATAAACAAAATTATCCACTAATTTAAAGATCTTATATATTTTAAATTAGCAATAATGAGTAGGAAAACGTGTTTCAAATAGGTGGTGAGTGGCACCGTTCGGTTTTGGTGGTGAGGAAGAAGAGAATGGCAATTCTGATGGTGAAAACTCTACAACTGCTGGTTCACAAGATGAATGTAATGGTTCTTATGACGAGAAGGATGATGCCAATTTGAGAGACATCTAGTCGGATGTCTGTCAAAACTCTACTCCCCAACGAACTTGTGTTGGTAAGGATCTTTCTTCCCCTGCCTCAAAGCTTGTTGTTTCTGTTCCAAAGGATACTAGCATCTAGATTTTTGGGCAGTCATGGCACATTGAACTAGGGGTTGCATAGAGGTCTTTCACTCTCTCCCAGCTCTGGGGATTTTGATGGAGCGCTTGCTGTTGCTCATATTGTGAGCGGGGAAGATCATCTTGTTTCCTCCCACTCTAAGAGGGGCACTACTAGTGATGCTGCTTATCAGGATGTGGTTTTCTGTAGCTAGGATTCAGTTATGGAGATTCTCTCTTCGCCCCTTTTGGGGTTTACTTCAATGGAGCTTGCTTTTTGCTCTCTGCCCTGCTCTCCTATGCAAGTGGGGGATTTCGTTGCCTTTGCTCCCTTAGTCGCGCCTTCAACTTTGACAGGTTTGGAGAATCTAAAGGTTGCTGCTCTTTCTCTGCCTATCTTAAAAGAGTCCTTAGGGACTGACGACAACCTTCCCTTGAAGAAATCTTGGGCTGAAGTAGTCAAAGGAAATTCCTACTCCATTCATGTCCAGTCTTGTTCCCCGTTGCCTGACATTGAAGGCAATAAGTGGGTGCTTCATGTCCCTGATTCCATTGTTCTTAGAGTGTCATCTAGGTTGAGGAATGCTCTTATTGGCAAGTTTTTAGGGGATAGGCCTCATGTTGAAGATTACAAAATTTGGGCAGGGAGAAAATGGAAACTTTGTGGAAGATTAGAGATCTTGGTGTTATTGAAGGGCTTCTTTTTGCTATCCTTTTCTCACCACGTGGATTGCGTTTAGTCCCTTTTGAGTGGGTCGTGGTTCTTTGGCAACTCTTTGCTTTCACTTCAAAGGTGGAAACTAGGTTTTTACTTAGCAAAGGAATGTATTATTAATGTCCTAGTTTGGGTCAGATTACCTAGATTACTATTGGATTTTTGGGAGGAGATTTGGTTAGTCATTGCCAACTCCTTTGGCTAGCTCCTTGTAGTTGATGATGTGACTAAATCAAGAAAATACATTTTATTTGCTCGATTTTGTGTTAATGTGGATTGGATAAGGCTCATCCCTCTTTGATCACCCTATCCTCTAAACTAGGTGAATGGGTGCAGCGAGACATCTATGAGGACTACTTGGTGATGTGTATCATATGCTTGAAGCCCAGCCATGCTTCTGATGGGTGTAGGTATTTGAGAATGAGAGAAAGTCACAACAAGAATATGGACCAAATGGAGCCTTCTTTACCACAAGCTTTGGTTGAGGTGCTCCGGGGGTGTATTGGAGCAAGGATTTAACATGACTAATGGTATTGCTATTGCAAGCAAGTCACATTCGGTTGTGAGATGATTGAAGGAGTTTGGTAAGGGAAACAAATATGTTGGGGATGGATTGGATAGGGAAATTTCTTTTATAATTTCCCCAACCCCTCTTTTGGGTCTCATAATTTGCCCTCTAGGTTGGCCTCTAATAAGGAAAATAGGAAGAAAGTTCAGGTTGAGAAGCTTTCTAGAAGTCCTTTATGCAAGTTAGTCAAAATGAAACAAGGTTGATGGTGCCTAAGGACACGGTTGTTGTTATGTCTCAAAGCTCCTTGAAGCATTTTGGCTTCAAACTGCCTTGAGCTATTGGATCTAGTATTATTTTTGGGCGGTTTTCCCTATTTTGTTTTCCCTTGACACTAGTGATGACATGCTAGATTGTTGTTATAATGTTGTCTTTTTTCTTTGTGCTCTTTGCTTTTATTTCATGATGTTGCTTGAATGTCTATGATCTCTTTTAGCCATTGTAAACTTCTACTACAATAATGAAAGAAGTTCCTAATCGACAACTTAGCAAGTGCTGCATACCGAGTCACTAAGATTAAGAGGAAAAATCCAAAATTCATAATGGTTGCCAAGAACAGATAATTTAATCAGCCACAGCAAAAGTATTTTACATTATTTAATCGCCTTGTAACTGACATGCCTAAAAATAAAAAGATCAAACAGCTCTACTTTAGAATATGTACAAAGAGCATTATAAAAAAAGAGAACTTCAAGAAAACATAAATCCATATTGCACGACAGTATGACCAAAACGAAATCATTCAAAATCTTGGGCTGGAAGGGTTTTAAAATTTAAACTTTTAAGCCTCGAAGTCCCCCTCCTAGTGATGTCCATTACACTATTTAGAGTGGATAGAACTTTAGAGGAATGCTCACCAATTTAATTACCGACAGTAGTCGTAACTTGGAAGAGGACCGCTAAAAACACATCTAAGAAAAACAAAAACACTTTAGAGGTAGAAAAAAATTGATGCTTTATCACTACAAATCTGGATACCAAAATAGCTCATTAAACTCCCTTTTTCTTCAGGCAACTGACAAGAATAATCCCCTTTGCACTATTGGTTGAATGCACAATTAAATTTCCAAACTCATTGTATAAATATAAGGAAAACAAAAGTCAGTACTTGAATAATAAGCAAGCAATTGTTGTTCTCACCAATAAACCTTCCTTGAGTAGCAACTGCTTTGCCATTTCCACAGCTTCGTCAGTAGAAACCTGCATGCAATGACAACAGTACAATTAAATTTTATGAAGTCAAGAACTTTTTCCTTTCAATGGGTGTTTCACTCACGTGAACAGGCATATGTCATATATATCATGCATGCTTAAACACATAAAGGGAATTACACAAATATATCTACAGCATGATCTAAACTGGAGAATTCTTATAAATAAAAATGCAGATATACTGTAAAAACAGCATTTCATCTATCTAGAGACCCTCTTACATCCATGCATTCCAATGGATTGAACCCACTCCAAAACACAAGCTTTCCTTTCAACTAAAAAGAGGAGGTATATACTCACTCTTCTTTTTATGCAATCTCCTGCCTCGTCATCCTCAAAATTGTCATTGACCTTATTAGTATTGGTTTGATTTCTTTAGGGATGATCAGATTTCAAAAGGAAAACATGTAGCAGCTGGGTTTAGTAAGACATACAATAAACATCACCACCAAATAGAAACTGCTCTAGAAAATGGTTCGCCACTACCTTGAAATGTGAAGAACAGGAGCAATCTGAGTTTCTTGAAAATCTTCATCTGCCAAAGACATTGAAAACATGGAGAAACGTGCTTGCACAACTATGCTCCACAGAGTTTCGAAATGAGGGGACCGCGGGATGAGGGGAACAAGGGCCTAGATTTGGGGATGGCAAGGAGATGGTGGGGATATGATGATGCAAATACACATATAGTACTTTAAAAAAAGTTACAAAAAAACATATAAGGATTCAAGAAAAACAAATGAAACTTTGAAATACTAAACATATTACATTGAACAATGAAAATGTTGAATATCGATATATTTATATTATATTCAAAATGATGATTACATTCAAAATTCAAATACAATTGGCCAATGCCCATTGCCTCTAATCATCGCCCAAAGTCCACACCAAACTCCTCATCACCCGAGCTACTGGACCCCTCAAGGTCAAGCTCCTCCAAATCAATATCAACCCATCCTATTTATACCACATCATCATCAACTTGGGTTGGCTCCTCTGGCTCTACATATCATCGGGCTGCTAGAATCTCCTTGTACGTAAAATTGTAAAATCCCTGACTGGATATTTGCTAAAATACTGACCAAACACTTGTTATCTGATTCACAAACTTAGTTTTCTAATTCACACATAGGTTGTAGATATATAGTCATTCAAATTAAAGATTTGAATGATAGATCACCTTCACATTACAATGATAGATCTCAACTATTATCAGATTTATTCATTAACTCACTTACATCAGTTACAAACTTATAATGTCACCCAGCTTATTACAAATCAGACTTTGATAGTCTTTGACCAACAAAATGATCAATACAATCAGAGATTACAATGAAACATACCAGATTTTTTCAATGCAATGATAAGAAGTGAACATTGTCTTCAAACATCTCTTACAATAAACATCCAATATCCTTGGCTCCCCTATGAATTCGCTGCCTTCCAGTTCATACTCCAATATTACATTACAACAAGATATATCAAACCAGGTACAGGCAATATGACCACGAATCCCAAGCAGATTCAGTCTTCCAACAGCAGCGACTATCTCCAATTTGTAGCCTTCCACGGTGCTCAGTAGATGATATATTCTCCTTTAGATTCAGCGATGAGATACAAGGCAACACCTCCAATGATGATCTGTCTAGTTTGTAATCGATGCTACCACTTTGGCTAACTCCTTCAGACGGGATCGTTGTAGTAGTTTGTTCACTGGTCAAGGAATGCGCCTGCCATAAGTCAGCTAATGATATATGATGAGGATGGTTCAAAGCCCACGATCATTAGAATGTGCAATCTGTGAACTTGTAAATTTGCAAAACCTCAAAATACCAACATGGAAATGTGAAACAATGCTTTCAAGCTCAACTGTGAAATCTGAAGTGACTTCACCTCAAAAGATGGTAACGGATCATCTCCAAACCACTAATTACCAAGGGCTCATCTCCTTGATACCATGAATGCAAGGGAACATCTCCTTGAACTCAAGCTGAAACCAAGAACTTGTCTTCAATCCAAAACATACAAACTCAATTGATGATCTCAAATGACTCCCAGGCATCCTTTTAAAACCTTCACAAAGGTTTTTGTGTACATGGTCACACATGAACTTTATTAAATAATTGTTTTTGTGTACACTAACACTTTATTTCATAAAGTGTTTTTTTTAAATGATTTTAAATAACTTAATAAAAATATGATTTTATGAAGTAATTAAAATACTTTATAAAATTAAATTACAATTAGAACTTTTTTAAGTTACTTGAAAAAATGGGGACACCATAGCCGTCCCTTCCCGACATTGCTTGTCCCCAAGCAATAGGAAGAAAATTTGCACCCAAACAATCCCTGGATCCCAAATCAATCGAGGCTCCTCAATCATGATCAAACACTGTAATGTCCCCTTGTCACAAGTCAAAATCTCTCAACCTTGTTCACAAATTTCAACTTGCAAAAAAAGAACATTAGTACACTAAACTCTTGTGATATATGACATATTCAAATCCCATAAGAACATTGTAATTATAATCTCTATGATCAACATCAATTATTATTACATATCTTTATTTCATATTCTTATGATAACTATCAATTCACATTCTTTAATACTATCTTATAGTCATTTTCATTATGTATTTCACATGTTCCCTCTTAAGTTCTCTATTCTCATATATTTCACTTTCTTTATCATGGCATTTCACGTGCTCTATTATTTAGTCATGATCTCTATCAATATATATTTCATATTTTCTATCTCTTTTTCATGTGTTGCTTATTAGCATCATATGAGAGAGATGAGATGAATCTTGCCACTATCCACCATAGGGCTCTATCTCCTATCCTTAGACTCAAGTAGTGCCTTTTGTACTCTTAGAGTCGAGGCCTCTATGAGATTCCTTGGTACTTATGATGCCTTTTGCACCATTGTAGCCAAGGCCACTATATCACCTATCCTTTGCACTATGGGTACCTTTTGTACCAGCATGTGACAAAGGCCTCTATGTGATTACTATCCTTTGCACTATGGATACCTTTTGTATCAACATGTGTCAAAGGCCTCTATATACCATAGTTCCACGGAGTTTCGGGGACAGGGACGGGGGACGGGTTTCGGGGATGGGGGGGGGCGGGGGGCCTAAATTTGGGGACGGCAGGGGGACGGCGGCGGGGGGGCAATGGAGGAGTGGCGCGCTGAAATACATATAATACTTGAAAAATTAGTTATAAAAAGATGTATAACTATAGAAGCCTAAGGAATAAGTAAAGTTTAGTGTTTAAACACATTGCCATGAATTCATTGAACTAGTGAACATTGAAACAATGTGAATGTACTTAAATTTAATAGACATTGGAATGAGAACTAGATGTTTCATAATTTGAATTTCATAATCATAATTGTTGGCAAGAGACACTATATGGATTCATGGTTGTTGTCATTGATGGCAACAAAGGTCATCCCACATATCCGCAAGTCATAATGTGTCTCTACCGGAAGTCAGAATAAAGAATGTTGTGGTCCGGTGAACAAGAACAGAGCATGTGGCAAGGTCCGACAGATTGGTCCGGATCTCTCAGAGGAAGTGTCTTGGTGCAGTGCGGATTTGGGGAAGTCAAGAGGACTACCTTGAGTGGTATATTCCAAGGATTTAGCCTCCGGTGATGGACAAGGAAAAAGATATGAACAGTTGAAGTACCGGATTCCTGAGAAACAGTGAAAACAGAGGAAGAACTGACTGACAGAGTATCAGACTACTTTCCGGATGTGTTACTGTTGATGATAGAGGTTGTGAAGGCATGAATCATGTTTGGCCGACATGATTAATGATATCTACAAGTATATGCTTGATCCGCATTGCTTGGTGAGGAAGGATTCAGCCGACAGAACAAAAGTTTGTAAGAAACTAGACTGTTCCGGATGCCGACTAGAAAGGTGATGAAATTACTTGTGCGGATATATATAGAGGATGGATTTAGTTGTGAAGGGTGTGATGATGTGAAGATATATGCGAATAAGTCCAGAACAGAGCAGAGGTAGCAAAAAGGATCCGGTATGTGAAAGATAGCAGAATAAAGAACAGAGAAAAGATGAAGTGCAGCAGATCAGTGTACTGAGCCTAACCGGAACTGAACTCCAGCATATGCAAATGCTTCCAATCAGTTCAAGACTGTGATTCTTATCACTTTGTAGACAGTGTGTCTTCTTGTAGGCAGTGGGCCTCTTGTGAGCAGTGTGCTCGGGCAGTGAGCCCTAATTGGCAAGTGCCATTTTGTAATTTCCTATTCTTCTAACAGAGAATAATTTTGGGTTAATCACCCCGTGGTTTTCTCCCTTAACAGGGTTTCCACGTCAAAAATACTGTGTCATGTGTCTCTTATTTCATGATTAATGTTTTTGTGTTTGATTCTATGCTGCATCAATTAAAAAGAAAGTTCAATAAGGGAAATAATTAGGATAACTGATTCACCCCCCCCTCTCAGTTATCAACAATAATATCATTGTTCATAATTACAATCAAGTTTCAACAATACTGAAATAGTAAATACTAAATACTAAATGCCAAAATGGTTAATGGCTTGATGCCTCCAATGATCTAATCATCCCCAAGCTCCATGTCGATGTCGCCATCACTGGAACTGCTAGACCCCAAATGCTCAAGCTCGTCTAAACCAATACCAACCAGCCTTGTCTGTGTAGCATCCTCATCTATCTGTGCTAGCTCTTCTGGCTCTACATCCCATCTGGTTGTTGGACTCTCCTTGTATGTAGTTGTGATGTGGTCAATGAGACGCAGGGCACTATGTACAGCCACAAGCTTCTCTGCCCTCCTAGAAGTAAGCCTATTCCTCTTAACAGAGTGGATGAAGCTATAAGTAGACCAGTTCCTCTCAGCAGTAGAAGAACTAGAAACCTGGGACAACAAACGAATGGCTAAAGTAGTATTCAAAGATCTAGGCCCATGCATAGTCCACCACAACTTGGGGTCCTCCTGTGACAGTCTCCAAATCTATCTTGGCCGCCTCTGAATATCCCCAAAGAATGGCAAATTTTGTCCACTCAGTACGAAGCAAGCTGGCCTCTGTAGAATCATACATTTTGTCAATGGCCTTCACGAACCCTTCCTTCACCTCAACATCCTCTATAGGCATGATTCTACCAGGCCTATGTATATACCACTTTGGGTTCAATGCATAGGCAGCCATGTGTAAGGAAGTGTTGAGCTTCTCCCATCTACAGTGAATGATTGGATGAATATGCTCGGTGTAGAATTGCATTGTGGGGTCCTTCTCTCGCACAATAGACTTCATTTGATCAAGCATGTAATCAATGCACTCATATACCTCTCCAAGGGAAGGTGCATTAGAATCCCCAAATCTAATAACTGTGAAGACTGGCTGAATGATGGAGACAATATATTTTGCATCAGCCCAAAAGACATCATCCGTCATCACCTCCTTAACCCTCAATCCCTTTTGTGTCTTCGACTCAGGCCATCGGTTCCATTTTGTTGTCATTACCATTATTTGCAATGGCTCTTGCAACTCAAGCATCCTCTCCAAGAGAATAAAGTATGATGCATACCGAGTCTCTACAGGCTTCAGGAATTCCTTCTTGGAGAAGGACCTGAAAAGTGCATGTGAAGTATGGTGGTTGCAAATGAACATCTGCACATCTCTAGCATCACTGACAATTGATTTGATCCAACTGATTCTACCCATGTCCTTAAGTGCATTATTCATAACATGCACACAACAAGGAGTCCACCAAATATGTCTATAGGCTGCCTCAATCAACTTCCCTGCAACTCTGCACACATGGGCCGCATCTGTCACTAGCTGCACCACATTTTGTGGCCCAACCTCCTCTATAGCATCCTTGAGGATCTGGAACTGACAATGGGCATCCTTGCTATGCCCTGAACAATCAATAGCCCTAAGGAAATAAGGGCCCGCTGTAGATGTAACGATGATATTAATGAGTGGACGGTGCCTAATGTCCGTCCACCCATCCATGAATATGTTGCATCCACTTGTAATCCAGGTTTTCTTCATCTTATCCATCAAAATATTAATCTTGGAATAGTTTTGATCCAAGATTGTTGTCCTCAATTTAGTCTCCCCTGGTGGCACATATGATTGTCCTGCCCTTATTATCTTTGACACAACTTCCTTATAATAAGGAGAGCGAGCCACATGGAATGGAATGCCATTGGCAAAGAAGAATTTGCCAATGGCATCATCTGCCTCATCCTTTGCTTGCACATTGAATAAATCTACCCATGGTTCTAAAGAAGTCATCTTACGTTTCCCCTTAGGCGTTGTTGCACTTGAACTAGATGGATTTGGTGGCCTTAGACTCTGCAAAGTAGTACTAGAAATCTGATCACCCCTTTTGTGGCAATAAAACAGAAGTAGGTATTTCATCCTCATTACAACCCCATAATTTTAACATTTCAGCCCTGATCTTCAAGTTACCTTCCACAACTCCGCATACTTCTACACCTTTGCCTCGAACAAGAAGAAAGTGAGCATTAATTCTTGTACTGCTTCCAAACCATGTAAGCTCACATATGTTGCACTTCCATTTTCTAGTGCCCCCTTTACCCCAGTGTTTGCTACTATCTTAGTTGCAAATTGCTTTAATGGTGATTTTGGATCAAAGGGGCCCTTGGCCCAACGTTCAAGGAGTCGTGAAGGGTAGCTATTATTTTACTCCCAATGGAACTTGTGTCAGTTTGAGACTGAGTATTTGAGGCATGTTCAGTTTCACCCTCCTCTCCTATTTGAAAATCAGGATCATGATCATGATGATCAAATTGAGATGATTCATTGTCACTTCTGCTATGTGAACTCATTATGATGATGATGCTGCAAAAGAAAATAAAAAAAGTTAAAAACAGAAAACTTGAAGTTAAAACAACGTTAACTTGTTAAGAAAAACTAAAAATATTAAATAATAAATTAAAAAAATTTAAAATGAAAATGTCTAACATGTCTAACAGGTCTAATCAGTGATACTGATTACTGTTAGACATGTATAATGTTGATGTATGCAAAATGTGGAAGCATAGAAAACTACAAGGCACATGAACTGTTTGACAGGATGCCTCAAAGAAATGTGGTCTCATGGACTATAATGATTGCAGGATATGCAGTTGCAGAACCACCAATCTTGGTGAGAAAAATAGTCTATATTTCTAAGTCTTGACAGATCTGAAAGATTCCCATAAAAAATTATCCACATTACAGTTAAAATGGCTACAAAGATTTTACAATTAGGCTGAGAGCAGATTTGAAGAACATGCTTTAGTTGAATGACGAATGCGTTATAATGTGCCGTACCTGTTTGTATTTTTTAAAAATCTTTATTGTGTGATTTTTTATTAGATTTTTGTGTGTTCTTTCAAATAGACAGAAGATGCAAAAGGGGGTTTTATGTTTTCCTACAGATGTAGTGCCAGAGCACACAATCTATTGCATATAATAGAAACCCAGAAAATATACAATGAATCTAAAGAAACAAAAGACAACCCAAATAGTAAAATAGCCAGGAAACAATTACTATCACATACCCATATGAAAATATGCAACTTGGTACAACCGCCGGAAATGGACCAGCTAGTGGGTATGGTTGTAACTGCATCAAATCTCCATGGATTGATATAGAATGCCAATACAGATGATAATAGCAGAGAAATAAGCCCAAAATGCCACACAATGGCCAAGAATGAAGCTGCAATGAAAGAAGAAGAGCCTCCAAAGGACCCACGCCTCAATGGTACATAGTACGGCCAACAAGGGAAAAGGTACTACAGCAATGAACTACTTCAAATACTCAGATTTCTGCTTTCTATACCATCCATTATCAGCTTATAACAGCAACAGAAAAAGATCTTTCAATCAGCACAATGAAACAACCTCAAATGTCTCCATTTCAGCACATATGTGAATGCCGAATACATCCACCGTCAATGGCACCGTTGGGTGATCTTTCACACCTGTGGGATACCGTCACTAATGGAGGTTTGCGTCTCCAATAGCCTAATACAGCATCTCAAACTCCAGAAACCCTAGCAGAGCTCTCATAAGCAAATATCAAAACATAGCATATTACCAAAATGAGCTCCAAGTGACCTTTTATCTCCCTCCAAGATAGGCGTTGGGCATTTAGGAGGGAAAATAACATTTTAATTTCACTTTATGTCTCCTAGGGATGGGCGCCCAAGGTCAAGACATAAGCCTATAATAAAGTTCATTAATTTCACTTTTCCCGCAAATATAATAAAGTCCATATTAATATAAATTAATAAATCTTCGGACTTTAAAATAAGTATGAAGACGGTGTCGAAATTCACTGATCTTTAGCTCACCAGAAAGGTCTTGACGAAACGCATCTGATCCAACTCTGAAAATCCCGAACCGACACAGTACCCGAACTTACTAAAAATAGTAAGTAACGACTAAGAGCCCACTGAACCAACCACGAGGGTGCCAACTGGATCCACTGAATGCAAACCATAACTCCCTCACTGACAAGGACCTCCAGAGCCAACTAACCACAGTTCCCTAACCAAACTGCTAGCCCACGGGAACTCCATGATGGACTAACCATGTGTCTAGAAGGGGACATTACAGTCCGCCCTCCCTAAGATTGCTTGCCTCAAGCAATCTCAGTTCAGGATGCTCCAGAATCCGCTTGTTCTCCCACGTAGCATCCTCAACCGGCAGATTTTTCCATTTGACCAGGTACTCTCTGATAATCCTCCTCAAATTGCGATCCCTGGTGTCAATGATTGCCTCGGGTACCAATATCAACTTCCCCTCTTCATCAAGAGGAGGCAACTCAACTAAAGGTGTCACATTGTGCCCCAGTGCCTTCTTGAGGCGAGAAACATGGAACACATTATGTACCCTGCTCCCTGCAGGTAACTCCAACTCATAAGCCACCTCACCAATCCTCCTGGTGACCCTGAAGGGTCCATAATACCGTGGCTTCAACTTCTCCGCTCCACTCTTCTTGAGAGGAGATTGCCTATAAGGCTGCAGCATGAGGTAAACCATGTCACCGACCTCAAATGATCGCTCAGTCCTCTGCTGATCTGCATACTGTTTCTGCTGATTTTGAGCCTTCTGTATGTTTTCCTTTAATGCCCTCATGATATCCTGACTCTCCTGTAGGAAGTCTTTGGCCTTGGGCACCCTGCTATCACCAAACAGTAAATCAACAAAGCTCAGTGCCTCATAACCATACAACTCCATGAAGGGTGACATCTGAATGGACATGTGGTAAGTGGAATTGTAGCAATACTCCCCCATGTGGCGCCACCTAACCCATGCCTTCTGCTGCCCTGACACATAGTTCCTGAGGTATCCTTCCACCCACTTGTTCACTATCTCCGTCTGACCATCAGTCTGGGGGTGATAACTTGTACTGGGTGTGAGCTCTGTCCCTGACAACCTGAAGAGCTCTTGCCAAAAATTACTGAGGAACCTGCTATCCCTATCACTGACGATACTCCTAGGCAACCCATGAAGTCGAAATACCTCACGAAAGAACAACTCTGCAACCTGAGTTGCGGTATAAGTGGTAGGAATAGCAAAGAAGTGTGCATACTTCGTCAATCTGTCCACTACCACATAAATGCAATCCCTGCCTTGGACTCTAGGTAACCCTGTGATAAAGTCCATAGAAATGATGTCCCACTTCCTGTCAGGAATGGGTAGGCGCTGCAATAAACCTCCTGGAAGTGAGTGCTCTTGCTTGTTCTGCTGACATATTGGACACTCTCTCACATACTGCATCACCTCGATCTTGAGGCCCTTCCAAGGGAACCTCTCTCTGACCTCTCTGTAAGTTTTGAAGTATCCTAGATGCCCTGCCATAGGCAAGTCATGAAATGCCCTCAAAACTTTTTGCTTCATCTGTGAACCCGACACCAAGAAGATCCTGTCCTTGTAAATAATCAAGTCATTTACCACTGTGTACCTGTCATCTTTGATGGTGCCATCAATCACTCCAGTAGCGCACTCATCCTTGGCATACTTTGCTGAAATCAACTCTCTCCAATCCTCAGCTATAGCACCTAGTGCACACAGATGAGGTCTCCTGGATAACGCGTCGGCAACAACATTCTTCTTTCCCTTGACATATACAATGTCAAAGTCGTAGGCCTGTAACTTGCTGACCCACTTTTGTTGCCTCTCATTCAAATCCTTCTGCCCAAGGAAATGCTTCAAACTGTTGTGATCCGTCTTAACCACAAATTTGCTGCCCACCAAATACTGTCTAAACTTAGCCAATGCATGCATGATGGATAACATCTCCTTATCATATATGTTGTAACTCCTCTCCACACCCCTCAACTTCCTACTCTCGAATGCAATGGGGTGCTTATCCTGCATGATTACAACACCAATGCCTACACCCGAGGCATCACATTGTAGCTCAAAAGGCTTCCTAAAATTAGGGATGGCTAACACAGGGCAAGTACTCATGATCTCTTTGAACCTGTCAAAACACTCCTATGCCTTATCAGACCAACTAAAAGCATCCTTACGAGTCAAATCAATAAGGGGAGCAGTTGACTGAGAGAACCCCTTCAGAAACCGGCGGTAATATCCACAGAGGCCAAGAAATCCCTTAAGATATGAGAGATTTTTCGGTGGTGGCCAATCCACAATTGCCCGAATCTTTTCCGGGTCTACCTTCACACTACCAGCACTGATGATTTGACCCAAGTACAGCAACTCAGTCATCCCAAACTCACACTTTGACATTTTGGCATACAACGACTCTCCCTCCAAGATGCTCAGAACAATGTCAATGTGTTTCAGATGCTCTTCCCATGTCCTGCTGTAAATCAATATATCATCAAAGAAAATCAGCACAAATCTCCTCAACTGCTCTCTGAATACCTTGTTCATAGAGGACTGGAAGGTAGCTGGTGCATTGGTCAAACCAAATGGCATGACCAGGAACTCAAAGTGCCCATAATGACACCTGAATGTTGTCTTCTCCACATCTTCATCTCTAACCTGTATCTAATAGTAACTGGATCTCAAATCAATTTTGGAGAAGTAACAGGCCCCGTGCAACTCGTCAATCAGCTCATCGATTCTGGGGATCGGGCACCTATTCTTGATTGTTTTCTTATTGAGCTCCCTATAATCGATACACATTCTGAGAGTCCCATCCTTTTTCTTTACCAATACCACGGATGATGCAAATGGACTCTTACTAGGCCTGATGTGACCCATCTCGAGAAGCTCTTTGATAGCCTTCTCGATCTCATCCTTATACCTCTTTGGGTGCCTGTAAGGTGTCGTGATTACTGGCTTAGCACCCTCCTCCAACTCGATCACATGCGCAAAAACCTCTATCAGGAGGTTTACCTGGTGGAATATCGCTAAACACTTTGGTGTGTTTAGTAAGTATAGATTTTATGTCAGGAAGATACGCATGCTTCTACTGATCTACTGCAGGCATCACCATAACCTCAGCTGCCCACTCCACCTGATCATGTCGAATCAATCGCTCCATCCGTTTGAGAGAAACAACTCTCAACCCACCATCTGAAATGCCTCTGAGCAAATGTCTAACTTCGTCCACCTCAAACTTCATTTCTATCGTCCGCAAGTTGAGAGTGAACTCCTCAATATCATTCAACCACTTCATACCCAACACAACATCCATCTCACCCATGCTGACAACATAAAACTCTGATTGGCAAGTGTATTTGTTCAGCTGGATTGAGAGATTGGGTATCCTCCTAGTGCAGGTGAGTACAAAACCATCTACAACCTTCACCTTAAAGCCCTCAAATTCCTCAGTTTTCAGCCCTCTCTTGGCAACCAAGCCCTCGTCTATGAAGTTATGAGTGGCACCTATGTCAAGTAAAGAAATACATCGTTGCCCGCTCAGTACTCCTCATATCCTGAATGACCCTTCCTTCTGGATACTTGTGATACGTGCTACAGGTAGAGCTAGATCATCCTCTCTATCTGATGCTTCCCTTGAGCCCTCTGATGCTGCACCCTCGGCTTCTGAATTGTAATCTGATGGGGCTCCCCATCAACAGACTCGTCGGCTGAAAAGTACTCTAACTGTAGGGCCTTTCCTGGGGCAGCACACGTGTGCTTAGGATCCCAAGGGTCTCGACACTGAAAACAGAGTTTCTTCCTCCTCAAGTCATTCAGCTGATCACTGTCCAATCTAGAAGAACTCTTATGCTACTGTCATGCATCTCTCTGGAATGGTCTCCTATCTCTCTCCTTATCTTTCCTTGGCAGAAACCCTTTGGATTGAAACTTATTCCTCCATACTGATGACTCCATGTCTCGAGCCTTCTTCATGGCCTCTTGGAGTGTAGTAGGGTCAAAACCCTTCACCCAACCACGAAGTTGATCTGACAATCCGTCAATGAAAAGAACCACCAATCTGCGCTCCGTAATATCCGGAACCATAACGGATATATCCTGGAAATCAGCAATGTAGGAGTCTACTGATCCACTCTGTCTCAACTGAGTCAACTCCTTGAACTGTAACTCTGGGTCCTTTTTATCGAACCTATCGATCAGTCTAGCTGTAAACTCCACATATGAAGTGACCTGATCGTGACCCAGTGTGACCTTCCCGTTACTCCTCCATTTGTGAGCAGTCCCCTCCAAGTGTAGAGCTACATAAGTAATAGCGTCCTCCTCTGGCATGGGACTAATCTGCAAGTAGCTGTCCAATTTCTGGACCCAAGCTCTCGCGATGGTCTTACCTGATCCGTCAAAGGAAGTGTCATCTTACTTACTTTCCTCTGCAGTTCTTGGTTCTGTGATCTACCTCCCCTCCGAGGTTTAAACCTAGTCCTCATTTCAGTATATTCAGCAAATGTCATCTCATTTCTGAAACCCTCACTGGATGCTCTCCAGTCCCTCAGAATCTCCTCCTGAAACTCTGCCTGAGTAGGATCCTATTCAGGAACTTGATTCCTAGGAGCAAATATCGGAATGCCAAGTCTATCTCCCGCAGTGAACTGCGAAGCCCTACAGTGGTTAACCGAAGCCTCATCATCATCATCTCTATCCCTGCGTCTATCATCATGATTCCTGTCCCCATTATTTCGTTCTTCCCGGTTCCTGTCACCGTTATGCCTATCATTCCCATCATTCCTGTTCCTTTCTCCTCCATCATGTTTGTTTCTATCACCGTCCGGGTATACCAGTTCCAGTCACCTCCGTTGTATCTATTCCTGTCACCTCCATGGTACCTGTTCCTGTCACCTCCATTGTACCTATTCCTGTCACGGTGATTGTCCAAGTCATTACCCATCCGTTCGATGGCATGTGCCAACTTGGCATGTGCCTCTACCACCTCTCGTCGAGACTCCCTCATCTCTCGAGTAGTGCGATCAAAATATCACGAGCACTAAGCTCCGGTTCCTCCCTGTCATCCATCTCTCCTGTAGGACCTGTAACTGGTGGAAGCCCTCAAGAAAATGGGTCCGTTCATGATACTTGAGAATCGTCCCCAATAGCTGCTACCACTATTTCTGGTTCTGGCTCAAAAAGATCTATTATAGGTACTAGATCCTCTGGAATAACCAACTGCGGAACCTATGTTACTTGCCTTGCACTTCTGAAAGGATATCTATCTGTAGGTCGCATGTCTCATTTTTACTTCTGCATGTCAATACTGAACTCACAGGATGGCAAGATCTTTAGCTCTGATACCATTGTAATGTGTTGTACCTGTTTGTATTTTTTTTAAATCTTTGTGTGATTTTTTATTAGATTTTTGTGTGTTCTTTCAGATAGATAGAAGATGCAAAAGCGGGTTTTATGTTTCTAAACAAATATAGTGCCGGAGCACACAATGTATTGCATATAACAGAAACCCAGAAAATATACAATGAATCTGAAGAAACGAAAGACAACCCAGCTAGTAAAATAGCCAGGAAACAATTACTATCACATACCCATATGAAAATATGCAACTTGGTACAACCGCCGGAAATGGACCAACTAGTGGGTATGGTTGTAACTGCATCAAATCTCCATGGATTGATATAGAATGCCAATACAAATGATAATAGCAGAGAAATAAGCCCAAAATGCCACACAATGGCCAAGAATGAAGCTGCAATGAAAGAGGAAGAGCCTCCAAAGGACTCACGCCTCAATGGTACATAGTACAGCCAACAAGGGAAAAGGTACAGCAGCAATGAACTACTTCAAATACTCAGATTTCTACCTTCTATACCATCCATTATCAGCTTATAACAGCAACAGAAAAAGATCTTTCAATCAGCACAATGAAACAACCTCGAATGTCTCCATTTCAGCGCATATGTGAATGCCGAATACATCCACTGTCAATGGCACCGTTGGGTAATCTTTCACACCTGTGGGATACCGTCACTAATGGAGGTTTGCATCTCCAACAGCCTGATACAACATCTCAAACTCCAAAAACCCTAGCAGAGCTCTCATAAGCAAATATCAAAACATAGCATAAAACCAAAATGAGCTCCAAGTGACCTTTTATCTCCCTCCAAGATAGGCGTTGGGCATTTAGGAGGGAAAATAACATTCTAATTTCACTTTATGTCTCCTAGGGATGGGCGCCCAAGGTCAAGACATAAGCCTGTCTTTATTTCATTAATTTCACTTTTCCCACAAATATAATAAAGTCCATATTAATATAAATTAATAAATCTTCGAACTTTAAAATAAGTATGAAGACAGTGTCGGAATTCACTGATCTTTAGCTCGCCGCAAAGGTCTCAATGAAACGCATCTAATCCAACTCTGAAAATCCCAAACCGACACAGTACCCGAACTTACTAAAAATAGTAAGGACTAAGAGCCCACTGAACCAACCACGAGGGTGCCAACTGGATCCACTGAATGCGACCCATAACTCCCTCATTGACAAGGACCTCCAGAGCCAACTAACCACAGTTCCCTAACCAAACTGCAAGCCCACGGGAACTCCATGATGGACTAACCATGTGTTTAGAAGGGGACATTACATGCATACCCATTGCATCATTCAAGAATCAAAACATAAAGGATTCCGATTGAGGCATTCTGTCAAACAATTCACAACGTGCCTTGTCTATGCTTCCACATTTTGCATACATGTCTATGCTTCCACATTTTGCATACATTTGATTATGATATTAAATTATTAATGGTTCTAGGTTGTAAGTTTGTAACATTTTGCATACAGGTCTAGTCTCATCGAGTCCCAGGATATGCACAAGCCACAAAACGGATTTGTGGTGACTCACTGAATGCCTCAGGCATTCAGTCGCCACAAATCCATTTTGTGGCTTGTGCACATTGCATATCTATTATCGCCATCGGATATCCTTTAGGCTTTAGGGCTTTACAGTTTACCAAATAAAAAATAAAATTTAAACGCCTCAGAAAAATTTAAAAAACACCAAAATGAAATCAGAAAAAAACATTGCTCACCTTATTTATTTGGGACTCACGCACAGCAGACTCCGGGGGACTCGCGCACAGCAGTAGGAAACTCACGCCCTTCGCACTTGCACTTGCACCATAGGAGGTTCAAGGAATACGCCGATAGGAACAACCGACGAATTTAGAAAATTTTCTGGTGTGAATTTTATACTTCGAAAAATTTCCGGCCTGAATTTTACACTACGATGTGAGACAATGCCGAGCACTATAATGCTCACATATAAAAGCTTATCTACTAAATTAAAGTTAGGTTTCAAAATGATTAAAAAATTTTCATTTTCCATGAATTTTTAAAAAAAAAGTGATTAAATTTTTTTTGGGGGGACGTCAATTGGGGAGACGTTCCAAAGACGGCCAGGGGGGGGTGGCGGGGTGGCAACGGGGGGGTGTTTCGGCAGCGTCTCCCCGTCCCGGGGACGTCCCCCCTCTGGGAGACGGCTGATTTCAGGGGGGGGACGCGTCCCCGTGGAACTGTGCTATATACCCATGAAAGGCCTCTTAGGCATTTCATTCTCACTCTTTCCCGTATGAGGTTAATGTTTACAACATATTATTATATTGTTATGACTAATTGCATATAAGTTACAGCACTTTCATTATGATACATTTATGACCACATATTATAGAATCAAGTTCTAAGAATAATAACATGCAAAGGAAATATCAAATGTGTAGCCATACCTGTATATTATAAGGCTGGATAATGTTGGTTCGATCCAATGATATCTTTAAATATGAAAAAGGAATAGAATTCAGATTTGATAATTGCCTATTAATATCTCTTGATTGCAGCGGGTATCTTCTATGTATAACAATGCTTTAAAGTCCTTTTATGACAGACCAGATGTATATTCGAATGGCTGGGAATATATACTTGGAAGCTTGTAAATGTTTAACGTTCTATCTTGCAGATCGTATCTCTATATATGTACTCTTGATCGCTGAATGATGCCAACGATTTCTTCCTTGGCGAATATACTT
This sequence comes from Cunninghamia lanceolata, assembly GCA_027924645.1. NCBI lineage: Eukaryota > Viridiplantae > Streptophyta > Pinopsida > Cupressales > Cupressaceae > Cunninghamia > Cunninghamia lanceolata. The sequence continues at coordinate 3,453,886 of BSBN01000984.1, forward strand.
TAATATATGATGTCTATATTTGAAGGTCTGCCTTTTTGCAATTGATTTCATCATGTCTTAAATACCTTTTGGATCGGCATCTCTTAGAATAGAATGTGTCTCTTGGATGGATCGACGCCTCCTCAATAAGGATTATTATTAGTTTGATCTTAAATCACCCTGATCGGCCTTCATTAGTCAATTTGTCTTTTTCTGATTTTGTCTTATTCATCTTTGTCTTATTGCTAGTTTGTCCTTATTCTTGTTTTGTCTTTTCTTTTTACCCTCAAATTTGTCTAAGTGTAGGAAGGTAGAGAGAGATAGGGAGAGATTATCAATGCTAGTCCTTTCCAATCTTTAATTGGAAAACATCGGATCATCACAAACACATCACCTCAAAGCTACTGGTGTAGAAGATCTTGGGATTGCTTCCACTGTCGCACAATGATGCAAACACAAATGAATTCATCCCTATTACCTCACTGTCATAAATCATAACAGCGGTATGCAATTTGAAAATGTCAGCCGAAATGCTATGCAAAGTACCATCCTCAATGCACGAAGATAGGGAATCATTATTAGACCAATCTACAACAAAAATATACTGATTTCCATCAAGGCAAACTGTCCCAAACATCGCTGTATCAAAACTGAAATCACATACTTCAATGTCCAGCAATGAAGAACAATCATCAATCCATGGAGAATAAATTATTAAATCATCCATGTACTCCAATAAGAAAGCATCATCAACATGATGTTGTGTCAACTCAAGAGTAGGCTGATCCTCTCTAATGCAAACCAATGTATCATGCAAAACTGAATTACCTTCACCTTCATTATCATACACCTACACATCATCAATGGCCGATCTAAAATGATGAAACAAAGTTGATTGCAAAGCTATAGGAATGCTGTCCTCAAACAAATCAGGGATCATGTCATGCCATTCTATAGTATTTTCACCTTCTTCAAATCCCAAGGCTGTCCCAAAACAAGTTTCTTCATGTGCATCTCCTATTCTTTCATAAAACAATTCATGGCCCATAGCTATCATATATTTAGCTGTTATTTGATGAGGTAAAGTGTACTTGAGGGCTCTCATAACAATTTGTTTCCCATCATGTTGGAAACTCAACTCCATAGCTTGTAAATCTTGGATGACCCTTTGTACAGAATGTAACCATTGCATACCAAGCACAATTTCATTATCCTTCAAATCAAGAACATAGAAGTCATCACAAAGAGTATACTCACCAAATATAATACTAAGCTTGCTTACTTTCTTCTTGCAAAGAATAGTGAGTCCTCCCACTATAGTCACATCAAAGCCCTCAAAGCCATCACAAAGCAATCCTCTTTTATTGACCAAACTCTCATCAACATAGTTATGTGAAGCTCCACTATCAAGAAGTGCCAAAACTTTGCAACCAAACAAAGTACCTTCAAGGATGAATGGATTGTACCTTGAAGCTCCTGAAAGATAGGCAATCCTAGAACTTTTGTTACCATCATTTTTAAGTTCTAGTGTTGGCTGTTCATTATCATTTTCTGTATTAGAATCATCATCATCCTCATCAAGTACCTCTATATAATGCACCTTGCCTTTGCCAAGACACCGATGACCAATCTCCCAAGGTTGTTTGCAAGTGAAAAACAACTTCTTCCTACGAAGTTCATCTCTTTCCTCATAATTTATCTTTGATGTACCTTCATCTTTCTTTGGAGTGGGCTGCTCATGAGATTTCTGATTTGCATTATTATCTTTGAAACTCTTTTTTTGAGGTGTATATGTAGGAATGATATCCAAATCAAGTGCAAGATCAATGGCCTCATCAAGTGTACTTGTTAGCCTATGGACCTTGACCAATCCCTTGATCCTGTCATTCAATCCTTCAACAAATAACATTGTGATCCTTCTATCGGTCATGTCAGGAACCATAACTGCAATCTTTTGAAACTCATTGACATAAGCATCCACTCTACCAGTTTGTCTCAATTGTGCAAGCTCACGGTAATAGACCTCCACATCTTTGCGGTCAAACCTGTTAATGAGTTTTTTAACAAACTCATCATATGAAGTAATCTTGTTATGATGTTAGGAAACAAGTCCATGGTGCCACCAATCATAAGCTAGTCCCTCCAAATGCATAGTAGCAAAATGTATAGCCTTTTTTTCACTCATGGGCTTGAGTGTAATAAAAGTATCCAACTTTTTCACCCATGCTCTAGCACTTATCTTGCCACTACCATCAAAATTAGGAAGAGGAATCTTACTCAATGCATCCTTATATTCTTTAAGCCTAGTAGGTTGTGCTCTTCTTTGTCTTTGACTTTCAACTCTACCTCTTTGCCTTTCCCGTTTTTTACTCATGTAGTTGTTGAAGCTAATTCGATTCCTTACATGTTCGAGAAGTGAATCATACTCATCAACCAAAGATATGATATCCTCTTCAAACGGTATCTCCTCTTCCTCAAATTGTGGCCCCTCAACTACCTCTTCTTCCCTAGGAAGAAAAGTAGGCTGCATAGATCTCTCAACTGCAGGTGTGTGTCCTCCTTGCATGAGGTGATCCTGCAACACTACCTGCACCTGTATTATCCTAATTACCTAGACTAGCCTGATTGTTGTTCCTGTTATTCATGTTATTCATCAAAGCCTAAAACATCCTTCGAATATTCTGATTTGTCTTATGTTGTTGTTCTGCCATATTTCTCTGATTATTAACCATCTCTATCAACATATGATCCCAATCATCCTGCTGATTACCTTGCCTCCTGTCTCCCATTGTACTTGTTCTTCTTCGATAGTGATGTGGAAATGGATCAACGTAATAACTCATCACCCATAGGCTTGCAGGACCAAGGCTCTGATACCACTGTAAAATCCCTGACTAGATATTTGCTAAAATACTGATCAAACACTTGTTATCTAATTCACAAACTTAGTTTTCTGATTCACACATAGGTTGTAGATATATAGTTATTCAAATTAAAGATTTGAATGATAGATCACCTTCACATTACAATGATAGATCTCAACTATTATCAGATTTATTCATTAACTCACTTACATCAGTTACAAACTTATAGTCACCCAGCTTATTACAAATCAGACTTTGATAGTCTTTGACCAACAAAATGATCAATACAATCAGAGATTACAATGAAACATACCAGATTTTTTCAATGCAATGATAAGAAGTGAGCATTGTCTTCAAACATCTCTTACACAGATCCAATATCCTTCGCTGCCCTATGAATTCGCTGCCTTCCAGTTCATACTCCAATATTACATCAAACAAGATATATCAAACCAGGTACATGCAATATGACCACGAATCCCAAGCAAATTCAGTCTTCCAACAGCAGCGACTATCTCCAATTTGTAGCCTTCCACGGTGCTCAGTAGATGATATATTCTCCTTTAGATTTGGCAATGAGATGTAATGTCCCCTTCTAGCAAGTCAAAATTTTCACAACCTTGCACACAATTTCAATTTGTAAAAGAGAACATTAGTATTCAATCCCTCTTATCTCATTATATAAATCACAATTATATAAAATCAAACCTTATAATCATAACTTATATGCATTATTCCTTTCTCTATTTCACTATACAAGATCATAATTTCCTTCCGGAAGAGACTATACTTGGGCCAACATGTTAATCCAATCATCCACCCAACAAGAGAGGGTTCCTTGGGCACAATCTTGCCATAGGTCCATTGTCCTTTCCTTTGATCTAAAATGGCAATCTTCACCAACTAGAGTCAAAGGCCTATCCACTTGTCCCATAGTGGCACTCTACACCAATCGGAAACAAGGGCCATTTCCACTTGCCCATATTGGCACTCTACACCAATTGGAACAAGGGCCTTTCTCCACTTGCCTCAAATTAGCACTCTACACTAATTGAGACAAGGGCCTATCTCCACTTACCTCAAATTAGCACTCTACACTAATTGAGATAAGGGCCTATCTCGGTTGAGTACTCTTCACCCCATTACGACAAGCACTCTTCACTTGCCTTGGAGGGTTAGAGTCTTATCAACTCGAGCCTTATTATACCTTGGCCAATTGCCTAACCCTTAGACTCACTTATGTGGTGTGATGGATTAACAAGGAGGTCCATTTCTCAATCTAGTAGTCCATATGTATGAATTACATTTCCTATCACATGTTAGCCTTTCACATCTCTTCAAGATGTTCTTATACTAATCATTCATTAAATACACCTTCTCAATAATGATCATGCATTATATTCATAATACCATTCATATTCTCATTCTATGAGTATAATCTATTCTTACTAATGATATTCTGTCCACAAACTGTCTATAATTTCTATTTAATACTTATCACTTTCACTTCTCCAATTAAGACATGAACTAATTAGAAACAAAGCATGATCATAGCTTTCTACTTATGTTACATTGCCATAATAGAAATATTACTTATGCATCCATCATTGTTACTTAAGTAACTTATAATATTCAGATTGGAAATAGAACATACCTTTGATATCCTCGCTGATATATATATATAATAGAAACATTACTTATGCATCCATCATTGTTACTTAAGTAACTTATAATACTCAAATTGGAAATAGAACATACCTTTGATATCCTCGCTGATATATATATCATAGGTGACTGTTATGAAGTCCGATCTGCAAAAGGAAAATACATGTCTTTATTGACTTTGCTTGAATGATCTTCTAAGAGGGGGGTCAATGATGATATCTCAATTTGTCTCCTGCTGATGTTCGAATGCCTTTGCTGTCCTTCGAATGGATTTGAATTGCTTCCTGACTAACCATGTGATTTGCTGCCCACCGATCTCTTATATCCTTGACCGATTGCAATCTTATCACTCGTTGCATCCATTCATGGGATCACTGCCACCTTTAGTTATTGTTAGTTAAACTTTTAACATATTCGATATCACTTTATTTATATTTGTTGTTTGTCCTTTATTCTAGATAAGCGCTATTCATATTCGTTGTTTGTCTTAAGCGCTATCTTCCGGATCGCATTTCCTTGTCTGCTTACATTGCAATGACCAACGATTTTCCTTTTATATCTCTAACCGAGTGTCTTTTATCAATAGCCGCTTTCTTCATGGCGCTATTTCAAAGAGACGCTTTCTTTAATTATTATTAACTCAACTTTATAATCAGTGCCACCTTTATTACCTTTTGATTGCTCTTGTTAAGTTCATATGATCGCCACTTTTATCGATTCTCAATCGATCCATTGCAAGTGATATTAAATGTAGATGACTTCTCTCTCGACACCATTCTATTGCGCGTAGGATATCAATCCTCTTTATTTCTTTTGATTGTCATAGAACAATTATTTATAATATTAATTTATATCTATTATAATATAATAGATATTTGAATCGATTAATATGGGGACATGACATGAGATAGAAGGCAACACCTCCAATGATGATCTGTCTAGTTTGTAATCGATGCTCCAACTTTGGCTAACTCCTTCAGACGGGATTGCTGTAGTAGTTTGTTCACTAGTCAAGGAATGCGCCTGCCATAAGTCAGTTGATGATATAGGATGAGGATGGTTCAAAGCCCACGATCATTAGAATGTGCGATCTATGAACTTGTAAATTTGCAAACCCTCAAAATACCAACACGGAAATGTGAAAAAATGCTTTCAACCTCAATTGTGAAATCTAAAGTGACTTCACCTCAAAAGATGGTAAGGGATCATCTCCAAACCATTAATTACCAAGGGCTCGTCTCCTTGATACCATGAATCCAAGGGAACATCTCTTTGAACTCAAGCTGAAACCAAGAACTTGTCTTCAATCCTAAAAGGAAGCTAGGTGTGCGAAAATCACTTCCTACACTAATCTAATAAGGGGAGGAGAATGCAAATTCAATTTTATCCTTACTATTACAGAAATGTTAAACCCACTAACAGAGATAACAGAGATATTGCAGCAAACACATAAACAAGAAAGTGAGACAGAAGAAGAGAGACACAAGATATACGTGGGGAAAACCCTTATTGGGTGAAAAACCCCACACTCCAAAACCTACACAATGTATTAACAAAACTAAAATGGTTTACAATACACTTGCAATGCAAGCTCTCAGTTGTCTTTGACACTCGTATCTGGAGACAAACTGGCAGCATAACAATACCTATCAAACCTGTAATACATCTCCTCTTCCAAGCACCTGTTTATATAGAAAATAGAAGGCAAAATTGCCTCTATCTTGGAATGGGCGTCCAACTTGGCCTCATGGCCCAAAACCCACGCCTATGGACACTTGGTCAACATTGTAAGATGCTTCTGACACTTGTCCACACACCCCATCCCAAAGAGGTCGCCTATTTCCAAAATGGGCTATGACAGATGCTCTTACGACCATCATAGAATCTGTCATAGCAGTTACAACTTACAACTATAAGAGAATCTATCATACACAAGCTATAAATAGCATATTCTCTTACAACATGTCATAGTCCACCTTGGGGCGCCCAAAGATGCCTTTTTCAAAGATGCACTTCGACACATGTCTTCACCTGTCATAAAATCTCCAATTTCTGCCTCTTACATGTCAAAACTTCATCATAGGAATCTGTCATGACCGTTACAGTCAAAATTCCCTTACACAACATCCAAGATGCCGACACATGGCAAAATAATCCTACCACAAAGTGGGACGCCTATCTCCTCATGTGAGGACAAAATTACAAGTCATCTTCCATGTAGGATGACACATCACCGTGCCACATCCCACAAGATAACAATATGAATTTACAATTTAATTTACAACATAGGCAATGAGTAAATAAATACAATGAAAATAATACAAGGAATTACCAAGGTTGAGACACCTTAATTCCGAACATTCTCCCACTTGTCGAACACCTTGTAAGAGCCAATAGAATTAACAAGATTTAACTGCTATAGGTCGAGAGGCCCATAGACTCTGAATACCATCTGAACTTCTCTGTGCCCACTAGCTTCGTCAATGCATCTGCAACATTCTTCAAAGTATCTACCTTCTCCAAATTTACCTTCCCATCCTCTACCATGTCTCACACGAAGTGAAACTATACATCAATATGCTTTGTTCTGGGATTAAGAGTTGGATTCTTCACAAGGCAAATCACACTCTCATTGTCACAACAAATTGTAATCTGTCCCACATCAACACCAATATCTAAACACAATCTCTTAAGCCAAATGGTTTCCTTACAAGCATGAGTTGCAGCCATATACTCAGCTTCTGTAGTGGACAAAGCAACCACAGGTTGTCGCTTACTCATCCAACTAATTGCATCACCAAACATTGTGAACACATATGCACTGGTGGATCCCTTGTTGTCAATGTCACCTGCTCAATCAGAATCCACGAATACAAACTGAATGTGGAAGTCTTGTAGCATTGCCATGATAGCAAATGGAATACTCAGAGGTACCCCTCAAATATTTGAACACTCGCTTAACTGCATCCCAATGTACCCGTCCAGGATTAGACATAAATTGACTAAGGACTCCCACTGCTTGGGCAATGTCTGGTCTTGTGCAGACCATAACATACATCAAACTACCAACAGCACTAGCATAAGGTACTCTACTCATGTCCTCCACCTCACTAGGAGATTTTGGACAATCACTAATAGATAACCTTGTCCCCAATGAAACAGGAACACACAATGGTCTACAATCTGCCATGTTGAACCTATCCAACACGGTCTTCACATACTTACTCTGGCTTAACCAAAGTTTTCTGTTAGTTCTATCTCTTCTGATTTCCATTCCTAGAATGTACCTGGCTGCCCTTAAATCTTTCATTTCAAACCGTGCTGCGAACTGAGACTTAAAGTCAGAAATCATATTCTTACCCTTCCCAATCAGCAACATATCATCAACATATAGTGCAACAATGAGAATAGGATCACCATCAAACTTATAATACACACAGTGATCTGATTTCAATCTCACAAATCCAATTGACAACACAAAGGCATCAAACTTCAACTACCACATCCTAGGAGACTGCTCCAAACAATACAAAGACTTTTTCAATTTGCAAACCAAATTTTCTTTACCTTTCACTATGTAATGCTCTGGCTATGACATGTAGATTTCTTCCTCCAAATCACCATGAAGGAAAGTTGTCTTCACACCCATCTGTTCTAACTCTAAATCATATCCAGTTGCAAGAGATAACAGAAATCTAATGGATGTCTACTTTGCAAAGGGAGAGAAAATTTCACCATAATCAATTCCCTCCACTTGTAAGTACCTCTTCGCAACCAATCTAGCCTTGTACTTTTCAACACTGCTATCTGCACCGAATTTCTTCTTGAACACCCATTTGCAACCAACGGGTTTCCGTCCATCAGGCAAAGGCACCAAGTCCCATGTTTTGTTCTTTTCCAAAGAAGCCATCTCATCCTCCATGGCCTCCTTCCAGGAACCTGCATTTTTCATGCCCATAGCCTCTTTCACAGTTCTAGGCTCATCACTATTAGTAAGTAAAGCAAAAGCACAACTAGAATCAAGTAATGAATAACCAAACCTATCAGGTTGCTTTCTTGTTCATGTAGACCTCCTCAATGGTTGAGGTTGAGGTTCTACTTCTTCTTCAGAGCTTTAAAAGTTGCTAAAGCTCTCCTCATCATTAGGTCTCACAGGGTCTGTCTGTTCAGTCTTCTCAAGGGTAGAAGGAAACTAAACTGCATTCTCTTTCTTTTTTGTCTGTTATGGCTGTAGAACAACGGAAGGTGTTAGCTCTTTGAAGATAACACTTCTACTATACAACACTTTTTCAGCCACCGAATCCCAAAGCTTGTATCCTTTCACACCGACACCATAGTCAATGAAAATACATTTAACAGCCTTGTTCTCCAATTTAGACCATTTCTCCCTAGGCACATGTGCATATGCCTCACAACCAAAAACACGAAGATGTCTAACTAAAGGCTTCTTACCAGACCACACCTCCATAGGTGTCTTACCAACAAGAGCTGATGTAGGAGATCTGTTTACCAGATAGCAAGCAGTGGCAACAGCTTCAGCCCAAAACTTTTGTTCGAGGCTTGCTCCACTAAGCATACTCCTAGCCTTCTCCACCAGTGTCATGTTCATCCTCTCTGCAACTCCATTTTGCTACGAGGTATATGGAGTTGTCTTTTGCCTTTCAATCCCTTGCTCTTTGCAGAACTTATCGAACTCTGTCGAACAAAACTCACCACTGTTGTCAGTTCTTAAACACTTAATCTTTTTACTAGTCTGATTTTTAGCAAAGGCTTTAAACTCCTTAAACCGACTAAAGACTTCAGTCTTGCTTCTGATAAAATAAACCCATGTCCTACTATAATCAACTATGAAAGATACAAAATATACAGATTTTGAAATCGAAGGAACATTAACAGGACCAAACACATCAGAATGAATAAGATACAATACACTAGAAGACTTGTGAGAACTAGAGTAAAATTGAACACGGTTTTGCTTTCCACAAATGCAATGTTCGCAAAAGTCAAACTCGAGATTACAATCATTTAATCCCTCAACGAAGTTTTTATTTTTAGGTTACGTAGACCCTTCTCACCAATGTGGCCATATCTCAAATGCCATAACATAGTCTTTTCAGCAGGAAGCTTAGCTTCCATAGCATGTGCACTACCATCGGAACTAGTTACAACAGATTTCTTCACTGCTCATTCAGATGGTGGGGATGAAGTGACTCCAGCTCGTTTCTTTGAGTCAGAAGAACTATTGCACTGTGAAGTGCATGCCTCTAGCTGAAACAGAGTACCTCTTCGAGTACCTTTCGCAAGCACCATAGATCCTCTAGTCATCTTGCATCCATCCTTCAAAAAGACAACCTGCACACCTGCATCATTCAACATACTTACAGAAAGCAGGTTCCGTGCAAACCCTGGAATGTGCATAACTCTAGTGATCCCCCTCACTCGTCCATCAGGGAATCGGATTGAGACTCTTCCACGACCAACAATCTTCAAATGAGAGTCGTCACCCAGGAACACTCTTCCACCATCGAACTCTTCATATTTCGTGAACCAGTCTCGATGTGAGTTCATGTGGAATGAGGCACCAGAATCAATCAACCACACATCATCAGATGCATGGGTGGCCAAGGCTGCGATGAAGGCATCACCATCATCTTGTGACTTGTCGAAATTAGAATCAGGAGCTTTCTTCTTCTTTTTCTTCTCCTCTTTGCATTCCTTTCGGAAATGCCTAGTTTTTCCACAGTTCCAACAGAGAGCCTTGGACTTTCCACGAGGTTTGGATCTCCCACGGGATTTGGATCTGCCCTTCTCAGTTTTCTTGTCTTTCTTCTTCCCTTTCTCCTTGGGCCTTACACGAACCGCAAGAGCCTCTTTGGCTGATTCGGATGTTTTCCTCTACATTTCTTTAAATAACAGCGAGGACACCACATCTTCCATCTTGAAGGTGGTGTTGATGTGTTTTTCTTGCACATGCAAACTCAGAATAAAATACTAAGTATTCTATCCTCTCTTGAATAAAGTCTCTCGAATGCTAAACAATGTGATCAATCGAGACAACTCCAAGGTTCCTTATTCATGTTTTTGCTATGGATAGACTCAGTAGTTGATGTGATTTGCTGGTAATCACAAAGGGACTTACGCTGAATATGCTCCTTACTCCACTCAAATGTGTTACTTCTTCCTTATGAAATGGAACTTCTTCCGACTAGGTACAAAAAGAAAATGCAAAAGACAAGGGTTAAGAGAGCTAATCTAAGGACAATGAAGTGATGGATGATGTTTCAATAGACAAACTCCTTGAACCAAACCTCGCTTCTCCATGAAAGCAACAACTACACGAAGCTAGTGCAATCTTCAAAGGAAAATGAAGGATTTTCAAACTGCAAACATGCATCCAAATACCCACAGCTGGCGCAACTTGAATGAACATTCACAATCGAACTAAAGCACATAAAGGTTCAGACTAACTTTGCATTGTGAATTGCAAGCCACAAATCACAAAAAGTATGAACATAAAGGAACTCATCAAATATCTCAACATAAATCCATTACATCAATGAATTTTATCTAAAATCTATCTAACTTGCTTTGAATCATCTTTAAGAAATTGGAAACCATGCTAACATCCCAAAACAACACAAGTTTCACCAAGCTTCAATGAGAATGTATTGATTTTGGTAGTATCTTTACAACAATTTGCCAAAGTCTTGTCAATGCTTCAAGAGCTTCTACTCTAACATTTTACCTCCTAAGAACTAATGATCTATCTAATGTATATCCTTTACAAATGAGAGAAGTGAGCTTTATATAGAGCTCAAGAATTACAATGAATGGCCCAAATTGATTTGTGAATCAACGGCCCAGATGAAGACAACAAGACAGTATGTTACAAAAGTTGTTATTTTTAGAATACAAGAGAGGCAATGAAGGCACATTTCCCAATGCGATAAGCATGAAATGGAATCTTTAGAGCATCTTCCACATGGGCATCCTCTTTGGCTCTTGCTTGATGTACATGTGTCGGACTTAGATGGGTGAAGTGGCGGAGTGTGACTGGATCCATGGCGTGCACATGCCACCTCAACATTGAGTGACCCAGTTTAATCTTCAATGTGTTCACACTGCCTGGAACAACTTCCCAAATTGTATCATCTTTCATGGAATAGTCTTTGAACTTGGATTTTCACCTTTGAAACTTTGCATCTTTCGAACTTGCTAATTTGGGATTTTGGATTTCTTCTTGTTGTTGTGTTGACATTTTTGTAGTTTGAATGTAATTCATGGGTTTCTTGATAAACTTGCTCATTTCTCATCTCATGTAATGTTGTTCTTGCAGGATTCCTTCATTCAGGCTTGTTGACGGAAGTAGATGTCCTTGTTCATGATTTCTTGGAGTAGATTGCATGATCTCTGGAATTTGTACATGGAATTGACTTCTGGATGATGACTCCTTCTCATGCATGACGAAGTGATGCTCTTCGGTAAAATTTTCCTCTGGAAGTTGGATGATGATGACCTTCTTTGGATGCAGGATGAATGAGCTTGATGGCCTCATGATCCTCTGAATGCTCCTCTAGATGACTTCCTTGCTTCGCATACTTCACTCTCACTTGATCTCGCTTTCCTTCGACATTCATCGCCAACCTACAAGCAAAACACCTCAATCCAATACATCAACATAATACATGATATAAAGAGCAAAATAGATAAAACTCATTCTCCTCGCCAATGTGGGACAAATAAAACAATTTCCATATATTCATCAAACAATTTTCAATTTAAGCCAGCTTATTCAAATAATGTAAAGTGATTTCTCATGAAAACTTTCAAAAAGTGGAAATTGTTCTGGTCCATGGAATATGCGCTCTTCTAGGGCACAAAATGCAAGCTCTAGAACATTTTCCTATTTTTGCAAATTCAACACTTAGAATTTTTTTTTCTTGCTTTCTCCTTCAATTTCCTCTTGGCAAACTTGAATTCATACTTAGCATTTTATCATCTTGGATCAAACCTCTTTCCTAGGGCGGAAAATCCATGGGGTAGAGCATTATGCACTCTTACCTTTTGACTTTCACTTTGCCTTAGATATTTCCTTCAAACTTCTAGGGCGCAAAATGCAAGCTCTAGAACATTTTCCCATTTTTGCAAATTCAACACTTAGAATTTTTTTTTCTTGCTTTCTCCTTCAATTTCCTCTTGGCAAACTTGAATTCATACTTAGCATTTTATCATCTTGGATCAAACCTCTTTCCTAGGGCGGAAAATCCATGGGGTAGAGCATTATGCGCTCTTACCTTTTGACTTTCACTTTGCCTTAGATATTTCCTTCAAACTTCAAGTCAAGCTAGATCCGTGAGGTGCTTTATACTTGATCAAATTTCCTTGTGATAGGTTTGGGCGGAAATTCCATGGGGTAGAGCATTATGCGCTCTTCTCCTTTTGATGAACATTAAAACCTTGGCTTTGATCATGGCCTCAAACCTTCACTTCAAACTCCTCAAGGCAAACTTAGATTCATGATTACCTCATATTTGACAAGTTTCTCTTAGTGCAAACCTTGGGCGCAAATTGCACAAGGCGGAACATTTTTCTTCATTTCCAACTCACCCTCTAGCTAGGGCGGAAATTCCTTGAAACAGAGCATTTTCCCCACTTTGCATTCATCATTCTTGATCAATTTTTTGAAACCTTGTCCAATTCAATTTCTCTTCTCTTGGCGAATGACGTTGGAAATCCTCTTTCAAACTTGTGAAATTGAATCCTTTGACATACCTTGAACACCTTCTCCTTTGAGCGCATAATGTATGAGGCAGAGCATTTTGCGCTCTAAGTTGCACTTGAAGACTATCAATCTTTAACTCTCCTCCAACTCCATAAAGCAATTCATCATGTTTCTTTACAAGTATTTCCAAGAATTTGTCTAAAGGCAATCCTGCATCCCAAATGGAGACCTTCAACCTAGGGCGGAAATTCCTTGAGGCAGAGCATTTTCCACCTTTCTGGAGAGCAAATTCCTTGTGAACAAGGAATTTCCGCTCTTCCTTACCCTGAATCCTCTCTCTTTCATTCTCAGTTTTAACTTCTTTAGGCAGTTTTTCAAGATTTTCAAATGGATTCTCTTGAAATTCAACCAGGGAGCATGATCAAAAGGACCTCAATTAGGGCGCATTCTCCTTACTAGTGAGGATTTTCCATCTTGCTAGGGCGGGAATTCCTTAGAGGCAGAGCAATTTGCGCTTTGGAAGATTCCTTCAATTACTTCATTTCACATCTTCATCTTTTGATCTTCTTTCAACTTTCATTCATTGCTCATTCAAAGTTTACTAGATTTCAACTTTTCCTTGTGACCTTTTGAATGGCTTATCTTTGTCTTTTGTCACATTGATTAAGAGGAGAGAGAGCGGATTTTCCTTGTTGACAAGGATTTCCACTCCTTGCAACTTCATTTAGGCAATTTTCAAGTTTCAATCATTGGATGAAGAGTCCTAAGAAGGGCGGGTTCTCCATGCTCCAGAGCATTTTCCACTTTTCCTAATGTTCATTCCTCCATTCATCTTCATGAACCTTCACTTATTCTTATCAAGTTCCTCAAATGACCTTTTAAAACTTCGTTGATACTATCCTCATGTTTGTCAAGCTGGAATAGAAGAGAGGATTGGGAGAGGGCGGATTTTCCTTGCTCCAGAGCATTTTCCACTAAACTTGGGTGGATTTTCCTTGAGTGACTAGATTTTCCACTCTTGATCATTGAAATTTTCCAAGTGTTAATGTACTCTTCAAGGGATTTTCGAAGGCTTTTCAATGATCAAACTTCATCATTTTGCCCATTTCACACCTAGATACCTCCATTCCTAAGGCGCATATTCCTTGTGAACAAGGATTTTCCACCTTTTGCTTGGGCGCATTCTCCCTGTGCATGAGAAATTTCTGACCTTGGCTCAAGACTCAAACTTTTTTGCCCAATTTTGACTTGTCCTAGATGGAAGTATATTTAAAAATATATTCCTATACTTAAAATATTTTGAAATATACTTCAAGGATGTTTGAGATAGGTCCCGGATCCATAGGATTTAACATGCAGATTCTAAATTTTTGAGGATCCACCAGATTTCAGACTTAGCCAATTTCAGGGTCTCAGAACATCAGGATTCCAGACTTAGTCAATTTTCAAGACTTCAAGATGTGCACCAGAATGAGAAGATACGGACTCCTTAGCCAAAATATATCGAGACTTAGGCAAAACAACACTACCAAAACCCTACAAGCTCAAAGAGAACCTAAACCCTAAAGCAAAGCAACGACAAAAAGCAAAAAAAAGAGGGGGTCCCCATTTGCAATGGGGCGATGTGTGATTACGTCACAACAAGTGGTAGTGGTGCTTCCGATAGCCATGACAAGATGATCCCACGAATCTGGCAAATAACAAAGCAGGGTCATGCAACAATCCTCCTCCATTTTCACACCCATAGACGTCAACAGTGCAACAATCATGTTGAAAACATTCATGTGGTCCACAACAAATCCTCCGTCTTCCATCTTCAGAGCGAACAACTTTTTCAAAAAAAATTTGTTTACCAAGGACTTGGCCTGATAAACATCACCCAACTTCTTCCAAAGATCTTCCGTGCTCTTTTCCTCATGGACATTCAACAGGACAGAGCCAGCTAAACAGAGTCTTATGAGACCCTTAGCCTTCCGATCTTTGAGGTCTCAATCAGCTTGTGACATTGTTGTAGGTTTCACACTGGATACCGTTTCCCATAGGTCACGATCAACAAGTAGGTCCTCCATCTTGAGTTTCCACAACTCAAAATTAGTGCCATTGAATTTCTCAACCTCTAACCTTCCGGATGTGGTTGCCATCTCCTTGCTACAACAAGATACAAAATACTCTGCACAACACTCCCTCTCAACCTAAGATCAGCTCAAAAAACCCCTAACCAACAACTAGGACCAAAGGTGATCAAACTCTGATACCAACTGAAAGGAAGCTAAGTGTGCGGAAATCGCTTCCTACACTAATCTAATGAGGGGAGGAGAGTGCAAATTCAATTTTATCCTTACTATTACAACAATGTTAAACCCACTAACAGAGATAACAAAGATAGTGCAGCAAACACATAAACAAGAAAGTGAGACAGAAGAAGAGAGATACAAGATATACGTGGGGAAAACCCTTATCGGGTGAAAAACCCCACACTCCAAAACCTGCACAATGTATTAACAAAACTGAAATGGTTTACAATACACTTGCAATGCAAACTCTCAAGAGTCTTCGACACTCGTATCTGGAGACAAACCGGCAGCATAACAATACCTATCAAACCTGTAATACATCTCCTCCTCCAAGCACCTATTTATATAGAAAATACAAGGCAAAATTGCCTCTATCTTGGAATGGGCGTCCAACTTAGCCTCATGGCCCAAAACCCACGCCTATGGACACTTGGTCAACATTGTAAGATGCTTCTGACACTTGTCCACACACCCCATCCCAAAGAGGTCACCTATTTCCAAAATGGGCTATGACAGATGCTCTTACGACTCTTACGACTGTCATAGAATCTGTCATAGCAGTTACAACTTACAACTGTAAGAGAATTTGTCATACACAGGCTATAAATAGCATATTCTCTTACATGTCGTAGTCCACCTTAGAGCGCCCAAAGATGCCTTTTTAAAAGATGCTCTTCAACACATGTCTTCACCTGTCATAGAATCTCCTATTTTCGACTCTTACATGTCATAACTTCGTCATAAGAATCTGTCATAACCGTTACGGTCAAAATTCCCTTACACAACATCCAAGATGCCGACACATGGCAAAATATTCCTACCACAAAGTGGGACGCCTATCTCCTCATGTGAAGACAAAATTACAAGTTATCTTCCATGGAAGATGACACATCACCGTGCCACATCCCACAAAATGACAATATGAATTTACAATTTAATTTACAACATAGGCGATGAATAAATAAATACAATGAAAATAATACAAGGAATCACCAAGGTTGAGACACCTTAATTCCCAACAAATCCAAAACATACAAACTCAGTTGATGATCTCAAATGACTCACATGCATCCTTTTAAAACCTTCACAAAGGTTTTTGTGTACACGATCACACATGAACTTTATTAAATAATTGTTTTTGTGTACACAGTAACACTTTATTTCATAAAGTGTTTTTTTTAATTATTTTAAGTAAATAAAAAAATAATTTTATAAAGTAATTAAAATACTTTATAAAATTAAATTACAATTAGAACCTTTTTAAGTTACTTGAAAAAATGGGGACATCACAAAAATGTTGCGGTCAATGAGATGCAAGGCGCTATGTACAGCTACATGCTTCTACGCCCTCCTAGTGGTAAGTATGTTCCTCTTAACAAAGTGGATGTAGCTATAAGTAGACTAGTTCCTCTCAACAGCAAGAAAACTAGAAACCTGGGATAGCAGATGAATGGATAGTGTGATTGTCAAAGAATTAGGCCCATGCATAGTCCACCACAAAATTGGATCTTCCTATGCCATAGTCTCCCTATCCAACTTGGCATCTTTTCGATATCCCCTAAGAGTGGCAAATTTTGTCTACTTGGTACGAATGATGTCAACATCTATAGTATCATACATCTTTTGAATAGCCTTCATGAACCCCACCTTCACCTCAGCATCATGTATAGGGGTAATTTTGCTAGTTCTTTGCACATACCACTTCTGGTTCAATGCATAGGCAGCCATGGGCAAGGGAGTGTTGAGCTTGTCCCATCTTTGATGAAAGATTGGCTGAATATGTTCATTGTAGAACTGCAATGTGGGATCTTTCTCTTATACAATGACCTTCATTTAGCCAAGCATACTATCAATGCACTCATACACCTCTCCGAGGCAAACCTCCTTCACCCTCCTCCCCTACTCTAACTTAGAATCGAGCAACCAATTCCACCCTATAGTCATAACCATTAATTGCAATGCCTCTTGCAGCTCAAGCATTCTCTCTAAAAGAATGAAATACCATGCATATATAGTCTCTATAGGTTTCAGAAACTCCTTGGAGAAGGTCCTAAAGAGTGCATGTGAAGTGTGGTGGTTGTAGATAAACATCTACACATCTCTAGCACCATTAACTATCTCTTTGATCCAACTAATTTTGCCCATTTCCTTGAGTGCATTATTCATGGCATGCACACGAGTCCACCAAATATGCTTGTAGGCCACCTCAATCAACTTCCTTGCAGCTTTCCACACATATGTAGCATCTGTCACTACTTGCACCACATTCTCAAGCCCAACCTCCTCAATAGCATCTCTAAGGATTTGGAATTGAAAATCAGCATCCTTACAATGCCCTGAACAATCGATAGCCCTAAGTGAGGGCCCTCTATACATGTGACCATGATGTTGATGAGTGGACGATGCCTAATGTCCATCCATCTATCCATGACTACATTGCATCCACTAGTGACCCAAGTTACCTTCATTTTCTCCATTAGAATATTAATCTTGGAATAGTTCTTATCCAAGATTGTTGTCCTCAATTTTGTCTCCTCTAGTGGCACATATAATGGTCTTGCTCTTATTATCTGTCACAACCTCCTTATAATAAAGAGAGTGAGCCACATTGAACGGAATGCAATTGGTGAAGAAGAATTTGCCAATGGCATTGTTACATCCCCAACTTACAACTAGACTTAATCATTAACCTTGCATGATAATCAGGAGGATTAATCATAGTTAACTGATTTGATATTGTGGAAGTATCTGATTTAATCTTGATTTTGAGGTTCATGTCTGATGTTAATTAGTTATGAATATTAATTAATTTGAATTCATGGTTTTGTGGTCCTGAGTGTGAACAGGAAAACGTAATGTCCTTCGAAGAAGGAAGGAGAGTATCATCCTGGAGGAAGGGTTAGATGTTGAGAAAACAAGGTTGATTAGTCATCTGAGTATCGACTTATATGTCCATCCGAATCCCTTTGTAAGTTGTCATGAGTCATGTCTTCTTTCTTAGTAATTGCGTTTCTTTGTGAGTCGTTTTGTCAATGGTGCTATCACGACAAGATATAACGACTAGACGACGTTCTTGGAACATCGTCACGAGTCGAGTGATAGTCGTGTTAAGAGACGAAAAGATCTCTCATTACCCTATTTTTTTAAATGGGATATTAATTCTTTATTTCTAGTCTTTCGACTAAGGTTTATCGTCGATGTTGGGGGAGTATTACTTGACCCCAAATATCCTAAGCTTTTAGTGTGTTGTCCTTTGCTTTCATCATTATGATGATCTTTAATATTATAAAAGTTTTTTAACCCTTATTGTTAGTCAAGGGTGATTATATATATATATAAATGAACCTCTTTAGAGGTCAATAACAATAGCTTTTGACTATGCTTATAAGTTTATAACTATCTTAACCTATCTTGATACTTACCACCTTGATATTCTTTACCCACGAGCAGTGGGAAAGGAGAAATGTTAGGCCGAGTGGAGGCTTGTTGGAGCCCCCTCACGAATCAGCCAAGAATGGAATGCATGGATCAAAAGATCCCGCAAGGTGGCAAGCCGAGAACACATGCAAAGAACATGTTTTGTTAGTTATCAAATGCTATCTTGGGGAGTCTTGGCGGATGGCATAGGGAGGTAGTTTTTGTTTTTGTTTGTGGTTGGTAAGACGTCATGGAAGAAGTGTGTGTGCGGGGGTGGTGAATAGCCAGAAGGATATCTTCTTTTCGCAGAAAACTACAGACGGTCTCGGCCACGAGAGAAGGCAAGGAGGCTCGAGCTCAACGAGCTAGATTCTTATTACTGTGTTATAAATATAGGTATGACTACCTTAGAGCTCTCGGCTCATATATTTAATGGTCTTCAATACTATTTTAAATCCTTCGTTATGAAGAACGTAGACAATGCAATCTTAAGAGAACTAGTTGTGCATGCTTACGACATGTTGAGTTGTCACTGTATATTTATATGTACATCTTGATGATTGTCTCTAGTTGTCGAAGGCTCATGAAGCCTCATTTAAATATAATTGATGATACTTTGAAAGCTACTGTTGTTTAGTGGCACTCGGCCAACTTAAGGCCGTAAAACCTTCGTGGGAATGCATGCATGAGCACCCACGAGATATAGTTATTCCTATGAGCCATGCATCTTTTAATGATGTCTTCTTTTATTTGATTACCATTTGATAATACTTACAAACCTATATATATTAATGAGCCTGATAGGGCAATAATCTTTAATGAATGGCTGGTCGACGGTATCGGCCTATGGGATATACACCACAAAGCAGTCCATACCATTATAACTATAGTCGCAGCCATGATTAATTTGAACACAGTAAACCAAAGATAATACTGAGTCGTGTTGTTGCACTTAGTACCTTATGTTGCCAATTCTATAGTAAATAATGACAAAACTCAAATGGTTGTCTATATTATGTACATTGTGATCATAATGACTCTTCGAGGATGGCAATCGCAACTTCAGTCTTGTTCTCAATAAGAAGTAGATTCTTGAAATGTTCTTTGGTATAAGAACCTATCCTAGTCACTTTAGAAACTAGTGATATTATATGAGATGAATGCCAACTTTGTGAATGGCAGTTATTTTTATATTTGGTTTAAGAAAGTTTCTTTAGAAAAGACTTAGAAAGGGATCGACTCTATGAGTCTTCATGAGCCTTTCAAAGATATTATAAATTGAGCCTTTCATATATATTATGAACTGATTCTAAACTTGACAATAGGTAAACAAAGTAAACACTAACCGAGTAGGGTAAGTGTTGAAACCAAGAATGTACTTATTTCTTCAAGAAATATGGGATAGTGTGACGTAGAGTCACTAGCTCCCAAATGTCTAAGAAACCAAGAATCCTAAGTATGGGTTTTTGAGATAATAATCGAATGTCCAAGGATTGGACTAAGATGTATTGAAACCTAATTATATTAGACCAAGAATGGTCAATTTTGGTTATGATTTGGAAGTGGAACAAGGTGACGAGGAGTCACAAGTTCTTCATTACGAAAGTAACCCATTTAGTCATAACCAACCTTTGATGGGAGTCAAGCGTCCTAACATGGACGATGAATCAAATTGATCCCACTTATACTAGACCTAGAGAGAAAGGTCAATTTGAACTTACTGTAGGACATGACAGCTTATAAGTCGAGTCAGGGTGGTGGACGTACGACGACGTTTATTGTGTAATGTATATGTATGTAAATCTTTGGCCAAAGTAGTGCATCCGTCTCTGCATGCATTGTCGGTCCACAATGCTCCAGATGGCTTAGTGTCTCCAGAAGTGTCATACATAGTTAGAGTGGATCTATAGTTGTGTGATCGTGACACATTAGGAAGGACACAACACCAGATACTCAGATGGCTAATCTAATGGTTTCTAATATCTAACCTTTTCGTGAAGGGTAGGGCCACTTCCAATTAGGAAGTTGAGCGGGGGACCGCAGGTCCGTGGTTGGAGGAAAAGCACTAGGATGATGCTCTCCTTCCCAAGCATGAGACAAGCCGAGGCTTATGGAGACAGATGTCATTTGTTCCAGATACAGTGTTTTGCATTTTATGACTTGTTGGTCAATTGTAATGTATAATTTGATTTATGATGCCTTGGGCATAACTTGTACATGTATAGTGATGGTTACTCACTAAAGATATGTAAATGATTATTGTTTTGTAAGCTTTGTTATATTCTGTTTGGAATAACATGCTTAGTTGATGAAACGATAATGAATCATTATGGTTAAATTTTGATTTGGATTATCATATTGAAAATTAAATCTCTTGATTAAAATGCATGTTTATGTTTAATCTTGAGCATTATGGAAAGTGATGTTACAGGCATCATCTGCCTCATCCTTATTTTGCACATTGAATAACTCTACCACTATGTTTGCAACGTCATTACTACTAGTCATTATGTGTTTTCTCTTAAGCTCTACTGCCCCTAAACTAGGTGGAAAAGTACGAAGTCATGGCCCTTGGAAAGTCCTAGTACTAGGAGTAAGACCCCTCAGTGGCAGAGTAGAAGTTACAAGTGTTTGGTCTTCACCAAAAGCCCACAATTTATTTATTTCAGCTCTTTGTTCAAGTGACAATTCCCTACATATCTCTACACCTTTGCCCCAAACATGAAGGAGGTGTGCATTAACTCTTGTAATGCTGCCTTGAAATTCAAGTTGACATAAATGACATCTCCACAACCTAGTGCCCCCCGTTGCCCTATGTTTTCCTTGTAATTTGGTTGCAAATTGTCTTAAACGGAACTTCTTATCGAAGGGACCCTTGGCAAATTCTTCTAATAACTTGGAAGGGCAATTAAAATGTGCATTGCCAATAGAACTAGTTGCCTCACCCTCCCCCACCCCTCATCTGTACTCAAAGTCTCAAATTCAACCCCCATAGGCCCTTGCTACCCCTCTTCATTGCTCATGTTGTGAGAACTAGTGAAACTACAAGAAATGAAATTTATGGTTTAAATTTTAAACCATACATATATCATTAAATTATGCACAAGCTCAAGACACAAGGATTTTCTTTTTGTTTTTCTTACTTTAGTTTGCACAAAGTGCAGAAGCATAGGATACCCAAAAATAGAAATCCTTGTTCTTCAACCTTCGTCAAACAAGGATTCCACTTTTGTTTTTTTTCCTCAAGTTGCATGAAGCGCAAAAGCAAAGGATACACAAAAGACAAAATCCTAATTTGAGTAGTATTAAAAATTTAAATCTGAATCAACTATTTAATATTTTATGCAAATTTGCAAAAAAACATTTCAAAATTAAATAAATTTAAAAACCTAGAATACTGTTATTATAAATGTAATCATTAATAACTTAATACTTAAACCCCTAAATGTTGTTCTTAGGGTTGTCTAACTATTGTTCATAGGTTATCTAACTATTGTTCTCAATAAAAACAATTCAACAAACCTAAAAAAACATTTTATAACCATATATGATTCTATGAACAATTTATCGTATATTTAAATTGAAAACAAAACCAAAAAACTATCACATAATCATTGATTTCAGATTTAGCTATTTAGGAATGAACAATTAAAATAAAAAACCCAAATCCCAAAAGATGAAGGGTCATGGCTTACCTTGAAGGATCGATGGCTGCTGACTTGATCAATGTGTTGAAACTTGAACACTTGGCACTTGGCACTTGCTCTTCCTCTTGC
The DNA here is from genome assembly GCA_027924645.1 of Cunninghamia lanceolata. Lineage (NCBI taxonomy): Eukaryota > Viridiplantae > Streptophyta > Pinopsida > Cupressales > Cupressaceae > Cunninghamia > Cunninghamia lanceolata. The sequence goes on from BSBN01000984.1 coordinate 3,476,603, forward strand.
TATCGCTTGCCCTCTTCCAGCCTTACTTGCTCTCACTCTTGCTATGCAACTTATAGCCTTGCTCAACGCTTCCAAGCTTTGATAGTGATTTGGAGTGAGAGTGTGAGGTGTATTTATAGTTTTTTTTTTGGAGTGCTTAGGGTGTGGATGGGGCCCATAAACTTTTAGGGTTAGAGTTGAGGGCACAAACATCAAGAAAAATGACTAGTTTTTTTTAAATTGCTTTTGGAGGTGTATGGCGCAGGGGATGGCCAACAGTCTCGAAAACGCAGGAGAGACTTCTGGGAGTTTCCCTGAAGTCCCAAGGACATCTAGAAATCCCCCCCCAACGTCCCCAACAAGGGAGACATCTCAAAAATGTCCCCTCTTTGAGGGAGAAGTCCCTACCTAGTGGTGGCAGTGGAGGATGGAAAAGGGACGTTTCCCAGTTGTCCCCAAGTCTCGAGGACATCCTTGTTTCCGAAAACATCATTTTTCCAAGAGGGGCGCGTTCATGTGGAACATTATTGCACAACAACTACCTACACAACATCCTTGTAGCACTTCTCTTGCATAATAACTACTTGTGCAACCATTGTTGGCACGACCACTTCCTATGCAACAACTACATGTGCAACCATTGCAGCAACTAAGTTATAAACATTATTGGAGATGAAGAAATTTTATTATAGTTTTTTTCTAGATTTTTTTAATTTGCCAAAGACTAGTTTTCCAACCAAGTTTTTTTTCTTTACTTTTTTTGCCTTGATCTGGCAAAGGTTGGTTTTGTGACCAAATTTATTTTTCCTTAATCTACTAGATATTGGTTTTCAAAGCAAGTTTTTGTGTTGCCTCGACATGCTAAAGACTAGTTTCAAACCAAGTTTTGATTTTTTGCCTTGATTTCCCAGAGACTAGTTTTCAAACCAAGTTTCTTTTTTTTTTAATTTAAATATATGCTCAGCAATTTTGAATTTGATGAAGGCAAAGTGATACCTTCAATTAACTTGGCATCCATCTAGTTTTGTAGTGACATAGTGAACTCCTCCTTTAACAATGGTCTATGATACAATGTCAAACAATGACCATTTACCATCATAGGAAATCTAGTGTCATCAATAGTACGCAACTTGACTAACCCTTACCAAACATGATTTCAATCTCACAAGGTCCTACTGTAATGTCCCCATTTTTTGGTCTAAGTGACTTCAAATTCATCTGCACAGAAATCTTCAACTATAGGAGCATGTACACAATTTTGACCAAGGTGTGATGCAAAAACACCACGCGGATCATATGAAGTCCTCCTGTCGAAAAACTTAAGACCATACTTAGAAGATTCACTACCAATTACTTTGGCATCTGCTCCAAATCTGCATCTGTAAATACCCATCCCAATCGGAAAACTAAAAGCCGCCTTGCTTCTGCTACACAAAAATGTATGAGCTTCATAGACTTGCCTCAGAAATTCCATGAACGCTACCTCATCCGTAGGATATCTTGGCAGCATGGCTGGCTCTCCTGAGAAGCCATATACTCTGATGTAGGAGAAAGTAGGAAACTGGATAAACCAATCAGCCCATCCTGCCATTGCCAATCTGGCGTCAACTGAAAATCATATATGCAACTTATTATTCAGATCTTGCACCGCATGCATAAGGAATGCATCATTTACCTGCCTGTAATGTCGTTCAGCCTGAGAAAATTCTAACTGCAGGAAATGGTGATATATATGTTGAATGCCCAGAGTTCCAACAATATTCAAACCTCTAAATTGACCTTGAAAGACCATTAGATATACGAGATATGACATCATGTGGAATTCATGGGCCCTTTGAAAATCAATTATCTGATGGTGGAGACTATCACTAATTAGTGCTGCCCAATCATAGTATTCGGTACTGTCAACAATCTGGGACATGATGTAAAACATCCAAGGTTGAAAATTTGTTAGCTTCTGCTTGACCTGTGATTCAGCTCAGCAGAGTAATCATTATTGCATGCTCTTCCTTGAACTCCACACGTCCAACGTTCTTTGGCAAAACGTTTTGCTTTTCTTTCAACCACTTTTGAGCAATCCTTTTCCGATACTTTTCTTTATCATTGTGCCACACCCTCTTGCGTTCTTCAATTGAAATGACTAAGTTCTCCTTCCATATTGGTATTGAAAAACACTTCTCAAAATCATTTGGCCTGAGGCTGCAGAGCACACGTCCATCTGCTGATTGGATTTCTCTTGTAACTGAATTGTAATGCTTCATACAAGCAATCACAAATTCAATGCTTTGCACTGTGATGGGGAATGAAGCTGCTGCAAGCAACCCAGAGTGACTCAGATTCCTGATAGCTATATTTCATGCATCTTCCAAAGGATGCAAGTTGAACATTGGAAGCACCTTATGCAAATTTGTCTCGAAAGTTCTCAGGTAATCGTGAACCAACGCCGTTTTAGGCTTGATCTCTATTGGAGAGTACTACATAGCAAAAAACTTGAAGAATGACTGTGAACACGCCTATGTCGGAAAAATCTTGGGCAAAACGCTGAAAATTGTTTGTTGATTTCTTCTAAAAAGCAGATTCTGAGCAAAAAAGCTGGCACATAGGTTTTGTAGACAATTTCATTCTGAAGCAACCCAGATCGTCAGATTTTGAAAAAGTTGAGGATTTCCCGAAAAAGCAGCAAAAAAGCAAACTTTTGAAAAGATAAAAATTTCCAACCTTCAAGAGGATGAAATTCCAAGTGGACCCATTTCGATGAAAACTGAACAAGCGCCGGCCCTGTTTCTGAAAAGTGATCCCCTAGAAAAATGGACCTTGAAAAAGCGTGTTTCTGTGCTTCCCAATTCCGAAACTATGAAAAACACTGAAAAAGCACTCCGTTTGGGCTCTCGAATCTCTGTGAAAAGAAAAATATATCTTTCTTTCCTCTTGATGCAACCTGCAAAAATAATGAATAAAGGAGGCCAAAAGCTTGTTTTATAGAACTTTAGGGCGAAAAAATAGCTTTCTTTGTGAAAGCACAAAGCTTGAAACTTATCCATGAAGAAAGCATCTTTTAAAGCACAAATCTAAGTTGATATGCTCGAATATGAAGAATCCCTATTTTATAGATGCCTATGGCTTCATGTGTGAGATGATGAAAAATATCTTCTTTGATGATGTCATCAAACACGCGAGGTTGCAAAAGTGTTAGCCAATTTTTACTTTCGTTTTGAAACTTTTGCACTCATTCTGACTCCAGCATGGCCTGCCTCTGACTTCAATAAGACGGCAAACTATCACCATTCACTGAAAAAACTGACTAATCATGGCATCTTGAAGATTTATCAATCCTGATTTGATCCCCAGCCTCAAACTGACGATCCGACGACGTTTGATTGCAAATCTGACTTCTGGAAACTGTCGCCGGACAAAGATCGAGAAGCAGTTGCGAGAAAACACTGCCAGGCATGAAAATTTTCTAACACTTGAAAACTTGGGCACCCCCAACCTCCAGGGGCGCCTGGGTTTTCATGCCTTCACCATTTTTTGGAAATTTTCAGCTTTGCTCACTTCTCGATTTCCGCGCGCGTACCGGTGATTGTGGACCCCTGTTTGGCTATCGAATTTGATCTGCCAGAAGAAAACTGAGACTGATGATCAGGCAGTCATGCAAGCCTAATGAAAATTGAAGTGATTCTGCCTTCTGCCTGCCTCGAAAATTGAGCCAAACTAATTTTCTGTGGATCCGAACAGGCCAACGGAGGAAGATTTGTTGTTTTCCAAAAAAATTGCAAAAATAAACTATGGTGATGATGGGCACCCCTAGCCTCCAGGGGCGCCTAGGAAATTGTGCCTTAGAATATTTTTGTGATTTTCAATTTTTTTCTTTCCATTTCTCCGTTTTGTGTGCGGCAGGTCCCATTCAATCTTCGTTTCTGGTCGTCCGGTTGACTGCTGAAGCTAGATGAGAGGTGATCTGAGTAGCCTAGACATACCTGAGATGAATTTCCAACTTTTATGGGCATTTCGACTGAGTTTGACTGATTTTGACCACCTAGAAGCGGGCTGACAGACTTTTTGACGTTTCTCGAAAAACGTGAAAAAATTCTAACACTGGGAGTTATGGGCGCCCCAGCCTCCAGGGGCGCTTGGAAAACTTTGCCTTAGCCAATTTCATGATTTTCAACTTCTGTTTGCAGTTTGCCTTGTTTCCTGTGCCGACAGTTGCTTCTTGTCACTGATTTCGATGATTCGTCAGACAACTGCCACTGGATTTGGAATGGACTGGATAGCTTGAGTATATCTAACATGATTTCTAGCTTTTCTGGACCTATTGACCAAAATGACTGCTTTTATCTACCCTGAAACTGACTGATGGAGGTATTTTTAACACTTCTGGAAAATACGAAAAAAAATCTAAGTCTGAGAGGTTTGGGCACCCCTATCCTCCAGGGGCGCCTGGGATTCTAGACTTAACCATTTTTCGAAGTTTTTAACTTTTTTCACTTTTCGGATTCATCATGCTCTGTTTTCTGTCCTTCATCAATCGTCGACTGTTCGACAGTTCTGCGTTATCTAAACAGCTCTGAAAACTTGAAATTGACCCATGGCAGATGAACCTTCCCCATTAATGGCTTCAGAGCTCGTGCTTCGCCATCTGAAAAAGCAGAATTGACCCAGTAGGGAAAACATGACCTTTTGCAGATTCCGTCTGGACCACCTTGATTGTGAAGCAAAATCGGCCAATCAGAATCAGGGATGACACCTGAATTAGAGATTCTATTTTTAGAAAATTTTGCCAGCATTCGTATCTCAAGAAACCCAGAAAACCTAATTTGACGTCTATTTTTAGAAACTTTCTAAAAATAGAAATTTCTATTTTTAGAAATTTTAACTTTTTGATTTTTTTGACGAAAAAATTTCTAGAATTTCTCAAAATGCCTTAATGAAGCAAAAATTTTGATTTGGCACAACATGTTTCTTTGCAGTCGTTATTGTTTGGGGACAAGCAATCTCAAGGAGGGCGGACTGTAATGTCCCCAATTTCAAGAGCATCAAAGTTTGGAAGATTAGCCTATTATCTAACCCTCGTAGACTAATGGAGTTGTTTAGAGGGTCCCGTTTGGCAGTTATCAGGGTGTTTCCTTTTCTCCGGAACTCAATTTGGTTCAGGTTGGGCCTTCGTTTGATGTTTCTGGACTCAGTTATACACACTTACTATTTATAGTACGTCACCATTTCAGGAGAGTCAGTATTTCTATATATATCAGGGCACCTGGACAGGTCTTGATTGTAGTGTCGATCCCTTAATTGGTTTGATCAGATAATGAGGGATTTACTATTTATAGTAAGACTGTGGTTGTAGAGAGGGACCCCTGCTATTTTTAGTAAGGCGATTGGATGCACAGAGGGTACCATGGTGAACCCTCCGGTTCAGATAGAATTGAGAAATGATGTCTAATTATGGAGATAAGTGATTTTTAATTATTATTAAAGCTAATCTTTAATAATAATTAATTATTATTAAAAGGACATCATGTGGTTAATAGACCTTATGTTATAAGGGGTTATAATGATATTTTTTTTAAAGGTGCATATAATAATGACTTATTTGACTTTATTAAAAGGGGGTCATTTAATGATAATAAAGTCATGGATTAAAGCGCTCAAGTGAAGTTATATTATAAAGTTTAATGTGCACTTTATTCAATGGGGCCATGACCCATCATTAAAATCACTTAAAGTACATTTAATATTTCATGGATTGGAGCGCCCATTTATGAGACTTATAATAAAGTTTTTATGAAAAACCTAAAAGTGGATTTCAAAAGGGGATTAAAGGCGCTTAAGAGTTGAGAGGATATAAAAGGTTTCAAAAAGCAAATCAAACTCATTATTGAATGATCATTTTGACTTTGCCTTTTGTATGTCTTGGGATTTGAGCTTGAGACCTAGGGTTTCAGCTGCTTGTCTTCTTTCAGCCATTGGAGAATGTTGATTCTTCAGTGTTGTAGCAATCTGAGGTGGTGAAAGACCCATTGAAGATTAGCTTTCTGAGTTGGCTTCATTTAGGAGTCATTGTTGAACTTATTTGGAGAAGAAATACAAAACAATTACAAGGGTTTAATGTGTTGCTACAATACCCACGCTACAGTACACGTGAATAGTGTGTGCTACAGTATTGTGCATCATTGGTGGAGATTACATCAAACTATTCAAGGGTTTCAAGGTTTATCATTATAGAACATTATTGTTGATAAATGTGTCTATTTCTCTTGGCACACGGGAGCTCTTGTGCAGATTGGAGAGATTGTTTAAAAGGGTTTGTTATTGCTTGCTGCTGCTCCATTGCTGCCTGGCCGAACTAGCACATTAGCAGGGTCATGGGACATTCATTTGACAAGATTTGGGTGTTATATTGCATTGTATACTCCTAGAATGGTCATGATAACAGTCCCTCATCAATTGTATGGAAAGATTTTGGTATAAAGACTAGATTTAACATGCTCAGTCTGCTGTACTGGAATTCTAGACTTCATTTTGTTCGATCAGCGTAATGGATATGTAAAAATCTTTATATTTGGCCAATATAATTTTCTGGGCATTTGTTCTTTAGATAATAGGGGATATTCTCTCAACTGGGTTATCGATATTTTGGGATAAAACTGAATATTCAAACTGCTATAAAAATCTGGAATTTTCAGCCATGAATGCCTTATATCAAGGTCAGTTTTGAGTTAGAAATTATTATTGCAATATTTTCTTTTGGCATTATATTGTTAGCAAGTGTCCACCTGGGTTGGGACATTTCAATATACACTTGAATACACATAATTCACAAGGTATACACTTGAATACACATAAATCACAAGGTATACACTTGAATACACATAAATCACAAAGTATACACTTGAACATACATAAGTCACAAGGTATACACTTGAATACACATAATTCACAAGGTATACACTCGAATACACATAAATCACGAAGTATACACTTGAATACACGTAAGTCACAAGGTATACACTTGAATACACGAGTCACAAGGTATACACTTGAATACATATAAGTGTAAGGAACAAGGTATACATCAATACACGTAATACATAAAGTATACATAGGATGGCAGGAAAGAAGCTCTAATACTACTTGTAATGTCCCCTTTTTGGATATTCCTGATTTCTTTACTTGCATACAATAATATCACTAGAAAGGGACATTAGAAACATTAAAGATCAATAAATTAAGACAATATTCAGTTCATAGCATCATTCATATTGAATTCATCTATCACTCATATTAAACTCATCTATAATAGCATAATTAATAATGAGAACAATACTACATAACACAAATAATGAGATCAATTCATCATAGCATAATCCACAATCAATTCAATTCATCACACAATTCAGTATCGACTATGTTCAAGTCTTAATCCTTACTTCCTTTCTATTCCTCAACCTTGGGTGCGGATTTACTTGTCTAGGGCGCAATGAAACCAACTCGATGGTTGGATTTACTACGCCTCTCCCTAACAAAACCTTGCCTCTCCCAATGGTTGTGGCAATAGAAATAACTATGTATTAATTTGAACATATTTCGATATACTTCAACATACCAAATGATCACATTTATTCATAGCAGATTATGTATTGGCTATGTTCAAGTCTCAATCTTTATTTCTCTTCTAATCCTCAACCTTGGGCGGGGATTTACTTGCCTAGGGCGCGATGAAACCAACTCGATGGCTAGATTTACTCCGCATCTCCCTAATAAAACCTTGCCTCTCCCAATGGTTGTGGGCAATAGAAATAAATAAACATTGAGTTTGAACATACCAAATGTGTTGTGAATATAACCTATTGATGTTTTCTCTTATATATTTCATAGCAAGTTTCACAATGCTTATATATACATATATATATATATATATATATATATATATATATAATGATAATCTTTCAATTATATGTATTTGTCACTGCTTAACATATGGCATTCATCATAATAAACATAAGGTTAGATATATCATACCAAGATAATTCTTACCTTTGTATCCTTAGAACTCTCAAGGACTTTCTTCCTTGCAGCCCAATATACTGCTGTACCTTATATTCTAGATCTGCTTCAATTATGCTTTTCCCAACTCTGAAATATATACTTTTATTTCTGTGTATAAATCAGAAGTTCTTATTCTTGATTGATGCCTTTTAGAGAGGGAGGAGTTCCCTTTTAAACATCCTAAAAGATGTTGTCCTTCATGGAAAGTCATCTCCTTTTAAGATTGCACCCTTAGCGCTGCCTTTATGGTATGATCGCATCCCTTAATGAATCGTTTATTTGTTCAAAACACATTCCATCGTATGCTGCCCTATTAATAATTACTGCACTCTCCTATAGTAATCGCTACCTTTACAAGTCTTTATTCTTTGTGACAAATCGCTGCATATTTACTAATGAATCGCTGGTCTATTAGGATGTCATCGTTGCATACTAAATATGATCGTTGTTATCCACAATGTAATCACTGTAAACTAATTGTTCCACCTTATAAGTGTTGCTTTATACATAATCGCACCATGCTCTCCATATTAATTGTTTCCTATGTATTATTATCTTGATCGCTGATCTTATTCAAGAGTCATTACTCATTTTGCATATTATCTTTGACTACTCTTTTATATTAAACGCTGATTATAATATGTATTGTAAATAAGACATTTTGTCTTATATGGAGCACTTCCTTGTGAGGGAGTCGGTCCTCCTTATTTAAAATATTTAATTTATTAATATTTATATTTATTTTCATATTTATATTTATATTTATATATTATATATTATATTTATATTTGTCATTTAAAAATATAATATAATCTTGTTAATAAATATATTATATTTTAATTATATTATTTAATATTATTCATTAAATAATATACACAATTATCATCCAAATTGACAATGGAAAGGACATGACAAACACCATATTTCAAGAAAGCAATTTTATCATTTATCCTAATGTTTAAATCTTTAATTTAAACAATGCCTTAATATCGGGACATCACAGGTTAACATTGAGTGGGTGGTGGATGACCTCTATGAACTTTATATGGAGGCTATTAAGCGATGGTCATTAGGTGCGGAGATTAATAGAGGTATAATTAAGCTTCTACCTAAAGATGGTGATACAACTAATAAAAAAAACTGGAGACCTATAACACTTCTTAATGTCTCTTACAAAATTATTGCAAAGATTATGGCTTTAAGATTAAAAGATATTCTGCCTAGTATCATCAGTCAAACAAAAACAAGATTTATTAAAGGGAGATACATTCTGGAAAATTTAATTACAAGTTGGGAGGCGTTGAACTGGGCAAAGGGTTCAGATCAAGAGGCAAGTATATTGCTATTGGATTTTGAAAAAGCATATGATAGGATAGAATGGACATTCGTTATCATAATGTTGAAGGCTATTGGGTTTCCTGGACATTTCTGTAGCATGGTGAAAATGTTATTCAATGATGCCTTTGCACAAGTAGATATTAATGGGTCATTCTCTGTACCCTTCACTATGGAAAGATCCACAAGGCAAGGCTGCCCGCTTGCCCCCTCCCTTTTCATCATTGCTTCTGAAGCTCTATTTTATTTATTAAGGACAGAGTTAACTGAAGGAAAAATGAAGGGGATTTCACTACCTAATGGTAATTCCCTTCTAAATATCCAATTTGTAGATGATACGACTCTATTTCCTATCCTGGAGGAGGAAAATTTGAGAAACATGGAAAACAGATTACAGGTGTTCTGTATAGCATCTGGGGCAAAAATTTCTAGCTCCAAATCCATTCTTCTTAGTTGGAGGGATAGACCCCCTGAGTGGTTGGACCTGAAAAAGTGGCAGTGGGGTGATGATCAAAAACAAGTCAGATTTCTTGGTATACCCTTTGCAGTGAATCCTTCACTAAAAAAGATGTGGCAATGGATGTATGAAAAAATTGATAGGAAACTAAATTGCTGGAACAATAAATATTTATCTCTAGCAGGTAGAATGCAAGTTTGCCAAAAAATTATGTCGATGTACTCCATTTACTATGCTTCAATGTGGTTTTTTGGTAAGTATCAAATGGAATGTATTCAAAAAAGGATTAGAGGATTCTTCTGGTCAAACGGAAAAGGGAATAAAAAGTGATATGTTGTAAAGTGGGAATGGTGTTGCATGAGTAAAGAAATAGGGGGACTTGGGCTAAAGGAATTGAGTGCCCAGGGTGCAACATTAGCTTCAAAATGGGTGATCAAGTCCTTGGAGGGATCGGAACCATCGAAAATATTGATTAGAAACAATATAAACAACTCAGTTCCAAAGAATGCAAAAGAATGGAAAACTTGGATGCACAGGAGATAATTTTTGGTAATTTTCAAGTTAAGGCTTCAGGGTCTGTTGTCTTCTCTAGCATCTGGAAGGCTGGGAATTTGTTAAGCAGTATATTGGAGATAATGAGGCAGTATCTATAGAAGGACAAATATTATTCAAGGCAACAAATCAATTTGGTGGAATTTGAAGCATAAAGGAAAACATTTGGCTCTCTTGTAGGGTTTATCTGCCTTGAATTGGTGCAGACTTCGCATAGCTAGTTTTAAGGACATTTTTAATAATAATTCACTAAAAGGGTGGATGCAAATCAAATCAGAGTTGGTATACCTGATACTCAAAAAAGAACTTATACTATTGTATGTAATGCCATCAAAGGGGATTTATCAAAGATTGTAGTTAAAAATGATGACAATTTTTTGCATAATATAAAATGAATAGATGGTACAGAGCTAATGAAAATGAATCCCAAAAAGTTATACAGGTTGATTTCTTATTCCCATGAGGTGTACCAACATGTAAACTTGGTTTGGAAATACCAATTGGATCATAAAGTGTTGTCAAAGTCATTTAAAACTATCTGGTCCCCCTATCTTGAGCCTAAAAAATGTTGTTTCAAGTGGATGCCGCTGCTTAGGAAGCTTGCTATAGGTTTTGATAATGCTATTTGTTCTATTTGCACGGTTATTGAGTCTTTTGAGCATGTCTTTTTTAGTGCAAGTTTGCTATCAATATATGGAACTTCTTCTTGGGTAGCATCAAGGGACGGACTAGTATGAACTGTTTGAACTGGAAGGAGATTCTTTGTGGCTTTGTATGTGGTTTGGATGCTAGGTCTAACTTGTTTTGGTTAATTCTTTTTACTGAAATTCTTTGGTTTATTTAGAAAAATAGAAATGAGGAATGCTACCAAGGCAAGAAGAGGGAACTTATTGGGTCTACTAGTAGACTCACTATGTGCAATATTTTTGAGCAAGTGGTTGTTACAATGGAGATTCATGTTGACAAATTTAGGAGGATCATTGATGATGCGTGTGCAGTGATGTACAAATCCAAGGTAAAAATGGCAGAAGTCAGATCTTGTCACCTTAGGGAGATTCATCTCTTGGGTAGCATCAAGGGATGGACTAGTATGAACTGTTTGAACTAGAAGGAGATTCTTTGTGGCTTTGTATGTGGTTTGGATGCTAGGTAACTTGTTTTGGTTGATTCTTTCTACTGAAATTCTTTGGTTTATTTGGAAAAATAGAAATGAGGAATGCTACCAAGGCAAGAAGAGGGAACTTATTGGGTCTACTAGTAGACTCACTATGTGCAATATTTTTGAGCAAGTGGTTGTTACAATGGAGATTCATGTTGACAAATTTAGGAGCATCATTGATGATGGGTGTGCAGTGATGTACAAATCCAAGGTAAAAATGGCAAAAGTCAGATCTTGTCACCTTAGGGAGATTCATCCTAAGGTTCAAAAGGAATACTCAGAGTTTCAAAAACAATTCAGCAAGCAAAAGCAAGTTGCATTGATTAGGGAAGAAGAAAATAGGGACATTGGGATCACTGGGAAGAATTTTCGTGTTGACCGAATGTATCAGTTGAGTTCACCGTCGATTGGAACTTGTGAAGAAAGGGACTTTTCTAATATTGGTAAAAACAGGGACGCAATAGAGATTGCCCATCCTACCGGCTTTGGATGGAAAATGTTGTTGTTGTTCAACCAAGTGCAAAGGATGATGATAAATGTGCAAAAATGACATGGTTTTCAGGAAAGTATAAGATTCAGAGACTGCAAGGACCTAAGGACGAACCTAGGACAATCAGAGGCTAACATATTGGATATGCAGAGAACCATTCAGATAGTTGAAATCATTGAACTTATCTTATAATTTGTTGTTTTGTTGTTTTGTGACTAAAAAGGAAAAATTATATATCATATAGTTTGTTGTAATGGTTAATACTGCAATGTAAAAAGACAATGTTGTACTGGTAGTTTGAAAGTGGCATACTTAGCCACTCAAATCTGTATTTGGCTCCTTTTTGAATTGGTAATAGATATGCAATTCAAAAAAAACTATAGAAAATTCTAGAAATGCATTAAAATATAAAGGATGAGGTAATAATTGAAGAAAGTGCAATAAATCCCTGCTAGGGTTCAAAGACCCCTCAACTAGCATAAGTTGGCTTATAGGACACTCAATATGTAAATCCTCATTAATTCGAGAGTCTATAAATAGATGATGTATGGACACGTGTGTGAAATTAGTAATTAATGTGTCTTAATTAGGTAGACACAAAGAAAGACTCCTATCTATGGCGAGAATGTGCTAGACAGGGGTATCATCACTTTCCTCGTGCTCTAGCCAAAGCAAGTCCTCCCTGTTTTGATCTAATCTTTTAGAAAAGGGAGGGTTGGGCAAGGAAGCTTCCTTTGGCAATGAATTTGAATGGCATTGTCAGGTGTCTTGGATGGGCTGATGGTCTGTATGTTCAAGTTCTTCCTCAGGCTCTGTTATATGGTGGGTGTGGGATTTTCTAGTAGCCTATTAGAACGAAGGTGTATCCTACTCAAATCTATTGAATGTGTGGGACAACCAGACACCTCATTATTATATGAGTGTTGATCTTGTTTGTTGTTAGGCTCATGGGGGCTGTAAACTTGGATTATTGGGAGGATTAGGCAGAAATCCTTGTTGAGGGAAGCTTAGGTTGGGCTATTGAGGTTGCCAACCTTGTTGTTCCTACCAAGATTATTGCCTTGGCTAGCTAGGAGGTTGCCATTGCTAGCTTGATGAGGGTAGATTATATGGCTGGAAATTATTTAACCGTGGTGGTGGCATTGGTTGTAGACCTCCTTCAGGCAGCCATGTTTGTTGAAGAGTGGGCCAGCGTACATTTGATTAGTCCAAAAAGGATTAAAAAATTGTTCATCATTAGACATACCTTGATATCAAGGCCTTTATTGCCATGGCCTCCATTGAGCAACTGAATAAAATATGATTCCCTTGTTCTTTCCTTGTCATTGATCTTAAGTAGTTTTTGCATAATTGACGCATTTCACCATATTCGAACTACATAATGTGTCCTCGCCTCATCCCATGAGATATATTGCCTCTAGGCAATCTACTCGTGTTATAGACCATGAAACCTCTTTATCAAGAGTTTCCCTTGCTTCTCTTTAGAATGCAGAAAAACTTCTGCCAGGGTTGTCACAGCCTCCTTATTTGGGTTCAACTAATTTCACTATCTCCTTGTCTAGCAACTAAGTGATTTTCTCAACAACTTTTGCAATATCATCTTCTGTAATTCAAGGTTTCTAAAACAAAGCTTCTTCTTTGGTAAGTTAAAACTGGAGAATACAATTTGATGGGGTTGGCAATTTGAGGTAGCATATGATTCATTGCAATTCTATTCTAACAAGACTTCAGAATGAAAGGGGTCCTCACACTTTTATCATATGTATTCTAAAACAAATTAGGGTTCAATTTGCTTCCATACTAGGACCCGCCTATCCTTGTTGGCATATTGTCATTGATGTCAAGAAGGTAGTCATGAGTGTTATCATTAACATGAACAGACAAAAGTACAAGAAATGGTTGTCATTGATGTCAACATAGCAATATGATTGAATGCAAGGCAACATCATTGAAAGAGAATATAGTGTCATTGATGCAATACAATACATGAAGTAAATCATCATCGTTAAGGACAAAGCATCGTCATCATCCTTGTGAAATTGAATGGAAATGAAGCAATTATATTATAGTTTAAATTAAAGATTTAAACTAGTTGAAGAAGCTGACTTCCTTAAAAGAATCTGATTAAAGAGAACAAGACCAATCATATATATATAGTGCTCTTCATATTTATGAGGAGACTCAAATTATTAAAACAATGATGTGATGAGATGTAGCGATCAGCATATAAGACAAAGTCTTATGGAGAAGTTCAACGAAAATATTCATATCGTATGGCAGTGATTAACACATAAGTGGCAAAAAATATAATGCATGAATGGAAGCGATCTAGACATATAATGTATTGTAACAACCCTCCCGGTTGTGAGTGGATGGCACGAAGTCAAGTTTCTTTATTTTAATTTGATCTTGCCATTCGACGGCTCTTAAAATATGGTTGGTGAGAATGATTAAGGAGCCAAGAAAATATCTTGAGATAGGTGAGCGAATTGATTTTTGGTAGAGGATGGACCCACAGTATAGTGCTATGTAATGAAAACCCACGCCCAATATTTAACTCGGTCCCCACGCCACAGGAAAGGGGGCAGAGAGTCAAACGCCTCAGGCGAGGCTATGAAAAAGAAAGACTCAAAGAAAAGAAAAAAAGGGGGGCAGCATAGGAGAAAAGGAAATAACTCAGGCGAGCATATCGATTTGGAAGATTGGAGGTGCGCTACAGGGGAGTGCAATCAGAAGCTGAAGGGGGTGCGATTAGGTTGGAGGTATTTGCCTCAGTTCTTTGTTTTTTCCAACACAAAAAACTAAGATCTGCCTGTTGCAATTTCATTTACCACAGAAAGACTGAAACCCCTTTGCTGTTGTTTGAAAAATATGCCAAAAGTTTATTTCAATACAAGACATTTATAGCGCCTCTTTTCTTGGATTTATTCTTTAGCTTGCAGAACTATTTCCTGAATTCTTTAGTTTAAAGGGTTGTCAAAGAAAGGTCATGCGATTTCTGATTTATAGTTTTTAGGCAAAACAGGGGCAAGAGTAGTGCATGACCAAAGAGATTAAACGCAGAAGAAGCAACAACAGTCAGGAAATCAGAATAGTTTCAACAGATTAAAGATGGGAGGGAGGTGGGTAGGGAGATTTAAGGATAGAATGGAAATAAAGTTTCTCTCTCACTCTTTCTCTCACATCACGCCCTTCGTAGGAGAAGACTCAAATAGTGAAATAATGGTCTCTCTCTCCCCATTACACGCATGGTATGCATGTATACAAAATGTGGAAGCCTAGACAAGGCATGTGAACTGTTTGACAAAATGCCTTAAAAGAATGTAGCCTCGAGGATGCCGTAGTGGTAGGATATGCTCAAAATGGGTTTGTGAAAAGGCTTTAGAAACTTTAATCAAGCACAAACTGACATCATGCCTGCCTATGTTCAAATTGGGGCTTGAAAAGGGTATGGATTTAAGTTATTCTCAGTCTTTATCTTCACGGGGTAACTGATTCAAAGATTGAGTTCTTGTATTCTTTTGGGAAGCAACGAATGAGTTTTAACTCAGATTTGGGGTTAAACCACTTACTGGTATAACAAATCCACTGGTCGTAGCCCTGATGGTAATAATTTGATTAGGTTATTTCAGAGTTATAAACTTGCTAAGATGGATATAGAGCCATAGTAAATATTATAACTTTTTTTACAAGTTTGGAATCTTCAAGTTGAAAGGGTAAATAGGTGTGCTAAGCACCCTGAAATATTATTGTGTGAAATATCTATAGATCACTAAGCAAGCTCTCATGGCAATAAATTTTATTTCATGGCATCCTTGACAATAGGTATTAGGATATTACGCATAACAAACTATTCCTACTTAAGACATTACTATGTAGTGTATTTTGATGTCCTTAACATGGTAGTGTATGGCTATTATACTAGCATGCCTTATCTATATGCTATTGTTGATCTTAATATTCTAGTACATTGTACTGGGTCGATTGTTATATGCTAGTCTTGATCATTAAGTGCTAATGACATTAGAGATCATTAAATATTTAACACTATTGATATTACTATATGAGAAGAAGATAAGAATGCTTCCTTATAGCTGAATATTGCACCATAGTTACATGGTGTATTTATCTTGAAGAAGATAGTTTTAAAGATTACGATACAAGTTTCTTACCTTGCTTACTAACATTAGTTAAAGGACAATGGTATATGATCTGAAGTTTTGTTTCCTAAGTTTGAGCATAAGAATAGTGGAGTTTTAAACATGAGTTCTCCCTATTTGGTAACTGTATCAAAGAATATTATATGATAAGGTGGGCATTCTAGCAGTTTTTACTTGACGGATTTAATTGATGTTATCATGGATTGTGACGGGTTATTGAATTGTTTTAGTTTGGTTTTGTATACCCCGTTCGATTAAACGAGATGAGTTTAGGTCTAGGATATTGAGTCCTCGTGCATGGCCTTGCGCGCTTGTAAAGGCTAAGGATGCACACGAGAAGGCCTATCCGTCTGCGGGACGTCGAGTTATCCGTTTGCAGGGTGTTGATTCGAGCATGCTTGAGTCTCCTTGTCGGTATGAGTAGGGTACTTTGTTTCCGTGTGGTGCCATCCCTTCAAGCACGCATGATGACTCCCCATCCGATCTGCACTCTAGTGTCTAGTGCCTTGGTAGTCGTGAGTAGTACCCGATATTATATTTGATGAGCATCTCTATGTTATGACTTTCGCTGTATGCATTGATATCCGTGTCTGCTTCGTGATTGATGTCAGTGTTGGCCATCATATATATCCTTACCTAGTTACTTCTGTTTGGGCCTTGTGACTATCTCCGAGCATGGTGGGGTGGTCTCTTATGAGTCCACATGGTTGGGAGGCGTTGCCATCGCCATTGGGGACCGATGAACAAGTTATTGGTGCACAAGATTGGAGATGTTCTCACTCTCCGTTACCCTATCCGTTGTTGTACCTTTTTAGTCATTGTATCATATTCAGAACTATGCTATTGTACTCGTATATCTTACTCATGGCTATGCCATTGCACTGTATATTCTTTATGTAATGGTACTCTCTTAAGAGAGAAGATGTAATCATGTAAATTAATGAGAAGAAATGAGTTGTTCCTTATTTGGTTTACGGATTCTGGTGTGGGTATCGGATCCGCTTGTATTATGATGCTTTTAGATTCGTCGTTATATTGGATATGGGTTATAGGAACATTTGAATTGGTGTTTAAAATGAACGTAGTTTAACAATGTTTCCTTTGGAAAATGAATTAGTCCTCTCCTTTGGGTTGTACATTCAGCCATACTTGGCCATGAATGTTGTCGACATATCGAATCGACAACCGTCTTATGTGTATGTTATCACTTCATGTCAAAAAAAAATTATCTTGTCCTCTTGTGGCCCTTATCCTTCGGGGTTTGCGGGATGGGATGTTACATGTATGATTGTATGTTCTCATCTTATACTCTTTTTATCTTTTCAACATTGAATGATCTTCATATATGTTCTATTCATTCTCCCACACTCATATCTTCTTCATTCAATTTGCCTTATAAATGATGTTTCATTATCCACTTATGCTCCCCTTCAAATTTGTATGTTCCTCTTTCAAATCTGCATTTATTCTTCTTTACAAGTCTGCCGTAAATGATCTTCCTTTCAATTCTAGTCTTCAAATTTGCTAGTGTAAGATCTCATATTTCATTCTACTCAATTGTAATGTCCCTCGTATTTTTTTTATTTTTATTTCAAAATATAACAAAACAACATAGGAACATTGAACTTCAAACACAAACCAAGGATAAACATATACTGGAACAAGAGCTTTATTAATTCATGTCTCCCAATGAGTCTTTTTACAAAATAGAAGTGTAAATACTGAAAATATGCAAATAACAGCAATCTGATATAAATTTCAGCCTGTCAGGATGAGTGCTGGGAACCACTGAAATGCTCGCCAAATCCACTCCCGGACTCCAAATGATGCCAAATCAGTTGCAAATGACTCCTATATCCTGGACGCCCAAACTCCAATGATAAAACCCTAATGAAAGTTGCAGAATTAATTATGCACAAATCCCAATGCAACAACCAGGCTGGCCATACTTTCCCAAGAGGGCGAATTGCTCCAAAAAATTAAATACTCCGTCAAAGCCTCTGAAAATGCAGACAAAGGGGCATCCTGCGATGAGAATGAGATGCATCAAATACCCAGAATGATCTTTGTCTCCGATTCTTCTCCACAAATCAATCTTCGATTTAGCAATGTAAAAACCAGCAACACAGAAATCTCCAATAAGCACATGTGCAACCTCTGTATGAAGCTGCTCCTGAAGAATTAGCTAGGGATTATCTTTCAAATCCGAAACCAATGTCAACTATGAAGGTTTTCATCCTCAAAGCCCTGATATCAATGGAAAATCCAACAACATTTCATTATCAGCAATATTCAGCATAATGAAAAGAGAAGCCCTCACATCCTTTTATATTTTCTTCCTTGAAAGCTTTGGGAAACTTCCCCAATACAGGAACCACACATGAGAGGAAATATTCTTTTAAAAAATTAGAAAAAAACATTTCTTTCCATCATTTTCTAATCTTTTTTTTTCACTTTTCCCTAGAATTAGAAAAAAACACTTTATTTCCTCTTTCTAACTTTCCATGGGATTAGGAAAAAACACTTTATTTCCTTTCTTTTTCCCACTTTCCTTAGACGTTCCCCTTTGGCATAAATAATTAATTTATTTTTAAATGCTCACATGGTCCCCCTTTTAAATAACTTTAAGTTGTCTCCTAGGCATAGGGGTCAACTTAACTTTATAATATTTAATTATGCCAAAGTTGTTTTTTTATAAATAAACTAATAAAGTGCCCATATTATATTATTTTTGTCCATCCCAAGCAAGGACTACCAAGGAAGAACTCAACGCCATACTCTGCCATAGATCATGCTGCCAGAAATAGTACTTACTAAAAATAGTAAGCTCAAGAAAGTCCTCGAATGCCAATGCATGTCATATCACCCTAAAGCTCTCTGGAAACCCAGAAGGAATCCAGTAATCAAACTATCATACACTGACAAACAGATCCCCGAAAGCTCAGAAGAGATCGCCACACAGCTGGAAACCCTAAATATTGCCTCTGACTAGCCTACGAGCCTCTGGAATAGGCTAACGGTCAATCCTGGATATCACTAATGAGAAGGGGACATTACATCAACACACTTTTCCACCACACTTCACATTCCATTTTATATCTTAATGCCTCTATGAAGAGAGACATCTCTTTGAAAGATGATGACCTTTCAAACAATCATGACTCCTTTTCATTACTAATTGCTGCCCTTCAAGCTTGATCGCAGCCTTTAATATAGTCGCTGCCTTTAGTAAACTAATACAAATGTTGATTTATATCCATAAGCGCTGCCTTGTACATTTCATCACTATATATATACATACATATATATCTTCCTTAATCGCTGCCTTAATGACTTTTTAATATATCTTTGTCTTTGGTCAGCCTTCATAAATACAAACGATGCCTTATAAGAATCGCATCACCTCTTAATACATTCGCTCCTTTTTGCATGTATAATTTCAAATTAAATTATGTCATTCTTTGGTGCCAGGAAAGGAAGTCAGCCAGCATGGGGAGGTCAGCTTCATCAAGCATCTTTGATTATTTTCACACTTTCCACCTTGAAATCCTTTTCCTATGGAGGTGGCAGATACATTGACCAGATCTTGTTTCTTTATTGACTTGGAGAACTTAAACAAATATGTCTATCTTTTAGACGTCCACACGGTATACCTTCTATGCATGCAGCCATGCTTGCTTCTCTTACCACCTATTCTCTTACTTGTTCAAAGCTCCCATCGATAGCATGCAGATTTTGATTCTTTGCAAAGTCTAGTGAGCAAGGAAGTATAGCAATTATATTTCTTCATCTCTTTCACAATATCGAATGCTTCCTATAGCCTTAGTTGAATTCATTATAATTTATTATATGAATGTGTCTTCAAAATCATTAAAGTAAGTCGGCCAACAATATGAAACTATCCTTTGACATCATGACTCAATAGATTGATAGTAATTTTCTTTTGACATCAATGACAACCTCGTCCATACGCCTTTGACATCAATGACAAATAATCCAACAATCTCATTCATATGCTTTTGACATCAATGACATCAATCTTGGACAACTAATCCCTTCCTGACATCAATGACAACATTTGCAACATGTACTTTGAAGCTTGTAATATCCATATTTATTTCCTCCATGGTGTGGTGGAAAGGGTGGAGTCAATGTAACTTTGGATGATTGTTGGGCACATTAAGCAAACAATATTATCTCAGGTTCATGTGTTTCATGTGTGGCAGAACTGTTCCTTTAATAGGTAGTTTATGTAAAAAAAGCATCATATGAATGCAATCATTTAACCTCCAAACCTCTTTGTAATGAAGCACATTGCAGTTGAGTCCATAAAATTAAGTGCACCAAAGGATCCATGATGGCAAAGGACAAGGCCACCAATATTTTTGCACATGCTTAACAAGGATCTATGTGCTTTTGTTAAAAAATCCTTGCAGCACATTCCATTGCCACAAAATATAGAACTTTTTAAATTGTATGCTAGGAGAAAGCCCAAATAACAATTTATTCAAATGATGCATAAACTAACCTGGAAAAGAATCAAAAATTAAATCCTTGAAAGACTATTTTAAAATTTAATAAAATCACCAAAAGTTGAATGCTTACAAGAAGTTTGCAACACATTTCCCTAAGTGGCAAGCACTGGGAAAGAAATTGAGCTAGAGAAGAAAGCAAGCATGTCAACAAGTTGAAAATTTTGATGCTAGCAATTAATTGATTAACTATATATGAAAAAGTTGTATACAATCCAACTATTAGAACGGAAATTTATTGGTGTGTGGTCAGAAGATTAAAAAAATTCAAACTAGATGAGATGCAGGAAAGCAAAAATAACATCACTTCAACCTATCAGTTTTGGAAATAGGAGAGTTGATGAAAGAAAAAAACTAAACCTGCAAGATGAAAGAAAAAAACTAAACCTGCAGCATTTCATCCAGTATCCCAACATCCAAAATTCTAGGAATAAACCCTGCACCAATGCCTTGGACTTGTGAGGGGCCTGCTGACTTGCAAACGCATATAGACATCTTGAATTGCTAGCAAAAGTCATTTTAGCAAATTACTGATTGATCAAAGAAAAAGTTTGTATACCTGCTCCTGACATAATATTTCTCCCAGTTGGTTCCACTCCAATAATCTGCTTAATAGAATCAGACATACAAATTAGAGACCTGCCTTTGGTGTCACTGAAGAATCTCCTAGATATTAAGAAGATAGTTCTCCACCTATGAAATGCATAACATACTTATGAAACTTGAATACAACATTCTAACAGTATTCACGTAAACTTCCCCAAAAGTTGTCATATATTACTTGCTAGAAAAGTCATTTTCCTGTTTGACATCAAGCATGCCTAGTATTAGTTAATTTCAAGATAATGCAATATTGGATTGCATAATTTTGTCAGCTTAACCCAACATGGATTATATGAAGATTCAAGATAAAATAGATGATCAACAAGTGAGGAGCTTCATTTCTAGATTTTGCATTTACTGTGTGGGTAAGAATCGGGTCATGTTATTAATGGGAGCATAAGTAAGAGCTGTTGCAGGTATCAGGAACATAAATGTTAAGTGGGATAGAGCTGAAAAGGTGTCCGGCGATTTATCTGTTGCATCAGCAGTTGGCACAAAAAATTGTGCTGACAACAATGGAAATGCCTTAGACATATAACCTTTAACCATAGACCCACCCCCACCAATAGCTTCAGCCTATGCTTACCTAAAAGTCCTCAAAGTCGTACTGACAGTAGCATATACATCATCTCAATCTGTCGCATCAATTTGTGAAAGATTTTACCATCTCCTTCAATCAAGGGCATGGACATCCACTCAAGCATTCATTGAACTTTTACAAAAGGAAAAAGCTCAAACAATGTTCTAGGCTTCAGACTTTGGCTATAAAAGATGACTTGGGGTTCTCCAAACCACAATTCACCAACTCGGCGAGTTGTAGAGTACTCACGAGTTTTTAACCCGCGCGAGTACATGTAGGTTTAACTCGCCGAGTCTTCTGGCTGAGTTTTTGGCGAGTACTCGCTGAGCTTTTGGCGAGTCTCAACAAGTACTCGCCAAAAACTCAGCGAGTCCAACAGCTTGACTCACCAGCCAGCAATTTTGCCGATTTTTGGCGAGTTTTTGTCAAGTTTTGCCGAGTTTTGCCGAATTTCAAAAAATTTAGTGCTTTTTATGTTGTCGAGTTTTTGCTGAGTTTTTGCCGAGTACTCTCCGAGTCGGAAATTTTTGGCTTGCAGAGTACTCTCCAAGTCCGAGTTGGTGATCTATGCTCCAAATGTTATTGTGGTGGAAACAAAAAGACTTTTCTAGTCTATAAGGTGAATTTTAGAAGAAAAGACAGACATTACAACAAAGTTGCTCAGATGAAGAATGAGAGAGATGAAAGTTCATAACAGAGGAAAAGGAGCTGATTCACATTGATTATAACAATACACCTTCATACTCATTTATAAGTAGACAAGTTCAGCACTCCCATGCTAAATAGCCAGATATGCATCATCCTATAGAGAGAAATTGAACTCAAGAAATGGCTTCTACTGCATTGACAGCCAGAATGAAGGTTAGTCCTCCCCCTATTTATCCCAAATCTCAAGTGACACCTTAGGTTTACTCTATGGGAGGGTTGTACCCATACGAAAATTTCCTATTGTTTCATGTTTTAAGCTAGAAACTTGTCATTTCTCCATTATGGGTCATACCTCAATGCTTGTCATGGTCATCCATGTTTTTGTTGTCTCTAGTTAGTGTCTTTACAAGGCCAACAAAAGAAGCTTTTAAAATGCATCCGACAAAGCAAACATCTAAACTCATGCAACGGAGAAACGGTGAAAATTCACTAAGGCATGAAAATTTGTTTCCCAATTAGCGAGTGTGCCCTTGTGTGATGAGAGACAAGTTTTAAGTCACAAAAATATTTCCCGATATAGTGGTGCATGCTCCTGTGAAGGGGAACATAATATTTTCAAAGTAAAAATTGCTAGCCAATAGACCAATGCACACCTCATCAAGGACTAACAAGTTTCCTAAAAACAAAAATGCACAAGTATCTGACTAGGCACACGCCTCATTAAAGGATGACAAAATCGTGCTCCCCTGTATACTAGCACACACTATTTCAAAGATAAACAATTTTTTTTCAAGTCTAAAAGTGCAGTTGTACAGACCAGCACATGCTCGTGAGAGGAAGAATTTTAATTTTTTTATATCTAACATTGGAGAATTTTATTGAGGGTACTACTTTCAGAGCTAGATTGATTTCTCCATTGATGTCTTCTCATGAAACTGTATGCTTTCATCCTTGGTTAGCTGTGCTTATGTATCTCATGATGGATGACTTTTGTAACATGCTTACATCACATATAGTCAACACATCGGGATTGGATTGTAGAGAACTTCATTATTGTTTTCTTTGCATTGTTACATTCTAGTGTGTATTATTTTAGCTTCTTTATGATCTATGATTCATTCACTTAAAATTACTTGTTTGTCTATAGTAACCTAGGGAATGAAAAACTTGTTCTGTTGCCTCTGGTTATGTATTTTTTTTTACTTTTTGGGTGCCCAGCACCCGAGGGTCCTGTTGGGTTCGCCCGTGTTCTACCCGGGTTCGCCCGTGTTCTGCCCAGGTTTGCCCAAGGTACTGCCCAGGCACCCCGGGTTCCTGGGCAGTACCCTGGGCGAACCCAAGCAAGAACCAGCCTGTTGTGACCTAATCACACATCGCCCCATTGCAAATGGGGACCCCCTCTTTTTCTGCTTTCTAACTTCATTTTGCTTTAGGGTTTAGATTTCCTTGAGTTTGTATGTCTAGGAGTGTTGATATTTGCCTATGTCTCGCCAAATTCTTGCTAAGGAGTCTGTGTATCCTCATCCTGATACATGTCTTTAAGCCCTAAGATTGACTAAGTCTGGTGTCCTGAAGTCTGATGTTCAGAGATCTTGAAAACTAAGTCTGAAATCTAGTGAATCCTCGAAAATCTAGAATCCACATGTTAAATCTCATGGATCTGGGACCTATCTCAAACATCCTGGAAGTATATTTCAAAATATTTGAAGTATAGGAAATTGAATATCTAAGCATATACTCTAATATGTTTTTAAATATGCTTCCACCAGAACACTTCAAAATCAAGCAAAAAAGTTTAAGTCTTGGACCTTGAGCGGAAATTCCTTGCTTATGAGGACAATGCGCCTAGGATGAGAAGAAATTCCATGCCTACAAGGACATTGCGCCCTAGGAGTAGAGTCATCTAAGCATGAACATTGCATAATAATCAAATTTGATCTTTGAAAATCGTTGAAAACTCCTTTGCAAAGATGATCACACTTAGAAAATTCATGATTAATGGAGCGCAAAACCCTCACCAATGAGGAATGTGCACAAAATCCATGCCCTTACAGAGAATGCGCCCCAAGTAAGGGTGATGATTTTGGAAGTCAAAACAATGCAATGCAATTCTCCTTAGCTGAATTCGTGAAATCCATGTGGAAACCTTAAAAATTTGCCAAGGTGAGATGAGAAGAGTGAAGAGATAAAACAACTTCTCCAAGGAAAGTGCACATTTTAAGGCAAAATCAAGGAAAATCCTCACCTATGAAGATAATGCACCCAAGTGAAAGTCCTCTTAACCATGCAAAATGCGCCCAAATTGGTTTGGTGATTGTGAGATCAAAACAATGAAATCTTATTCTCCTTAGTCAAATTCATGAAAATCTATGTGAAAATCTCGAGAAATTGCCTAAGAAAGTTCAAGTTGAAAGTGAAGAAATTGATAGCAAATGAAGGAAAATCTTCATCAATGAGGATTATGCGCTCACATGAGATGAAGCCTTAAGATCAAACTTGCTAAAATTACTTGAAATTCATCAAAATGCATTGAGACCTATTTGAAATCCCTAGGTGTCCACGCCAAAGGAGTGAGAGGGGTTGAAACTTGACAATGAAAATGCCTAAGGTAGGTCACAAATTTCTCATCAATGAGGAGAATGAGCCCTCCTAATTTTCTTCCCTCTAGCTCAATCTAACAACCTTGGAGATGATTTCAGTTTCATAGCTCAGTCCAAAAACTTTGACAATGATTCCAACGAAGGTTTAAGGGAAAGATTGAGGAATTTGAACAAGTAAATGGTTCAAGAAATGAATGAGAAATGGATGTCAAGAGGAGCTCAAAATCCTCATCAATGAGGAAAATGCGCCTAGAAGTAAAATGCATTCTACAGAAAATTCGCTTGGTCATAAACAACTCTGAAAAGAGATTCCAACTTCATTTGCCAAACAAACAAAGTAAGAAGAAAAAAATCGCTAAGGCAGATTTGTAAAAACTAAAAGGCTCAAGAAGGTCGCATATTTCTCATCAAGGAGAATGCGCCTAGCTCAGAATACCAAACTTTCTAAAGAAAATCTTTCAGTCTTCAACAAATTTGAAAAGGATTTCAATATCATTCACCAAAAGGAAATGGAGAAGTTTGGAAAGTTCAAATGAAAATGTTAGTGTGAAGGTCGGAAAACCCTCATCAAGGAGGAGAATGCGCTCTAGGAGGGCGCATAGTGCAGCTTAACAAGGAGAATCCGCCCCTTATATTAAGGAAAATTTGCCCAATGTAAATGTAGGTTGGCCTAGGAGAGGCAGAAATAAGTTTTAATTAACAAAAAATTTATTGATAAAGTGCAGACTAACCTGCACTAAGCTGACCCACTATGAGAAGAACTTAGAATGCTATATAAGAAGGGTGCAGTCTTCATTTTTCACAATTATTGCAAAACAAATAAGCAGATTTTAGCAGAGCAGCAGCGAAATCAGGGCAGAATTTAAGGAAAAATCAAAAAATCCTCATATGCATAAGGAATGCGCTTTCTAAAAAAAAAATCCCTCAAGACCTTGCAAATGTGCCTTTCCTTTATCAACTTGAAATTCACCTTAAGAGTTAAATTCCTCCAAGGAAGCTGAAATGCGCCTTCCCTCACAGATCACTCCAATGCGCCCTTGTCACTTTTGACTTCATTTGTGGAAATTTGCAAGTAATAAAGTGAAATATTTGAGAATTTTGAAAAATCTTGAATTTATGAAGAAATGTTGTCAATTAGTGTCTCATTATATGCCTTGCTATTAAGGTTTGTATTTCTTTTGCAGAAATATCATGAGGAATGCTTGCCCGGAGGAGATCAATTGGAGCTGATTCAAAATGTTCGAGGAAGGTGAATCCATCCAAGACAAGGAGGTTATATCAAGCATTGAGATCATCCATCGAAGAAGAAGGCCAGCCTCAAGGATTCAGTATCATTGGCAAGAAAACTCCATCTTTCAAGTCATCTCAAGGACAAGGAAAGGATAAGTCATCCCAGGGAAGAAGAATCAATCCATGTGACTCGCGAGCAATCCAAGGCATTCAAGGAAGAGGAGTACTTTCACAAAGAGAAGAAGCAAGGAGATACATTCCACAGTCCAATATCAAAGAGAGACTTCATCGCCGAAGTGAAGGAAGAACCTCGTCACCACCTTGTAAGCTCCATCATCCATGCATCTAGAGGATCACTTCCATGTTCCAGAGTCATCCATCACGAAATCTATTCCAAGAATTCACGCACAAGATATCCTCTACTTCCTACACCATCTAGAGTCAGAATCCTGCACAAGAACAAACGTCACAAGATGAAGAATGAGCATAAGCATCAAGAAAGTCCATCAATTACATGAAGAAATTCCAAAATCCCCAAATTACAAGTTCGAGAAGCTAAGTTCCAGAGGTGAAAATCCAAGTTCGAAGACTATTCTAAGAAAAATCCAAAATTTGGGAAATATTCCAAACAATGTGAACACAAAGAAGATCAAACCAGTTTGCAAAATGTTGAGGTGGCATGTCCACGTCACCAATCCAATCACAGTCGGCCACATCATTCGTCCAAGTTCAATGTATCTACAACAAACAAGAAGCCAAAGAGGACGCCCATATGGAAGATGCTTCAAAGATTCCACTTCAAGCTTATCACCTTGGGAAACGTGCCTTCATTGCCTATGAATTTTTATGTACACAAGTTGTGTCAATTTTTATGTAGCAAGTTGTTGTAACTAATTGTTGATGTGGCAAGATCTCAACCATTGATTTGCAAATCAATCCTGGCCGTTCATATAATTTTTGGAGTCTATAAAAGGCTCACTTCTCTCATTTGTAAGGGGATTAGGATTAGAGTTGTTGTAGGAGAGTAGGATAGCAATTAGAGTAGAGGAAGCTCTTCGAAGTCATTGAAGAGACATGCGAAATTGTTGTAAAAATACTTCCTAGATCTAATACAAGCTCATTGTTGATTTTTCATGGTGATTTTGTGTGATTATGGAATGTTCTCATGGTTTCTTATTTCTCGAAGATGATTGAGATTTGTTTCCAAGTAGAATAGAATAGATTAAAAAGTTCATTGATGTGATGAGTATATGCAAAGATATTTGATGAATTCCTTCTTGGTTCATACTTTTTGTGGATTGTCGAAAGCAACTCATTTTGTAAAGTTAGCCTGAACCTTCATATGCTTTAGTTCAATTGTGAAGATTGTTCAAGCCGCGCCAGCTGTGAGTGTTTGGATGGATGTTTCACAATATGAAAATCATTGGATTACCTTAGGAGATTGCACCTGCTCCGTGTAATTGTTGGTTCTCATGGTGAAGCGGAATTTGGTTTCGTGAGGAATTTGTCTATCTACACATCATTCATTACTTCATTGTCCTTAGATTAGCTCTCTAAACCCTTTCCTTTTGCCTTTTCTTTTCGTAGCCAGTTAAAATAAGTTCCATTCATTCACATCTAAGGAGTACGGAATTTCATCCATGTTCGTGAAGGAGGAATTTAGCGTAAGTCCCTTTGTGATTACCAGCAAGATCAAATCAAATCACTGAGTCTATCCGTTGCAAATCACGTATAAGGAACCTTGGAGCAATCTTGTTTGATCACATAATTCAGCATTCGAGAGGTTTTGTTCAAGAGAGGATAGGATACTTGGTATTTTATTCTATTGTTGTTGTTGTCACAAAAACATCATCAACACGGCCCAGGACCCGAACTCGTACCAAACCCATACCAGTACGGGGACCGTTCCTGGGGAACCCGGTAACTTAGATTTTTGCCGAGCACCTAGGGTTTCAGACACAATTTTCAGTTATTATCATCATCAAACATTCTACTGTTCACATTATTTCAGACTGGTAAGGTTTTAATTGTGACAAATCCATAATTTTGTGTTTATTTTCAAACTGTAGGGTTTTTTTCACTGTTTCAGCAGATTTTTGATTGACTAGAGGCAAGATATCAGTAGTCTACAATAGTGATCATATCGGTGTATTTGTAGAGGTATTTTTCCTATTTTTATAGCTGATTTTGCAGGGGTTTGAAAGTTGTTTTCTTCATAGCAGTTTTGTGGCAGCCTTGTAAGGATTTTTTTCAATAATTTGATCAATCTAGAGATAAAACAGAAGTTCATCATAAAACCTTAGGGCCATAAAATCAAGGCAAACTTTAAGGCTAAAATCAAACAAATATGAGGACTCATTACTCTCTTGCAACTTAGTCCAAGCCTGATAGGATTTATGCTGCAAATTTTACAATCTACTAATGAGCAGAGACAACTAGATCAGTTAGATGCACATGGAAAAGCACCGAGAAATGGATTCATAAAATTTATCAAGGTACAAGGGTGTTGGGAAAGTTGTTTGCTTTGTTGGCAAACACAAAAGAGGTAAAATATGAGATTTCAAGAAAAAGATATGACAAGCAAGCTTTTTAACTTGTGAACAATTTGGAAAAAAGCTTAAACCTGCCAACACCCTAGGATCAACTAAATTGAAAGAGAATTGAGTTTTCACCGATGTACCCCGGGGACGCATCCTCTACATATTTTAACCCATCCCCTATAGGGGATGTTTCAAGGACGCAGGGACGGGTCAAAAACGTCCCCACCCCATACCCAATTCTGGAAAAAATTCAAAAACACTTCTGAAACATCAAATTTTGAGCAGGAAATGGCAGGGGACGTCCAGCCAACATAAAAAGCAAATTTTTAAAATTAAAAAAAAATGGGGGAGCCCACAAGGATCCTCACACCCTTTTACACCAACCCTAAACCTAAAACAGCCACATTAACAACTAAAAACAAAAAACAAACTCATTTTACCATTTTCCAAATTGTGAAGACGACAAAGAAAGAGAACAGTGGTGAGAAGAGAAGAGAACAGTAGAGAGAAGGCAAGAGAGCATCAAATCTATGTCATTTGAGGTATGTTTACTATGCATTGTTCTTTTGCATTTTTTGTTTTTTTTCATAGTTTCAAACACTTAAATTTATTTGCTTTTTGTTTTTTGTTTGCACTTGTAGCTGTGTTTTGAATTTTCAACAAAAAGAAAGCACAGCCATGAGCGTTAGTGAGGGTGAAGACATTTAAATTCAACAAAGAGACCGTAGAAGTACTATTGGAGGTTCTTCTAGGAGTGAGAGTGTTGCAAGGACTGTGAATTCAAATAACCAATTTAAATGCTCTTCTGAAATCCCCAAAACTTATGCAAAGGGGCAGCTACGCCAGAGTTTAAGACAACAAAAAAATTCAAGGGAGAGTAGAGTATGGCTATGTGATTTGTGCAACAAAGACTATAGGGGCAGCTACTCCAAAGTTTACTCTCATATTTTGTGCATCGCTGGACAAGGGGTAAAAGGTTGTGAAATTTTAACCCTAGCTAAGAAGGCCAAGCTGACTAGGTTGTATATGGTGAGGCAAGAAGTAAGGAAATGCCAATAGAGAGTATGCAACCTAGTATGTCATTGCCTACCCAAACCATAGATGTTGAGAGTCAAAGGGAAGAGGGTTCTACCAAGGAAAAGAAAAGGAGTACTGGTGTTGCAGGGATGTTTAATATGCAATCACAAAAAGTGGTTGAATCTTCTATTGCCAAATTTTCTTTGCCCACGCCATACCATTTCATGTGGCACATTCTCCCTATTTCAAGCAAATGTTCAAAGATACAATTGTTGTGGTTCGTGATTTGCCTCCACACAACATAAGCTACGCACCACCCTACTTGATAGAGAGTATTCTAAGGTGAGTGTACTAATAAAGGAAATGAGGCAAACTTGGATAAGGAATGGCTGCTCTATCATTATTGATGGATGGACCGATATTAGACATCGGCTACTCATCAATATCATTGTCACATGTTCAGCTAGATCTTATTTTCTGACAGCTATTGATTGTTTAGGGAAAAGGAAGGATGCACATTTCCAATTTTATATTTTGAAGGACACCATAGAAGAGGTTGTGCCCTCTAATGTTGTACAAGTGGTGACCAATTCATCCCATGTATGTAAGTTGATTTGATGGTGGAGGGTGCGTACAAGCACATTTTGTGGACCCCATGTGTTCATGCATTGAAAGACATTGAGAAGATAGATTGGCTGAAGGCAGTGGTGGTAGAAGCTAGAGACATACAGATGTTCATTTGCAACCATCACACCTCACTTGCTCTGTTCAGGAATTTTTTGATGAAGCAATTGCTCAAGCCTATCAATACTAGATATGCTAGCTACTCTATTATGTTAGAGAGGATGCTTGAGGTGCGTGAGCCTCTATAGTTAATGATGGTTAATCCAGAGTGGGGTAGATGGCCAAAGGCAAGCACAGCTTAAGGAAAGAGTGTGAAACAAAAGGCCTTTGATGATGAATGATTGGTGGTCCATAGTGAGGTAAGAAATTGTTGATTTTATTATTAATCATTAAATTGTTAATTTATTAATATTTCTAACTTGTAAATTATTTTCATTCTTTATAATAACATTCACTCTTTGTCATTTGAGTCTTAATCTTTTTGAAATTTTAAGTTTTGTAACTTGTTTGTAGATATGTTTGGTCCTTCATCTCACTTGTTGTGTGGCTCATAAGATATGTTGATATAGACTCTCCTAGCCTTTGAGAGATTTATTAGACATTTGACAACATGCTTGGGCAAATGAAGCAAGCCATTCATAGTAGGGATCCTAATTTGGGATTTTATGAGAAGAATATTAAGTCCATTGTGATGCAGCGATGGAACACTATGAACAACTCGCTTCATATGGAAGCCTATACTCTAAATCCCGAATGGTATGTAGCGAGGCCTGGGAGAGTGCCTTCATCTCATGATGAAGAGATGAAAGAAGGGCTCATGAAGGCCCTTCAAAAAAGATATGTTGATAACGAGTATATGTTACTTCAAACACAATCCCTTTTGTTAATCTTTGTGGTCCAACATTGAACAAATCAAAGGCGAGAACAAATAGTGTTACATTAACTCAAACCAACCCTATTGGATGGTGGATGTGGCATGGCAAGAATGCACCAAAGAGGATGCTTGCCACTCACCTCCTTTCACAGGTTGCTAGTTCCTGTATTGTAGAGAGGAACTAGTCCACATACAACTTCATCCAATCAATCAAGAGGAATAGGCTTTACCTCTAGATAAACAAAGAAGTTAGTGATCGTGCATGGTGCCTTGTAGCTTTAAGATTGACAAGCTCTTGAGTATCATCAAACTCCAACCACACATTGGGATGTTGATCCCAAAGATGCCACACAAGTTGATGAGGAGGCACAGAAGGGATTGGTTGGGGTTCCATTGGATGAGGTAGCCTCTTGTAGTGGCAGTGAGTGAGATTCAAACTCCAATTTTGATGTAGTGTTAGCATATGCTAATTAGGGGCAACAACAAATTTTCTATGTTTTTGTCATTTTGTAGTTAAAACTTGCAACCTTTGAGCATTTTGTTGTAATTTTTATATAATATATATGCCCATTGACAATGAAAGCAATTAAATTTTGTTGATTTATTTGTCTTCTCTCATGTGAAATCTCAATTCAACTCTAATGTTATGTATTAAGGTTCTATAATGTATATGATGAATGCCTTATCAATGTTATCATATGAATATTTGAAGTTTCCTATATTTTTAAATTTTCCCTATTTTTGATAGTCATCCCCTACCATCCCCTAAAAAATCCATCCCAGAAACGTGTACCCCCATCCTTTGTTGTCCCGGTCATAGTTGAAAAAATTGCCCATAATCGCGCGTCTGTAATGGCCGCGAGTTTTTATGGGAAACTCTCGAGTTTTTCCCATAAAAACTCGCGGCGATTTTACCTCAAAAAAATTGCACTCCATTAAAAACACATGTCATCAAAGGGGGGGGGGGGAATAAAGTCATGACTCAAACAAATAAAAGAACTCATTTTTCATTTTCGCCGTTCGGGACGAGAGGAAAAAACACAAGCGCCAGAAACCCTAGCGCCAAAAATCGATGCCGACGCCAAAGAAAATGAGGTAGAGTTTTTTTTGTTTTTTATTATTACTGTAAAATTATAATACAGTCGAAATTTTAGAAAGACTGTATTGTATGAAAGGAGAGATTTTGGACGAACTGTCAATATTTATATAGGATTATGATGATATATTTAAAATTTTAAAGACTGTATCGTGTGAAAGAAGAGATTTTGGACGAACTGTCAATATTTATATAGGATTATAGAAAGTCAAAGGAATACTGTAATGTCCCCTTGTAAGAAGATCAAAAGTTTCTTAACCTTGCACACAATTTTAACTTCTTAAAGAAAACATTAGTAACCAATAATTCCTTATAACATCATAATATTGTAATTAGGGTTAGTAACCACATATTCATAATCAATATCAAAGTTCATTTCATATATGCATTTCACATTTTTCTCATTTCTATCATATAGAGATTTCCATGATATACCTCGAAAGAGTTATCCATGAGCCTAATCGTTAATCTACTCTACGCCACTCACCCCATATGAGTTGGATACATTAGGGCGCTAGTGTAACAAGACTCACTACCATAGGCCCAAGGGGCTTCATTACTACACCCGGTAATTCTTCACCCACTTGAGAGTCACCTACCGTTAAGCCATTAATAATATTTAGGTCTACGCTACCTTAGGCCCAAGGGGCTTCATTACTACACCCAGTAATTCTTTACCTTCTTGGCTCAAGGGGCTTCATGCTACACCCGGCGATTCTTCACCCACTTAAGAGTCACCTAGGTGCTAGATCCTAACCGCCCTTCCCTCACTCCACTCCCATACTCGTAGGGTGTGTAGATAGATTAATGGTGAGGCTCTTATTCTCATCCCGAGTATTCCATGTTTAGAGTTATCTATCTTATAAGGACTTATCCTTACTATCTCATTGATTGCCATTCAAATTACTTGGCAACATACAATATTCTTCCTTATAGGAATAACATTCATCATTCTAACATGATTATAAACATTCTTATGTCATAAACATTCTTAGGCTGTCATATTATAGGCATTCTTATTCTATTACAGTTATGAGTATTTTCATGCCATTAGGATTATAAACATTCTCATCCTATCATGTATAACATTCTCATTCTATGATAACATTTCCATTCTTATTCTATATACGTATTCATTCTATTCCATATAAATATTCTCACTCTATTTCGGTTATAAGCATTGTATACCATTATGATCAGCTAGATGGATTCTTCAGATATATGATTATAAGACATTATTACTTGAGGTAAGAAGCATACCTTATTTGGGTCGATTGCTCTTAGATGTACTTGCTAATATAATACTTGGCTGACCAAATACTTGCAGCAGTGGATGATTATAGAAGGTACGATCTGCTGTGATTATCTATATGCTGATGATATTCGATTGTATATGAGATAAATTATGTTGAATTTGATGATAGCAGATTGCATGTATTAAATAGAAGAGTTGCAATTCGATGCTGATTGGTATTTGCTTGTGTATATTCAATGAATTATGATTTGATGATATCAAATGGTCCAGTGCTGTGTATATGATTGGCTGAATTGATAAGGTTCGATGCCTTGATCACTGTTCTAAACCTTTGCTGTCTTGAGTTTGCATTACCGATGAAGACCCTTAGTTGGATCTGATTGGTGGCAGATTTGACCTGCTGCTGTATATCTTAATTTTCCTTACTTCTTTTATCTTCCTCCCTATTTCTTATATTTCCTCTGATCTGATTCGCTTCTATACTGCAGAAAGATCTAATATATATGAGAGTAGATGACATAATATATGCTCCTTGTATTATTCACTGGTTCTCCTCCTTGCTAAGGATCGTTGATATTATATACATATTTGATGCCTTGTCTTTAGCGATACCTTCTAGTTATGAATCGCTGATGAGGTGCTATCATTTTTATGGATTGATTGCTTTGATTTATGTTCATTTCTTCCTGAGATCCTTCCTAAGACTTCAATTATTTTTATTGAGTTTATCCGATGATTGAGGAGACTCCCTGTCATTAGAAAAATGAGATTTCTTCCTAAGATATAAACTTGCCAATGCCCACCGATCTCTTATATATTTGCTTTCTTGTCAATCGCCAGCACTTTCCAAAGGGACGTGACTCATATGCTTTTGTATGGGATCACCAATTCTCAATAGGCACTTCCTCTTGTAGCATGCGCTTTTTGTTTTTCTTATTATCGGTGTCTTCAACCCAAAGTCATTACCTTTTATAAACTATGATCTTTTTGAATAATCGGCACTGCCTTCTTATGGTTTGCCTGCCTTATAAAACAATTTTTAAGTTATATTATAATATAAATATTATATTATATTATAATTATTATGATTATAATATTATCTCTATATTTATATTATAATTATATCTGTCGATCAGATTAGAATGATATAATATTTAATTTATGAATTATAATATATTTGATTTGTATAATATTTTAAATATATTTAAAGAATATTCAGTTTTATGGACATTCATATATTTAATTTGAATGTCTAATGCATAATCGTGTCAATTGCAAATATAGGCACATGACAAATATGCCGATAGGAACAACCGGACGAGCTTAGAAAAATTTGAATTTTTTTTATGGCGTGAGACAATTGCAAACAGTATAATGCTCACGAAAATTTTATATCTGAGCATTATAGTGCTCGCAATTGTCTCACACCGTAAAAAAATTAATATTATATTTTTTGAAGTTTTCAACTATATATATAGTGCCATATATTATTATTATTATTATTATTATTATATAGCACTATATTATTATTATTAATATATTATTATATATTGTGAACGGGGTTGTGCTTGAATGGCAAAGGCCATAAGATTCTCACGATGGAGATCCAAGTTGGAATCCCCCTTGAGTAACATATGTGGCTTATGTGGCTTCTAAGTGGATTATATGGTTTCTATGTTGGATATGTTGATGGGGAGGAGGTCCCCCTTGTGAACTTCACGAGTACAAATCAAAAATATATATATATAATCAAATATATATATATATATATATATATATATATATTATATTATTATTAATATATAGTATATAATAATATTATATATAAGAAATATATTATAATATAATATTATATTTTTATTATAATAATATATTATAAAAATAATAATATATAATTATATTATAATATATCATATATTATATTGTATTAGCATTTATATCTAATATTATAATTTATTATTATATATATAGTACCTATATGCTTACCAGGGAAAAAAATTGCAACAAATCCCAATCCCACGCCAGTTCTAGGCAACTTAGATGAAATGTATTGAAGGAAATCAATAATATGGTCCATAAATTCAGTAATATGCATGTTTTTAAAGCATATTTTTAAAAATTAATGTATTTCTGATCTTCGATAACTTTGCCGAGTTTTTCCCCGAGTTTTTGCAAAGTCCTGAGTTTTTAAAATCTTTGGGTCCGCTGAGTAATTGCCAAGTCCGAGTTGTTCAACTATGGTCCCAGTCCTAAAAGCTTGGTGTAACATATGTTTTCACATTTACAAGGCAATGTAAGTTTTTGATGTGGTTGCTTAATGAGATTATTACTACTTTGGATGAGCAGAAAATTAAGTTGAATAAAGTAGAGGAGCTGATTTCTTGTTTTGTGACTATTATTCCATGTATGTTTTCTAATGAAGATGGTGTGCTCGTTTAGCTTGATGAAGTGCAGAGGGAGTTTCGATGATTGGTTAAGGACACTTTTGGAAGTGCACAACATGTGAGCAACATGTATGAGTAAGCCAAAATCACTAGACATATTCAAGAAGGTGAAGAGAAATTGACTAAGTTAGAAGTATCAATGACAAAAACTGGGTATGCACTTCATATACAAAGTATTCAAATGGATTCGTTGGTAGTACCCACAGTTACAAGACTCGGACTCAGCAGACTAGACAGGCTAATTTTTGACTCAGGAGGCTAATTTTTTACTCAGGTTCGAACACAACAAAGACTTGGTAAATTGGAAAAAAACTATGAAATATAGAGATTTTTTAAGGATTTAAAGCTTTTACAATGTGTCCTTCACTAAATCAGCTTTAAAGACATAATAAACTAATCAATTACAAGCTACTTTGATCACATACACAAGTATACATCGATCAAATAAGTACAAAAGAACATTTGAGCTGATGGAAACAATATGTATGTATGTATGTATAGAATCATAGATAGATAAGTATAGATATAGATATATTCTCAAGTGTTTTAGTTGTACAAAATTCATGGATTATGATATTCATGGCATCAAAAACAAATATCACAACATGGAGTCATGAACTATGGTAGAGAGGAGCATGTATCACTCAATCCTACTCTTATCTCAGACAAGTCCGCAACTCTACTACAACCATAGTAGCATTACTTAGGATCAAGATTGACTTAGCAAATCAAATGTATAATTTTAATTCAATTACTTAGGATTTAATTGGGAAGAACTCGAGAGAATAAAAAACCATTGCTTTTAGCCTCGGGGGTAGACCAAACAATCGAGCCATTGGAAAACATGGATGATGGTTGCGAGTTCAATTCCCTCAGATTTACCCGCAACATGGGCGGGGGCCAGCGCATGTAGATGGAGGTTATAGTGGTGTGTGTTAGACCCTTGCATCCTGTGTCCCACCATGTGTTTGATTCCTCCACCAAAAAAAAACATTGCTTTTCCATCTGGCATTGCCTAAAATGATTTGTTTTTTTGCTTTTTAAAATCAAAGCCAAGGTTGAGGAGCAGCACCCCCAATGCATTTCTTGTCACAATATAGGGCAAGGTAGAGAGTCAAAGCATCTACTACCAAGCCCAAATCAAAACCTCTGAGAGCACAAGGACCTTCATGGTGCATGCCATTTTCCATAATTTTATCGCTTTTAACAAAGCTCGTCCAAACTCCAACCCCTTCAAAACCTATGAGTGTTGAAGCCATAGAGCAATAATTAGACCCTAACTATGTATTTTTTAGGCTTTTCAAGGTTTTGAAATTTTTATTTTATTTTTGGGGTTGGGGGGGATTTTTTTTCAATTTTAAGGTTTTTTATGCACTTAAGTTTGACCCTTGGGACTCACAAGTCCTGCGACTCTAATGAGTCTGTCAGACTTGATGAGTCTAGCCAAAACTTGCAGTCAAGTCTACACGCCTCAAATGGCCTAGCTTGGCTCAAAACTTGATGAGTCTATCGAGTACTCGGTGACACTAGGAACACTGGTAGACAGAAAGAGAATAGATGAAGAACATTTCCACAAAGGTGAACTACCTCAATCAACCCTAGCGAGTCTGGGAACACTAGTATGAAGAAAGAGAATTGATGCACTTGACCAATTGGAACAAAATATATTAATTCACCTAGTACATCTGTTGTATGGTAATTTATGTTGATGGTCCCTTCACTCAATATCTGCAAGAGCTTTTCCAATAATATATCCATGTGGAAGAAGACTAGCCAAAGCAGTTATTCTCACTTCTACAACACAAATGCTTGGAGGCTTTGTGAGATAATCCAATAGAATAATTGTATCCTTTTGGAACAACTCAAAGGGGTTGTTGACCACAACAATTTGTAATGATTCGATATTTTCCAATTAAAGATTGGAAAGAATAGACATTGGAAAATTCTCCCTATTACCCTCTATACTTTCCATACTTAGTCAAATTTGAAGCCAAGAAGAAAAAAGACAAGATAGGGAAAAGGACAAAATAGAATAAAGACAAAATAAGCTAACCAAATAATTATTATTATATTTCTTAAGGAGGTTTGATCCTTGAAGAGGCATCCGCTTCTCTAAAAAGGCACGTCCGTTTCCCCAAAAGGCAGATCAAAGGTTATAAAGACAGCAGATATCATTCTTCCAAAAGGCATCAAGCGATCATTGTTTTCATTCATCCAAAAAGAACATTCTTAGTCTGCAATATCCAATCAGATAATATACAAACAGCAGATACAAAGCATAGCATTAATATATAGCAATCTTGTCAGTAATAAAGGATTACATCTGTTATTTCCACCATCAAGAGCATTGCAAAAACCACAATCCAGAAGCTGCAACAGCAAGTAAGCATCTTCTACATGATCATTTATACTTTATTTCTAATCGGCTGTCATAAGTATACAGGTATGGATGTTGTTTATATTTCCTTGTTTGTCATTCATTCATAAATGTATCCTTATGACAATGATAAGATTTATATGCAGTCATCACTAACAATGAATGTGTAGGCAGTCATATGCAGTTATTCATGATGATGTACCTTGTATGCAATTATTCATAATGATGAATCTTGTAAGCAATTATTCATAATGTTATGTGATTTATTAACCTCATATGAGAGAATGATGGAAAAGTGCCAAGAGGCCATTCATGGGTATTTAGAGGCCTTTGTCACATGAGGTATAAGGTACCCATAGTGCAAAGGATATTTATCACATAGAGGCCTTGTCACAGGAGGTATAAGGTACTCATAGTGCAAAGATAGTGATGTAATGGCCTTGGTTACTTTGATATAAAGCATCATAAGAGTACCAAGGAGTCTCATAGAGGCCTTGACTCTAAAGGTATTAAAGATACCACTTGAGTCTAAGGATAGGAGACATTAGAGCCCCATGGTGGATAACGGCAACTCTCGTCTCATTTCCCATATGTTGTTAATAAATGACATATGAAGAGATAGCAAATATGCAATATTTAGTGATAAAGATCATGAGTTAATAATAGATCATGTGAAATGTCATGATAGAGAATATGCAAGGCATATTGATAATGATCATGAGAGTAACATATGAAATATTAATGATATGCAAGGCATAATAACATGTGAAATATGAATGATAGATAATGTGCATTGAAAGCAATCATAAGATTAGCAATAGTAACATGCATTGAAAGTAATCATAGATTGATGATATTAATGTGTATTGAAAGTAATCAATGATGAATTAAAGTTATGAGTTGACATTTGATCGTAGAAAGAATAAAAGCAATGTGATTGTGTAAATTATATATGTGGCTATAATTGCAAAAGGTATTAATATTCTCTTTTTGCAAGTTGAAATTTGTGAACAAGGTAAAGAAGTTTTGATTTGTAAAAAGGGGACATTACACAATTGAGCAAGATTTCAGCTACATCTTACTTTTCAACCTCTTATTCATAAGGACTATCATTCGACCATAAATAATTGCCAATACATTCAATGACTTAACTATTCCCATCCTTCATTCCATTTTAGAACCCTCAAGTCCCAAGAGGCATCTCTTTATATCATCTTCATCAAGAACAAAATATTCTGGAGAAGAAATATCTTCAGCAGATTTTTTATTATAAGTTTCCCATAAACCCAGTTCTTGATTAATAAGGGCTTATACACAGTTAAGTTCTTCAAAAAAAATTGGACTGTTAATGTCTACCCACAAGGCTAGAAGAGTGCTATGATACCACAAGTGCTGTATGTGTGCTAGATTTGGCCAAGAAGAGTCCTACAACAGAGCTTTGCTCAAATATATTCCAGTCCAAAAGTACAAAATTTTATTTGAAGCTTAAAGGCCCTATATCGCTCCCACCAATTATAGCCTTAATGTAAATGACTTAAGATTCCCTTTGTCGCATGTAGGGTTAGTTTAATGTAACTGACACATAATAGATGAAAAAATGATGATAATTATTAGTTGTGGAACTGATGTCAAACTGATGAATAACTGATTTATTCCACAAAATATGGCACTTAACTGCTAGCTGTATAGCTTCTGAAAGCAGGACTGGTGTAACTAAAGTATTAAATTGTTCGCACATAAGTGACAGGAAATTGTCGTTGCACAACTGACAAATCCCTAAATAGCTAATTTATTTCTGTATAGCTGATTTATTCCAGCCGAGATATATCGGAATCCTAATATTAACACAAGGGTGCCTTCTTTACGGTTAACAGACTGAACCCTAGCCACACCAACAAGCAAGTTTGCCAATGCTACTGCTATTGTGCCTTCTCATTGCTGAGCCGATGTAATATTCCCTTTTATAATATCCCTCCTGTCTTCTGAGATATTTTTATGCAACTGATGACTGATTTTTTTTTATATTTATGCTATGTTGGGTATAACAATGTAGTATAGCAGAAAGAGATATTGCAATGTATATATTTTTCACACTAACTAAATATTTCAAAGGAAATGCACTACTGAAATTTTCAGATTTCTATATCTTCAAAAATACTCAGTATTTTGTCAAAATATTAAGAACCCAGTTGAGAGAATATCCTCTAATATCTAAATC
Organism: Cunninghamia lanceolata; assembly: GCA_027924645.1. NCBI lineage: Eukaryota > Viridiplantae > Streptophyta > Pinopsida > Cupressales > Cupressaceae > Cunninghamia > Cunninghamia lanceolata. The sequence continues at coordinate 3,517,422 of BSBN01000984.1, forward strand.
ACAAATACCCAGAAAATTGTATGGCCGAAATATGAAGCAATATCACATACCCATTTGCTAAAATGTGAAATACATGGTTGGAAACAGCAGAACAGCAGTATGCAAATGAAATACAACTCCTTGAAGCACATGCAACTCAGATTTGTTACTTCAAATCAGCATATACTTCGAATACATAAGAAACACTCACAATGAAGACCATAAATCTTCAAGGATATTAGTGCTGGAAATTAACCAATTCTGATATAAAAGACTAATATAAAATCTGCAATTAAATATCTTCTTTCAAGCTCCTTCACAATGAATTATGCTTCAAACCCTTGATTGAATCTTCACAATTTTGCACAATTTGGACTCCTGATTGAAGCCCACACTAGCAATAATTCGGCTGATCTCTCACAACATCAAAATTGCATAAACACTGAAGATATTTCGTTCTCCAATGCTGAAAATGAAGAAATCTGAAGAAACCCTAGGTTTCCTTCACAATTCCCAAAGCTCTCACAAAAAGCAAAGTCAAATGATCATCATTAATAAAACTATTTGCCTTTTGATGCCCTTTTATAACTTCTCCAAATGAAGTGTATTTAATTTGCCTTTGAAGTCCACTTTTTAATTAAGTCCTTATGTCTCCCTTTCAACATATAAATTAATAAAGTATTATATCACTTTATTAATTACCATTTAACCCTTATATCACCTTTCATAATAAAGTCCCCTTTAAATAATGACCTTCTGTTATAAAATGAACCATATATTATAAGGTCATATAACCCATTAATTACTTTTAAAGTCAAAATGGCCCCACTTACATAAGGCTAAGTTATAACCTTATAGTATACCTTTTATAATTAAATATCATTTAGGCCACTTTAAAAATTAATAACTCCTTAAATACTTATGATTTCCTAATTTCGTTTGAACAAGGAGGTTCACCACGATACCCTCTGAGTATCCAACTGCCTTACCAAAAATAGCAGGGGTCCCTCTCTATCAACCATTGATTTACTATAAATAGTAACTCCCTCATTATCTGATCAAACCAATGGTGTAAGGGATTGACACTGCAAATGAAGCCTGTTCAGGTGCCCTACTATAGAGAGTAACCTTGATTGTCCTGAAATAGTCACTTACTATAAATAGCAAGTGTGTGAATCTGAATCAAACAAAGGCTAAACCTGAACTCTGGATGCGAATGAGCCTCCCGCTCTGCCAACCGGAACCCTCTAACCATCTGCCTTAGCCTACGAGGGCCAATAATAGGCTAATTCTGTCACAAACCATGGTGAGCTAAAATGGGGACATTAGAGTCCGTCGTCCCGAAATTGTTTGTCCCCAAGCAATCTCTCAGCTGGAAGCTCACTGTACTTTGCCCAAAGAGGAACCACAACTCCACCAGGATCCCAGGGGTAGAACTGTGTAATGTCCCTGCTGTCACTAACCAATTCCTGCAACACCATCACCAGTACAACTAACAGAACCTGCCAAACTAAATCAATCTCAACAGTAGGTGTCGCAAGAGCGTGAACATCAAGTGGAAGCAACTCTGAAGACTGACAATGTTTGCTTCCCAAAACTGCGCAAGATAAGTTGTCATACATATCATCTAACTCCTGCGCAACTGGACTGTGCATCTGAAACAGATCATGTACATGAGAACCTAAAGTGAAACTGCAGAAGAACCACACCATGTACATGCAACAATACTCCCCAGTGAACCCTGATGCACACAAATGAACCCTCAACATACTGGAGAGTGTCCAACAAAATATACCTAGATCCCAAATCCAGAATAGAAGTCCGCCATGCATATCACTCTCTGACTTCTGCTGCTCTACTCTGTACTCAACTTCACCATGCTGAGAATGGCGAAGCAAACCAATGGGACCCATCCAAACTACAATGCTTACCCTATCACCACCTGGGTCCCAATGCAACCTGAACTCACATCCATCTGTCATGCGGAGATAAGATGATCTAGAAGCATCCGTAGCACAACATCCCTCGTCATCCTCTGCCAATCTCCCATGGTTGTGAAATCCAACCAAGCCATCATGCCCACTGATACCATAATCTCTCTGAATCCATGTATCCACTAAAAACCCCTGTAATATCGAAGTAGCAAACTCTGTCAGATACATATCAACATGATGGAATACTGAATACTGATCTTGCAAGTACTCACCCACAAACAACTGAGACGGGTACTTACAGTCATTAGTTCCATCTCAACAGATGGTAACTCTTCGTCCCACAATGGATGGTATAAATGAACTGTCACATGCCAATACCACAACACCTGAAGTCTCTCAACATCGCTGATATAACCCCAGCCATCGATGAGAATGATATCATAGGCGTCATCAAACTGGTGAAACCCTATGAAATCTATTTCATAAGCCATGTCCATCCAAAAAACATACCTCCATACACTCCTAGACCACTAAATCGCTGATGTAAACCATGAAAAATCAGGAAGTGCTATGTGATTCCAACTAGGACAACCACTAATCCATGAGGAATCTATGAATATGAAGTCACCAATCAACAAGTAGTTCGCTGCCCTATCATGAGAAATAGGTAGCAAACCCAAATGTGTAGTGTAGATGCCATCAATACTTACCAAAGATAACTCATGAGTGGCTGACCCACTAGGAGTGTCCTCCACAAAATCATTATCACCATCAAAAAAATAATCAACAACTGAATTTTCTGAATTAGTCAACCTTTGATCATCACCATCTAAAGAATGGTGCATATCATGAATATGTTGCAGATGTAGCTTAGCTTGTTGAGCCAACAACTTGGCTTGCTTAGCCTCTCTAACCAACCATTATTCAACATTTGGGACTGCTCTAAATCAACTGCTCCAAAGTGCTTAAAATCAGTCCTAAAATGAAATGCATCATATAAAGTACCATAACCAATGCATGCATCTTGTGTACCAATCAAAGTAGAATCATTATAACTCACTTCCCAATGATTAGTAGCTGTAATATCATGAGAAAGTAAGGATATACCACTGCTGTTTAAAATCAGAAAACTAGGACTGATTGTATCTTTTCTTTCTTTACCCTGGAAATCTTTGATGCAAGAGCACACTTGCATACACTTGGTAGCCCAATATTGTAGCATATCAGATCTTGCAGTTAAGACATCCCTATACTCAATCAAAATATCAACATCATGGGGGTGAGGCATCAACATACCAATTGATTCATGTTCTTTTCCCACTGCTGTTATTAATTCAGCTTGTTGGCAAGTAGAAGTTTCCACCATCACCTCATGCTTATCTATCTTTTCATGAATGTCTACCATGATACATTTCTTGTCACCACTATTTAGCTTGGAATCATGCTCATGTGATGTCAAAAGATTGTTATCCCATTTTCTAATCCATACCATCACCTCCATAATTGATATGTTTTCTCTTACTAGCAAATTCCAAAGTATAGTATGCAGGACAAACCAAACATTATCAAAATGCAAGATTTCTTAGTGAGCAACCTCTTAGTCTCTCTAATCAGTTCTCTAAGACAAAATGCTTCATATGATCTTAACAATTGTCCTTCTATTCTAAATGATGCATGACTAACCACATTGAAATCAATAATGTTCCATTCCACACATATGGATATCACACTTGTGGTTGATCCATCAAGTGTGTAACCAATATCATCATTGTTTTGAGCCTTCAAATAGCTCTCTAAAAAAGGAAAGACGTAGACCTCATGATGCAAAGTAGGTGCCCAAACTGAATTTCCTAAATCATTCCTCCTTTCTTCTTCACACAACTTAACATGTTCTTTTTGTGGACTTACCTCAAGAAGTTCTTCCCTTGTATGCTCAACATCCACACATTCTTTTTTTGAAAGAAATAAGGATCTGATGTGTGATTCTCTTTGTCTTCTTGCATTATCTATCAGATTGCATCCTTCCTTGACTTCTTGTAAGTGTTGTCTTGCTTGGGCAGCAAGCATCTTGGCCTTGTTAGCTCTTTGCAACCACCCACCACACAGAGCTTGTCTTATTCACATCTTCTAAGGTATGATATACAAAGTCAGAATTATTGTCATACCTTTGTGTCATGTTTTCAACATCTCCAAGGACTTTCTCCTTCCCCGATACATGTTTTGTATTGGTAAAATAATTTACATTAGCGTTTGTTTTCCTTCCTTTTGCAAACAAAGGATCCAATATCTCCGGATGTTGTAGAAGCCGTGTTAAATTCTTATCATAGTTTTGAAACACCTGCATGAGCTCTGGCATGAGTTCCTGTATAGACTTCACTTTTCCCATAACTGAAACAATGCAAGAGTGTTGGTCACTCAAATGTCAACCGTGTGAGCTCAATGATTTCCAACCCTAGCAGGATGGCATGAAACCGCTCTGGTACTCCCTCTCATAGAAACTTACATGCAATCATTGTTCGGCCATGGAAACTAACATGCAAGCATATAGGTGTTCTCCAAAATGATATGCAAGTACTGGGTACTAACATGCAACTGTTCAAATTTCTGATTTCCCAACAGGATGGCAGGAAACCGCTCTGATACCACTGTAAAATCCCCTAACAAGATTTTGAAAGATTTCCGATATTACCTATGCTCTGATATCACTATAATATCCCTCTTGTCTTCTGAGATATTTTTATGCAACTGATGATTGATTTTTTTTTATATTTATGCTATGTTGGGTATAACAATGTAGTACAGCAGAAAGAGTTATTGCAATGTATATATTTTTCACATTAACTAAATATTTCAAAGGAAATGCACTGCTGAAATTTCCAGATTTTTATATCTTCAAAAATACTTAGTATTTTGTCAAAATATTAAGAACCCAGTTGAGAGAATATCCTCTAATATTTAAATACCCAAAAAATTGTATGGCCAAAATATGAAGCAATATCACATACCCATTTGCTGAAATGTGAAATTCACGGCTGGAAACAGCGGAACAGCAGTATGCAAATGAAATACAACTCCTTGAAGCACATGCAACTCAGATTTGTTACTTCAAATCAACATATACTCCGAATACATAAGAAACACTCACAATGAAGACCATAAATCTTCAAGGATATTAGTGCTGGAAATTAACCAATTCTAATATAAAAGACTAATATAAAATCTGCAATTAAATATCTTCTTTCAAGCTCCTTCACAACAAATTATGCTTCAAAAACTTGATAGGATCTTCACAATTTTGCACAATTTGGACTCCTGATTGAAGCCCACACTCTGGCAATAATTCGACTAATCTCTCACAACCCCAAAATTGCATAAACACTGAAGATATTTCGTTCTCCAATGCTGAAAATGAAAAAATCTGAAGAAACCCTACGTTTCCCTCACAATTCCCAAAGCTCTCACAAAAAGCAAAGCCAAATGATTTTCATTAATAAATCTATTTGCCTTTTGATGCCCTTTTATAACTTCTCCAAATGAAGTGTATTCAATTTGCCTTTGAAGTCCACTTTTTAATTATGTCCTTATGCTTCCCTTTCAACATATAAATTAATAAAGTATTATATCACTTTATTAATTACTTATGATTTCCTAATTCCGTTTGAACAAGGAGGTTTACCATGATACCCTCTGAGTATCCAACTGCCTTACCAAAAATAGCAAGGATCTCTCTCTATCAACCATTGATTTACTATAAATAGTAAATCCCTCATTATCTGATCAAACCAATGGTGTATGGGATTGACACTACAAATGAAGCCTGTTCAGGTGCCCTGCTATAGATAGTAACCCTGACTGTCCTGAAATAGTCACTTACTACAAATAGTGTGTAAATCTGAATCAAACAAAGGCTAAACCTGAACTCTGGATGGGAATAAGCCTCCCGCTCTGCCAACTGGAACCCTCTAACCATATGCCTTAGCCTACGAGGGCCAATAATAGGCTAATCTTGTCACAAACCATGGTGAGCTACAATGGAGACAATACACCATTTTAGCCAATGTCAGAGTTTGGTGGGTTAGCCTATTATCATTGGTTCCCCGTAGGCTAATGTGGTGATTAGGGGGGCCTTTGAGGGTTATTCAGAGTTATTCAACTACCTCTTTTGGGTGTATATTTCAGTACTCTCCTTCTTAGTGCATCAGTTTATTTGTGGCTTGCCTTCGAGAGATCTTTCAAGCTCATTTTATACACACTTAAGATTTTTACTAAGTCACTTGGACGTTTGAGTCCATACTATTTATGGAAAGTCGTCTGGATGGTCAGAAGGCACCACAGTTATATCCGGGAAGTTGGCAGGATCAATTGTTCGTTTGATATTTGGCATTTAATGGAGTTTAATGATTTAATTTAATTAATTAAGTCTAATCTAGCATTGACTTTGATATAATTAATTAAATTAAATATCTTTATGATTAAAGGAGATATAAGGAGTCAAGTGTGCATTTAATATATTAATGTCATAAAGTATTTAATTATTGTGCCAAATGGGGTGCCAACATATGGAGGAATAAGGATATTAAGTGACTTTATAATAATGTCAATGACAAATTATAAAGTAAGGTCGCTTTTGAGGGGAAAAGTAAATTAAAAAAGGAATAAAATAAAATATTACTTTTGAAAGGGAAAAGAAATATAAAAGAAGGAAAAAGTGCAATGAGGATTCATTCTTGATATGTTATTTTGAAAGAAACTTTTCCTTGAGAGCTTGAGAGCTTTGGCTTGCAGGTTCAGTAAACCCTAGAGGTTTTGGCTATTTGGACAAAAACCCAAATCAGCCCACTTGGTGAATTCATCTCAGGATTCACAGTTGCATTAAATTGTTTAGTATTTGTGGAGATTTAAAGCCATATCTCTGCAGATTTCAAAATATTGGTTACATGGTATTTTGGTGTGCATGTTTGAGGAGTGATGGATTTTGAGGTTGTGTTGCAAATAATCCATCTGGGTATTTGAGTTTTGTAGATTTGAGCTATTGGGTGTTGCTGCAATTTTTAGTTCCAGCTAGGGTTTGACATGGGTGGTCACAGAAATCAGTTTTGGCATATGGGTATTGATGCAAAGTGGCTGCCATGAGGTTGGAATAACATATGCACTTTTGGGTATTCTTCATTTCGTTGCATGATTCCAGAAATTATCAATCTCTACCTCTCTTGCATTGTAAGTGTCAAAATTTGGTATGTTACAGTCACCATTTTGCTTCTGATATTGTAACAGGAGTCCATTGTATTTTGGTTGCCTTAGAACATGTGTTTGTTGTAATTGGAATGATGAACAAATCTAAAATTTCTCTCAGTTAGGACTGATTCCATTTTAACATCACTATTATGATCATTTCGAATTGAAATTAATATTGTCAATGATGCCTATGTCTATTTCATTCTTTTATCAAGTTTTGCATGTGCTAGTACTTGTTCATGTTGAAGAAGATAAATTTGAAGGTGCAGAAATAAGTTTCAGATCTCAGACCTAGGTTTTCATTAAGAAATTGGCAAAAATCAGAAATTTGATTTACATTCCTATCAGAGTTCATAAATAATCAGAATATCCTTAGAAGGGATATTACAGTGTTATCAGAGCTATGATCTTGTCAGCTTGAGGGGAAAAGTTAGAGTTTGTTTCAGTCATACAACTAGTTACATTCATGGCTAGAATCAAAGATGGAAGATTGCTACCAAACTTCCTTCCTCCTTCACCACCAAAGGAAAGAGTATCCAGCAAGGAGAGTCAAAAGAGCTCAGTTAAGACACAATGAAGTTCGCAGCGCTATGAAGATTCAATATCAAGGAAGCCTAAGCATTCTAGAGATTCGACAAGATCAATAGGTACAAGTTCAAGACCATCAAAGAAGGTTAGTTTGACTCCGATGGATAGATGTATGGAGAAGCTTATGAATAGCATGAATGATTTCAAAGAGGGGGTAATGACAACCATTGATTCATTTGTACAACAAGAAACAGAAAAGCAAAATAAAAGAAACTCATTTGATGCAACTACCATGGATGAGGAGGAGCATGTATAGGAAAGGAGGGTGAAATTTGAAGAGAATGTTGGTACTTTCAGCGCTCAAGAAGTTGTTATCAGTCATGATAACAATTCTGATTTTTATGCCAGCAGTCCTTCTCTTGAGTGTAACGTTGGTTTAGATGTCATGGCAAGTGCAAAAAATGTTGTGGGAGAAACTCTGAATGTTGGCACACAAGATATGAGTGTCAAACATGGAGAATGCATGGAAAATACGAACCATAACAGTTATGATTTTTATGACAGCGGTGAGGTTCCTTTGCATCAGCATGAGACAACAACTATTTCACATGACGGTGATGGTTCCATGGAGTTGTCAAAGGCAAATACTCAAGGTTTGGGTATTATTGATGCATTGTGTGAGGAGGATTCATGCCACCACAAGTCTGATTTTTCAAATCAAACCATAGAAAACAAATCAGAAAATTCATTAGTTGGCAATGAATCCCAGGATCATTCTTTGGATGGACGTGCAGTTACTATGGAAGAAGTGTGCAATGTTAATGTTCAAACAACAACTTCTACAATGTCTTGTGAGCCATCCTTTGAGGTACATAGCAATAGTACCATTGATGATATTGTGAGTGAAGCTGATAGCACACATGATGTTGCTTCTCATATTATGAGTGATGATGGTACAACTTCATATCATAGTGCAGACTATACATCAGGAAACTTGTATGGGAGTGATAAGTTCCAAGGTCCACATCATTTGGTAGGGCAACTAAAGGTTAATAACTGTATGATTGCCACAGCGATAGAGCATTTCGATGTTGCTCGTCAGATGTTGGCTACTTATGGTTGGAGTACTCCCGTGTCAGATGGTGTAATGTCCCCTTCTAGCAAGTCAAAATTTTCTTTACCTTGCACAGAAATTCAACTTATAAAAGAGAACATTAGTAATCAATTCTTCTTATAATATCAATATATCATAATTAGGGTTAATAGCCACTTATTAATATCAATATCAAAATTCATATACTTTCCACATTTCTACTTAAGATTAGTATCCTTATAATCATAATCCACATTAGATGCATTACATAAATGCTTTTCACAATCACATTTCTTTCACATATAGTTTTCCCATGATATACCTCGGGAGAGACATCATCTAGACTGATCATTAACCTAGTCGCCCACCCCATATGGTTATGTTAAGGCGCTGGTGTAGCCATCCCACACGGAGGCCCAAAGGCTTCACACTACATGCGGTGTACTTCACCATTTGGCTCAAGGGACTTCATGCTACATGCGGCACTCCTTGTCCAATTGAGGGTCACCTACCATTAGCCACATTTATAATAATTATGCATTTTATAACCTTAGGCCCAAGAGCTTCACACTACATGCGGTGTTCTTCATCCAGTTGAGGGTCACCTAGGTCCATTATACCGCCCTTCCTTAACTCCCCACCATACTTGTAGGGTGATAGAGATGTTAGAGGATGAGACTAGGAGCTCTATTCTGAGTATATCATGGAACTATAAATCATATCTTATTAACTTATCATTACTATCTCATTGATTGTCACTCTCATTACTTGGCAATTCTTTCAAATTGCTTCCTTATAGGAATATTATTCCTCATATAAACATTCTTATGCCTTGATCATTTTTAGGCTATTCATGAGCATTTTCATGTCTATTAGAATTATAATGTTTCATCATATATCTCAATTTGTTCTATGTACTTATTCTATGATAACTTGTTCCTTAAATAAAAATCGATTCTATACTTATTTATTATATGATACATCTTACTTTGTATTAGCCTTTTACTCTATGACTGTTCTATGATAATTAATAGATGATTCCATGCATATTCCTAACCATTCATTTTATCTTTCCTTCTCTATGCATTTATTGCCATGCAATTATTCTATTTATATGTATTTAACTTGATCATTATTCAGCTGTTATTATTCATCTTAAATTCTGCATTAGAAATTACTATTGATGAGATATTCATTGAGTAAGGGACGTACCAGATATGAATGACTGCTTCTTATTAATATTGGATGATATAATGCTTTGGCTGATCCAATCAATATATGTATTTGCTGTGCTGACTGAATGTAGTTATAGATGTTGATGACAATAGCAGTCCCTTTCTGTTGCTGATTCTATTCGATGCTTTGTTTATTTATCAGTGTTGATCGATATTGGATGTGTTCGATTGTTTGTGTGTGATGGATGCCCCCGATTGAAGGCCCACGATTTCTTCATATACCTTTGAATAATTGCATCCTTTTTTATTAGTCGCATCTCTCCCTTAGGATCACCACCTTTAATCAAGCTATTATCATAATAATCGTTGTCTTTTGTCTCTATTCATGTAATCGCTGGTCTTTAGGCGGTGCTTTATTACTAATTCGTTGACTTCCCTTAGATGATCATTATTATATTATAATAACATTTATTTATATTTATATTAATATTAATATACATATTTATATTTATATAATATATATATCATATATAATATTATAATTGTCTATATTTATTGTTTATAAATACAATAAATATATTATAATATTATTTAATAATATTATGTTTATTAAATATTATTATATACATAATTATCGTCCAATTTGACGATGACAAATAATGCCTTAATATCGGGACATGACAGATGGGCACTGTGATAGTGGCTTTTCCCTTGTAGAGATTCATGCACTCCGAGAAGCAATTGGAATAATGAAACAAAATTACCTACAGCTACTTGCTGACAGAGATTATCTTCTCGAGTGGGATTGCATTTGTTATGATGCATTGAAGGGAAAGGAAGGGGAGGTTGATGAGCTCACTTATGAGCTTAAGGTGACCATGGATTCGTTGAAGTGCAATCAATTGGCCCTTCAAGAGTCGCAATCACGGATAAAGGAGTTTACCATGGAGTTGAGCTTGGCACAGTCTTCACCATCTACAGATACAGTTCAGGTTTCTATGGCAGCAGTTGGTGAGGAGCATATATGCACGGATTATGGTTGTGAGCAGGTTGAGGATGTGGCTACATCCATCACAAATACAGCTGCAATTGATACGGATGGGATGAGTGAACTAGTTGAGAGTTGCAGAGAACCACTTGATGCACCAAGTTCTCTTGAGGTTAGTCCCATGCCAGATGATGCAGAGCAGATGATTGAGAGCTCTTGTGATGTAGTAGTGGATTCTCCAGAGAGTTGTGACAGTTCACGACACTACTCCATCTTCTTCACAGGAGGTATGCAGAGTATCATCTAGTTGGGAGATTGGTTCTTATGTCGATTGGTTTCCCTCTCCTGGAAGCAAATCAGTCATTGCATCCCATGTAGCTGATTATGATCAACAGTCTGTTGAGCCACAGAGTTGGAGGAATCAGCTCAGAGTTACAAGAGAGAAGGTTGATTCAACCTTATCTCGCTTTGACTACACTGATAAATTTATTGAGAATCAACTTTGGAGAGCAGAGTTTCAGGAGAGACGGTATGGAGTCTCAGCTGGTACTCACATTTGTGATTTGCGCTTTATCAGGCGTGCTTTGGAGGCATTGAAATTAGAATACCTCCATTTGCTTCATGATAGGGATTTTGCTATTGGGTTTGCAGAGAGGGTTGCCAGAGTGCCTACCCAATTAGCCATTCGGGATCAAAGACATGACCCGTCTTCTGATTCTAGTGTTGTGAGTGATGAGACTGACGAGGAGGGTGTTCCCCAAGACTTTGAAGGTCAAACATTAACAGAGGTGGGAGCATTTTATCTTGACTGCATAGTGAGGAGTGCTCATCACTTCTCCTTTAGTCCACACATGGAGGATTTGTTGATGCGTCGGTGTGGATTGGCTCCGAGCTTGTACCATCCATTGTGGGATGGAGAGTTGCCATCTTCAGAAGATGGAATTGGAGACTACAGGTATCTGACTCAGTTGTTTTCAGAGGATTAGTTACAGAGTCAGAGTTTAGATTGCCATCATGCTGATATGTACCCAACATGGTTTGCTATTCCTATGTCACAGAGATTTCTTGTGAATACATGGTGTCAGAGAGATTATGGTGTCACTAGGCATGATGACTTGGTTAGTTATCACATCCATGAGAGTTTAGTAGAGAATAGAGGGAGATTTGGTGTAGCAGATGCTTTCAGATATTCTTATCTCCACATGACAGATGGATGTGAATTATGTTTGCTTTGGGATCCAGGTGCTAACAAAGTTGGCACTGTAGTTTGGTTGGGTCCCGTCGGTTTGTCTTACCATTTTCAGCATGGTGAAGTTGAGATCAAATTGGTTTGGGATCCAGGTATTAACATGGATGTTGCATTGGTACTCAATGATCGTGGAGAGTTGCTTCAGGCGATATGGTTATATGGTATGTATATCAGAGTGGGGGCAGCGTGTTGATGATTGTTTTTAGACCAGTCAACAATAGAGTAAAATACTGAGTATCCAACTCTCTCTTGAATAAAGCTCTTCACAGGCTGAACTATGCGATCCAGTGAAGTAACTCCAAGGTTCCTCTTTCTTATAACTTATGGTGGATAAACTCAGTAATTACATGTGATCTTGCTAATAATCACAAAGGGACTTACGTAGAACTCTTCATACTTCATTTAGCTTATTCCTCCTTTCAGTGTGGATAATGTATCAATAATAAAGAAAAGCAAAAGATAAGGGTTCAAAAAAGCTGATCTAAGGTCAATGAAGTAAATGATGATGCTTGAATAGACAAACTCCTTGATAAACCTAACTCCACTCTGCCAAGGATGCCTACAACTACATGGAGTTGGTGCAATCTCCTAAGGTAAACGAATGGTTTTCAAATCATGAAGACTTATATAAGCACCCATTGAATGGCGCAGCTCAAACAAACATCCACAATCGAACTTAAGCAAATGATAAGGCTTAGAATAAACTGTTGGAATCCATAGGAGGTGCTGATGTGGCACTTATGTCGCATGCGCATCATCCTCACCAATCAAATGTTGCCACATCGCCTGACTACATTCAATGCATCTACAACAAGCAAGAAGTCAAAGAGGACGCCCATGTGGAAGATGCTCCAAAGATTCCATTTCATCCTTATCTTCTTGGAAAACGTGCCTTCATTGCCTCTCTTATGCACTAAAAATAGCAAATTGTTGTAACTAATTGCTGAGATGGCATGATCTGGGCCCTTGGCTACTTGAATTGATCCAGACCCTTCATTGTAATTCTAGAACTCTATATAAAGGCCTTGTTGCCTCATTTGTAACAGTTAGTTAGTTGGTAGGAAAGTAGAGTAGGAAGAGACTCTTGAAATTATCTGAGAGTACTTGAAAATTGTTGTAAATATTTCTCAAGATTAATGCAATGACATTGGAGCTCACTTAGTGCTAAGTGTTGTCTTGTGGAATAACATGGTTTCTTGTACCTTGATGAAATGGAGAGATGTTTCTAAGTAAATTAGAAGTAGAGTAATAGCTCATTGATATAATGTATGTATTGAATATTTGATCAACTCCTAGCTCATGCTTTTGACATCTATCGTTGGTGGAGTGTTGTGTAAAGCTAGTCTGAGCTTCATCATAATTCGCTTAAGTTCGATTGTGGATGCTTGTTTGAGCTGCGCTGTCTAATGGGTGATTATATGAGCTTTCATGATTTGAAAACCATTCGCTAACCTTAGGAGATTGCACCTACTCCATATAGTTGTTGGCATTCTTGGCAAAGTGGAGTTAGGTTTATTGAGTTTGTCTATTCATACATCATCATTACTTCATTGACCTTAGATTAGTTTCTCTAAAGCCTCATCTTTTGATATTTCTTTTTTAAGTTTGATTGAAAACGATCCATTCACCAAGGAGTAAGAAATTTCATACATGTTCGTGAAGGAGTTCAATGTGAGTCCCTTTTGTGATTACCAGCAAGATCACATTCATTCACTGAGTCTATCCACGTACAAGTCAAGACCTGACATCAAAGGAACCTTGGAGCGTTCTTGTTTGATCATATAATTCAACATTCAGGAAGCTTTGATCAAGAGAGGATAAGATACTCGGCATTTTATTCTATTGTTGTGTTGTCCAAAAAACATCATCAACAAGTAGTAGAGAGTAGATGATGATGATGCTTCATTCATGATAACATGGAGTAAGAGACTTCTTCTGGAGACTTGAAGATTGAGAGCATTTGAAGCTGGATGGATAGATATCCTTGACATGATGATCTTAACATGATGCCATTGATGAAGAGTTCCAACATGATGATGATGAAAGGTTCCTTTGGAGCAGCTACATGATGTTTCCTCGCAGCGACCTCTTCTTAGCATCATCCCTTGCTTGAAGATGACTCTAATCACTTAGCTCCTAGGATGACTTCTTAGCTCCTACAACACAAACAAGGAAGCAATATCAATTCCTTGATCTTACAACACAAAATATTCATTATAAATCAATTTCTAACCTTTCCAATCTTAAGTGCATTGGATGCCAAATTAGTTGATGCAATCATAATTTTAAGTTAAGTATCATATATAGATGAGGCATTGGATGCCAATTTCACTCCTAGCCTACAAACCTTCGTAAAACTTGAATTTAGTCTCAATCCAAAGTGGCTCAATTTAAGTCTGATTTCAATAAAAGATGGTGCGCAGCAGATTTGAAAAGTGTTCTAAAAGTCATAATCAGCAACCTCTTCATGTGCATTGGATCATGATCTTGATATCCACTTGAAATGTTTGCATTTGAACATCCAAAAGGAACTTCTCCAACTCGAGCGCACTAGATGGGAATTCCGATCTCCCTTTAAAATGTATCAAAACTGAAATTTAAATCATCTTCCCATGTGGCGCAGCAGATCAGGGGCACTAGATCAGCATTTGAAATCTTCTTCTTGAATGATCTCCTTGTAAGTGCATTGGTTGAAGGTTTTGTCCTCCGATAGAAACATGTTTTGAAGCTTGAGTTGAATCATTATCTCAAGGTAGCGCTTTGAATTAGGAGTTTGATCTTTCCTTAAAACTTTACAAAATTTACATGTTGACACCTAGAATAGCCTTCTCCACCTTGGCGCAGCAGATGTAGATTTCAAATCTTCTTGAAAAAGTGTTGGAAACTTGAACTTAAACTATCTTTAACATAGGCGCATTGGTTGAGGATTTTGAATCCTTATTAAAATGGTGTCAAAACTTAACTCCCTCCATAGGTGGCGCATTTGATGAAGAATTTGAATCCTCTTGAAAGTTTCATTCTTTGCCAACCACATCAGCCTTCATGTTGTGGCACATTAGATCAGAAATTTGCTGCTCGGTTGAAAAATCATCATTGGATCTCCTCTTTGAGAAAGGCGCATCAGTTATGGCGCATTGGTTAAGAGTTTTGGATCCTTATCAAAATCACTTCTTTCACTCAACAGGAATCCCTCATCATGGCGCATTGGTCAAGGATTTTGATTTTTCCTTGAAAGTCTCTTGAAATTCTACATTCTTATCCCTTGGCGCATTAGATTGAGGTTTTAGATCCTCTATTGAATGCTCTCAAAATCTTGATTTTATCATCTTTCATAAGGGCGCATTGGTTCAAGCGCATGAGATGAGGATTTTGGATCCTCTAGAAAGGTGCACTTCCATCCTCAAGATACACTTCTTCACTTTGGTCACAATGGATCATGATTTTGATCTCCTCTTCAAATTGCACTTAAAACTACACTCCAACCTCATACAAGAATGGCGCAATGGATGGGTCACATTGGATCCACATTTTGATCTCTGGTTGAAAGTGGCGCATTTCATCAAGATTTTGCGCCTTCCTCATGTCTTGGCGCACTGGATCAAGATTTTGAATCTTCTAGAACTTAGCCATTTTTGCAACTTTCTCAGGGTAAGGTATATTAAAAAATATATTTAAGTATAAGTTTAAATGTTTTTCAATATACCTTTCAGGATGTTTGAGATAGGTCTCGAATCCACCAAATTTAACATGCAGATTATAGAATTTGGAGAATACACCAGATTTCAGACTTAGTCAATTTTCAGGATTTTCAAGATATCAGGATACCAGACTTAGTCATTTTCAGGATCTCAAACATGCATTAGGATTGGTCTCAGAAGGAAAGCAAATGACTCTTGAATAAAAACTAGACAGAGAACTCAAACAACCACTGACTTCATCATGCAATAGACCTAAGACATCATCAAAACTTAATGCAAAGCATTAGAGCTCAAAAAAAGGGTGTCCCCATTTGCAATGGGGCGATGCGTGATTAGGTCACAACACAGCGAATTGGCATACGATTGCTTGAGGGCAAGCAATCTCGGGAAGGGAGGAATGTAATATTCCATTTTTAGAAAGTGTCAGAGTTTGGTGGGTTAGCCTATTATCATTGGTTCCCCGTAGACTAATGTGGTGATTAGGGGGCCCTTTGAGGGTGATTCAGGGTTATTCAGCTAACCCTTTTGGGTGTATATTTCAGTACTCTCCTTCTCAGTGCATCAGTTTATTTGTGGTTTGCCTTCTCGAGGTCTTTCGGGCTCATTTTATACACACTTACTATTTTTAGTAAGTCACTTGGACATTTGGGTCCATACTATTTATGGAAAGTCATCTAAATGGTCAGAAGGCACCACGGTTATATCCGGGAAGTTGGCAGGATCAGTTGTTGGTTTGATATTTGGCATTTAATGGAGTTTAATGATTTAATTTAATTAATTAAGTCTAATCTAGCATTGACTTTGATATAATTAATTAAATTAAATATCTTTATGATTAAAGGGGATATAAGGGGTCAAGTGTGCATTTAATATATTAATGTCATAAAGTATTTAATTATTATGCCAAATGGGGTGCCAACATATGGAGGAATAAGGATATTAAGTGACTTTATATAATGATGTCAATGACAAATTATAAAGTAAGGTCACTTTTGAAGGGAAAAGTAAATTAAAAGAGGAATAAAATAAAGTATTACTTTTGAAAGGGAAAAGAAATATAAAAGCAAGAAAAAGTGCAATGAGGATTCATTCTTGATATGTTATTTTGAAAGAAACTTTTACTTGAGAGCTTGAGAGCTTTGGTTTGCAGGTTCAGTAAACCCTAGGACGAAAACCCTAGAGGTTTTGGCTATTTGGACAAAAACTCAGATCAGCGAACTTGGTGAATTCATCTCAGGATTCACAGTTGCATTAAATTGTTTAGTATTTGTGGAGATTCAGAGCCATATCTTTGCAGATTTCAAAATATTGGTTACATGTTGGTATTTTGGTGTGCATGTTTGAGTGATGGATTTTGAGGTTGTGTTGCAAATAATCCATCTGGGTATTTGAGTTTTGTAGATTTGAGCTATTGGGTGTTGCTAAAATTTTCAATTCCAGCTAGGGTTTGACATGGGTGCTCACAGAAATCAGTTTTGGCATATGGGTATTGATGCAAAGTGGCTGCCATGAGGTTGGAATAACATATGCACTTCTAGGTATTCTTCATTTCGTTGCATGATTACAGAAATTATCAATCTCGACCTCTCTTGCATTGTAAGTGTCAACAATTTGGTATGTTACAGTCACCATTTTGCTTTTGATATTGTAACAGCAGTCCATTGTATTTTGGCTGCCTTAGAACAGGCGTTTGTTGTAATTGGAATGATGAACAAATATGAAATTTCTCTCAGTTAGGACTGATTCCATTTTAACATCACTATTATGATCATTTCGAATTGAAATTAATGTCAATGTTGCCTATGTCTATTTTGTTCTTTCATCAAGTTTTGCATGTGATAGTACTTGTTCATGTTGAAGAAGATAAATTTGAAGGTGCAGAAATAAGTTTCAGATCTCAGACCTAGGTTTTCATTAAGAAATTGGCAAAAATCAGAAATTTGATTTACATTCCTATCAGAGTTCATAAATAATCAGAATATCCTTAGAAGGGATATTACAGCCGAGTGAAATCTCTGCCCAGCTCAGGTTGAGAGGTGGTTTCTGTGACTCCCATGGACAATGGAGCATAAGTGGATAGGAGACTCCAGACCCACCTTTAGAGAAACTGCTGCCGTGAGGAATCTTCCCCCAAAGGAAGATCCCTCTTCTGCCTAGTGCAGCTGTGGCTAATGCATAGTCAATTGCACAATTTATTTTAATGTTGATTTATTTGTTCTGCCCCTGGAGTTATCAGACTCTTTGGATATGTAGCTGATCTATTTTTCACCTTCAGACATCTTTATCTTCTATGTGATTTTTATATGGGCTGGCTTGTTATGGTAGCATTAACCTTTGCTAATCTCAGCCTGCATATACCACCGGCCACTTTCTATTGCAAAAACCATCTAATACACTTACCATGAAACTATTTTTGTGTATTATATGATGTTTTTTCCAATTAAACAAATATTTATGCAAATGAGATCATATCTCTGATATGATAATTTGAATATATGACTCTCCTTATCATTCATCTCTAAAATCAAATATTAGACATATTTGCAACAGTAATGATCTTGAGCTCTTTTAGTCTCTTTCACTTACATGTTTCACAAAGATATAAAATTGAAGAATTTGGAAAATATTAAATCAATGTACACATTAGCATCAAAACAAAACAGTAAATCCTTGGATTGAGACCATTTTCAGAGCCTGTAGTTAATCCTAATACAGATGAATCAGTGACATGAAGAAGTATGAGAATGTTAAGATTTCGACTTGATTCTTACAACATATATCAAATTTGTCTATAATAAAGATCACAGATTCAAATCTGGAGGGAAGTATTGTTGTACACATTATTGAACACTATAACATAAATGGATAAACAAATTCCTTGTGGAATGCTATCTTGGTAATAACCTAAAAGGCTATCTTTACCTTTTTAACTTTTATAAACTCATAACAAATTTAAGAAGTTGCATTATAATTGAAAAGTTTGAGTTTAGAATGTTCTGCATATAAAAATGCTATGAACCATTTAGTTATGTTTTAAACATTAACCACAAATACAATGGATTAGTTTGAGAAGCCAGTATGATGAAGAATACAGGTTTAATGAGCAAAGGCTTAGCATTCATGTTTCAAGCTTAAGTTGATCCATATTAATCTTGTGGAGATAGGTTTTGACGAGAGCTGGGATAAACAGCCACATTGAGAGGTCTAATGTCGTATTCGGTTTAAAATGTCATTATTTCAAGCCTCCAGATTAGTTCTAGCCCAAATGTTAAAGATGGATGACAGATTTTGCTAGCACAGAGATGCTTTTAATCTAAAGGGCAACCTGTGTGTACTTACACTGTAGAAGCTACTTCAAATACAAATTGAGAGGAATCCTTTTCACAGCAAATGAAAACATGAACATAAACAACTCATTTCTTGAACTCATAAACTATTGTTCAAGGAAATTTTCTTTAAGAAACCTATATTCAATTGAATATTTTGTGTCAAAAGGAAATGGAATACAAAACCATGCATATTGTTAGGCATACCTTGATGTCTGGATTTTTACTTTTCAAATAACGGCCAACCCCAGTAATAGTCCCACCAGTTCCAATTCCTACAACCAATATGTCTATCTTGCCCCTAGTATCCTCCCAAATTTCTGGACCTGTTGTCTCGAAATGGATCTACATTAAAGCAAAAATAGATTAGCATATTGAGTATAAATGAAGGATACCAGGAACACATTAGTGGCACAGCTAGAACGTTTTTAATATTAATCAGGGCTTATGTTATCCAGCAGCCAGTACCTTGGGATTTGCAGGGTTCTCAAATTGTTGAAGCATGTATGCATTTGGTGTTTTAGCCAGGATTTCCTCAGCCTTCTCAAATGCTCCAATCATCCCCTTAGCAGAATCTGTAAGAATGATCTCTGCCCCCAAACCACGTAATACAATTTGCCGCTCCAGACTCATGGATGAAGGCATAGTTAAAATGAGTCTATACCCCTTTGCAGCAGCAATAAATGCAAGACCCATTCCCGTATCACCACTAGTTGGCTCTACAAGAATAGTCTGCAATGTAACTATATCAGTCCTCTTGTATGAATTCTATACAAGGACATAAATACTACCTCTTGTTCTTCCTCGAAAGTAATTTCTAAAGCAAGAAGTCTAAAACTTAAGACATCAAAGCTGCACAGAATTTAACAGCCATTCATTTAGTCTAAAGGTCTGGCAAATATCACCTCTGAGATGCCAGTAAGTTTTCTATACAAAGAAATGCACATGCATTCCAAACACAAACCTTCCGCAAAAGAAATTCACCTTTCCAGAGCTAATCGCTCCCTTCAGTTCAGCATCAGATATCATACCGTGGGCAGTTCTGCAAGAATATAAGGCTCCTCGTTAATTTCACTCTTGATTCTACAGTTCAATCAGCCAAATCCAAATAAAAGCCACCAAATATAAATAAAAGCATTCACCTGGCCTTTGCACTAAAGCAAGGCTCCATGAATTCAAGCTTTGCAGCAACATTTGCTACACATCCCTTAACAACATTGTTCAGATAAACCATGGGTGTCTTTCCAATCAGCTGACCAAATTTTAAGATATCAGTATTAGTAACAGAGCATATACACCTTCCAATCATTTTAAGATTATGATGATTAATATTGTATATTGAATTTAAAGAAATACAAGGTTCAAAGTGCCATATCAACCAGCACCTTTCTTATAGTGAAAATCTAAACCTAATACTATATTATTTGTTTTATAATTTTATTATTAGGGAATATAGGTCCGTAACTCCTCTTAAAGACAATTCTTGGTGTGTACATACATTAATTGATGAAACAATTCAACTAATTTCCTAATTGAAACACGGGTCTAAATGACTAGATACTTGTCATGTGATATCTAGATATTGTTAATAACAATCAACTTATCTCCAAGTCCTGCCTTCATACCAAATATAAATTTCATCCAGTAACAACAATCAATTTCATACAGTAAGAATATTTTAAGAATACATTTTTTCTGGGTTTATAAATGTTTCTGAAAAGATGCCGGTATTTTAAATGTATTCATGTGCCTTAGAAAACATCTAAAATTTTCCCTTGCCCAAGTTGCATAGCAAATATTTATTTTTTCCCAGTTAATCTACTATAAATCCCTGCCTTTCTTGCCTAGCAGAAGATGTGAAATTAATCCATTTTGATTTATTCCTTATCATTCTCTTCCCACAAAAATTATTTGAAAGACCGATTCTCTGAAACTTTTCTCCTTAGGACATATCAATTATAAATCTAAAGAATTTATCAACTAATATATGTCAGTCAATGAATTTGGCAGAATGGATACCCCTCAGTTCTTGGCACTAAGCTGAAGGAGGTCGATGGTTCGTGGACCTGATGCCTACAGGCTGCAAAAGGTATCAGAATGTTTATCCTCCCAAGCTCAAAGAAAAAAAGTTTTTTTATTTTCTTTAGAAATATGTGTCAATTCAACTTTTAGTACTATTAGTTGATTTTTTATGATAACCGGAAAGACATCTTCCCTTTGATTGTTCAAACATTTTTGAAGAATCCAACTGAAAAGCTAACTCTAAATAGTTTGCATCTACAAGAAAACAAGGTATCAGTAAATTGTTACTTTTCATGCATAGACATTCTAACTTCTATTGACCATCACATACTACTAAATTCTATTAATTTGGTATGAGGTTAACTTCTAGATATATCTGCAATTGATTTTCCTCTATGATCTCACTACTGTCTTCAACTATAACACGGTAGAACCTTTGACTTGGATAATGCCTTAATAATTACTTCCTATGCAACTTTATACAAGAGACATTTTTATTATGTTGAAGGTAAGAATTAATAAAAAACATGTATGCCTCAAGATTGGGCTACAGCAAAATGTAAATCTGTCTTTTGCAACCAAACTTGGTTGGCCCAAACTTAGCAAAGCAGCTCCGAAAACAAATTAAACTTTACAATAATTACTGAATCTTGAAAACAAAAAACAAATTTCTTTAAACTTGAATCGTCTAACTCTAAACTAATTCATAAACTGTTTTTC
Organism: Cunninghamia lanceolata; assembly: GCA_027924645.1. Taxonomy (NCBI): domain Eukaryota; kingdom Viridiplantae; phylum Streptophyta; class Pinopsida; order Cupressales; family Cupressaceae; genus Cunninghamia; species Cunninghamia lanceolata. The sequence goes on from BSBN01000984.1 coordinate 3,539,369, forward strand.
ACTGTTGTCTTTTGTTGTCCAATTCTTTGAGCTTCTTCACCATCATCAAGAGGAAGTATACTATCTGCTTCTACACAATTCTGCACTCACCTTGGAGGACCTGTAATGTCTGCTATAATCCAATTGGGGAGTGTTGAACTATCAATGCAAATCCTTGCTTTGCACCGTGCTGTCATGCCTGCCATGATACATTTCCCTTGTTTGATGCCTTGCTCTGCTCAAAATTGTTGAGTATCAACATGAAAAACAAAACCTGCTCCCTGTTTGCCATCTCTTTTCAATTCAGCCAAACATAGTTCTTTCCAGACTTGATCCCATCAAAGATTGAGGTGAAGATCCTATCTGTCAGCACATTCCTCTCAGTTGGCCCTTCCCTACAATTGGTTTGTGCATTATCATAAGCATCTTTGTTGCCCAAGAGGGAGAGATGCCTTTTCCAAGCCAACTTACATTCTACCAATTTTTGAATCGTCTATTCTAGTACCCGAAAGTTTTGCTAAAGATGACATTGCTTCATTACTGACAGGTATGACACTTAAAACTGTCACAACAGAATGACCATTGCTTCCAATATTGCTATTACTATATTGCATATTTCTAGCATCAGAATGAAGATTATTTAGAACAAAAGAATTGTGCCTTACCAACAGAGACATCTCCCGAATACCTTGTCGGAATGCCTGCTGCAAATATACAGCTTGTTGAATCACCATCCCACCATCCAAGTGTTTCCTTATTCTATATTTTTATCTTGATGCTCTCTAATTATCGGGGCTGGTTCCCAGTATGTCCTCTTCTTTTCATTCCAAAGGTGCCTGGCCAAAGCCTGTGGATGAAATGGTGTTGCCATCAGCATCTAGCTATCTTGATTCAGTTTGTAGGAGATTCTCCAGAAATTCCAAGCAATGATCATTAGAAGAGCTATCTGAGATGACTTGGTGTTCCCTTTAGTGTTCTCTTTCCTTATCTTGCCTATCCATTTCCTCATAATCTCATCTAGCAAGGGAAACATAGTTAATTTTGGAAAAGGCTTTCTGATTCTATAAATGTTCTATCCTTCTTCATTATACTCCTCTTCCCCAACCCTGATCCCCTCAAACCAATTTGGTACATTTTCAGTTTTTTGTGGTACATGTTCTTCTTCCTGCTCCTTGCACCTTGACCCTGATTCAAGATCTCTTCGGCCTGTTCCAAAGTTCTGTTCCCATCAGTCCTACAAAATCCTATCCTAATATATGTACCTCCTCATGTGATCCATCAGTCTGTCCATCAGCTGCTACTGCTCCCAATTCTCTTATCTTTGTTGGAAGGGGAAGCCTCTATAGCCTACCACCCAAGGACATATATTTAGTTTCATTTGGAAAAACCCCCATATTAATGAAGACTTTAAGGTCACCTGAAAGTGGAAGGATGCCTACACTACAACATTGTGAAGCATGACTTCACTTATAAAGTCAGCAGGATGTCTGCACACAATTTCGAAACACATTTATTCATTTTATTCCAAATCTGCCACAATGTATCAGTTGAAGTGACAAACCACAAATATCAAAGAATTGCATATGTTTTATATCAGCATTTTAATTTGTCCCTTTTAGCCTTTAGGACAACACAAAATGGAACCGCATGTAAGGATATACCTTTCTTTAAATTGGTAGGAGAAGCTCCCCTGACAAAAACTAAACCCTAGAACTCTAAATGATGGAAACAACTTGTCTTTTTGGTTATCAAGTATGAGCACAAGGCTTATCAGCACTTCTACGCAAAACAATATTTTTAGGTCTTCTATTTTAAAGCAAACAACCTAAACAGCTAGCAAACACTCACACCTTCTAGCTAAAAGCAGAAACTAGAATACACACAAAACTTGGATTGAATTTTACGCAAACACAAGATATTATCGGCAGAAAAAGGATATTTGCATACAAAGCTACAAAACTCAAATCAATCACTACTGCAATACAAAAGCTACAGTAACTATCAAACAATATTCAACTCACAAAATCACATAAGTGGGCTCGAACAGCAATTCAACAAGCCTAAAATTACTGCTGGCTAAAAATCTAAGTGCATAAAGCACTTACAAGTATTTACAATACTTTGCATGCTCAAGGTCTGCAATTTATTCAAGATAAAAACAAAAATAAAATACTAAAGTTCTATGCTAAAAATAGTTTGCTTGCACAAAGCAAGTCTTAAATACCAAATTGTCTGTAAAATGAAGCATTTTCAAATACATCTCTGGCAAAAATATGGAGTCTCCAAAATAGACCTTCTAGAAGGTCATGTAAAAACAGTCATGATCTAAAAATATTAGTAGATAAAAATAACTGCTCAGAAACACCAATCGGCGAGTTTGGCACAGTAGTAGTGTCCTGAGTGTCCTGCACTACCTTGAATCTGTCAATGAACTTCTGAAATTCTATGAAAGTGGCAATGGAAAAGCATACATACAAATGACCTGGACCTCAAGAGTATACTCACTCTCTATCACCAAAGTCTCAATCTGCACTCGTCTCTTTTCCGCCCTCTGAAGATGCCTGGACATATCAGCCAACTAGTCCATGTTTTCTTGGTACAGAATTTGTGCTCCTCCAAGCTTTTTTATGACCAACCACTGAAACTCTGTTCTAACTTCAAAACGTTCAATTTCTGGATTGTTTTCAAATGCACAAGGAATAGCAGAAATGAAAGTGGAAATGCTTTTCTCAGTGTCCCCAAGCTTACTTTTCTGCTCTTATCAATGTTTTGACTGCATCCTCAAACAGCTGAATTACAAACTTTATTTTTCTGCCACTTGAAGGACTGATCCTCTTACGCATTTGCCACAACTCCCACCTCGATCAATTTTATGGAACCAACGGCATGCATATTGTTGCACCCATACAATTTTTTTTGTATTGAGTCATTTTGTGAGTCAAATCCTTGTCATTCATTGTTTTGTGAGTCATTGTTCAATCCTTTTTTTTCATGTTTGTGAACAACATTTTCACACTCTAATCAATGTCTTTGCATAACCAACAACAAACACTCCAACACATTAAACGAGATGAAGAACTGAGCTTAGATGAGGAAAAGGATACCATATTGAATAAGGCATGGAAGAAGGAGCATCCCAATGTTATTAGAGTGTGCCAATGCACTAGGATGTCCCAAAATTGGTGAAAAAGTCAAAAAAGGGACATGTCTTTGTATTGGAGTGCTCCACTCCATTAAGTTGTCCAATTCCAAGTTACATTAAGTCAAAAAGGGCATAAAGTGCAAAAGTGTGTGATTAGGTTTAAGTTGTCCCATGTCAACTTGAAATTACAACAAAAAGTGACTTAAGTGACCTTTGAAGCAATCCTAGGCTATGTCACAAGGTTCACGTTCGTGTTCGTGTTCGGTAATGATAAAATTCGGATGAAATTCAGCAAGGAGAAAAAAATTCATAATTAAATTCGCCTTATATAAATTTGATTTTTTTAAAAGTATAAGTAAAATATATATATATATATATATAAATAAATATTAATACCTATGTCACAAGGTTCGCATTTGCCTTTGTGTTCGGCAACCATAAAATTTGGATGAAATTCGCCTTATATAATTTTGATTTAAAAAATATATATATATATACATATATTATTAATATTATTATATATTAATAATATATAAATATATTATAATATTTTAATATGAATATATTATTAATAATATATTTATATATTATTAATAATATATTTATATATTATTAATATAAATATATTAATACTATTATATATTAATAATAATATTAATAATATTTTAACATAAATATATTAATAGTATTATATATGCACCAAGGGATTTTGTAATCCATCGGATTTTTATCTTAATACAATTCTTAATTTTTTGCAACACAGAAGGAGGAGAAATAAAAACCTAATTCCTAGGCATCGATTTACTAGCACCGGCACCCCAGAGGAGGTTTAAGGAATACGCCGATAGGAACAACCGACGAGTTCAAAAAAATTTCCGGCGCGAATTTTTTTGAGGCGTGAGACAATTTTCCGAGCAGTATAATACTCACATATAAAAGCCTACCAGCTAAAAAAAACAAAGCATATTAAACAGCAAATTTTATGACAAATTTCGTCGAATTTCATGGCCTAGCGAAAAGTTCAACGAATTTCGAACCTCATGGCCGAAATTCGGCGAACATTGTGACTAAGAATAATACTATAAATTTTAATAATATCATATTACAATATATAAATATTAATATTATTAATATATATTATATTTAATAAATAAATTATAATTATATAATCATAATTTATAATGAACATAATTTATGATTATAATTTATGATACCTAAATTATAATTATATAATCATTATAATATAAATTATAATCATAAATTATACAGATACCGAAACTATTATATGAATTATAATTATATAATCATAATCTATTGCTTCGTCATTAGCCAGGATTTTCTAAGCCACGCGGATTTCTGGTGTTGGAGTCTGGAGATCCTTTGAAATTTCGCCGCACCTGGAGATTTTCTGAGTTTGCAAGCTTCATTGTTCATTGGTATGAGAAGATGGATAGATTCTTGCTTGCTTCCAGCTTCACACACTACCATTCTGATCCTACTATTTACACTTAAAGACGTGGAGAGGGTCTTTTGATTGTTGTGTTATATGTGGATAATTTGATTCTCATAGGGAGTTCCACCTCCATGATCCAAAGTGTCCAACGAGCATTGGTGGAGCGGTTTGATATGATAGATCTTGGACTTCTGCACTTCTTCCTTGGTCTTCAAGTTCGCCAAACTTCCGAGGGGATCTTCATTTTTCAGCAGAATTACGCTCTTGACTTGCTTCAGAGATTTAGCATAGTTGATTGTAAGCCTGCCCCCACACCTTTTCAGTCAGGTGTTTTACTGTCTGCCAGTTGCACTACTACAGTTGATGCTACTTTCTATTGACAGTTGGTTGGCAATCTTTTGTACTTGACACACATTAGTCCTGATATTTCCTTTGCGGTTGGACTTGTGTCCCGTTTCTCTCAAGAGCCACATGAGTGGCATTGGAAGGCAGCCAAACATATTATGAGATATATTCAAAGCACATCACATTTTGGCATTCATTACACATCAGGAGCTTCTTAGATTGTGGGCTTCACTGGCTCAAATTGGGTTGGTGATGTTGATGATTGGAAATCTACTTCTGGTTTTGTTTTCTACCTTGGTTCTAGTCCGATTGCATGGTCTTGCAAGAAGCAAATAGCTATTAGCTATTGCATTATCATCGACAAAGGCTCAGTATCGAGGTGCAATTTTGGCTAGCCAGGAGGTTCTTTGGCTTCGATAGTTGATGACTGAGTTTGGATTTCCTCCTAATCACCCCACTACTCTTTGGTGTGAAAATCAAAGTGCCAGTCACATTTCCCACAACCCAGTGGAGCACATCAAGATCCACATGCGCTTCATTAGGCAGCTCATCCAAGATGGTGTTCTCAACTTGGAGTACTTGCCCACTAAGGAGCAGGTGGTGGACATCTTCACTCAGCCTTTAGCATCGCCTTGTTATCTTCATTTGCGATCGATGCTTGGGGTGAAGGAAGTTGTCCTTGGGGGTTCTTCTTGAGTCCTCCTTCCTTCACTTTCTCGTGTTTTTCTTTGCATGTTTTTCTCTCTTTTGGGGAGGAGTTTTTTCCCATGAGGTTTTCTCTTCTCCGCTTGTGAGAGATTGTTTGTACATGGGTACCTAATCAAGCCTTGTTGTCAGGACCCATCTTTGTATCTTTGCACTTGTTTGGTCCTTCCTAAGTTGCACTTAGGGGGGTGTTGGTGTGAAAAGCGTTATTCCCTAACTGGTTCCCTTCTAGCACCTATTCACACTTAGTTGTTAAGCCTACTTAGGGCACTTTTAGGGTACACATAAGATACTTATCTCTTTGTGTCTCGTGCCATATGATTATGACACTTGTCATAATCCTATGTAGTCCTAGGTCTCACCTTGCCTTTATAAGCAAAGCTTCTCTTGTACATTATGTATCTTGTATCATTATCTTGCATCCATTTGTATGCGTGTATTATTGTTGACAGAATAGCATTCTTTGTTGCTTCTCTCTTGTGTGTAGAAGGTTATTTGGCGTTGCTGATTTGATCTTGGTTCGTGACTTCAATAGTTGTTGTATCAAGTTGATAGCTACAACTCTCCCACCAGCTTCTAGGAAATCAGGTTCTTACAACTACTAGAATTTAGGACTGACTACACTAGCTTATCCATGATTTGGTAGTTGTGTGTGAACAAAGTCTCTTTATTACTTGGAGCCTTGTACAATCATCCTTGGCCATGAAACCTAGATGCAGATTTGAAAAATCTGGAATATGACTTGCTCAAATATCTTAAATAGAGATATTTGTTAAACACCAAGAGGTATCAACTTCAAGGTATATATCTTAATTTGTGAGAAAAATTTATATGTAATGTAAGAGAATGTTTTTTAGATCAAATTTTGGGGTAAACATTTCCACAATGTAATCACCATTCACTTTAAATTTTAGTTTCAAAAACTCTAAATAAACACAGAGAGCTGGTCGCCATTTACTGTTCGCTATTTTTCTTTTCTTAATTTTGTAACTATCAGTTTATAATTTACTCACATGCTGAGACCATTAATGTATATTTACACACTAATTAAGGGAAACTCAAAAAAGTTTATAGCAAGTACTTACAATTTTTATTTTACAGTATACATCTACCTTTCTTTCATTTATTGAAATGCTCATCCAGCTTTCTATACATTATTTTAAACCATATGTTTACCTTTCTATATATTGTTTTACTTTTCAATTTATTATTTTACAGCATACCAGAGGAGTGGAATTTGAATTACACTAATCTGTTTATAAATATAAATCTATTTCTTTCTTTGGCCTCTTTCAAATGTAAATCTACCTTTTTGTTTCATTGTTATATAGATTTGAACTTCTTTGATATGCTTGTGAATGTAAATTTACTTTTTATTTACTCTAGCCTTGTTCAATTGTGTAAAACTACGTTTTTATTTATTGTTACATAGATTAGTTTTTTGGTATTATCCAAAGATATGTGTAAGTATAGCTTATTATACACACCCTTGTTCAATGTAATCTAAAACTACTTAAACCTAAAAGTAAATGTGGGATGAATGTGATTTTCTTTTTCTATTTTTTTATTTTCATGAGGTGGATAAATGTTTATCGACCTCACACAAAGACACTGTTAAAGCCTGCCCTCATCCCTTGACTTCAATCGTAGAACACCTCCCAGCATAGTAACTTGTAAGTCAATTTTTGTTCCTTCAATCTTCTTTTGTTTTTCCACAAAGGAAATATTCTGCCTTCTTTACTTGTAGTGTAATTGCAAAAACTTGAATTGGAAGACAATGCTAGGAAGATGGGGTAAACAAACAAGCAAAGATCCAAACAAGGGTTTTTACTAAAATAGGGAACGAATCCTATGTGAAGGAAAAGTCCTAAGAATAAGATGATCAACCTAGGGTAAAACAGAAGATGCAGATTTAGGGTATGGATAGGTGTAAGTCCCACCCAAGTACAATTTATACTACCAATGCTACTTACAAGTAAATGAAAGTAAATGCACACAACAATAACACAGATAGCAATCACCCTAATCTAAGCATACTAACTATTTTTTACACTGACTTTGAATTCTATTGTGTATGATTCAGAGTTTATTTTAAACATCTAATTTATCTGAGTTATAAAATAAGTTATATATGTGCTTGTGCATGTGATCATGTTTTTGATAGTATACTGTTTATTGCTTATTATATCTCAGAATTGACAGTTAAAGCTAAAACTAAACATTTTATTTTAACTGGCAAGTCCTCATACCTATGTCACACCAACAATTAGAAAGATGTACTTGGAAACTTTGAAATGCGAACATTAGAAGTGGTGACAGCAAACTCAGCTAACAGTAGAAACTTTGGAATAGACTTCTTAAGGAAATGATGGAAACAAGAAATTGGCAGGAAATGTATGAGAACAGCGGAAGCTTCTTGAACTCTTTAAAACATTATCATAATTTTTGGGAAACTCCAAGAAACAGCATTGGATATTTGAAACTTTCTCTAGAAAGCTGAACTCCCTCATATAATATTTCTGGAAACTCTTTGGAAACTGGCTGAAAACTGCAGGAAACCTTTCCAAATTTACCACAAAAGTTTCCAGAAGTTTCCAACCCCTTTCAAGGAGTTACCAAGTTTCTAGGACAGGGCAACATTTTGAAACCCAAAACAGTTTTCCAACCAGAAACGGTTGGGCCATCAACTTTGTGCACTAACTATTTTACACTCAATAAATCTGGATGAGGTTATAAGGCAGCCTTAACATGATGTAGGGTAATATTAACTTACATTCTTAAGATTTGTAAACATGAAGCGTACCTTGGAGTCTTGGACCACACTATAAAAATTTATAAAAATGGATCTATTTTGAGCAACTTACTAAGACTTGTGAATGTAGATAATGTTGAATGAATGAATGAAGGTTTCTAAAAATGTCCACGAGGCCAAGTAGCCTATAGGACCTCTGGATAACAAACGACGCTGCTAAGCACAAAAAGCTTCAAACAAGCAGGCCACCCGCACAATGCCTAACTAGTAGCTCCTTCCTTTTGGATCTTGGATCTTCTGTTGTAGATCTTGATCAAATAATCTACAATTTTTGCCATCCTTTCCTCTTCAAGCAAGGTAACCAAGGAGCCCACATTCAAAATATCAATGTAATTGATCCAAATATCCTTGTAAGCTAGACATTCCACGATGTAGTGCCATTCCGTTTCCACTAACCCAAAGTACAAAAACAGCATATTCTCTCTACCCACTCTTCTTTAGGCATTGTCCACCTTTAGTCTCACACCTAAGCTGGTGCGAACTAGTCCTTAGCTGAGCTATTAACATTTTTGCTTTCCATTTTATTTCCGCACTTATATAATTCTTGTGTTCATGGTCACATGAAGGATTGAAATGCTTGACATAGTATTCTCTTTTCCTCCCAAGTTTCCTTGTCCACATGATTACCTTGACTTTTTCTCGCAAGTACCTTTTGATTTCCCCATTAGTGTTTGGGCACTCTTTCATGCTAATATCCCACTTATTCATCCACTTGTCATTTTGTTTCATCCATGTGCTCTTCCTTCTATCTAATTTTTCTTTTGTCATTTTGGGCCAACGGTGCAACTCCATGTTCTCTAAACTCTTTAAATAACTTAACATCTGGATCGAAGTCGATGCCTCCAAAGGAAAGGCACAGGGTTCAACTAAGGTGTAATGTCCCCTTTTTGGCGCATAGACCTTTTGTGTGCATTATGCTTGTTCCTAGTTTTTCGGAGGCTATCCGTCATGTTTAGAAGAACTCCAACGTTCTTGGAGTGGTCATGACTCAGTCTTACAGAGCAGTTGTTCATGTTCTTATGTTCGGCTAGTCATTTGGAGTTCATAGATGCTTTCGGAATTCAGTTCCGACCTTTTGAGTGCTCTTCAACTTTCTTGGAGAAACATGCTATTTTTAGACAATCAACCAATGGCCTCTGATTTTCATTCCAAGTCTTCAGTACCCTGTTGGTATGATCAAAATTGCAGAATTATATCATTTGGATGCTTTCCACAACTTGGGTATATTATTGAGTTATTTAATTATTTATTCACTGAAGTTGTCTAAGGATGGGAAATATTAAAAGATAACTTAAGTGTAATAGCTCTTCGGAAAGGTAATTAAGTGTTTTAAAAGATAGACACTTAAAAAGGGGACCTTGCATATGAAATATTAATATTATTTCAAATAAAGGTCTTTTGGAGAGGAAAAGTGCTTTTTCGAAAAAAAAAAAACAATAGAAAAGCAAAAAAGCATTTTTTGAAAAAACAACGAAAAAGCAAAAAAAATGTTTTTCGAAAAAGCAGCGAAAAAGCAAAAAACTTTTTTTTCCCTAAAATGGCTCCAAAATGTTATAAAGGGGGGGGTTTTGGGCTCATTTTTAAGGTTTTATGCATATTAAATATGAAATTATTTCTTCTGTGAACATGAGTTGTTGAGCTTGGTTCTTCTGGGGTTGTTTAACCTCACTGATTTGTTGGTTTCAATAGTAAAAGATCTACCCTAGCTAGCTGAGAGTGTTTTCACTTCAGGAAACATCTGTGAGCTTCAATGGAGTCCTTACGTTGTGGAGCAAAAAAGATTATTTTTTGATGTAGGGTTTTGGTGTGCAGATTTCAATGATATTTTTGGAGTATTTGTGCTAAGTTTTAGGGTGAGTGGTGGTGTGTGAAGAGTTTTGGGGTTGTGAGTAGTATTTCTGTGTAATTCTAGTTTGCCGAATTTTGTATCAAACCTAAGTATTTTGCTGTTAGAGTGCTTTCAGAGGTGTATTTTCAATGTTTGAGCTTGATTACATCCATAATCAACAACAAAGCTTCATGGGTATGCTTCAGGGTGATGTTTGGTGACTTCTCAACTCCTCATATTCTGATTTTTAATGCTACAGCAATTTATTTCAATTTTGATCAAAATTAATAAAATATTGCAGCGTGTCCTAACTCTTGTGTTTCCTTTATGTGTTGCAATAAATCTGTGAATGTAACCCTGGATGGTATAACCGCCAGTGGAGTAGTTGTTTTCTACTCATTTCTCACCCCACTGAATAAGTGGTTTAATTGTTAATGGCTTCCCGCTGAATAAGTGGATGTGCCTAACTTTACTTTCAGTTTTCCCCCACTGAATAAGTGGTGATTCCCACGATTAAGTGAATGCTCGCTGCATAAGCAGATGCCCACTGAATAAGTGGAGGTTGTTATTCTTGCATGTTGGTTTGAAATGCTAACTCGGAAGCACTTCTATGCTCTCACCTTGCCTGCATAGGGATCTGGGTGATCAGAAGAGTGTGGAAGAACTTAACCATTGCATCTTTCTTTGTGTGGAATTTCAAAAAAGAATTGGGGTGCCCATTACATAAGGCAATCTTGTAAGGGACCGACGTTTTTGTTTTGAAACTACTTGTGATTAGGTGCTTTTGTAACCTCTCTATCTGTCTCCACTTCATCGCTGATGTGTTGCTACCCCAAACTTCACATCCATATAACACCACCGGCACCACAAGCAACTTGAAAAGGATTTTTTTAGTTTTCCAATCCCACAATTCAACCCTTCTGCATCTATTTTGCAATGAGTATAAAGCTTTCCATCCTCCTTGTATCCTTTTTTCCCTACATGTCTCTCAGCTGAGCTTGTTGTGGAAATCATGACCAAGATATTTATATTCATTTACCACTTGCAAGGGTATGCCTTCAAAGACATAGCCTATTTGAGCCTTCTTTCTCTTCGAGCTAAAGATCATGACCTTAGTTTTGTTGGTGTTCACTTGCATCCCAACCTCTTGACAAAATAATTCTAGAGCTTTCAAGTGTTCTCTCAAATCATGTGTTGTTTTTGCCATTAAAATAAGATCATCTGCATATAAAAGCAACTTTATTACATAATTGGCCAAGTGAACACCCCCACCACCAAACTTGTCTATCCACTCCTCTAATTTGTCAATGTACAGTCCAAACAGGGTAGGAGATAACAAATATCCATGTTTGACCCCAATGTCACTCCTAAAACACTCTGATAATCCTTGTCTAGTTCTAATTTTGGCCCGAACTTGATTATACAACCTATGAACAACAACCCTATACATTTCGGGTATTCCCAACTCTTCCATTCTGCCCCACAATTTGCTTCTAGGAACAGTGTCAAATGCCTTCTTGAAGTCGACGAAGCAACAAAAGACTTCTTCTCCTTTCTCCTTGTTTATCCCAAACCTTCTCAATCAAGTGCCTAATGGTAATGCAATGATCAATTGTAGAGTGTTTTGGCCTAAAACCTGCTTGTCCTTTCACCCTCTTTCCCTCCTTTTTTGCCCAAATACTAATTCGATGCTCTATCATACTCCTCAAGAGTTTTCCGAAAGGGATTAATCATTATAGGGCGGTAGTTTGATGGTTTGTTGACATCTCCACTTTTGAGCAAAGGAATGACGACACTGGTTGTCCAATTTGTCGAAAATCCATTCTAAATGACCCCATTAAATATTCTTTTGATGTGCGATGTGAGGGCTTCCAAGCCCCATTTTCTGTATTTTGCTTTTAAGCCATCTATGTCCTGTGCTTTACCCACTGCAAGCTTTTTAATTCCTTCCTTGATGTCTTTCGTAGAAAAGAGTTTAGCCATTGAATTAATTACTGGGGGACATCTTTGTCTTGGTCTCTCTCATACAACAGTTTTGCATATTCCAGCCATTGAAAGTCTGTGATATTGTTCTCTTTAGTTGTGTTTTTTTGCTACAATTCTTTCCAAAAGCCTCTCGGATTGTGTTTCCCAAGAAAAATCAATTCTTTCCGTCTTGTTTGCATGTATTTCTCTTATATTGATCTCACTAGCTTTTCATAACCCTTTTTATTTCCCCGGATTTTCAACATTCTCTTTGTTGCCTTGCAATCTTCATCATACCATAGATTTGCCGGAAAGCCATTTTGGTTGCCTCTCTTAGGCCTAGACTTTTTGCACAGGCTGAGAGCTTTGTGGATTATCGTTGTCAACCTATCGCTGCCTATTATTCTCTTGTTTATATTGGCCATCCCAATATCTCTTATTTCTTGCAATTTTTTCTCAAGCGTTGCCCAAAAAAATTCTTGGTTCTCATGTGTCAAAAGGATTGTGCCTTGAGGAGCCAATTTCTTTTGATTTTGTTGTTATCTATCTTGATGTTGGATATCTTTTTGCATACCAATCTTTACATATAAAAGATTGTGATCAGATTTCATTTCTATAGGACAGTCCCCCACCTCTACTTCTAATAGCCTTGTCATAAGATTCTGAGAACAAATAACATAATCCACCACGCTTTGCCCATTGTAAGTTTGACATGTCATGCTGCGTAAGTTCGGCCATGTTTTTATTTCATTTCATATAATCAAATCATAAGGCTGCATATCCCCAACAATTTTGTTCCATACTATGTGGTACCTCATTTTTTGTCTTGAGAGTCTCTTTCTCACTTTTGATTCTCTTCCTCTTCTAACCATAAAAATGGTTGTCTTTTACTCCCTACTCATTTCTAAGGCAAAGAGCTTGGCTATTTTCTGTTCTTGTATTAGTATCTCCTATTAGAATAATTTCTCCTATGGTACTATAGGCTGATCTGTCCTTTTTCAATGTTGCATATGGGTCCTCTTTGTCTAGGTTCTTCTTTTTATCAAATTTTGAGCCATGAGGCGTGAAATAACACGTAGCAAGATAAACTATAGATTCGTCATCCGTTACCTTCATCCATATGTATTGGTTACTTGGGTCTTCCTTTTCTACTTGTATGATTCTTCCTCATGACTCTCTCACTAGAACTGTCACACCCCCATGACCATTGTCGTTTTCAATTAGTTCATTCCAAACTGAAATCTTCTTGTAACCCTCAAAATGCGGTACCTTGCAACCCTCATGCTCGTGTTTCAACAAGGACAATGATGTCTTTTCCCTCTGCTATGGGCCCTAAACCAGGTCCTCTGCTCCAAAGGTAACCTCTGCAATTCCAACTTACCATTGTAAGGTGCTCCTAGGGGCCCCGTCTTCCTATTTACTATGTGCTATTTGTTGCTGATCCGAGCTTTCCCTCTATACAACCACGCTTAGTTGCCCGCATTTCTTGCCATTACAACTTTCTCCCACTCCTTTCTTCTAATTGTACTGAAGTTAAACCTTCATCTATGTAGAATTGTGTACCTTTAAGAAACCTTTTGTTTCTTAAAATTCTATTCTTGTCCTCTATGCTTTTCGAGGTTACTCTTACATTCCTATTTCTTCCTTCCTGTGTCATTCTTCCAATTCTGCTTGCCTAGTGGATATGCCCTGTCCACTGTAATTTGTCTATGAAAAAATCTTTTATTAGCTTGTCAATGTGCTCACCTTCCCCATAGTCTTTCAGCCCTGCTCTATCATGTCAGTCTCTTTCCTCCCACATTTGCAATTTGACTTGCTTCTTTATGAGTTCTCTTTGATTCTCTACTGGCCCTTTTACCACTTGTGCCCCTGACTTTGCCTCTTCCAGTTGTTCCTTTAGCTTAGCTTCTTTGACCTCCATGCTTGCCATTGTTGATTGAAATTCTTTTATATGTGGAATGTCTCTTTCCTCTGCTGCCTTAGAAATATTTCTGCTGCTGACTTGTTTTAGTTCGTGCTTTATGATCAAAATCTCTTGTTGACCTGTTTTCATATGTTGGAATGTACTTCGAAAATTGTTACACCACAACCCCCCTATGACCCTGTGTACTAACTTCAACTAAATAGGCATTGTCTAATTCCGAGCACTTTTCAATTGGGTGTTCTGTTTCAGGTTTAAATAATGCGTGGATGCAAAACTATAACAAACAAAAGCCCTAAATGGCTACAAGCTGAATGCAACCCACATTACTTGAGCAGTAGGCGGTGGGACCTTAGCAGGTTGCATGAATTAATCAAGCAAGCCAAGTTTGCACGTGCAAGTGAACCTTGTGAATTTCAATTTTTATTAACCAAATAGGACCAGCTCAAGGTGATAAAAGCACCGCCCTTTTTTATAACGAAGCCCCAGGTTCAAATGCCAGGAGACATTCTAAAATGTTGAAATTTGGCCAGGTGGAAGTCGCGGAGATACACGGCAACTAAGCAGAAGGTTAGCCAAAACACACAAGGAATTTTACCAAATCAAAAAATATATGTTTTGCGTGTATAATTTATATGGGCGAAAGAGAATGCATACCTGGGTGGCATCTTCAGCAATATTGACACCATTAACTGGAGCATGTAAATCCACAGAAGCCACCTTGGTTGGGCCTGGACGCTTGTTAGCTGATAGCTTAATCTTATTTTCTTTACTGTTGAATAAGATAAGGAGGCGTCCTCTCAATGTCTTAAGAGAGTGGGAAACAGGACGGTGGGAGCTCGTGAATTTACCATATGAAGGCAGAGCATAGAAGTCTGGCATACCCAAACTTTGTGGGAATTGAACCTGAGCCTGCAAGGCCGCAGCCATGCCAGCTAAACTTTGATTTCTACACAGTAATGTGCTTGGTGGGAAAGAACTGTGTTGGCCGATAATTTTGAAATGAAGTGATGTTATCTCTTTTCCGGATTTATCAATTTATGACTTTTAGTTTTCTCTCTTTGTTACTTGGGAAATATTTCTGCACACTTGATTCATTAAATAATAATAAACAGGGAGTTAGAGAATGATAAATAAATAATATTCTAGATATAATTTGTTTAATGTGGAAAATATTAGTGATGTTTAAATGAAAGTTTTGGAATTAGTGAATGTTTTGTTGGTTGTTCTAGATCGTTTTTGCAACTATAAATCTAATTTAGATTACAAATATGGTCTATACCTACAAATCCGATCTTTACTAATTTATATATTGTTACTTTTAGCTCGTCTTGATGTTTTTAGATTGTTCCCCCGTGAAAGTTTTCATATTGTTGCTTTTAGCTCGTCTTGATGTTTTTAGATTGTTCCTGGGTGAAAGTTGGTTCGTGTGCTTTTTGGTTTACACATGGCAAGAATAATTACTCTCTTGTGTCAAACCATGTAAAAATATTGATTCAACAATTAGATAAATGACCCAGGACAATACGCTCAGACATGTAAGATACCTTAGATGATTGTGCAAATGCAACTACTCTAATAAATGTTCTTGATAATGCATGCAAGTAGTAAATGATAGCTCTAGAATGTAAGAGATCTAGATATGTCTTGATGATTGAATTGAATCTAGCATGCCTCAAATCAATGAGGGTTACTCATTTAAATACAACACCAAGGGTCAAGTGAAATGCTTATGTATCTTGAA
The DNA here is from genome assembly GCA_027924645.1 of Cunninghamia lanceolata. NCBI lineage: Eukaryota > Viridiplantae > Streptophyta > Pinopsida > Cupressales > Cupressaceae > Cunninghamia > Cunninghamia lanceolata. The sequence goes on from BSBN01000984.1 coordinate 3,555,263, forward strand.
TCGACACATAACAGTCATGAGGATAGGCAAAGTTGGTCCCAAATTAGTATTGAAATTTTAAAAACAAAGAGATCATTTCTACGAGTGCAGATGTGATCAAGATCACTTTCACAACTACAAATCTAATCCAGGGTAGGAAAGGGTTAAAACTAAGGTTGAAGACTAGCACCTCGGAATGAGAGCAGATAGAAATGGATAAGGCTCGTGTTATGTGCACACTCTCAACTAAAAATGTACCATTTGCATGTTTGTTATTCCATAAAGTCTACTCTAATCAAAGTGGACCTAAAACATAAGGGGAAACCGCATGGATATACAACTTTAACCAATACATTTTACCCCAACTTTGATATGCATGTGAACCATCCTGAGAATGTACATATCGAAGTAAAAACACATGTAGCCAACAAGAAAGTAAATGCACAAACACCCATAAAAAGGTTGCTAACATGGATGAAGATCTGCCTTGGTACTTGTTTTCTTGAAATGAGTGCTCCATCTTTAAAAAAAACTACAAAACAGAAAGGAAAGGAATGAGTAGCATCACATAGGCATTTAAAACAATAGTATGATGTCCATAATCAAAATTAAATAAAAGAAAAGATAGGTAAGGGTAGAGATACTACCCTTGAAGCAACAAGGTGGATAGGTAGTGTCATGGAGCATCCAAACAGATGTGATACTATCCATGGATAGCTTTTGAATGATGTGGTAGTCTTGCAACCATGCTTGAATAAAAGGAGCAATAGTGACCTCACATGCCTCCCTCTAATTGGTTGCATACAAAGGATGCAAATAGATTAGAGGAGAGTATATGATATATTAAAAAATAAGATTGTAAGGGTAAATATACACACCGTACATAAATGTCTAGGCTAATTAAATAAATAAAAGCATTCAAATAATCTAGCCTAGATAACTGATATCAAATGTTACAATAAATGTTATAATTAATGTAAAAACAAAATAAAATAAATGCATGGGGTACTTAGCTTTGAATTCGATGAAGATGTCAATGCACAGATGTCAAAAGTACATTCATCATGATGCTATAATCTCAAAACTTGCTAGACGATTGTAGCCAACTTGTACATCTAACTGTTAAATTATTTAGTTCATTTTTATGAGTGTGGAGATGATGTCTGTGAGTGCATATTTGATCATGTGCACAGAGCTAGACCTATTATTCATGGATATAAACTAGGCAACTTTTGTTGACTGAAACTTGTTTACATTTTCTATGAATATGATAAGGAAAATAAAAGAAAAGATAGTCCTTGAAGCAACAAGGTGGATAGGTAGTGTCATGGGGCACCCAAAGAGGTGTGATATTATTCATGGGTAGCTTTTGAATGATGTGGTAGTCTTACAACCATGCTTGAATAAAAGGAGCATTAGTGATCTCACATGCCTTCCTTCCAATTAGTCACACACAAAGGATGCAAATAGATTGGAGGAGAGTAGATAATATATTAAAAACAAGATTGTAAGGGCAAATACACAAATCTTACATAAATATATATGTTAGAAGTGAAGGTGCAAATCACACAACGGAAATATGATTCAAACCTTATTAATGTCCTCTAAATAATGTAGAATCAATGGAGATTGCAACAGAAATAAAATACACAGAAATAACATGCATTAAGAACTGAACACATAACACAATATGTAACGGAGAAAACTCTTTCGAGCAAAAAACTCCACCAAGAAAAAAGGCTCAAAGTTGTATTATCTTCAAAATATGAGATTACAATACATGCACTTCCTCTTCTTCTTCAGTCTTCAATCCAGTGTCGCCTGTTACTCTCAACTCTGATAAAAATGTAGTACAAATATCTTTATAAAAGGGGATTGCCTTCTAGAGCAAGAAAACTAACATAATATCGACCGTCAAATCTATGACCTAATGGCGAATGATCCAGATTTACAATGATAAAATTTGGCTGCGGGGGCGTGCCCCCAAGCCCCCACCGGGGCACGCGACCCCCTAGACTCCTTGCCGAGGGGATGACCCCCCGTTGCTAATAAATTAGCGTCGGGGACCGAATATAAGCATGCAGTTGAAACAAGATCATTGCTGGTGAAACCTTTCATCCCTTATGGGTGATTTACAAACAATAATAGGAATAAATTACATAGGATTTACAAGGTTGATGGCACCTTAATCCAAAAAATATAGTCTAGTTAAATAAATAAAAGCATTCAAATAATCCAACCTAGAGATAAGTGAGTTGGGATTGATATAAATGAAAGGAAGCACGATACGCGGAATACACTTCCTACCTCGATCTAATGAGGAGAGAATTGTGCAAATTTTATCTTTTAACAACTACAATAATGAGATACACAATAAAAAGAAGATCAAATAACATCAAATGCAAATACAAAGGCTCACAATACAAGATATACGTGGGGAAAACCCTTTCGGGTAAAAAATCCCATACTCCAAAGCACAACCCAATGTATTAATCTATAAATAATGAAGGTTACAATACACTTCCAGAGCCAAACTCTTACCGCTGTTGATATTCTGGAGTAATTCCAACAGCATAACAGTATCTGCAAATGAACCATACAAACTTCTCCAACAAGCACCTTATTTATAGAGAATATCAAGCATGAAGGAAGCTTTTAGAGGAATATACAAGAGGTGGGTGTCCAAATCCACATGGCACATATTCCAACACCTCTTAGCATGCAAATGACACTTGTACAAGATTCCCTAACACCTCTTAGAACCCTCCAAACTTGGATGCCCCAAATTTACCTAAAATAGGTATGCTAGATGCTCTTACATAGTCATAAAATCTGTCATATATGACAACACTTACAATTGTAAGAGAATTTGTCATAACTGACTACTAATAAACGATTCTCTTACAACTTGTCATAACCAAACTTGGGCACTTAGATTCTCCATGCAAGATACTTCGCAACACTTGTCGATCCTATCATAACATCTAGTTCTTACACATCATAACTTGTCATAGGAATCCATCATAGAATATTGACTTACACATATTTCAAGATGCCGACATATGGAAAAGAATCTCTACCACAAAGTGGGATGCCTACACTCCAATGTAGAAATAAATGCATCCTTGTCACCTTCGATGTCACCTGCCAATGTGATGACAACTCACCGCGCCATGTCACACTACATGACAAAATGTGATGAGCAAGAAAATACAACTTAGGCATAAAATAAATATACATTAAATAAATTAATGTTGGGAAATACCAAGGTTGAGACACCTTAATTCCCAACAATAAATATTGTAATAAATGTTATAATTAATGCAAAAATAAAATAAAATAAATGCATGGGGTACTTAGCTCTAAATTTGATGAAGATGTCAATGCACAGATGTCAAAAGTCCATTTGTCATGATGTCATAAGCTTAGAACCTACCAAACAACTATAGTCAACCTATAAATCTAACTACTAAATTCTTTGGTTCACTTTCATGAGTGTGGATCTAATCGTGGGCACATAATCAAACCTATTATTCATTGATCTAAACTAGGCAAATTCTATTGACTAAAACATGTTTGTCTTTTTATATGTACTCTAAATCTAACAAGGAACTTATCGTGTTTGGAAAAATCTTTAGGGAATCTATTGAAATTTGGGGATCATTTTCTCCTTAGTCAAACCCTAGATGTACCAATTCAATAATGATGAACCAAGGTTGAGAATAAAAGGCAAGTGTGCAATATGCTCCTAGGATGATGCCATCAGTAAATAATACAGAATTAATGTTTTCTTAAGATCTTTGTCCTGGGTATTCTTTTCACATTCCATGCATGCACTAAAGCATGCTAGATGATCCTTTTTGAATTAGAATTAGTTCTTAAATGAATCACCCTAGAATGCAATTTGAAATATTCATGCTTTAGTCAACTCGTAATAGCTGGTCAAAATGGAGGAAATGGAGCCTAATTTTAAATTTTAAATTTTAAACTTAAGGGTTTAGATCAGTGGGCATAATAGTGATCTAGATCAATTTCATGCTCATGGACCTGAACCAAGGCAGTAATAATAAATTTAGAGAACAAGAGTAAGTTATGATGATGAGTGATGATGGGCTTAGGATTAAATGACTCTGTTTTCCAACTTCCTCATGAAATACCCCTTTATACACTCTAGTCGATGCACAAATCACAACCTAGTCTCCATGGGCCCAAAACATAAGGGAAGGGGCATGGGTGTGTGATTTTCATCATTACCTTTTTCTCCCCCCCTTGAATTGTATGTGAGCTAATATGAGAATGCATTTTAAAAGTAAAATCAAGTAGTCAACATGGAAATTCAAAATAATTTTTACATTTAAAGGATATGGATTTGCATAAAATAAGTAAATCATGGATGACAATCACGTGTATTCATTTTTTTGTGAGAGCTCCATCTCGAGAACATACAAGCACAAAATAAAAAGCTGTGGTGAGTAGCATCTATCAAGCATTTAAAAATGAACATAATCACAACTTTCTAAAAGTGTCTACAAAAAGTAGTAGGGTGAAAGATTATGACTATTATAGAAAGTAGTAACTTAGCTCTGTTGCAAGTATGTGCCTAATCGATGTTGTCATTGATGTCAACATATCTGTGTTGTCATTTGTGTCAATTGTGTTCTTACTTTGTTGAGGATATTGAGAAAATTAGCCCCTCTGGTGATAACAATGTGTTGCAGTAGAAACAGTGCATTACATGCAGAAGAACAGTCTAGATAAATGCTCTACATTTCCTGTAGAATATATATATTTACCTATAGATTGGAAGTCATTTAGAAGCCTTTCTAATGATGATATATTCTGAGTTTGAGCCTCCGATATGAAGAATTGAGTGAGTTATGTTCACCAGAGTGAAAATAGCTTTTTCTGTATGCTTGGTGGTGAACAGGGAGAAAGTATTTTGCTTCGCATTCCTCTGCATTGAAGTATTTTGGTCTACAGTTCTGGAATTAATTCAATGGTGATGTTAAGTGTCTTCAAATGCAATGGTTCATTATTTGGTGGTCCGCAAGCTATCTTTTACTCATGACAGTGGCTGGCAGTGTTGTTCTTGTGCTCTAGTTTGAAGAATCTTCTTGACAAAGTTGTTAGAGATTGTGTGGTAGTTCCTGGTGATTACAACGTGCTTGTGGATGTCTCTTGATCATGTTCCTACATTCAGATTGGTCTGCAAGGTGTAATTCAGATCCTGCATGAAGCGTGTTCTTGAGAATACTTGTGTTAACATCAGTCTTGGCCGACCTAGTTGAATTCATCATCTGCAAAGTTGCATCGAAGATTGTAATAGCGTGTTGTAGCATGGAAGATTGTGTTTGAGTCCCTGCTAAGGCACGGTGTGATCCACATTCATTTCTTTTCTTTGTAAATCTATTTGGGTCCAAACCTATATGATGTAACGTATGTTTGCCAACCTTGGAGATTATTCCAACGGTTGATGATTGTAATGCCGACCTTGATGATCATTCCGAGGTTGATGAAGTGTATAAATACTTGTAATTGAGTTGTGAAATGTATCCAAGTGTGAATATGTGAAGATAAAAGTGAAGTAAGGTAGCAGAGAAGAGCAAAGATGTTTGTGCTTCAATGGAATTGAACCTTGGCATGGAGTAGATGTTGTTATCTCAGTTCAACCTTTTGGCAGTGAGCCATCCATAGGTAGTGAGCTTTTCTTTGGCAGTGAGCCTTTCTTTGCAGTGAGCAATTTGGGCAGTGAGCCTCTGTTTTTGGGTATTGATATAACTTATGTATTTCTGTGGGCTAACACCCACCATGGTTTTTCCCTTTTAGGGTTTTCCACGTAAAAATTTGTTGTCTCTTGTGTTATTTATGCTTTTGTGTTGAGCTTCTCATTTGATGCTTTCATGGTTATATCTAAATATAAGTAATTGATAAGTTGATGATCATAATTGGTTAAAAGTCTTAGGACAATTGATTCACCCCCCTCTTAGTTGTCTGGTGTAGTCCAACAATTGGTATCAGAGCCAAGTACCTCAGAAGAAAACCCTAACAGCTCGAGGAAGATCCAGGATGTCTTATAAGAAGGAAGCTTCACATTTTGATGGGACAAATTATGCTCTTTAGAAGGTACAAATGAAAAGCCATCTCCTCTATCTTGGTTATAAAGTATGGCGAGCTACACAGTCATAATTTGTCATGCCTGAAGGTGGGTTGACAATTGAGGATGATATCAAAGAATATGAATTGGATGTCAAAGCAAAGGATGCTTTGTTAAGTTCCTTGAGTAACTCAGTGTTGACAAAAGTTGTGGACCTTGAATCTGCAAATGAGGTATGGGAGAAGCTAAAAATTTTGTATGAAGGAGATGATTATGCAAGAAAAGCTAAGCTACAAAGCCTGAAAGTGAAATATGAGGGTTTGAAGATGAATGAAGATGAAAATATAATAGCCTTTATGCAAAGAGTTGATGAACTTGTCACTAGAATCAAAGGTATGGGAGGAACTCTCAATGATAAGGAAGTTGTGATGAAAATTCTCATATCACTACCAAAGTCCTATAGTCACAAGGTAACTGCTATTGAAGAATTTGTGACTGTGAAAACTATTGACAGAGATCAGTTACTTGGAAAGCTTACAGGCTTTGAGATGAGAGAATTTGGTGATGCCCTGCCAAAAGTTGAATCATCTCCTAAAGCCAGTACTTCATAAAAGATTTCCAGAGCTGAGAAATATAAAGTCGATGATGACTTTGATGAACTTGAAGCTAGCTTTGTTGATAGGTTGCAAAGAGGTTCTAGTAAGTTCAAAGGTAAATTACCTTTCAAATGTTTCTCTTGTGGTAAAGTAGGACATTATGCTTCCAGATGTCCTAAAAGAATTGAAAGAAATAAGAAAAAGTATGAGAGCAGGCCTAGAGTTCCAAAGAAGTGTTACTATGTTAGAGATTTTGATGATGGAGTGACTAATGATGAATCTGATGATGCTTGTACCAATGCAAATGAATGTATGTTCATTGCTATTAAAGAAGATTCTATGTCTACTAATTCTGCTAGTTGTTTGAAGGAAGAAAAACCAGTGGAAGAAAGTGCTTTGGTTGTTCAGGTTGAGAAGGATAAGGATGAACAAATTATTGATAGTGGATGCTCACATCACATGACTGGTGACAAAAGTAAGTTTGTAAGTTTGAAAAAAGTATGATGGAGAACTGGTTAGGTTTGGAGACAATATAACTGGTAAGATTTGTGGAAAATGATCTATTTCATTTGATGGAAAGCATAATACTGACAATGTTCTATATGTGAAGGGCTTAAAGCATAATCTTTTGAGTGTTGGTCAGATATGTGACAAAGGATATGATCTGAGATTCAAAGATAATGGGTGCAAGATCATGGAAAGCTCTGGAACTGTGATTACTACTGGAAAGAAGATAAAAGGTAACATCTATCAATTGAGAGGAACTAATTATTATTATTTATTGACTCAGGCATATGAAAGTTGGTTATGGCATAGAAGGATGTGTCATATAAACTTTGATAATCTGGTAAAGATAAGTTCAGGTCAGATTGTGAGAGATTTACCAAAACTTGTGAAACCATCCAACACAATCTGCAAGGAATGTCAGTTAGGGAAGTAGACAAGAACAAGATTCAAGAACAAAGAGCAATTCTCTGTCGGTTTGCTGGATCTAGTGCATACAGATCTCTGTGGTCTTACAAGGTGACATGTACTTAATGTTTCTTATCGATGATTTTTCTAGAATGACTTGGATTACTTTTCTAAGAGACAAATCATAAGCCCTAGAGAAATTCAAATCTTTCAAGGCGATGGTTGAGAATGAAATACATTTGAAGATCAAATGCTTGAGGTCTAATAGAGGAGGTGAGTTCACATCAAATGAATTCAACATTTTCTGTGAAGAGCACATGATAAAAAGATAGATGTCTACTCCTAGGACTCCTCAGCAAAGTGGAGTTGTGGAAAGGAAAAACATGACAATTCAAGAGGCTGCTAGGACAATGATGAAGGAAGCAGATCTACAGGAAGTTTTTTGGAAAGAGGTTATTCATACTGCTGTCTACATCCAAAATAGAGTTCAAGTCAAAGGTAATGGTACTCAAACTCCTTATGAATTATGGCATGGAAGAATTCGCTCAGTAAAGTATTTCAAAATTTTTGGAAGCAAATGCTATATTAGGAGAGATGAAGATCTAGGTAAGTTTGATGCAAGGCGTGATGGAGGAATCTTTCTTGGATACTCTACCAAGAGTAAGGCGTACTGGTGCTACAACAAAAGTCTCAAAAAGATTGTTGAAAGTGCAAATGTGAAGGTAGATGAAGGTAAGGAAAAGATATCAGACCTGAATTACTATGAACCAGATGAACCTGTGACTATATTTAATGAATAAAAAGATGAGCAAGAAGATAGTTAAAATGAAGAAGAGTCTCCGAAAAGTGTTGTCAAGACTCCCAGGTATGTAAAGATCAATCATTTTGAAGATCAGATTATAGGTGACAAAAACAAAGGTGTGCTAACAAGGAGAAGAGATGCAGAGGAACAAGTCAATTACTGTTTGCTTTCAAAGATTGAACCAAAGACTGTGAATGAAGCATGCAATGATGAAAATTGGGTAAAGACAATGGAGGAAGAACTATTACAAATAGAGAAGAATGAAACTTGGGCATTAGTTCCTAGACCTTCTGACAAAAATGTTATTGGAACTAAATGGGTGTTCAAGAACAAGTTGAATGAAAATGGAGAAGTTGTAAGGAATAAAGCAAGACTTGTATGCAAAGGATATTCTCAAATTGAAGGGATTGAATTTGAAGAAACTTTTTCCCCAATAGCTCGGATTGAAGCAATCAAAATGTTTCTGGCATTTGCAGCTCACAAAGATTTTAAGGTATATCAGATGGATGCAAAATCTGCCTTCTTAAATGGTGAGTTAGAAGAGGAAGTATACATTGAGCAACAAGAAGGATTCCAATTGTCAAATCAAGGTGATATGGTGTGCATTTTGAAGAAAGCATTATATGGAATCAAACAAGTTCCTAGAGCCTAGTATGCAAGGTTAGACAGGTATTTATTACAACTGGGATTTAGTAAAGATAATGCAGATAGCAATTTGTATTTCAAAATCAATGATGATCAGATCTTGATTGTTGAGGTCTTTGTTGATGACATTATCTTTGGAGGAAATGAAGGTATGTGCATAAGGTTTGTCGGTGAGATGAAAAGTGAATTTGAAATATCCATGTTTGGTGAAATGAATTTCTTTTTGGGCCTGCAAATTAATCAATCAGATAAAGGAATCTTCATATCTCAGTCTAAGTATGTGAAAGAGTTGTTGAAGAAGTTTGGGATGGAAGACTCTAAACTGGTATGTACTCCCATGGTGACTGGTTGCAAGTTGAGCAAAATTGATGAATCACCTAAAGCTGATCAGAAAAAATATAGATCCATGATTGGAGGATTGCTTTATCTAACTCAAACCAAACCTGATATTATGCATGCAGTTTGTCTTGTTGCAAGGTTTCACGCTGATCCAAGAGAATCACATGTGATGGCAGTTAAGAGAATCTTGAGGTACTTGAAAGGTACTCCAAATTATGGCTTATGGTATCCAAAGGACAATAATTTCACTCTCAGTGCGTATATAGATGCGGATTGGGCTGGAGATGTTGATGACAGAAAGAGTACAAGTGGAGGTGCCTTCTTCTTAGGTAATAGATTGGTCTCATGGCTGAGCAAGAAACAAGATTCAATATCTTTGTCAACTGCAGAAGCAGAGTCTATTGCAGCAGCATGTTGTTGCACTCAAGTATTATGGATGAAGTAGACTTTGAAGGATATAAGAGTTGTGTATGAAGATCTAATTGCAATCTTTTGTGACAATACCAGTGCCATAAACATTTCAAAGAATCTAGTGATGCACTTAAGAACAAAGCATATATCAATAAGGTATCACTTTTTGAGAGAGAAGGTGACAGAGAATGAAGTGAAGTTGGAATATGTGTCCACAAAGGATTAGATTACAGACATTTTCACTAAGCCTCTGCCTAAAGATACCTTTGAGTATCTTAGAGAAAAGTTAGGGGTCATTACCCCTCTTGTCCTGAACTAAGAGGCATAGGAATGCATCAATCTAGTGGAGCTCAAAGTGTCATTCTTTGATCTGGATTGATGTTCTGAAGGCTACCTCTCAGGGGGAGTAGCTAAATGTTTTTGATAAAGTAATTGGATCAGAGAAACATCATGCAAGTATGTACCCTTTGCCATTGATGTCAAAGGGGGAGAGAAATCATGTGAAAAACTTAGGAGGAGAAAGAATGCATACGGGTAAAGAGAAAAGGGGAGAATCTTGTCTTGATGGTCTTTTCAGTTTTTCACATCATATGTTGCCATCAATGACAAAGGCAGAGATTGTTGCAAATATGTGCCTAATCGATGTTGTTATTGGTGTCAACATATATGTGTTGTCATTGATGTCAACATATCTGTGTTGTCATTGGTGTCAACTGTGTTCTTACTTTGTTGAGGATATTGAGAAAATTAGCCCCTCTGGTGATAACAATGTGTTGCAGTAGAAACAATGCATTTCCTATAGAATATATATCTTTGCCTATGGATTGGAAGTCATTTAGAAGCCTGTCTGAGGATGATATATTTCAAGTTTGAGCCTCCGATATAAATCATTGAGTGAGTTATGTTCACCAGAGTGAAAACAACTTTTTCTGTTTGCTTGGTGGTGAACAAGGAGAAAGTGTTTTGCTCTGCATTCCTCCGCATTGAAGTATTTTGGTCTGCGGTTTTGGAATCAAATTAGTGGTGATGTTAAGTGCCTTCAAATTCAATGGTTCATGATTTGGTGGTCCGCAAGCTATCTTTTACTCATGACAGTGGCTGGCAGTGTTGTTCTTGTGCTCTAGTTTGAAGAATCTTCTTGACAAAGTTGTTAGAGATTGTGTGGTAGTTCCTGGTGATTACACTGTGCTTGTGAATGTCTCCTGATCATGTTCCTACATTCAGATTGGTCTGCAAGGTGTAATTCAAATCCTACATGAAGCATGTTCTTGAGAATACTTGTGTTAACATCAGTCTTAGCTGACCTAGTTGAATTCATCATCTGCGGAGTTGCATCAAAGATTGTAATAGTGTGTTGTAGCATGGAAGATTGTGTTTGAGTCCTTGCTAAGGTGCAGTGTGATCCACATTCATTTCTTTTCTTTGTAAATATGTTTAGGTCCAGACCTATATGATGTAACGTATGTTTGCCGACCTTGGAGATTGTTCCAACAGTTGATGATTGTAATGCCGACCTTGATGATCATTCTGAGGTTGATGAAGTGTATAAATACTTGTAATTGAGTCATGAAATGTATCCAAGTGTGAAGATGCAAAGATAAAAGTGAAGTAAGGTAGCAGAGAAGAGCAGAGGTGTTTATGCTTCAATGGAACTGAACCTTGGCATGGAGTAGATGCTATTATCTTAGTTCAACCTTTTGGCAGTGAGCCATCCATAGGCAGTGAGCCTTTCTTTGGCAGTGAACCTTTCTTTGCAGTGAGCAATTTGGGCAGCGAGCCCTGTAGGCAGTGAGCCTCTATTTTTCGGTATTGATATAACTTATGTATTTCTGTGGGCTAACACCCACTGTGGTTTTTCCCTTTTAGGGTTTTCCACGTAAAAATTTGGTGTCTCCTATGTTATTTATGATTTTGTGTTGAGCTTCTCATTTGATGCTTTCATGGTTATATCTGAATATAAGTAATTGATAAATTGATGATTATAATTGGTTAAAAGTTTTAGGACAACTGATTCACCTCCCCCCTCCCTCTTAGTTGTCCGATGTAGTCCAACAAGCTCTAACTATGTAGATAAATAAGATTTAACCAAGTGAAAAAATGTAAAAGGACTAACCATGCAAAACATGATCTAATTCTACAAATAACATTGTAAGGGATTCAACTAAGAAAAAGTCTACTCTATCTAGATATAGTGATAAAGCTATGTCTGGTACTAGAAGATACTCATAACTATCATAAGTGCATCACTATGATCATAACCATGAATAAATGTCACTAATAATGTATGTCCCTACAACTAGTTGAGATAATGGTCACAAGGAATTTGAGGTAAGATAAAATGATAACATCATGTATAACATGGAAAGCATGTAATATTGTCTAGGATTACATCGTATAAGGAACAATAAGCATATAATAAAGATCAATAGATAACATCATGTAAGCATGTAATAAATATCAATAGAGAACGTCATATAGGCACAACAATCATGTCAAGTAATAGGTATGAGATAAGAATGTAAGCACATAAATTCAGGTGGGATGAGATGCCCCCAAGGTTCATGCCCCCAGTGGACAACACTAGAAATCATCAATAAGGATAAATCTTGTAAGCAAAATGAAACACATCTTGTAAGATGCAAACCAAGTGAATAACATGTAAGATAATTATTTAAAGATGTGAGTACAATTGTAATAATTTATCAAAATTGTGTAAAACTAGCATGTGATATGTTTTTGTTAGCATTAGATACCCATGGAAGTGACTTCACTTCTGTAGGTTTGAATCGATAAATGTGAACCTGTTCCATAAAATTTATTGATACATGAAAATATGAACTAGAATGCTTATACTTATTATATTTTCAATAAATTCAACATTTTATTATCAATTTTTGGTTTCACATGATATTACTTTATTGTTGATTTGTGATGTAGGGTGACATCAATGTTATAGAGAGGTCCAAGAATTGCTAGACATGCAAACTTTGTGCAATTAACAAATAGATGGTGGGCAAGGTTGGTCTTGGTTATATGAGAGAGATTTTAGTGTTTGGGGATGATGTACAAATGCTCACGTGACACTTATGGAAAGATGGGAGTCTAATACTAACACCTTTGACTTGGACCCTACTGATATGACCATCATACTTGAGGATGTGTGGTGGATCATGAGACAATTGGTACAAGGAGGACAAATCATCATTGATTACCTTACCACCCAAAAATAAGATAGGGTTACATATCAATAGTGTACTAGTCAATCAAGACATGCTAGAGGGCGAAGTGCCCTTGTAAAATATTTGTTAGCATTTAAATGTGTTCCTTTTGGTGTACCGTAAAACAAAATAGTATGCGAGGTAAACCTCTCTTCAATTTGGAAGGGGAAGCTCCCTTATAATGTAATACTACCCTAGATGCAAGACTTTAGACAAAGCCTACAACTACTTGCACTAAGCACAATAAAGCTATAAGGTTTTTACAAAGTAAACTAAACTAAACTAAACTTGCCCTATCTTTTTGGCCTAGGGTATGAGCACAAAATTGAGATCAACTCTTTTGGCACATATGAGATCTTATATTTTATGATTGACAATTGATGGGATCAACAACTACTCTAGACAAAACAAACACTATTCCTACTAGTTAAAAGTAAAAACCAACAAGTCAATGTATATGTATGTACTTGAGGAGCAAACTAATCTGACACACAAATAACATTAGATTTCATAAATCAAATAGCCAAAGATTCATAAAAAGATACAACTCAAATGGATATCAACACCAATAGAAAGCTTGATGTTATGACCCACTTTCAATTCAATTGGTGAAATGTTGAACGCAATAATTAAAAACACAAGAAAATCATATTAAACACACACTTGAACAATAATTTTAGTAGCATAAATGTAGCGTCAACTATCATTAAGAAAATCTCATGCATCTAGCACTTTTTTATAAGATTACAAAACTCTATTTTTTGGGATTTAGGATAATCATTAATTAATTCCCAAAATCAAAGTTTTTAAATCTCACCCACTAAAAATAATTGAAAAGATAAAAATAATACACTTTAATAAATCTAATAATAATTTAAATAATGTTTGGATAAAATCTCACTAAAGCTAACTAAAAATAAGGTCTTAAAAACATGCCCCAAAATAGGACCCACTCTAAAAATAGCTAATTAGTCGATAGACTTTTATATGTGAGCATTATAATGCTTAGAATTGTCTCACGTCGTAAAAATAAAAAAATTCACCCTGGCAAATTTTCTAAACTCGTCGGTTGTTCCGATCAGCGCATTCCTTGAACCTCCTATGGGTGCAAGTGCTAGTCTAAAAACTCATTTGGTTTTGGTGAATCCAGAGATAACATTCTATCATTTTCTTAAGTACATCCTTTCAATGAAACTTTTTACTTCTCCATGTGTAGGTCTCAAAATTACTCTTTCCTTTAGTAATGTGATCATGTATGAAACCTTTGCATTATTCAATCATATCCCAGGTGATTGGTATTTCCTTTTCTTCTATTGACATTTTCATGGCAAGGTTCGTCAATTCATCCATGCTATCTAGACCAAAGGAAAATCCACCAAGTTTTTCCTAAATTAATTGGTCAATTTTGGCTCTCACTTCCTCTATATTATTTTCAACAAACATACATGGAATTTGATGAAATGAAAGAAATAATGGCTTTTCTTATAGTTTGCAACTTCCCCTTATTCTCTCCACTCATTTTGATTATAGCGATCCATAATTCTATCACCAACTTATACACCACCATCCAATCTAAAAGAAAATTTTATTTTGGAGCATCAATCATGCTCGATCTAATTAATTCTTGTGTTCCTAGGGATACTATTAGCTCAAGGAAACTTATAACATTTTTGCTTGTAAAAATGTTTGTTATCAAAGCATTTTATAACTTGACCACATGCTCTTGTGCTTCATTGATAGCCTTTAGTATTTCATATGACTCATCTATAATTTTATCCATCCATCACATAAACATCTAATCTATCAATGTTGAGTACCCCTGCCATATGTGACTAATATATCCATCTATTTTCATTGTGCAGTCTCCTCAACTCTACATGAGGATGAATATCAAGAACTAGATTCGTCTAAAAGATTGTCCAAGTGTGCAATATAGGCTCTCAATTATTATTTTTTTCTTTTAGGGTTGCCTTATATTCACCATCTTTTATGACCCTTTATTTGATGTTAGATGTTGCACATGCAACACATCCATGTTTCCATGTCTATTAGAAGGCTCCAAATTATTTTAAGTGGTTTGTAAATTTATATCTTACACTTTTTGAGCATCTTTGTCATCTGGAGGGATGGCAATTTCAGGTATGATTTATCCCTCCTCTTTTTCTTGAGCTTGGTTTGTCTTTTAACCTTCTTGATTTCTTATTTTTATAACATGGAAGAGACAACTCCCAAGTTAAGGGGCATAGCTATCACAACCCTCCTCTTCTTATTGAGTGTTGCCTTAACCCACTCTAAAGCATCCTCACTTTGTTTCTCATGAATTTGTAAATAGTGGGAAGAGTTTCCTCTATCGATTGAAGGGATGTGTTCAAATAATATGAATGGGTAATATGAGATGGTGACTAAGATGATAGGGAAGATACATTATGATGGGATGAAGGGAAAAGATGGGGGATATGAGGATAAATAGAAATAGGACCTTAAGAAATATTAGGAGTAGGAGAAGTTGACTTTAATTATACTTGAGGAGGAGGCTTAACACTCTTTTTTGTTACAATTTAATCTTATTGATCTTTGGACTATAATCCACTTCACAAGAAGCTTTCATCTTTTTTCTTCTTTCTTCTTCACATCCACCACTACCTCTTGTAACATTTGCATCTGATTCAATCAGTGTTTGTGAACTTGAAACCGTCCTCTTTTCCTATGACTAATTTGAAGGCTCTGTAGTTGTAATGCAATAAAAGTCTTACCTTTAACTTCTAATCCTATATTACATTAAATGAGAGTTGGGATTGAAAGAATTCTAATTTATAGGAAACTAAAATATAGAATTGACAAACTAAATTCAAAAGTATAACTAGTAGAAAGAAAGGTACCTAGAATCAAAAGTTGGAACTTTTTTCAAGGATGCTAGTGTGGTGTGTGAACTCTGCCTATTGCATTGTCATCTATATGACATGCATGGTCTAGAAAACTAGAACTTTTCTCCAAATCTCATACCAGCTGCACAACAAGAAAATAGGATAGTGAAAGCAAAAATCTAGTTGATACTAAATGATATAGAAATGAAGGAAAAATGATTTAATCTATATATTTCAAAAGTCAAATAAAAATGACAAGGAAAAGAGGAAGATACAAACAAACCTATATGTGGTTGAATATCTCCCAAAACCTATAGCCAAGGATGAGAAAAACTGTTGAAGTTGCTTGGGACCTTTCCAAGAGTGGTCAAACCCCTGTTTTGGTCTTTCAAACTCCACGAGTAGCTAAGATAGAAAAATGATAAAGAAGTGTGTGCTCTTAGCCTAAGTTTGTCCAGGAATTAAAAGCAGTTACAAGAACTATGAATGCCAAATATAAGATTTGCATAGATTGACAAACTAGTGTGTATGAGTTTGATAAAAAGGTGGTGAGAGTCACCAAGTGATTTGCCAATAGAAATAGAAAATAAATATGAAAAAGAAGAGTGTTGCAATATTATTCAAAATAATAACAAGAACAATATCACTAGTGTGATTTAGAAGAGGAAAAGTGATCTCTTTGGAGGAGTCAATAAAAACACAACAATAATCCTTAAGAGAGCTTCAACAATGGTGTTATTTCAGTAGAATAGAGCTAAGAGTACCATCGAGAGAGCCAAGAGAAGCTGAGAAAGAGAGATTGTTAAAAGTTGTATGAGATTTTATGAGTTAGATTGAAAGGTTACTTTTGTATGAAGCTTATGAGGAAGTTGAATGGTCAAATTCCAAGTAGAAAGACATTTATTTGGTAAACAAGTGTTATAGCAGGTGGTAGTAGGTAGTTGGGTAGGATACGGACATTTTAAATTTTGAGAACTGACGGGACACTAGTGCATCACTAGGACATCTGCACGTTGCGTTAGTGTCCTAGAGAAAATGCTCAAAATTTAGCATGTGGTCTTAGGTTAGTGAGAAGAATTGGAATCTAATAAAGAAATTTGGCAAGGCTGGGCTAAAATGATCCTTAAAACATGCTAAGATAATGGACACTAACATAATCCCAAAACATAATGTGAAATCACAAGGGTATGCAATTTCTATGTTACAATACTTTTTCTTTTGGATATTCTCATAGTTTTCTTGGTTGGTTTCCTCTCCAAAAATATATTGGTCCTATCCATGACCATCTTATTTATTGTTTCAGTTGAGTTATTTTTCTTGACAACCAAATTAATTAGAGGCAATGGTTGTTGATCAATTTAGGCAACTATGAAGGATTGCAAGAGAATCTCTTCATCTGAATCAACTAAGTTTTTGGGTACATTCTCCATTATGTAGGAGGCCCACTGGTGCAATGTCATGCGACTATGCTTCCTTCTTATAACCTTATAAACATCAATAAAAATCACCCATAAATATTCTACATCACTTATGTGGGTAAATTAAGAGCCAAGCCTCTCAAACATATAGCCTCTAGTGTCATAGGGCCTATTCTCATTATAAAAATTGATTTTAAAAAAAAATAAAATTGCATCCATATTTTTAACATCCAATGCTAAAGAACATTTGTACACACTAACTTGAATAATTGAAACTTATTATTATGGGACTTTTCCCCCAAAATGGAAAAAGAAATCTATTTTATGAATAACCCTTTAAAATAATAAGAGGATAAAGTTTATTTAACCCTTTATAATTAAAAAGGAGATAGAAAAATAAAGGATATTATGATCCTTTGGTTAAAATAGAGATAAATAAAGAATATTTATAAAAACCCCTTTTAAAAGGAAGTAATTAGTATATTTATTAAATAATTATTAATGACAACCTTGTGAAAGGGTGTGATGGTTTAGAAAACCACCCCTTGAAAGGTTATATAAGGCATTTATGTGAGACTTGGAAATGGCATGGAGATCACTCAAGGAAGAATAAGGTGATTTTGGTGGGCTATGGGCATTGGAGAAGGGATACACAAAGTGTGTCCAACTTAGGGCACGGTGTACACTTACAATTGTCCTGACCAAGGCTTATGTAAGCACTTGTGTTGAGCATTTGTTTTGTTAAACATAGCTCTAGAGCACCTGTGTTGAGCATTTATTCTATTGAACACGACTCTAGACCACTTGTGTTGAGAATGTCAAGTTATGTTTTGAACAGGAATTGTTCCTCCTGTAGTGTTCCATAGCTATGAAAGCCAAGACCACTGAAATCTTCCTAGGGTGAGAGTGATCAATCCAAGTACTTTGATTCAAATAAGTATTGAAATTATTGTTAATAAAAGATATGGAGATTATTATATATATGGTTTTTTATGTTAATTTAATTATGGATCATGTTATTCAAATTGTTATGTTAATTATTTACTTTAGAGTTCTTATTGAATTATCACATGATGTAATTTATTTTTGTTGTTTACATTTATTTTAACATCATTACATATTATAAATTGCCTTAACTCTATTATATTACATATGCAGAAAGATTGGATGTGGTGCAGAAAGTGTTGTATGCGCAAGAACGACCTGTCGTGATAGAACCTTCACAAAACACTCAAATAAAAGTTAAAAAATGGGGCAAGGCCCCACGGTGGGTGGCATAAATGTTATCAGAAAATGCGAACATTAGTATAAAGCAACTAATCATCAAATAACTCAATGGAAAGTGATGTAAATACAAATAATCAAAGATTATACCTTTGATGACCATTTTTACCTCTATGCTTCCATTGTTCGCCTATCTCCTCTTGATCTTGATGGTAATGGAGCTCTCAGAAGTGTGCACTTCCTTGTTGTTGAAGATGACAAGAACATAACGGCTATGGGTGTATTATACAATGGAGATGACACTACAAATTCAATACTAATGGATAATGGATTGATGGAGACATGATGGATGAATGATTATGATAATGAGGTTGTGTAAATGCAAATGGAGATAACTTTGCCAAAGGCACACTGTAATGATTCCTGTAGAATAAGATTGCTTAAGCTTAAAGGGATGCAAATGGGTGTGAAGACTTTGCTTATATAGGCTAAGGGAAGACCAAATCCAAGTGTCAATAGATCCATGACTGGAGGAATTACCTGTGAGGTGTACGGTTGAGAAGACTTGAGGGAATGTGTGTGAATCCAGAGAGGACAAGTGTCCAAGCCTTCTTCATGAATTAAGGGAGATAACATAATAGATTGAAGAGTTAACTGAGATGATTGATCAGTTAATTGGGTTGATTGAGGAGTCAACATAATAGATTGATCAGTGAACTCAATTGACTAATTAGTTAACTGTTTTGATTGATGAGTTAACTAATTAGACTAGAGGATAAATAGGACATGTGTGTGAGGGAATATTAGCTAATTAAATATTAAAATATTTAATTACATGTGCAACAAGGTGAGGTGGAAAGATGAGGTAGATTTATTTAATTAATCCTAAATTCCTCTATCATAAGTCCTAATTCCATAAATCCACCTCACCATTCCACCTCACCTTGTTGCACATGTAATTAAATATTTTAATATTTAATTAACTAATATTCCCTCACCCACATGTCCTATTTATCCTCCAGTCTAATTAGTTAACTCATCAATCAAAACAGTTAACTAATTAGTCAATTGAGTTCACTGATCAATCTATTCTATTGACTCCTCAATCAACCCAGTTAACTGGTCAATCATCTCAGTTAACTCTTCAATCTATTATGTTATCTCCCATAACTCATGAAGAAGGCTTGGACACTTGTCCTCTCTGGATTTGTGCACATTCCCTCAAGTCTTCTCAACTGTATACCTCATAGGTAATTCCTCTAGTCATGGATCTATTGACACTTGGATTTGGTCTTCCCTTAGCCTATATAAGCAAGGTCTTCACACCCATTTGCATCCCTCTAAGCTTAAGCAATCTTACTTTGCAGGAATCATTACAACATGCCTTTGGCAAAGTTATCTCCATTTGCATTTACACAACCTCATTATCATAATCATTCATCCATCAATCCATTATCCATTAGTATTGCATTTGTAGTGTCATCTCCATTGCATAATACACCCATAGTTGTTATGTTCTTGTCATATTCAACAGCAAGGAAGTGCACACTTATGAGAGCTCCATTACCATCAAGATCAAGAGGAGATAGGTGAACAATGGAAGCATAAAGTTAAAACGGTCTTCGAAGGTATAATCTTTGATTATTTGTATTTACATCACTTTCCATTGAGTTATTGGATGATTAGTTGCTTTATACTATTGTTCACATTTTTTTATAACATTTCTGGCGCCCACCGTGGGGCCTTGCCCCATTTTTTAACTTTGATTTGAGTGTTTTGTGAAGGTTCTGTCACGACAGGTTGTTCCTGTGCATACAATTCTAGTCCTGCACATACAACACTTTCTGCACCGCATCCAATCTTTCTGTGCATCTGACTTGTTTTGCTATGCATTTGACACATTTCTCTATGCTTTTGATCTTCCGGCACATACACAGCACAGTCCTGTGCATTCGATATCTGTTGCTGCGCTTCTAATCTTTCGGCATATCCAAACTGCAGTCTGACGCATTTACTCATTATTGTAGCACTTTTGTAAATCTGCGCATATGAATCACAGTATTGCGCATATGACTTGCAGATCTACGCATTTGATTTGTCAGATAAAGTTGTAATGTTTGTATCAGATCTTCTGTACTAACTCTCATTTGTAGGTGTTAGAAGTTAGACTTAGTCATTTTAGCTGCATTATTAAGCCATTTAGAACTAATTAGGGGAGAGTAACTTAATATGTTCATGCAAATCATCACATAGACATAACTAGGAGGAAAGTAAATCATTTTGTTGCATCACAACTTACATCTAGTCTCAACCTAGGGGTTAAAACTGAACAATTTCTTTATGTTTTGACTATTTTGCACTACAATCTTTCACATAGCTTAATAAGGGAAAGTAACACTTGTTTATTTCTTCAAGCAACAATCTACACCTAGATTTGTTAGAAGGTTAAAATAAACAATCTTTTCCAAGTTATTGCTATCTTGTTACAAATATTTGTGCTTGGTAGAATTAAAACATTTAGTTATTTTTCTTTTAACTAGGGGGTAAAGAACTAGTGTTCTCCGTGTTTTCATAATGATAATAGGACTATGTTCTCCCCTCTTCTGGGTGACCAAAATGCCAAACTTATCATTTTGCATGTTTAACCTTTAGAGAGGCTTGCCCTTGGAATTCCTTCCTTCCAAGTGGGACGACCTTAAGTGATAACGGGCTAAAGCCAAGCCACCTCCAAGTCACTATAAATAAATTATATTTGTAGAGAAAGTTGCAAGCAACAGGTGTTGTTGTGTTACACCGACCAATGTTTCCCCCAAAACCCTGTGGAGCGTAACCTCTGTAGGCTGGGAAGCCTCCTTATTAGAGTGAATGGCCGCATGTGTAACCACTTGAATGGATGCCTTGACTAAAATCCATTTGTTCTAGTAAGCCAAAATCCCCTATTTGGTGACACAGGAGGAGGAACCTCTAGAGCCATCCAACGTCGTACACTCATTTAGTGTAGAGACAGAAAAGTTTAACTCTTCAGAGGAACTATAACTTGGAATGCGTGAGAAGTGAGTACCGTGAAGGGGAGTCGGTGCTACCAAGTTATTAGCTGTCCGCCTTTATGCAAGTGGCTAGTGTAAAAACCAAGTTAGAACTCATCAAATACTGTCCTGGCCAACCTTAGGATTGTGCTTGCTTTTTGGTCAAAAAATTGTAATAACAAACATGAAATCTTCTTGTGTGATGTGTTTTCCTGCAACTAATTGATACAGATCATTAGAAAAAATACCATACTTGCTTCAAGAAACTTTGTGAAAACAACCCAAGATCGAGAAAATTGAAACAAAAAAATCAACACTACCTGCAGTTCTACGCATTTAAAACATTCTACTGTGCATTTAATCCTATTGCGTAATTGACCCATTCTGCTGCGCATCTGAGACATTTTGTTGCGCATATAATATTTCCGCACATTTGATGCACAGAGCGGCACATACAAACCACAGTGTTGTGCATTCAAAAATCAAATCATTTCAATCAGACCTGCGTATTTGACCTACATAGCTATGCATGTGACCATTCTTCCTACGCATATGAAGCTGCACATGCAAAACAGAGAGCTATTCCGTACACTTTGGAGAAAATTTTGAACCAGTTTTGGATACCCATTATTGCATATACCTTGTTTATGATCTTAGGAAAACCATACAAATCTGTTTCACATACTTTTTCCAAAACATTTCCATTTGCCATATAATCCCTAGTGCAAACATCAAACAAAGCAAACCAAATTTCCTACTAAGGTGTCATTAAATCTTCGAAAAACTCAAAACAAAAATCTAGGTAGTTTCACAACATGATATATCATCCTTCATCTCAGAACTATACTAGTGTAATCTTGATAAAAGTAGTCCATATCAATAGCAGTGATCAACTCTCCCTACTTTGACTATCTTTTACCTCAAGAGCACATTTGTTTGAGCAAACAGTAGATTGAAATTTGAACCTTAGGAAAAATCTTGTCATCTCAAACACACCAAAAACATCCATTCACAAGCATCTTCATCCAACATTCACCCCCACCAAACTGTTTTTATGGTTGCAACTAGATCAAAATCCAAAGAAAAGCAAGATATGGATCCTTTGAACAAATACATACCATCTTCATCTCACAGTGATGGAGAGGAAGAAATCCCGTATGAGGAAGTAATTGGTGCTTCACAAGACTCCAAATTTCAAAAGATGATGGACAAGGTCCTAAACATGGACCCTCAAAAGTATTTCCTTATGCTAGCGCCACAAGGGGCCAAACTTCCGATAGATTTTGACACCTCCACCATAAAAGACACCACCTCTACGAATGACACGGAAACTCCCAAGATCACACTAGAGGTTCCCAAAATAGACAAGGCTAAGGGTACAATCAATCCCTTGGATATATTAACAATGTAAATCCAAGCCTTACAACAACAGCTCATAGACATTCAAACTGGAGCATCAACAAAACACTATTCTCTAGAGGATATTTCACCATATCTGTTTGACAAGACCTTGATCATGATACCTTTTCCCTTAAAATTTGAGGTACCAAAATTTGACAAATATTGAGGAAAAAGTGATCCAAGAGACCATATCAAATAATTTAGTGCAACATGTCTTGAATTCGCCCATAATGAAACCTATCTCATGCAACTATTCCCAAGGAGCTTGGGAGGACAAGCTATGGAATGGTTCTCTTGCCTACCTCCCGGCATTAGAACCTTCAACGAGCTACTAGGTAAGTTTGTCACTCACTTCTCCTATAACATTGGGCATGAAATCTCAATGTTAGATCTTTGTAACACAAAACAAAAGGGTGGAGAATCCTTCGCCGCTTTCTTGCAAAGATGGAGACAACTAGCCAGCAAATGTCCATATCATATACCAGAAAAACAAATGGTTGAGATGTTTGTACACAACTTAAACATCGATCTTAGCTACCAAATACAAATCCAATGTCCTACTTCATTTAGTAAGGTCATTGAGATGGGGTCACTCATTGAAAAAGCTTTGATAGCCAAAGGTCAAGTCAAAACCTACAAGGAAACCCCTAGCTCCAATAATAACACAGACAAGCCGAGGTTTTGGACAAAGAATAAAAACATTGTCAATGATGGTGTCGTGGATGCAAAACAAGTGATCCCAAAGCAATAGATTTTCAACTTGTCCAATCCACAAAACAACACACCGCAAAATAAGCCCCAAAATAATGCATCACGACCCACTAACTTTCCTCCCTGACAAAAGTTCACACCTTTGGGAGAATCACTAGAATTAGCCTTACGGAAGCTCATATCGAACAATGTCATAACACTTCCAACGACACGTGATTACGAACCTAAATTCAAACCTCCTTGGTGGAAAGACTAAAACTTCTGCGAGTATCATCGAAGCAAGGGACATAAGACCAATTACTGCCAAAGCCTCAAAAACTTACTTCAAGACTTAGTAGATCAAAAGGTGGTCAAAGTTAAGGGACAAGGATCCAATGAGGACCATTTGGCATACCAGAATCTACTCCCCAACTATGAAGAGGGAGGTTCTTCAAACCACAACAATAATAGGGGTAACAACACAAACTATACAAATGTGTCTTACAACTATGTTGTTAACCACATTTCTGAAAGTGATGCGCATATCAATGTCATCACTATAAACAAGAACCCCGATTGTAACGTAACATCCCGCGACAGAAAAGTTACTCTTCAAGGGGAACCACCCAAAACTCCATCCACGTCTAACTAGTACAATGTCTTAGAGCAACTCCACAAAACACCAGCACACATTTCCATTTTGGAGCTCTTGCATATATCCCCATCCCACAGGGCCATCCTTGACCAATCTCTCTCTGAAACCACAGTCTGAACTAATTTAGCAGAAGAGCAATTCTAGGCCATGGTAGGCCACCTAACCACACCTCATTTCTTGACCTTCACTGAAAAGGATGACATGTCAATCACCCAACCACACAATGCGTCTCTCCACATCGAAGCATTCATCCACAAGCATAAAATAAAAAGGGTTCTAATCGATGGAGGAGCGGGTTTAAATATTTGCACCTTAAAGCTAATCCTTGCATTGGGGTTTTTGGAGAAAGCTATCGATCCTAAAAAGAAAATCACCATCAAAGCTTACAATGAAGAGGAAAGAACTTCAAAGGGAACCGTTGTTTTGCCTATCAAAGTGGGACCTATAGTAAAAGATGTGGTGTGTCAAGTATTTGACATGGAACTTGCATATAATATTCTACTTGAAAGACCTTGGATACCCACAATGAAGGCGGTGCCATCAACCTATCACCAATGTATCAAATTCCCCCATGATAGCCAAGAGATCACCATCCAAGGTGATCCCAATCCATTTCAATATTAAAACTCCATACAATCTAAATTTGATGTTGTAATTCCCAATAACCGTGCCTCTGCTTCATCCTCATCTCATGTTGACCCAACTTCACTCCCTTCCACATCCAAGGCACTTGAAGTCAACCTTAAGCTCAAAGACAAGGGTTTCAGTGAATATACAATCGCACAATCCTTTTGCTCAGCACAACTACCTATATCCCCCAGATCCTATGGAAAGCCATCAATGAGCAAACCCAAGGCATTAGAAACTCCAAAAGGTCTATTTGTAAAATGGGGAAGCCTTGAAGATGAGACCGATGAGAAAGACATCCTACAATGGTTATATAAGGATGAAGACAACATATCCAAGCAACAAGACCATCACTCCACATTGCAAACCGAACAATATGGTCAAGGATTCTTAATACTACGAAGAATGGGGTATGACGACCATGGTCCCTTGGGTTGAGAAAAGATGGTATCATTGAGCCTACCCAACCTTCTACTTTAGCAGCCCGAGACACTACGGAGCTAGGCTACACAGGCAAAGCAAAGACCAAAGGAACAAACAAGCATAAAGGCAAGCAACCACAAGCATCTGCTACTAACCTGGTAGATCAAATTCACCAACTACAAAGATGGAGTTAGACAAACTCCAATGAATATGAATAGGATAGTCTCTCTGAACTATCTTGTGATGAAAAAGATGTTCATGTGGTCCATGAGTATAACCCTACCCCTACAACTCATGAGTGACAAATTTCACTGTCTAGACCTCTAGAGTTCGATCCGCATAATAACAATAGTGAGGTTCATGAGGGAAGAATGATACCAAACATGACAAATCAACTTGTGGAGAGTACCATCGCAAGCATCGTCAATGCTTACAATAACCACATTAACTCCTCCATCTTGACCATCACTACTCTCGAACTAGACCAATCTGATGACCCATTACCACTATCGCATCCAGAACTCATAGATTGGGATTTGCAAGACTCTACCCCTGAGCTAGATAACTTTCAGAATGACGAGGCCATCATCGATTTTCTAGAACTTAGAGACCATATACCCGCAGGGGATCACAGAGCTAGCTATGCCATAGAACTCAATGACAGGGCTTGTTCTGGAGAGAGTGCCAAGCCTTTCAGTCTCAAAAATGTAAAAATGAAAGATAGATCTAACGATGAAAACCGCTCTGCGGTAGTGTTAGATCATGAAAATAGTAAAAATATGAAGGACTTATCCAACGGTGAAAACCTCTTTGAGGCGCTGAAGGATGAAAGGCTTGACCCTCTTGCCAATCTAACACATCAGGAGAGATCCTCAATCTTAATTGAACCAGCAGAACAGATCAACGTCGACACAGGGGAAAATCCTAGGATGATTCATATGGCACAATCTTTAACTGCACAAGAGAAGCCAGAGTTCTTAGAATTATTCAAAAAGAAACAACTCAACTTTACTTGGTCATATGCATATATGCTAGGTCTCGATCCAAATGTAAAAATGAAAGATAGATCTAACGATGAAAACCGCTATGCAGTAGTGTTAGATCATGAAAATAGTAAAAATATGAAGGACGTATCCAATGGTGAAAACCTCTCTGAGGTGCTGAAGGATGAAAGGCTTGACCCTCTTCCTAATCTAACACATCAAGAAAGATCCTCAATCTTAATTGAACCAGCAGAACAGATCAACGTCGACACAGGGGAAAATCCAAGGATGATTCATATGGCACAATCTTTAACTACACAAGAGAAGCCAAAGTTCTTAGAATTCTTCAAAAAGAAACAACTCAACTTTACTTGGTCATACACGTATATGCTGGGTCTCGATCCAAACCTCATAATGCATCATTTATCGCTAGCTCCGGGAGCTAAGCCAGTTAAACAAAAACTTAGGAAGATGCACCCGCATATCGCACTCATGGTAAAAGAAGAACTCAAGAAGTTGCTAGATGTCGGGTTTATCAGACCAATTGACTATCCAGAGTGAATTTCAAATATAATGCCTGTCGCCAAACCAGATGGAAGAGTTCGACTGTGTAATGACTTTAGGGATCTGAACAAGGCTTGTTCCAAACACAACTTCCCCCTACCTAACATCAACATCATTGTAGACCTCACAGCAAGACACACCATGTTGTCTTTAATGGATAGATTCTCTAGATATAACCAAATCAAGATAGCACTAGAGGATCAACATAAAATTGCATTCACATGTCCATGGGGTACCTATTATTGGTGTGTCATGCCATTCGGGCTAAAGAATGCGGGGGCAACATATCAGTGGGCAATGACAACAATATTTCATGACATGATGCATGCCATCATGGAAGATTACGTCGATGACATTCTAGCCAAATTAAAAACTAGAGAAGGGCATCTACAAGTCCTAGACAAGATCTTCACAAGATTGGAGCAGTTTAATGTGTGCCTCAACCCGAAGAAGTACGTATTCGGAGACACATCCGACAAGCTTCTCGGATACATCGTGTCTGCCAATGGAATCAAAGTAGACCCAACTAAGGTAAAAGCCATCATGGAAATACCACCCCCCAAAACTCTCAGTCAGTTGCGGTCTCTACAGGGAAAGCTACAATCTATCAGAAGGTTCATTTCTCAACTAGTAGATAAGTGTCATCCATTCACGCATCTCCTCCATAAGAACATTCCCTTCAAGTGGGATGACTCATGCGAACAAGCTTTTCAACACTTAAAGGAGTATTTGATGAATCCACCTGTCTTAATGCTGCTAATTCTGGGCAAGCCATTGCTACTATACATTTCAGCCACACCAACAGCTCTGGGAGCTCTGCTAGCACAACATAACCATGAAGGAAAAGAACAAGCAATCTACTACATTAGCCGCACACTGGTCATCTATGAGCTTCAATATACACCGATTGAGCGAGCATGTGTCACTGTGGTCTTTGCTTCATAAAAATGGAGACATTACATGTTATCACATTCCATCAAGCTAGTAGCAAAGATCGATACATTAAAATACTTACTCAACAAAGCTACCCTAACAGGTAGAATATCAAAATGGGTCATGATACTTAGTGAGTTCGACATCAAGTATGTAGACATACGAGCAATAAAGGGGCAAGTGATTACAGATCCACTAGCAGATGCACCTTTAACAAATGATAACCCATTGAGCTTTGAATTTCTAGATGAATCTATCTTTCACATTACAACAACCTGGAAACTCTACTTCAATGAATCATATACTTAACATGGGTCTGGGGCTTGTATCTTGTTAATCACACCTAATGGAGACACCATTCCCAAGTCATACAGACTACTCTTCCCAAGCACTAACAATGTAGCGGAGTATGAGGCCCTACTTATTGGTATCAAGGTGGCAGTAGAATAGAAAATCACAAAACTTCATGTGTATGGCGACTCGCAACTTGTCATCAATTAAGTGAACAACGACTATCAAACAAAGGATGAGAAGTTAATACCATACAAACACATGGTAGATGATTTCAAAGAATACTTTGTTGGGATTTCTTTTGAGCAGATACCTGTTGTCTCTTAAAGTTGTACCCTAGCTAAGTTGTAGAACTTAGCACTTTAGAGGAAACATGGAAACACTCCTAGGCTGTGGGTTACCTAAAATTTGGAGTGAATCTCTAGATAAGGCTGGCTCCTAGTTGGTTATCACCTAGAAACTACTAGATTTGCAGAGGAAAAGGGAAAAAGGAATGCTTCAAAATGAAAAAAATTTGGAAAATAAAACAAAGGGTGATACACCAAACTGATATGGTTTATGAAACTCAGATTTGTATACACTTGGTTACAGATAATAGAAACTAAATTTGCACAACCTATTACTGCATGCTTTTGCATAAATATTTCACAAAGAGGCCTAAATGCATTAACCTTTAAAAGGAAGATAACTTCACAGTTAGAAAGCCACATGCATCTTGAGACATAGTTTGCAACCTGCGTAAACATACTTTTTTGCAGAAAAGGTATAGAACATGAGACAAAGTCACAAGGAAATAAAAATTATCTCACAAATAACTTAATCAATCACTTGATAATACACAACACTACAAGAATAAGAAGGCAAAATCTCATAATCAATGGTATCCAAGGTCTTTTCTGTATTTCATATCCCAAAAGAGTTACAAAGCATGCTCAAAACTATGTAAGGACCGCAGAAAATCACTAACTCCAGAAATTGCATGATAAGAACTCACTATCAAAGAGTCAAATGAATGACTATATACACTCCAAAGAGCTACAACAAGATAAGGACTAGAAACTTCCTTGGTCATGTATAGCATAAAAACCCTCAAAATATCTATCCAAAACCCTCCAAAATGAGTTTCGAATGAAGAAAAGTCAAGGCCTGTCATCACCCATCATAAAAGCCCCAAGAACTGCCTCTTAATGCCCTTTAATGCCATTAAAAACAAGTCAAATCACCTCAATAACTCCACCTATTTGCCAACCTCTCCTGCAACATCCATAAATGTTTGGCATTTGCACATAAATACCCAACCACATCCCTTTGACCACAACTTGAAAGCATCCTCATCTTGTCCATGCATAATAAATGACACAATTACATTTATTTTTGCATTTAATTAACATTAACTAAGTGGTTTATAGTCACACCACTTAGCTTAATGTTTTACATTTCAAATTTGTTTCAAACCTATGCAGAAAAGAAGGCACTTTGGACATAAATATTCAACCTCCTGATTTTGCATGGTTTGGAGATGAATAAAATAGTGTGAAAAATAGTAAAGTAATCGATGAGACTTACTTTACTACTTGTGAATTTTCCTATCTTTGCATTTTGCATTTTTATGACAAGTAATAAAGTAATTTATAATCCATTACTTTATCATTTGTTTACAATGTGTATCCATTTCTAAATCATGCAAAAGACGAAAAAACCCTTATATCTCCCATGCACAAACAAGATCTCTCCATTCATAATGTTCCTCATGCATTATTATCCCCTTGACTTAATCATTTTCAACCTTAGAAAAAATCAAGCAAATAATTATAGCCCCACAAGCTCACTTTGCATCATTGGGTCTAAAGACTTTGTGAAGTCTTGACCACGACAGGAAAAAGGGATAACAATGATAACAAAAGAAAGTCGAAAATAAAAAAGAATCCCATCATGGCTAGGGCATTCGACCAAAAGGAGGTGAAGAAACCCTAAAAAATCATTTGCATTTTGTTCCTTGTTTGCTACTATGTTTGACCTGCCGCCATACTTGTAGGGTTTGAATCAAAACTTCATCATTCTCTACAATTTTGAAGGGTTTTCATGCATTTTATACAGCAAAACGAAGGTTAGTTTGACCTCGGTCACATATTCAACCATATATTTTGCATTTTAAAGGCAAAACTTGGCTCTAAGTCGCGACCCTGTAGCTCATCTGATGCATTTCTTTTGTTTCTCTTGGTTAACACACTGTCTCTGGCCGCCATGGAGGTCGACTGAAGGAAAACCTTGTGATTTCAACACAAACACTTGGCAGGAAAAGAAGGTAAGTCTTTTATTTGTCAATCTCCCTTTATTTCCTGAGTCTTTCACTGTGTATTTCTTTCTCCAGAGGTCGCGACTTTGAGCCAAGTTTTTTGAGCATTATGAATTCGAAAGTCTTCATTTTCTTTTATACCTGCAACCTTCTACTTGAAACCCTTGATGGGTTTGAATCTTACTGGGCCGCGAGCTCTATCTGGCATCTCTGAGTATTTTGTGTTTGTATGAGCTCGAATTCATGATATAAGAATGAAAAACTTGTAAAGAAAACATTTTTGCACTATGGTCACTATTGTCTGAGCATTGACACCTTTCATGTCCGCCATGGTTCATTCTTGAAAATGAAGAAATATAAGCCTTATATTGGCCGTGGTTTTATGTAGCTAATGCATCACACACTTTTGAGTGTTTTCTTAACAAACCTGCATAAGCTCGAAAACTTCTCACTCCTCGACTATTGATCTCTATGTAATACAATGTGGGATGACTTTGTATGAAGAAAATATATTTTTAAGCTGCAGTTTTCATAGACTCGAACTGGGTTTTCTTATTTATATATATAGAAGACAATAACATCAAATCTAGAAAAATGTAAAATATAACTCTCATGAGCTCAAACTATTTATTTTCACTGTGCTTGCCCTCCTCTGATCTACTGGATCATGGCTCTTAATGCTAAAATCTATCTAGATGCTTTCTTGACCTCATGTATCTGTGCATGCTTCATTTGATCATCATTTCACATTGATCACATCCAACTGTAATGTGGCATATACCATTTTTCTGTTCTAGTTTATTGTGTCTTTTCAAATATACTTCCATACATATCATACCGAATGATTGATATGCTTGCTCTTGACTTGTCGTGAAGTTTTTAGATGTTGCTCTATGATGTTGCTGCACTGTATCTTCTTTCTATGGCAATTTAGATGATACTCTTCTGGTGACTGTCCCACTTAGGCATCATGTGTTTGTATATATCTTTTGATCTTATGCACCTTCTACCTATACCTTGTATACATTTATACACTTGGTGAAGACAAAAGAAAGAATATATGAGTACCAACTGTACCTTTTACTTTTGAGACTGCTGTAGCATCTCATGACTACATTCCATTGTCTTCCTATGGCAGAGGCATTTGAATGCATGCTCTTTGGGGGATGTAGTATTGTGAAGGATTCTGTACTTTGGATTAGGCTGTTCTTAATTATTTTAAAAGCCTTTATGATGATGTTTGTTGCTAAACAGTGCTGCTCCTTTTACTTTGTAATGATAATACACATGTCGTTCCCTCTTTTGCTATGCATACACTTGATTGATCTGATGCACTATCCACATACTTGTACTTGACATTGATATATATGAAGAAACAAAAGGAAAACTATGAAGTTTCCTTCTAAGCATTTACACATTTGGCTGTAATGCAAATGCATCTTCATTTTGATGTTGTCATGAGTCTTCTTTATGACAGTTCCGTTTGGTGGCTGTCCCATATGCTTCATGTTTTTGCATTGATAAAGAACCAGAGGCTATATGCCTCTGTTGTAGGTGATTATACTTCCATCCTATCTTCTTGTCTTATTGCATTTTAATATTGATGAAGATAGAGGTAAAAAGTGTCATGTCTCTGTTGTAGGTGGACAGGGAAAATACTCTTTTTGCTGCTCCATCTTTTGCTTTTCTGTATATGATCATAATTATATTGACTTGGTTTAGTTTTAATGCATAAGGCACATGATAAAGCTTGTTGTACCTATATAGTGATGAGATATGGCTTGTTGAAAGTGAATACTTGCAATATATAGAAGGCATGGGCATCCTCATAATGCAATCATACTGTTCCATTCTTATGGGTTGTTCCTCTATTGTTTATGATCATGTTGACCGCACTTGTATATGCTGTCCTACTATGACTGAAATGTCCGTTTCTTTGATGGCATAATGGGCTTTCAATGATAGTAACACATGGCATTTGACTTGGCTGTCCCACATGGCATTTGTTCCAACTTGACTGTTGCTCTCTTGTGCTTGATACATCTGATATAGTAGCAACATGCATGTGATGAAAACATCATGATGCTTGGTCTATTGAATATCCCTGCATTAATGTCATTACATCAAGCATGCTGGGCTCAACCCTTATGGGAGCCCATTTTCCCCACATGCCATTTAATAAAAGATGAATCAACAAATTGATTTCTCATATACCTGCACATGAAGCAAACATGTTAGCATATGAAACATATCTTTGATTCATGATGTGGGGTTACTTGTATGGATCTATCTCTTTCTGATATAGCACTTATGTCTACTTATTCTGACCTCTCTTATGCTGATATGATTATTGATATACTGCTGCTACATAAAATTGAATGGTACTTTTGAAGTTCTGATTGTGTATGAAAAGACTTGGTACCCTGAGCTAACAAAATTTGTTTTCCAGGTACGTTGGAGCTCAAACGGATGGAGGAAGATAGCGACCAGCTCAACCACGGGATTCATCATTCACAGGCAATGATGGGTCCCTCATCTTTTCCTATGCATTTCTTATTTCTTCAAAAGTAAAATTTACTTTTATGTTGCATATTTCAGTTATTCCCACGGCTTGTGTGGGACACTTTTATACATTCTTTTGAATCCAATCAGCTATTTCATTCTATGCAATGACTTATGTATATTTCACTTTCTGAATCAAATACATAGCATAAAATAACTGATCTTTTTTTGAAACATATGTATAAAACATGATGTATAATTTGACAGTTTATAGATACCTCTTTTACTTGCACTGAAACATAATGAATACTCAGCAACTGAAACATGAACTCCATCAATTCTCCTCATTCTTTGAATGCCTATTTTCTTGTCTGTAGATGACTTCACTTACTAGGATGATGTAACAGCTCAGCTTGAGCTATTACATGATTTTGATAAGTGATTTTGCACTTGTATTCTATCAAGACATCAGACATTGACTGGATGATCCTATATAAGCAAGAAAATTTGTACTCCCTCTAAATAACTGATGTTTAGGCCTTGCTAAATTAGGTGTGAACATAATTTACTAACATTTTTGGCGACCTCTCAAGGGGTGTTTGTCTGCTAAACAAAACTAGACCAGTAGCCTTCTGAAATCCATTGGGCATATGAGTCTTTTTCTACCTGAAACCTTGGAAAAGCTTCTCACATACTTGATGTAACTCTTCAGAACAGTGTAAAACATCTTCCAACCTTATTCCATCTACCAAAACAAGACTCGGAGAAACCTAACTAACTGTACAGAAATGCACTTGGAGGAAAGGAAAATATATCTAAACTATGTGCAACAACACTTGTTGAAAGCAAAAAACCTAAACTACCGCACATAAGGTAGATTAGAACTCAAAACACCATTTGAAGTGTATCCCATTAACTGGGATAGGCAAAATTTCTCCATCCATTTTTGACAGCTAGAAAGCATTGTGTTGTTTGTACTCTACAATGATGAATGGGCCACTCCACATGCTGTCAAACTTAGTATGTTTCCCAGGCCTGCTCTTCAGCTCATCCCATTTAAGCACTACATCTCCTTCCTTAAACACTCTGGGTGTTTCTCTTTTGTCAAAAACTTTCTTCACTTGGAGTTGGTGAAACTCCATAGTTTTCATAGCCTTATCCCTTGTTTCCTCAAGCTCCATGAGTTGTGCATACCTAACTACCATTAGATCCTTTACTTCAAACATTTCAAGCTGATTTATGAGATCAAGAGCTGGAAGCTCAGTAGACAAGGGCAGCCTTGCTTCCTTTCCATATACCAGCATATAAGGTGAGTTTCCAACATACCTTTTTGGTGTTATTCTATCTGCCCATAGAGTAGATTTCAATTTGGTGTACCAGGTCCTCTAGTTGTCTTCCATAGTCCTTTTGATAATTCTTATCAGACTCTTATTGGTTGACTCTGCCAAACCATTACACTGTGGGTAATAGTTTGATGATGTATTTAAATGAATGCCATTTCTTACAGCCCAGTCACATACTCTCAGACCAACAAAGGCTAAAGCATTGTCTGAAATGATTGATTCAGGTACTCCAAATCTGGTTACTAAATCATCATAAAAATTTAAAACAGTAGTTTCATTGGCTTCTTTCAAAGCCACTGCCTCAGTCCATCTTGTAAAGTAATTAGTTACTGTTAGAACCCACCTGTGGCCTCCACTTGAAGGAGGGTTAATGGCACTTATAAAATCAATGCCCCATCTCATAAAGGGTTGTTCCACTTGAATTGGCTACAAAGGAAAGGCTGGCAACCTCTCTTTGACTACAAATATGGCACATTTTACACACTTTCTTGACCATGCATGGGCATCTTTGAAGAGGTTTGGCCAATAGTACAGGCCCTTATTATCTTCCATGCAGTAGTCCTTGGGGCAAAATGACCCCCAGATGTTCCATCATGGAACTCATGAAGCACTTTGTCAACTTGGTCATGATCAATACATCTCAAAAGCACACCATTTAGGTCCTTTATGAAAAGAACATTATCAACCAATACATAGGGAATAGACTACAATCTATAATATCTTCTTTTAGCCTTATCTAAACCATGTGGACACTCGCTAGTATGCAGAAAATGACTCATGTCTCTTACCCAACTTACACTTATTGCTAATGCATCAACTGTAGGCTCCTCATTTGTGACTAGAACTATTTCTTCCTCATTTTCAAGCTCTTTTTTAGACTCATTAGCAAGATTCTCACACAAACCCTTTCCTCTCACAAGCTTAGTTATCTTAATGTCGACGTCATACTCCATTACCTTTGTGATCCATCCAGCCCTCTTCTCATTTAAATCCCTGCTTAACAAAAATTCCTTCACACTAGGGTGGGAAACCATCAAATGCACTTTGTTATTGGAAATCAGATGCTTAAATTTCTTTAAACTCCTAATAACCGCAAGAACATGCTTCTCAATGAAACTATATCTATGTCCATAGTCTACCAAACCCTTACTAAAGAAAGCAATGGGTTATTCAAAGCCTTCATCATTTTGCTGTACAAGAATTGCAGAAACAATATCTATGCTACCATATGCATATAAAATGAAATCCTTCGAGAAGTTTGGGTTTACCAAAGTAGGGGCTATTGACAGAGCCTCTTTAATGGCCTCAAAACTATGCTTGGCCTCCTTAGTCCAACTAAAAATTGCATTTTTATTTAGCATGGCAGTTAGTGGTTTTAACAGGTTTGCAATATCAGGAATGAACCTTCTACCAAAATTAATTCTGCGTATGAAGCTTTACAGTCCCTTTTTATGATTGGGTAAATGCAGATCCAGAATGGCCTTGACTCTTTTAGTGTCAATAGTAATCCCTTGCTTTGACACAACATGTCCTAAAAGCTTACCTTCGTGGACAACAAAAATACATTTCTTAGGATTTAGGGATATACCAAACTCCCTGCATCTTTCATATACTTGTTTCAAGTGTGATAAATGTTCATATGCTTTCTTGGAGAAAACTGTGATGTCATCAAGATATACAAGTACCAACTTGTAAAGTAAGCCCTTGAAGGCCATATCCATTGCTCTCTGAAAAGTGGAGCTGACATTAGACAAGCCAAAAGGCATTCTTTTGTAGGCCATAGTACCCCACTTTGTGGTGAAAATAGTTTTATGTTGATCATCTTCTTTCACCAAGACTTGATTATAGCCTGAATAACCGTCAAGCAAGGAAAATCTCTCTGAACCAGCCACTACTTGCAGAATTTGCTCCATTGAAGGCAATGGGTAATGGTCTTTCAGGGAGGCTCTATTGAGGTCTCTAAAATCAACATAGAGCCTAATTTCTCCACTCTTCTTCCTCACATGAACAAGATTGGAGACCCAAGATGTATGCTTGATTGGGAAAATAATGCTTCCCTCAATCAACTTGGTTAACTCCTTAATCATAAGAGGCTCAAGTTTTGGGTTTAAGGGCCTTTGTTTCTGCCTAACAGGTTTTGCATTTGGCTCTAATTCTATAGTATGCCGAGCAATTTGAGGATCAAATCCTTTTAAATATGAATAATCCCAAGCAAATATATCTTCAAATTCTTGACAAAGAGCAATAAATGCTTCTTTATCCTCTTGAGAACTGAATTTGCCAATTTTAAGGAGCTTACCTTTGAAGATTTCCACTTCATAGTGTTCTTCCTTAATCTACATGCTGGTTTTTCCCTTTTTAAGCTGATCATCAGCATCAAAAATGGATTCCAAGGTGACTAATCCCTTGGGTAATTTGTTTGTCTTCAACTGTATGATCTGACCACCATACTGCTGCTTGAGTTTTTCTTGATCCCCTATTGAAAACTCATCTTCTTCAAGCAGAAAGCTAAGTACCTGCTCATCACTTTCAAAAACTTGCCAATGAACATTATTGTTAGGAATAGATGGCCTCACAACAACTTTAACATACTGCTGTACCTTTTCCTTTTTAACATCATTTGGAATGTCAAACTAAGCACCTACAACAACTGATCTATCAGCATGCCTATTTTGATTCTTGGGTACAACAGTTAGATTGAAGGCATCAAACTCCTCTATGATGTCCCATACCCTATGTTTGTAAGACTTCAACACATCATTTTTAGTGACATGAAAGCCTCTCACCTGGTTTACAATCAAATCACAGTCACCAAAGACTTGTAGGCAGCTAATCTTTCTTTTCCTTGCCCACTCCAGACCTTATATAAGACCATATTCAGCTGTGTTATTAGTATAGCCAAAAGTGAAATGAAAAGCTGAGTAATATTGTTCACCCTGTGGGGATACCAACATAGCACCCCCACCAGCTCTATTTTTGCTTCTTGAACCATCAAAGACCATTTTCCATACTTCATTTTTTTGTTGCTCAGGTGGCAGAACAACCTCCTTCTCAAGGTTTGGCATGAAAGAATCTGATTCCCTCATCATGTATACACCTAAGCCTACTTCTTCAAGGTTTTCACTTGAACCAACCTCAGCATTTTCTGCTGCCTACTCATCCAAAAGGATGTCTGGAATAGTTTCAATTTGAGTATTTGGCTCTTGGACAACAAAAAGTTCATTTTGGTCAAAAGCGGCATAATTTGCATTGATGACACTTGGTACATAAGGTTCTATGTGGTCTTTTGCAATCAATTCAGACTTAATGGTTACTTTAGTTCCATATCTTGTCCTAAACAACATATGAGACCAATGTGAGGACAGATAACCACCTATTTTGGTTGTAAAATCTCTTGAAAGGCAAAGGGCAAAATGTGGTGGCAAGTCAATAACAAAAACTTCTTGTGGAACAAAAAAATTGGGGCATGCATGCAAGGTAAGACTCAAATCTTTAATGACCCCTATGGTATTAATGGTTGTTCCATCAAGCTGAACAACAACCTTTTTGAGAGGTTGATATTTCAAACCTAACCTATCAACAAGTTGTTTGGGCATAATAGAACTACTGGCCCCCGAATCAATCATGCAATTATGGACCAATTTATCTCCTATTATCAAAGACACATAAAAAGGCTGAGGTTTGACTTCTTTACCTGGTTGTTCACTACTGTTTTGAGGTGTATTGGTAAAAACAACCTTCTCTTGATTGACTGGAGCTTCACTTGACACATTCAAATCTGCTAAGACGGATTGCAATAAATCCTTTTGTCCTAGGATAGACAGAGAATCCTACATAGACATAGTGATATTCATTTTCTTCATGTGCTCAATCATGTTAAAAGATGTAGTATTTACCTTTTGGTGAACCTTTACAATAGTAGGATCTGCTTGCAAGTGGGTTGATTGGGGCTATTTTCCATGCTACTCTTTCGTAGTGTCTTGTGGCACTCAGGAAGTGGATGGACCAACAACCTCTTTTTCTATTATAGGAGCTTGTTTGGACTCTTTATTTACTGACTGTCCCATCCTAAAAGCCCTCCTCTTGGCTCTTGTATTAGCTACAATTGGAGAATCATCCCAATTGACCCCACAAAACTCCTCTTCTTGCCAATTTAGGAAAGCAATGTCAGCTGGAGGCAGCTCTTGCTACTATGAAGATCCATCACTAGGTACATTTGGCTGCAAATTTGACACATTTTGTACCATTATGGCTTGGTTAATCACCCCGTTTGAACAAGTGGATTGGTTATGGGGTTGATTGTAGGGAAAGTACCAATCATTTTCTTGTGCAATATTATTTTGAATAGGGACTAACTCCTTATTTGAATTGAGTGGAGTTGGATTGTATGGCTGATATGGCCTTGGATTAAAGTTTTTCCTTGCACCTTGGTTATTGGCTTGGTATGGCTGCCTATTAGCTTGGTAAGGCTGGTTCTGTGTTTGATTCTGAGGCTGGTATGGCTTGAAACTTTGGAATTGCTACTTCTTCATACTTACCAGTTCATTCTCAAATGACTGAAGTAAGGTTCCCTTATCTCTTGTAGCTCAAGAGATTGGGTTGGGACAACTTTTTCTACACTAGCGACAGCTGGTAAAGGGGCTATTTGTGGTGCTGGCATAGCAATAGATGGCTGTATATCAGGGAAGATTGGCATGGGGGGGTCTAGGGGCTATCTTTCCAACTTGTATAAGGTAGTTTTCAGCTCTAATAGCTATATCATAGACCTGTGGTAATGTATCTCCACCCATAGACTGTATCATGACAACAATCTCACTATTCAAAGACCTCAAAAAATACAAAAATGCATATTCAAGTGAAGGCCTTATATTTTATGGGATCCTGCCCCAAGACTTTTGGAAACATAAGTTAAAGTTTGTCATATGTTCATGGGGAGCCCTCTTGATGGTAGTGAGTTGCTCCACCAATGACAAGTTATCAGACTTGTCTTTGAACTATTTGCATAACACCTCTCCAAGATCATCCCATGTAGTGATTGAATCAATTGCCAAACCTCTGAACCATTGGAGTGCCTTACCCTTGAAAGATGCTACTAGTAGTCTAATGGCTACATTTTTAGCAGTTATATGGTGTACTGAACATAGGTTTGCTATATCTTTAATGTGTTCAATGGGTGTAGTTTGATCTTCCCCTATGAAAAAAGGGATACTCTTAAGGGCTGCCATTGAGATATCATCGTGTTGAGCCAAATTTAATGGACTGTCCCCATTAAACAACACAAAAGGCTGATTTCTTGCCATTGGTGCAATGAAAACAACTCCTTTTACAGGGGGAGGGAAAACTCTCACAGAAGGTGGAGTTGACTGTGCTTTTCTGTATGGTGGAGGAGCTCTTCTTGCAGCTCTGCCTTACCTTTTCAGTGGGGACAACTGGAAGTATTCTAATGGTCCCTAATTCCTTGTCTGAATCCTTCTCATAAGCTGTTACAACACTAGTTTTGCTCAAATTCCACAGTTAGAGTCGCCAGATATGCAGATTTCAACCTCTTACAGGTTTGAAAATTACTGGTTGCATATCAAAACCAACAATAAAATGTAATCTTTTGAACTATCATGATTCAAATGGTCCCACCGGGCGTGCCAAAAACTATTGTCTCTTAAAGTTGCACCCTAGCTAAGTTGCAGAACTTAACACTTTAAAGGAAACATGGAAACACTCCTAGGCTGTGGGTTACCTAAAATTTGGAGTGAATCTCTAGATAAGGCTGGCTCCTAGCTGGTTATCACCTAGAAACTACTAGATTTGCAGAGGAAAAGGGAAAAAGGAATGCTTCAAAATAAAAAATAAAAAAAAAACTAGAAAATGAAACAAAGGGTGATACACCAAACTGATATGGTTTATGAAAACTCAGATTTGTATACACTTGGTTACAGATAACATAAACTAAATTTGCACAACCTATTACTGCATGCTTTTGCATAAATATTTCACAAAGAGGCCTAAATACATTAACCTTTAAAAGGAAGATAGCTTCACAGTTAGAAAGCCACATACATCTTTAAGACACAGTTTGCAACTTGTATAAACATAATTTTTTGCAAAAAAGGTATAGAACATGAGACAAAGTCACAAGGAAATAAAAATTACCTCACAAATAACTTGATCAATCACTTGATAATACACAACATTGCAAGAATAAGAAGGAAAAATCTCATAATCAATGGTATCCAAGGTCTTTTCTGTATTTCATATCCCAAAAGAGTTACAAAGCATGCTCAAAACTCTGTAAGGACTGCAGAAAATCACTAACTCCAGAAATTACATGATAAGAACTCACTACCAAAGAGTCAAATGAATAACTATATACACTCCAAACAGCTGCAACAAGATAAGGACTAGAAACTTCCTTGGTCATGCATAACATAAAAGCCCTCAAAATATCTATCCAAAACCCTCCAAAATGAGTTTCGAATGAAGAAAAGTCAAGGCCTATCATCACCCATCATAAAAGCCCCAAAAACTGCCTCTTAATGCCCTTTAATGCCATTAAAAACAAGTCAAATCACCTCAATAACTCCTCCACCTGTTTGCCAACCTCTCCTGCAACATCCATAAATGTTTGGCATTTGCACATAAATACCCAACCACATCCCTTTGACCACATCTTGAAAGCATCCTCATCTTGTCCATGCATAATAAATGATACAATTACATTTATTTCTACATTTAATTAACATTAACTAAGTGGTTTATAGTCACACCACTTAGCTTAATGTTTTACATTTCAAATTTGTTTCAAACCTATGCAGAAAAGAAAGCACTTTGGACATAAATATTCAACCTCCTGATTTTGCATGGTTTGGAGATGAATAAAATAGTGTGAAAAAATAGTAAAGTAATCGATGAGACTTACTTTACTACTTGTGAATTTTCCTATCTTTGCTTTTTGCATTTTTATGACAAGTAAAAAAGTTATTTATAATCCATTACTTTATCATTTGTTTATAATGTGTATCCATTTCTAAATCATGCAAAAGAAGAAAAAACCCTTATATCTCCCATGCACAAACAAGATCTGTCCATTCGTAATGTTCCTCATGCATTATTATTCCCTTGACTTAATCATTTTCAACCTTAGAAAAAATCAAATAAATAGTTATAGCCCCATGGGCTCACTTTGCATCATTGGGTCTAAAGACTTTGTGAAGTCTTGACCACGACAGGAAAAAGGGATAACAATGATAACGATAGAAAGTCAAAAATGAGAAAGAATCCCATCATGGCTAGGGCATTCAACCAAAAGGAGGTGAAGAAACCCTAAATCATCATTTGCATTTTATTCCTTGTTTGCTGCTATGTTCGACCCGCCGCCATACTTGTAGGGTTTGAAGAAAAACTTCATCATTCTCTACAATTTTGAAGGGTTTTCATACATTTTATACAACAAAATGAAGGTTAGTTTACCCTTGGTCACATATTCAACCATATATTTTGCATTTTGAAGGCAAAACTTGGCTCTAAGCCGTGGCCTTGTAGCTCATTTGATGCATTTCTTTTGTTTCTCTTGGTCAACACACTATCTCTAGCCGCCATGGAGGTTGACTGAAGGAAAACCTTGTGATTTCGACACAAGCACTCAGTAGGAAAAGAAGGTAAGTCTTTTATCTGTCAATCTCCCTTTATTTCCTGAGTCTTTCACTGTGTATTTCTTTCTCCAGAGGCCGCGACTTTGAGCCAAGTTTTCTGAGCATTATGAATTTGAAAGTGTTCATTTTCTTTTATATCTGCAACCTTCTACTTGAAACCCCTGATGGGTTTGAACTCTTACTGGGTCGTGAGCTCTGTTGTAGGTGATTATACTTCCATCCTATCTTCTTGTCTTATTGCATTTGAATATTGATGACGATAGAGGTAAAAAGTGTTATGTGTCTTTGCTGTAGGTGGACAAGGAAAATACTCTTTTTGCTGCTCCATCTTTTGTTTTTCTATATATGATCATAATTATATTGACTTGGTTCAGCTCTAATGCATAAGGTACATGATAAAGCTTGTTGTACCTATACAGTGATGAGATATGGCTTGTTGAAAATGAATACTTGCAATATATAGAAGGCATGGGTATCCTCATAATGCAATCATATTGTTCCATTCTTATGGGTTGTTCCTCTATTGTTTATGATCATGTTGACTGCACTTGTATATGTTGTCCTACTATGACTGAAAACTCCATTTCTTTGATGGCATAATGGGCTTTCAATGACAGTAACACATGGCATTTGACTTGGTTGTCCCACATGGCATTTGTTCCAACTTGACTGTTACTCTCTTGTGCTTGATACATCTGATATAGCAGCAACATGCATGTGATGAAAACATCACGATGCTTGGTTGATTGAATATCCCTGCATTAATGTCATTACTCTGAGCATGTTGGGCTTAACCCTTATGGGAGCCCATTTTCCCCACATGCCATTTAATAAAAGATGAATCAACAAACTGATTTCTCATATGCCTATACAGGAAGCAAACATGTTAGCATATGAAACATATCTTTGATTCATGATGTGGGGTTACTTGTATGGATCTATCTCTTTCTGATATAGCACTTATATCTATTCATTCTAACCTCTTTTATGCTGATATGAAACATATCTTTGATTCATGATGTGGGGTTACTTGTATGGATCTATCTCTTTCTGATATAGCACTTATATCTATTCATTCTGACCTCTTTTATGCTGATATGATTACTGATATACTGCTGCTACATAAAAGTGAATGGTACTTTTGAAGTTTTGATTGTGTATGAAAATACTTGGTACCCTGCGCTAACAAAATTTGTTTTCTAGGCACGTTGGAGCTCAAATGGATGGAGGAAGATAGCGACCAACTCAACCACGAGATTCATTATTCACAGGCAATGACGGGTCCTTCATCTTTTCCTATGCATTTCTTATTTCTTCAAAAGTAAAATTTACTTTTATGTTACAAAGTGGATTGAAGCCGTACGCCTCACCAATGTCACGGGCAAACAAATCGCCTCTTTCATCCTGAACTACATCATTTGCCGCCATGGTATCCCTTTATCCATTATCACGGATAATGGGTGACCATTCAAATACCAGGATGTCAAAGAACTGTGTGACAAATTCCACATCCAACACTACTTTTCCACCCCATATTACCCCCAAGGAAACGGCTAGGCAAAGGCATCAAATAAAACCATCTTAAAAATCCTGAATAAGACTGTCAATGATGCCGACCGCGATTGGCACATCCAATTGAATACTGTACTGTGGGCCTACTACACAAGTATCCGCACACCCACAGGTGCAATGCCATATTCCCTCCTTGAGAGTGTCGTTAAAAGGCCTCATTATGATGAATTGTACATAGTTTCTAGACTTCAAGAGTTAGAGCTGCTCAAAGAAAGAAGACAACATGCCTTTAACCATCTCAAGGCTTATCAACAAAGGATGTCTAGGAGTTATAATCATAGAGTTAAACCTCAGGTATTTCAAGTTGGTGACCTAGTCCTCAGAGATAATCCCAGGAATCAGCAAGACAGAGAGAAGAAAGGTAAGTTCAAACCCAACTGGCTGGGTCATTTTGTCATCATTGCTGCCTATGGATAAGGTGCTTACCAATTGGCTACATTAGAAGGTGAACTATTTGATGATCCCATCAACAACATGCATCTCCGCAAGTTCTACACCTAAACCCCAATGTTGGTAGGTGGTGACTAATCATGCAAGTACTGTACACTAGTTATATATCCTGAGACGACATAAAAAAACCCTATTTTTGTAAACGACATAAGGCTTGATAAAAGTGGCTAAGGGTTAGGGTTTTGGTTAATATATTGTATTGTAGCATTTGCAATGGTATTGAGTTGCAGGGATTGCTGGTTGCAACCAGTTTGATTTACTGGATAATAATATTGGACTCTCTATTGGTGGATGTAGCCCAAGTTTGGGTGAACCACATTAAAACTTGTCTCTCGCTATTATTATTTCTGTGTATTTTCATTCCTCTGTTTAG
The DNA here is from genome assembly GCA_027924645.1 of Cunninghamia lanceolata. Lineage (NCBI taxonomy): Eukaryota > Viridiplantae > Streptophyta > Pinopsida > Cupressales > Cupressaceae > Cunninghamia > Cunninghamia lanceolata. The sequence continues at coordinate 3,599,540 of BSBN01000984.1, forward strand.
TCTTTATTTGCATTTAATTGATATCTTCTACCGTCTAACCCTAACACCCAATGCAAGGGAGTCAAAAATAGCAAAAAATCAAAACATGGAAAAAAACAAAAGAATAAAAAAATGGAAAAATAGCAAAAAAATCAAAAAATGGAAAAACAACAAAAAAATCGTCCTCTGGTGAAAACCTGGTAAACAGGCGCCTTAAATAGATACCATGATGAAAACCTCGCAAACAGGCGTCATGTGTATTTTAACTTTCGTGCAAATAAAAGCAAGTGGTGAAAACCTGGTAAACAGGCGCTACTTGTGATAAACCACCTCCTCCATCTTTTTCGACCTTGTTCCTAATTCATCCCCCCTAACCGCATCCACCCAATCACATTGAGATGCCTACCATGGCTTGTTGTTCGCTTGTCCTTATCACCTTCTTCCACCATGCTACCAATCCATACTTGCGTCCATCTTGTCATCCATCCTCAACCGATCTATTGAATCGTTGTTGAACTACGTCACCTTTGAGCTATCACGTAGTCAAGGTCATCATTGATGCGCCCCCAAGGCTCCTTTTCCATCCATTCCATCGAATGCCATCCATCTATTTGTCCATCCCATTCCACCCAATTTCCCATTGCCTAAGTCCTAGGTCCACAAAGTCCACACCCCGAACTACGTTGCCTCTGCGTCGTCACGTAGGCAAGGCCATTTATCGATGAGCCCCTGAGGCACTAGGTCAGTCCCTTAGGGCCCTTTTCTTCGTGTCTATTGTTAGTTCATCCACAAATAAATCAATCCTTTACTTGACTAGGGGTAACTCCTCGACCTAGTTGGAGAATTGAATTCTTGAATGTCACGGATCTCAGAGGATAACAATAAGGATCGTGATACTATCAGCAGACAACAGACAACATTACAAACACACTTTTCCAACAAAACACTTGACGCAAGAACTAGACCTATAAACAAGACACAATGGACCTCAACCACCATGATGATTGTATCTATTTTCGTTGCACGAAAACATAACTATGGCAATAAAATTTGTGCTTATTAAAAAGGTTTAAGTCATTTAGTCTTGATTTTTGTTATTGTGTCTTTCTATGCTACTCAAGGATGTCAAAAACTAGAGGAGCTATGATGGGGGAATAATTATCTTATTTGTTCGTTGTTTGTGGATCAATCTTTAGTAATGTGACGACTTTGGTCTAAAGACATGATCGGCAAAAGATCATTGAGGACCTTCTAAGTCTAAACATGAAACAAGGCAATCCTTGTCTGTTGACACATGCAAGGCATACTCAGGTCATCTAGATTCAATTTTGACTAGATTCTTGTATCAACTTGCTATATCAAAATCCATGTAAGTAATACTTAGGTCATCATGGTTTAATTATACCTTGTATTTTCTTACAACATAATAAAAGCTCAATGATGAAACACAGTACTTCAAAATCTTGTATACGAAGATGACAAAATCCACATCCATACATATCAGATTGCATTTCATTCCATAATAAACCTTTTCCAATTGTCTTAAGATCCAAGTCCTTTCTGACAATTTATCCAATTGTATCTTTCGGTTATCCATGTGATCCATTCATTCTTGTCCAATCAATCCAAGCAATGATCCAAATGCAAGTCCATCCTTAATCCATACCAATCGAGTAAAGTCAATCTTGTCAAATTATCCAATCACAATCAATGGTCTTGATCCTAATCTTGTCGTAAACCAAGTCAATCAATCATAATTATCAGTGGGATATACTTTCCTGCATCTTTGTGTTGATCTAGGGATATATCGTTCCCCACAATGAAAAACACTATCGTTGATCATTATCGATTAATCATTGGTTTACAGCTAGACATGGGCAATACCTTGTTTGTTCTTGTATCATTTGTGCATACTTGCTTGCTTGCTTGTGTGTGTTATCATTTTATCTTGCATCACGTGTCATTTAGCTCTTTCATTCCATCCCTTATCTTACGTCAACCAATTTCTTCACCCTAACCTATCCTGTCAACCTATCTCATCATGAGATTGCCTGTCATTCTGTCGCCACCTTCTTCCCGTCCAATCTCCCGAAGGGGCATCCTAATGTCATAACCTATACCAAGGGCAAACTAGGGCATGTATTAATTGCAAAAAAAAATTATTCTTTGAAACAACGTGATACAACACATTGCATCAAAGAGGGGCAAAATGTATACACTTAAAAATGGCTTGTGTCGAATTAAATAAATATTTTAATATTTATCTTAATTCTTATTCTCCTATCAATTAAATAAATATCCTAATTTATTTAAATGATTCACATCCCTCCAATAATTAAATAAAATTAATTTATTTAATTAAAATCCCTAAATTCTTCTAATGTCTCACATAATTAAATAATGCTAAATTATTTAATTAATCCTAAATTCCTCTATCCTAAGTCCTAATTCCATAAATCCACCTCACCTTTCCACCTCATCTTTTCACCTCACCATTCCACCTCACCTTGTTGCACATGTAATTAAATATTTTAATATTTAATTAGCTAATATTCCCTCACCGACATGTCCTATTTATCCTCTAGTCTAATTAGTTAACTCATCAATCAAAACAATTAACTAATTAGTCAATTGAGTTCACTGATCAATCTATTCTATTGACTCCTCAATCAACCCAGTTAACTGATCAATCATCTCAGTTAACTTTTTAATCTATTCTGTTATCTCCCATAACTCATGAAGAAGGATTGGACACTTGTCCTCTCCGGATTTGTGCACATTCCCTCAAGTCTTCTCAACCGTACACCTTATAGGTAATTCCTCCAGTCATGGATCTATTGACACTTGGATTTGGTCTTCCCTCAGCCTATATAAGAAAGGTCTTTACACCCATTTGTATCCCTCTAAGCTTAAGCAATCTTACTATGCAGGAATCATTACAACGTGCCTTTGGCAAAGTTATCTCCATTTGCATTTACACAACCTCATTATCATAATCATTCATCAATCATGTCTCCATCAATCCATTATCTATTAGTATTGCATTTGTAGTGTCATCTCCATTGCATAATACACCCATAGCCATTCTGTTCTTGTCATCTTCAACAGCAAGGAAGTGCACACTTCTAAGAGCTCCATTACCATCAAGATCAAGAGGAGATAGGCAAACAATGGAAGCATAGAGGTAAAACGGTCTTCGAAGGTATAATCTTTGATTATTTGTATTTACATCACTTTCTATTGAGTTATTGGATGATTAGTTGCTTTATACTATTGTTCACATTTTTTGATAACATTAACAATAATAAATTTGCTGCAAATAATTAAATAACTCTGGGAGAAAAGTAGGATTACATTTTGGTATCAGAGCCAAGTTAGACAACATCAAATTTAATAACTAGGAGTTTAACTCATCTTCCATACTATTATTGATAGAGAAGAAAATAATAATGAATCTTTACTAAAAATATCTTGAAAATGTAATGCCCTGAGCTTTCACGCAAGACATTAGTTGAACAAACACCAAACCAACAATTTTTTCGTGTTTGCAAGTGCAAAACATAAATACACAGCATATTTAACTAACACAAGTAGAAATTGATTCATTTTAAGCACCAAAATACAAATTATTGTTTTTCACCATTTGTCGCATACAAGTTCACAAAGGGAAAGCAAGACAATCCAATGTGCCTTCGACACCAACATCAAAGCACAAACCCATAGAAAGATACATCACCACTTAGGTGGTTGATTTACAAGTCCTCATACATCGAGGATCAAACAATAACAATGTTTCAATAATCAGTTGCATAGCATAGGACACCAACGTCCTTCAAATATACAAATGCATATATACAACAAAATCCATCACGCTCTCCAAGATGCATCAAGGAACATAGCATGGCCTACCCAATCTACGAGAAGAATGAGGAAACCATCCATCACCTGAAGATCATCATGAAGGACAAATGGGGAAATGTTGCTCGCCTTCCAACCATATTGCCATTGTCGAGCGCAATAGTTGTCTACACAACTCTAGGAAACCCCTAAGCTATGGATAAGGTGATCATGACAAACCAGCCAAGTACATCTCACGCAATCCAGGGTATACATAGCAACATATGACATACACGTCAATCAATGCACACAACACACACCCAAAACAAGGAGAGTAGGTTCCACCCACGACATACAACATGAAATAATGCACAACACCATAAATCATGAATCAACCATTACAAACACAACAATGCAAGGTACACAACACACACCAAGTCCAACTCAAGCGGTGACATGCATAAGGAAGAGAGAATTAACAAGCCTAGGATAAGAAGTGTCAAATAGAGGGTGTAATCAACCTCACAATAATGATGAGGGCGTACTCAACCTCATGGAAAACTAGGGCGTAATCAACCTATGGATGCTCTTTACACCCAAACTGAATAATAGTAGAATAGGGCGTTATCACCTGGAGTTGCTAGAGCAAGATAGGGTGTTCTCACCTCGAGGTACTAGAGTTTGGTGTAGATGATCTTGTTATTAGTTAATTTCATTTTTCCCCAATATGTTTAATGTTTATCTTTTCACAACTCCCCACACGCTCAACCCACTGACAACTTTGTGTCGTGGTATGTGCTCAAGGAGCCACTTCCTACCTACTCCTAATCCTCTTCCTAGACATCCAATGCGTTGATTTAACAAATTGAGCATGACATGGATTTCAATGCACCAAAAATTCCAAAAACACAACATGGTCTCAAAAGATACAAAATCACATTTTAATTGGGAGACAACTCACCCCAAAAACAATTTTATGAATTTAGGCGTGGGATGCAAACCAATGCATAAATTTTTAACATAATATATTTTTTGGCAATATTCTAAAAAGATATAAAATCTTAAAAAAATAGGGAGACTACTCATCCCACATTCAGATTCATTAAGAAAAAACCTGCAAAGAAATTTTCATGTTTTTCAAATACAAGATATAACCATAAGACCCTAAAAACTCTATTAGAGCTCCCTATGGCACCTTGACCAAGTTTGACTAATTTTCTAACTCTCATATTACAATGAATATGGAAAAACTGACAACAACCCATTATAGATAATATTTACAACATCCCAAATCTTCGATAAAAATAAGTTGGAGGTTTCTAGAATAATTTTGACAGAGTTTTGTTTGTTTTGGCATGTTTTCAAAGCATGAATGAACAAATGAAATAAAATAAATAAATAGCTGAAATGAATTTCTATGTTTTCTACCAATTAAGTAAAGTCATTTCAAACCATTCTTGATGGCGTCAATTCCCTTATTGCAGATTGGTTTGTTGAACTAGAATCCATGACAAACAATAACTAGATCATATGGTGGAATAAAGCAATAACTAGATATGTTTCTTTCCTAAAAAAAATTGGCAAAAGGATGGCATTGGAACATAAGAAAAAAGAAAAAAACTCCCCAAGGCTAGTTGAAAAAACATTGATCCATGCTTCTCATCAACCTCACAGACAAGTCCCTCTAGCAAATTGTGGTTGTCACAATCCAAAATCTAGGAATTCGATCTCTAAAAATGTAAAGGCGTTCACATCTTCTTTAACAATGGATTAAAGATGGTGGCAAAGGTTCTATATTCTTTTGCCGATACCTAAAATAGAAGCACAGGGAAAAACATCTCTATAATGGGAGAAAATGGTTCTACTCATACAACCTCTACTAATCTCATTAAGGTCTTCCATGATTAGTACCATAAATTGTTTCAAGAAGAGTTAGACTATGACACATGCTAGAAGCAAATAGAGAAAGCATTGGGCAAATTATGCATTCCCACCAAAAGTGATCACGCCCTTACATAGCACTTAGATCACATCCTCACTCTAAAATACTTTGACAAATCACTATCAGTGATGGCTTGTGAGAAAATCCTTGGGATAGATGCTCTTCCTAATGAATTCTTCAATTTTATGTGGCCCGTCGTAAGGAATTACTTCTACCAAGTTTACCTAGAAGATATTTGCAAAGTCTCCTTAGGTGGAACGATCAATCAAGAGCTCATCAAATTGATTCCCAAGGGGAAGAAAGGAGTCAATTGAGAGATGGAGACCCATTTCTCAACTCAACACTTCTTATAAGCTCATTGCCAAGGCCATTGCCCTACATATCAAACTATTGGTGCAGGATATTGTGACACTAGAACAAACATGCTTCCTTTAGGGGAGATATGTATTCTTAACAACCTCATTCTAGCATGGGAGATTAACTACCTAAGAAACCTTGCCTGCCAAACTAGATTTTGATAAGGTGGTTTAGATTTGGTTAGATATTGGTGTCCTATGTGCAAATATTATTTTGAGATGCCAATGCCTACCTAGATATTGATGAATCTCACTTAATCCTTTACAACACTTTATTCAAAAGGATGCTCTGCAACCCCATTTTTATGTGCTTGATGTTGATGCTGTGGATAACCTTCTCAAATGTCTCATCACATGAAACTAATCAAAGGGGTTAACATACCTCAGGATTCCTACATGATCAACTCCCATTTTGCCAGTGATAGCATGCTCTTTTTTAATAACATTGCTAATGAAGTGGTTAACACCCTTGAATTCCTTGGTCAATATTGCATTGTTTTTGTTTGTAAGTTATCAATGAATAAAACTAAATTCTTTATAACAAGAGATAACCCTCCCCACTCTTAGATTTTGTCTAAATGGAGGCATGTTAAAAATGTGATGACCCAGGAAAGGTTGGGTGACTCCCTTGTTTGACATGTGGAAATGGTTTATACAAAAATTCAATCTTAAGCTACAATATTCGGAAACAAGTTCCTTTCACTTGCAGGGAAAATTCAAATGACCAATAATATCTTCCTTGCAACTCATGTTTATTACTCTTCAAGCTAACTTCCCTCCAAAACTAGCCATATTGAGGTCCACAAGCTGATTTTTAGATTTCTATGGGCTAGGCCTCTCTTCTACTTATTGTTTGCATTGTATTCAAACCAAGGACAAAGGTGATTTAAGGATTCTATACCCTACAACCCAAGGGATTTGCTTGATTGCTACATGGATTACTCAAGATTTGTAAAAATATAATTAGGCTACTATGGAAGAAATCACTAGCCTTGTGAATCATGACCTTTATACCAAAATGTCTGCTCTTATTTTGTGCAATTTCTACAAGGATTGGAGATGGCCTAATAATGGAAGGCTAACATAATTCCCTCTCAAGGTCATCTATTGACAATTACTCTCTAGAAAACATATTGATCAACACCTCAACATTAACTAGATATGTAGGTTTACCCAATGGCTCAAGCTCAATTCCACTCTTTGAAGATCCAAAGTGAATGCTCACTCCTAGGTTACTACTAAAAGATTGTTATATTTCAAAATTCTTGCTAAGGAAAGGATTCAATTTTCTCAAATCACCGCCTTGAATGGTCTCACTACAATACGTTTGGAACAATCAAACACATTTTTTTGTGTTTTACATTTGTCAAGCAAATCTAGTCTGCTATTTACCAACACATCCTTGCCATCTTTGATTGCAAACTATTTTGGAAGCAAGTTTTTTTAGGATAGTCATAGAACATTTCTAGCAATGTGGTGTTTTACACTTTAGACAATTATTATTAGCCATGTTTCATGTTTTTGTTAAGTTCCAATCCAATAAAGCCAAAGATGTTGAGAACCTCAAAGCTAGATTCTTTAAACGTGACCTAGAAGTCCTAGCAATCCATGTTGTTGACCTGCTTAACTATATGGTTACTCACAACTTTCCACCTTCCTAGACATCCCATGTGATCCACCCTTTCCACAAATCTAGAGACCGGAATGACCCAAGTAACTATTGCATCATTATGGTTGGCCATACCTTGGCTAAGATATTTGTCACAACCTTAGACATCCATATCTCAAAATAGGTAGATACAAAGGAGTTGAGGGCCAAAGGATAAGTAGCATTCAAGAAGAACCATTGTAGCACGTATTGCATCTTCAACTTAACAACTTCATTGAGGAGGCTAACGAAGACAATTGTGGAGTTTACTATTTTTTTTGTGTATTTTTGTAAGGCATTTGACAAAGTCCCACGATGCTTGCAAACTGTTGTGTCGTAAAAAGTTCCCTAGGACTTTTTGCCTCTTAGTTTAGCTCCTAGGTCCCCTTAATTTAATCATGCATGTTTAAAACTTATCCCGGAGCAATTTCCCTCGAAACCCATGACAAATGGGGCTTAGGGGTCCACATTTAATGCTAATCAAGACTTAAAAATCATACCCTGGACTTGGGTGCCCGCGCCCTAGTCCAGGCCTATTTTGTTGGGACCTAAATTTAAATTGTAGACATAGGACTTTTAAAAATGTTTCCTTTTGTCGGCCTTTTCAATTTGAATTACGAAAGTTTAGCGGGAATGCATATATGAACATGTTTAGGACTTCATTTCAAACCTAGAGGGATAATGTGAACTGGTGATATTGAGCTAGGGGATTTCAAGGCATTCATTGTGTTGCAGAGTAGAATTGTGTTGTTATTGTGTTTGTTGCAAATTTGGCTTCATCAATCCATCAACTCATGGTGTGAAAGATCTTCATTCTCCATGAGGGCTTCACCTCCAAGGTGACATCTATTTGTGTTTCAATCAATCTATTTCATCATTTGATTTTGTCTTTGTCCACCAAGGACACACACTCTATCTAACAACGTTGTTGGAAGGCTTGAATGCCATTTCAGGGCTTGACCGAGGCAAGCTCCTAAAAACCACAACCCCCAAACCCCTCTCTTTGTGATTGTAGGTTACAGGTGTGGGAGTTTGCGAAGTGGAGTTGCAGAGAAGTTGAGCAGGGGATATAGATTTAGGATCTGAGTAGAAATTGTAGAAAACCTAGTCTACTGGACTAGGGCGCCCACCCTAGTGTCCCCGAAGTTTCCACTTCCAAAAATCTATATCCTAGTATGTTTCTAATATGTATTTAGTGCCTTCCTGTGCATTCATTTGTCGTATCTTGTTCATCTGTATTGGGAATCATATAATTAGGGTTTAAGACTTAATTGAATTAGGGTTTGACATATCTAGCAATCTAATCTGTCTTTCCATATCATTCCTAAGTGACATCAACATGTAGTTGAGTCCTCTCCATCTGTAGTGTCTCGACTCGATTGTTGTCCTTGAATGTTATTGTGAAAGGAGGGTTTGATTGAATCTACCTTAACCACACTTCAACCTTATCTTCCTTTTATACATAATATTTTGGTGAACCCGTGTTTTTACTAAACTTGCATCTTGCTGAGTGTTGTAATCAGTCTTTGCATTCATTCATATCATATTCATCATCATACATTCAAAAATTTTGCATATATTTGAAAATTTTGAAAAAAAAAATTCTAGGCTTGCATTAAGGCATAGTTTTGCATATTTTGTGTTGCATATCATAAAACATTTAATTTTTTGATATTTACATTAGATCTGAGATAAATTACAATATTTCATCATTTCATGATCTTTTACCTTGCATTTGCATATCTCATTTGTTAGGGTTTTACTTGAAATTTGCATTTTTTTCATATAACCTAGTAATTCCAAAAGCTAGGGTTTGTAGCTAAAATCTTATTTTAGATTTTACTACTCATTTCAACACTCTTTTAAATATGATTTTGGACTGTAGTGTTGCTGCATTGTAAGTTTTTGCATTTACATTTGCATCTTTAACACATTTACGTTGAAAAAAGTGAAAAAATAAGCATTTTAGGTTCATAAACAAGCATATTTTTTCATTGTTTCATTACATATGTCATAAATATCTTTTCAAATTAGATCTTGCATTCATCTTAGGCATATTTTCATTGCTCATTTGAAAATTTTACATCATTTCACTCTTTCTTGAAAATTTGCATATTTTTAATTACACATTGTGTATTTCAACACTAAAGGTTGTATACACTTTCTTCAAATTTCTTTACACAAACTTTCAAACCATTCATCTTGCCCAGTTGTGTAGCACTATTTCCATCTTATTCACTTGAATTGTTGTGAAATTCATGTGCTTTTCTATTTAAAAAACTGATTTCCTCAAACAAGTGCTTTGGTGCGAAATAATCTCACATACATGACTTCTCATCACAAAAACACTATGTTCCCTCCTAGGGTTTATATGAAGAGGAAAACTCCTGAACCTGAATGAGTCTTTACACCACATGATAGAACAACTAGAATTGTTGAAGGACCTCTTTACATTGTTGTGAAAGTGACGAACAAACCTACAAGGGGAGCCCTTATTGATCCTAACTATATGACTAATGTGGCTAAGGAAGAGTTCCTTTATTCACATGATTTGATGCAAGAATCTTATGAACCCACCGACATGATGATTGAAAAACATACTGGAGCTTTCCTCCCGGCCATAGGGAAGATTAATTTATTGATCACGATATTTGATAAAGCTTTGGAACAATCATTTGATATCATACCTACATCCGACCTCTTCCGTATAAAATTAGGCCATCCATGGCTCAAGGCCATGAAAGCCGACCCCTCAACAATTCACAAATGTTTAAAAATTCCTCTCCATGGAAGCATGCATACTATTCATCATAGTAAGTGGCAACCTATGGTTACTCGAAAAAACTTCAATCTTGATTACTTTTGGCCATGACCTATTGAACCCCTTGAACCACGACAAGATCAAATCTTCTTGGGATATCAACGATATAAAGCAAAATTGATAACAAGATTGGCTGGACCTCCTCTCGAACAAATCATAAGTAAAGAGCCACCTAAATTAAAAGAACCCCCTAGGCTGAAAGGTAAGGGAGTATATGTTGAGGTTCCTCCTCCGTCATCCTTACAAGGATTGGGAGAAACCCGTAAAGGACAAAGATGTCGAAGACTATGGAAAATCATGAAATACTTTTGCAAACATCATCAACAAAACAATAAGGAATAGACAAGCAAGAGAACGGAGGAAGAGATGACAAGCTTTAGCTCAAAAATCAACACCTCAACAAGAGAACATTCCACCACTTGACATTGAACAAACTAAAGAAAAGCTTAATGTTAAAAAACTAAACGATGATGATCTAAGTTGGGCAATTGTACCTTATGTACCTCTTTCCTCTTGCATTTGAGATTGGGAGGAAGATGATTTGCTCGATGACAACCGCTAGTTCGGTTGTGTACACAAGTAAGTATTTCTAACTTTGTTGGCCACCTTTGTCGTAGCATACCTTTGCTTGCTTACGTGGCCTTCTCCTATGTGTTGTGTTGTGTTCCCCCATGATGTGTTATGTGTTGTTTAGGTCTCCTAAGATGACCCTTGATACTCTTGTAAGGTCAAGGATACCGGGAGACCGCCTCTATTGTGACCATTCTTCTATTTGTTTCATCATTCATCTATTCTTCTATTCTTTATTTTATTGTTGTGTGTTGTGCCTTAGGGGCATAGCGTTGCGGTTGATGTCTTGGAGGCATCCTCCTACGTGGTGTTCCTAAGGCACTTTTTCTCCTCTCTCATTTTTATTGTTTACCTTCTTCAATGGTTCTACCTAGTCGGCGGATGACGAAAACAAACAAATACTGATACGAACTGCGTGTCCCTTCAGTGAGTAAGCAAAAATGGACCTAGTCCATATATGAAGATGGAGTTGATATATATATATATATATATATATATATATATATATATATATATATATATATATATATATATGACACTTGACTAGTAGAATCACTCTGTGTGATGCATCATGTTGTCTTATCTCTTCTAACAAACCTTTGCAATACAGCTACTCCGTGCACTTTGGATTGTTTTGTATCTCACCTTATTGCTACACTCGGTACTCAGATACTTGTAGTATAAGCCTAACGGCTATACTCGGATCCGAATCCGTAAGTGTAGCCTTGGTTTCTTGATGTGATCTAATACATGCATAGCTTTCATGATTTGATTGGGTTATTATCTTAGAGTAAGATGTTCTAACCTTATCTCTTGATTATCTTAGCATATCTTATCAATGTGTTTGTGTGAACATTCGGTGATCGTGGCACATGTCACCTTTGGAGGCATGGGCTTTGCGAGAGCTCTTGTTCCCTTGCGTGTTTTCACTCTACCTTAATGTGCTTAATATCGGTAAGTGACATCAACCACCTTAAGATGGGGACATATATAATGGTATTTGTCTGATTATTTTACACTGATAAAGCATGTTTGCATACATTGATCTATTGCGTATACCTTCTTTTCACTGTAAGGCATCTTTGTGATGCGGGTGGGGTTGTATACTTTGAACACATGCTTCCTTTTCACTGTAAGGCGTCTTCATGATACGGGTGGGGTTGTATACTTTGAGCACATGTTTCCTTTTCACTGTAAGGCGTCTCCATGATGCGGTTGGGATTGCATTTTGAAAGCCCTTTTGCAAAAGGCAGGATGGTGTATCTCTTGAGCTAGTGCACATCCTTTTATACAAAGTCCTCATCGTGAGGCCGGTTGGATCTTGAGCTATCCTCCCTTAAGCATGTCTTTGGCGGTTGTTGTAGCATAAGCTCAACTGTTAGGTGTGTTTGGCGTGTTTTAAATGGTGGGACTTAGCAATAAGCTCCTTCCATCACTCGTGTTTGTCGTGTATAAGACGTATAGTATGTCTATGGCATGCTATGTGGCGCTCATGTATTCCGTGTGTTTTCCTTGTGTGTCTTCCTCCGGGTGTGGTCTAAAGGCATGTGCCGATGAGCCCCCTCCATATTCAGGTCTTTGTTTGGTGTGTCTTCCCGCAAGTATGGTCTAAAGGCGCGTGGCGATGAGCCCCCTTCACATTCGGGTCTTTGTTTGGTGTGTTCTCCCTCGAGTGTGGTCTAAAGGCGCGTGGCGATGAGCCCCCTTCACATTCGGGTCTTTGTTTGGTGTGTTCTCCCTCGAGTGTGGTCTAAAGGCGCGTGGCGATGAGCCCCCTCTGCCCCTTAGGATTTTATTTCATATATAAAATATTATAACAATGTATTCATTGTGTTTTGCGTGACTGCTCTCATGTCTTCATCGTGTATTACGTGCTCCCATTGTATTCTCCGTGTTCTGCGTGCTTCTTTTGTGTCTTCAATGTGTCTTTCGTGTCTTCAATGTGTTTTGTAGTGCTTACCTAAGATTGGGGGCTAGAAATAGTCCTCCAACCTTTGTGTATGCCTTAGCTTCATGTCCTTGGCGTGTTTGATGTGTTTTCGACTGTACTTTAATGCATGTATGGATCGTAAGATCATACATATATTAAAGTGGGGGCTAAATGTTATGTCGTAAAAAGTTTCCCTAGGGCTTTTTACCTCTTAGTTTAGCTCCTAGGTCCCCTTAATTTAATCATGCATGTTTAAAACTTATCCCAGAGCAATTTCTCCCGAAACCCATCACAAATGGGGCTTAAGGGTCCACATTTAATGCTAATCAAGACTTAAAAATCATACCCTAGACTTGGGCACCCACGCCCTTGTCCAGGCCTTTTTTGTTGGGACCAAAATTTAAATTGTCAGCATAGAACCTTTAAAAAGGTTTTCTTTTGTCAGCCTTTTCAATTTGAATTACAAAAGTTTAGCGAGAATGCATATATAAACATGTTTAGGACTTCATTTTAAACCTAGAGGGATAATGCAAACTGGTGATATTGAGCTAAGGTATTTCAAGGCATTCATTGTGTTGCAGAGCAGAATTGTGTTGTTATTGTGTTTGTTTGATGCAGATTTAGCTTCATCAATCCATCTCCTCATGGTGTGAAAGATCTTCATTCTCCGTGAGGGCTTCACCTCCAAGGTGACATCTATTTGTGTTTCAATCTATCTATCTCATCATTTGATTTTGCCTATGTCCACCAAGGACACGCACTCTATCTAACAATGATGTTGGAAGGCTTGAATGCCATTCTAGGGCTTGAACGAGGCAAGCTTCTAAACACTACAACCCCCAAAACCCCTTTCTTTGTGATTGTAGGTTACAGGTGCGGGAGTTTGCGAAGTAGAGTCGTAGAGAATTTGAGCAGAGGATATAGATTCAGGATATGAGAAGAAATTGCAAAAAACCTAGTCTATTGGACTAGGGCACCCACCCTAGTGTCCCTGAAGTTTTCGCTTCCAGAAATCTAAATCCTAGTATGTTTCTAATCTGTATTTAGTGCCTTCCTATGCAATCATTTGTCGTATCTTGTTCGTCTGTATCCAGAATCATATAATTAGGGTTTAAGGCTTAATTGAATTAGGGTTTGACATATCTAACAATCTAATCTATCTTTCTACATCATTCCGAAGTGACATCAACCTGTAGCTAAGTCCTCTCCATCTGTAGTGACTTGGCTTGATTGTTGTCCTTGAATGTTATTGTGAAAGGAGGGTTTGATTGAATCTCCGTTAACCACACTTCAACCTTATCTTCCTTTTATACATAACACAAACAAGCTTAAGGCTTTGGGTCTTCCACCTTTAGAGGTTTCTTTAGTGATGAAACTCTAAGTCTATTGTTGGTAAGGTACAAACAATTGGTGAAACAAAGGAGGTTGAAAGTACCATATGTGTTAAATGAGGTTTCCTACTTCTACAGTTTTTGGGCTCTACATCAACAAATTAGAGGAAATCGTATCAAATACACTAGGTCATACAAAGGGTTGTTTACTCTTCGGAGTCTCTATTGCTACTCTCCTATTTATAGATGACATTGTCTTGTTATCTCACTTAGTGAGGAGTCTCTAAAGACAACTTCATATTTGAGCCTCATTTTGTGATAACCATCAACTTCAAGTTATTAATTTCAGAAAAACAAAAGTTAACTTTCAACATTTCCAAAAGAAAGGCAAATGAGGTGATTCTTACTTGTAGAGATGAGAAGGTTGAGGTTGTTTCTTCATATTTTTACCTAGGGGTCCTCTTCTCTAAACCACATTTTAGCTTAATTCTAGCTACTAAGTTGAAACTAAGCAAGGGATATGTTGCTCTTACAACCCTTAAAAAGCAATGATTTTGGGTTTAGTTTTAGAACATTTTGATGAAGACCTACCAATTTCACTCACTAGTCATACCTGCCCTTTTTATGGTTATGAGATTTGGGGCCCATTCCTTCGAGCTATGGATCAAAGTCAAACAAAGAGTATTAGTTATGATGCTATCTAAACATATTCATGCTAAGAGATTGGTCCCTTAGGTCATCATCTTTGTAGAATTTGGCACAACTTCTCTCATTACTTCAGTAACATTCCAGGTGATGACTGTGATACATAGGTTGAGATTGATGGCCACCTCCCAAATTGGCCATCGTAGTTATCCTTATCTTGCTCTTAGATCCTTTGTAGCACTAGTAAATTGTTGGTTTTTGTCTTGTTGGTATGCAAGAGCTTCCTCCTTGCTATGACTCATTGACCTTGATATTTCTAGATTGTTGCCATAAAACTTTTCAGTGAATGCTCCTAATCTCTTCAAGTAGAAGATAGACAAGGGTACTCATATTGAGATTTACAGAGCATACCTTTAGTCCTCATGGATACACCTAGACAATCATTGTCTTCAAAACTTCATTGCTACTTAAATCTATATCTTTAGCTCAATGATGGCCTCATCTCCCTCAGAGAATACGAGATTCCAGTTACCTTGCAGTTGAAGGGTTTCTCTTACACAACCAAAAGTTTTCTCTTGCTAGCCTTGCATTGAAACAAACCACCATATTCCTCAAGAGTATCATATTTGCCAAATATGCTCCTTAGAACCAAAGACCGAGGAACATTCTGGATTCAAATGCTCTCTTTATTATGAGATCGGAGAATGATCTTTTTGTCTCTTCATAGAATCACTTGGTTCTTTCCAAGCTCTCGTGGCTTATGAGAACCAGAGATGTTTGACCTCCATCAACAACTTTCCAAAGGCACATCTATCAAAGGGTCTCATACTAGTGTGATTACTTCCTATATTCAGCACTCTCAGTTCAATAGGAAGAGGCTCCCTGGCCAACTTCCAAGTTCATATTGTAAACTTGTGAGGCATCACAAACCTAGTGACACCCGAGGCCTCATACCCATAACACACTCTTTTGCAGCCTTAAATGTTAGTAATGCTATCCAAGTGTCTACAGAACATGCTTTCTTTTGTCACATTGTTTACTTTATCTTTTGTATTTTTTCTTGGAATGTGCCCCTACACTCTCTTTGTCCTCTATACATTGTATTTCTTTGAGTCCTATAGACCAATTTTGGTCTTCCCTAGACATTAATACATAAATTAAATTAAATTAAATATATGGAAACAAAGATGTATTGCTGTTTTTAATAGTAATTGTTCTTCTCATTGCGTTGTTATTTAGATGTTTTCCTTTTATATGGCATTGCAAATGGCAAGTTTGTCCTACCTTCCATAGGGATCCCTCCCTATCACGGGATTCCCTCTAGGCTAACAAGGACTTAGCTTAGGAAGTGAAAAGCACCTAGAAACAAAATTGCAAAACTATAATAGAATCAAGAAGATTGAAGCCATCACGTCTGATATGATCCAGTTCTTGTCTGTTGGTGGTGGCTCTGTCAAAGATGTGGGTAAACTCAATCAAACAAATTTTCAATACATTCGGAGTGTGCACCCAAAATGGCAAAACATTGCTATCAAGCTGACAGCGGTATGTGATGCTCCTAGCATTGAGGAATAGATTGCTCTTTTGTATTTGTTAATAATTAAGCCCCTTACGAGGCACCTTAACCGCTGAACTTTGTTGATATTTCTTCTGTGTGGTTTACCTCGTAGATGTTTTAGCCTGCTTCAATTGAAAAAGGGGGACTTAAACCCCGATCATTCTTATAATAATGCTCTAACTTCACCACTGAATTTAGCCTGATAGACCAAATCATTGATAACATTTTCATGATTCTTTTTAAATACTTGAGATAAAGGAACCACCCCTTTCTCAGGAGTTAACCCTTGGTTCAAGTGGAGATTCCCTCCTTGCATACTTATCGCTAATCTACAAGATCTCAAATGCTACAATCTTCAACCAATAACATGTGTGCTTAGACAAAATGCTAATTTCTCATCATACATTAAGTATATGCCCTGTACAATTAAACCTCCATTGTCTAAGGCCTTTAGAGATTTTCGTCAATCTGTAAAACAGTATAACAAGAACAGTTTGTGAAAGACAAGTCCTATGTATACTTCTATATAGCTCGTCAATTAAGATGAATGCAATCAAGCAATGAAAAACAAGTTTGTTTATAAACCTCCATTGTCTAAGGCATTTAGAGATTTTCATCAATCTGTAAAACAGTATAACAAGGACAGTTTGTGAAAGACAAGTCCTAAGTATACTTCTCTATAGCCCGTCAATTTAAGATGGACGCAATCAAGCAATGAAAAACAAGTTTGTTTATATTACATTATGTGAAATTTTCATACAATTGACGATGAGCAATTTTTATGACTCTTGAAATAGAAAATGAAGTGGCTGCAAAGAAAACTGGACACAACATAGGTTAATGCCTCCCATCCTCGAGGATATCATTCTTGCTGTGGAGTTTGGTTGTTTTAACCTGATTCTTTAGTTCATGTTTTGATCTGCTTGGAGATCTTTGGCACCTCATGCAAATATAGCTTGCCTTGAGGAAGTAGTTTTCTGCTTTTGTTAAACGTCGTTTAATTAATGTTTTAATTTGCCTCCATATATGATTTGGCAAACAACTTTCTTAGTTTATGGTTGGTTTGATGTATTTCTTAATTAAAAACGAAGTAGCTCTCTTTAAAAAACAGCTAACAAACAAAGATGTGCAGTTTTACTTGCCCATGTTTCATAAGTCAAAATAGAGTTCTGTTTAAGGAACGCCCAATAAACCAAAAAAAACAATTTCATATATTCAGCAAGCACTAAAGTTGTTTTAAGGAACATAATTGTATAGGTGATAAAAAAGATCATAAAAATGCTTAATCAATTCTAACTCATTCTATACCATGAGTCATGTTTTGCAATTTATCCTTGATAGATTGGTATGTAATACTAAGCATATTATAGTGAATTGTTTTTTTTATTATAGGTAAACACTTTTAACTGGAGCTATGCACCAAAAAGAGAGACTTTGAAAGGGCCCACCCCTTTACAAGGATTAGTAAAAATACATCATAGACGAATAAACATCAACATAGAGCAACAATGCAAAACAGACCACACAAAGACAACAAACCAGCAACCCCCCATCAGCAGGAGTTAGGGATGAAACAGACAAGGCTGAATGCCCAATAACAACAGCAGAAACAAGTCAGTGTGGCTTAAAGCCAAATTGTTTTAGGGAACTTAGAATCCTACCTGCCACCTTATTTCTGGCAGAGTTCTCATTATACTTCTTGGCCTAAACCATCATCCTATTTTCCAAGGAGGGCGAACGCTGAGACCCAAGAGTAGGACATAGGGCATGAGACTCCTCATCCAAACCCTTCCTAATAGTATACTTCTCCTTGCAAATCTCGTTTGAACGACACTCATCAAGATGAGATCTGCACTAAGAAACAAGAATGACGAGAACCAAATTAGTCTTGTCCACGAGAGGACAAACCACCTCTCTGATACATACTACAAGAGACCTTTCTACATCCTGAGGAATAGAAGGCACCTTCTGAAACTTTTGCTTCATGGGACTTTGTCGACCTCTAGAGGTCCTACACCGAGTCGTAGCATGGCCAAGCATGTTACAATGGTGACAAAACACCAAGGAATCCTCATAAATGATTTGTTGCACCCATATGCCCAACTTAGAGGATAAGGTGACTGAAGAGGGGAGCACCTTCTCAATATCACCAATAACACAAAAGCTAGCAAATAATGGGTGTTTTCTAGAATTGGACATCTAGTCAACAACAATCAATTGACCAAAAGAGCTAGCAATACCAAACCAAACTTCTCCTCCCAAAATTCTATGGTAAACCAGGAAGTCTAACCCAAACTAGAACACTTTTTGATGCTTTCCTTTTCTGGATCAAAGCTCGGAGTCCACCTTTTGAGAAAAAAACCAAAGCTACCAAGAAACCACAGGCCTCCAACAAGAATCTAACCACAATATTCGTGGAGAGAAAAGGAAATCAGAAAGAAGCCTTTCAGCAACACAGAGATCTCCAATGAACCACGAGGCTTCCATTTTCTCTTAGCCCAATTTCTGAAAGAATCAACATTAGGCCTAGCCCCAAGAAATTTACCAATGAGAGCATTCCCCAACCTGGAGGTCGAACAATCCACAATGGCATCAGGGACCTTAGGCACCCAATCCTTGCCCTTCTCAATGACACCGTCGACCTTTGAAGAAGAGGAAGGCCTGTTGTTGAGCCAAACTCCAACCCCAGAGCAGCTGGCGAGATAGAGGATAGGTCAGCCTCCCCAGCCCCAGCCATCAGGGTCAGCAGAGAAGACGGAAAATTATTACAGTGAATTAGTACTCGTAAAATGAGTTCTCAATTTAGTATTTCATGTTTTACTTCATAAAATGATCTATTAATAATAAAGGATGAGTTGTGAAATATGCATCATTTTACATTGGATTAAACTCTGTTTTTTCTGCAAATTAAAAGATTGAAAATTTGCAGCAGGAGATGCAACAACCACCAACATTGTACCAATCAAATAAGAAATCTGAAAAAGAGTTCTATATTCATAAAGAATAAATTTCTATTACTTTGACTACATATGACTGCCATTATTGCTGACCTCGATAAAATTAAGAGATTCAGAAAACAAATTTACTTTTAGTTGAAAGCTTGAGTTTCTAACTGAACCGATTATCACTTTTAGACATGTTATCACCACACAATGAGAATCAAAATTATCAAACTGTTTTGATTCAGAGATTGCCTCACGCTTCAAAATAAATTCACAAGACTGAAATTCCATACTTCCATTGCCTCATGATGGAAATTTTATGAGTGTATTAATTGTATGCTCTACTGTAACAATTAAACCAGCCACAAATGAAAGTTTTTAGAACATTGAAGACATGCAAAATTTCATGATGTCTAAATCCATTAAACTTAAAATTGGAACTGCATTTCCTTGGTGTACCCGAGCGCATCCAAATGACTTTGCATTGCTTTATTCATTGGTGGTGGACCACATCTCAAAATCTGCAGCAGAAAAGCATTCTCAAATCCTTTCTACACACAATACCTATATGATAAATGCACAAAGTTGAAATAATGAGCACATCACGCACTGTTAAATTACCTGGATGTCAGAAGCAGGAGCAGGACAATGAGCTTCGATCATCTCCTTGGTTACAAAGCCAACCCCACCTGTCCATTCTTCAGGTGGCTGGAATAGTTTACATACAACAGGTGAGATATACAAAATAAATTCATTGAAAAACACATAAAACTGATCAGTAAGGATATGAAACCAGTTGGTTACCTGGTTAAGGACATGGTAAACTTTGAATCGGCCAGGGTAATTCTTCTCGAGACTATCAAGCTTATCCTGTAACGGTAAAACTCAAAATTCTAAGGAACTCTTTATTTTAGGACAAAACAAAAAAGCCTATTTGTTTGTATCATCTTGAATAGAAACAACAGACATGCATTAATCACGCTCAAATAACCCATTAAACAGGTTGGACAGCATTTAGATGAAGATTGTAATCATATTGATGATTTTTTTAAAATCACATTCTGTGAAGGATCAAGAGTAGAACAAGAAAGATTAGTTTGGTTCTACAACAGCAACAATAAATGAAAAGGCAGGGAGGACAATAAGGCATATCTTACCTTAAGAAGAATGTCGTCATAAGTAACATTCCCATAAATGAGGTATATTTGGGTTTTGTCAATTGGGTTTTCCAGTATGGCCCTCGTTACCTGTAATTGCATTACTGTTAATAGTAATACTAAATTTGTATGACTGATTATTGAAAAGATCAACAAAACAGAATACTTTTATCTACAAAAATCCTGTTAATCTTCACAAGCATCTCTTTTACAGTGATCAAGGTACGTTGTTTACTATTAACACCATTAGATTAAGGTTCTAGTTTTATTGATAGCCAGTTCTAGCTTCTGAATTTTAGTTTCCAAGAAAATGAAGTTGCTGAATTTTTTATGCTTTGCAGAAATCAAATTCTAAATACCTGAAACATTGGAGTGATACCAGAGCCTCCTGCAAGCATTCCAAATGCCCTTACTTGATTTGGTCGGTACTTGAAGCGTCCCTGAATACATCCATTAATGATTTAAGAGCTGTTATTTAGAATACATATTTTCAAATAAAACCAAAAAAAAATTACTCCAGAATTTTTTTGGAAATGTTTATTGCAAGGTTGACTTCTTCTCTGTTGTCAAAAAGGGTCAATATTTCTTGTTAAAGCAACAAAAAGATCTAAAAAAGAAAGATGCTATAACATAAAATTGCAGAGGTATCAAAACCAGACCCTTATTACTTGCTGATGAATGGTTTTAGGAATGCAGTTAAGTTTATGATTAAAAAATACAAAATTCCCCAAGCAGAGAGAGCATGGTAAAACTGAGAGAATTACAGGGGCAAATGTGCACCTTAGGGCCTTTTACAGCCATGTATTCACCCTCCTGTAACTCACGAAAATGATGAGACATTCTCCCCAGTGGATACATCTACATTGTCATTACTCTGCATTAATATAAGCATTCTTCCAGAACATGTTTCCACATGAAAAGCCCAAATTCATCATATGTAGTCCTCACCTTAATCACCAGCTCAAAGTAGCCAACATCAGAGTCCAGGGTAGTAGGAGTATAGGGTTTGATAACTTCCTGACCTTCGGCATCCTTTCCTCTGATAACCAAATAGTAGACAATAGAACATATGTAGTAGTCAGCCTTCATAATTGCATAATTTCAGTAGATTTGGTACACCGTGTTACCAACAAAACAAGAATAAGGGGACACAAAACAAAGTATATTACTGGCAGCTGATATGCTGTCCAATTGGGAGTCCCAATACAGATGTCGGAGTTGGGAGTGCAAATCGAAAATTGGCCACATTGTGGCTCAATTGTGTGCGCTTGACCAATTTAAATGACTTCCAATTCTCTGGATCCAAGCATGCTGTTCAAAAAAATATGTATGATAAATACCAGTTCTCACATCAAAAAATCCAAGTTTGCTAGTGAATGATACTAGTAAAGAGAAAATTCATTCTTATTAGAATGGCCAAACTCATAAATAATCAATGACACAAATGATTTTACAAAGAATATATTTGAACAAATAAATCGATAGCAGACTTCTGGACTCATTTTAACTTTTGAGGGCCTGCATTTTGGTAGAACCGAAAGGCAAACAAAAATATGGTTATAGAGAAATTCAAAGCATTGTACACACTGCAAATCACTTAGTTTGTGCTCGGCAAGTGCTTATAGGGTCCAATTTGACTAATACGGGTTTATTCAAATATCAAATGCAGAAGTCCTTCATGCATATCAGTTGCAGATACTGCAGAGATTTACCGAGCTGTAAAATAGCATTCATGATTGTGAGCCAGTGAGATTAGGGACTCAATCCTAACCCATACTTATTAGAAATCCTAAGTCCAAAGCTTACTGCAGAGTAATTTTCCATCGGGTGATATGAACCAGTCGGTGGTGGCAAACAGACTTGATGCCCCAGGGACTGTATCTAAATGCAGAAGGAATCAACCCAGCCCTGCGAATGATAAAATCCTAAAGGTCTCAAATCTGTGTACTCAAAGAGGTTTTACAGTCCTGTAATATAGCTTTTATGATTTTGAAACAGCAAGGCTTAGGACTCAAATGGTAACCCACAATAATGAGGAGTCCTGAGTCAAAACCTTGGCTATGGAGAAATTCTCCATCAGGTGATATGCACCACCTGCTGCAGGCAGGAGGACATGATAACACAAGGATTACATCTAAATGCAGGAAGGAATCAACCCAGCCCTGCCAATGATAAAATGCCCAATACTTTTATCTCTGTGTACCTACATAGGTTTACAGTCCTGTAATATAAATTTTATTATTTTGAACCAGTAAAACTCACGGCTCAAATGCTCACCTAGGCTTATTTGTGGAGAAATTCTCCATTAGCTGGTATGCACCAGCGACCGGAGGCAGATGGGCTTGATGACCCAGGGATTAAATATAATTGCTGAAGGAATCAACCCAGCTTGGCAAATGATTTAAGCCCAATACTCTCACATTTGCATACTCAGCAAGAGGGACATGGGTGCTCCATAACTTCTTCATATAAGCTAATTCAGAAGGATAATATTTTTATTATGAACGCTGAGCATCAAGTAAATATAAAAGAATGGGCTCAGACAACATGAGCTCAACTAATCAGGTTGGTTACACACAGATAATTCCCAATATTTATAGAGCCAAAAAACGTGCAGGTAAACAATCCTTCAGTCCTCCCTGAAACTAGATTTATTCATGGACAATGTCAAAGAACCAACAATATTATAACCTCCAATAATAAAAAAACAAGAGACACACGAAACTATATTAGATTTCATAAATAGCAGGTCACTTTTCAATTACTTGTTTGTACCCTGCCTATAACCAAATTGACCCAGACTGAAAACATCTCCCATGAACAACCACGACTAACAGACCATCTCAGCAACTGAGAAGTTAACAAATAACAGCATAAATGGCAAAATCTAGGACCTAAATTATTGGATCTAAGTTTGGTACAAACAAAATTATATGCCATCATCCTGAAATGTATATAAACTGTAATTAAGGGCCTGAAACGCATTATAGTTTAGAACAGGCCTAGAAAATTTTTGAGGTTACAAAGACCCTGAACTTATTGTAGCAAGATGTATTCTCCATCCTTATATATAACATGAACTATGTTAAAGGTTAATAACAATAAATGTAGTTTTTTAGGGCACAGTCAAGCCATAAACCCATTTGGTGTATGAGAAACTCAGAAAACATTATGCAGATTCTACAGAGGGATCACTTTTCCATATAATTTCAACTATATAACCTTATATAGGTGAATGAATGCGGTGAATTAGGCCTAATCTTCTGTTATGCTAACAATGGATGACAGCCGAGTATTTTTGATCTACTGAAAATGGGCGATGCCCAGTCAATTTTAATATTGTGGGTATGGACAGAAAACTAAGATGATTGCAATTTCAATGAGAATCTACAGATACTGCAAACACCTATATCCAAAAAAACAGAACCCATAAGAACTGGGTAGAAGACACATACGCTTAGGCTTTTTGGTAGAGAGGAAATAAACAGTGGCCACAGTGACAGCCACTACAGCCAATACGACACCCACTAGAGGAGCCTTGCCCAAATGCAGCATTTCTTCCATGGCCACCATCTCCTCTGCAACTCTACTCCTACTGCCTCTGCTTGACAAATTGGAACTTATAATCTTTGGCTGCCTATGATTTTAACATAATTAGTTGCAAATGTATGATTTTAAGGGATTCGGGGAGTTTGACCTTATTATGAGAGGAAGGTGGGGTGTGTTAGAAAGGTTCGCCAAACCTTAATGGTAGGATTTTCTTTATCAGATTGTCTTTACCCTCTCTTCTCTTCTACCAAACCATCCACCTAACCCATTAGGAAGAATGACATAGGCATTCGTAATGTTGTTAATTATGAAACTAAGACTTGTATTAAAATTAGGTGTATAGGTTTAATATATACCTTTCTGATTTAGATGTATGTTTTTCATAACATTGTAATTTCCTATAAAAAGATAGAGCTGGGATATCTACCTATATAATTAGTTCTGTATTTGTGAGGAAATAAAATATTTAGGGTAAATAAATATAATAAATTAATTATTTTAGAAAGAAAGATAAGATAAATTAAATATATTTCATTGGATTTGAAAATAAAACGATTAAAAGTAAATGTGTGACAAAAGACTTCTACCTAATTTCGATGTGAAATATGAGATAAGTGGAATTGTAAAGGAAAAGCATCTTTCCCTAAGCTTAATCTAGGTTAATTAAATAAATGCATACAACTAAGCATAAATCAATCTAGATTGATTGATTTTCATTTGTAGGAGTGATAATTGAACAATTAATAACTATGTTAGGAAATTAAATGCAAAGGGATGGAGGTACTTAGCTCTAGGACAATAGAGAAGGAATAACTTTGATGTTGCATTGAATTTTGCTTATTTTGAGACCAAAAATGGCTCTTCTCTATTTATCCTTTATCTCAAAATCAGAATAATTTGCCAACTTTGATGTGGGTTTATCCTGTAGGTCTAGGATAGTTTTGAAGGCACAAATATCTGTGGCCCATAAATCTAATCTAGTAGAATGTGCACTTATGCTCTATGATTCGTCAAATTCTTTGCTTCTTGCTAGTCATCAAGGATTGGCGATATTTTAAAATAACTTAAGAAGGCTATCGAATCATAGGGCTAAATTCTCCTAGCTCAACTCCCTAGAGAGACTGACTTTATGTTCATGGAAATGATTAAGGCAATCAATCTTCAAACATGCAAATGCTCTAGGATGATGATATAGATCTAAATTCATTTTAACGCTCCAATTAGAAAGAGTCCTAGAATGATATGTAAATGATTGATCAATGATTCCTTAATTGTTAAATGAATGCACATTGAATACCTTTAAATACCACTACATAGAAATAAATCACATGAAATGTGTACCAAGTTAACTCATGGTAAGAAAGAAATGGGGAGGAGTCACAAAATTTTTATTTTGAACTTAAAAATTTTAAGGGATAGTTCCACAAACACAGGATCAATCTCACACCTACAAGATTGGCCTACAACATAGGACAATGAAATGATAATTCTGGTGTAGGGAATGAATGTCCAAGCATGGTGATTTGAGTGTAACCTCATGCACAACATAAGTCTCATATATGTGCACAACCTTTCCACTCAACACACACCACACAACACCAACGAATCTTCATGAAATATAATCATTATGCATTTGTGCATAGTTCTCACATGTCATCATGCAATGGCATGCATAACATGGCCCTACAAATGGTTGCACATGCCTTTTCTTGGTTACTGATCAGCTTGGCATGTAATTGACACATGGCAATCTTTGCCCTACATGTTTCTACACTCAAATTGGCAAACAACTAGCCTATATGTGGTATAATTGGAACCATATGAATTTGATGCCTACTGCATGTTGTCCACATGAAAAGCATGTCATATTTGTGTGATATTTGGAAACATATTCTTAAGCCCTAGTTGATGGCCCACTTGTATAAATTTACCTACGATATACAAGGGACAAGTAATAAGAACCAACTAACAACTTTGTTGCATACATGTTTGTAACGTTAGAAAATGTCCCCTTGGGGGCTTTTCCCTCATAAGGTTTAGCTCTCGGGTCTTTTATATGCATTTAGGACATCTTACTTCATAATTTGGCATCCTGATGGAATGAGCCCTAGGTAACATGACAAATGGGACCTAGGAGGACCCCTTGAGCTATACCCTACCCAAAATAGGGGGGGAGGATTTGGGCGCCCGCACCCTAATCCTGCCCTATTTTGGGGCAGCCCCAATTTCTAGGTGTTAGTTTATGACTGTTATTTAGGTCCTTTATCGACACGGTAAATTTGAATTACGAAAATCTTGGTGGGAGTGTTTGTAGTTGCATATAAAAGCATGTTTAGGCATTCATTTGTAAACTAGAGCATTATTAGATGATCGTTGTGAACTTTAGGCATTCTCAAGGTGATTCAAGGCTTTCATTGTGTTATAAGAGCATAATTGTGTTGTCTATGTATTTGTGTTTGCAGATTTGAGCATCCATTCATCATGGAATGAAGAGCATAATCCTCCCATGATATCTTCACTACAAGGTGACATTATATCATGTTTTCATCATCATTTCCTTTGGTTTTTGCCTCTACCTCAGAAGGGCATGCACTCTCTATCTGACAACGGTGTTCAAAGACTTAAGTGTCCTCTGAGGCTTGACTGAGGCAAGCCTCTAAACACCACAACCCCCTCCCAAAGTCTTGTGATTGCAGGTTACAGGTGTTGCATTTGGGAAAAGTAAAGTTGCAGAAAGGATCAACAGACATCAAGGATTCAGGATCTGAAGAGAAGTAGGACACCAGAGCATTTCTAGGACTTGGGCACTTGCTCTAATGTCCTCCATAACTTAATTTCTGGAAACAGGAGTTACAATGTTGATCAGTGTCGGAAGGAGGTCAGGATCCTGCAAAGAAACTGGCACCTCGGACTTAGGCGCCCACTCCAGTGTCCCCAACTGTTCCGCTTCAGAACCCTAAAAATAGGTACTTTGTGATTCGATATTTTACTTCCGTTTGCAAGTACTTTTTCAATTATTCATCAGTTTATTGTCGTATTTGCATAATTAGGATTTTAATGGTCAATTGAGCATAGGAGAAGAGAAAATGATAATTAAATTCCCTAATCCAAGTTTCCCTACATCTCACAATGATCTAGGGTATGATAGTGAGTTGCCACTTGACCCTAGATCCTTGAATGTATAGGGTGAAAGGAGGATTCAAACATCTAAACACTAAACATTAAACGAATCAAATTTTACCCTAAACATTTTGGTGAACCCATGTTTTTAGACTTAAATTGCAACTTGTTAAGTGTGTGTCTTCAGATTTGGATTGATTTCATTCATTCTATAGTCTTTCACTTTATTGCATTGAGAAAAATTGAAAAATTTGAAAATTTTGAAAAATTGCATTGTTTGGCTTACTAAATTGCATCAGTTCTTTCTAAATTTTCCTAATTCATGATTTTTCCATAAGATCTGATATAATCTATAGAAAAACACAAAAATTTAAAAAATTGCATTACATTTTCGTCATTAATTTGCTAGGCTTTTGTAAAATTTTTGATAATTTTCATATAACCTAGTAATTCCAAAATCTAGGGTTAGTAGGCAAAATCTTCTTTCAGATTTTTATACTAATTTTAGAGGCTCATTCAAATTAAAATTTGGCTTTAGTCTTGCATTTTAGTGTAAATTTGCATTTAGATTTAAAATATTTGTATTTTTGCATAGAAAATTTCAATAAAAACTAGCAATTTTCATGCATTTTCATTAGATTTGCATTGGCATTTTGCATATTAGAGATTTAAAATTATTTTCAGATCTGAGAGTAATTTATTTCTATCATAAATCAGACTTAAAAACATTCACATAGCATTTTGTCCCAAGATCTCAAACCTAGGGCTTCAAAAGCAACGATTTTCACTAAATTTGGCCTTATCGACTCTATAAATTTGCACCATAGGCATGTTGTGAAAAATATTTTTGCACTAATTGGCTATTATCAGGGTAATAATTTTCTTCCCCTCCTAAAAATCTTCACAACACCCTTTTAACGGGCTCTTGTATTGAAAATTTGGTGAAAAACTACACATTTTGACTATTTTTGCCCTAGGGTTTGACCTAGTTTGCACTCCAAGCCTGTTGTGATCAATTTTATGGATTGATGTGATTGATATTATTGTTTTTATTTGTTGTACCTCCTTAAATTCATTATAACACCTCTTTTGCTAGATCTTGGAATTGAAAAACCGTGAAAAATTGCATATTTTGCTATATTTTCACTAGGGTTTTACCTTAAGTAGCACTAAAAGCATGTTGTGTTGAGTATATTTGGCACCAAGTGGTTTTTATTACTAATATTATTCACTTTCCACCATCATTTTCCTCACAACACCCTTTGTTATGCTCTTTTGCATTAAGTTTTGGTGAAAAAAGTGCCTATTTCGACATATTTTCACTATAGTTTGACTTGGCATTATCTTCGATTTGCATCAAGAGTGTGTTGAGAAGGATATTATTGCTGTTTTGAACTGATATCAAATATATAACTTGCTACCTCTGATCAAAATTCTTACAACATCCTTTGTTTCATTCATTTGCATTGAGAAAGGACTAAAAAAACCAAGCATTTTGGCCAACAATCATATCCTTCTCCAAGGATTTGTTCTCTCAGTTTGTGCATTGTGTGTTGTATGCTTTTGTATAAGCTTTATGATACAATGTCCTAAAAACAATATCCCTTTGAGAAGAAGTAAAAGGTTAATGGGATCTAGTGCTCTTGAAGAAAATGACACTCCTACCTCTAATAATCCTTTGAACACCTTCTTTACAAAGGGAGAAACTCAAATTGTGCAAGATATTATACATCTTCCAACCACAATGGAAGAACAAACTTTTCATGATGTTGATAATACTATTGAGGCAACAGGATATGTATCTGATGAGCAAATAGAAAAATTGGATAAAGAGCTAGCTAAATTTCAATCATTTATGGAAAATGAGAGAATAGCTGAAGAAGTTGTCCCTACAATTCATAATATAAGAGAATTGATAAAAGAGGGACAAGATGGTGTAAATACAATTCGTGGTCTAGCACATATTGTACAAACCAATATCATGCTAGTGACTGAATGTGCACAAGCGATAAATAACACTTTATCACCATCTCATACTCAAGTATCCATACCTATACCAACTATGGAAATATTGACTTTTACATCAACAATCTTAAAATCTGATGCAAATGCCTATAGTAATACTACCACTAGTATTGGAGTATCTAATGGCACTAATTACAAAGTTGTGGGATTTGATTATCAAAATTTGGTTCCTAAAGGGACCTCCTCTATGCATAATTGTTCTCAACCACCTATCTATTCCACTTATTTCCAACCACCTATTACCTACTCACAACCATCTTTCACCTATTACTATGTCCAACCACCATTAACATATTCTCAGCCTCCACCTATTGTATCTCAAGCTTATTCACCTCTTAACTTTGGTTTCAATTCCTCACAACAAACCGCATTTGCTAATGATGCCATCCTAAACCAACTTTTACAGGGCATGACCGCTTTACAACAAAAGGTAACAAACTTGACAAATTCATCATAGCCTAGTCTACCAACATATCATGCTCGTAATCCCCTTACCTATGCAATATTGAGAACTCTCATGCCTGAGAGGTTCGAGACACCCCGCTTTGAAAAAAAGGTGATCCTAATATTCATGTGGCAGCATTTATAGCTATGTGTAGTGATTTTTATTTTGAAGAGGATTTGTTGGCAAAAATTTTCCTGCGATCTCTCAAAGATACTACTTTAGAATGGTTTTGCTCATTGCCTCCGAATTCAAAACACTCCTTTTCGCAGTCGATTGATCAATTTTTACAACATTTTCAAGCAAATATCGGACCCCAAGTCACTCTTATTGGTTTGGTTCAATGCAAACAAGGTCCCAAAGAAAAATTGATTGAATTCATTAGTCGATACCAAGGACTTTATGCATAGATTTAGTATCAGATGAAAGATGAGGATGTTCAAAAGATATTCATTACAAATCTACAACCTAATATTCGTGATAAGATTCTCTTGATGAAATATAACTCCTTTCAACATTTATGCACTGCCCTTCGTGATTATCAACTTTCGTCTAGTTAGTATGAAAACCAAAACTCATCGGCTCAAGTTGGTCAATCCATAGGTGGATCATCACAAAACAACTTTAAGAGGAATAACAATAATAGGGGATTCATCAAGATCAATGGACCAAATACGAATGTGTCCGCTATAAATAATCTAAAGAAAGCATCATATCAACCAAGAAAGTTTACTCTGATGTCTGAGTCCTATCATTCTATCATGAACTAAGCTATGAGTAATAACATTTTGAAGCTTCCCCTGATCAAGCCTGTTGATCCTGGTAAACAAGGACCTTACTTCGATGCTAATGCCTTTTGTCATTATCATCAAACGTAAGGACATGACACTAAACGATGTATGCTTCTTAAACACGAGATACAGGACCTTATTGATTCAAATGTCATCCAGGTATCGGGTGTGAATGATAATGAAAACAAGTCGGTTGCTCAACTGAATTAGAACTTACAAATCTTCACTAATCTTTTCCCTAAGCATACTGAAAACAATATGGTGGAACAGGGTTTAGTGGAAGTAGATGAAGATGAATACTTGGACTATGATAGCATCGTAGGAATGATTGAAGTTGATAAGAAACAAGGGGATAATCCACCTCATCTACAAAGAAATGGAATTTATGTCGAGGTTCCTCCTTCGTTATCCTTATATGGATCAGGAGATAATTGAAATGCATCAGAAAAGCAAGAACAACAATTGATACAGATGAGTAAGATGGTACATGATGATTCCTGTTACCGTTCTAGAAAGATTCAACAACGAAAACTCGCTAAAAATCAGAAAAGAGCAAGACGATAATCAACAGTTGGAAATAATAGTGGTTCTCCCCCTCATAAGCAACAAAAAGTCTCATTTAAACAAGGATTTAAGGAACAAGCATCATATGATAACAAATAAGACTTTCATAAGAACCACTCAAATTTTGCATTAAATATGATCGAATACCTCTCCAAGAGGTTTGCAAGCTCCAAGATATAATATGAAGACCCTATAGGTAAGTATCTCTAACCCTTTATCTCTCTCATGATGTGCTTCCCCCATGATGTGTTATGTGTTGTTTAGGCCTCCTGGGATGACCTCATATTCTCCTGTAAAGTTTGGGATACCAGGAGACCTCCTTTGTTGTGACCTTCTATTTGTATCATCATTCTTCTAAATTGCCTCTCTCTGATTTCATTGTTGTGTTGTGTCTTACGGACATAGCGTTGCAGTTAATGACAATGGGGGCGCCCTCCCACGTGACTATCCCTAAGACACTTGTTTCTCCTCTCTTATTTATTGTTTTCCTTCCTCTAATGTTTCCATCTAGTAGGCGGATGACGAAAAATATTTATACTAATGCGGACCTAGTGTCCCTTTCGAGAGCAATCAAAAAATGGACTTAGTTCCTAATATGACAATGGGGTTATATATTTTATCTAATACTTGGCTAGTGGAAGCACTCGAGCTTTCCACATAGTGAATTTGATGATGTTTCTATCGCATTTACAAACCTTAACAATACTGCTACTCTATGCACCTTTGTTTGTCTTTAAATCTGGCCTTGGTGGTACTCGATTCAGAGAGCTTCGTGATATAGCCCCACAGTTATCCTTGAACTCTGAATTTGTTGTATAACCTTGGCTCTTTGTGTGGTTAATCATATGCATTGATGTTGTTGTTTATCATGATGTTGTAGACACTAACATGTTTCTTGCAGGGATGTGTTTGTGGGAATGTTTGGCGATCGTAAAGTACATGTCACCTCCGGGGGGCATGGGCTTTGCGAAAGTTGGTGTTCCCTTGTGTGTTTTCTTCCTACCTTAATGTGTTTGATATCGATGCATGATATCAACCACCTTAAGGTGGAGGCATATAAGGTAAGCTATCTGTTGTAGATGTTAGCAATGTGTTTACCCTCAAATGCAAAGACTTGCGCGATGAGTGCATCATGCATCCTAAGTTTGTTTGCAATTAATCAATCAATCATGTAAGCCCTTTGCGGAGGTGGGTATCAAGAATATCCTTTTTCTTAAGCCCTCTACGGAGGTGGGGATGGTGTATTTCTCGGAGTAGATTGCATCATCCTATCATTTTCAAAAGTCCTCTGTAGAGGCGGGGAGCGGTTCTATGACTAACTCAACCCTTAAACGTGTCTTCGGCAATTGTTGTGGCAAAGCCCAATCATCAGTATGTGCTTGTAATGTGCTTGAGATGGTGATGAGCCTAGATATAGGGAACATGCCATCTCTTGTCTGCCGTGTTTTCTCCATGTCTTCAAGTGTGTGTGTTTTGGCGTGCTTATTTTGTTTGGCGTGTTTGTTGCTCCATATGCAGAATAAAGACCAGCACCTTAGGGTTGTGCTTCTTACATTTTGGGAGGTTTTGTGTGTCTTGTGTGTGTGTTGCCCCATATATACAAAGACCTGCGTGATGAGTGCATCATGTATTATGGGAGGTTTCTTTACTTTCCAGTACTTGCATCTACATTTCATATATATGAGAGAAAGAAAAGAAAAGAAATCATGCCTGTCTTCTATGCATTAATGTGTCTTCCATGCATTGACTATCTTCTCTGTGTTTTGCGTGACTGTAACTATCTTCTTCATGTTTAATGTGCCTATTACTATTTTCTATGTGATTGGTGTGTCTTCTCCGTGCTTGGTGTGTTTGTGACCTTACTTTAATGCATGTATTTGCCTCACGTTTATACATACATTAAAGTGGGGGCTAAATGTAACATTAGAAAATGTCCCCTTGGGGGCTTTTCCCTCATAAGGTTTAGCTCCTGGGTCTTTTGTATGTATTTAGGACATCTTACTTCATAATTTGGCATCCCGATGAAACGATCCATAGCTAACATGACAAATGGGACCTAGGAGGACCCTTGAGCTATACCCTACCCAAAATAGGGGGAGGAGGACTTGGGCACCTGCGCCCTAGTCCTGCCCTATTTTGGGGCAGCCTTAATTTTTGGGTGTCGGTTTATGACCATTATTTAGGTCCTTTGCCGACATAGTAAGTTTGAATTATGAAAATCTTGGTGGGAGTGTTTGTAGTTGCATATAAAAACATGTTTAGGCATTCATTTGTAAACTAGAGTATTATTAGATGATCATTGTGAACTTTAGGCATTCTCAAGGTGATTCAAGGCTTTCATTGTGTTGAGAGAGTAGAATTGTGTTGTCTATGTGTTTGTGTTTGTAGATTTGAGCATCCATTCATCATGGAATGAAGAGTATCTTCCTCCCATGATATCTTCACTACAAGGTGACATTATATCATGTTTTCATCATCATTTACTTTGGTTTTTGCCTCTGCCTCACAAGGGCACGCACTCTCTATCTGACAACGGTGTTCAGAGACTTAAGTGTCCTGCAAGGCTTGACTGAGGCAAGCATCTAAACACCACAACCCCCTCCCAAAGTCTTGTGATTGCAGGTTACAGGTGTTGCATTTGGGAAAAGTAAAGTTGTAGGAAGGATTAGCAGACATCAAGGATTCAGGATCTGAAGAGAAGCAGGACACCGGAGCATTTCCAGAACTTGGGCACTCGCTCTAGTGTCCTTCACAACTAAATTTTTGGAAACAGGAGTTACAGTGCTAATCAGTGTCAGAAGGAGGTCAGGATCCCACAAAGAAACTAACACCTTGGACTTGGGCGCCCACTCTAGTGTACCTGATTGTTCCGCTTTGGAACCCCAAAAATAGGTACTCTGTGATTTGATATTTTACTTTCGTATGCAAGAGCTTTTTCAGTTATTCGTCAGTTTATTGTCGTATTTGCATAATTAGGGTTTTAATGGTCAATGGAGCATAAGAGAAGAGAAATTGATAATTAAATTCCCTAATCCAAGTTTCCTTATATCTCACAGCGATCTAGGGTATGATAGTGAATTACCACTCGACCCTAGATCCTTGAATGTATAGGGTGAAAGGAGGATTCAAACATCTAAACACTAAACATTAAACGAATCAAATTTTACCC
Source organism: Cunninghamia lanceolata (assembly GCA_027924645.1). Classification (NCBI taxonomy): domain Eukaryota; kingdom Viridiplantae; phylum Streptophyta; class Pinopsida; order Cupressales; family Cupressaceae; genus Cunninghamia; species Cunninghamia lanceolata. The sequence goes on from BSBN01000984.1 coordinate 3,633,916, forward strand.
TAAATAATGTCATTAAAACATATCTTCTCCTATGTAATACATTCACCTTTCAAAGTCTTTCGCACCTATTGAATGTGCATTTGTATTCCAGCTTAGGTTTTCATTTGTATATTCCACAATCTTGTAGATTACTACCTAATTTGCAAGTTTGTCCATTGATCTACCTACTAATTGAATCATTGGTATCAAATCTTGAAAGTTTTATTTCCATGCCTAACCAGATGCACTCACAACATTTACAAAATGGTGGCACAATTGGTTCAAAATTTGAGTATTCATGTGACCATTAAGAATAGAGCATAATGGTAGACAAATATGCACCTAGGGCTTGAATTAGCATTTAACACCTAATCAATGGGGCCATAGAAACACAATGCTAGTAACTATTTAGATAATTTCACAATCTCATGTCTCAACTTGGATCAATGCCATTACATCTTGATTAGCAAACTATAATGTGAGATTGTTTAGGTCAACCTTGACATTCCAATGTTCAAAGGTGTTGAACACACATAGATGCTAAGAGGGGGGTGAAGTAGCATATACTAAAACTTAAATACTTCATTTTCATATCAGATTCATTTACTTAGAGAATAGAAAGTAAAACATGCAACACATTCATCAACACAATGACACCAAGATTTTTACGTGGAAAACCCAAAACTGAGAAAAACCACGGTGAGTGTTAACTCACAATATAATGCTTACTACTATATAAAAGTTTACAACATTGTTTTAAGGCTACTACCCAAGGAAACTACAACTCCCTATTGACTTTATTTTAGGGCTACAACCCAAGGAAGCTACTACTCCCTGAAGAAAGCTCACTACTTTAAAGAATTATAATGATAAACAAAACTACGAACTACTATGAAGGAAGCATCTATCTCATGCTAATATTGCAGTCCTCTTTTTTACACAATTACTCAATCATACTAATTTTGCACACTTCATACTTCTCATTCTGCACTATCATATTTTCACTTACTTCTACACTTCACAAATAACTTTGATCTCCTATAAATACCCTCTACAACACTTCAAAACATTAATTAGGTCGGCATCATAAAACCATTTAGACGAAATGTGTAATTCTTCAAGGGTTAGCTTCAACTCATACAATATGTTAAGAAACCAAGTTGCGGACCACAACATCTCATAATAGAACTCAAGGAACATCATTACACACCTTTTAATGTCAAAACAATTGATCAGGATCCACTGCACATAACAGAAACTAGATTGTTGGCTCAAACTACATAAACACTGCTAACTGTTCATCTTCACACCACCGGGGAGAAGCCAAAAATGTCATGCAGACCAGTGTTTCAACAATGTATCTTCTTGACAACATCCATACACCATTCACTTGAAATATCTTATCATTCTATGCATCCGCAATCCATCTTACATATTGAACTGATGAAAACAGGGCATTCCGGGCATCTTGTAACACATCACAACTTCAAATATTGTATTGCAGAACACCAAACCATTTGAAACTTCTTAGGAAGGAATTCATACATCATTATGCATATATTCCTAGATCCGCACATCCTTATTTATTACTTCTAGAGAAAATCAAAGACTTGACTTAAGTATATTGTAGTCCAGAGGGTAGTCATATGCAATTCTTCATTATCTGACTTGAATGCCTTATGCGGTACCAGAGATAAGAAGGATTTGCATGCGGTTCAAACCTGAGATACATTAAGGTATGTAGAATCTTTGCATAAGCTCCTATAGTTGAGTTGTATACTTTCCATCTTCCACAAGTGCTCAACCTTGTGTTCTATGGAGTATTTCATCATCCAGAACAATTTTTGTTACTTCTATCACATGAAATTTGACCTTGCGGACCATAAGAACACCTGATACTATGAGGAAGCATGCATTACACATTTCTGAACATATTCCCAAAATGGCATGGGCACAACATCTCTTTTGAAGGAGTGCAGAGCATTCCAACAGGTCTCCACCATTGCTTTTCACTATTAAATCACAGTTCGGAACACTGTTATTGATAACATTCTTTGATGAAGGTGTAATGAGCTAAAATCTTGGATATAGCATGTTGATATCTAGATAAAATTATCTTTTGAACCGTAAGACTAAATCTTGCACTGCGGAGGAAGGTAGACCAAAATGTTGTAACTCTACTTTAGGATATACACTATGAAGGCCTTAATCAAACGTCTGCAAATTTTCTCTAAGTGTGGTACTTCAAACTAATAGGATATCATTGTAGCTATATAGAAAACATGTTAGAATTGGTTTACACCACCACAACATATTTAGATATCAGGAAGATTACCAATCTTATATTTGGACAATTTTTCTCCATCTGTTAGGTCTTTCGGATTGACGTCCCTTAAGCATGCTGGTCCTAAGTCTTTAACTTATTCAAGCCATCTCTCTCAAATATTCCACTATCCATCAACATCAATAACTATGCCAAACCATCTCTCTCAAATCTCCCACTATATATTAGCTTCTCCAACTGCTAAACTATATACAAGTCTGACCTCAGATTGACACATGTTATGTTGACATCAATAACAACACATATTGCCAACAAGCTTCCCCTTTGTCATTGATGGAAACACCCAAAACAAAATGTGTACAACTACTCCCCCTTAGATGTATATTCCTCTCTCTCCCCCTTTGACATCAAAGACAAAGGGTCTAATATCTTCTACTTATAACATCCCAAAACTGTATAAACTCCCCCTTACTATATGATTTTTATAAACAGTACTCCCCCTGAGATGGAGATGCCCAAAAACTGATGCTATTTACATAGTATGACACTACTGGCCTCTATAGGACTATATACATCCAAAATTTTCTAATCTACAAAACTCTTGCAACTCACTTAGAAGGTATAATGGCTTTGTATATTACCTTGAGTTGTGTTAGAGTAGATGTCCAAATGACACTTTCTGAGCAAGAATATGCTTTTGACATTCACATTGCATGTATAGGTCCTTAGCTTCCTCTATACTATTTCATGTCTTCATCTTCTGATCAACCTTCTTAGCTTCCCCTAGCAACCCAGACAATCAAGCAAGTCTTAAGTTCACTGCTTCCCTTAGGTGACCAAATTATTTCTTCAATTGTTCTCTTTGGCCCTGAAGTTGTGAGAACTGTGAATGAATATTTTCTAGTTGAGCCCTTATTGCTCCATCTTTGTCCTTAGACAAAATCATATACTTTGGCCATTTGAATGATTTGTAACTCAATGATGTCAATTTAAGCTTTGATATTCTTTATGGAACTTGGCCATTTTAGGCAGAATAGATACAATATTGTGGCTTCATCAATGCAATCCTTAAGCTTCTTCAAGTTTTCTTTCAATTTATTATATGCATTAACACATTTGTCATTATCTCAACCAACCTTTTATCATTTATCTTCTTGTTTTTCCTTATCCTTCTTAGTTTCTGTCATGCCCACTTTTTCCATGTGGTTATAACACGCATTACACACGTGTCATGTCCACATGCGCCATGTGGTCATGCTATGAACTATCAAAATTTTTCCCTTACTACTCTGAAAATCTCCTTGCACGCATAAGCGTGCTCGGCAGTGCACGCTTAAGGCGAAAGCAATACAGTTGACGGCGGCGTACCAAATACATGTGCGCACACCCTAGACAAGGAAACACGTGGTTCCCTGACTTAGGTAAATCTCACGAATTATATTTGAACAAAGTTGTTTTAGGTGATAGATCATTTTTCAACAAAGCACGATCATTTGTTCATTTGCCCTCTCTTTCTTTTCTTGGAATTTAGTTTTGATTGTATTTCTATCATGTTCATTTTACCGTTTCTCTGAAATTTAATTTTGATTGTATTTCTATCTTATTTCCCTTCCCGTTGTGCAAGATCTTTTTTTTTTTAATCCTATTATTTTTCTTCATGTTCTTTATTGAACAACAATAACACTACATCCTTTACATTACTCCTAATTTATTGGTAAACTAGATCACTTACACAGGATTGGTTAACTTCACTTGACTCAGTTCACTTCAACTCTCAATTTCATTAATAAGTTCCTTAACTATAAAGAAAGTATAGAATAATTCATTAAAAAAAATAGAGCAATGAGTTAATTTTGTTTTTACAAATATAAACATTGTATTTCCGAATTGCAACTCTGAGTTTAAGCATCTATTCAATTCGTATTATACAATATGCATAAATAAATCCCACTTTCCTTGATTTAAGATTTCTATTTCAAGTCAAATGTTTTAAACTACATATAGTTTGCCTTCAAATGAATTGTGAAAAGTGAATAATAAAAGTAAATAGTGAATAGTAAAAGTGAATAGTGAATAGTAAAAGTGAATAGTGATTAGTGAAAAGTGAATAGTAAATAGTGAAAAGTGTATAGTAAAAGTGAATAGTGACAATGAATAGTAAATAGCATAGTAAAAGTGAAAAGGTTCCCATCCTAGGAAGAGACCCTCAAGGTGGCAGTAATTTCAAAAGCAATACTGCAGCCCAAATTTCATTTATTTCATGGTGGGGATATTTTTTAACACTTTTACAAACTTAATTAAAACATCAACTAACTCACAATGTTGCAAGTAGAAGAAGAAGGAACTAGATAATTTTAATATCCTTTTAAAAATAAATTTTCTTTTCCTTTTCTTAATTCTAAATGATAAAACTTAATGAACAAGAATATTACAACTATTAGCCCAAGAAAAGAGAGAATTTCCTCACAACTCTAAAAAAATAACAATTTATACAACAATAGGGAGATAATTTTCTCCTTTTAGAAAAATTGACAAATAAGGAGCTATTAAAAGATCATGCTCTCCTTAAGACTTAAGGAAAATAAAATATTTTCTAACATCTAATAATCTTCTCCAAGCTTCACAATAAGCTCCAAGAATACCTGCATAACACACAAAGAAAGAAACACCACACAAGCTGCTCTCCTCCCTACCGTAGACCCGCAAGTGGGTCACCCTCGAACTAGGGAGACCATCCACATACCCAAGATAAAATAGACTATACACATCACAACATTGATCAACAACAACAAATCAAATAAAATGCACACCCTCAAGGTTTGACTCACAATACAATGAACCAATTTAGGTGAGTTCAGGAGGGTAGGGGAGTAGACAATCTCTACCTCTAGGTGCCATCCTTTCACAAATTATCACAAGGCCTCAAGCCAACAGTATAATCTTCACAAGGCCTCAAGCCTTCCAATGAATCAAGTAACCAAAGATATCCAAACAGGCTCTCAAAGCCAATAAGCCCTCAAGGCTAAAAATAGTACCAATTTGCCCTCAAGGCATATCATGTAACCAGAACCAGGATGACACCCGAGGAGGGTCACACCTCCCCTCCCTAAATATGATGAGTATTGCCTTCCAACTGGAAGGAGCTATCTCTACACCCCAAAACAAAACCCAAAAAAAAAATAGAAAAACTCAAAGAAGACATTGCAAGACTCTTTCAACAAACGAGACATAAACATGCATATCAATATTAGATCACACAAGAGGATAGAATTTGTTCACCAACCGTCCAAAGCCCAATTATGGAAGAATTTGATGAAGAGCTCCTCTCTACTTTCTTCTCCAAACTCTCCTTCTCTTTTCTCCAAGATTCAACCCCAAAAATAATTTCTCTATGATCGCAAGCAAAGGATAATGTATGGAGGATATAGAATGGCTAGAATAATTTCGGCATTATGAGGCTATGAAGAGAAGAATAGAGAAAGAATTGGGAATTATGAGGATGCCAGAAGAAGAATTCTTAGAGGAAATTGGGCATGATGAGGATGCAAGAATGAAGTCCCCCTGCAAGAATGAAGTCCTCTCCTGCAAGAATGAAGTTCACCTGCAAAAAAAATGAAGTCCCCTGCAAAATTTCTATCTTTTCAATTGTTTAGAGAAGGGTCTCATTTATAGATTTGCAGAGAAGGGAATGGAAGGTGAGGATCTGTTGCAAGTATGAGGTAAGCCAGTGTTGTCATTGATGTCAACATACTCATATTGCATTGACAAGAAGGATTTGATGAGCTGTGTGCTGAGGATATTGAGAAAATTAGACTCAGTCAGGAACAGTGAAGAACAGTGATGAGAAGAAGGTAAATGTACTGTATAGGTTGCGAACCGGAGGATGCGGATTAAAGGGTTAGTAGATATGAGTCTTGAGATGCTACAGTTAAGATTTCAGAGGTCCGCATGAAGATCTGAAGGCGTTGTGGCTGCCGGTATAGAACCGGGTCCGGCAAGTATCCGGAGGTGACAGAGGATCACAAAAAGGTCCGGTGAGGTCCGGAATTGTATTATCATAATCTGCGGATTGGAAGGAGTGTTTGAGATGTCCTTGTGATGTGTCATCCTGATTTGTGTGTGATTTGGAGGTCCGGAAGTACCTCTTGCATTATGACAGTGGCGACAGACTGTGTTCTTGAAGTTCCGGATGAGGAAGACAAGAGATCCCAGTAAGCAGAGGAAGTGCGGATGTATCCGGACATTCAGACAGACTTGTGAAGGTTCTTGAATCATGTTTAGGTTGTGTTGTTGGTCCGCATTGATGGTAGAGCCCGGAATTGAAGTTATTCTTCCGGATGAAGTTATTGCTCTGTATAGCCGACCGGATGTGTTATTCATCTTGCGGATACTCCTATGGTTGTTTGCCGACTTAGATGCTTGTTCCTAAGTCGATGTCTTGTATAAATAATGATTTGTGAATTCATTTCAGTGTGTGGCATGTGGATGAGCATGATATAGCAAAGAAAGGTGCGAAAGGCAGAGCAGAGATTGTTGGGCTTAATTGGAACTGATCCGGACATGGTAGAGATGTCATTCTCCAGTTCAAGACTGTGATTTTTATCACTTTGTAGACAGTGTGTCTCCTTGTAGGCAGTGGGCCTCTTTGTGAGCAGTGTGCTCGGGCAGTGAGCCCTTATTGGCATGTGCCATTCATTTTTCCTTATTCTTCTAACAGAGAATAAATCTTGGGTTAATCACCCCGTGGTTTTTCCCTTAACCGGGTTTTCCACGTCAAAATCTTGGTGTTCAATGTGTTGATGCTTATCTGTTCTTGTGTTTATGTATTGTGCTTCCATGAATGATTATTTGATATGCTGCTAACTAACAACAGAGAATAAAGTGTTTGAAATAGAACAAGTTCTATACAACTGATTCACCCCCCCCTCTCAGTTGTATGCCCTAGATCCAACAATTGGTATCAGAGCTAAGTTCCTCTGATAGGAGCTTAACCGCTTGAGGTGATCCAGGATGTCGTCATACAAGAAGGATAGTCCGAAGTTCGATGGAACCAACTTCACTCTCTGGAAAGGTCGCATGAAGTGTCATTTGGAATGTATGGGAAAAGCATACTTGGCTATGATTTCAAAACCATATATACCCCCACAAGGTGGTCCGACAACTCCAGATGAAACCACAGAAGCTGAAAACAATCTGCGGACCAAGGAAGCTCTTCTAAGCGCATTGAATGACTCAGATCTCTCGAATGTCATTGACCTACCAACTGCATATGAGATCCTAACTAAACTGGAACTTCTGTATGAAGGAGATGAGTTTGTCAAAAGTGCAAGGTTGCAAAGTCTGAAAGGGAAATTTGAAAGATTGAAAATGAGAGATGATGAAAACATTACTACCTTTATGCCAAGAGTAAATGAGCTGGTATGTGGAATCAGAAATGCTGGTGGAACTCTAGATGAAAATGAGATTGTCTGCAAAATCCCAAGATCCCTTCCTGCTGCCTACAAAATCAAAGTTGCTGCCATTGATGAATTCAGAGCCCACACAACTGTCACAAGAGAACAACTGGCTGGCAAACTAGCTGCATTTGAAATGACCGAGTTTGGAGATGATCCACCCAAGACTGAATCTGCTTTTAAAGCCAGTGCCTATGTGAAAGGCAAACAGAGATTTGATCCGGGTGAAAACTCATCAAGAAAAATGTCATGGTATGATCAAGCAAGAAGAGACATGGAAGAAGAAGAAGCAGAAACAGCTCAACTTGAAGCCCTCATTGCAAAGAGACTGCCCAGAGGATCCGGTAAGTATGAAGGAAAACTACCTTTTAAGTGTTTCAACTGCAATAAGATTGGTCATTTTGCCTCAAGATGTCCGGAGAGATCTGCAAGATCTAATACTCACAGACAAAGGTTTCAAAAAAATTGCTATTATGTTCATGAAGAAGATGACAATGAAGGAGTAACAGATGATGAATCAGATCCAGAAAGCAAATCCGGAAATGAGTGGGTGTTTATAGCCATCAAGGAAGAAGATTCCTTGCTCTCTGAATCTGTCAATCACAAAGTTGTTGAAAAAGCCTTGGCTGCTCAAGTAGAAGAAAAGGATGATTGGGTTATTGACAGTGGATGTTCTCACCATATGACTGGTGACAAGAATAAGTTCTTAGACTTGGAAAGATATGAAGGAGGAATGGTAAAGTTTGGTGACAATTCTGCTGGCAGAATCAGAGGTAGGGGAACTATTTCCTTTGATGGTAAGAGCAAAACAGGTAATGTACTATATGTTGAAGGATTGAAGCACAATCTTCTCAGTGTTGGTCAGTTAGTGGACAAAGGCTATGATCTCCGGTTCAAGAATGGAAAATGCAGAATCTTTACAAGCTCCGGAACTGAAATTGCATCCGGTACTCAAACAAGAGGTAACATCTTTCATCTGGTTGGTTCAAATAAAAGTTGTTTGTTTGTTCAAATTGATCAGAGTTGGTTATGGCATAGAAGAATGTGTCATGTAAATTTTGATAACATCATCAAAATAAGCAATACTCAGGCTGTGAGAGATCTTCCAAAGTTGATAAAACCTACAAACAGTGTGTGTAAAGAATGTCAGTTAGGCAAACAAAGCAGAGTCTCTTTTAAAAGCAAAGATCAGTCTTCTACCGGATTGTTGGAATTAGTACATACTGATCTATGTGGTCCGACAAGAATCAAGAGTCTGCAAGGTGATAGATATTTCATGTTGTTAATTGATGATCATTCCCGGATGATGTGGGTTACCTTTCTAAAAGAAAAATCAGAAGCTTTTGAGAAGTTCAAAATCTTCAAAGCTATGGTGGAGAATCAAACCGGATTGAAACTAAAGTGTCTAAGGTCTGATAGAGGTGGTGAATTTACATCTGGTGAATTCATTGACTTTTGTGAGAAACAGGGTATAAGGAGACAGTTGTCTGCTCCTAAGACTCCACAGCAGAATGGAGTAGTTGAGAGAAAGAACCGGACCATCCAGGAAGCTGCTAGGACAATGATGTTGGAAGCAAATGTTCCTCAAATGTTTTGGAAAGAAGCTATCAGCACTGCAGTCTACACTCTCAATCGAGTTCAAATCAGAAACAACACCGGTAAGACTCCCTATGAACTTTGGTTTGGCATCACTCCTACTGTGAAATATTTCAGGGTATTTGGTAGCAAGTGTTATATTAAAAGAGATGAAGATCTAGGAAAGTTTGATGCTAGAAGTGATGAAGGAATTTTCTTGGGCTACTCCACTCAAAGCAAAGCATACCGGTGTTACAATAAGAGATTGAGGAAGATGATAGAAAGCACCAATGTAAAGGTTGATGAAGGAATTGAGAAGCCTTCAAGATTTTATGAATTTGATGAAGATGACCAAGATAGTGTTCAAGGACCTCAATCCTCTCCGGTGAAACAGAGTCAGCCTGATCCGGTAAATCAGGAAGAAGAGTTAGGTTTGAATGAGTCTGATCAAGAAACAGCAGTACTGGATACTCCCAAAATTCCAAGGTATGTAAGACTGAATCACTCTGAAGATCAGATCATAGGTGACAGAAGCAAAGGTGTACAAACTAGAAGGAATATTGCTCAAGATCAGAATGAATGTTGTCTGATTTCAAAGATTGAACCTAAAACAATAAATGAAGCCTACAATGATGAAAACTGGACCAAAGCAATGGAAGATGAATTGATGCAAATTGAGAAAAATCATACTTGGGATCTTGTTCCCAGACCTAGAGACAGGAATGTAATTGGAACCAAGTGGGTCTTCCGGAACAAACTAAATGAAGCTGGTGAAGTAATCAGAAACAAAGCTAGATTGGTCTGCAAAGGCTACTCTCAAATAGAAGGAATTGACTTTGAAGAGACTTTTGCTCCGGTAGCAAGAATTGAAGCAGTCAGATTACTTCTTGCATTTGCTGCCTTCAAAGATTTCAAGGTATATCAGATGGATGTCAAGTCTGCCTTCCTAAATGGTGATCTGGAAGAAGAAGTCTACATTGAACAACCGGATGGATTTCAATTGTCTGATAATAATGATATGGTCTGCAAGTTGAAGAAAGCTTTGTATGGATTGAAGCAAGCCCCAAGAGCATGGTATGAAAGGTTGGATAAGCATCTTGTGCAGATTGGATTCAACAAAGGTACTGCTGACAGCAACTTATATTTCAAAATTGATCATGAAAACATTCTGATTGTTGAAGTGTTTGTGGATGATATCATTTTTGGAGGAAGAGATAGTATGTGTAAAACTTTTGCAAATCAGATGAAAAGTGAGTTTGAAATGTCTATGCTTGGTGAAATGAATTTCTTCTTGGGTCTACAAATTACTCAAACAAAAGAAGGGATCTTCATCTCTCAGACCAAATATGTGAAAGAATTGTTAAAAAAATTTGGTATGGAAGACTCAAAGCCTATGAACACTCCTATGGCAACCGGATGTAAGTTAAGCAAAGATGATGATTCTCCAAAGGCAGATCAGACAAAGTATAGATCAATGATTGGTGGATTGTTGTATCTCACTCAAACTAGACCAGATATAATGCAAGCTGTTGGTCTTGTGGCAAGATTCCAGGCTGATCCTAGAGAATCTCATGTTATGGCAACCAAAAGAATTTTTAGATACTTGAAAGGGACAGTTGAGTATGGTCTATGGTATCCTAGAGATCCGGATTTCTCTCTTCATGCTTACACAGATGCAGATTGGGCAGGAGATGTGGATGACCGGAAGAGCACTAGTGGTGGAGCATTCTTTTTGGGGAAGAGATTGGTTTCTTGGCTAAGCAAGAAACAAGATGCAATATCTCTGTCTACAACTGAAGCAGAATACATTGCAGCAGCAGGTAGTTGCACTCAAATCTTGTGGATGAAGCAGATGCTAAGAGACATCAAAGTTGAATATGAGGAGCCTATTACAATTTTTTGTGATAATTCAAGTGCAATTAATATTTCCAAGAATCCGGTATTGCATTCTAAGACTAAGCACATATCTATCAAATTTCACTTTTTGAGAGAACAAGTAAACAAGGAAGAAGTCAGATTGGAGTATGTTCCCTCCAAGGATCAGATTGCAGATATCTTTACAAAACCTCTTCCCAAGGACTCTTTTGAATATCTCCGGGAGAAGTTAGGGGTCATGGCCCCTCCGGTGATGAACTAAGATGCACTGATGTGCATCAGTCCGGTGGCTATCACAGTCATATCTTGTGATCCGGACTAATGGGGAGCTGCAACTAAGGGGGAGCAGCTGGTATTATTCTGATGCATGAGAGTTGCAAGTATGAGCCCTTTGCCATTGATGTCAAAGGGGGAGAGAAGACATGTGAAAAACAAGTGGTTGATGATCAAAGGGGGAGCAGCAAAGGAAGACATGTGAAGAGTTGTTGTTGATAGGGGGAGCTGTGACAGAAAAGAGAAGTTCTTGTCTTGATGGTTTTTCACATCATATGTTGCCATCAATGACAAAGGGGGAGATTGTTGCAAGTATGAGGTAAGCCAGTGTTGTCATTGATGTCAACATACTCATATTGCATTGACAAGAAGGATTTGATGAGCTGTGTGCTGAGGATATTGAGAAAATTAGACTCAGTCAGGAACAGTGAAGAATAGTGATGAGAAGAAGGTAAATGTACTGTATAGGTTGCGAACCGGAGGATGCGGATTAAAGGGTTAGTAGATATGAGTCTTGAGATGCTACAGTTAAGATTTCAGAGGTCCGCATGAAGATCTGAAGGCGTTGTGGCTGCCGGTATAGAACCGGGTCCGGCAAGTATCCGGAGGTGACAGAGGATCACAAAAAGGTCCGGTGAGGTCCGGAATTGTATTATCATAATCTGCGGATTGGAAGGAGTGTTTGAGATGTCCTTGTGATGTGTCATCCTGATTTGTGTGTGATTTGGAGGTCCGGAAGTACCTCTTGCATTATGACAGTGGCGACAGACTGTGTTCTTGAAGTTTCGGATGAGGAAGACAAGAGATCCCAGTAAGCAGAGGAAGTGCGGATGTATCCGGACATTCAGACAGACTTGTGAAGGTTCTTGAATCATGTTTAGGTTGTGTTGTTGGTCCGCATTGATGGTAGAGCCCGGAATTGAAGTTATTCTTCCGGATGAAGTTATTGCTCTGTATAGCCGACCGGATGTGTTATTCATCTTGCGGATACTCCTATGGTTGTTTGCCGACTTAGATGCTTGTTCCTAAGTCGATGTCTTGTATAAATAATGATTTGTGAATTCATTTCAGTGTGTGGCATGTGGATGAGCATGATATAGCAAAGAAAGGTGCGAAAGGCAGAGCAGAGATTGTTGGGCTTAATTGGAACTGATCCGGACATGGTAGAGATGTCATTCTCCAGTTCAAGACTGTGATTTTTATCACTTTGTAGACAGTGTGTCTCCTTGTAGGCAGTGGGCCTCTTTGTGAGCAGTGTGCTCGGGCAGTGAGCCCTTATTGGCATGTGCCATTCATTTTTCCTTATTCTTCTAACAGAGAATAAATCTTGGGTTAATCACCCCGTGGTTTTTCCCTTAACCGGGTTTTCCACGTCAAAATCTTGGTGTTCAATGTGTTGATGCTTATCTGTTCTTGTGTTTATGTATTGTGCTTCCATGAATGATTATTTGATATGCTGCTAACTAACAACAGAGAATAAAGTGTTTGAAATAGAACAAGTTCTATACAACTGATTCACCCCCCCCTCTCAGTTGTATGCCCTAGATCCAACAGGATCAATAGTTGAGATCAAGGGCTTACATTATTTGTGAATTTTAAATTCATAGTGGATGAATTAAAAATTTATTTTTTAAAAGATGTAATATTTAAATAACCCCACTATCCCAAGTGGAATTAATAAAATATCCCCACTATCCCAAATAGAATTAAAAAATATCCCCACTATCCCAAGTGGAATTAATAAAATATCCCCACTATCCCAAGTGGAATAAAAAAATATTCCCACTATCTCAAGTGGAATTAATAAAATATCCCCACTATTCCAAGTGGAATTAATAAAATATACCCACTCATGAGGTCCCCCATTATAGCCCACATGTAGAAATAAAATACAATGAGAAAACTTAAAATAACATAGAGTGGGTGACACAACACCCACATAAAAAGGAACCCCACCAAAAGAGGCACATGGAGACAAGCCCTCCATAATGAGGGGGATCATGGAGTGCTCCATGACTTGGAAGTGGGCATGAGTGGGGATTCCACTCATCCCATGTCCCCCAAGCTTCCAATTTTCGTCACTTAACCTCACCCCCAAGTTGAGGTGACCCTATGGCAGTTAACCCAAGGTTAACCTAGTCAAAAAGGTCTTTAAACCCAAGGGGTACAACCTAGGGTTGTTTTTACACCTAGTTAAGACTCTCAGAGTCAAATAAACACATGAAAAGGGTAAAAAATAATTAAAGTTAAAACAAGATTCAAAACATCAACTTATAACACTTATCATAATAAAAGTAATTAAGATAAAAACCCTTATTCCCTTAACCTCATGCAACATTTTTATATTAAAACATTACAACATTTTTTTCTAAAACACGAGGTTGATCTTAGTTCCTCATGGAACTAGATCGGCTCACAAGGGATACAACATAGGTATGAGATGATCTCTCGTATTTGTGGTTTTGTTAGAAATACCTGCACACTCAATTTTAAAGTTAATTCCACATATAAATATCATAGCCGAAGCAAATTTAATACATGCATTTCTAAAGCATACCACAGCTCTTATAAACATAATGAAATCACATGACAATTTTCTATCTAACATCACCCAATTAGTTTTCCTTTAACATAATAAGATTTTAATAGTTTGAAAATCTGGGAACAACAGTCCCATATAAAAATACCAACAACAGTAAGTTAAATAGTCACATGTATGGAAATGAAAAAGTGTAGGCCTCACAGTTTCATCTTGAGTCTTCTTATCTTGTTTCTCTTTACTCTTTTCTTTCACTTCCTGCTTCTCCTCAGGATTGTCTTCTTTTCTTTCCTCATCACTCCCTGTATTCTCTAGATGAGAATTGTCATGTTCTACACTGGAGTTAGTGATCTTCAGAGGAGATGTACTACCTTTATCCTAACCCTCTATATTTTGTGTCTTAGTAGTTTTTAGAGGGGGAGGATCATGTATTGCACGAGTATCAGTGTCCTCTAGAGGAGACACATTCTCTTTAGCTTGATCTCCTAAGTTTTGTGCTTTTGTGTTATCTAGAGGAGGAGTATTCACTTTATCTTGATCCTTTGTACATTGAGTTTCAATGTTTTCTGAAGGATCGGTCTCCTTATTTTGTTTATCATCTTTCTCACCCATATCACCACTTTCCACAACATTTTCAAATGCTGACAAACCTATATCCTGAAGGGGTTCGTCTAGTATTTCTAGAGGAACTTGTTCCCCAACTGTCACCTTAGCATTTTTCAATTCTTCAAGAATTTTTGTAGTTCTCTCTAAGGTTTCTTTCTCTAATATATCTATTTCTTCCTTGTATCTTCCCATCAAAATATTTATTCTCCTTTTTGTTCTGAACTCCTTTGCTTGTTCTTGAGATATTCTGATCTTTTCTTCATCTGTGATGGAAGATCCCACCTTTTCAATTGCTAGTTTCCTCATCTCAACCTCATTTGCCATAGCTTTATTTCTTTTGTTGGTGAGCAGGTCTGCAAGGCTCACCGAAATCTAATCAATGAACTTAATTAAGGCCACATTGAAGGCCATCATATATTTGATTATTGCTTCCTCAATAATAGCCTTATCATCAACATACATCATTTCATAGAGATCTACAACTTGTTTCAGAGAACCATGTTCTACTATGACATTTATAGTGGCCTCAAGCTATAGAGGTTCATGCTCCAATTCTTCTTGAGAAGACTCTTTTGATTTCTTTTCTTTTCCCTTTCCTTTTCCTTTGGATGTTCCTTCTTCCTCCTTTTATTCTTCTTCTCTTCTTCTCTTCTTCTCTTCTTTCTTCTCTCAAGCATGATATATTCTTCTTCTTCTTCATCCTCTTCTACATTCACCAGATTCATTTTTCCTCTTTTGCTTGCACTTTAGGTCTATGCTTCTTTGTCTCAGTAATCTTGGTTTGTACCGGCACTTTAGTGGCAATTCTTTTCCTACTGAGAGGTGTAGGAGTAGGTCCAGAGGATTGTGAAGGGATAACAATAGCAGATGCATACCTACTAGTCCTTTTAGGTTCTTATGTGGTAGAGGTAGTTGGAACTTGTTTTGATGAGCCCTCAGGACTATTGACCATCTCTTCCAATTTAGACTTCATCTTTTCTGCCTTTTCTGCTATATCCTTCTTTGCTTTTTCTTCTGCCTCCTTTCTAATTGTTTTATTGGTGATTTCATCATAGGTTTCAAATCTTTTAGCAGAAGGGTCCTTTGGTTTGCTAAGAAACATATCAGCATATCCAATCAAATCAAATTCAAACACTTCATATGGGAGGGTGGTTATCTAAAAGGTTCTTGGCTCTACTGCTTCCATGTAACAATTATCCTTATCCACCATAAACAAAATATCATTCTTATATTTTTCAACAACTTTTCTTGGTATCCTTTCTCTTGCTTGCATATCAATTTGAAAGGTTTTGAAGAAGCCCCAAAATAGTGTGATACAATTTTTGTGATCAGGAAAACTAAGCATATAGTTTTTAATTTGGTGAGAAACAGGGGTATCTATCTTCCACACCATACCCTTCATTGAAGGTAATTCCTTTAGGAAATAGAACACAAGGCAAATGATTAGGGAGCCATACCATAATTTGTATTTTGACTCTTTTGTTCTTTTCAGGTTATCCATTAATTGTTGCCATAGGAGCTCGCATAGGTCATAATCCTTCCCTTCTTTTCCCATTTGATGAGATGTGTATATTGCAATGGTAGTAGCAAAGTTTTCTCTGTTGGTATAGTATTTATTGTATGGTATGCACATTGTAGCATACTGAACCCCCAAATCTTCAATGTCATTTACTGTTAGGGTTCTTTTATCAAACTTTACTCTAATTATTCTCATCACTTCCTCATTCTTTGTTGATTTCAATATAGGCACAAATCCAGAGGAGCACAATCCGGTAACAACCCTGATGGCTTCCTCAGTGATCAAATATGGTTTATCAAGGCAGAAGACGTCCCCATGGATTTGACTTAGGGAAATCTTGACCCAATTTTCCTCATACCAGAAATTTGGGAAACCCTTCCAAATGTCAAGTTGTTTTGCAACAACATTAGCAAACTCTGGTTTTAATTGAAAATCATCTCCTAATAGATTGTCATTTCTAAATTATTCCAGCTTTAGGTGATCATATTCATCTAACTAAGAATGGATGTAAATTCAGACATCCTTTGTATGAAGTACACTTGCAGGAACATGAGAAAATACACCATTTTTGTCTATTTCTATGGATTTGTATGGGTGCTTTTTGAATTTTGGCCTTGGTCTCTCAACAACATTGATTACTATAGGTGTCACCATGATAATACCTTCAGGAACAAGGGTTTAACCAACAAAAATGAGAAATACCTGATAATGTGGTAGATAGGGTTTGCACCAATGCTCTGCTGAAAACCTTCTGCTCTTCTTTGGCTCTTCAACACTCTTGACTTCATTTAAAATGAGATCAAAATGACCAAATTTTGCTTATATATTATTCTTACCAATCATGATTGCTCTACATTAATTGCCTTCTCTGTTTTGACCTAATCAACCTTTTTATTATACAAAAACTTGTGATCATTCATCAATCCTCCGCAAGTAGTTCAATTGCTCTAGAAATTTGATCAAACATCTTCATAACATTATCTTAACATTTTGAAACCATTTTTAGCCAATATGCTGAGGATTTCAACATCTTATGCGTTCAGGGGTTTTGAAATTGTTTACAGTTGCAACTCCCCCTGAACCAATACTTCCTCTTTTTTAGTTTCCAAAGGATCCATCTGCACCAGGCAGAGGTGCATATCCTTCCTTTGCTTCATTATCTTACTTCTTCCTCCATGTCCTATACATTTCCTTCTTTTACAAAGCAATATCAACTTTATTTTGAGGAGTAGAGGACCTTACACTCTTTCCCTTGCAGAACCTTGCAATGTGTCTTGTTTTATTGCAATTGTAGCAGGTGGTATTGGACTGCAAAGCATAATCACCTCTTCTAACATTAGATTTGTAGTCAACAGCCTTATGACCATACTTGTTACATGTGTAATAATAACCATAGAAGAACTGAGAGGTCCTATCATTGTTCTTGTTTATGAAACCATTCCTCATCATTTTGCTTCTGTATCCATTAGCCTTATGATTAACCTTGTTGCATGCATGACACTAACCATGAGACTTTACAACATTGTACCTAGGAGGACTAAATGAATTCTAATTCATATTGCTTCTACATTCATCAAGCTTGTGATCAAATTTATTACAAGAATAGCAATTATCATTGAAAGCTTGAGGATACATAATAGGAGTAGTTTGTTTAGGTGCAAGCTTTTTGAATTTCTTCTTCTTATTCTTCCTTTGTCTTCGGATAGGAATGAAATCATCTTCTTTTGCATCTCCAAAGGCATTCTTCTTAGAATCTTCAGTGCAAGCCTCTTCCTTCTTTGTTTCAGACTTTCCTTCCGATTGGAAGTTATCATATAAATTTGCAGATGCACTGATTATAGGGATTTTCCCCTTTTCAAAACCAAGGCCAAATTTTTCTTTTACTGAATTTTGAGAGTTAATTATCTCATCAAGAATTTCATATCCTCCTTTTAGTTTTAGTCCTTTGTTAATTTGTTCTTTTGCCTTTTCTAGTTCTTTCCTCATAGTAACAACTTCTTCCTCAAGTTTTGAACATTCAACTACTTTCTCATTGAGCTTCATATTTAGGAAATCTTCAATCCTTTTGCCTTCTTCAACCATAACTTTCAAATTAGAGATCATATCTTCTACCTCCTTGATCTTGATGTCACCTCCTTTATCTCCTTCTATTTGAGCTTTCATTTTGCCAATTTCTTCTTTTGATTCTTTGGCCTTTGTATTCAATTTCACAATTGTCTCCTTTGATTTTTCAAGCATGTCCTCATATTCCTAATTTAGTTCTCTTGCTTCATCCAGATCCTCTAGGGTTGACTAAAGTTCTCCTTCAAGGTCAACATCATCTAGGTTGAGGTCCCAACCTTCAAGTTCCATAGTTTCTAGATCTGGCTCTGGAACAAATACAACATTAACAATAGCTTCAGATTCCATATGTTCCAAGTGCAGGATCTACCTCATCTGTTAGTCTTCTCAAAGGAACTTAGCTCTGATACCAATTGTTGAACATGCAGAGATGTTGAGATGGGGGTGAATCAACATATACTAAAGATTAAATACTTCATTTTCAGATCAGATTCATTTACTTAGAGAACATAAAGTAAAACATGAAACACATTCATCAACACAATGACACCAAGATTTTTACGTGGAAAACCCAAAACTGGGAAAAACCACGGTGAGTGTTAAATCACAATATAATGCTCACTGATATATAAAAGTTTACAATATTGTTTTAGGGCTACAACCCAAGGAAGGTACTACTCCCTAAAGAATGCTCACTGATTTAAAGAATTATAATGATAAACAAAACTATGAACTGCTATGAAGGAAGCATCTGTCTCATGCTGATATTGTAGTCCTCTTTTCTACACAATTACTCCATCATACTGATTCTGCACATTTCATACTTCTCATTTTGCACTATCATATTTGAACTCATTTCTACACTTCAAAAATGATTTTTATGTCCTATAAATACCCTCCGCAACACTTCAAAACATTGATTAGGTTGACATCATAAAAACCTTTAGATGAAACGTGTAATTCTTCAAGGGTTAGCTTCAACTCATGCAATATGTCAAGAAACTAAATTGTAGACCATATCATCTCATAATAGAATTCAAGGAACATCCTTACACACCTTTTAATTTCAAAATAATTGATTAGGATCCACCGCACATAATAGAAACCAAACTGTCGACTCAAACTACACAAACACTGCTAACTGGTCATTCTCACACCACCGGGGAGAAGCCAAAAACACCATGTGAACTAGTGTTTCAACAATGTATCTTTTTGACAACATCCATACATAATTATCTTGAAATATCTAATCATTCTATGCACCCGCAAACCAAAGAACATACTGAATTGATGAAAACAGGGCATTCCGGGCATCTTGTAACACACCACAACTTAGAATATTGCATTACAGACCACCAAACCATTTGAAACTTATTAGGAAGGAATTCATACATCATTATGCATATGTTCCTAGATCTACACATCCTTATTTATTACTTCCAGAGAAAATCAAAGACTTGACTTAAGTATAATGTAGTCTATAGGATAGTCATATGCAATTCTTCACTAATCGACTTAAATGCCTTATGCGGTACCAGAGATAAGAAGGATTTACATGTGGTTCAAACCTGAGATACACTAAGGTATGTAGAATCTCTGCATAAGCTCCTATAGCTGACTTGTATACTTTTCATCTTCCACAAGTGCTCAACCCTGTGTTCTATGGAGTATTTCATCATCTGGAACAGTTTGTGTTACTTCTGTCACGTGAAATCTGACCTTGCGGACCATAAGAACACCTGATATTGTGAGGAAACATTCATTACACATCACTGAACATATTCCCAAAACTGTATGGGCACAATATCTCTTCTAGAGGAATGCGGAGCATTCCAATAGGTCTCCACCATTGCTTTTCACTGTCAAATCACAGTCCGGAATAATGTTATTGATAACATTCTTTGCTGAAGGTGTAATGAGATGAAATCTTGGATATAACATGTTGATATCTAGATAAACTTATCTTCTAAACCACAAGACTAAATCTTGCACTACAGAGGAATGCAACCAAAATGTTGTAACTCTGCTCTAGGATATACACTGTGAAGGCCTTAATCAAACTTTTGCAACTTTTCTCTAAGTGCGGTACTCCAAACTGATAGGATATCATTGTAGCTATATAGAAAACATGTTAGAATAGGTTTACACACCTCTGCAACACATTTAGATACCAGGAAGATTACCAATCTTATATTTTGACAATTTTTCTCCATCTGTTAGGTCTTCTAGACCAACCTCCCTTAAGCATGCTAATCCTAAGTCTTTAACTTAGTCAAGATGTCTCTCTCAAATCTTCCACTATCCATCAACTTCAACAACTATGCCAAACCATCTCTCTCAAATCTCCCACTATCTATCAACTTCTCCAACTGCTAAACTCTATACAAGTCTAACCTCAAATTGACACATGTTATGTTGACATCAATGACAACACATATTGCCAACAAAAGGTAATATCAATGCTATTGCATTGTACTACAATATATGGTAGCTCAAATCTTACTTCTCTATCAACAAATTCACCAATAATGAGAAGAACCCCTTTGTGGCACTAAAAATGTTTGTCTCAACACATCATTGGTGGTAATCACTTAGTACACATTATGATAGAGAGCACCAATGTTATGCCTTATTTTTGGACCATTTACATATTTAGACAAATTACTGAAATACTGGTAAATAGGTGATGCATTTAAAAGACATGATTTAGTTATGTTTCGAATAGAAATAGTCTGAATTGATGATAAGATGTTTGATTATTTTAGAGTAATCACGTGGTCATAAAATGTAGATACTTGCTTTAATTGATGGAATGCATGTGAAATCTAACTCTTACTTGGAAACATTATTGAAACAGTAGTTAGATTGACAATGTATTGGTAAGATTTTATATGATGATAAGATTTTGTTGATTAGTTAAGATTCCATAATCCATTTCATGATGTTATAAATTCTTATGTGAAGATTATTAATTTAATATACATATGTACTTATAAATTGTTGAACTAACTAATTTGTCAATGGAAATGAGGTGGATGTAGGACAGGTACATTGTTAGGAGGTGCCATCAACCTTGTAAATCCTATGTAATTAATTTCTCCTAATATTATTTGTAAATCACCCATAAGGGATGAAATGTTTCACCATCATCGATCTTGTTTCAGCCGTATGTTTATATCCAACCCCTGACGCTAATTCGTCTACGACGGGGGGTCGTAGGGGGTTTCCCTCCTGCGAGGGGTCTGAGGGCCGCACGCCCCGGTGGGGGCTCAGGGGTAGTGCCCCTAGAGCTAAATTTTATCATTGTAAATCTGGACCATTTGTTATTAGGTCACATACCTGACAATTGATATTCTGTCAGTTTTTTTGCCCTAGAAGGCAACCCCCATTTATAAGGATATTTGTACTACATTTTATCAGAGTTGAGAGTATTACAGGTGCTGTTGGATTGAAGGACTAAAGAAATAGAGGAAGTGCATGTAGTGTAATCTCTTATTTGAAGATAATACAACTTGGAGCCTCTTTTCTTGGTGGAGTTTTTTACCCGAAAGGGTTTTCTCCACGTTACATATTGTGTTATGTGTTCAGTTCTTAATGCATGTTATTTCTATGTAGTGAGTTTTATTTCTATTACAATCTCCATTGATTCTACATTATTTAGAGGACATAAATAAGGTTTCAATTAGATTTCCATTGTCTGGTTTACACCTTCATTTTAACATTTGGTATCAGAGCCTGGCCAGTTTTGATTCTTGTGAGGTAGTGTGAAGGTTCTTTAGCTATAGTGGGAGATTTGGTTTTTGTTTGTTTGTAGATCTTGTGTAGATATCAGGGCTTCATCCATTGTCGCTTCTACCTCTTGGTTGGACATTGAAAAGTTTAATGGCATAGGGTACGAATTGTGGAAGCTGAAAATGGAGGATTTGCTAGAAGAAAGAAACTAATGGCTGGTTGTAACTAAGGAGAAGAAACTTGATGATGTTGGTCCTGATGAGTGGGAAAGACTGGATAAGAAGGCACAGGGAACCATCTGACTATGTCTTGCAGATTCTATTCTACTGAATGTTGCGAGTGAGAGGTCTATACATAGCTTGTGGAAGCGTCTAGGTGAGATCTACCAAGCCAAGAGTATGATAATTAAGATTTATTTAAAGCGTAAGTTATTTTTCATGAAAATGAAAGAGGGTGAATAGGTTGTAGAGCATTTGAATTCATTTAATTTGTTATTAAGTCAACTAGCATCTATAGATGTTGAGGTGAATGAGGAAGATAAATGTATACTGCTTCTCTATTCTTTACCCAAGTCATGGGAGAATGTTATTTTGGCTATCACTGCTAACCTCACAGATTTGAAGTTGGATGCTCTTGTTTCAGTTATGTTGTCACATGAATTGAGGAAGAAAAGTTCAGATAGTTTAGGGGATGCTCTCAATGTTAGGGGAAGGTCTATGGAAAGAGGACCAAAAGGAGATCAGAAGGGGTCTAAAGACAAGTCTAAGGGTCATTCTAAGACTCCTGGAAAGAAGAACACAGTCAATTGTTGGAACTGCAGAAAGAGAGGACATGTGAAAAGGAAAGAAACCTGAAGAAACAATGGAATTCCGCTACTAATAAGTCTTAGAATGCAGATGATGAGGTTTTACTTTCTACATGTAATGTTGTTTCTCATGATCATTGGTTGATTGACTCAGGGTGCTTGTACCACATGACCCCGCATAAAGAATGGTTTTCCACATATGAAGAGTATGATGGAGGAAATGTGTACCTCGGGGACAACTCTACATATCCTATTGTTGGACGAGAGAAGGTAATGTTGTGTTTCAGTGATGGGAGAATTAAAACCATCCCTGGTGTTTTGCATATTCTTGGATTGGCTAAAAATTTAATTTTTGTTTCAAAGTTGAATGATTTGGGAATGCATGTGACATTTGATAAGCATGGCTACAGATTGGTGAGAGGAAACTTGGTGGTAGCGAAGGGGAAAAGATTGGAAACTCTGTTTAAGCTAGAAGCCACTACTGTTTGTAATGCCTTTTATGCATTTGAGGCTAATATTGAAAATAAATGTATGTTGTGGCATCATAGACTTGGCCACATAAGTCAGTCTAGTTTAAAGACTATTTTAAATAAAAATTGTTAGACGATTTATTCTATTTTGATGAGAGTTTCAAATTTTGTGAACATTGTGTGTTTGGAAAACATAATAGATCTCCTTTTCCTTTTGCTAGTAATAAATCTAATGATAAATTGGAACTTATTCATTTGGATGTCTTTGGTCAAGTGGATGTTGAATCAATTGGAAAATCTAGATATTTTGTTTCCTTCATTGATGATGTCTCAAGGTTTACCTGGATTTATTTTATGCATCACAAATTTGAAGTTTTCACTAAGTTTAAGGAATTTAAAGCCTTAGTTGAAAAGAAATTAGATTATAAGATAAAGGTTTTGAGATCTAACAATGGAAGGGAATACTGTTCTAAGAAATTTGATGAATTCTGTAAGGATGCAAATATTGTTAGATAGAAAACTACTCTGTATACTCCACACCAGAATGGAGTGGTAGAAAGGATGAATCAGACAATAATGGAAAGAGCCAGAAGTATGTTGAGTGAATCACAATTGAATAAATGCTTTTGGGCAGACGCCGTGTGTACTACAAACTATTTGATTAATAGATCTCCATGTAAGGCTCTTGTTTCAACTCCTTATGAAATGTGGACAGGTAAGAAATCTTATGTTTCACATTTAAGGGTATTTGGTTGTGAGGCTTATGTTCATGTGCCTAAAGAAAAACATTCTAAGTTCGATCCAAAAGCTAAAAAGTGTACTTTCATTGGATATGGTGATAATATAAAAGGTTATAAGCTTTGGAATCCACTAACCTTAAACATTATCTATTCTAGAGATGTTATTTTTAGGGAACTTAGTGTTATTTCAGAACTTGAATAGCCAAAAGAAAAAGAAGAAAAGGTGAAGAAAGTGCACTTTGAATTAGAGCATGAAGATACACCTCAAGAAGAACAAAATGATGGATTGGGGGGTGAAGAAGCATAAGAAGACTTGAGTGAAAGTTTTGATGAGGAAGAATTTTTTGTGACAGAAGAAGTTGGTATAGATGAGCATGTAGAAGGACCTAAAAAGTCTCTTACTCCACCTCTGAGAAGATCCACAAGATAACAAAGGCTAGTTGACAAGTATAGCCCACTAGATTTTTGTTGTGTATTTGCTTTATTGAGTACTGATGATGAGCCTAGATCCTATAGGGAATCTATTCATGCAGATGATAGTGAGTCTTGGTAGTTATCCATGCATGAGGAGATGATGGCTTTAGACTCTTGCAACACTTGGGATCTTATTGATTTGCCCAAAGGAAGAAAGGCCATAGGTTGCAAGTGGGTCTTCAAGAAGAAGTTTGGAGCAGACAGTTCATTGGAGAAGTACAAGGCTAGACTGGTAGCCAAGGGCTACTCCCAAAGAGAGAGAGTTGGTTTTGGTGAAATTTTCTCTCTCATTACTAAATTAACTTCTATTATATTTATCTTATCTATTACTACAACTCTTGATTGGGAAATAGAGAAAATGGATGTTAAGACTGTGTTCTTGCATGTAGATCTTAAGGAAGAAATTTACATGCAACAGCCTACAGGTTTTGAGGTAAAAGGGAAAGAACATTGGGTTTGCAAATTGAAGAGGTCTCTTTATGGTCTAAAATAGTTTCCTAGAATGTGGTACCAAAAATTTGATCCATTTGTGTTAAAATTAGGTTTTCTTAGAAGTGAGGAGGATCACTGTGTTTACATTCATTGTATTGATGATTCTATTTTGATCATTGCATTGTATGTTGATGACATGTTATTTTTCAGCAATACTAAGGGTATGATCAGTAAGTTGAAAGTCCAACTTTTAGGTGCATTCGAAATGAAGGATCTTGGAGATGCCAGGTATATTTTGGGGATGTAAATCAAAAGGGATAGAGGTAACATAAAACTTTGGTTATCTCAAAGTAAGTATGTGAATACCATTTTGTAGAGATTTAGTATGCAGGATTGTAACTCAGTTAGAGTTCCTTTGCCCATTGGTACTAAGCTTTCATTAGATATGTGTCTTAAGAATGAGGATGATTTAGAGGATATGTCTAATGTGCCATATGCTAGTGTTGTAGGGAGTTTGATATATGCAATGGTTTGCACCATACTAGATATTGCCCAAGCAGTGGGAGTTTTGAGCAGATTTATGTCTAACACTAGTAGAAAACATTGGAATTATGTGAAGAGGGTGTTTAGATTGTTAGGGCTAGCTGGTAGAAGATATCAATTAAATGTAAAGAAAGATTAAATAGAGGAATGGAAATACATAAAAATAATAACAACGATACTATTTTAATGTGGTTCACCCAAACTCGGGCTACATCCACCAACAGAGAGTCCAATATTAGTAGCCAGTAAATCAAACCGATTACAACCAGCAATCCTTGCAACTTAATACCACTACAAAATGCTACAATACATCAATGGAAACCCTAACCCTTAGCCACTTTTATCAAGCCTTATGTCGGTTACAAAAATAGGGTTTTTTTATGCTGGCCCTGGACCTCACAAGGGGTGCTGCCCCTTGACCCCATTAAATGATTTGGGGGGAAACCGCACTGATAAAAGTGGGGTAAATTTAACCTCTGAGTCTGATTAGGCTCCATATAACAACAATCTCCTACTTGGAGACTGATCAGACTCCACACCATATCATCTCCCACTTGGAGACTGATCATAACATCGCTGACCTTG
The DNA here is from genome assembly GCA_027924645.1 of Cunninghamia lanceolata. NCBI lineage: Eukaryota > Viridiplantae > Streptophyta > Pinopsida > Cupressales > Cupressaceae > Cunninghamia > Cunninghamia lanceolata. Next base: position 3,659,861 of record BSBN01000984.1, read on the forward strand.
TAGCTCCCACTAGAAATAAGCATCCTAGACTCTGCTGCTCTAATTTTTTTTTGTTTTCAATCTTGAAGACCAACCGAAACTGAAGAGGAGCTCAACTTCTCCCTTGTCACTGCCTTCGTAAACATATCCATTGGATTTTCATTTGTATGTATCTTTTCCAACCGTAACTGTCCATCATCTAACACTGATCGAATGAAGTGATACCTCAACCGTATGTGTTTGGTCTTTGAATGCAAGAAAGAATTCTTTGCAAGATGTATGGCACTCTGGCTGTATGTATACAAAGAACTATTAGCCTTTTGTTTGCCCAATTCTTCCATGAAAGATTTCAGCCATATCATCTCCTTGCTTGCCTCTGTTGCAGCTACGTACTCTGCCTCCGTGGTGGATAAAGCAACCACATTTTGCAACTGTGAGATCCAACTCACTGCTGTCCCACCTACAATAAAGACATAACCTGTAGTACTCCACTTGGTATCAATATCCCCTGCCAAATCTGAGTCTACATAACCTGCTAAATCTGTATTAGAGCCCCCAAAACATAAGTGTTTATTGGATGTATCTCTCAAATGTCAAAGAATCTATTTTATCGCATTCCAATGCTCCAATCCGGGATGACTCATATACCTACTTATGACTCCTACAACATGTGCAATATCTGGTCTTGTGCATACCATGGTGTACATTAAACTTCCTAAAATTGAAGCATATGGTACCTTGGATATTTTTTCTTCCTCCTCTTGTGTCTTAGGACACATCTCCTTAATCAATTTCAAATGACTAGGCAAAGGTGTGCTGAAAGCTTTTGCATTCTCCATATGGAATCTCTGCAACACCTTTTCAACATAATCAACCTAAGATAGAGTCATTTTTATGTTCTTCCTATCTCTGCAAATTTTCATACCGAGGATTTGTTTTGCTGCCCCCAAATCCTTCATAGCAAATGATTGTGCTAACTGTTGTTTTAACTCTCTTATGTGATCCATGTTAGACCCAACTACAAGCATGTCATCAACATATAAACATAAAATAATGTAGTTGTCATTATCTAACCTCTTAAAATAAACACAATGGTCAAAATTACACTGATTGTAGTCTTGCTCAGCTATAAAATTATCAAATTTTAAATACCATTGCAGATGTGCTTGTTTCAAGCCATATAAGCTCTTCTTCAATCTGTACACCAGTTTCTCCTTACCATTGACCTCAAATCCTTGGGGTTGTTCCATATATACCTCCTCCTCCAAATCACCATGGAGAAAGGTAGTTTTCACATCTAGCTATTCCAAATGCAAATCTTCAGCAACCACAATACTTAAAATAGTACGAATAGAAGTCATTTTAACAACCAGAGAAAAAATCTCATCAAAATCAATGCCCTTTTTTTTGTGCAAATCCTTTTACAACTAACCTGGTTTTAAATCTTTTCTTACCTCCATCTTCATCTTTCAGCCTATAAACCCATTTGTTTGGTAAAGCCTTTTTACCTGCAGGCAACTTACATAATTCCCAAGTCTATTTTTTCAGCAAAGAGTCTGTTTCTTCTTTTATTGCAAGCTCCCACTGAACCTTTGTATCCACCTGCATAGCTTCATCATACCCTTTTAGTTCACCAGCATCTGTTAACAAAATAGAATACAAAGAGGGAGAAAACCTTTCAGGATGTCTACTTAGCTTTGTTGATTGTCTAACATTCACTGGAGTTTGTGGTATTTCTTGTTGTTGTTGCGGAGCATGAGGAACCACTGGAACATCATTATCTAGAGTATCATCCAACACCACATAATTCTTTTCTTTCTTCTCATGCTGCTGCAATTAATCTTTGTACAACACCTTCTCATTGAATACAACATCCCTGCTTCTCACAATTTTTTGATTTTTAAAATCCCAAAGCCTATAACCAAATTCATCAATGCCATATCTAATGAAGGTACACTTTTTTGATTTTGCATCCAGCTTGGTTTTATTTTCAGAATCTACATGTGTAAATGCTTCACATTCGAAGGTTTTGAGAAAAGAATAACTCACCTTCTTACCTGTCCATGCTTCCTCTGGAATACCACAGCCTAAAGGAATTGAAGGACTTCTATTAATTAAATATACAACAGTGTTGACAGCCTCTGCCCACATATTTAAAGGCAGCCCAACATGCAATCTCATGGTCCTTGCATGCTCCATTATTGTCCTATTCATGCACTCAGCACTCCATTCTCTTGTGGACTACCTGGAACCATTTTCTGCCTACGAATTCCATTAAAGGAACAATAATCCTCAAATTCTTTGCTATAATACTCACCACCATTATCAGATCTGAGACATTTTAATCTTTTACCCATCTCATTCTCAACCAAGATTCTCCATTTAAATGTTTCAAATACATCAAATTTCTGCCTAAGGAAATAAATCCAAACCTTCCTAGTTGCATCATTTATGAATGTAACATAATACTGAGAGCCATCAAGAGAAGATACCTGAGCCGGTCCCCATACATCTGTATGCAATAACTCTAACTTTTCTTCTTTCTTTTGCTTCCCATCCTTGAGAAAACTAACTCTCTTTTGTTTGCCATACACAACTTTCATAGAAGTCCATATTAATACATTTCAGACCTGGTAAAACTTTCTTAGAATGAAGTACCTTCATACCTTTTTCACTCATATGCCCAAGTCTATTATGCCATAGTGTTGTCTCAGAACCTACAACAACTGTTTCAATCTCCTGCAAACCTGTAGCAACTGTTCCTAAACCTATTTGTTTTTTCTCTACAACAGCTAAAGTAGAAGGAACAATATGACTTGTACAAAGATATAAGGTACCTACTTTCACACCTTTTGCTACTATTAAGGCACCTCTTGAAACTTTCTAATTTTTATCACTGAAAATAACTATGCAACCTTCATCAGCTAGCTGCCCTACTGAAATTAAATTCTTACTTAGCCTTGGAATGTGCCTTACCTCTTGTAGTAGCCAATGATTCCCATTCTGCAACTTGATCTTGATTCTTTCCTTTCCAACAATCTGATAGGGTTCGTTATCTCCCAAATAAACTAGCCCAAAATCCCCTTGGACATAATCAAGAAAATAACTTCTATGGGGCGTAGCATGAAATGAGGCCCCTGAATCTAAAACCCATGAATCATCAGCATTTTCTAGGGAAAGAATCAAAGCATCATCTTCAGATTTATTACTTACCACATTTGCCTCCTTATTGCCTTCTTATTTATCTCCTTTATTCTTCTGAGACCAACAATTTTTCTTCAGATGACCTGGTTTCCCACAATACCAGCAATCCTTCTATCCTCTGGATTGGGATCACTTGTCCTTTGATTTTCCTCGTGACTTCCCATGACCTTCAGAACCTTTTCCTCTCTCCTTTGACCTGCCCCTGCTTTTTACATTCAAAACACTACCTGACGTGGACTCTCGTGATCTTTTCCATCGCATTTCCTCGCTAAAGTTAACACCAACAACATCATCAAATTTCAAAGTGTTTGAACTAGAGATAGAGTTACTTACAACCATTACCAAGCTATTCCAACTTTTTGGCAAAGAACATAAAACCAAGAGAGCCCTCACCTCTTCATCAAATTTTACTTTTACAGAAGTTAGCTAACTGGTAATGGTATTAAACTCATTTAAATGATCTATTACAAATCCGTCTTCAATCATTTTTAGATTAAACAAACACTTCATGAGAAATACCTTATTTGAGGCTGAGGGTTTTTTCATACAATTTAGCCAAAGCTTTCATGAGTTCACTTGTTGTCATTGCTTTTGTTATATTGAATGCCACCGATGGTGCTAGGCACAACCGACTGGTTCCTAGTGCCTTTCTATCCAAAAGATTCTAATCCTCGTCAGTCATTGTTGCTAGTTTCTTGGCTATTCCTTCCAATGACCTCCATAAATCCTTCTGATAGAGATAATCCTCCATCTGCATCTTCCATAACTGATAGTTCTTCCCATTGAATTTATCTACCTTCAATTTACCCTCGTCTGCCATTGCTCCCACTCAACCGTGAGACCTTCCTGCGAGACGATAATTGAATATAATCTGCTCTGATACCACTTGTTAGGGTTAGCCGACAGAAGATATCAATTAAATGCAAATAAAGATTAAATAGAGGAATGGAAATACATAGAAATAATAATAGTGAGAGACCATTTTAACGTGGTTCACCCAAACTTGGGCTATATCCACCAACAGAGAGTCCAATATTATTATACAGTAAATCAAATTGATTACAACCATCAATCCTTGCAACTCAATACCGCTGCAAAATGCTATAATACATTAATGGAAACGCTAATCCTTAGCCGCTTTTATCAAGCCTTATGTTGGTTACAAAAATAGGTTTTTTTATGCTGCCCTTGAACCCGACAAGGGGCGTTGCCCCTTGACCCATTTAATGATTTGGGGGCAAATCGCGTCATTAAAGTGGGGTAAATTTAACCTCCGAGTCTGATTAGGCTCCATATAACAATATAGATATCTAGAAGACACTCTTGATTACTATTTGGTTTATTCTGGTACTGACAGTGCTGGTAAAACTCTAGACATATAGAGATTTGTTGATGCAGATTGGGTAGGTGACTTGAATAGTCGAAGGTCCACTAGTGGCTATGTGTTTATTTTGTTTGGTAGAGCAGTGAGTTGGATGAGCAAAAGGCATCCCATGGTTGCTTTGTCCACCATCGAAGCAGAGTATATGGTTGCTACCCATGTCTCTAAGGAGACAGTTTGGTTGAGGAAAATGTGTACAGGTATTAGTTTTGATTGCAGGATCATTTAGATTGGTTGTGATAGCCAGAGTGCTATTTGTTTGGCTAGGAATCCTATGTATCATGCTCAAACTAAGCATGTTGATGTACAATATCATTTTGTTTGAGAAATGGTTGCAAGTGGATAGATTGAGTTGAAGAACATAGACATTCAAGAGAATGTTATAGATGCTTTGACCAAGCCTGTGAGCACAAAGAAATTTGTTTGGTGTAGAGAGGCCATGGGCCTTGCTTCTAGTGCTTGATTATTTTATGGTTTTCCTATGGGTATTTAAAATGTATGATGTCAAGTGGGAGAATGTTAGGATTAAGGTGCCATCAACCTTGTAAATCTTATGTAATTAATTACTCCTAATATTGTTTGTAAATCACCCACAAGGGATGAAAGGTTTCACCAACAACAATCTTGTTTCAGCTGTATGTTTATATCCAGTCCTCGACACTAATTCGTCTGCGATGGGGGGTCACAGGGGGGTTTCTCCCCTACGAGGGGTTCGGGGGCCATGCGCCCCGGCGGGGCTTGGGGGTAGCCAAATTTGATCATTGTAAATATGGACCATTCATCATTAGGTCACAGATTTGAGGGTTGATATTATTTTGGTTTTCTTGCCCTAGAAGGCAACCCCCTTTTATAAGGATATTTGTACTACATTTTTATCAGAGTTGAGAGTATTACAGGTGTTTCTGGATTAAAAGACTGAAGAAATAGAGGAAGTGCATGTATTATAATCTCATATTTGAAGATAATACAACTTGGAGCCTCTTTTCTTGGTGGAGTTTTTTACCCGAAAGGGTTTTCTCCACGTTACATGTTGTGTTATGTGTTCAGTTCTTAATGCATGTTATTTCTGTATAGTAGGTTTTATTTCTATTGCAATCTCCATTGATTCTACATTGTTTAGAGGACATAAATAAGGTTTGAATCTGATTTTCATTGTGTGGTTTGCACCTTCATTTCTAACATGTACATCACCCTCCTGATTGAGGAGGGAGAGCACCATTAGGGAAAGGATTACATATCAAGTTGAAATGAGAATTCTATACCATGTTTCCGAGAACTCTCACACACATCACTATTTTGTAGTAGAGTGATTTGTGAGGCTATATCATTTGTTGATTGATTCATTGCTTGATATTTTACGTCATTAGTCATGCATTGTCAATCTGCATCTTGTTGGTATCTCTATTGTAGTAGTTTTGTGTTTATGCCATTATTATTGTCATTATTGTCACCTTGGGTTGTAGTAGAATTTAATTGAATGGTATATTTTTCCTTTTTTGTGGACCTTGGCATTGAATTCATTAACCAAACTATCTTTGCTCTTGCCTCAAGAATTTATATCGGTGCCTTAGGTAAAAAATTTATGTGTTTTGTACAGAACATGAGTGTTGGAATTTCAAATGTTTCATGAGTCTTATCAAAGTTCAGTTCTAATTGCTATTTGAACCCACTTAATAAAACATGGGGAAAATTAATGTGAGTAATGAGGAGTTAAACTAAAGATGTTGGCCCATGATGGCTGCCACTTCTGCTCATTTTTCTTATAGGAATCTTGACCCATCTCTAATGAATTAGAGAGTAAAGTAGGGAGTGTAATCACTCAACTCAAGTGTTGTCATGAGGAGTGGCAGTTTTGGGCTGAAGGACTACCTAAAGATTTGGGAAGAATTCAGTTTAGTCTAAAAAAAGTGTAAAGAGGAAGGAATAGAGGAAGGAACATGAGAAGAAGGAAGGAGGAAGAAGGGGGATAGAGCATTGGAGAAAATATAGAGAGAGGAATACGTAGAACTAAGAATACTCTTAGGTATGCCTTCATTGTTATTCTACTATTTTGTCTTCAAGAAATGTACGTAAAAAATTGGGTTCAAATGCTTTAATATTCCTTTTCTTTCCATATGCTAGGGTATATGGATTTATCCCTGCTTCTTGTTCACTCATAAAATATCTTTGGGGGTCTGATGTTTGACTTGGTTTTGGAAAACATAAACAATAAGCAAATATATATGATTTGTAGGTATGAAATTTATATAAATATATGTGGGCATGTGTATACTCTTAGACTAAATGAGTGAGCATAATTAACCTATTCATAGACAGATACCAAAACTCAATCCAACACCATAGGGGACTTTGTGCAATGTACTTCTATGAGCTGGAAAAAGATTTTATTGTTTATAAATCTATCTCAACCCATTTACCATGGTACACACACGTGCGCATGCACACACATGCCAACAACTATGTAATGCTCTAGTTACTTTTCAAAGGGTTGTTCTAGCTCTTTTTACTGAGTTAGAAAATGAGTGTATGTAAGTCTATATGGACAATTTCACTATCTATGGAAATACATTTGAGGAAGCCTAAAATGTTGTAAAAAACATCATTTGTCTTTGAGCCATGAGAAGTGTTTTATGATGGTTGAACATGGTATTGTCCTTGGACATCATATATCTACAGAAGGAATCAAAGTTGACACCAACAAAGTTGAGCTAATCTAATAATTGCCTAAACCCAAGAATCAAACTGATGTTAGGAGTTTTTTAGGTCATGCAGGCTATTACAAAAGATTTATAGAAAATTTTAGTAAAATAGTTGGTCCCATATTCTCTCTCTTAACCAAAGACACTAAATTTTCTTGGATAGTAGATTGTCAAAAATCATTTGAAAGAATAAAGGAAAACATGACAATTGTTGGAGCAACCAAGATGATGTAGGAGCATCCACGGTCAATGGCAATCCTCATCAACCAAAAAGAAAATATTTAAATTTCCTATAGTTTGGTAATTTGGAAGTTGGAAAATAAATGCAATAGTAGGCCTAAATAATATATTAAATGTTGAGGTGTGAAATTCAAAAAGCAAATTTAAGGGAAAAAACAAAGAAAGGGATCTAGGCATGGATTTTTAGGAGTTACACTTGAAGACAACTCATTAATGCTCCTCAAATGTAGCTAGAAGATTTGGGCCCCATGTTGAGTTGGCATATTCTTTTTCCAAAGTAGGACCTATTTACTAGGAGTGGGAATTTGAGTTGTCACTTATTTTTAGCAAATTGTGGGAGTGGATTTGATTTTTCTTTTATTGAGAATTTAGTATTATTTTTCCATGATTTTTTTAAAGATGCTCCCAATTTGGGCATGGGAGTTGGAGGAGAGAGAAAATGGTGGTTGTGGAGTCATTATAAAAAGGATTTTGATAATTTTTTTATTATGATTCTTGCAGATTTTTGGAGGAAGGGAAAATAAGGCTTTGCTTTTTGTGGGAGGAGGTGAGAAGACATTTTGTTGTAGGTTTTGAAGGTGTATAATAGCAGCAAATGGATTATGGAATCCATGTTTGAAGATCAATAAATTTGATTGTTGAATATTGCAGATTGGAGAGCAAATTTTACAGTGCAGGAGGATGATTTAAAAGGGGAAGCATCTGGAGTTTCATTTTGCTATTGTTTGATGTCCCATAACAGTTTTATATCTATTTTGTAATGATTTTCTTCAGCCAGTATGGCTGCACAAACTTTTGTAATCAGATTTCTTTGAAATTGTCAAACAATGTTGCAAGTTAAATGGTGAAAATAAAATTCTATTGCTACATATTTGTGCATCTTATTTGCTGTTGTTAATTTTGAATATGTTTGTGTGAGGGTTGTGTGAGACCCCTCTTTATTTATTGGTATCAAAGCGTGTGTTTGCAAGTATGGCCAAGTTCATATTTCATTAGTGGTATCAAAGCTGGAGTTCCTGATTGCATAGGTAGAGTGCCCTGCGGGAGAGTGAAGTGGTTGTGGACAGCTCATGTGAGGATTATTTCATGTAGAGAAGCTTTGAGCAATTGAGAGCTAAAGAGCCACGAAGAATTACAAATTGAGAGTGTGATGTGTGACACATTACAACTGATAGGATGGGGATATTGTTGAGGAAGAAGCCTGTGGTATGGGATGGATGGATATAGTATGAAAAGAGGAAGATCCTTATGATGATGGCAAACATTAAAGCCAGAGTGGATAGATGGGAAGCAAGGCAGTGAAAGGAATTGATCAAATAAGATGAAGAATCATGTGCAACTATGATTGAGGAAGTGAAAGATGTGAAAAGCGAAAGGAAGAATGTAGAAGAGGTTGCCAAAAATAAGAAGAATGAAAATGCATTGATGGAATGCGAAGAGGTTGCAGCGAAGGATGAAAAGGAAGAAATTACAACAGCATGCCATGAGGAAGACATGGAGAAAGTGAGTGAGGAAGAAGAGAAAAATGTAGTAGATAAAAAAAAGAAAATGGAAGTTTTTGATAAAGGAAATAAAGAAGATTTGTATGCAAAAATAATGAGTTTCAAAGGTCCTAAATTTGACAAAGAAATGGGTGAAGATGAAGATCTCTTATTGGGAGAAGAGATAAGAAGATTGAATAAGTTGCTGGAGGGTGATTTTCATGATTCTAGTTGTGATATCTTGTTTGTAGGTAGGAAGGAAGTTGCAGTAGAATGTGAAGATGAGATCCTCATAAAAGAGGATGAAGAAGAAAAACTAGAGATTGTAGTAGTATGCCTTGATGAAGGCACCAAAATAGAAATTACAACGGAGGTTGATGAACAAAATGAAGCTACAGGGCAAAGAAAAAAGGAGATTAACAAGGTAAGGCTTGATGTTTTTCATTTGAATGATGTAGATGAAAATGGCTTGCATGTAGTTGAAGAGATTTCAGTAGTTGGGCTTGTTGAAGGTATGAAAGAAGAAAGAGATAAGGGAGATGTTATAGCAGAAGGTGAAAGGGCAAATATTGTAACAATAGAAAGAAAAGTGGTAAAATTTAATTTTCTTGATGTTAGTGATGATATGAATGAAGATGAAATGGTGATAGGAGAAGAAGATGATAAGGTAGAAGAATGTGAGGAAGAAGAAATGTATGTAGAAGAGCAGATGGAAATATTTGATTTCCATGATGTAGTTTATACAGATGTTGCAGAGGAGGTTGAGAATTTTTTTTGGTAGAAGTGTTTGACGTATGGTAGAAGAAAGAAGAGAGTAAAATGCAATTGGAGAAGTATGGGAAGTGTTTCAGGTAGATGTTGGAAAAAGAGGAAAAAGAGAGCAATTTTTTGGGCACAAATTTGTGAGTGTATGCTGACAAACTTCTTACCCTGGGTGTCTGATGCAGAAGCATCCACAGTCAATGGTAATCCTCATCAACCAAAAAGAAAATATTTTAAATTCCTATAGTTTGGTAATTGGAAGTTAGAAAATAAATGCAATATTAGGCCTAAATAATATATTAAATAAATTGGCCTTATTATAATATTGCAAAAAAAAATATTGCAAAAATTATGGAGTGGGAGATAGTTTAGGTGGCAATGTTGACGTGTGAAATTCAAAAAGCAAATTTAAGGGAAAAATCAAAGAAAAGGATCTAGGCATGGATTTTTGGGAGTTACAATTGAAGACAACTCATTAATGCTCCTCAAATGTAGATGGAGGATTTGGGCCCCATGTTGAGTTGGCATATTTTTTTTTTCAAAATAGGACCTATTTTCTAGGAGTGGAAATTTGAGTTGTCACTTATTTTTAGCAAATTGTGGGAGAGGATTTGATTTTTCTATTATTGAGCAATTAATATTATTTTTCCATAATATTTTTAAAGATGCTCCCAATTTGGGTGTGGGAGTTGGAGGAGAGAGAAAATGGTGGTTGTGGAGTCATTATAAAAAGGATTTTGGCAAATTTTTATTATGATTCTTGCAGATTTTTGGAGGAAGGAAATAGAAGGTGTTGCTTTTCCTGGGAGGAGGTGAGAAGACATTTTGTTGTAGGCTTTGCAGCAAATGGATTATGGAATCCATGTTTGAAGATCAATAAATTTGATTGTTGAATATTGTAGATTGGAGAGCAAATTTTATAGTGCAGGAGGATGGTTTGAAAGGGGAAGCATTTGGAGTTTGTTTTTGATGTCTCATAGCAGATTTATATCTATTTTGTAATGATTTTCTTCAGCCAGTATGGCTACACAGATTTTTGTAATCAGGTTTCTCTGAAATTGTCAAACAATGTTGCAAGTTAAATGGTGAAAATAAAATTCTATTACTGCATATTTGTGCATCTTGTTTGCTGTTGTTAATTTTGAATATGTTTGTGTGAGGGTTGTGTGAGACCCCTCTTTCATTAGTTGTATCAGAGTATGTGTTTGCGAGTATGGGCAAGTCCGTATTTCATCACAAGATTAGCAAGCAAAAAACTAGAATAACTTCCACAAAAGATAATTGCACATAAAATCCAAATAGTGTATTCAAGAGATAATTAGAAAGTACATATATGCCTTGTATAAATAGACATGAGAGAGGAGGTAGGAAGGTAAGAATCAACGAATGACTAACCTTCCAAAGATGCGACACTTGTGAGCTCAAGTGTCAAGTGCTCATGCAAGTTGCAATCAAACATGCAATAGGCATCTCAAAAGGATGAAAATACATGTCTCCACCACATGAGGTGAGACAAAGTCTAAAATAGCTAAGTAAACTTAAGCTAAGTGTGAATAGGTCAATTCTAGTAAAGGTGATATTCTAACTAGATATAATATGGCCTTATTTACACTAACACCCCCCTTACGTGCAACTTAGGGAGAAGTGATACAAAAATTATGATGATGGGTCCTAGCTACTAGGCCATGTTAGGTACCCATGTACAAATAAATTTCTCAAAAGTGGAGTAAAGGAGAAATCCCTATGGGAAAAACCCCTCTCCAAAAGAGAAATGATATAATAAAAAATGTACAAGTTAAGAAGAAGAAGATAGAAGGACTCAACATGACCCCCCAAGGACTACTTCTAACACTAATGTACAATATGAGTATCTAAGATTAGCAAGCAAAAAAACTAGAATAACTTCAACAAAAGACAATTGCACATAAAAGCCAAATAATGTATTCAAGAGATAATTAGAATGTACATATACCCTGTATAAATAGGCATGAGAGAGGAGGTAGGAAGGTAGGAATCAATGACTGACTAACCTTCCTAAGATGCTACACTTGTGAACTCAAGTGATAAGTGGTCATGCAAGTGGCAATCAAACATGCAATAGGTGTCTCAAAAGGAGGAGAACACATGTCTCCACCACATGAGGTGAGATAGTCTAAAATAGCTAGGTAAACTTAATCTAAGTATGAATAGGTCAATTCTAGTAAAGGTGATATCCTAATTAGATACAATATGACCCTATTTACACTAACACCAATAACTCCTATTTTGAGGGGACCCAATTGGAGTCTTCCCTTCCATATTAAAACTGATGCTTCAAATGAATTCATAGGGGTAGTCTGAGGATAGAAGGAAGAAGGGGGAGGTATGTATGCAATTTACTACATCAGTAAAAGTCTTACCCCAACTAAAATAAGTTATACCACAAAAAAAAAGTTCTTAGCTGTGATCTATGTCATTAACAAATTCAGGCATTACATTATTGGATATAAAGTTCTTGTACATACTGACCATGAAACCATCAAGTACTTGATGAACAAACCAATTGCAAGTGTAAGAATTATAAGATAGCTATTGTTGTTGCAAGAGTTTGACATCACCATTATTGATAACCTAGGGAAGTTTAACTTAGTTGCTAATTTCCTGTCTAGATTGCATACAAGTGGAGATGATAAACTTGTAGAAGATGGATTTCTATATGAAAACTTATTTGTTGTTTCTACCAACACTCCATGGTTTGCTGATATAGCCAATCTCTTGGCAATAGGTTTGTTTCCTTCACACTTTACCTCAAAACAAAAGAAATGATTGGTAAAAGAAAGTATGTCCTACAAATGTTTGAATGGCCTATTATTCAAATGTGGACACATTTTTGTGCTACGCAAGTGTGTGAAAGTTGATGAGATCTTTGACATAGTAAGAGCTTGTCATGATGAACCCACTAGGGGACAATACTCCTCTCAAAGAATTGTTAGGAATTGCATGCAGAAGATATCAATTAAATGCATATAAAGATTAAACAAAGGAATGAAAAATACACAAATAATAACGAGAGACAATTTTTAACATGATTCACCCAAACTTGGGCTACATCCACCAACAAAGAGTCCAATATTTTTATCCAGTAAATCAAACTAATTACAACTAACAATCCTTGCAACTTAATACCACTGCAAATGCTACAATGCAATATCAACAGAAACCCTAACCCTTAGCCTCTTTTATTAAGCCTTATGTTAGTTACAAAATAGGGTTTTTTTAATGTTGGTTAATAGAAAAATAACTGGACCCCTTGACCTCTATCTTCAACCCCTTGACCCTTGACCCTGTCTTGGGGGCGCTGCCCCCAAACCCCCATTAAATAATTTGGAGGGAAACCGTGCCGATAAAAGTGGGGACAATTTAACCTCTGAGTCTGATTAGACTCCATATAACAACAATCTCCCACTTGGAGACTAATCAGACTTCACACCATATCATCTCCCACTTAGAGACTAATCATAACACCATTGACCCTGTAACTCCCACTGGAAATAAACACTCTGGACCCTAATATTTTGATTTTATTGTTTTAGTCTTGAAGAGAAACCAAAGCTAAAGTGGAGCTCAACTTCTCCCTTGTCACTGCCTTTGTAAACATATCCGTAGGATTTTCATCTGTATGTATCTTTTACAGGCTTAACTATCCATCATCCAACACCGATCGAATGAAGTGAAACCTTAGCTATATGTGTTTGGACTTTGAATGCAAGGCATAATTCTTTGCAAGATGTATGGCACTCTGGCTATCTATAAACAAATAACTATTAGCCTATTGTTTGCCCAACTCTTCCATGAAATATTATAGCCATATCATCTCCTTGCTTGCCTTTATTGCAGCTACATACTCTGCCTTCGCAGTGGATAAAACAATTACCTTTTGCAACCGTGAGATCCAACTCACTACTGTTCCACCTACAGTACAGACATAACCTATAGTACGCCACCTGGTATCAATATACCTTGCCAAATCTGAGTCTACATAGCCTGCTAAATTAGTATTAGAGCCCCCAAAACATAAGTGTTTATTGGATGTACCTCTCAAATATCTGAGAATCCATTTTATTGCATTCCAATGCTCCAATCTGAAATTACTCATATACTTGCTTACAACTTCTACAACATGTGCAATATCTAGTCTTGTTCATACCATGGCATACATTAAACTTCTTACAACTGAAGCATATAGTACCTTGGACATTTTGTCTTCCTCCTCTTGTGTCTTTGGACACATCTCCTTAGTCAATTTCAAATGACTAAGCAAAGGTGTGCTAACAGCTTTTGCATTCTCCATACGGAATCTCTGCAACACCTTTTTAACATAATCAACTTGAGATAGGGTCAATTTATGTTCTTCTTATCTCTGCAAATTTTTTATACCAAGGATTTGTTTTGCTGCCCCCAAATCCTTCATAGAAAATGATTGTGCTAACTGTTGTTTTAACTCTCTTATGTGATATATGTTAGACCCTGCTACAAGCATGTCATCAACATATAAACATAAAATAATGTAGCTATCATTATCCAACCTTTTAAAATAAACACAATGGTCAGAATTACACCATCTGTAGCCTTGCTCAGCAATAAAACTATCAAATTTCAAGTACTATTGCCAAGGTACTTGTTTCAAGCCATATAAACTCTTCTTCAATCTGCACACCAATTTCTCCTTACCTTTGACCTCAAATCCTTGTGGTTATTCCATATATATCTCCTCCTCCAAATCACCATGGAGAAAGGTAGTTTTCACATCTATCTGTTCCAAATGCAAATCTTTAGCAGCCACAATATTTAAAATAATACGAATAGAAGTCATCTTGACCACTGGAGAAAATATCTCATCAAAATCAATGCCCTTTTAATGTGCAAATCATTTTACAACTAACCTAGCTTTAAATATTTTCTTATCTCCATCTTCCTCTTTTAGCCTATAAACCCATTTGTTTGGTAAAACCTTTTTACTTGCATGCAACTTACATAATTCCCAAGTTTAATTTTTCAGCAAGGAGTCCATTTCTTCTTTCATTGCAAACTCCCACTGAACCTTTGTATACAAAGAGGGAGAAAACCTTTCAGGAAGTCTACTTAGCCTTGTTGACCATCTAACATTCATTGGAGTGTGGTATTTCTTATTACTGTTGTGAAGCATGAGGAACCATTGGAACATCATTATTTAGAGTATCATCCAGCACCACAAAATCTTTTTCTTTCTTCTCATGCTGCTACAACTGATCTTTATACAACACCTTCTCATTGAATACAACATCCCTGCTTCTCACAATTTTTAGATTTTCAACATCCCAAAGCCTATAACCAAATTCATCAATGCCATATCCAACGAAGATACACTTTTTTGATTTTGTATCTAGCTTGGTTCTATTTTTAGAATCTATATGTGCAAATGCTTCACATCCGAAGGTTTTGAGAAAATAATAACTCACCTTCTTACTTGTCCATGCTTCCTTTGGAATACCACAACCCAAAGGAACTGAAGGACCTCTATTAATTAAATATACAATGGTATTGATAGCCTCTACCCACATGTTTAAAGGTAGCCCAACATACAATCTAATGCTCCTTGCATGCTCCATTATTGTCATGTTCATGCACTTAGCCACTCCATTCTCCTATGGAGTTCGTGGAACTATTTTCTGCCTATGAATTCCATTAAAGGAACAATAATCCTCAAATTCTTTTTTGCAATACTCACCACCATTATCAGATTTGAGACATTTTAATCTTTTACCCGTCTCATTCTCAACCAAGCTTCTCTATTTCTTAAATGTTTCAAATACATCAGATTTCTGCCTAAGGAAATAAATCCAAACCTTCCTAGTTGCATCATCTATAAATGTAACATAATACCGAGAGCCATCGAGAGAAGATACCTGAGATGGTTCCCATACATCTGTATGCACAAGCTCCAGCTTTTCATCTTTCTTTTGCTTCCCATCCTTGAGAAAACTAACTCTCTTTTATTTTCCATACACACAACTTTCACAAAAATTCATATTAATACATTTCAGACCTGGTAAAACTTTCTTAGAATGAAGTGCCTTCATACCTTTTTCACTCATATGCGCAAGTTTGTTATGCCATAGTGTTGTCTCAGAACATGTAACAACTATTTTAGTCTCTTCTTGTGAACCCACAACAACTGTTCCTGAACCTATTTGATTCTTCTTTGCAATAACTAAAGTAGAAGGAACAATATGACCTGTACAAAGATATAAGGTGCCTACTTTCACACCTTTTGCTACTATTAAGGCACCTCTTGTAACCTTCCAATTTTTATCACTAAAAATAACTATGCAACCTTCATCAGCTAGCTGCTCTACTGAAATTAAATTCTTACTCAGCCTTGGAACATGCCTTACCTCTTTTAGTAGCCAATGATTCTCATTCTATAACTTAATCTTGATTCTTCCCTTTCCAACAATCTGACAAGATTCATTATCTCCCAAATAAACCATCCCAAAATCCCCTTGGACATAATCAAGAAAATAACTTCTATGGGGTGTAGCATGAAATGAGGCCCCTAAATCTAAAACCCATGAATCATCAGCATTATCTAGGGAAAGAATCAAATAATCATCTTTAGATTTATTACTTACCACATTTGCCTCCTTATTGCCTTCTTGTTTGTCTCCTTTATTCTTCAGAGACCAACAATCTTTCTTCAGATGACCCAGTTTCCCACAATACCAGCAATCCTTTTGTCCTCTAGAATGGGACCTCTTGGTCTTTGATTTTCCTCGTGACTTCCCATGACCTCTAGAACCTTTTCCTCCCTCCTTTGATCTACCCCTGATTTTTGCATTCAAAACACTACCTAATGTGGACCCTCCTGATCTTTTCCATCATATTTCCTCACTAAGGATAACACTAGCAACATCATCAAATTTCAAAGTATTTGAACTAGAGACATGGTTACTTACAACCATTACCAAGCTATTCCAGCTTTCTGGCAAAGAACATAAAACCAAGAGAGCCCTCACCTCTTCATCAAATTTCACTTTTACAGAAGTTAACTAACTGGTAATCATATTAAACTCATTTAAATGATCTCTCACAGATCTACCTTCAATCATTTTCAGATTAAACAAATGCTTCATAAGAAATACCTTATTTGAGGCTATAGGTTTTTCATACAATTTAGCCAAAACTTTCATTAGTTCATCTGTTGTCTTCACTTCTATTATATTGAATGCCACAGATGGTGCCAGTCACAACCTAATGGTTCCCAATGCCTTTCTATCTAGAAGATTCTAATCCTCATCAGTCATTGCTATCAGTTTCTTGGCTATTCCTTCCGACGACCTCCATAAATCCTTCTGATAGATATAATCCTCCATTTGCAACTTCCATAACTGATAGTTCTACCCATTGAATAAATCTACCTTAAATTTACCCTCGTCTACCATTGCTCCCACTTAACCATGAGACTCCCACTCAACCGTGAGACGTTCCTGCAGATGATAATCGAACACAACCTGCTCTGATACCACTTGTTAGAAATTGCATGCAGAAGATATCAATTAAATGCAAGTAAAGATTGAACAGAGGAATGAAAAATGCACAGAAATAATAAGAATGAGAGATAATTTTTAACGTGATTCACCCAAACTCGGGCTACATCCACCAATAGAGATTCCACTATTATTATCCAATAAATCAAATCGATTACAACCAACAATCCTTGCAACTTAATACCAATACAAATGCTACAATGTAATATCAATGGAAATCCTAACCCTTAGCTGCTTTTATCAAGCCTTATGTCGGTTACAAAATAGAGTTTTTTTTATGTCGGCCAATAGAAAAATAACTAGATTCCTTAACCTCTATCTTCAACCCCTTGACCCTGTCTTGGGGGCGCTGCCCCCAAACCCCCATTAAATAATTTGGGGGGAAACCGCATCGATAAAAGTGAGGAAAATTTAACCTTTGATTCTGATTAGGCTCCATATAACAA
Source organism: Cunninghamia lanceolata (assembly GCA_027924645.1). Classification (NCBI taxonomy): domain Eukaryota; kingdom Viridiplantae; phylum Streptophyta; class Pinopsida; order Cupressales; family Cupressaceae; genus Cunninghamia; species Cunninghamia lanceolata. Next base: position 3,677,618 of record BSBN01000984.1, read on the forward strand.
CAATCTCCCACTTGGAGACTGATCAGACTCCACACCATATCAAGAACAATCCCTAAATTTTTAGGAGTTGGATACTACTAGCCATCTCTTCATAAAGATGCCATGAAATATGTGAGATTGTGTGATCAATATTAGAGAATGGGTTGACCTACCTTCACTAAAGAGATGTCCCTTCACCCTCAAATTGTTCTAGAACCATTTGAGTAGTGAGGCCTAGATTTTGTTGGTCCAATCTCACCATCATTTGCAGGGAAAGAATATATCTTGGTTTGTACAAATTATGTAACAAAGTGGATAGAAGTTCAAGCACTATAATTTGCTACAGAGGAAAAGGTTGCTGACTTCTTGTATAACAAGATTTTCTTAAGATTTGGTGCACCTAGAATAACTGTTTTAGATAGAGCACCACAATTTATCTCGCATGTGATCTAGGAATTTACAAATCTATATCAAATCAAGCACTGAAAGTATTCACCCTATCACCCATAAGCTAATGGCTAGGTGGAAGGAACAAATAGAGAACTGTAAAACATTTTGAGAAAAATAGTAGCAGTAAATAGGAAGGATTGGGCAAGTAGACTACATGAAGTTGTATGGGCATACAATACCACATGGTAATCAACCACAAGATTTTCTCCCTATGAGCTAGTCTAAGGCAAGAAACCAATACTACCCATAGACTTTGAGCTACAAACTCTTAGAAAATCCATGGATATTGGCCTTGAGTTGACTCTAGTACAACAAAAATGCATTCTCCAACTCAATGAATTAGATGAAATTTGACTTGAAGCAACTCCAGAGACAAAATTATTTCAGCAGCAGAGAAAGCTTTGGCATGACTAGAACATCAAGTAGAGGAAATTTTGCAAAAGTACCTTTCTTCCCTTGCCTAATTCCCACTTCATCCACTAATTTGTACATTAATTGTTGGAAATCTTATTTAATTATGTTAAATTATAAGAGTAATGCTTAGGGAAATTTCTTGAATAGAGAGTTTCATGTAATAGGTTTCCACTAACAATTGGTATGCATAGGTACAATTTTTGTCTAAAAACAAAGCTCCAGAGTTGTTAGCAGCAGAACCTCATAGAGCTCTAGAGATGTTCACAAAACTCCAAAGACATTCGAAAGGCTCCGAAGACATTTTTGAAAAACTGTTAGGCTTACCTCCGAGGAACCTCGCTCTGATACCAATTGTTGAAATCCACTGGACAACTAAGAGAGGGGGTGAATCAGTTGTCCCTAAAACTTTGAACAATTATGAACATCAATTCTTCAAATACTTATTTACTATTATTTAGATTTAACCACGAAAGCATGAAATAAGAAGCTCAACACAATAACACATGAAACACCAGATTTTTATGTGGAAAACCCTATAAGGGAAAAACCATAGTGGGTGTTAGCCCACAAGATATATATATGTTATATCAATACCGAAAAATAGAGGATCACTGCTCGAATTGCTCACTGCAAATGTTGAGGCTCACTGCCAAAAACAACTCACTACCAAGGATGACTCACTACCAAGGATGGCTCACTGCCAAAAGATTTTGAACTGATTTAGTAGCTTCTACTCCATGCCTCAGTTTAGTTCCATTGAAGCACAATATAACTCCTCTGCTGTGCTCTTTACACCTTCATGCTTATCTCTTCATTTTTTGCTCAAGGACATCTTTTTTGCAACTACATTTTATGCTTTTATACAATTCATCAACCTTGGAATGTACATCAAGGTCGGCATTACATTCATCATCCATTGGAACATTCTCTAAGGTTGGGATTACAATAATACAAAGAAATAGGTCTGGACCTAAACAAGATTTGCTAAGGTAAGGATGTAAGCAGATCATATTATGCCTTAGCTAGAACTCAAATGCAATCTTCCACGCCATGACACGCTTCCATAATCTTCAATGCATCTTTGCAAGAAGTGAAGACAACCAAATCAACCAAGACTAGTGATAACACTAGGTCTTCAAGAAACAAACTTCATCCACGATCTAAATTTCTCTTTGTGGACCAATCCAGAGGTAGGAACATGATCAAGAGACATCCACAAGTGCATTGTAATCACCAGGAATAACCGCATGATCTCTAACCACTCTGTCAAGGAGATTCTTCAGATTGGAGCACAATAACAACACTGTTAGCCACTATCATAAAGAAAGGATAGCTTGCAAACCACCAAATCATGAACCATTGGAGTTGAAGGCACTTATCATCGTTCCAGACTTAACTGTAGAACCATAGATCATAATACTTCAATGCAGAGGAATGAAGAGAAAAATACCTTCTCCCTATCACTAGTGAATACTCAGGAAAAGCAACTTTTATTCTGGTGAACATAACTCACTCATATCTTCATACCGGAGGCTCAAACTTGAGATAGGTATCTTCAGATATGCGTCTAAATAACTTCCAATCCATAGACAAAGATATTCATTCTACTAGAGATGCGTAGCAATCTACCAGACTGTTCTTCATTAAACAAAGATACTCTTCCACACACTGTTTCTACCGGAGGAGCAAATTTTCTCAAAAGCACTTGGAAACTCAATATATGGATCATTTACTCATTTTTTCCAACACTTCCATGAGCCAATACAAACATCTAACTTATCAAATTAGGAGCATAGTTGACATCAATAACAACACATATATGTTGACATCAATGACAACACCAGTTAGGCACATACTTGCAACAGAATCAGGGTTAGGGTTAGGGTTTAAATCAGGGTTAAGATTAGCGTTACGATTAGGGCTAGGATTAGGTTTAAAATTAGAGTTAGGATTAGAAGTAAGATTAAAATTAGGGTTTGTGTTAAGGTTATAGTTAGGATTAAAATTAGGGTTGGTGTTAAGCTTAGAATTAGGGTTACAATTAGAATTGCAGTCTTTGTTAGGGTTTGAATTAAAATTAATGTTATAATTAATTCAAACCCTAAATTCTTTAATTATAATCAGGATTAGGGTTATAATTATAATTATAATTAAAATTAGGGTTAGGGTTAGGGTTAGGGTTAGAATTAGGGTTAGGATCAATATTAGAATCAAGGTTAGGGATAGGGTTTGAATTAGGGTTAGGTTTAGGTTTATAATTAGAGTTAGGATTAGAATTAGGATTAAAATTAGGGTTGGTGTTAAGGTTAGAGTTAGGGTCAGGGTTAGAATTATGATCTTTATTAGGGTTTGAATTAGAATTAGTGTTAGTGTTAGGGTTAGGGTTAGTGTTAGGGTTAGGGTTAAGGTTAGAATTAGTGTTAGTGTTAGTGTTAATGTTATTGTTAGGGTTTTGGTTATAATTAGGGCTACTATTCAAATTATAGTTACAATTAGGAAAATATATAACAAAAAATATTAGGGTTACAATTACAGTTAGGGTTATAATTAGTAATAGAATTAGGGTTATGCTTAGAATTAAGGTTAGAATTATTGTTATGGTTAGGGTTAAAATTAGGATTAGGCTTAGAATTTCAATTTGTGTTTTAATTAGGGTGAGGATTACAATTAGGTTTAGATTTAAGTATAACCCTAATTTTAAGCATAACCCTAATTCTAACCCAAAACCTAATTGTAATCATAACCCTTAATCTAAACCTAATTCTAAATCTAACCCTATTTATAACCCTCACCCTAACTGTATCCTTAAACAAAACCTTGATTCTAAATATGACCTTCATTTGAACCCTAACTCTAAACCTAATTCTGACAAGTTGTACTAACATTACACTTAGCATATATTTCTATAAAGATAATTATGCTAAACTTAACACTAATTTAAACTATAACTATAACCCTAACTGTACATGGAACCCTAATCCTAGCCATAATTTGGTACATGAATAAAGCATTGAACGTAATGAGATTTATAAACATAACCATAACCCTAATTAGGTTAATTTACCTTATTCTTATCCTAATTTTAAGCATAACCCTAATTCTGACCCTAACCCTAATTCTAACCATGATCCAAAACCTAATTGTACTCATGACCCTAATTCTAACCTTAATTTTAAGCATAACCCTAATTCTTATCCAAACCCTAATTATAACCCTAATTCTTACCCAAACCCTAAATGCAATCATAACCCTCAATCTAACCCTAAGTCTAAATCTAACCCAATTTATAACCCTGACCATAACTGTATCCCTAAACAAAACCTTAATTCAAATCTAACCTTGGTTCTAACCCTAACCCAAACCCTAATTGTAATCATAACTCTTAATCTAAAATCAATAACCCTAATTCTAATTTAGACCATAACTGTAAGATTACACTTAGCATTGATTTTTAAGCCTAACCCTATATCTAACCCTATTTATAAGCCTAATCCTAACCCAATATCTAAACAAAATTCTAATTCTAAATCTAACCCTAATTCAACCATGATCCTAAATTTACACTTAGCATAGATTATCTAAAGATAAATATCCTAGCCTTGTAACTCTAATCCTAATCATAGTCCTAACCCTAATTGTAATCCTTACCATAACCATAATTTAAAACATGATTAAAACCCTAAATCTAACCCTATTTATAACCCTGACCCTAACCATTTCCCTAAACAAAGCCCTAATTCTAATCTAACCTTAGTTCTAACCCTAACACAAACCCTAATTGTAAATAACCCTAATTCTAATTCCAACCATAACTGTAAGATTACACTTAGCATTGATTTATAAGCCTAACCCTATATCTAACCCTATTTATAAGCCTAATCCTAACCCAATCCCTTAACAAAACCCTAATTCTAAATCTGACCTTCATTTGAACCCTAACTCTAAACCTAATTCTGATAAGTTGTATTAACATTACACATAGCATATATTTCTATAAAGATAAATATGCTAACCTTAACGCTAATTTAAATTGTAATTATAGCTCTAACCGTACATGGAACCCTAACCCTAACCATAATTTGGTACATGAATAAAACATTAAAAAACATAACCATAACCCTAATTAGATTAAAACACTCAATCTTTAACCCTGGTTCTAATTCCAACCATAGCCATAAGATTACACTTACCATTGATTTATAAGCCTAACCCAATCCCTAAACAAAACCATAATTATAAATCTAACCTTCATTTAACCTTAAAATAATATATAATTATAATTATTATATAATATAATATATAATTATAATTATTATATAATATATTATAATAATATCTCTAATCTATATTATAATATTATATAATTTTTTTTGATTCGTAATATTAGTTTTATATTGATATAAACAAAAAGGAGCTACAATTCTTCAACCTTTCATGGCTGGCCAGAGATAAACTACCTATCTTCAAAGACAGAAAAGCATATGAGGAGGACCATGCAGGGTCACCAGACTTATATTTTAAGAACTAGCACTATAACCTAGACTATTAAGCTAAGCCCCGACTATACAAAATGTAGCAGAAAGATTAGATACACACTAGATAGAAGCCGAATCAAGGAGTTTCCTAAAGTCGTCTAGCTAGTCCAGATCGTCCACCATCTCCAAACCTAAAGCCTTCTTGATAAATCTGACTGCCAATACTGCCTGATCTTTAAGCAGAATCAGGTCGAAGCCTCTGACATCCAAAATAAAGGGGTAGAGCCTAATAACAGCATTAGGGTCGTCGAACTAGTTCCAATCCTTCAGCCGTGGTATACCAGACCCCAACTTTGCCATCTGCAATGAAATCTCCAGATCCCCCAATAGTTCTGCAATGAAGACACCTTGCATGATAGACTTAACCAATTGTTTGTCCAATCCTAGTTCAAGCAGCATCGCCAGAGTCCTAGAAGTTATATCTGTATCCACCCTATAACGTTCTCCATTATCCAGAAAGGACCTACCCAAGATCAATTTCACCGCCCCTAACATCAGTGCATCGGGCCATCATAGCATTCTCTGTAATCGGAGGTTCGTAATGGCTCCAAGGAAAGCCATCTGCCACTTCCGACTGGTGAGACGCACCAGCGTATCCATACCACCACACTAAATAGCCTCTGCAGAGATGATAACAACGAAGTATGAAGGCATTTGTCTTCAGCCGAATAGGAATAGAAAGTTCTCTCCATCATCCGCTTAAGGAGCCTACTGAAGCTTCTCGAAAACTAGCTAGTCTCCCAACTGAAGCTTGCCCTGACGCAAGCCTAAATCAATGCGACGTCCCTTCTACTCGTGTCTTCCCACTGCAACTACCAACCATTATTAGACCCTTTGCTGTCTCGGCCTTGCCACCCATCATGGGGTGGCAAGGCTCCCTCCCAACCGCCCACACATACTTGGCTTAAGATAGGCTAAGATCTTGAGAATGAGAGATCTCTCTGATGAATAATCCATCTGCCCCGAGATTAGACAACCTGTCTGCATCTTGATTGCCTTCTCTCAATATGTGATTAAACGTGACTTGCTCAAATCCTTCCAATACAGTAAGGGCCTGATCCAGCTGAGCTTGAAGTTTCCAATTTATAAATCTCTTGGTTCTAAGACCGTTAATGATAATCATAGAATCTCCTTCGATGTCCAGGTTTCTAATCTCCATCTCCCTACCCAGCCGTAGACCAAGAATTAAAGCCTACATTTTAGCCTCATTGTTAGTTCCAAATCTAAGAGGAACAACTAGTTTACCCACCGTTAACCCAGCTGAGTTCCTAATAATGCAACCTGCTCCAGACTGACCTGGATTACCTCGGGAAGCTCCATCGAAGTTCATCTTAAACCAACCTTCCTCTGGGGAGTCCAACTGACCAGCCTCCTTGCTTCCTTAGTGCTTTGACCGCCTACTCCTACTAAGGGGATAGGGACAAGGCCCTTCCAACCTTTCATCATCTCTGCATCCCACCCTGTGTGAGTGAGATGAGTAGGATCTCTGTCTGATAATCTCGAGTTTACTACTTCAACTATGCTTGATTCAATTTTGTTAAGAAGCAAAACCCAAGGCATTTCTTTCTCCTGGAAGATTCTTCTATTGCGCTCTTTCCAAATCTCCCACACCAAAATAGAAGGAGCAGCAATCCACAAGCCACCAAACATAGCTTTCTGGAACAGGAGGGGCTAGGCGGTCAACCAATCCCTAAGATTTCTCGAAAGAGCTGAGCTCCAATGAAACTTATTACATAGCCACTGCCACCCCCTAGCTGCAAAAGGGCAATGCAAAAAAAGGTGATCTCCATCTTCTTCTACTTCTCTACAGAGCACACACCTTGAAGGACCTTCAACGCTTAACCTTCTAAGTCTGTCAACTGTTAATGCCTTACCTTGGACTGCCACCCACAAGAAGACCCTTGCCTTAGGTAAACAATGTTTATTCCAACAAAGCTTTGTTGGGACCAAACCTAGAGATTCATTTAAACCAACAAGAGCTTTGTAACCTTACTTAACTAAATACTCCCCTGATTTTGACACATTCCACCTCAACCTATCCAAGCCCCTCCTATAACAGATGCTTCTTCTAGCCAACTCCTCTTCAAACCTGTCTGTCAGACTCAGATCCTACCCCAAACCCCTCACACTCTTCCAAACCAGAGGATCAAGAGTTGTGGAAGGGAAGGAGAGATAGCTGAAAACTTTATCTCCCCAAACTTGTTTTGTGATGTTCATTAGGGGAGCCAGATCATCGATTCTCTCCAAGGCCGAATAACCTTCCCAAGAGTCCTCCCAGAACCTTGCATTCTTACCTTCCTTAACCTCCCAGGTAAGGTACTTGGAGATTAAGTCCCTGCTCTTACTGATAAAGTTCCAGATCCTGCATCCAGTTGGAAGGAGTCTAGTGGTGAAAATTCTATCTTCTCTCCTATCCAAATATTTATTTTTCAGTAATCTAACCCATTTAAGGTTTGGCCTATCATGTATCAACCAGACCAACTTCGTGCCAAGAGTCTGATTCTGCCAAAGAAGGTCCTTAACCCCAGCCCCATCCTTTACCTTCTGCTCACAAACTATCTTCCACTTCACAAGCGGGAATTTGAACTGCTCCATTGAGCCTTTCCAGAAGAAATTCCTCATCAGCTGGGTTAAATCTTTATATATTTTACTAGCCAGAGGCAAACAAGACATCATATAGATAGGCATGGCTGCTAGGACCGCCTTGATAAGTGTCAATCTCCCTACCCAAGACAACCATTTACTTTTCCATGATTCTAATCTGGACTTGACCTTTCCTAATAGGGAATCCCAAGAGTTACCCAGATGAATCCCTTTTACTAAGGGAAGCCCAAGGTATTTACAGGGTAGTGATCCTCTCCCAAAAGACAGAATCCTTAAAATCTTTTCTTCCCTTCCCGGGGGAGTATTAAAGAAAAAAATCTCTGATTTAGCTTTACTGACCTCTTGTCATGAGGCTCTCGAAGACAGATCTAAAATTCTTTAAAACCTTACAGCTTCTCCTTCCTGTGCCTTCCCAAGAAGCAGGGTGTCGTCCGCAAATTGTTGGTGTGAAAAACGGGGCATGTTTCTTGTAATTTGGATGCCTGAGATGTGCCCCTCCTAACATGAATTTGAAATAAATCTACCCAAGGCATCGGCCATAATAATAAAAAAGAAGGGGGAGATGGGATCTCCCTGTCTTAGTCCTCTTGAGATGTTAAAGAAACCCTCTGGAGTGCTATTAAGAAGGACTGATACTCTAGGGCTGGCGATCCATTCAAACATCCAATTTAACCACTCTTGCTAGAACCCAAAGGCCTCTAAGATTTTAAAAAGGAATCTCCAATTCACTTTGTCATAGGCCTTCCGAATATCCAACTTGACCAACATGGAAGGAAACTTATTTTTGAGAACCGAGTGGATTGCCTCCTAAGCTATTATCACTCCATCCAAAATGGATCTTCCTAGGATGAAACTAGTTTGCTCCTCTGCTATGATGTCAGGAAGGATCCTTTTTAGTCTATTTGCCACTGCTTTAGCCAAGATTTTATAAACTACATTACACAAGGAAATTGGTTTGAAATATTCAAAAGATTTAGGCTTAGCTTTCTTAGGTATTAAAGCTAGAAAGGTATTACTGAGTTCCTTCAGAACCTTACCCTCTCTCCTAGACTCCTCAAAGGCCTCTGTTAACTCCTCACCCACAATGTTCCAACATTTCTAAAAGAAGGCTGCTGGGAACCCATCAGTTCCCGGGGCCTTATCTGGGCCTAACTGAAATAGTGCTTCTTTGATTTCCTCTTCTGAAAACTTACTTGTCAACATTAGGTTATGTTCCTCTGAAACCAGTTTGGGGATGACGCTTAGAAATTCCTATTGAGCGGCAAGATTTGAACCTATCCCTTCATTTAAAAGATCCTGAAAAAAAGCAATTGCTACTTGTCCTATTTCTGATGGAATCTCAGTGATCCTTCCCTCTCTATCCTTTATTACCAAAATTCTGTTGGCCTCTCTTCAGATTTTAGTGGAATTGTGGAAGAACTTGGTGTTTGCATCCCTGTCTTTCAACCATAACTCTCGAGATTTCTGCCTCCAGTACACTTCTTCTTTTGCCAAAATATCCTCTAGCTTTCCCAGTAACACTTTTTCCTTAATATAAGACTCATTATCCATCCCAACTCTTGAAACCTTTTCGTTAAGAAGCTGTAACTCAGCATCTATTTGATTCTTAGTTTCAAAAATATTCTTGAAGTGGTCCTTATTCCATTGTCTTAAATTCACTTTAATAAGTTTTAGTTTGGTAACAATATTGAATAAACCAACTCCCCCAGGATTACAACTATTCCACCATTCTTCTATCAGTGCAAAAAAGGAAGGATCTTTGAACCACATATTTTCAAATTTGAATGGACATCTTACAGGTTTCCTTTCACCCTGAATCTTGAGACTAATTGGGAAATGGTCTGAGCCTGATTCCAATATGATCTTGCTGTCAAAGGTAAAAGGTAATTTACTTAGATCCCCTTTCACCAGAAACCTATCCAGTTTTTCTACTATATTGCAGAAGCCTGTCCTTCTATTATTCCAGGTGAAGTTTCCATTTCCCAGCTGGATCTCAATCAAAGCATTCCTGTCCACAAAGTCCTTGAAATCCTTCTGTGACTGTAGTTTCCTGCCAACACCTCCCAATTTATCTTCAGATCTCAAAATGGCATTGAAATCTCCCCCCAAGATAAAGAAATTCCAAGCTCTCATGTTACATACTGCATCTAGTTCCGCCCATAGTTCCTTTTCTAAATTTGGGAGTTAGGACCATAGACATTAACTAGGAGAAAGCTCAAACTTGAGGCCAAACTCCTAACCTTATTGGCTATCCATCCATTACTAGACCCAACTTCTTCCAAAAGAACCAATTGAGGTCGCCAGAGGGTCATCAATCCTCCAGAAGGACCTCTAGAATTCACTTTACTTATCTTCCATTGACTAAAACTTTTCGCCAAGGCTTGGTTATCACCTTCATCTAGTTTCATTTCCCGAATCATACAAATGTCTGGTTGAAGAGTCTTCAACATGTGCCTTAGAAGGCACTTCTTGTTAGGGGCATTCATGCCCCTAACATTCCAGGACACAATTCTCATTGTTGTTCAGGAAGGGGACCACCCTTCCCTACTTTCAACAGATCCTTCAATTTGAGTTGGCCACAAGCCTCCCCATCCCACTTCAGCTTCTCCTTGTTAGGGATCCGACCTCTAGCCTTATGATCTCCACAATCTGGAACTACTTTTTCAAAATCTATCAGTCCAATCCCTAAGGTTTCCAACGGTCTATGATCCTTGATCTCTTCCAGTGGTTTAAGGACCATAGAATTGGCTTCATTATCAAACCCAAAAATTTCCAATCCTTTCTCATTATTCAGCTCCCAGTCGTCTTCCAAGTTATCTTCAGCCGATCTCAAAGAATTCTCTTTGGTAGTTTTAGCAAGTTGAACTAACTCACTTCCTACCTCAATCAAAGAATCAAAATCTTCCTGTTGCATGCTGGGCTTAATCGCCTCTAGAGTCTCTGTGATCTTGTTATTAATATTATGAGAAAATTTTGCTAGTTCTTCCATCTCAAGGATAAACTTACCTCCTTCTTTCAGATCTTCGTTGCCTTTTCCAGGATTCTTTTTCTCACAAACTATTTTCTAGACCCCCTCAACAAGCAGCTCTTCCTCCAGCTGACTTGGATGCTGCTCTGGCTGGGAATTGACCTCCTCCATCCAGTCATCCTTCTGCTTCGTCGCTCCCTGACCTAAATCTTTTCCCTGATCCACTCCTTGCTCCAAACTTTTTTCTGTGGACTTAGCTTGTTTCAGCTCCCGGTCTCTCCATCCTATTGTATTTACCCATACTCCATCTGGTTTCAGTTCAAAGATCAGGGGTTGGCTCAAAATCCCCCAATTTGTGAAAACCTTGATATTTCTCCATCGCTGCGTCGGAAAACAGTTTTCAATACAGATCCTAACAAATGATCCTTCTTCCCTAGGATCCTTCCATTCCTCAGCACAAATGAATTTCCCCAAATGATTACCAATCTCTTCTAAAATCCTTTGATTCTAGAATTCTAATGGTAAGTTAGGCAATCTATACCAATCCTGAGATAGAATCAATTTATGTTTGTTTGGATCAAAGCCCACAAACCAATCTCTTAAATAGAATCCAATGCCATTGAATAACCATATCCCATCCAAGATTTCCAATTTGATCTTCTCTGAAGGACATAAAACAAAGAAAAATCCATTCGCTAGGGTTCTAATAGATAACTCTTTTCCCCATCTTTCTTGCCACTAGCTTCTTAGCTCTTCCAGATCTAATTTAAAGCCATACCATTTCCCTATCACTCCAAACTTTTTCATGAAATCAATGGAAGGGTTTAAAAGATTCGATCCTAAAACCATGGTTTTTTTATCATACCTGTATTTGAATGATTTCTTACCTTTGCTTCCCTCTCCACCAAAGGATTGTCCCCAGCAAACCCCACCCTGACCTCCAAAGGATCGTCTTTGAGTCTTTTGTTGACCCTTATTTCCCCACTTATTCTAGTATTGATCCCGAGGAATGTATTTGCCCTGGGGTCTCCAAAAATGTCGAGCTTCCTTCGCTCTCCATGGTTCACGAACAACACAATCCTGAAATTTACTAATAGGGATTTCATTTTCTATTTCTTCTACCCAAGTGCTGGAGTGCCTAGATTCTTGGCCTTCCAAGGATTTCTGTCGCCCTTCAAGACTTTCTTCCACCCTGTGTGCGTTCAAACCTCTATCGTCCTCCTGCTCCATTTTATTTTTATTTATTTATTATAATATTATATAATTAATATATAATATATTATAATAATATGTCTAATCTATATTATAATATTATATTATATACAGTGGCAATGGAACATTAATAATTAAAATATATATAAAGTATAAAAGTTTCTATTACTGAAAACAACCCAAAATAAAATCACTAATTACAGAAACCAGAAGCACAAAATAAAAATCAAGAAGCGGCAAAATCAAGAATCAACAAAAATCACAGTATGAATAAAGGTATGAATTTCATGATTTGCTGGTATGCATAAATCATTTCATATTGCTAGAATATTAAAAAAATTAAATTCATCGGTAAAATATTAAAAAAATAAATATGTGCATTTTGTTTTGTGTAACTTAAAACTTTAGTTACTATTAAAAGAGTTATTTATCAAAATTTTGTGTATTTATTGTGTAAAAAAACCCTAATAAAATATAGTTATAAAATAAATTATTTATAAAATAACATTTTCCATCTTCACGAATGTTTGTAGATTTTACGTTAATCAACACATATACATATAGTGCTAAAAATATTAAAAGGTAAAACCCTAATTTATAAAATATTATTTTAGGGCACTATATTAAAACCTATATAATTTACTTTGAGATGCTTTAAAAAATATATCTAAGAGAACAAAAAATCGAAAACAAAAAAATTAGCATTAATCAAAACATATATACAATAGTAAACAAATCAAACATTATTTATGATAAATTTATGACAATACAAACATTATTTATTGTAAATTTATGGCACTATAGTTTATAAGGTTTAGAATTCAGTCAACTATATAGGTTTAGAATTCATGTGTCCTCACTTTTAACCAAGATTTTTCTAGAACTAAATTACTAAATTATATATTATAAATAAACTAGCATAACTATATTTAAAAACATATCTAAAATACACCAGAGATATCCTTCTGGAGGCAAGGCACTTATTTTTTAATCAATTTACCATACAGGTGGAATAGGTGGCCTCCAGAAGGATATCTCTCGCAGTTTAGATATATTTTTAAAATATAGATATGCTAGTTAATGCCGAGAGGCATTCTACAATGGTAGTAAGGGGTGGAATGTAATGACGTGAGTGTGTTAAAGAAAACACTTACTTTTTACTTTAAAATGGAGAGTCATTTACATGTCAAATTATTAATATTTAATAATAAATATAATATAAATGCAAAATAAGTAACCTATAAAAATAACTTTGGATAATCATTATAAGTGTAAAAAAGGGTTTATGTGTTAAGAAAGAAAATATTTTGATTTGAGATTTTTTTCTAATTTGTTAATTATAGTTGAGAAATTGATGGACATAGGGCTAAGTGAAGAAAAAATGTGCAGAGATATCAATTTAAAATAAAATGAAGTAAAATAAAATAACTTAAAAGTAAATAAAATAACTTCAAATTAATATCTTTAATATTAATATTTAATAATTTATTTAAAAAATTATAGTTATTTAAAATTAAATATTTAGTGTGTTTACAATGAAAAATGGAGAGGAGCGAAAGGCCCGAAAAATCAAAAATAGGTGAAGGGAAAAAATCTGAGGAACCTGTGGATCTGTTTGATTGAGTGAAAGGGAAAGCAACAGATGGAAAAGAAGGTTTTGGCTCAACATCTTGGGCAGAAGATGTAGAGAGTGAAATTCTCTTGGAGAGACTGCAAGAAAGGGTGCATAAAGAGGAATGGTGCAAGCAAGGATCGTTTCAGAAACAAAGGTCAAGGGTTTTTCAATGGGTTCATCGGATTGTGGAAAGGATACAGAGACTTTCACCCACAAAAATGAATTAAGCAGAGGTTTCAAGACTTTGAACCACATTTTGGTAACAATCGGTTGCCCTTTCACCGATTGAGAAACCCTAGGGCTGCTAGAAAGGGTGGTTTGGTAAGAAGACTTTTGCGGAGCAAGGATCCAACTTGGGTTAATGGAATAAGATTTCAATGGTAATGTCTCCTAAATTGTTGGGATCCTCGATAGAATGAATGGAAAAACTAGGGTTGATTACAAGGTGGTTTGGCACAAATTTAAATTGGGAAGGATTGATCCAATGGTGGCAAGAACGATGGGGGCTGGAACTAAGAATGAAAGCTTTATCGAATGGTTTTTTTGTGGTTATTTGTCCTATGACAAAAATTAGAACAAAAATTCTGGATAGAATTTGGCTTTTGGATGGTTTTGGTTTTTACATTCGCAAGTGGGAAGTAGGGTTTGACCCTCTTAAATATCAACTGGAATATGTGCATGATTGGTACAAATTACCTAATTTACCTGTGGAATTTTGGCAACTAGCTATTCTGGAGGAAATAGGCAACCATCTGGGTAAGTTTATCTATGTGGAAGAATGGTCTTAAAGAGATGACAAAGGCTCTTATGTTAGGCTTTGTGTGGAAAATAAGCTATCTTCTCCACGCTGGAGGGAAATTGAAATCTTCATTGACTAGGGTATTTTGAAGCAAGCTTTGATCTTTGAACCCAGACCGAATGGAAGATTACTAGAAACCTTGGGATGGTGCTCCTAGGATCTGATCATAGATAAGAAAGTTAAGGATAATAGGGGTCCTGAACCTCAAGCCCCTGATGAAGACAGTGTGAGGGACAATGTTGGACCTAGCAAGATTGGACTGAAACAAAATTTGGCAAAAAAGATGAAGAGCACGATCATCCAAAGGCTATCACGGATATGAAAGATAATCAAGCTCCCTCAGAGAAGGTTTTAAAAATGAAGCTGGAGAAGACTTGGACAGGGAGATCCTCTTGGTTCCAAGTGGAAAATCTAGATAAGAAAATTTCTGTAACAATAGAAATAATGCATCCTAATGTGCAAGAAGATCTCAACTCCTTAATTGTAGCAGGGAAGGAATTGGTGGAATTGAAAGAAGCAGTAAAGAATGGCTCCTTAAATTTTGGGGAAGAAGGCCTGGACGAGAATTGGTTGGGGGACGAAGGCTTGGAAAACCAAAATTCTGATTTGGAGGAAGAGTTCACTTCTCCTAAACATTTGAAGCTTCAGAATCCACTAGCTGGTGCTTTGGCTGGAGGGCTTTTGGTTGCGGGCACTCTAGGTATTTGTCAGAAAGAATCCTCCAAACTCTCTCTAGAATGTGGGGAAAACAAAACCAGAGGATGCATTCCAAATAAGGAAAAGTTAAAAAGGGATGGTGAAGCTAGTGGATAACTTCAGATCGAAGATTTGCTGAAAGTAGGGAAGGGTGGAACCCTTCCGGAATGACAATGAAAATCACTTCTTGGAACATTAGGGGCTTAAATGCCCCTAACAAAAGATGCCTCTTTAGGCATCAGCTAGAGTCTTTTCAAATAGACATCTGCATAATTTAGGAATCTAAAATGGGCCAAGAAGAGAGAGACAAGTTTTGCAAGAGGTTGAATAGATGGAAGCCATCTGGGGTTAACACCAATGGTGCTTCTGGAGGTCTTAACACCTTATGCCGCCCATAACTGGTGTTGGTTGAAGAAGTGGTAGCAAGCAAAGCTTGGATTGCTAGTAAG
This sequence comes from Cunninghamia lanceolata, assembly GCA_027924645.1. Classification (NCBI taxonomy): domain Eukaryota; kingdom Viridiplantae; phylum Streptophyta; class Pinopsida; order Cupressales; family Cupressaceae; genus Cunninghamia; species Cunninghamia lanceolata. The sequence goes on from BSBN01000984.1 coordinate 3,693,339, forward strand.
GTAAGAAGTTTGGCTTCCAATTTGTGTTTTCTTTTGATAAATGTTTATGGCCCCAATTCTTGTCTGGAAAAAAAAGAAATTTGGAGAGAATTAGATGCTATTTGTAGCAGCCATGCTTTTGAATTCTTTCTTCTGGGTGGAGACTTTAACGTAATGCTAAGATCAGAGGATAAAAGAGGGGGAGTTGGAAGGAAACTACAATCACAGATAGATTTTGAAGACTTTATTGAAGGGAACTCTTGTTGGAAATTCCCATGGGAAATGGCGCTTACACTTGGACTAACAGGAGACTAGACTTCAGTAATATTGTTGAGAAGTTAGATGGATTCCTATTCAAAGGTGATCTGAGTCATTTCCCTTTCTGTTTAGATAGAAAGATATTGCCAATGTCTGGCTTAGATCATTATCCTATTTGCTTGGAGATAACTGGGGAAAGAAAGCCAGCAAGATGTCCTTTCAAGTTCGAGAACATATGGTTCAAAGACCCAAGTTTCTTGGATATGGCTAAGCAATGGTGGATTGAGCATAATCCAGGGGGCTCAAATTTTTTTAATATTGTCACCAAGCTTAAATTGGTAAAACAAAATCTAAAACTGTGGAATAAGGAGAGCTTCAAGAAAATTTTTGAGAAAAAAAGGAAATTGGAAGAATAATTATAGGCACTTAATGAAAAAGTTTTATGGGAGGGTATGGATTCAGATAGTTTCATGCAAGAAAAGGAATTGATGGGCAAATTGGGGGACATTATTTCCAAGGAAGAAATCTTTTGGTGTAAAAAATCTAGGGAAACGTGGTTGCAGGTAGGAGATAAGAACACCAAATTTTTCCATAACTCTATAAAAGTTAGGAGAGATATCAATAGAATAACCTCCATCAAATCTGCACATGGGAGGTAGATTGACAAGATAGAGGAAATAAGAGAGGTTACAATAGATTTTTTTCCAAAATTTACTTAATGATTGGGATGGGTCAAATTTGGAATCTCAGCAGTTGTTCCTGAGCAGCATCCCTAGACTTGTTTTAGAGGATCAGAATAAGATGTTGAATAGCAGTTTCTCAGAAGTAGAAATTAAGGAGGCTTTTTTCAGTCTACACTTAGATAAAGCGTCAGGATCTGATGAGTTCCCAACAGCCTTTTTTCAAAAATGTTGGGATTTTTTGGTTAAGGAGGTCACATAGGCAATTGAAGATTCAAGAAGCATAGGCAGGGTTCTCCGTGAAGTTAACACTACTTTCATTGCCCTCATTCCAAAAAAAGATAAATCAGTCTTTAGAAGAATTTTGGCCTATAGCCCTTGCAACACTTTGTATAAAATCTTGGCTAAGGCAGTGGGTAACAGATTGAAGTTAATATTGCTAGACATAATCATAGAAGAACAAACTAGTTTTGTTCCTGGGAGGTCAATTTTGGACGATGTGATCATTGCTCAATAAGCTATTCATTCTATCTAGAAAACCAAAAAATTAGCAATGCTTATAAAACTAGATATTAGGAAAGCCTATGACAAAGTCAACTAGAGATTACTTTTTAGGGTATTAGAAGCATTTGGTTTTGATAAAGATTGGCTTAATTGAATTTTTTAATGGGTGGATTGCCTGAGATTTTTGGTTCTTATAAATAGCTCCCCTAAAGGTTTTTCTAGTGCTTTGAGGGGTCTCAGATAGGGGGACCGAATGTCCCCCTTCCTATTCATTATAATGGCAGAAGCACTAGGGAGATCGTACCACAAGGCCTGACAAGTTGGATGAATTGAAGGGATTCATATCACTCATGGAATGCATGAAGTAACTCATCAGTAATTTGTTGATGATACCATGTTTTTTGGGGTGGCCAAAGAAAGAGAAGCTAGAAACTTCAAATTCATTTTAAATCAATATTCTTCTGCTTCGGGTTAGGAAGTTAGCCAATTAAAGTCTGAGGTGTTCTTTTTCAACATTAACAGTGTAAAAGAGAATCGCATCCTTAGGATTTTGAATTTAAAAAATGGTGAGTTACCTTGCAAATACTTGGGTTTACCTCTTGCTAAAGGTGTCGGGCCTGGGAAGCTTTGGGAGGCTTTAATTGAGAGGGTAAAAAATAGATTGACATCTTGGAAAAGTAAGTGGCTTTCCTGGGCAGGCCGCTTGACTATGCTCAAGGTAGTAATATTTGCAATCTTGACTTATATTCAATGTCATGTCTCCCTTTATCAGGTGCTGCCAGTAGAGAATTAAATCAAAAAATGAGAACGTTCTGTTGGAAAGGCAACTCGGAACAACATAAATATCCATTGATTAATTAGAATCAGGTCTGCGAACACAAGGAGGTGAATGGTGTTGGGTTAAAGCACCTACTCTCTCAGAATATAGTTCTAGGCAAAAAATTAGTTTGGTCTATTCATTCTAAGTAGGACCTCAAATGGGTCAAGATCATTAAAGCAAAGTAGTTGGATGAGGATGAAAAAAGTATCTTCACCTCTTGTTCCTTGTCGAAGGGGTCAAGGATCTAAAATTTCATCAAGAGTTGTAGAGATTTGATTGCAAGTCAGTTGACCTGGGAAATCAAAGATGGAAGTAAAGCCCTCTTCTGGGAGGACTCATGGGATGTCCATACTAAATTAATTTATAGGGAAAAATTGGATCAAATTAAAATCATCACAAAATAATTGTGGGGGGATAAAGTAAGGGATTATGTGATACTTCCCTTGACTTCCAATGGTTCGATTGTCAGATGGAAGAGCGTCAGGGATCTTGGCTTGGAGGATAGGTTAATAGTGGCTTTTGGGGAGGTCTTGAGTAATCAAAGAATAAGCTTTAGACTGGGGCCTGATGTTCTGAGGTGAAATGCCTCTCCATCAAGGTAATATAATGTAAGGGAAGGCTATAGTCCTTAGAAGAAACTTAGGGTTGGATTCAAGACTTCCGACCAAGCTTTGCTAGAATAAGATCTGTCTTCCTAAGGCTAGAATTTTTACTTGGGCAGCCTCCCAAGGAGGAACTCTCACAGTGGATAGATTCAACAGAATGGGTTTTGCTGGCCCATCTAGATGTGTTTTGTGCAAACATGCTGAAGAGACGAGAGACCATCTTTTTCTCAATTGTGAATTCTCAACAAGCTACTAGCATTGGCTATGTGCCAAACTCCTTTTGCAAACAATGTTCCCGATTAATCTTCTAGAACTTATTAATTCTTGGCCTTTGCTACAGAAGGAGTCCATTTATGGGGGTTTATGGATCATTAGTCCTTCCTTGTTAATCTGACAAATTTGGAAGGAGAGAAACAAGAGGATTTTTCAAGAAAAGGAAATGCCCTTACAGTCTTTTCTAAACAAGGTAGAGGTGAACATTGTTGAGGTAATAAACTTAATATTAGAAGACTATGATCATAAGAACAACAGGTTCACTTCCTAGGATACTGAAATGTGAAGAAATTGGCATGGCCTGAAGTTACCAGCAATAGACTTGGTTAATCAGAACAACTCTCAGGTAGAAAGGAAGACAATTCAATGGTCCCCTCCAGAAGCCGGTTAGCTCAAACTGAATTTTGATGGGGCTATAAGAGGGAACCCAGGTGTTTCAGGAGCAGGGTGTATTATCCAAGATTGGAATGGTAAGACGGTGGGAAGGTTGGCTGAACAACTCCTACTGGAAACCAATAATGCAACAGAGATGCAAGCACTAATTTTAGGTCTCAGGTTCTGTCAGGAACTTAATATTAAGAAGTTAGTGATTGAAGGGGATTCTTTGCTGATCAGAAATGGTCTAAGAACTAAGAGGATGATTAATTAGAAGTTGAATGCAATGTTAGAGCAGGCTTTAAACCTTCTAGAAGGTTTTGATCTAGTTTTGATAAATCACATTCTCAGGGAAGGCAAAGTAGAGGCATATGCTCTTTCCAACCTTGGAGCAGATGATAGGTGCTTGAAAGAAATTCTTGATACAAAAAATCAATCCTGAGAATCTAAGTTTAAGTTGTGGGAGGAAGGGAGGGTGACTTTCCACACAAAAGGGTGTGGAAAGTCTGGGGATTGGCCAAGTCAGACAATAGATTGCCACGGTGGAAGGATTAAACCCCACTCTTAAGTTGATTGGAGTTCGTAAGGGTTTAAGTGCAGGTAAAATGTCAAATCAAATGAATATTGATATTCTCAGTGATTGTTAGACACACTTGAGCAGATATTCAGAGATGGATAGTCTTTTCAAGGCATGTAGGCAATCATGGTTAGTTAACTTGGTGATAGGATACGAGCATGCTTTCTAGAAACTTCATGGTTTTGAGGGGGCTCACATGAGATTAAAGTGGGCTTCTTCATTTTTCATTCCTCATTTGCATATTCAGAAACAAAGTTTGGTTTTCTCTACATCTTGGCTCCAATGGCAGGAAGGTCAAGGTTTGTGGTTCGAGTGGCAGTAGAAGGAATGGTGAATATGGGGGTGGATACTCTGATTCAATTAGAAAGCTTGGTTAGGTAGATGGTGTTTAAAGGGAAAATAACAGACCAGAGGTTGAAACAAGTCCTGCGAATCAATGACGGCCTAACCATAGTTGCAGTAAAGGTAATTCTTAGCAGAGGTTTCCTGGAGGGAGGAATTTTATAGGGTTGATACTAGCATTGCCTCTCGGTTCTTAGCAGCTATTCTGGATTCCAGCACTACCAAGGAGGTCTCAGAGAAATTGGTAAGAAAACTTTTTAAAGCTGATTTAAACATTGGTCTAAAGGATGTCATCGGCACAGCTTCGTCGGGGCTGGGGATAGCTCGGCCAAGTGATCTCCCTCGCATGCAGGATCTTGCTGAAGTCATAAAGCTGTTTCCTTTTCTTCTTGACATGAAAGGCTTGGCCCTTCTGGAACACAAAGAACAGGTTGGGGTCAGTGTGAATTTCCTTAAGGAACTGCTGCATTTGGAGCCGGTGGGGGGACAGTTCGAATGGGTTCTCGAGTTTCAAACCTTCGCGTATAATTTGGGCTTCATGTAATTTTGGGTGGCAAGTATTCTCTAGTTTTCTGGTAGACTTCTTGCATGTTTTCTAATGATAATTAATGTAATTTGATTCAAAAAAGTAACACACAGTCAAGCCAGAAGCTCACAGAATAAAATATCATGGACTGTGGAAACATCATGTCTTTAATTAGTGTAATGTTCAGAAAGTTATCTCTTTTTGACAGTTGATGTAGGGATTGATTCCCATAATATACAGTTGCAGGGGAGGGTTAGGGTAGGCCCGGCGTGGCCGTTATCAATATGGTTATTTGAATAGGCCTTGCGTGGCTGGTTTTCTCCTTCTTGGACCCTGTGAGGTCAATTTTGGGTAGGTTTTGGTAGGGTGGTAAGTTCGGGCTATTCAGTCTCTGGCCCTTACAATCTAACAGCATGTCTGTTTGGCAATCTCTTATGTAATTTTTGAATACTTTAATATAAACATAACTTCTTAGGGAACAAAAAAATAATAATTTAATAATAAAATAAAATACTAACATTTAATAATAAACATGATATTTCCAAAATAAGGAGATAAAACAAAGATATGCCATCATCAACATCATTCACTTCTCCATCATACTTGGATATATCCTTTTTTTTTTCTACAATTTTGTAAAACCCTTCTACAAAGCCTATGGCCTCTAGCATGAAAGAAAATAAAATTCAGAAAAATAGAAAATGAAACATTACTTTGTATTTATTAAATGAAAGAAAAGGCTATAATTTTCTTAAAAAAATGTTAGAAAATAGAACATTACTTTGTATATATTAAATGAAAGATAAAATAGTTTCAAATTGATATCTCGACTTTTTTTTTTATAGATAGATGTATTTAAGATATCTATACTAGTAATAATTCTCATAATTATATAGTATAGTTAGAATTAGGCTTGCTATTGGAGTTGCTACTAACATATTTATATTTAAAATATATATATAAAGTAGGTGAAACCTATTTTTAATCACTTATCCTAACATTAAGTATCTTCATAGATATATTTTTTAAATATAAATATGTTAGTAAATATTCCACTAAAATAAATAGAAATAGAAGAGGAATATATGAACTTTTATTTTTTTCCATTAAATAAGATTTCCTACTCCTTTATAATTTTTAAACAAAGAATACAACAAAAAGTAGGGACTCTAATCCCCTCTATCTATAAAGAAGTATGTGGAATAAAACAATTCAAGTTTAAATTTTTTTATCTATATTATCTTTTAATCTATTATTTTTAAAAAGTTCACTTGTGTTAAAGTATAATTTAAATAAATTTAACATTACCATTAATTTTTGGAATTAAAAATAATAATATAATATATGTATTTTTCTAATAAAGAAGTATTCCCTCAATTCTAGACTTAGTGTGGTGACCGTAATTCATTCTTATCGTATTTAAAATCACCCCGACTCTTATCTACAATGGGAAGAAAACAAAGCCGTGACGGTAGTTGTTGGTAGCTTTGAAAGGATTTAGCAATAGTCAAATTCACATGGTTGGGGAAAAAAAGCCTCTGTAAGACCACTTACATTATAATATTATTTTAAACAAATAGGTCAATTATGTCCACATCTCCTTCTATATTAAATCTTACCTTGAAGGAGAGAGAATGCAGAATGACGTCATCCAGCACATGGTTATAGAGGAAAGAAAGATTCTACTAGCCCATAGATAAAAGATGCTGGCTAATGGTTTTCAAAACAAAATATTGATAAAAAATGTATTTATAATTAAGTTAATGAAAGGGATACACTAACGAACTTCTTCTTGGTTTTAGTTTGTATATATAAAATACCAATTTAAAATTTATTATTTTAAATTTTTAAATATATCAAATTTAACATACTAATTAATTATAAAACTAAATATTATTATTTCTACTTACATTTCTCACATTTATAACTATTATGAATCATCATATTATACTATCTCGATTCATAATTAATTAATCTAAATCTCATATATAAATGGATCATTATTAGTACCTACCTTCGACACGGTACTATTGTAATGAGTTCACACTTATCTAGTTATTAATCTATTGATTGTAAACCAATCAAAAGACATTATTATTTTTCTTGTGGGGCAAATTAGATTTAAACTTGTACTTTTCCTATGTCAATATGATAAATTTTTAACAAAAAATTATTGAAAAAATGATTTATCTGTATTGTATTGTCATTGGCTGAAAAAAAATGACCTCTTCTTTGCCGATTGTTGGAGAGTGCAACAAAAACCTGTAAATGAGGAGAGAATTTTGGTTTGAAGGGGGGATGTGGCAAGTAAACAAATTATGAACACAAATTTTGTCTCCCACTAGTTAAGTCATGCTTAAATGGACGGCAATAATTATGAGAGGAAGAATCATCAGTTTTTATGAAATTACTTTTTGTCAAAGGGACAAAGTTATAATATTAATAATATTTGTGTTATTTAATAGGCTTTATAAAGTTTAGCTTTATAGGTAAGTAAATATTTTAGTGCTATTTTATTTTTACCAAATTAAATTATTTTTGAGATTTCAATTTTATTTACCCAAGACATTTCAAAACGAGTTACAAATTTGAAATGATAAACAAATCTTTATCTTTTGAAAAAATTATTACTAAACGACACAATATTAGATTAATTAAAATAATTAAAATCATGTTCTCTAAAAGTACTTACTATTATATCTTAAACAAAAAATTGACTAAGATAAAATACTATAGTGATCTAAATATGAATATGTTATTGTTATTATATTGTGTAATTATTCTTCAAACTTACAATATTTTAATGTATTTTAAATTATAATAGTATTCAATATTATTACATTTTAATATCTTAGGCAGACATTTCAAATCTCTCCACACCCAACTATTCTACACATTTTATTTTATGAAATTAGATTATTTTTGGGATTTCAATTTTATTACTCAAGAGTTAAAAATCTAGGATTTCAATTTTATTTAGTCAAAAGTTAAAAACCTACAGTATCACCAAAAATACGCCATATTATTACATTTTTATTTTATTATTCAAACTTACAATATTTTATTACATTTTAAATTATAAAAGTATTAGTATTATTAGATTTTAAGGAAATATTTGTGTTATTTAATAGGCTTTGTAAAGTTTAGTTTTATAGTTAAGGAAATATTTTAGTCCTATTTTATTTTTACCAAATTAGATTATTTTTGAGATTTCAATTTTATTTACCCAAGACATTTCAACACTCTTCAAAAATTAATTTTTCAATTATCGGAATGTAATTTGTCTATACAACCAATACCTAATCAACAATTTTTCAATTATTGGAATGCAAATTGTCTATACAACCAATACCTAATCAACAAAAAAATTACAACTAAACAAATACTATATAAAACCAATAGCTAATCAACAAAAAAAAAATTACAACTAAACAAATACTATAATAACAACACTACAAGGTAGGTATTGGCCACTACGTGGCACTTGTTAATATTGTCATTTAAAATTATAAAACTATTAAACAAGGTTTAATTTTTTTGGAGTTATGATTAGGTCAAATTTAACTCTTGGGCAATTTTGATGGACTTAAAGGATAACTTCTTATACTCCCTCGTAATGTTATAATCTACTATATAAAAATAGAGATTCCATTATCTATGTTATCTAGTTGTTTAGGTCAAACTTTTTTATCATCATATTATAATACCTTAACTTATAATTGATCTAAATTTCATATATATATATATATATATATATATATATGAGATTTAGATCAATTATGAGTTAAGGTGTATATATATATATATATATATATATATATATATGTATGAGATTTAGATTAATTGATTATGAGTCAAGGTATTATAATATGATGATTCATAATAATAATCAAATGTGAGAAATGTAAATAGAAATAATGGTATTTAGTTTTGTAATTGATGAGTATGTTAAATTTGATATATTTAGGGATTTGCAATAGTAAAATTTCAATTGGTATTCACCTTGAAATCATAATGGTCTATTGATTCTATGCAAGGACAAGTTTGAGGATCAAGGATGAGTCTTGTATTTACGAACTTGTATTGTGAATCAACAACTTTTTGTTTGAAGTTGTTTTGAAGTTAAAAAGGAGGGATGGGGTTGTATTGATGTTTTAGCGTTGATGGGTTTAAATCCTCCTTTCACTACAAACATTCAAGGACATATCAACCGAGTTGAATCTCTACTAAGCGAGAGCATTCGCCTTATAGGTTGGGCTGTCACTTGGAATGATGTGGAAACTTAGAAATTGCTAATTAACGTCTCACTTTAATCCCTAAATATGTGAGAAACCCTAATTATGCAAAACAATGAATAAATTAGTAAATTAAGACAAATGCTTACAGATTAAGGAAGAAGATAGAGATTAATAACTGACCATTTTTCAAAGTTTGGAATTTGGAATATTCGAGAACAATGCCCTAGGTGCCCAAGTCCAAGGTATTGTTTTCTTTGTAGAATGCAGAACTCCTTCACACTGATGATCACTGTTCCATCTGTTTTCGTCACGGGAAATGCGGAGGACACTGTCCTAGGCACCCTTGTCCAAGATAGGCTAATTTTCAAGATGTTGGGGCTTCTTTAGATGTAGAATGTCACTCTAACACTAATTCCTGTGTCTGAAACTCTGGACATGTCCTGAAATATTCAATACTGTCCCTTTCTTTTTGGATCCTGAATCCTTGTCGTCTACAACCTTCCTTTGCAACTCCACTCCATGAAACTTGGTACCTGTAACCTGCAATCACAAAGGAGTGTGGGGGTTGTGGTGTTTAAAGGCTTGCCTTAGTCAAGTCCTGGAGAGACATTCAAGTCTTCCAAACACTGTTGTCAGATAAGAGTGCGTATCCCTACGGGATACAGGCAAAATCTAAATGATAAATGATTGAAAACATAAGTAAATGTCACCTTAGAAGTGTAGATCTCACATAAATGAATGCTCTTTAATCACATGAGAAGATGGAGCCAAATCTGTAATCACAAAAATAATAACAATGCTTCGCTCTGCCACAATGAATATCATGGATGCTCTAAAATCACAAGTATTCATAAAATTCACAATCATCTTCTAGTTTACATATGAAAACCTAAACATGCTTATATGCAACTACACACATTCCCACCAAGAATTTTAAAATTCAAACTTTTGGTGTCAGCATAGGATCTAACAATAATCATATAACCGACACTTAAATCTAGGGCCTGACCCAAAATAGGGCAGGACTAGGGTGCAAGTGCCCAAGTCCTCCCTCCCTATTTCAGTTCGGAGTCATCTCAATAGAACTCCCTAGGTCCTATTTGCCATAAGACTTTAGGGTTTTCTCATTGAGAGTCAAAATTAACATGCAATACATGCTCTAAATGCATTCTAATGACCCGAGAGCTAAACCTTAAGAGGGAAAAGGCCCCAAGGGGATATTTTTTGACATAACATTTAGCTCCCACTTTATTGTATCCATGAATGCAATGCCCATACATGCATTAAAGTATGATCAACAAACACAACAAACACATCAAGCACGGTGAAGACACGCCAAACACATTGAAGACAGTAATGTTGATGTATAAAATTGCACGGGTTTTAGTACCAACATGGGAAGTTTCAAGAATGTGGAACTGCCACTTAAAACAACCTCCAGATTTTAGGGAAGTTGGCTCTTCCTTTTCAATGGGATTTTGGGAAAGGGAAAAAAAACAAGATTACAGATACAATATAAAATAAACTATTAAGGCAATGCGCCAAACTTGTATATGTTTCAACAACTAGCACAATGATTAAATCCTTATGATTCAACTATGTCAAAGAGAAAATGAAGCATGATCAACATAGGCAAATTATAGACAGATTTAGAATCAAAGGCTAAACTTAGAAGATTTATACAGAGACACAAAAAATATCACCAATAGCATAGAACAACATTTCTTTTCATTAACAGGTTCAGCAAAGTATAAGAGGCACAGAAACATGCACAAGTCTATATGCTTCTTCTTGAAACAGTAGTGAAAGGCTAAAATGATATATTCTAGTTGTAGTAATAACTCCTCTATTTCTCTATGTATCTATTAGGTACAAAACTTCTCCATATTTATAGAAGTAAAGTGGGGCTCAAAATATTTCCCAGCCGTTAAGAATCTGTAACTGTATGCAACTGTATTTGGAACTAAACTAGAACTTGAATGCACATAGGATCCATCTAAATCTGTAACTGTATCCTCCTCATGTGCCCATTGGCTGAATGTAGTAGAAAATATAGCTCTAAGACTCCCAGTTTCGTTTAGACACATGGCACCCCCTGTGAGCTTCTAACAGCTCCAAAAATTGCTATGTGACATCTTCCGCTGCATCAGGCTAGTTTCCTTTTAATACAAAGAGAAAACACATAATAGTGTGACACTTAGCGCCTTCTGCCTCTCTATACTGCTTGATATGTGGCACCTTCCGACAGCCTCAAACCGAGACAGATGGCACACTCGTGCGTATTTAAGTGCTTGTTTTGTTTCTTTACTTTCAAACACCCGCAAGTACGACATGTGGCACACTCTGCAGCTTAGAAACTTTATTCATAATATACCTTGGGGGCTCGCCATATAGTACTCTGTCACTTCAAAAGTTACTTAAGAAAAGGGACATGCAACCGCTTTTGCATATAGCAACAAAAGGATGCGTGGCATGTTGGCGTGCATTTAAGCTGCCTCAAACAAAAGCTCTCCTCAAAGCCCTGTGGTAGCGACACGTGGTGCAGCCCTGTGGTAGCGACACGTGGTGCGCTCCTCACACATAAAGAAACTTAATAAAGAGAACACAACCAAGGATATGTGGCGCATTCTTGTAGCATCTGAGCACTGTGAACCATGAAGAAGATATGTAACACTATCCATGACACTTGGTCACTATTCTTACTGCTTTGAAACTCCTTCCATGTGGCAGCGTCGCATGTCATTTAGAAGCATCTTTCCTTGTGGGTTCTCAAAACCCCGCCACATTGACACGTGGTACTCTCTGTACACAGAAAGATAATGACACAGACTGTAAATGAAACTATAGAACACCGCAACCAAATAATATCAAAATGTAGAATTTTAACTCTACAGTTCTTGGCGACCAAAAGGGACTCTATACCTGTCATAGAAAAGGAACCCTAGAAGCATATGGAATAATTCAAAAAACAAAATTGCACTACCATCACCCAGAGAATCACAGTTTCTATAAAGCAACCTGATTCACAGACCACTCTAAGTCTGACAACCCTTGTTTCTTTTGCAAATCCTGAAAAGCAAAATCTAGGTTAATAACGTCCCTGTGAGAAAAGGACTGAAGAAACTACACCACTGCATGCAACTGAAACTCGAGTCGGGCCATGGGGAGAAAGAATGTTTCCACTTCTTTCACACTTGACAAATCACTCAGACTCTGAAAAACAACATGATCATTTTGTTTCTCCAACAAGAGAGCCTTAATTTCATTAGTCATTAAGATTGTGCTATTATCTGGAAAGGGAGATGGAAGTCCCAACTGTACCAACTCTTCAATGTGGCCTTTCATATCCTTGACACCTTCCTTTACAATATTAAGAAGTGTCTTACAATTCATAGCAACTTCATTACAGCTCAACACTTCATTTACCTTTTTCACTGCAATCATTCTACCATCTACCCCTGCAGCTGACAAAGCCTCATCTGTGGTATCATAAAGTTTCTACAGTAAAAGTTGAGAATCAGAGACTCTCAAAGAGATAGTAGACAAGGTTGCTTCCACTGAAGACTCCACACTCTCACACAACTGTTGAGCTTTTAATAAGAGGATAAGAACATGCTTAAGATGTAAAATCTCTTCAGAGATTCTTTGCCAGGTAGATTCATAATGATCTTTCACCATTGCCAAGACTCTTGCATTTTGTGGCCTTTGACTCAGCTCAATAGTAAGCTGCTTAGTCTTTTCCTGTTCTGCCATGAACTAAGCTTGAGCAGAACTATTATGATTCTGTTCCTTTAACAGGTTTTGTTGCAATTGAGATACTTCTTTCACCTTATCATTATATTTCTTTTTAGTAATGGCAAGTTCCTACTTTGATGTAACTGCAGTGGCTCTTGCCTGTGCTATTTCATTCTGCAATGTTGTGACCTAAGCTTGAGACACCTGGTACAATTCCAAAGACACAGTGTTCTACAAATCTTTATTTAGAGTATCAATCTCCTTGTCCTTAGCCTTGATTTTTGCTGTAAGGCTATTATTTGTGGCTTTCACTTTTGCCAAATCTGCTTCTGATTTCTACAACTTCTTTGTCACTCTTAGCTAATAAGATGTGACAATAGTGGCAATTTCATTCATCATCTCCACTTTATCCTGAGGTTTGAAATGGGATAAGTCCATAGCCACTACATTCATAGTGTAATCCTTAGGTTTCATTTGTTCAACAGGCTTAACCACATTAGGGGTCAGGTGGGTAATTGTTAGGGACTACTAGATTGGGTCGAATAATGACTTCATATGGGGAATAATAGAGTTGTTCCCTTCTTTCTTTTTCTTTTTCTCCATCCTAGCATCCCTTGCCTTCCTAGTAGCATCTTCTTGTGTTTGGAAGGAAGGTGGAGAAGCAATAAACCCTCCGTCAAAAGGATATCCCAGTGGAAGGCCATATGGTATAGTGGTAGTTTGTCCACTAAGATCAATCTGAGATAAAGCCCGTCTGGGCATGATTGGGGAAAACAAGGGTAATGAAATGGCATGCGATGATATTAAGGCCGTAGAAGTAACAACAGGGGAAAAAGATTGTAATGGCACAACAGAGGTGGCAGGAGACATGGAAAAATGGGCCTTTTGGGTTGCCACCCCTAGTGAAGAAGTTAAAGAAGGAGAGAAGGGAGAAGGGATACTTACCTGTCCCGCTGCTGTCATTATAAGAACTTGTTGCTATGGGGACCCCAAGATATCACCTTCAGTATCTTCCTTTGGTAACACTAAGTTGTGCCTTCTTTTCAAAGGCCGATCTTCTATCTCTTCAGGATCCTCGTCCTTTATTGCCTCATGTGACTCTATTAATATTTGATGAGAAAGTGCCACTCCAAGACCCCCCGACGCCGAAGCTATATGGGTCTCATGAGATGGTGATAATGCAGCTTTTTATTTCTCAAGGGCACTGAGAGGTTGAGGCCATGGGGCCCTAGAGACTTGTGTAGTTATTTTCTCTGCTTCTTCTGCTTTTTGAGCCTTCTTTGGCTCTTCTATCTCCTCTACCTCCTGAGAGCTACTTGGAAGATTGCTTGTATCTGGGCTTGACACAAGAGTCATATGATATTTATCCCAGATTTGTTCCCATTGTTCATCTGTTCACACTCTTATGAAAGTATGGGTGATTTCAGAAATCTCCTACCTATACTTCCAGTAGGTGGCTATCCTTTTAGCATTCTATTCTTTCTTCTTTAGAGTTTGCCTTAGACCAGGAGTCATAAGCTTCTTGGGATCATATTCATGTTCCTTTTTGTAAAAGGTTTCCCATGGTTTGGGACCTTCATCTGGTAGATCTTTGAGTTCAACATAAAATGCAGGAGCATCCTAGTTTGGTGACCTTCTTTGTTCCCAGAAAGGCTGTTTCTCATGAATGAAAATAGCTGAAACTTTGTTATTTACAATCCATGATGCCAAGAAAGCGTCAGGATTACACTTCCACTTATCTTGTACTATTAGAAAACCATAAGTTGCTAATTTCCTCAATAGGAGATTCTTAGTTTCTCTCTTTTCTATCATAATCTTTCCTCTTCTCCAAGGGACATCATACATTTTCTTCTTTCTCTTCTTATTGCCAAAATTATTATCAATGATGGACAATTGACGACCCACCTCTAAAAGTGTGACCCTAGTGGTTAAGACCTTCAGGAGCAAAATAGGCTCTCCAGCAAAACCATGGAGTTTGATAATTATTGTGTGAGCACCAAAGAAATAATCACAGGGAATTTTTAAATTTGTCATGAAACCTTTCATACTTTCTGTCATTCTATTCTCAACAGCCTTAGACCCTAAGTGCTCAAAGATCGGGGCTACAAAACACTCAACAAACTCATAGGGATCTGAAGTATATGAGAGGACATGAGTCCATGCGGACACAGGGATTGTTCTTTTACTACTCGACTCAGGGTTATACATATTCAAATGCATATACTGCTGGAAGAGACTATAATTTTGGTACAAAATCAAATGGAAAAGGTAGGCAGAATACCTAAAAATTTGATTCTGGGAGAAATTTGTTAGCTGCTCAATGATAGCTGGGAGATGTGTTCTGAAAAGTCAAAATGGTATTCTAAAGACTTGTCCACAGTTTTGAGTCTAAAAATTGTTGCCAAGTACTAGTCATATACCCTTGCATCATCATTCTGACCAAAAAGATAGCATAGAGAGAGCGTCCTGTACATCAGCATTAAACTGGGCTCAGCTAGTGGGCAGTTGGGGCAACTGAGTGTTCTCCTCATCTAAATGCATCTCAGTATTTAGAAATCATACCTTACTGTGGACACCACTCGTATGTTGCATCTTGGGGATTGTAGGAAATGTAGCAATTAGGTCATAATACAAACCTAGCATATCTTGAATTACTTTGGGAGTTATCTTGACCATGAATGTACCACGTTGAATCGAGGCAGTTTGGGGGTGAAAAAGCTCTGAACACATATCAATCAACTCCAGGTAGGGGTGGACAATAGGAACCACAAATTGCACCAATTGAGAAGTCCAAACCCTCATTGCAAATGTTTCAGACTGTCCCTTTTCTATCCATTAGAGACATCTCTAGTGTGCTCCTTCCTAAAGATTCTTTGGATTCTTTGACATTTGAGGGTTGAAAATACCATCTGCATAATCCTTTACTTGCACAGAGTCGACGCTCACCCCCATCTCTAAGGCCCTTGTCCTTGGATAATTTGTTCTTGGTTGTGCCCCTGTAGACGCATAAGATTTACTACCCTTCCATTTTTTGAGTAACTCAAACAACCCTTCTTGTGGCGACTATCCATTTGACATCTCTGTATCTCCTTAGGAACACTAGAAACTGCAAATAGGCCCAAATTGTAGCTAGAACTAAAGGCAGGAATTGAAATTTCTTGACACAGGAGATAGGAATGCAAAAGAATTGAAGCAAGGAATAACAACTGAAACTATTTGAGAAGCTTAAAAACTTGGCACGACGGAGGCATTAAGTGACATATTAAATGACCGATCACATCAAATTAGTGTCATTAATAAACATGCCAAAATGACTGTTAGTGTATCATTCGAAATCCTCATAGAACTGTGTGTCAAATTTGCATTAAAGATGGTGATCCTTTAGAAATGATTGGCAATTTTTATTGAAGTACAGGATTCACCTAATACCTTGGGAAGTGTAACTGCCAATTGCGAGAGCTCCTGTGCTGCAGACACGTGTTCCTGGAACACTTATTTAAAAGAAAGCGGGAAAAGCAAGGAAAAAATAGGAAAGGAAATTAATGACACCTAGCTAACTATGATACAAGGCCAGATTCAAAATTATGTGAAGTGTTTCAAAAAGATCCCATTTACGGGATTCTCTTTGGGCTCTCCTTCCATAATTTCTAGCTCAAACACATTTTGTTGCTGGCAAGCACAAATCTTAAAAGGGCCAGTCCACAGTGAGTCAAACTTGTTGTGTCAACTTGGTTTAGTAGCTCTCTCATCCCACTTCAAAACCAATGATCTAACTTTAAAATTTGGTTCAGAAGTCTTTCTGTCAAACCAACTCTTAATGGTATGCTAATATTTCATCAAAGATTCATGTGCCACTTCTCTTTTCTCTTGAACTTCCAGTAATTTAGCGACCCTCACCTGCATTGGGCCATTTTCCTCTATCTCCAATTGTTTGATCAACTGCAAAGCAGGAATTTCTATGTCTAATGACATAACTGCATTCTTGCCATAGACTAATTCATATTGGGACATCTTAGTTGCTTGCTTTGGTGTAATTTTGTCTACCCATAGTGCTAAATTGAAGGACTAATGCCAATATCTCTGATGATCAGCCCCCATTCTCTTGATGAGTCTAATCAGGTTCTTATTTGTAGATTCTTCCAATCCATTGCCTTGAGGATAATAATTCGAGGAAGTCTTTAGATATATCCCATTTTTCAAGGCAAACTCTGATAGTTTGGTCCCTAAAAATGCTTTAGCATTATCAAATATAACAGTGCTCAGAGGACCAAAACGGGTAGCTATTCCTTCAAGGAACTCTAGAATCACCTTCTCAGTAGCTTCCTTAAGTGGCACTGCTTCACTCCATCTTGTAAAATAATATGTTGCAGTAAGGATCTACTTATATCCCTTACTTTAGACTGGGTTAATCATCCCTATAAAATCTAAACCCCACTGTGCAAAAGGTTCATCCACTATTATGGGACTCAAAGGTAAAGCTGCATTCCTTCTCGTTCTAGCATAGAATTGACAAGCCTGACACTCCTTAACCATCTGATGGCAATCTGCAAACAATGTGGGCCAATAGTAGCCAGCTTGTGGATCTTGATGGTAGTAGTTCTTGCTGAGAAATGCCCCCTTGAGGCTCCATGATGGAATTCATGTAATACCTTTTGAGCTTCATCCTTTTCAACACATCTTAGTAATATCCCATCAAAATTCCTTCTAAATAACACATGATCAATTAGCATGAAATGATTTCCCTGCTATCTATAGTATCTTCTTTTATCAATGGAGAGCTCGCTAGGGAAAATACCAGTTCTCATGAACTGTATTCTATCACTCACCCAAGAATCTTGATATGTCTCTTGGAGTCTCAATACTATTTCATCCTCTATTTCTTCCAAAATTGAAGCTTCAATGTCTTGGGCAATATATTGGCAGAGTCCCCTACCTATGACCAATTTGGTAGGCCTTACCTCTACATCATATTCAAAAATCTTGGTTATCCAGTTAGCCTTTTTTTTCTGTAATCTCACCTTCCATGATGTATTCTCTAACACTTGAGTGAGCTACTAGTATCAAGATTTTATTTCCTGTAACTAGATGCCTAAATTTCTTAAAAGCTTTAACAATGGCATAAGCTTTCTTTTCAATGAAATTATACCTGGATTCATTTTCCCTTAGTTTTCTAGAGAAGAATGCGATTGGATGCTCCCCTTCTTCTTTGTCATCTTTTTGAGTCAGCACAGCCACAATACTGTGTTCCCCTCCATATACATACATTATGAAGTGTTTAGAGAAAACTGGATTTTACAGTATTGGATAAGTTGAGATAGCTTTCTTGATTTCTTCAAAAGCCTGCCTCCCTTTAGTTGTCCATTTAAAAACTAAATCCTTCTTTAGCATCAGGGTAATGGGCCTGACTAGTCCTGCAAAATTAGATATGAATCTACCAACAAAATTAATTTTGCCTAGGAAAGATTGGACTGCCTTTTTATTGACTAGTAAAGATAACTCCAGTATGGCTCTGACCCTCTCTTGATTGATAGAAATTCCATCCTTTGAAACAATATGCCCCAAAAGTTTCCCTTGAGGTATTGTGAAAACACACTTCTTAGGATTTAAAGAAATCCCAAACTCTTGACACCTTTGAAAAATAGCTTCTAAATGCTCAAAGTGATCTTTAGCATTCTTTGTGAATATAGTGAGGTCATCTAGATAGATTAGAATGATCTTATTTATGAGCCCCTTAAATGCTATATCCATAGTGCACTGAAAAGTGGCCCCAGCGCTTGAAAGACCAAATGGCATTTTGGCATATGCAAAAGTCCCCCACTTTGTTGTGAATGCAGTCTTATGTTGGTCTTCATTTGCTAGCGAGATTTGATTATATCTCTAGCCAATGTCTATAGAATCTGTTCCATGGATGGTAGAGGATAGTGATCTTTCAATGATGCTTTATTTAGATCCCTGAAGTCTACATAGAGCCTAATGTCTCCATTTTTCTTTCTGACTGGCACCAGATTAGATACCCAAGTTGAATGCTTAATTGGGAAAATAATCTTAGATTCAAGAAGTTTTTGTAACTCATCCACCATTAAAGGTTCAATCCTAGGATTCACTGGTCTCTACTTTTGGAAAATAGACTTTGATCCTTCAGGAAGCTCTAGAGTATGTTGAATGATATCTCTATTGTAACCATGAAGGTCATCATAGGTCCACACAATCACTCTATCATATTTGTTGCATAAAGCAATCAACTTATCTCTTTATTCTTGAGTGGTGGTATTACCTACTTTCAACTTCCTTCCTTTGCTGACATGTATTTCAGAATAGTCCTCTTTGCTTGCTTTAAACTTCCTCTTATCTAGGATGACATCATCTGGGTCGAACAAGTTCTACAATGTTATTAAACCCTTGGGAAGTTTATTAGACTTCAATTGAATAATTTGGTCACCATATGCTTCTTTGATCTTGGGCTGCAACTAATCAACAATTCTCCTGAATGTTGTAGAAATAGAAGCACCTGAAGATCATTGTCAGAAACTTGCCAATTTTGAACGTTATCAGGAATTGTTCTAATAATGACCTTCAGTGCTTTATTATTAATGAGTAAGTCACTGGCTAGATCAAACTGAGAGCCAATTTGTGCCATCCTATGTGCTTCAGTATTCTGAGTTCTAGGGACAACTTCTATGTTAAAAGCATCGAAGCCATCGATCAGATCCCAAATCCTATGGTGATAAGATCTCATTCTCACATTCTTTGCCACAACCTTTTCTCTAATTTGTTTCACAACCAGTTCTGAATCACCTCTAACTATTAGATTCTTGATCCCTTTCTTTTTGGCTAGCATAAGACCATGTACCTGTTTTCGATTAGGATTGCACCCTTATGCAAAGTTGTGAAACTCTGCAATCCTTTGAAACATGGGGACAAACTTAGGCTGTGGGTGACCTATATTGAGTTTGAACCTCCAAATTATGGGCTGGTTCCCTTAAAATATTTAGTTTGAATCTATGACTTTTGGTTTGGAAAAGGGTAAAAAGGATCTACTAAAGGTAATAAAAATTGTAAAAGTTGGTGATGCACCTAATTTTGATAGAAAACTCACAAATCTGATTCACAATAGATCTTAGAAATCTATCCACACAATCCATTTTTGACAATGTAATCACAAAAATGTTTCTAAGGAAGGCTAGAAATTATCTTCTTTATGAAGGAAAAGAATTTTTCACAACATGAAGGAAAATAAACTTCAGTAGCTCTACCTAAGACCTATGATATCACTATGCTTAACACTTGCAAGTAAGAATGAGACAATAATTTTAAAGGTTTTGATATTTTAAACACAATAAAATTTTATCAAATCACCCATACAAGTAGCATTAATGGAAAGACAAACACTTGATTCCAATGAAAAATAAAGGAAAATATTGCATAAAAACAAAGTATAGAACATGCAACCTACTGTAATCTCTATAAATCTATAATCAATGAGTTACAAAACATCTTTCTCTCTCAAAGTGTAAAAAGAAAAAAGACAAGAACTAGAAAAAACTAAGTTTTGCTTTACAATATATAGCTTGTTCCCTCCAAGAGGCATGAAAAATAGAACCGCAGCTAACTGCCTCTCTAAAAATAATCTCTCCAAAGTGATCCATGAGCAAACCAAGAAATCCCTAAAAATAAGGGTTGAAATTGTCACAAATTGAGCAAAAATAGCTCCAAGATGGCCTTCTCCATATGTTTGACAAAGAAGTTGACCAAAACTCTCCAATTGACCTCCAAATCATGCAAAAGTCTCCAAATAGCCTTAGTTAACTCAACTCATCTATTTTGCATGATTTTGCATTGCAAAAAGATGTGATAAATAATAAAGTAATTTAAGTGATAATTACTTTACTATTAGTTACATTTTGTTCTATTTTCTAAGAATTTACAACTTGTGAAAAATAATAGTCATTTGTAGAATATTACTTTATTATTTACTTACATTGATTTCAGTTGTAAAGCTATGCATGATAGATGAAAGAAAATAAATACCTTATCTTTTCAATTACACTTTCCTAATTTGCATAATTTCCATGATTTGATGCAAAAATAAGACTTAAGAGAAAACAAAAATCTCCTTATGTCTCTATGCAAGAAAAACTCCTAGTTGCATGATACATGCACTAAGGAAAAAAATTCACCCTTATTGCTCCATTACATTGCCAAGGAGGAAAAATATACCATTACAAAACACCAAGGCATTTAAGGCATAAATAATATTCCCTACCTTTACAAGGTGGATGACCCTGCAAAAAATACCCCCATTTTGTCTTTATTTATCATGTAAATCATGCTTGTCTTTATTCACTTCATCTTGCATCATACCTCATACTGAATTTGTGCTCATTCATGCACCATGCAAACTACCCCTTTTCATAATACCGACACCTTTGACTTCATAAACTAAAGAGTAAAAGAATATGTGTCGGCCCCTTCGAATCATGATCACTAGGAACTTCAAGATTGAAGTCTTGACCCCCGGTGCATTCATATAAGGCACTTGATTTATTTTTTGTTAAGTCAAAAACAAAAATGAAAAGAAGGTTCCATCGAACAAAAGTAAGTTGAAACCCTAAAGATCACTTCATTATGCATTTCACTTCTCTTTTGTTTCAGCTCTGCAACTTCACCATGGCTGACTAGGGTTTGAACTATTCAAGCATATTCCTCTAGTTCTTTACTCCTCATATGGTCTTCTCCGGTCGAAATTTTGGCATTTTGAATATAGAAAAGAAGGTGAGCATCTGTTTTGGGCATATACTGGTATTTCATATATCTTCTGTGGCTTTTGCTCTTTGAATAGCCGTAGCTATGAACCTGTGCATTCATTACATTTCCTAATAAACTTTTTCTTAATCTTGTGTCTTTTTCTCTGGTCCTTTGCATTTGTTCTCTGAACAAACAATAAAAGAAAAGGCCATGGCCTACCATAGCTCTACAACTATGTGAGGTGAGCTTCTTTCTTGGTTCTATCTTTTCCGTGTCTTCTTTGACACTATAACTAGAAATAGACAAGGGTTCTGAGATTTTTTAAGTGGCTATTTCACTTCTTCATAGAAAATAATTGGCAAGCCACGACCACTCTATTCTTGCTTCTGTATCTTGATTTTTTGACAAGTATGTTATTTTTTTGACAAGGGTTTTGTATCTTCTGTGGGTAACCTTTTGCTTTCGAAAAAACAACCATTCTCTGGTTTGGCTGTGCGTGTGTATGTATTACTCATTGTAAATACAAAAACTTGAGGGTTTCAAAAATTACCACGAGGGTTTTCATTATTTGTGTATACATAAATGCTATTGGCCACAACCATGCTTATATATGACTCTTCTTTCATTTTTCCACTGTGAATGTAAAAATAGCACTAGGGTTTGTAATAAACTGAGATGGGTTTTGAAATTTCTATCTCCAAGCTTTATTTCTTAGCATGGCTATGGCATTAGCTCCATTCTATAACACTTCTTTTGTCTGTATAAAAAATGAAACAATGGTTTTAACATTTGCAGATGGGTATTACAATCTTTCGCACAGATATGTTTTCTCTGTCACAACCATGCATCTTCTTCTCTATATATTTCTCTTTTTCTATATATATCAAAAGGTTTCATTGTTTTGAAAAGGAACTCAGACCTTTCAGGCATAGCCTGTATTTGCTTCTGTCTCTTATCTTCACCTGTAGCTTGACACTTTGATCTTCTGTATGCTATCAGTCTGTTAAAAACACCTATCAACTATTCATTCTCACTTGTCTTGCTCAAGGAACTTAATTGGCACATGTACTTGTATCATTATCTAATATTACTTAGGTAGTTTTCTTTTATTTATGATTCAAAATAACATTCAGCTTCTGCATATTGAACTAACCCTGTCATTGAGGCCTGAACCTTGACATGATATGAAAGATGTTTAACATTTTGAAGCATTATATGACTGTCACCTATTTATTTTAGCTATCTCCTGTATGCTATCACTTCATTCATACTTAAGGCATGTCCTGTTATGTATTGCTATTCTGATACTTCCATTTGGCATTATTGTCTTATTTTACGTCCTCAAAAGGTATCATAGCAGCAATACTTATCATGAACATGTCTTAATGACAGTTTATAATCTTGTGATATGTAAATCTATACCTCAATTGGGTCTGCTCAATGACTACTTATGACAGTCTTGTTCTCTATTTCTCAGTTGATTCTTTACTTAATACAAGTATGTCCTCATAATGTTGTTATCTGATTACTTATGACTACCATAACAAAGGTTCATTCATATGCTCCTCCATTACAATTTGTATGTTTTTGTGACCTCTTAAGGTCTGATCTTATGATATTTGATCTATCTGACTATAGCATGAAATATGACAGCAGAAAGGCATTCCAAGGATGGTAGAAATAAAGAAAAGTACCTTTTCATAGCTACATTTTTGTATTCAGCATGTTGATAAGTTGATTCAGAACAATGATTCCTTTATGATTTGTAATGAGGCAATTTGAATATGTCTGATCTGACTTAATCAAACTATTATCAAAGTGAACATAGTTTATAGGAACAACTGCTCCTTTTCATCTTTATCATGATGACTTCACTTTTTTGCAAGTTGATCCTTATAATGCATGATATTGCTTTGAATGATGTATCTTGTCTTTCATTCTAATATCCTTTTCAAATTGAAAAGAAAAGTGAAACATCTTGGGCTCAACCCTTGTGGGAGCCACATTTTCTCCACATGTTTTAATGTCTTCAAATTAGCAACATTACTTTTCCTATACTTGCATATGAACAAACAAGTTAGCATAAAAACATACCTTATGGAGTTGATTGATCCTCCTCATGATGTTCTGATTTATGGCACATGTTTGATTTGATTCTTTCATATGAAATGAATGATGTGGCAAGTTGATATGTCTGTTTGATAAAAGCATATGATAGTGTTAAATATCCAGAGCTCTAACATGATCTGCCCCAAATTTTTTGTAGGTTCACTTGATATGACTAGAGTTGAAGATGAAGATATGAAGATCAACCATCAACAAAGGACATCAACCTTGCTTTTAGCCAATGATGGATATTTAATATTCTCACGTGTTCTTTCTATTTCCTTTTATCATCAGATCTATAGCTTGCATATGTTTGCATTGCTCAGTTTAGTCACTTCCACGGCTTGTGTGGGACACATTTAAACATGATCAGTTAATTTATCTTATGCAATTGATTTATGTATGTTTCTTTTTCGATCAATGCATAGGATAGAATAACTAAAACTGAATGTATGTTCAAAAATGATATGAAACGACAGTTCAAATGAATACATTTCTTTCTTTCTTTCAAATATGATCATTTGAAAAATCAACTTGTCTTATAACTTTGAAAGATAAAAATAGTTAGATCAACTGTCTCTCATTGACTGTTTGATTTCTTGGCATTGACATTCTCTTGTCATGATGATTTGACAGTCCTGATTGGACTGTTAGATTACCATGACAACTGATCATTGTTTCCTCTTGTCAAGACATAAAAAATTTATTGATTGCAATAACTTAAAAGTTTTCTTTTACTCCTTTTGAAACAACTACAAAATAGGTCCATCTAAATTAGGTGTGAATAAAATTTAGTAATAGTACCAAAGACTCATACTCAACATAATTATTGGTACAAGCAAATTGGAAACGTATGGCCTTGATAATTTTCTCACCATTTGGAGAAGTGAGACATATACCTACTCCTACACCATTCTTACGTCTGGCCCCATCAAAATTCAAGGTCCAGATCTTCAAATTTTTATTTGAATCCTCCTTTTCAGGTGTCTCTTGGCTCATTATATTTGGTATTTCTTGACCCTCCTCAAAAATTACATAAGTCCCTAAGCTAGTAGAGTCATAATTACCATAAGGGTCACTCTACATCATGGACATTAGCTGATTGTTCTCTTCTTCATTCTGATCATATTTAGTCCATTCTCCTATTTCTTCAACAAAAACTCTTTCCTCCCTATTCATCATAGCATGAGATGCTTCAATTCTTGGAGCTGGTTCTTCAGTGATATGATCTTTAGATAGGGGCTATACCAACACTTTCATCTTATGTGACCAATCAAGTGACATGTACCCTCCTATTTTAGCTGTAAAATCTCTAGATAGGCATAGACTGAAGACAGGGGATTATCAATAATCACCACATCTTGCAAGACAATTATATTTGGGCAAGTATACAATTGTAATGGGAGTTTGATCATTCCTATTGTTTAGATAGACTTCCCATCTAATTGCATGACCCCTTTAGCTAGTGGCTCATATTCTATCTTTAAGGCATCAGCTATTTGCTTCGGCATGACTGTAGTACTAGCCCTTGAATATATCATTGAATTGTGCAACAATTTCTTGCCCACTACTAAAGTTAGATAAAATGGATCTGGATTAGATTTGCTTACCTCTGGTGCGTATTTAGCAGAGCGACTGTCTGCAGAGGTGGAGTATCTTTGTTCTGGGTCCTCCCTTTATTTGTACTTCCTTCTTTTGTATGAACAACTTTAGGATCTGACTGAGTCTGTAATGCTTCCTATAATATTATCTTTTGCTCAGGAATAGCCAACATATCCCATATCGACACATGTGCATGGGTCTTCTTCAGCTGTTCCACCACATTCATGGGTCCCAATGTTTATGCCTTAGGCTAGTAAGGATACCTTGCTCTTTCTATCACTGTATTAGAATTCACTTGATTCTGAGCTATCAGAGGTATTTCTTGCCTCGAAGTGGGGTTATAATGAGTTTGGAAAGAAGGGACTCCTGTTGCTTCATTATTTATGGCTTCAGGTTGTTCAACCATCCTTCTTTTTGATCTGGTGAAATAATCAGACAGTACCATGGGTTTCTTGGAGGTAGAAGCTTCATTTAGAAATACCGACTCTTCATCTTCGATCCATGAGAACAAAGCATGTTCTAGGGTAATCTCTTCTTCTTGTTGAATGGTCATTCCTTGCATTTGAGCCACAATTACTGCATTTTGAACACCAGGCGACTGATATGGAGGAGCATTAGACACCATAGCTTGACTTTCCATTCTTCTTTGCTTTGCTATCTTCTGCTGTAAGTTGTCCCTAGGACAATCTCTGGGCATATGGGCATTATTGCAAGGGAAGCACTAGGCATTGGTATCTTCTACTAGGTTGTTTTGTCCAGGGACCATTTTTCTACTTGGGTTAGATGGGACAACTTGTAATGGTGTGGGAACTGTAACCAACTGATTCGAAGGTTGAGGATTATTTGGTCTTTGAGCTCCTTGGTATTGGTTTGGCTGGTATGGGGGCCTATTGCCTTGGAATCCTTGGTAAGGGGGATTTGGATAAGAAGTCTGCCACCTCTTGAGGTTGATGATGTCATTTGAAAAGGTCCTAAGAATGTTCTTGACATCATCTATTTCAGATGGAGGAGCAGGAAGTGTTGATGCAGTGGGATGTTGAGGTGTAGGAAAGGTGTACATGGACACTAGAACTGATGGAGTATTACCAGTTTCTTGGTGCATGGGCATAGATATTTATGGAAACATAGGCATAGGAGGTCTTGGGGGCAATTTCCCAACATCTATTAAGCTATTTTTAGCTCTTACTACTAATTCATATGCTGCTGGCAAGGTCTATCCTCCTAGAGACTAGATCATGACTGAGATATCAGAATTGAAAGCTTTAAGATAAAACACAATTGCCATACCTAGTGACGGTCTAGCTATATTAAGGATTCTATCCCAGGTCTTTTGAAACCTAGTGTTGAAATCAGTTGTGGCTTCTTGAGGCACCCTCTTTATAGTGATCAATTGCTGAAGTAGGGATGATCTATCACCCTTTTCACTGAATCTTGCAAATAAAGCATCTCCAAGTTGATCCCAAGTGGATATTAAACTTGAGGGCAATGATCTATACCAATCCAGGGCCTTCCCCTTAAAATAAGCAACCAATAATTTGATAGCAACATTCTGTTCTGTGATGACATGTACATCACATACATCTAACACATCTTGGAGGTGTTCTCCTAGAGTCTTAGAATCTTCTCCTAAAAACTTGGGTAATGCTTTCAAAGCATTGGTAGGGATTGGATCCCAAGCATCTAGTGGTGTTGGAAGAGTGAGAGGGCCACTATTATTCCAATTTGCAAAGCTTTGTGGTGGGGCAGGTATTGCCATAGCTATTCTAGGTGTTTTGAGTGCTTGATTTGCTCTTCTTCTCGGAGTGGCTGCTAAAGGTGGCAACAAGACTCCTGGATTAGTAGCTGATTGGGCTCTAGTGGTTGGTCCATTACTTTGACTCCCTCCTACTCTCTAGTTCATACGATCTTGATCATAAATCAAGAAAGGTCCCACCGGGTGTGCCAAAAACTGTTGATGTATAAAATTGCATAGGTTTTAGCACCAACATGGGAAGTTTCAAGAATGTGGAACTAACGCTTGAAACAATGTCCAGATTTTAGGGAAGCCGACTCTTCCTTTTCAATGGGATTTTGGGAAAGGGGCAGAAAAAACAAGATTATAGATACAATATAAAAGAAACTATTAAGGCGATGCACCAAATTTGTATATGTTTCAGCAACTAGCACAATGATTAAATCCTTATGATTCAGCTATGTCAAAGAGAAAATGAAGCATGATCAACATAGATAGATTTAGAATCAAAGGCTAAACTCAGAAGATTTATACAGAGACACAAAAAATATTACAACAACACAGAACAACATTTCTTTTCATTAACAGGTTCAACAAAATACAAGAGGCACATAAACATGCACAAGTCTATATGCTTCTTCTTGAAATAGTAATGAAAGGCTAAAATGATATATTCTAGTTGCAGTAATAACTCCTCTATTTCTCTATGTGTATCTATTAGTTACAAAACTTCCCCATATTTATAGAAGTAAAGTGGGGCTCAAAATATTTCCCAGCCGTTAAGAAGCTGTAACCATATGCAACCATATTTGGAACTAAACTAGAACTTGAACGTGCACAAGATCCATTTGAATCTGCAACTGTATCCTCTCACACACCCATTGGCTGAATGTAGTAGAAAATACGGCTCTAAGACTCCCAGTTCCGTTGAGACACATGGCATTCCCCGCGATCTTCTAACGGCTCCAAAAAATTGTTATGTGGCATATTCTGCTGCATCAGGCTAGTTTCCTTTTAATACAAAGAGAAAACACATAACGGTGTGACACTTGGCACCTTCCGCCTCTCTATATTGCTTGATACGTGGCACCTTTTGAGAACATCAAACCAGGACAGATGGCACAATCACGCATATTTAAGCACTTGTTTTGTTTCTTTACCTTCAAACACCTGCGGATGCGACATGTGGCACATTCTGCAGCTTAAAAACTTTATTCATAATATACCTTGGGGGCCCACCATATAGTACTCTGTCACTTCAAAAGTTACTTAAGAAAAGGGACATGTGGCCGCTTCCACATATAGAAACAAAAGGATGTGTGGCACGCTGGTGCGCATTTAAGCTACCTCAAACAAAACCTCTCCTTAAAGCTTGGTGGTAGTGACCCATGGTATGCTTCGCACACAGAAAGAAACTTAATAAAGAGAACACAACCAAGGATATGTGGCACATTCCTATAGCATCTGAGCACTGTGAACCATGAAGAAGACATGCGGCACTATCCATGGCACTTGGTCACTATTCTTACTGCTTTGAAACTCCTTCCACATGGCAGCCTCACACATCATTTAGAAGCATCTTTCCTTACGAGTTCTCAAAACCCCACCACACTGACACATGGTGCTCTCTATGCACAATAAGATAATGACATAGATTGCAAATGAAACTATAGAACGCCACAACCAAATAATATCAAAATGTAGAATTTTAACTCTACAAGTAACATGCACACAAAACACAAAGAAGATAGTTACAATCACACAAAACATGGAGAAGACAGTATTAAAGAAACACAAAACACAATGAATATAGTGATTATCTTTTTCATTTTCTCATATATGAAATGCAAATGCAAGTACATGGAAAGTAAACACACAACCCAAAATGCAAGAGGAGCTCATCGCCACTAGTCTTGAAACTGCATAAAGGGGCAATAGACACGCAATACAAATCTTAGAGTGTAGGAGGAGCTCGTTGCCACCAGTCTTGAAACTACACTTGAGAACAAACATGCCATAGAAATCCCAAATCATAGGAGGAGCTCATCGCTACTAGTCTTGAGATCACGCTTGGGAACAAACACGCCATATACACACACATGGAAGACACAGAGAAAACATGACAAACAAGCGATGGAAGAAACCTATTGCTAGGTTCTCTACCATCTCAGACACATTATAGGCACACATTGACGATTGGGTTTTGCGACAACAACCACCAAAGACATGCTTAAGGGAGGATACACCAAACCCTGGCTGCTCAGAGGACTTTTAGAAATGACAAGATGTGCACTCTCCTCTAGAGATACACCATCCCCACCTCCATGGAGGGCTTAGAATAAAAGGATATGCACGATATCCCACCTCTGCAGAGGGCTCAATGATTGCAATATAAAGTAAAGGTGTGCACTTGCTTAGAGATACAACATCCTGCCTCCATAGAGGGCTTACAAATATGCTTCGTTAGTACCAAAATCATTAGACAACTTACCTTATATGCCCCCACCTTAAGGTGGTTGATATCATGTACCAATATCAAGAACATTAAGGTAGAGAGAAAAGACACAAGGGAACACGAGCTCTCGCAAGGCCCATGCCCCCAGAGGTGACACGTACTTTACGATCACCAAATGTTCACACAAACACACAATATCCTACAAGAAAAGAGATTAGAAATCTTTCCATAAGATAATAACCACATCACATGATCAAAAGGCAATGTATAAACATAATCACATCAAGAAGCCAAGGTTATACTACAGATTTAGAGCTTGAATATAATTGTGGGGCTATACCGTAGAGATCTCAGAACCAAATATAAGAAAGGCAAGATCCAAGATAAACAAAGTGCACAGAGCAGCAATATTGTTATGGTTTGTTAGTGCGACAAGACATCATAAAAATATCACACGGAGTTATTCTACTAGCCAAGCGTCGAATAATATATATCAACCCCATCGTCATGTATGGACTAGGTCCATTTTTGCTTACTCACATAAGGGACACTTGGTCCTAATTAGTCTTATTTTTTTTCATCATTCACTAGCTAGATAGAACCACTAGAGGAAGGTAAACAATAAATCAAGAGAGGAGAACAAGTGCCTTAGGGAAAATCACATAGGATGGTGCCCCCAAGTCACCAATCACAACGCTATGTCCTTAAGACACAAAACACAACAATGAAAATAGAGGAGAGACAATATAGAAGAATGATGATAAAAATAGAAGAATTGTCACAATAGAGGCAGTCTCTTGGTATCCTTGACCTTAAAAGAGAATTGAGGGTCATCCTAGGAGGCCTAAACAACACATAACACATCACGGGGGAAACACAACACAGAGGTAAAGGGTTAGAAATACTTACCTGTAGGGACAACTGAACTAGCAGTTGTCGACAAGCAAATCACCATCTTCCCACTCCCAAATGTTAGAGGAAAGTGGGACATAAGGGACAAGTGCCCAACTCTTATCATCATCTTTAAGGTCATCTTCATTAAGATCTTCGTTGTTTGTTTCAATGTTAGGCTAAATGTTTTCTTGTTGAGTTGCATTTTGTTGGGCAAAAGCTTGTCTTCTCTTCCTCCTTTCTCTTGCTTGTCTATTCCTTCTTGTCTTACTATTTATCTCTTCAAAGGCATTGTTATGTTTTTCCATAGGAGTTTATGCATTAGAGGAGGAAGCACCATGTTCAAATTTCATTGGTCTCAATGAAATGTTTTGTTGTCGATGAACACCTCCCGATGCTTGTAAGGATGATGGGGAAGGAACCTCATCATAGATACCATCTCTCCATGGATGGGGTGAGTTGTGAAACTTTTCCTTATCCACTTGTATCATGCCAATGATTTCATCATAGTCATAAAAATCTTGTTTTATTCTTATTTCATTATGTTATTTTCCATTTACTATAAGTGAATCTTCGAATGCATGTTGTTCTTCCCTTATTGTTTGTAAAGGAGGCCTGACCACTCTAGCTTATTGTTTTGCTTTGTATCATCTATATTCTAGGAAATATTAGTCTCTTCATGGCTTAGGGTCTCTATCAGGTTGTGGCCAAAAGTAATCAAGAGTAAAGTTCTTATCCTTACCTAGAGGTTGATATGAATTACGACGTATAGTACATATTTCTCCATGCAAAGGGAATTTTATGCATTTGTGAATAGTTGAGGGGATAACATTCATAGCCTTAAGCCATAGATGCCCTAGTTTTACATGGAAGAGGTTGGATAAGGGGATAACATCAAATAAATGATCCATGGCTTTATCATATACCGAGACCAATAAGGTTATCTTCCCAAATGTATTCATCAAACCTCCATTATGTGTTTTAATTCTCAAATATGACGGTTCATAAGAATCTTGTGCCAAGTCATGTTTAAGAAGGAAATATTCCATAACCACATTAATCATGCAATTAGTTTCTATAAGTGTTCTAGGCATATGTCTTTCCATTATGTTCATTGTAATGTAAAGAGGCCCTTTAGTATCTACCATTGCCTTGTCATGAGGTGTAAATGTTATTTCAAGTTCAAGGGCTCTTCTTTTCAAATAAGGCCTAGGAACAAACCTAGCATTATTGTTGTATTGAGAAGCCATGTATATGTGTTAAAATGAATTCCAAATCAGATTTTAAATATTTTCAGCACTTATGCAAGAAACAAGTGCAAAAGTATGTATGAATATGACCTAAAATGCCTGATTTTCCACTTTTTTCAAAGCAAATGAGTGAAAGAAAAGGTGTTGTAAGGAAATTGATGAGGGGAAACAAATCATATGCCTAATAAAAGTACAATGATGCAGCAATATCCTTCACAACATGCCTTTGATGTAATTCTATATGCAAAATAAGCCAAAATCTAATGAAAAATGCAAGATTTCAAACCCTAGATGTGAAATTTGAATGCAAAAATGTACTATGATGAAACACTATAGTTAGAAATAAGTCCCAAATGAGTGTTTTAAAATAGTAGTAAAATATGAAACAAGGTTTTAACTACAAACCCTAGCTAATGCAAAAACTAGGTTATATGAAAAATGCACAATTTCAAGCAATTTTTAACAATTTAAGCATGGAAATGCAATGCAAATGAATGATTAATGATGAATCTCTGTAATTTAAATCAGATCTAATGAAAATAATAGAAATTGAATGGAATTAAATGCAAATTAATTCAAATTATTTGAAAATGCAAGCCTAAAATGCTAATGTTTTCAAAATTTTCAATTTTTCAAATGCAATAAAATGAATGAATGCAAATCTCTCACACAACACTCAACAAGGTGCAAAATTCAAAAACACAAGTTCACCAAAATGTTTTGAAGGTGAAAAAAGAGGGATGGGGTTGTATTGATGCTTTAATGTTGATGAGTTTAGATCCTCCTTTCACTATAAACATTCAAGGACATATCAATTGAGTTGAATCTCTACTAAGCAAGAGCATTCACCTTACAGGTTGGGCTGTCACTTGGAATGATGTGGAAACTCAAAAATTGTTAATTAATGTCTCACTTTAATCCTTAAATATGTAAATTGAATGAGATAGTGTTAATTAGTGACTTTAGTGGAAATAAATATTGTTGTGTTTTTCTTTATTAGTTATTATAATTAGTCAGTTTGGCTACTTAGTAATTTTATTTTAAACCAATAAATCCAATGTTAAATGAGTATTTATTTTATATTGGAAATCAAATATTTATCCATTGCTCCTTAAAATTTTAATATGGTTTTGATGGAATAAATTATTGCATTAAATTTAATTAAATATTGTTCTTTTAAATTATTTAGAAATTGTTTTATTTTTGGAATATTAGAACTTTGAAGTGGTAGATTTAATTTTTAATTTTTAATTTTCCCATAATAGTAATTATTTTCCATTAGTGTTGTAAATTTTGTGATAGTAGTCAGTTTGATTAGGCCCATTTAATTATTGCTAACTCAATAGAGATAATTTTACTATAATAATTGGTTTATTGTTAGTAAAATATTAGCATTCTTGGAATTTAGTCTTAAATTTAGATAATTAGGCCTTGCATCATGGAAGCAGGGTCATTTCCATTTTTCATTTAGAGAACCTAGGAGGGAAATTATTTTATGAATTATTCCCTCATGGTATCATGTAATATGATGCTAAACCCTTATTAGGCTACCTTCATTGATGTAGGGTGTATGGAAGGAGTTTTGCTAGACCCATCTAATTCAAAAACTCCCTCTCCCCACTTCATACGGCATGCTTGTCTTGACGTTGCCCGGACAACACAGATAAATGTGCATGTTAGGTTATCATACGATACATGATAGTAGCATGCATTTAATGATGTTTTCAATAAAAAAATGTTGTTTTAGATTTTCATGTCTACATGCAAATGTGGGCATGACAAAACCCTCATTCGTTGAATTCATAAAATGGTAATAGGTTTATGTTCCATGCATATCCTCCTTAGCCCAAATTCTAGTGTCTTAGTAAGCATGACCTTTGTGTCTATAAGGTTGATGATTTGAATATTAGGTCAAACATGTTGGACCAATGTAGTCATTTTACATAAAACATATCAAGACTTAGATTTAGAAGACTATTTCTTTCACAAAGTTAGTGTTTTTTGATGCATGGTAGAGTGTAAAATAGATTGGAATGTGGCAAGTATTGTCTAGAACATCTTTATGGCCTTCTATTCAAGTTACAAATGTAAGCATATAGAGTATACATTCAAGTCTAGTTAATTTGTTTCTTGCACTCATGCAACAAACTCATTAAATGCTATGGAAAATGGCTATTAGCCATGGTGAATAATTAAATCTTAGTGAAAAATGCTTATTTTAACAACAAATTATTAGTTCTAGCCATGACAAACTTGTTCTGATGCAGTTAGTGAGTGGAATTTTTAAAGATTTTTCATTTGAATTGATCCAATTCATGTTCTTTGATTGAGAAACACTATAACTCTTGTAAACTTGAATGCCCAAGGCTTGGATTAGTTGGGTATCCTTATTTTAATATTCAATTTATGTTTTCAAGTGGAAGAGTAGCATTTTCATAGTTCCAAGGTGGGAGAATAGGTGTGAAGAAGCTTTAATTCGAGTCAAAAGATTTTATGAACCTTACTGGTGATGTGATACTTATACCTAAATCAAGAGATAGTGATTGAGATGCCTTTGGTATACTCTTCCTAGACTTTTTCACTTGAATTATCTTTTCTCTAGAAGAAATCTTAGTGTTTTGTGTCTTATCTTGCATGCTTCTCTATGTTTTTATACTTCCATATTTTTATGAAGAGTTGGGCATTCTATGTTGTTGTTAAAACCATATAGGAGTGGATAATAGTAGTGGTTGAGGGTTACATTGTTAAGTTAGTATAAAAAATTGTTGTTGGTAAGAACTTGAGGCATAACCTTTATGGAACAAGTAGTATCAAATCTACAATAGATCTTTAATTTAGAGTTGTGAACATGGTATGCCTTCAACTAGGTCTAGTGGAAGTGGATCTATCTTACTCCAAACAAACTTGACATGAACACTTGAGACTAGACAAGTGCTAGAAGAGAAGTGACAAGAGATGAAGATGATAGTGAGGTCTATTTTAATCCCCTGGAGAATGATGTTGCTATAAATTCTAATTTAGTTGGCAAGATAGATAGGTTGGAAAGAATCATTGTAACACTATTTTTCTCTAAGAGTTAATTAAGTATTAGTAATGGTTTTAAATATAATTATTATACTAGAGTTAAACAATTTAAAGTATGCAATGCTATTAATTTTAATGTAAATTGCAACATGTGATAATTATATAGGAACTCTAAAGTAAATAATTAAAATTGCAAATGGAATAACACGATCCATAATAAAATTAACATAAAAAACCATATATATAACATTCCCAATATATTTTATTAAAATAAGTTTAGTATTTAACTAAATTCAAGCTCTTGGAAAGTCCACTCTAAACCTAGGAAGATTTTAGTGGTCTTGGCCCTTATACCTATTCAACACATTTTAGAGGACCTATATAAAAACACATGTGCTTACATGTACCATGTGTATGCAACACAATCCCTGGCCTGGATAATCCCAAGTGTACTTTGTACCCTAAGTTGGACACACTATGTGTGTTCCCCTTCTCCAATACCCATAGCCCACCAAACCACCTTCTTCATTGAGTTCAATCTCCATGCCCTTTCCAAGTACCTCATAAATGCCTTATATAACCTTTTAAGTGGTGGTTTCCAAACTATCACACCCTTTCACAAAGGTTTTCATTAACACAATTATTTAATAAATATAATAATTCCTCCCTTTTAAAAGAGGTCTTTTGAAATATTCATTATTAATCCCCTTTTTAACCAAAGGATTGTTATAACCTTTATTTTTCTATCTCCTTTTAATTCTTAAGGGTTATTTCATGAAAAATAACTTTCTTTTTACTTTGTAGAAAAAGTCCCATAACATTTCTCCCCTTATAAACCAACTACTATCCTTAGTAGCTCAAGTTGAAACTATGTCTTAACTCACCAAAAATAATTAGTCAAACAAATTATTTTTTGACTTTTTCAGATTGTAGCAACAACAAGAAGATGTCTTTTTCATAAACAAAGATCCTATTTTTCATCAACGATGTTCTCCCTATGTCTCTCTCAATATGTGTTAAAGTACATTGGTCACTAATGTAGGTGCATAGAATGTGGGTAAGAATTCCATCTTTTGTTTCAAATTAAAAAAAAAGAATAGGCATAAAGAACAGGATTGCAGATTACAAGTCCGATGAATAATTTGTATAAAAATAACCATTAATATTTTATGCTCAAAATGAACATCACCACTAATAAAAGAATCACCTACCTAAGTCAATGCATGTTTTGGGGTGTTGCATCACATGTATACTTGTTGTTAAGCACATATACAACTTATAGTAGTTTATTGTCACATGCTGTAAGCCATGTGTGCGAAGATGAAAACGTAGTTTATCCATTTGCATGAGAAGGTAAGTGATATAACATGTATTGATGACATGAGAAACACTACTACATATTCTTAAGTGTTGTAAATATGCATCTTCTTATTTCATCATGTTGTGCTTTGTTGGCATGAATCACTTGTTGTAAGCATGTACAATTATAGCATGTTATGCACATCACAAATGAAGGAATGTTGTAACTCCAACACAAGCTAACATAAACATGGGGGAAATGTATTCTCATGGAATGCAATGATTACAAGATATGCACAAAATGGATTTTTTGATAAGGCTTCAAAGAAACTTTCAATCAAATGCAATTGGCGGGTGTAAATCCAAATTCCACAACCTTATCCAACATCCTCCTTGCCTATGCCAAAATGGGATCTTCGGAATAGGGTATGGACAACCATCAAAGCATAAAGGATATAGGAATTTTCTTAGATGTTGTAGTTGCAACTACCCTTGTAAACATTTATGCAAAGTGTGGAAGAATAGACAAGGCATGTGAATAGTTTGGCATGTCACCTTAAAGAAATGCCATCTCATGGAATGCAATGATTACTGTTGGGTTGAAATATTGACTTTCTTTTATAATGTTTCTACATGTTTTAAAGACCTTTTTACATGATTTTGCAAGAACCTTATAGACATTACCTTTATTATATGTTGTTTCACATATACTTCTCGGAGACTTTGAACCTATGTTGATAAATAGAATATGGTGATTATATTATCAAATGGATGTTTTAAATTATTGATAAGCATACAATATAGATAGGATTTCATAAGTGTAATATGAAAGGTTATTTTGTGTATATATGTTGGAATAATTAACCTTGTGTAACAAAGGCATAGCATCCAGGAAGGAGTCATTGTAGTAGAGTGCGGAACAAGGGAATTGATTAAAGTACAGTCCAAGTGCTAGAAATGAAGATCAATGGAGATGAACGTGGTCATGATGGAAGAATAAATGCAAGGAAGAAGAAGACTTGTTCTAGAAGTCTAACCACAACTTATGTGTCTGCATTCATGAGCCATTGTATGGTATTTCTATTCAAATGGGACTCTGTTTCCTTTATTCTAGATAATTAATAAGTTGATCTCAAAACTATATCCTGATATCCAGGGATGAATTGATGATCATAGTTAGTTAGAAGTTCGCATACAACTCTCCCACTTTTGTATAAGTTAGGGGGTGAGTTTGTTGATTGGTTAGCTATTCTTTTTACTTCCTATTGACATAGCCGTTACTCTATTTTTCTACAGTTATCTGTTATCTATTATTCCAGACATGTTTTGATTTTGAATAAAATCTGAAGAAGATTCTATCTTTGATATGAATTAAATTCAACTGAATGTCATGAAAATGTGTGAAGATCTGAAGTAGATTTAGTTTCCAGAAGTGAGATAGTTCCCTGATTTGGCCACTCAAGGTACTAACTCTTGCTTCATACATTCATTTATTTATTTATGTATTTCTAGTTAGATAGTTTCATGTTATCTTTTACATTGCATTGTGAAGTAAGAAATCATGATTGCTATTTCTGATAGTCGAGATTCATGAGTAGAATACATCTTTGAAGTCCTCCGGAGGTCAGTGTTAAGTCTTTTCTTATTATGTGTATTTCAAGTTAATTCTGTAATTCTCTGTTGAATATAGCTATCTTCAGATTATGCTGGGGGTACCTATAGCAACTAAGTTTTTAACTATTTTCGCTATTCTTTCATTTCTATAAACTACAGTCAATTAAGTTGATTAAGAATAAGTTTGTATGAGGAAGTTTAGGATAGAAATGAATCTTGAAGGCATATATAGAGCGAGCATCATCATAAGCTTATGCTCCTTGGTCAATAATTCAATGGAGGAATGCAATGATAGAGTGGACTGTTCAGTTAGGTTTAACCCTAGATTTTGTTTAAGTCTACAATGCATTAGTTTTCCTCTACATTTTTGGCGCTATTGCCAGGGATGGTGCTATCTTCGTAGTCTCATTAGTTAGGTTTCACATGCTTTCATAGTTAAATCTTGATTTCAACATTAGATTTAATAAATTCATTTTTCAAGAAACACCAGGCATTCTACTAACATTGTGTAGGGCCTCTGAAACATAAAGTTCAAATTACTGTATGCGGAGGCAAAGAGATACCCAAGGTAGATTCCTCCCATCAACTTCTTAGAATAACGAGGGCATAATTGATTTCAACAACTACACCATAGGAAGTGCTGAAGAAGAGTTTCCTTTTACATCTTCATCAATACCCCCTACATCTCCATCAGCTTCCTCTACTGCCACAGAAGGAACTTTCAGAACCATGGGAGATGCTGCAGTAGATGATCCTCCAGGACAAGCAACATTTGAATTCCCTATCCCAGACCAAGCACAGGATGCTACTCTAAAAAATATACCACCTTCTGCATTTCCTATTTTCTATGGCTTAGTGACCGAAGATCCTGACACTTTCCTATTCGAGTTTGATGTCTTGTGTTGGAGTTATGACTACACCACTGATCCTTATAGACTCAAGCTATTCCCTTCCACACTCAAAGATGCTGCTTTACGGTGGTTTATGCGGTTGGGGAAAGATGTCATCCCAGATTGGGATATTATAAAGAAAAAGTTCCTAGCAAAATATAAAGACTATTTTAGAGGACATGATAGGAGAAGAGATGACATTTTTAGGATGTCATAGAAAGAGGACAAACCACTAGAAGACTATGTGGAAAGATTCCAATTTGCCTTGAAGAAAAACCCTTAGAATAGATTATCTAAAGAATAACTGAAGCTGGTCTTTTTGAGGGGAATGAATGATGACTGCATGGATGCCCTCAAACTTATTGGAATAGGAGATATATCTCAACTCCCCTTTGATGATATCTGTACAACTTGTATAAATTATTCTAGAACATTCTCTAGAAAACCAAGGGGAGAAAGAGCAGCTATCATAGGCAAGGCAACTAACAAAGTTTCAAGGGTGGAGATTAGTAATTTGCTGACTAACATGAAGGAGGACATTATTAGCCATATGGCTACATAGCTGGACACTCTCCATATCAAGAAGAAACAAGAGGAGGCAGATGCAATGCTCACTGAGTACTATCCCAACTGTAGACAGAGGAAGGCCAGCTGTAAATACAAAAGGGTGGCCAGCATACAACAAGAAAAGATCGAGAGACCGGAGTTGCAACAATTTGAAGGAGAAGATGGGCAATTGTTCTTCATTACTCAAAGGAGACCTTGGTAGCAAAGGCAAGGTATGCCCTCTGATCCACTTAGTTTTAATTCTCCCTTTCCTGCTACAAATCAGAACTTCTCTGCTTGGAATTCTCAACAATGGCCTGGTAACCCAAATGCATGGAAAAACCCCCAATGGCTTACTGCACAAGTTGGTTGCAACCAAAAACAACCTAACTCATGGCCACAACAAAATTTCCAAGGTCCCAACTATAATCCTCAGTGGCCTCCTCAGTAGCAATAATGGCAACCTCAGTGGAACAAGGGCCAACAATGGCAGCAAAATGGATAATTTTAGCAACTTATGATTCCATCTTAGCCACAATAGCTAACCATAATGCCACCACCTCAAAATTCGTCTCAAAATCCACCTCCTAGACCTACCCAAATCCTTGCCCAACTTGCACCTAACCCTAACAACAAGCCTGTCTAGCAGGCTTATACTAATGAGGTGATGCAATATCCCACCTATGGGGTGGAAGTGAGTAATGTTCATCTTAGATCAAGGAAGCAACTTGTAAGACCTTCATCTCCTCAAATTACTGAGCTTGAAGATGAAGAGCCCACTAAAGAGGCCTTAGATAAGCAACCCTTGGAACCTGAATCAAACTAAGATGCCCAACCTACCTTGCAATAAAAGTCTCCTCCTTTCCCTGAGCGCTTGGCCATGCAAAAGCAACCAGCCCAAGCTAATATTGTCCTTCTCAGCCAGCTAAAAGATATAAGCATCAAGATTCCCTTAATCCAAGCCATCAAGGATATTCCTATCTATACCAAAACTATTAGGGATCTTTGCATAAAGAAGACATGAAGGAAGAGAATAGACCCTCAGATAGTGCATGTTTTAGGTAATCTTGCTAATATTATGTTGGGTAATATAACTGTTCCCAAATACACAGATCCGGTTAGCCTAGTGGTGGATGTAAAGATCAATGGGACTTTGATTAAAAACACCTTGATAGATTTAGGAGCTGCAATTAATGTCATGACCAAGGAAACAATGCAGACACTCCAATTGAACAACCTTAGGCCTACTTAGACAGTCTTGCAATTAGCTGATAGGTGTACAGTCAAACCTAAAGGGGTCATAGAAGATTTGGTCATTGCATTAGATTCTTGGGAATACCTTGCTAATTTCATTGTTTTGTAGCCTAAGGTTAATCTTGCTGGATATCCTCTTATACTAGGTAGACCATGGCTTGCCACTGCTAATGCATTTATAGGTTGTCAGTCTAGCAACATGATCATATCTAATGGGACAGTGACCAAGCAATTGGTTTTATATCCACCAGCCCAGCCATACCATGAGCTTGAACATACCATTTGGCCTAGTCTGGAGGATGAGGACGCTTATTCCCTGCAAACCCTTATGACTATAGAATGCAACTCTTTATTGCCTATTCTAGATGAAGATGAATTGATTGGTCATGTTATACAAAATAATTGTGGGAGACATCCACAGCAGCAAGACTACCTATCTTGCTTACAAGACCCTTTAAGTAGAATAATACCTAGTAGTTCATCAGAAGAAGTCTACCAAATCTTCCATGCGCTATTACCTCAGAAATGCTTACCTATATTACCCAGCCTTGATTTGTCTTCCATTCAAGAACTATCCAAGCAAGTAGAAGTCAAGCCAGGCATGATGTTGAACATTAACAATACACTGCGTGATGAACAACAACAATCATTGCATGCAATATTACATACACATTCAACAACATTTGCTTGGAATTACAATAATATGAAAGGAATTGATCCTGCCCTATGCATGTACATGATATATATAGATGATGAATATAGACCAATTAGGTAGCAGTAGAGGCAAATGAATCCAGCCCTTAGAGAAATTGTTAAAGCTAAGCTTTAGAAGCTTTTGGATGCAAGCTTTATATACCCCATTTCAGACAGTGAATTGGTTTCACCATTGGTTATAGTCACCAAGAAAGGTGGCAAATGGAGGGTCTATGTTGATTACAGAGAATTGAATACTCCTACAAGGAAGGATCACTTTCCATTGCCTTTTATTGATCAAGTTCTTGACTCTTTAGCAGACAAGAAATATTTTTCCTTTCTTGATGGTTTTAGTGGTTATAACCAGATTAAGATTACTCCAGAAGATTAGGATAAGACAACATTTACCTACCCCTGGGGGACATATGCATACTCTGTCTTGCCCTTTGGGCTATGTAATGCTCTAACTACATTTCAAAGAGCAGTCTTAAGCATTTTTTCTGATTTTGCCCATGACAGTATGGATATTTATATGGATGACTTCACCACATATGGTGACACATATGATGAAGCCCTACACAACTTGGAGAAGGTATTGAAGAGGTGTACAACTCGCATAACCTCTCTTTGAGTAATGAAAAGTGTTTTTTGATGATGACATAAGGAATGGTCTTGGGACATTTCATCTCAAGTGCTGGCATCCAAGTTGATCCAAAGAAGATTGAGATTATATCTACCTTGCCTATTCCACAAAAATAGAAAGATGTCAGGAGCTTCCTAGGCCATGTAGGATATTACAAGAGGTTCATTCAGGATTTTAGCAAGATTTCTGCCCCTCTGTTTACCCTACTGACCAAGGACAGTGAATTTGAATGGACATCAGATTGTCAGATCTCTTTTGAAAAGCTAAAAAAATCTTTGACACAAGCCCCTGTCCTCAGAGGTCTGAATTGGTCACTACCTTTTCACATCCATACAAATGCATCCAATTTTGCCATTGGAGCAGTCCTAGGTCAAGAAGAAGGAAACAAGGAGTATGCCATATACTATGTAAGTAAGAATCTGCAAGGAGCTAAGTTAAACTACACTGTGATAGAGAAAGAGATGTTAGCAGTTGTTTATGCAATTAATAAGTTCAGGCACTACATAATTAGTTACAAGGTTTTCATCCATACATATCATGCATCCATCATATACTTGATGAAAAAATCCATAGTAGGTGGTAGACTTGTAAGGTGGTTATTGTTGTTGCAAGAGTTTGATATTACAATTGTTGACAAACTAGGCAAAGCC
This sequence comes from Cunninghamia lanceolata, assembly GCA_027924645.1. Taxonomy (NCBI): domain Eukaryota; kingdom Viridiplantae; phylum Streptophyta; class Pinopsida; order Cupressales; family Cupressaceae; genus Cunninghamia; species Cunninghamia lanceolata. The sequence goes on from BSBN01000984.1 coordinate 3,735,645, forward strand.
AATATTGCTGCTGATTTCCTGTCTAGACTACCTACACAGTCTTCAAATGGAGTGGTTGATGAGCATTTATTTCCTCTCATCATACACACTCCATGGTATGCAGATATAGCCAATTATTTGGTTACAGGGCAGATTCTAGGATACTTCTCTCTAAGGGAGAAGAGGCAGCTAGTTCATAAATGTTTCTCTTACTCTTGGATTTCTAGATTTCTATTTTACATTGGACCAGGCAATATTATGCAAAGATGTATCAAGGAGGATGAAGTATTTGATGTAATGAAGGCTTGTCATGATGAGCCTTGTGGAGGCCTTTTGTAGCTAAAAGGATAGCCTTTAAGATCCTAACAACAGGATACTATTGGTCAACGCTTCATAAAGATGTTGTCAAGTACACTAGGAGCTGTGATAGATGCCAGAGAATGGGGAGGCCTACTAGAAGTGATAAGATGCCTTTGCAACCACAAATCTCACTGGCTCCTTTTAATAAGTGGGGTTTGGATTTTGTGGGGCCTATATCTCCTACATTAAACAACAAAGAGTATATCTTAGTGTGTATTGACTAAACTAAATGGGTTGAAGTGAAGGCATTACAGTTTGCCAGAGATGGCAATGTGGCCAAATTTTTGTATGCAGACATCTTCACTAGGTATGGTGTTCCAAGAGAAATAGTAACTAACTAACTTCTGATTTAATAACTAAATTGGTTGCAAAATATCAGATCATGCATAAGAAATCTACTCCATACCATCCTTAGGCTAATGGTTAGGTAGAAGTCACTAATAGAGAAATTGAGAACATCCTAACAAAGATAGTGTAGCTTCATATAAGAGATTGGGTTTCTAGGCTCCCTGAAGCTATTTGGCCATACAGAACAACCTGGAAGACAACTACATGGTTTACACCTTATTAGCTGGTCTATGGCAAGACTGCAATCCTGTCTATTGAATTTGAGCACAAAACCCTGAGCACAACAATGGACCTAGGAATGGATTTGACCACTGCACAATAGGAAAGGCTACAACATTTAAATGCCTTGGATGAGATCAGATTGGAGGCCATTCATCATACAGAGGTCATACATAAACAAAGGGTGAAATGGCATGACAATTACATCAAAATAAAGGAATTCACTACAGGTGACTGGGCACTCCTTTAAGATTCAAGGTATAAGGAATTCAAGGGCAAGCTTTAGTCACATTGGTTAGGCCCATATGAGATCAAGCAAGTCTTTCCTAATGGTGTAGTTCAACTGCAGACTATTGATGAAGTTTGGTTTTCACTACTGGTAAATGGGCACATGCTAAAATTGTATAAAAAGCCACTTCACAAGGATGACTTTCTTGTTTCCTTAGCTGCTCAGTATGCTCCTCCTGATACCCCTGATACTCTTGATGATGGTGCTGTGGCACCAGATGATACACATTCAGATGTTGATACACCAACACTATCCAGTGATGTGGAGGTTGAGTTGCAATACTCAACCCCTATTGCTGTAAATTAAATTTCTTTGTTTTTAAAATCACATGCACACACCGCACAATTCCCATGGTTACTACAATTTATTTCCACTGGGACCTATTTTTCACTCATTCAGTCAGGACCTGACATAGATGGGAACTAATATATATAATTCCAATTACATAGTTGGGACCTATGCTGAAGGCACCCATAGCACCATCTGCATGCCACTCTATTCCATCACTTGGTGAACAATACATCAATTCTCCCAACCATTCCACATGCCCATATTAATTTTAAACTACTTCATTCTATTGCTCCACATATCGATTCACATTAATGAATTGGTACTTTTCTCCACGATCACTTGTTATTCCATTACATCTCTGCAGCCATACACACCACCTTTTATCACCCTATATCTCATTCATCACATGCATATCATCTCACATCATCTAAATTGTTCACAATTTCAAAGGTATGTTAATTATTCATTTCCACTTCATATCTACATTGAATAACTTTCAATTATTACAACTAGATTTCTTTTTATATTCATGATTAGTAATAGTTTATTTCATGCATGTGACGAATATTATCACCATTTCTTTTAATCACTCCTCCTCATGCCATAATACCTGCCACATGAAGTGAGTTCACTTCACAATTGAGTTGGGGGGAGGGTTATTTTTTGATTTTTGCCATTAGAAAAACATTTGCCTTTGAAAACCTCGCCTTTCAAGAAAACTAGACAAATATTTTGTGCCATGAACTTACCTTATTTTTCTAGCAAGTGAATTAGTACCCTAAGGAAGTTATAGTGCAAAAGAAAGAAGAGGTAGATTGGTTTTTGGGGTGGTGAGCTGGAGCAACAGGAATTGAGAAACAAAAAAAAAAATTGACATTGTGCAGAAAATTGACACTGTGGAGTTTGCAATTCACAAGCAGTAATGGGAGGAGACATGATCAAAAGAGAACCATCGGCACATAAGGAACTACTGGAGGATGTGATGGTTCTCCTACTCTTCATGAGAGTAGGTTGGTTGGATTACTTCCTAAAATTGATAGATTTTGATGGTGATATGATGAAAGAATTTGAATTTACTCTATAGTATGATGAAGCAATGGTGAAGGGGTTAACTAAAGATGCTTTTGAGTTAGGTATTGCACAGGTTATAGGGTTGCCACAGACAGGGTCTGAGTACCTAGCTAGAGCTGATGCAGCCGCAGCTAGGGAGGAGTTCTATGAAAGAGGTGAATACTTGGATTCTACCACACAAGGTACCAAATGACTATCTCTTCCCTTCTTTTGGGGGAAATGTGCCTATTATATTATCAAATATATTACTTGTGATGGTAGATACAATATGCTATATATTTCACAACTTAAATTGCTCAACCATTTGCGACATGAAAAACTTGTCAATGTTCCAAACTATCTATATACTATGTTGAAAAGAATGTCTTCAGAATATCAGAGACAACAGGCAGAAACTACTCTTTCCCACCATTGTTTGATAGTTTTGTTAATAAAAAAGAGTTTAAGGATTTAATACCCTCATATTGGATGGGAAGATTTTAAACAATGTGTAGACATTTCAGCACTTTTAGAGGCACCAGAACTAGAAGATGAAATTCCATATGATCCTGAGCCTCCTCTTGAGACTGAGTAGGAAGAGCCACAACATGAAAACCCTCCAGACCTCAACATCCACCCCTCAAACTAAAAGGACCACTCCTTCAACATTTGGCAAGGAAAAGAAGAGTAGGAAGGGAGTGAGTAAACACAAGAGTGCCACAAAAAAAGGAAGTACAAGGGAAAAAGGAAGAAGGGGGACAATAAAAAGGGGAAAAAGGTAGATAAGTAGGAAACAATCACACCTAGATGATCAAGGAGATTAAGGAGGCAAGGTGTCAAAGAACAAGTTATTAAGAAATAAAGAGAAGAGGACAAAAATATAGGCCAGCAAGATAATGACCCAACTCCTCTAAATCTAAATTTAGATAGAGAAGAAAACCCCCTTGAGGATGTCTCTGTAGATGCTTGTGGAAATGTTGATATGCCTGTAAAGAAAAGAAAGTACATTTCTTCCTCTGATTCTGAGTCAGAAGATTTGTTTACTACCAGAAAGATGGGTAAACCTATACCAGATGATTTTGCTAAAGAAGTTTTTGATGTTCCCAAAGAAAGGAATGATGAAAATGTTGAAAAAAAAATGGAATTATTAGAGGACAGAGATATCAGGAAGGAACTTCAAGAAGCCTTGGAGAGAATAAGGCCGTTGGAGGAACAGGTAAGGGGTTATGAAGAAAAAGATAAAGAGAAAGAGAAAAGAATTAAGGAGTTGGAGGAGAAGATCCAAACTTATGGCCATGGTTCTAACTTAGACTTATTGGCATAGTTGGCTGAAAATAAAATAGAAATAGAGAAAGAAGAAGTACTTACTCTCCAACCTCTTGTGATAAGGACCCCAGAATACCATACTACCCTATCTTTGGGCTTTGAGCTAATGAAATTGACTGATAAGATTAAGCAAGAAAAAGAGAATTGGGAAAAGGAGAAACATAGCCTCAATGCATCAATTGTAGAAAAGGATTTGATAATCAAAAGGTCAGAGGATCGTCTGGCAGAGGTTATTGACAGAGCCAAGCAAATCATTGGATGCAGATCTCCACCCAGGGTTTATGCATTGTTTCTAAAAGAGAAATTCCTTAGTTTTCAATTTAATAGATTTATCAATAATCAACCTGAATTACATTCAAGGCACATGTTTTGTAATCATTTCAAAGAGGTCAGTTTAGAAGAACATGACCAGTTGTGTGAATACTATTTGCATAATTACTTGATGGATGAGGACACATAATGGAACCCCTGCATCTATGTTGGAGACCTATAGATTAGAGCATTAACGTCATACTTTAAAAATGAACAACTCAGGGGAGTATTGACGGACCAATATGAGGAGTAGGAAAAGAAGGAGCCACAGCTAATTAGGAAAGAAGTTTTAGAACCTGAAGTGATCCTAACCTAATGGCTAACATTACTTTCTCATAGGGGTTCAGCCAAGGTAATAATGGATTTGAGACTAAGGGATCATGGGAGAATACATAGATTAGCAGTGTCAGTCATCCAGAATTGTCAAGGGTATGTGCAGAATAGGTGGAATAGCCTACTTCCAGAATTGCAAAAGAAGGAACCCCACTCTTTCCACAACTTCATGAATATGTTTGAGAGGTTATGTAGGTACATCTAGATCTTAGAGCAAAAGGGAGTAGCATGGTTGCCTCTTACTTATCAGCCTCCTATCCTTCTCTACCCAGTGCCACACTAGACAGGAGGGAGAGGTGATAAGTGTAGGTGTGCTGAGCTAAACATGATGGAGAGACTTGCATGCTACAATGGGTTCTATCTCAAATAAGGAGGAGTCAAAGAAAATATGGACCTCACAAAAACTACTTTGCATCATAACTTTCTGCCCTAGATGTTAGTTCCTTGGTTTTGCTTAGGGACAAGCAAAAGTTTAAGTTGGGGGGAAATGTTGGGTTGAAATATTGACTTTCTTTTATAATGTTTCAACATGTTTTAAAGACATTTTTATATGATTTTGGAAGAACCTTACAGAATTACCTTTATTATATGTTATTTCACATATACTTCTTAGAGACTTTGAACCTATGGTGATAAATAGAATATGGTGATTATATTATCAAATGGATGTTTTAAATTATTGATAAGCATGCAATATAGATAGGATTTTATAAGTGTAATATGAAAGGTTATTTTGTGTATATATGTTGGAATAATTAACCTTGTGAAGCAAAGACATAGCATCTGGGAAGGAGTCATTGTAGCAGAGTGTAGAACAAGGGAATTGATTAAAGTACAGTCCAAGTGCCAGAAATGAAGATCGATGGAGATGAACGTGGTCATCATGGAAGAATAAATGCAATGAAGAAGAAAACTTGTTCTAGAAGTCTAACTGCAACTTATGTGTTTGCATTCATGAGCCGTTGTATGAGATTTCTGTTCAAATAGGACTCTGTTTCCTTTGTTCTAGATAATTAATAAGTTGATCTCAAAACTATATCCTAATATCTAGGGATGAATTGATCATAACAGTTAGTTAGAAGTTTGCATACAAATCTCCCACTTTTGTATAAGTTAGGAGATGAGTTTGTTGATTGGTTAGCTATTCTTTTTACTTCCTATCAACAGATCCATTACTCTATTTTTCTACAGTTATTTGTTATCTGTTATTCTAGACATGTTTTGATTTTGAATAAAATCTGAAGAAGATTTTGTCTTTTATATGAATTGAATTCAACTGAATGTCATGAAAATGTGTCAAGATCTGAAGTAGATTTAGTTTCCAAAAGAAATGAGATAGTTCCCTGAGCTGGCCACTCAAGGTACTAACTCTTGCTTCATACATTTATTTATTTATTTATGCATTTCTAGTTAGACTATTTCATGTTATCTTTTATATTGCATTGTGAAGTAAGTAAGAAATCGTGATTGCTATTTTTGATAGTCAAGATTCATGAATAGAATACATCTTTGAAGTCCTCCAGAGGTTAGTGTTAAGTCATTTCTTATTCTGTGTATTTCAAGTTAATTTTGTAATTCTCTGTTGAATATAACTATCTTCAGATTATGCCGGGGGTACCTGTAGCAACTAAGTTTTTAACTATTTTCACTGTTCTTTCATTTCTGTAAACTACAGTCAATTAAGTTGATTAAGAATAAGTTTGTATGAGGAAGTTTAGGATAGAAATGAGTCTTGAAGGCATATATAGTGCGAGCATCATCATAAGCTTATGCTCCTTGGTCGATAATTCAATGTAGGAATGCAATGATAGAGTGGACTGTTCAGTTAGGTTGAACCCTAGATTTTGTTTAAGTCTACAATGCATTAGTTTTCCTCTACAATTGCAAGATATGCACAAAATATATGTTTTGAAAAGGCCTTATACACTTTTAAGAAAATGCAATTGGCACGTGTAAAACCAAATTTCATAACCTTTTCAAGCATCCTCCCTGTCTGTGCCAAATTAGGATCTTTAGAACAGGGTATGGATAGCCATCAAAGAATAAAATGATATAGGAATTTTGTCAGATGTTGTATTTGCAACTGCCCTTGTAGACATGTATGCAACTTGTGTGGAAGCATATACAATGCATGTGAACTATTTGACACGATGCCTTAAAGAAATTTTGTCTCATGGAATGTAATGATTGCAAGATATGCACAAAATGGATTTTTTGATAAGGCTTTAAAGAAACTTTCAAGAAAATGCAATTGGTGGGTGTCAAGCAAAATTCCACAACCTTATCCAAAATCCTCCTTGCTTATGTCAAAAACTTTAGAACAGGGTGTGGACAACCATCAAAGCATAAAGGATAGGAATTTTGTCACATGTTCTATTTGTAGCTGCCCTTGTAGACATGTATACAAAGTGTGGAAGTATAGATAAGGTGCATGAACTATTTGACATGAGGCCTCAAAGAATTGCAGTCTCATGGAATACAATGATTGCAAGATATGCACAAAATGTATTTTGCAAGGATGTTGTCAACATATATATAATATCATGAAAATACATATAGTGTATATATAAAGCCATATAGGCATATATAATGATATACATTGGTAACATACAAAAGTATGTTTACAAAGCCAAATATGCATATGGAAAAAAAATGTCCCAAAATCAAATCTCCTATGGACTACTATCAAATAATCGATGGCCCTTGCTAGGCCATGAAGATGGTGAACCAATCAATGAATCATCCTCTCTTACCCATTGACTAGACCTCCTCAATAGAGATTCTTGAAATTCCACCTGTTAATACAATAAAAAAATATCCACATTAATATAGAAAATATTCAAAATATATAACATGACATATGTAATCAATCAGTTACCACTATCTAGTGATCCCTCTCGATCATTTTTTGGCTCTCTTCATCTGTCACTAGATGGGTTGGAGTTGTGACCTCCCATGTGAAGCATGAAGAAGCAAAATTGAGTAAACATAAATATCATTTATGTACATTAAATGACATGAGATAAATCAAGAAATACAAAATGACATTTACATGTTACTAGCTCATACCTCAGTCAAAGGATTTGCAGACGAAACAGCTATAGCAATGCCCACCTTCGTTGATTTTTGAAGATGAGAAGTCTGCATATTCAATATCTAAAAATAGAGTTCAAGGTTATTTGACCAAAATAGATACATAACCTTATTTAAATGCATAATGATTTAAACGGTAAAATTTACCTTAGTGAAAGTACCTCTGCCTAGGGACTAAGGAAATTATCCTGATGGTGATGCTCCAACATCCACCTATTGATCATCAAATTGTAACTAAATAAGATTACCATTGATATATGACAAAAAGTTTACATGTACTATATGTGATAAAAAAAATTGGATAAATTGAAAATGATAAAACAATAAAATGCATTACCTAATCCAAATCTTCAATACCTTAAATAGATAGATGCAAGATAGATAGATTGATTGATTTGATATGTTGATTGCTCAATTTGGTAGCATAACATTTGCATGAAGATGATAGATTGAAGATAGATGAAAGATGGGAAGATTAGAAGATGGATGAATGATGCAAAGGCTCTAAAGATATTTCGGCAGGATAAGGATACTGAAGACTTAATGCATATTGAAAATTTGGTAGAATAAGGGTACTTGAGGCTCAATGCAAGAAAAAATAGCTTATGGGTGGGTTAATTTATAGGCAAGGCTTGATTCAAATGGATGGTTGAGATTAAAAGGCAAAATGAATGATATGGATGGCTTGGATTGATTAGTTATTACCACTCTTCAAGGAAGTTGTAGTCATGTGACAAGTGTACAAAGGAGGATAAGGCTCATATGTGATCGTGTACACAAACATTTATTTAATAAGTTTATGTGATTGTGTACACAAAAAAGATATTAAATAAAAAATGTACTACCACACATGATTCAAGTGAGGTGGACAAGTGTTGGAATGTGGTGAAAGGTGAGGACCTAATTCAAATATTTTATTTGAATTAGTTGGGTTACTAGTTGGAAAATTAATTAAATAAATAAGATTTATTTATTAATTGGAAAGTGGGATTATGAATGGGATTAAGATGAAATTTTAATTAAATAAATAAAATTTATTTAATTAATTGGCTAAGTGATTAGGATGGGTGGGATTAAAATGGAAAATTAATTAAATAAATAAGATTTATTTAATTAATTGGTTAAGATAAGTGAAATTAAGAGTGGGATTAGGACAAAATGCTACATGATGTTTAAGTAATGTATTTGACTAGGTGTTGCAAGACATGGACAAATTTGGGGACAAATTTGGGTATCTACATTTTGCCCCTCTTTGAGATGATGTTCAAGATGATAAGATTTATGTCGAGTAACATCATTTCAAAGAAGCTAAGGTATGGGTAGAGGAAAATGATTAGGATGATGATGGAAAGATAGGATGAGGATGCCCCCTTGAGAGGATAGGCGGGTTGAACAAACATGGGTAGGCTCTCGATATCAAATGGATTGGCTAAGGAAGATAGCTAAGAGAATGGATAGAAGAAATGAAGGATGCGTTATGCTACAATTAAGCGAGCAACTATGATGTTTGATATAGCACTAAACATTATGCACAAAGGTATAAGGACCAAGGTGACGATGTGTCTTGTGCCTCAACGTAATACAACCTTGTCTAACATATGAGGAAGTAAACTTAGAGCATTGAAGTCCTAATGCACAAAAGGTATGATATGACCTTAGATGCAAAGAATAATGCAAAAAACTATTCCAACATACACAAGATATGAACATTAGCTGGAATGATACCAATGTGATACAAATGCAAGATATAATGATAACACACACAAGTAAGAAAGAAAGCATGGACAAATGATTCAAAAACAAACAAGGTATTGCCCCTGTCAAGCTGTAAACCAATGATTAATTGATTGATTGATGTTTTGATTTGATGATGATAGTTGATAATGATAGTGTTGTCATGGAGGGGAATGATATATCCCTAGATCAACACAAGGATGTAGAAATGATATATCCCATTGATGATGATGATGATGATTGATTGATTTGGTTTATGACAAGATTAGGATCAAGACCATTGATTGTGATTGGATAATTTGACAAGATTGATTAACTTGATTGGTATGGATTAAGGATTGACTTGCATTTGGATCATTGATTGAAATTTGCTTGATGAAGTGATTGTGATGATTGAAGAATTGATGAATTAGAATGATTTGATTTTGAAATGAATGTGATTGATTGGATTTTAGGTGTTTATTGATAACATGGGAGATAGATGATAGAAGAAATGTGAGATGGATGAAGATGATGATTGGTAAAGATTGGAAGAAGGATGGAAGATGGAAGAGGTCTATCATCTATGCATGAATTTGGGTACTTCCTTCGTATTCCAGATTGCCTACATACCGTGTATCCATGAGATCGAGGCACGTAATGATAAAGATGAGATGTAGTTCTAATTTGATGTTTTATTGATGGTGATGAAGGTGGTAGATGGATTGATTGGATGTTTGATGATTTATGATGTTATTGATAGGATGATATGGATTGAATTGATGTGATTTTGATTGATTGATAGATTGGTTTGATTTGATGATTTGATTGGATTTGTTTTGATGGATTGTTTGATGATGATGATCTTATTGCTTGGATTTTTTTTTTGTTGGATATTTGATTTTTTTGGATTTTTTGACATGTTTTGATTTTTATTTGTATTTTTGGGAATATTTAATTTTTTTGTATCTTTAGGAATATTTGATTTTTTTGTATTTTTGGGAATATTTGATTTTTTTGTATTTTTGGGAATATTTGAATTTTTTTGAATGTTTTGGAATGGCATTGGATTTACAATTTGGGTAGCCTTTGTGCTAGATACCAATGACAAGGGAAAATCAAGTCTAGGTGCATGGAGGTAGGTTGGACAGATGGATAAAAGGATGGCTGATAGTAAATGAGATGGAAGGCTCATGATACAAGGATGGATAAAAGGATGGGTGATAATGGATGGAATGGAAGACTCATGATAGAGGGATGGATAAAAAGGATAGGTTATGATGGATGGATGTATGACTCATGATGGAGCTAGGATGTGATCTCCAAAGACTATGTCACATGGGAATAACATGCCCCATTCTAGGTGGTAGACTTAGGATTTTACGTGACAAAGCTTATGACAAAAGAATGATGGGATAGATAATCTTGTTTGGAAGGGATGAGGTATACCAAGAGATAACCAAATCATATTTCAACATTTTGCACGCAATCTTCATCAAGATTAAAAGGAGGAAGGGAGGATGAACGAACTCAATAGGATAGGTATATGTAGGTGGGATAATGGAGAAGGATGGTAAGATAGGATAGTATGGTAGGATGAAAAATGATATAATGGGATAGATAATTTAGATGAGACAAGGTGCCCCCAAGTGTAAGTGACATAGAAGATCAACCTACACATGACGCCTGTTTGCCAGGTTTTCATCATGGTAATTATTCAAGGTGCCACCAAGTGTGGTTTTCACCATTGGATGAAAGGATTTCTCTTTACTATTTTGATTTTTTTTCTTTTTTTTTTTTCTTGTTTTTTTCTTTTTTTTTTTTGGATGGGAAAGGTGGATATGGATATGGATAGAAGGGACTCAAGTATCTAGTTCCATGAAGGGTGATAGTCCATTAGAGAGGGATGTCATTACACATAGACCATGTCAAATGTCATTATGCTCATAGATGTTGGTATGACATTTCATGAAAGAGGAAGATGGATTAGGTAGATAGTGGATTATGAAGGAAAGATAGTGCATTATGATATGGATTATAAACAGAAGAATAGTGGATTATGATGTGGATTATGTAAGGCTTATGGAAAAGGATGGATGAAAGGTTTATGCAAAATCATGGACCATAGGAAGGTGATTGGGGAGATATGTAGGATAATGGATGAAGGATGGGGATATGGAGTTATGTGGAATGGAAGAGAATCATGACCAACGGTTGCACACATCATGTTAAACATTAAATCTTTTGATGGGAAGGCGGTGTAGGAAGCAATGGGGATATTTTCTTAGGAGATGAGTGATGGAGTGATTTAGGGACCCACATAGACTTAGTATTTTTCTAATTTTTTCTTTGCTTGTGGGATTTTTTGAACTTTTGGATGGAAGTGGATAATTGGGATTCTTGAGAGGTGGATGCCTCATTTGACTTGCTTGATTTTTTCTTAGGAACCCAAACCATTTTTCTTTTGGACTTTTGTTTTGGAGGTATGGGCTTAGATAGCTTTTTGGATGGATTTTTCTTGGATGCTTTGCATTGATGCCCTAAGGCATGAGGATCTTTAGGATTTTTGGTAGGACTTTTGGCTTTATAAATAGGGGCATCCAAATTTGTATTTTTGAATCCCATGGGTATGGTGGAATGGGTGGAAGCTTCATGTTTAGACAATGTGTGCATTTGGTGGTCATGATTAGGATTTTTATGGATAAGTGGGGGATAATTAGGCTTTGGTAGAAGTTGAGGCAAAGTGGATGGAGGGATATTAGGAGTTGGAAGTAGTGGAGGTAAATTGGATGGTGGAAGGTGTATGATCACATGCTTTTGACACTTGTAGGATGGTGGAGGAGGAATGGCAACATATGTTTTGGATGTATGATGGCATTTGTGATGGAAAGTAGACTTAGGATGTGTGGAGGAAGTGGAGGAAGTACCAACATCTTTGGATTGTTAACCTTGGGGTCTATATCCAAGGTCATATGAGTGTGCAGGAACATTGACATGGATTGGCTCCAAAATACCTTGTTCATGAAGGCCTAAGCATTTACCTTGGTAGTGTTGCAAGTATGGGCCTAACCGGTGTTTTCATTGATGTCAACATACTCCTGTTGCATCAATGATAAGGATTGGATGAGCTGTGTGCTGAGGATATTGAGAAAATTAGTCTCAATCATAAATAGAGAAGAACATGGAAGATAGTAAGGTAAAAGTCTAAGATAGGATGAGGATTAGAGGATGCAGTTTAAAGGGTTTGTAGATATGTGTCTTAAGGTGGTCCAGTAGAGATTTTAGAGGTCCGCATAAAGATCTGAAGAAGTTGTGACTGTTCAAATAAAACCGGTTCTGGCAGGTGTTCAGTGGTGACAGAGTAAGACAGATAGGTCCGGTGAGATCTAGAATTGCATTATAAAGTTTTGTAGATTTGAGGGAGTTCTAAGGACATCTTTGTGGAATGTCAACTAGATTGGTTCATGGTTTGAAGGTCCACAGGCATCTATTCCTTTGTGACAGTGATGACAGACTCTGTTCTTGAGGTTCAGGATGAAGCAGAGAAGGATTTAAGTAAGCAGATGAAGTATGGATGTTCTTGGTGATTCAGGCAAGCTTGTGATGGTCTTTGGATCATGTTCAGTTCATGTTGGTGGTCCGCATTAAAGTTGGAGTTCACTTTTGAAGAACAACTTCCGGATAATGGTGTTCTTCCTAAAATAGGCCAACCGAATGAGTTACACATCTTGCAGATGTTATTGTGGATGTTTGCCGACTTAGATGATCATTCCTAAGTTGATGTCTTGTATAAATAAGGGATTGTGAAGTCTTTTGGAAGGTGTCCTTGAGTAGATGAGTGTGTGGTAGAAAGAAGGAAAGAGAAAGGTAGAGCAGAAGTATTAGGCTTAATGGAACTGATTCAAGCATGGTGAAGATGCTATTTTCCAGTTCAAGTAGGTGATACTTATTTCTTTGTAGACAGTGTGTCTCTTGTAGGCAGTGAGCCTCTTGTGAGCAGTGTGCTCGGGCAGTGAGCCCTAATTGGCAAGGGCCATTTTTTATTTCTTCTATTCTTCTAATAGAGAATACTTTCTTGGGTTAATCACCCCGTGGTTTTTCCCTTAACCGGGTTTTCCACGTCAAAATCTTGGTGTCTTCTGTGTTGATGTGTTTCTGCTTTTGATTTGAATGTATTATGTTTCATGATTAATATAATGCTAATCACTAAGAGGATTTAAGTTTGTAACCAGAGAAAGTTTTGTACAACTGATTCACCCCCCCTCTCAGTTGTTTGCCCTAAGTCTAACAATTGGTATCAGAGCTAAGTTCCTCTAAAAGGAGCTTAACCACTTGAGGAGATCCAAGATGTTGTCTTACAAGAAGGATAGTCCGAAGTTTGACAGGACCAACTTTGCTTTTTGGAAAGGTCGCATGAAATGTCACTTGTAGTGTATGGGAATAGAGTACTCGTCCATGGTTACAAAACAATATGTACCTCCACAGGGTGGTCTGATAACCCTAGATGAAATCACAGATGCTGAAAACAATCTGCGGACCATAGAGGCTCTTCTAAGAGCATTATCTGATTCAGAGCTCTCGAATGTTATTGACCTACCAACCGCTTTTGATATTTGAAAAAAACTGGAACTTTTGCATGAAGGAGACCAGTATGTTAAATGTGCAAGGTTACAGAGGCTAAAAGGGAAATTTGAAAAACTGAAGATGAGAGATGATGAAAATATTACTACTTTTATGCCAAGAGTGAATGAGCTGGTTTGTGGAATTAGAAATACTGGTGGAGTCTTGGATGAAAATGAGATTGTTGGCAAATTCTTAGATCTCTACTTGAATCTTACAAAATCAAGGCTGCTGCCATTGAAGAATTCAGAGCCCATACAACTGTCACAAGAGATCAATTGGCTAGGAAACTGGCTACATTTGAAATGACAGAGTTTGGAGATGACCCCTCCAAGACTGAATCTGCATTCAAAGTCAGTGCTTCTATAAAAGGTAAACAAAGATTTGATCCGAGAGAGAACTCTTCAAAGAAACTTACATGGAATGAAAAAGCAAGGAAAGAACTAGAAGAAGAAGAAGCTGAAACTGCTCACCTTGAAGCTCTTATTGCAAAAAGACTACCAAGAGGATCCGGTAAGTATGAAGGGAAACTGCCTTTTAAGTGTTTTAACTGCAATAAGATTGGTCATTTTGCCTCAAAGTGTCCGAAAAGATTTTCAAGGCCAAACCCTAACAGATTAAGGTTCCAAAAGAATTGTTACTATGTTCATGAAGAAGATGGCAATGAAGGAGTAACAGATGATGAATCAGAGACAGGAAACAAATCCAGAAATGAATGGGTGTTTATTGCTATCAAGGAAGAAGAACCAATATCCTCTGAATCTGTCAATCATAAAATTACAGAAAGAGCTCTGGCTGCCCAAGTTGAAGAAAAGGACGATTGGGTAATTGACATTGGATGCTCTCACTATATGATAGGTGACAAAAATAAGTTTGTAGATTTGGAAAGGTATGAAGGAGTGGTAAAGTTTGGTGACAATTCTACTGGTAGAATCAGAGGTAGAGGAACTATTTCTTTTGATGGAAAGAACAAAACCGAAAATGTACTTTATGTTGAAGGATTGAAGCACAATCTTCTCAGTGTTGGACTGTTGGTGGATAAAGGCTATGATCTCAGATTCAAGAATCGAAAATGCAAGATCTTTGAGAGTTCCGGAACAGAGATTGCATTCGGTACCCAAACAAAAGGTGATATCTTCCATTTAGTTGGTACTGGTAAAAGTTGTCTATTTGTGCAAGTTGATCAGAGTTGGTTATGGCATAGGAGAATGTGTCATGTGAATTTTGATAATATCATCAAGATAAGTAATACTCAAGCTGTAAGAGATCTTCCAAAATTACTGAAACCCACTAATAGTTTATGCAAAGAATATCAGTTGGGTAAACAAAGCAGAGTCTCATTTAAAAGCAAGGAACAATCTTCTACCAGTTTATTGGACCTAGTTCATACTGATCTTTGTGGTCTGACAAAAATTAGAAGTGTGCAAGGTTATAGATACTTCATGTTGCTAATTGATGACTATTCCCGGATGGTGTGGGTAACCTTTTTGAAAGAGAAATCAGAAGCTTTTGAGAAATTCAAAATATTCAAGGCTATGGTAGAAAATGAAACCGGATTAAAATTGAAATGTCTGAGGTCTAACAGAGGTGGAGAATTCACATCCGGTGAGTTCTTAGAGTTCTGTGAGAAACATGGAATAAAAAGGTAGTTGTCTGCTCCCAGGACTCCTTAGCAGAATGGATTAGTTGAGAGAATGAACCGGACCATCCAGGAAGCATCCAGGACCATGATGATGGAAGCAAATGTTTCTTAGATCTATTGGAAAGAAGTTGTCAGTACTACAGTCTATACCCTCAATCAAGTTCAAATCAGAAGCAATACCGATAAGACTCCTTATGAACTTTGGTTTGGCATCACTCCTACTGTGAGGTATTTTAGAGTTTTTGGTAGCAAATGTTACATTAAAAGAGATGAAGATCTAGGAAAGTTTGATGCTAGAAGTGATGAAGGAATATTCTTGGGCTACTCTACTCAAAGCAAAGCATACCGATGTTATAACAAGAGACTAGGAAAGATTATAGAAAGTACAAATGTGAAGGTTGATGAAGGAATTGAAAAACCCTCAAGGTTTTATGAATATGATGAAGATGATTAGGGTGGTGTTATGTTTCAAAGAGCCCAAGCCCCTTCTAAAACTTAGATTCAAACTAATCCGGCAAATCAGGAAGTAAAGTTGAGCTTCAATGAATCTAGTCAAGAATCAGAAGTGCAAGAAACTCCTAAAGTTCCCAGGTATGTAAGATTGAACCACTCTGAAGATCAGATCATAGGTGATAAAAGCAAAGGAGTACAAACAAGAAGAAGAATTGCTCAAGATTCAGAAGAGTGTTGTCTAATCTCAAAGATTGAACCTAAGATAATGAATGAAGCTTGCAATGATGAAAATTGGTCAAAATCCATGGAGGAAGAATTAATGCAAATTTAGAAAAATCACATTTGGGATCTTGTTCCTAGACCTAGAAACAAGAATGTGATTGGAACCAAATGGGTCTTCCGGAACAAACTGAATGAAGTTGGTGAAGTAATCAGAAACAAAGCTAGATTGGTCTACAAAGGCTATTCTCAAATAGAAGGAGTTGATTTTGAAGAAACTTTTGCTCCGGTGGCAAGAATTGAAGTAGTCAGATTATTTCTTGCATTTGCTGCCTTTAAAGATTTCAAAGTGTATCAGATGGATGTCAAGTTTGCTTTCCTGAATGGTGACTTGGAAGAAGAAGTGTACATTGAACAACCAGATGGTTTTCAATTATCTGATCATGGTGATATGGTCTGCAAATTGAAGAAAGCTCTATATGGACTGAAGCAAGCCCCAAGAGCCTGGTATGAAAGATTGGATAAGCATCTTTTGAAGACTGGTTTCAACAAAGGTACTGCTGACAACAACTTGTATTTCAAAATTGATCATGAAAGTATCTTGATTGTTGAAGTATTTGTTGATGATATGATTTTTGGAGGAAGAGATAGTATGTGTAAAACTTTTGCCAATCAAATGAAAAGTGAGTTTGAGATGTCCATGCTTGGTGAAATGAATATCTTCTTGGGTCTACAAATCACTCAAACAAAGAAAGGAATCTTCATTTCTTAGACCAAATATGTGAAAGAATTATTGAAGAAATTTGGGATGGAAGACATAAAGCCAATGAACACTCCCATGGCAACCGGATGTAAGTTGAGCAAAGATGATGACTCTCCCAAGGTTGATCAGACAAAGTACAAGTCAATGATTGGAGGATTGTTGTATCTTACTCAAACTAGACCAGACATTATGCAGGATGTTGGTCTTGTTGCTAGATTCCAAGCTGATCCTAGAGAATCTCATGTCATGGCAATCAAGAGGATTTTTAGATATCTAAAAGGGACAGTTGAGTATGGTTTGTGGTATCCTAGAGATCATGATTTCTCTCTTCATGCCTATACAGATGCAGATTGGGCAAGAGATGCAGATGACCGGAAGAGTACCAGTGGTGGAGTATTTTTTTTGGGGAAGAGATTGGTTTCTTGGATAAGCAAGAAACAAGAGGCAATATCTCTGTCTACAACTAAAGCAGAATATATTGCAGTAGTAGGTAGTTGCACTCAAGTCTTGTGGATGAATTAGATGTTAAGAGATATCAAAGTAGAGTATGAGGAACCTATCACAATCTTCTGTGATAATTCAAGTGCAATAAATATATCTAAGAATCTAGTGTTGCATTCAAAGACTAAGCATATATCCATCAAGTTTCACTTTTTGAGAGAGCAAGTGAACAAGAATGAAGTCAGATTAGAATTTGTGGCTTCCAAGGATCAAATTGCAGATATATTTACTAAACCTCTACCTAAGGATTCTTTTGAGTATCTCAGGGAGAAGCTAGGGGTCATTGCCCCTCCAGCGATGAACTAAGGTGCACTGAGGTGCATCAGTCTGGTGGTTATCACAGTCATATCTTGTGATCCAGATTGATGATAGGAAGCTGCTACTCAGGGGGAGTAGCAGGTATGATTCTGAAGTGTTAAAATTGCAAGTATGTGCCCTTTGCCATTGATGTCAAAGGAGGAGAGAAGACATGTGAAAAACAAGTGGTTGCTGATCAAAGGGGGAGTAGTTAAGGGAGAGAAGACATGTGAATGGTTGTTGCTGATAGGGGGAGTTGTGACAGTGAGGAGAAGTTCTTGTCCTGATGGTTATAACAATTTTTCACATCATATGTTGCCATCAATGACAAAGGGGGAGATTTTTGCAAGTATGGGCCTAACCTGTGTTGTCATTGATGTCAACATACTTCTGTTGCATTAATGATAAGGATTGGATGAGCTGTGTGCTGAGGATATTGAGAAAATTAGTCTCAATCAAAAACAAAGAAGAATAGGGAAGACAGTAAGGTAAAAGTCGAAGATAGGATGAGGATCAGAGGATGCAGTTTAAAGGGTTTGTAGATATGTGTCTTAAGGTGGTCCAGTAGAGATTTCAGAGGTCCGCATAAAGATCTAAAGAAGTTGTGACTGTTCAAGTAAAACCAGTTCTGGCAGGTGTTCAGTGGTGACAGAGTAAGACAGATAGGTCTGGTGAGATCTGAAATTGCATTATAAAGTTCTACAGATTTGAGGGAGTTTTGAGGACGTCTTTGTGGAATATCAACTAGATTGGTTCATGGTTTGAAGGTCTGCAGGCATCTATTCCTTTGTGACAGTGATGACAGACTGTGTTCTTGAGGTTCTGGATGAAGTAGAGAAGGATTTAAGTAAGCAGATGAAGTATGGATGTTCTTGGTGATTCAAGAAAGCTTGTGGTGGTCTTTAGATCATGTTTAGTTCATGTTGGTGGTTCGTATTAAAGTTGGAGTTTGCTTTTGAAGAACAACTTCTAGATAATGGTGTTCTTCCTAAAACAGGCTGACCAGATGAGTTACACATCTTGCGGATGTTATTGTGGATGTTTGCTGACTTAGATGATCATTCCTAAGTTGATGTCTTGTATAAATAAGGGATTGCGAAGTCTTTTGGAAGGTGTCCTTGAGTAGATGAGTGTGTGGTAGCAAGAAGGAGAGTGAAAGGCAGAGCAGAAGTATTGGGCTTAATGGAACTGATTCAAGCATGGTGAAGATGCTATTTTCCAGTTTAAGTAGGTGATACTTATTTCTTTATAGACAGTGTGTCTCTTGTAGGTAGTGAGCCTCTTGTGAGTAGTGTGCTCGGGCAGTGAGCTTTAATTGGCAAGTGCCATTTTTTGTTTCTTCTATTCTTCTAATAGAGAATACTTTCTTGGGTTAATCACCCCGTGGTTTTTCCCTTAACTAGGTTTTCCACGTCAAAATCTTGGTGTCTTCTGTGTTGATGTATTTCTGCTTTTGATTTGAATGCATTATGTTTCATGATTAATATACTGCTAATCACTAAGAGGATTTAAGTTTGTAACTGGAGAAAGTTTTGTACAACTGATTCCTCCCCCCCTCTCAGTTGTGTGCCCTAAGTCTAATAGGTAGTTCATGTGTTTTGGAGGATGCAATGGACTATGGGACTAGGTGTAGTTTGGGAACTAGATTTGAGTTTATTATTGGATGGAGAAGGTGTGGTGGTGGACAAAGGTTTTTGTTGTCATAGGGAAGAACACTCATGGATGAAGGTAGATAAACCAAGGGGATATGATGGTGGACTTGAAATGGGGTTGGTAGTGGATGTGGAAGGATCATTAGGATCTTGCTTATGTCCATTTAGATCCAAGCTATTGGTTTGATCTTCTATGTTGGCTTGGGAAACAAGTGTCTCATCATGACAAGTGGATGTTTGCTCATTATGGATAGGGCTAGATGGAAGATGGATAGGAGCAATTTGGATATCTTGCTCATGGGTAGTTATGGGAATGGGGATAGGATCAAGGTACTCATGGATAGCTTCTTCATCATGGATATCATATTGACCATGGATTGCATAGAGTTTGGCTAAGAGGATTATCATGGTTTTCATGATCATAGATAGAACTTGATCATAAATGTAAGCATACATAGGATTAAGTGGGTTATGAATGGGATAAATTTTCTCATGAATAAGGTCATGATCATAGATAGTATCTTGATCATAGACAATATATAGGTCATGGATGATTTGAACTTAGAGATGCTTTGATCTTGATTAGGACTCGGGTTTGATGTTTCCACATGATTTGGATTATACTCTTGACATAGCTCTTGATTTCCTTGAATAGAAGGAGATAACTCTTGGATAAGTGCTTGGATAGGCTCTTGAGGGTTATCGACATGAAGGTATGATGGCTCTTGATTTGGGTTTATTATAGGAGGTTTGTGAATAGGCTTGATGGATTGTGGACCACATGATGGGGTTCTAGGATTGGGCATGGTGTTTGAAGGTTCTTTGATAGACTCATGAATGGGTGTTTGACATGGGGATAGTCTATTCCATGCTAGTAGCCAATGGATCACATCCTTTGCAAGGGTATGGGTGAATAGACAATATAGGGGATGGATGATAAGGGTAGATGGTGTTGGAGGCTTAGTACCATGATTAGGTTGAGGGATAATTGGATTGGATGAATTGGGACTTGGGCTAGATGGAAGAATAATGGAATTAGATAGATTTCTTTTGTCTAACACAATATTACCACAATCTTCTAGGTTCTTGACCAATATTTTAAATTGTATACAAGTGGATATGGCATGGCCCTTACACCTATGGTATGTACAATATTCGTCATCATTATACCAATGGGGTTTAAAGAGAGGTGGAGAATATGATCTTAGAGGTAATAGCTCAATCAAATTTGCTTGGACCAATCTTTCTAAAAGTATCTCCATGGAATCCTTTAATGAAGAGTTAGTGGAACATGGGGATGAAGGTGATGAAGGTTGATGGACCAATGGACTAGGATTGGGATCACATGAAGGTGTTAGGATAGGACTAGTAGGCTCATGTGTTGGAATGTGATCGGATGATGGAGGTGACTCATATGATGCATTGGCTAGATTGGTATCTCCCTTGTCAAAGGATATTAGGTCTTGCATAGGATAACTTGGGCTTGCTTGATTTATGTACAAGGGGCCACTTGGACTTGGATGTGCTTGCAAAGGTGGACTTAGGTCTATCAATGGTGCTTGATGGTCTTGTTGTGGAGTGAAGGGATATGTTGATGTGGTATACGTTGATGTGGTATTGTCATGATAGGTGAATAGATTAGGTTGGTGTGAAGTTGAGAGGGGTGACACATAGGATTATGGTTGAATGTGTGGAAGTTGTGATGTTGTGGTGGAGGGATTGTATAGTATAATGGTTGTTGTGATATGGATTGATATGGATAAGGGTTGACATTGGAAGAGGTGTGATAGGTTGATGAAGGATTGATGTGACATGTGGATGGATGAAGTTGATATGATGATGTAGGTGATGACATGTAAGGTTGAGGTGACATTGGTTGATGACATGATGTTGAATGGATAGAGAATGATGTGCTTGTTGGGCTTGACAAGTGGCGATGAGGTGTTGGGCTTGTGCTATGAGTTGTTGCAAGTGAGGTGGTTGGCTTTTTTCAGTTTGAGGTTTTTGGATGATGCCTTGGACCCTTTGAATGGTTCGTTGGTCTAAAGGTTTTGGTGTTTGGTGAAGTATGTGAATGAGTTCTTGTGCTAGGTCTTCTAATGTTGGCATGTTGTCACACAAGTGTTTAAGGATTAAGACCCTTTTGGCAAGTGCTTGATTAAGTTTTGGATGATGATATGGATATGATTTAGATGAAGTTGATTTGATGATTAGGATGGAGGTGATTGGGGTATGATTATGATAGAAATGATTAGGATCAATGTTGTTTAGATGTGGCTAGGATATGTTTAGGATGAAATTGATTTGGATATGATTAGGATATGATATGGAATGACAATATTAGATGATGTGGATGAAATTGAGTTGGATATGATGTATATGATGACTCGTTTATGTGTTTGGTGTTTATAGCTTGATTTGACAATGTTTAAATAAAGGATTATGCATATACACACATGAATCACTCACGCAAAACACGTAAGCAATTTAAATTTGAAATTGAAATGTGATGATTATTAAGCACACACTTGAAAACACATCAAAAAGCCTAATGTCTAGTCAAGTGGGTATGACCAATTAGGTCTTAGGCTAGATTACACAAGGTTGACTAAGGAATTGAAAGTGAAATCTTGCCACACAACCGGGAGAAAGGGGTAACCCACCCTTCACCTTCACTTCCTAAAGGTATAAAGTTATTTGGGGCTTATCCAAGAGTGACAAGATTTATAACTCCCAATTAGGGTGTCTTTCGATTCATCCTCAGTTGAGGTCGTCCCTTGGAGTGGTGTGTTTCCAAGCAGGCCTCCTAAGATGGGGTAAACAACAACAAACCAAGTGAGTTGTCACTTGATTCACACTCGCAGTCATTAATTGACCCTTTAGAAAATGAGATGTGTGATCAAACAGTTCAAGCACTTATTCTTTTTAATCCCAAGTCAAGATGTGATGGAAGACACTTGTTCATTTTAAGCCCAATTTCAAAGTGTGTTTGCAAACAATGTTTGTTTTAATAGCCCAAATCCAAGTGTGTTTTCAAACAATGATTAAAAGATGATAGATGGAATGTGTGCACCTAGTTGTTTTCTCTTTCCACTTGTTGTTGTGACTGATCCAAATGTTGCTCCATCTCCTTTGATTCACCTACAAGTCACAAAATTGAAAAACAATCAAGTAAACTTGAAAAGAAGATCGATGTGTGAAAAATAAAGAATGTGATAAAATATGATTAAAATGATCTGATACAGCTAAATGGATTGTATAAACAGAAAATTTAGGAAATTTCATGCACTTTTTAAAAAAAATCGTTGAAATTTGATCAATTTTGCAAAAGTTATGCCCGTTTGAAGTTTTCAATGAAAGTGTGTTAAGATTGAAAAATAAACCCTGCAAAAAATCAGCAAATAATGTCATCCAACAGTAAAACAGGTATGGCCATGAGATCCCTTATGATTTTATAATCAATATATAAAAAAAAAAAATTGCTCAAATTGGACTCCATATGCAAAAGTTATGTCATAAACTAGGGTTTGGAAAAAAAATATTTTTTGACAAAAAGTCCATTTGTACCATAGATCTGAAAAATAATGATATAGAAAAATGGATTTAAATATTTCTAACCACCTACAAAAAATAGAATGTGATTTGGTTAACTAGATTGGAAGATATGATTTTTTTTCTAAAAGTCGTGTGTCAAAAATTTCTGAAAAATCAGAATCGTAGGGTCAACTTCAAATCATAATAAATCCTTCAATACTAAGCCAAAACTTTAATGTAACCACATTTTGGAAAGGTCTTGAAGTCCTCTTGCCAACAAATCCAAGATCTTCTTTTTCCAGGACCTGTGTAAAACATAAAACCCTTTGCAATAGATCTGGTCCTAAATAAAGAAAATCAACAATATAAAATATCTTCAACCTACAAATCAAAGTGCATGAACCTGCAAAAACTAATGATTAGATCCATTGATCATGTTCATGTTGGGTTCAGCAAAAATGTATACGAAAAATTCAGATAAAATGAAAATGATAAAACAATGAAATGCATTACCTAATCCAAATCTTTAATACCTTAAATAGATAGATAGATAGATTTGATATGTTGATTGCTCAATTTGGCAGCATAACATTTGCATGAAGATGGTAGATTGAAGATAGATGAAAGATGGGAAGATTGAAAGATGGATGAATGATGCAAAGGCTCTAAAGATATTTCGACAGCATAAGGATACTCAAGACTCAATGCATATTAAAAATTTGACAGAATATGAGTACTTGAGGCTTAATGCATGAAAATAGCTTATGGGTGGGTTAATTTATAGGCAAGGCTTGATTCAAATGGATGGTTGAGATTAAAAGGCTAAATGAATGATATGGATGGCTAGGATTGATTAGTTATTCCCACTCTTCAAGGAAGTTGTAGTCATGTGACAAGTGTACAAAGGAGGATCAGGTTCATATGTGACCGTGTACACAAAAATATTTATTTAATAAGTTTATGTGTGATTGTGTACACAAAAAGGATATTAAATGAAAAATGTACTACCACACATGATTCAAGTGAGAGGTGGACAAGTGTTGGAATGTGGTGAAAGGTGAGGACCTAATTCAAATATTTTATTTGAATTAGTTGGGATACTAGTTGGAAAATTAATTAAATAAATAAGATTTATTTAATTAATTGGAAAGTGGGATTATGAATGGGATTAGGATGAAATTTTAATTAAATAAATATATTTTTTTAGTTAATTGGCTAAGTGATTAGGATGAGATGAGATTAAGATGAAAAATTAATTAAATAAATAGAAATTAAGAGTGGGATTAGGACAATATGGTACATGATGTCTAAATAATGTATTTGACTAGGTGTTGCAAGACATGGATAAATTTGGGTGTCTACACTATATTTACGAGATAAATTACATACATGTTGACTAAACCTCCTATCATAACCCTACACTGGATGACTAACAAACGTAGGATGAGTACTTTGACCCTAGAATTTCATAGTGCAAATAATTACATACATTAATTTTGTCTTATAATTTCTACTCATATAATTAATTAGAGATTTCAAATACAAATATATTAAATTACAGAACCTTGTAAAAAATTACTTGGGAGTCAATACCAAACATATGTTGTAAGAGGTCATCTGTGAGAACAATATCATCCAATGTGGATGTGTCCATCACCTACTGCTGCCCCTAAATCGCATCGTCCTGACACTCTAGAATGTCTGCATCTTGGGTAGCATCATGGGTCCCAATGTATCACACAATGCCCACATGACCTACAAAGATGGGGGACCGATGATGCCTACTGCTCTCACCCTCTCTAGCTAGTGAAAGATCACCGCCATGCTGTGCTAAAGTCTAGGTGAGGGAACTCAGGGAATGCAGTGTCTCCACCTCAACAATCTCCTTCAAAGTCAAAGGGAGTAAGACATGTTGTGGCCTCATAATGGGTCTCGATGGATTATCTTGGGTGTTGGTGCCTGTATAAACATACAGGTTTCAAGCATTTAAATATGCAGGCACCTTCCCAAAAAGTCCAAAAAAATCTAAGTCGGGGTTTCTGTCATCCTGATATTCTTCCGGTGGGGTCCTGCATATAAGGTGTTGAAGAGGTCGCCGCAGGGTGCATGTGGGATAATTAGTTCCCACATGATTTGAATGATCAGGGTTATATTTTTGGGTGGGAAAAGTTGCACAGCGCACAGTCCACTACATTTCCTGAAGGCTGCGGGTTGGTACGCCATTAATGGCAGATGTTACAAGGTGTGGACATATTAACCACTCGATTGAAGATGTGAATCCCCAGGTGGCGGCACAGGGCTCGAAACCTCCCTGTCTCCTCCTCTACCTGCTGCATTCAATGTGTTGAGTGCCATTTCTCATAGTGAACTGTATCTAGCAAATTTTGAACCGCCTAGTGATAAATGCTGAGTACCTTCCTGCTGTATATAGCAGACAGTGTTACTCATTTGCTGTGGTGGAAGACTTGGGCATTTTTTTTGTGTGAATAGCAAAAAAATAGGGCATCACCTTGCTGTTGTATCTCATTTTTGGAGTTTATGAGTTGCATCTGAATGTGTATTACATATATACTCAGTTTCATGTCATTTTATATGAAAAATGCTCTTATGCATGTGTTTATTTGCTTGTCTCCATGTGTTGCATGCATCTCCTTCTTTTGAATCTGGTTGCTAAGGGTTTCTCAGGTTCTAGGGTATAGATCTCTGTATCACATGCTGGATCTCTAACTTCCATTCAAAAAGTGGATTAAACTATTTTAGGTTGAGCATGGAGAAGGTTGTATGTCAGCTGGGATGTCAGTAAGTAGAGGCAGCTAAATACTTATCCTTGGGTGATGTTTGTAAGGCAAGCATCAGTCTGACCACTTGAAACTTGAATCCAAACTGTAATCCATCCTCTTGTATACGTCTAGTTGATTCTTACCTTGAGATAGGCACTGGTCTGCACCCGGATTAGTAGTTATGATCCAAAACCCCTTTGTCTTGCATCTAAATCATAAAATTTATCTTTCCATTATCCCAAGCTGTTAGTTTATAGGAGTAGAATTAGGATCCCTGCATACTCTCATCCACAACTAGACAAATATGTCCAAGAATGTTGCCAAACTTGTGATGTATCATACACATCTTGGTCCACAGATGAGAGTATTTTGCCTATTGTTGTCAAGCTAAATCTTTCTGTCATTGGGCTAGTCAATGTTACATCTTTAGTTATAGGGATACCCCCCTTGGTGCGGTAGAACCAGAAGTGAAGGGGAGGCAGCTCTCGCAACCTCCTGTATCTGTTGGCTGAATCTGCCTATGCATTGGAGCTGGCAAACCCTCTACCAATTCAGGAACCAACACTAGGCATGATGTGCACCCCTCTATCATGTATAGAGCCATTGCCTCTACCTTGGAACTCTCAAATGTCAAAGTAGTTTGGGATGTCATTGAGGACAAACTCACAATAGAGTTTCCTCAAAAAATATTAGGGGACCTTGTTATTTTTACAATGGAGGTCATCAATAACCATGTACCATCTATCCTAATTTTTTTGGGATATTACTTCACGCACACACCAATGAATTGGGAATCATTTGAAACTCCCATGTAATGGTTGTTTTGTTTTAGGATCGATGGAAAGTGTACATATTTCACTTTTCAAAAATTTCTTATCTTTGACTTGTTTGTATGATAATTTATCAGCGTAGAATTGCTAACATTCCTCCCTATAGTCCTTCCAATCAGTGATTTGCACATTGTAACTAAGTTAATATGAGAAAAAATTGACTCTAGTGAAGTGGTAATAGTTCTCCTGTGATTGTTGCTTGTATTCAGATTTTTCAATGTTTCAACTATACATTGAAGTTTTTTTTATTTTCTTCAATTTGGCTTAAATAAATTTGTTGGGTGTCACATGGAGGGTGAGGATGTGAAGGAGGAGTTTGAGGGTTTTAAGGTTTCTCTTCAGCAAGAATTTCAACATTTGGATTAGGGTTTGCAATGATTCATTAATTGAAAAATTGAAAAAATAATTCAATTAAAATAATGAAAAATAACTTCATTTTGTTTTGAAATGAAGAAAATTGATAAAATTCTACCTTCTTCAGTTGCTTGACTTTGTTACCCTCATCCATGGCATGATTGGCGATGTGGCATTGTGTTCGATGGTCTTCTCCTTCAAATCTCTCAACATGTGCTCGCATTAAAACACTAGTCACATTTTGGATGCAATAGGAAAATGACTATTAGAAAGTGAGGCTGCAGGACCGTGTTTTTGCAATTTATTTAGTAGTCTAAAACATGATCATGTTTTAGGCTCGGTATTACTAAGCCTAAATGCGATCGTGTTATGGTTTCCTAGCACTAAAAAGTGGGGTGGCAACTTTTTGGCCTCCCGTCTTCATGCACACGCCTTGTAGAAATATTAAATTTAATTAGTTTAATTATCTACACTTTGTATTAAGACACCTTAGGTGGTGATGTGTCACTTGGAGAGTTTGTTGAACTAGTCCAAGCTATGTGGTGCTTCATTTTCTCCACTTGGAGAAACCTTCTTACCACCACTACTTGAGTACATGAATTGACTCCTATAGTGGATTGAACTCCTAACCTATATGTATAAACTCTTGTTAATAATTTATCTATTACAATTTGCATTCTTTTCATTCTTGAATCCATTTTTTATGCTAGCATTCTCTTAATCAATTCTGCAAAACTATAACATGGTATCAGAGTAGAATTAAGTTAGTTTGCTAGGTCATTTTTCTTGTCAAAATCCTTTATTTGGTGTCAAATTTCTGTATTTTGTTTGTGGTTGGGTGTGACAAATCATTGGTATGCAAATATGGCATGAAGGCGGGGAGCTTTTTGTGAGCAGGCATTGGTGGGAAAGAGGCCCGATCAAGACCAACATCAACCTTGTGTAGTTTAGAAGGTTGAACAACCTATTGAGGGGGCTTCATGACTGTTGAAAGGACTTCACAACCTATTGAAAGGGCTTGACAACCTCTACAAGGGTCAACAAGCCTGTATAAAGGCTAACACATGCACAAAGAAGGTCACAAGCCTGTTAAAGAAGGCCACAAGCCTATTTAGATGGTCACATTCCTATTTAAAAGGCCACATGCCTATCAAAATCCCATGCCCTATTTGGAAGAGACATGGCTCTACAAATGAGTGCCCAAGGCATTGGTCATTACCCTCATTCCCCCCACATTGGAGCCTATTCAGCCTACTAAACCACCATGCCCTTGAATTCCTCTACCAGTACTGCACTTTGTTTGAAATCGAATTGACAAGTAGACAAAAAATTGACCCCTACAAAACCATGTTCTATTTTGGGAATTTTGCCCTAATTCACCCTAATTTGGGCTTTGAAATTTGTGGGTCTCCAAAATTTGTTTTTTTATTCTGCAAAAGCATTTAAAATTATGCTAAAAGAACTAAGGAAATTACAAATTTGCAAATTTAGGGGGGGAATTTTTAAATTAGGGGCTTAAGGAAAGTCTTATTTTTCTCAAATTTTTGTTTTCCCCAACTCAAACTTTTGTGGGTAATTTTTTAAAAATATTTTTTATGTGCAAATTTGTAAAACTAAATAGTCAAAAGCATTGTTTTCAAAAGTGCTTAATTTTTCAAGCTTAATGCATTGGTGAGGATTTTGCACTCATATTATAAAGTGCCATTTTTTCTTCAATTTGTATCAAATATATGCACTAAAAATATAAAGTGCCACAAAGTAGGGGGAATTAAAAATAATCAAGGGTGGGTGTCATTGTGTTGTGCCTTATGCACTTCTATATTTCTCTTATTCTTTCGTACTTCTAAGTTTGCAACAAATATCTATTAAGCATGGATCATAATCAACCAATCAAGCTTCTTACACCTTTCAATTACCATGAGTGGAAACTCAATATTCATCTTGCATTGAAAAAAAGAGGTTTGTATAGAGTCACAATGGGTAATGAAAAGGAACCAACTACTACAAAGGATAAGGAAAAGTGGTTTAATAAGTGTGATCAAGCCTTCAGGTTTTTATGTCTGAATCTATCTCCAGAGATTCTTTTCCATGTTGAGGCATTGAAAACACCCAACAAAGTTTGGCAAGCATTTAAAAAGATTTTTGGGTTCAGGTTGACAAATTAAGAAGTCACAAGCTAGAAAATGACCTCATAAGTCTAAGTCTAAGTGACTTTAATACTTTAGTGGATTATTTCAAAAAAATTAATCATTAAGATTGCAACTCAAAGAATGTGGGATTGCAAGGAAATATGATCAACTCATCCTCTCCACACTTTCCAATTTGGGTCCTAATTCCTCAATCTTGGTCTCAACCTTTTATTCCACAAAAGGGATCTTGGAGCAGCGTGGAAGATGCCCCCACTTGATGACTTCATTTTAGATCTCATTAGGGAGCAATACAAGCCCATTCAGATGGGTACCATGAATTCCTACAAGCCACAAGCCCTTTTTACAAAGAGTGGAAAATCAGAGGTTCAAAATAAAGGTGAGAAAGATAAGGAAGAGATAAAATCACAATCTTCAAATCAAAGAAAAAGGAAAGAACAAATGAAATGTTCCTATTGCAAAAAACAAGGACATGAAGAAAATAAATGTATGAAGAGAAGGGTTAAACACCTAACTCATCCTCTTGAAGACAATAACATAGGGGTTTCTTAATCTTCATTAACACTATACACTTTCAAAGGAAAAGTAGAAGAAAAATCAAAGGGTATGGTACTAGTAGCATCTAAAGTCTCAAAGTTTGAGAAATGGTTTCTTAACTTAGGAGCTTCCCATCATATGATCTATTCACCATATCAATTCATTTCATTGCATCCCGTTGATATAGTTTAAATCATAATAGTAAACAAAACTTCTTTGTGTGTTTGTGGGAGAGGAACCATTGAGTTAGGCATAGGATACTTCACTAATGTTCTTTATGTCCTAGAATTGAACAAGAACCTCCTCTCCATTTATTTGATTACAAACAGTGAGACTACAAAGACAATTGAGTTTGGATGAGATTCAATCATCATTCAAGACTTGCTGAGTAGAGAGATTGTAGCCGTTGGTAAAGTTGATAATTCCTCCCAACTTTACACATTCAAAGACTTTGCTCCAGATGACTCTTCTTCTATGGTACACTCACCTATATCTACTGTGGACAAAATTCATCATCATCATCATCATCACCAACTTCTATAGAGTTCAGAGTCACTTCACAGAAAACTTCTAGAGATTCTCTGCAATAGTATATTAATGATAGCATTCAGGATATTTGTAGTCACCTTTGATTTCAATTTTCCTTCTAGTATAGTTCATTTAGAGTAGTTTTTTAGAGAGCATCTAGTGATTCTCCATAACAGGACATTATTTCTTTATATCATGCATTATATCATGTTTAGTTCATTTTTTATTTTCTCTCTTTTAGAGAATAGCTTTTTCCATAGAGTTTTCTATCTTTTCTCCACTTTATGAGAGATTTCATTGTACATGGGTACCTCATTAGGCCTAGTTGCTGGGACCCATCCATGTTTAGCCCATCTAATCTATGCTTAAAGGGGGGTGTTAGTGTAGAAATATTATTTAATTAGTTTAATTATATACACTTTATATTAATCTACATTAGGTGGTGATGTGTCACTTAGAGAGTTTGTTGATCTAGTCCAAGCTATGTGGCACTTCATTTTCTCCACCTGGAGAAACCTTCTTGCCACCACTACTTAAGTGCATGACTCGACTCCTACATTGAATTGAACTCCTCACCTATATGTACAAACCCTTGTTCATAATTTATCTATTGCAATTTGCATTGCTTTCATTCTTGACTCCATTTTTGATTCTAGCATTCTCTTAATCAATTCTATAAACTATAACATAACCTTCACAACAATAATGATATTTCTCCTTGAAAGCTCTTTTCATGGCTTTTTTAGACTTTTCTCAACATCTACCACTTCACCATCACCATGTAAATAAATAAATGATAAAACCTTCCTTCTTCTACCTCTCTTTTATTTATCCTCCTTTTTCATCATTGTTAATGTTGCTACTGGTTATGTGTTTATGAATTAATACCTTTTTATTTTTCATCATTTTCCTTATTATCTCTTCCTTCTATTTTTGTCCTTTATATAAATTCCTCTCTAGTTTTGATTTTATTTCCTCTTTAGTTGGTTTTAAATTTCTATTTCCTTTCCTTTGTTTTATTTTAATTATACTTTTCATCTATTTATCTCTATTTTAAATAAGACTTTAATTTATTAACTAATAATAATGGAAACACTAGTTCATAATAACCTTGTCTAACATTTAAATATTTTTTCATGCATATATTAAATAATTTAAAATTCAAAATCTAACTATAATGTATAACACCATGACCATGCAAGACATCTAATTAGAATTAATTCCATGGTCATACTATTATTATTACATAGACTAGGACTGGTTGCTTGTTTAACTCACTCTCTATGTTAACATTTCCACCTTCCCTCTCATGTATTTAAATTATTCTTTTTATCTAATTTTGAAAAAGATTTGTTTTATTAACTATTAATAATGAAAGCAAGCATGTGAATGCAAGGTAAAAGTTCAAAGCTGTGTCACACTTTGGGGCAACTTATTAGCATAAATGAATATTAGTATTTCCAACTAAAATCAATTTTGGTGAAACTTATACTATTTGGATTCACTCTAGCTAAATTAGATATAGGTCACAACTTTTCAAATTGGAACCATCCACTAAAAACATATGTAACATCACTTTGGGTCTCATTTACCAAAAAATGATATTATTTAAAAAACTTGATGTTCTAACAACTCCTACTCATGAAAATAACCATTTTAAAAGAATCTAAAAATATCATTTTGTAGATCAATAAGTCTACTTTGTACGAATATAATTTTTTAAACATTTCAATTAGTGTTTATATTTTTTTTTATTTCTACTAAAAGTAGGTCATCGACACTAAAATATGGTGTTGATTGTCCTCTCAAGAGAAAATAGTAAAGTTTATCAAAAAATTTGAAAAAAACTATGATGCACTAGAGGAGATATTCCTTGTCAAGATGATATAAATTTTTTCTTATTTTAGATAAATAATGAAGACAAAATTTGACGTCCCATCGAAAGAGTTGTGTTTTCATTACACACAACTTCCAAGATTTTTTTTTAAAATATATATTTATCAAATTGGGGAAAAAATTAATCTATGCACCAAGATTTTGAGTTATTGGTATAGAAGCATCCACCGTCAATGGCAATCCTCATCGACCAAAAAGAAAATATTTTAATTTCCTATAGTTTGGTAATTTGGAAGTTGGAAAATAAATGCAATATTAGGCCTAAATAATATATTAAATAAACTAGTCTTATTATAATATTGCAAAAAAAAATGTTGCAAAAATCTAGGAGTGGGAGATCGTTTAGGAGATAATTTTGGAGTGTAAAATTAATAAAGGCAATTTGAAGTAGAAATTAAAAAAGGGAATCTAGATGTGGATTTTTAGGGATTTACACTTGAAGACAACTCATTAATGCTTCTCAAATGAGCTGGAGGATTTGGCCCCCATGTTGAGTTGGCATATTTTTTTTCCAAAATAGGACCTATTTTCTAGGAGTGGGAATTTTAGTTGTCACTTATTTTTAGCAAATTTTGGGAATGGCTTTTATTGAACAATTAATATTATTTTCTATGATTTTTTTTAAAGATTCTCCCAATTTGGGTGTGGGAGTTGGAGGAGAGAGAAAATGGTGGTTGTGGAGTCATTATAAAAAGGATTTTGGCAATTTTTGATGGGAGATTCTTGTAGATATTTAGAGGATGGAAAAAGAAGGCATTGCTTTTCCTGGGAGGAGATGAGAAGACATTTTGTTGTAGGTTTTGAAGGTGTACAACAACAACAAATAGATTGTGGAATCTATGCTTGAAGATCAATAAATTTGATTGTTGAATATTGCAGATTGGAGAGCAAATTTTATAGTGTAAAAGGACTGTTTGAAAGGGGAAGCATCTGTAGTTTGTTTTTATTGTTGTTTGATGTCCCATAGTAGATTTATATATGTTTTGTAATGATTTTCTTCAGCCAGTATGGCTGCACAAACTTGTGTAATTAGATTTCTCTGAAATTGTCAAACAATGTTGCAAGTTAAATGGTGAAAATAAAATTCTATTACTGCATATTTGTGCACCTTGTTTGTTGTTGTTAATTTTGAATATGTTTGTGTGAGGATTGTGTGAGACCCCTCTTTCGTTAGTGGTATCAGAGCTTGTGTTTGCAAGTATGGGCAAGTCTATATTTCATCAGTTATGAATACACAAAAAACATAGAAGGAAAATAAATGAAATTTATTATATAAAGTGTGACATCCCATTCAACCTTATTTTTCAGCATTTTATCAACAACTAAAATATAGTGTCAATTTTATAAAATACTACATTTAAATAATTTTTAATTTTTTTAAAAAAATACAAACATAAAAGACACTATAAAATCTACATTTTATTCATTTACATCATTTTAAAATTTAAAACGTATACATCACTTTGTAGTGATTCAAGTTAAAAAGTTATATTAGTGTTGGTCGTTTCCTTTATAAAAGTGTGCACACTAAGGATTTCATTTAAATAATTATTTACATAAATTAACTAATTGAAACACTTAAATATTCATACGACCATGACTATAGAAGACATATAAACAAAATTATAATCAAACACATTTTATTGTTGTACTTCCATTTTTATGTAGATTAATATTGTGCTTGTATAACACTTGCAAACACAACAACAACCATCACACTATACATTATTACTAGCAATTGGACCCATAGGTTCAATGGGCACATTGATAATTTTCAAAAGAAATTGTAGAATTTGTTAGATGCTATGTGAAAAATGGTCTTATCATTCTCCTCTTCACTATCAATATCTTCATGGGATTTGTGAACTTCAAAACTTGTGGTTCATACTAAAAATTCAACTGAATAGTAGCAGAAAGTCTCTTCTACATATTTAATTCATGGTAAACACAATCATTTTAGGAGCAGTCATAAAGTTAGCATAGATGTTGGTAAAGTTAGTAAGAATGGTGGTAATTGACAGTAGGCCATTTGAAAAATGGTGGTAAAGAATATTTATTTTTCTTTTTGAGAAATAGTTCTATTATGTTACAACTGATTTGAAGCAATTGTTCATGGGAACACACCACAGTCCTGTATGAGATTAAAAAAATATCCTCTTTTCTTTTTAATATATTTAGAAGACTGAAAGAGAAAAGTTAAACTATAAAAAATCAACAAATAGGAAGTGAGATATGACACAAAAAATGAATGGTTTGCTTATTTTATAATTATATTATGTTATTCTTAAGGTATAATTTTTTTTCCAAATTTAAAATATATAATAATATTCTAAGTAGAAAGGTAATAGCATTGATAAGAAAAATAAAACATTTTAGTGAAATCTTATTCTAAAACAAACTAAGAAAAAAATAACTTTGCATGCTTGCATATTTGATTCAATTTCCTCCTCAATTTTACTAAAAAATGTTTGTAATTGTGAAAATTACATACCATGTGCTTATCCCTTATATTTTGGGCCCCTAACAACTAGGTAAGATTGCATATTTTGCATTGAAGTTAAACAAATAACTTTTCACTAATCCCTAGGATGTAGATTTGATCTTAACATTTAATCATTCATTACTCTAATTTAGACTCATTAGTGTCTCCAATGTGAGGTCCTATTTGTTAATATTTTAAGACCCCAGTCACCCCTAGAATTTGAAGGGACCTTTGTATTGCTAGATAGTTAGAGAACATGACTATTATAAGAGACTAAGTTAGTGTGTTCTTTAGCTACAAAAACAATTACCAACCAAAATTCTTTTAGAAAGACATATAAATAGATCCTCTAGTTTATCTTATGCTACATAAAACTTCTAATGGCATCACACAGTAAAATCCATTCTATTTTGGCACTCAACTTGAAATATACATTGTATCATTTGTGGTTCATACTATAACATGTCAAAAGTAAATGAATGTTGATAAAAAAATATGAATTTGAGATTGCAACTCAAAGTCAATTTGATTATAGTAACTACAATGGTATCACTCTCATCTCTATTCATTGGAGGCATGACTTAAATTTGATAGTTATATAGTGTATTTAAAGATTTTAATTGTAACATACAATAAAAATAAATATTTGACTGTATTAGCATACATGTAATTTATTTTAGAAATTGTAGAAAAAATAATTAATAGGAAAATCTAACCGTATGTATATATCTATGTACGTGTATATGTATATATGTACATATACATATACATACATACACATATACATATACATATACATATATTATTTTAAAAATTTTTAATAGAAACTTTATTGTTTAAAAATATCCCAATTTTTTTGATTTTTTTAAGAATAAGAGCCTGACACAGTTATAAAAAATAGAAAGAATTGGACTGCATACATTATTTGAAATACCTCAATATGAATACATTAAAACCATTTGTAAATTATTTTTATATTTCTTATATAAAATTTGATTTGCATTAAAAAAATTAATTGTCATGTGAAAGGCAATAATGAAGACTAAACTACAGGAAAAAAATTTCTTGATAAGCAAGGTGGATTGTCAAATTTAAGCCCTGATTGGAGGGGATTGTCTCTCTTTCTTTGTGGGGATACATGGGTACTTAACACAATGTTATTTTGTTAGGACCCATTACACCCACTTAAGTTGTATTTTAAAGGGTATTGTTGTATTTATGCATTTATTACATCTTAAGATAGTAATCTTACTTAGACCTAGAATATGTATTTATTTCCTACGTAAATATCTCTATATATTTTACACTTTCATTCCTATATTTGTTCTTTTATAAAATTTCTTTGTGAGAATTATCGTATTTTGAAGTGTGATTTCATTACATTTATTATAAACATTTATTGAAAGGAATAATTAAATTTTATTCAATCACTAAATTTAAGTGGATTTTTTAAAGCTAAATTATTAGTTTGTAGCTATAATTCATTAGTTTCTAAATAATAATTTGGAACATTTATCTTCATACAAATTCTTATTAATTTTACCATTATAAAATTGTAAGTATACATAACACCACAAATATAAAATTTTTTATTTACCATTCTTTTAAATATTTTCCTTGCTAATTTATTATTCAATGTGTCATATTATAAGCCACTTATAAACCCAAAATCAAGTCACCCCTAATTCTGGACCATGAAAGGATTTCATTTCCATTTCCATCATTATAATATTTTCAACATAATCTTTAATTGCTGTAATACAATTAGACAAGCAATATTGTTGTAATGTATTTTATAAAATATGTGTTGTTAGGTCAATAATACCAAAGTTAAAAAACTTGGGAACCCTTTTTGAAGATAAAAATGCCCTCATTAATGAAATATATTTATATAGCTACCACTCTTCGTCACTTCAAATGAAGCAGTGTCAACTTACATAAACAATCAAGTCAAAAATAGGTGCCTTGAGAATGATATTTTTTGGATTCTTTTACATAGATTTTTCTAAATGTTATTGATTTATTTAATATTGAAGATTAAGAAAAAAAAAGGAACATAAGAATAAAATAAGATTAAAAAAAAGGAAAGATAAAATATAAATGAAATGTAAAATTTAAAATGAAAAAGCCATGGTAACATGGAACCAAAAGGCTTTTACTACCATGTTTGAAAAGGAGACTTCAATTGGACATTGCCAATAAATTTGTGGAACTAGTCCTCTCAAAAAATTATTCTGTTTAAACCAGTCCTTAAACAAATTTGGAGTTTAAGGGAGACTTCAATTCAAACTTCAAGATCTGAATTATTTTGCACAATCATTTAGCAATGTAGTTATTTTGTTTGCCCTCTCCCATCAACTATATTCTTCTTTCCAACACCTTCCATCAATTATAATCTTTCTTTCCAACACTTTCTAGACAATGTCAACACTGCATTAAGTCTATAACTATAATTGTATTCAAAGGCAAATAGCATTTATTTTAATGTGAAGATTACACCACCTAAAATTATGGAGATGGTAGTAGCTCTCCTGAACAGTATTTTGCCACCAAGTTTAGGCAATTATAATAGCCCAAGACTCAACTCACATAGATTCAAATTCTTAAGGCAAAAAATTTCCTTGTGATGTAACTAATAATAATTAATGTGATCTAACTAATAATAATTAATGCCCTCTCATAGAAAAAAATTCCTTGCAAACATTAAATAAAGTGACAACAACCATGGAAAAGAAATACACAAATATAAAAGAGTTCATAGCGTTTGCAGAGTGCCTAATTAATTGATGTTCTACCTTAAACAGAAGAGCCTCATAAGTCCAAGTTGTTTGTTAAAAATGTTCTCTTCACTGTTCCATTGGTGTGTATCCTCTAGTCTACAGCTTGGATATCTTTGTTGATTGGACTGACTATACTTTTAGCTCAGAACTTCAGTATTTCTGGCACTTGTTCCTCTACCTGCACTTGAGATTTTGGCTCTGATTTTGTTGAAGACAAATATTGTTCACTATTATCTCCTTGTTTCCTCCCAATAGATGAACCCACAACTTCAGTAACATGGTCCACAATACCTTTCCCTCCAGAAGGATCACTTGAATTACTCTGGTTATTGCTTCTGGAGGCACCTATGTTTGTATCAGTTGTAGACTGAAATGCGGATGAGGACTTCAAGAGATTTATGGGTAACCCCTCCATTGAAGCAATAGTTAATCTTGAGAAACAAAGGGCTAAAAGGAGGCTGAAGGACTTGGCAAAGGGTGCCTTAGGGAATATCTTTCAGAAATTCATTTCAAATTTTCTCAGAAGCACTGTGGCTCAGGAAAAGGAGAGGTTGGAGAAGGTAGAAGAAAAGTTTAAGGCGCTTGATCTCAACAAAGTAAGTTTTGCTCTGATTGTTGATCCTTACTTATGACAAAGAAGGCAAATAAATGCTCAAGCATACCCATTAATCCAGAAAAATGCATTGCTAGAGAAGAAAGCGTTGCATCTGGTTATGATCTCCATATGCGATTTGGCTATGGTTGATAAAGACTGAACGCAATATTAACCTTGATGGAAAGCCTACAACCAAATGTGTATAGTGACCATCTCGACTACTAAAGCATCAGCTAAGATCTATGTCAAATCAGATAGGGTACTATGAATCTAATCACAATCATATATTAGATTTGGGTAGTCTTGCCTCAGTAAAGAGAAGCTTCCTCGTTGGGTTGTGCGATATGGTAAAAAAAAACTGACCACGCCATTCCAAATTGAACGGAAGAGATTATTTTCATCATAGTCCTTTTGATGCAAGCCGTTCATCTACATAATTCAGGTAGTACTGCTCAGTACAAGAATGCTTATCAGTGTAATTAAGTTACATATAATCAACAATTTTGCATTTAATCTATTTAAGTATCTAGTATCACATACACATTAATTAAAATGTGCTATATATAACATTAAAGTAGATTTAATAATGAAATAGTAATATCTCAGTCAACTCTCAAATCCAAATTACAATTGGATGGAGTCCAAATTATTTCAATTATAATTTTCATCTATTTATCTTTAATTTAAATAAAAATTTAATTTATTAACTAATAATAATGAAAACACTAATTCATAAGAACTTTTTCTAACATTTAAATATTTTGTTATGCATACATTAAATAATTTAAACATAAAAATCTAACCATACATAACCCCCATAACCATGGAAGACATTTAATCACTATTAAAACATATATCTAAACACATTCCCCAACCTCCCACTCTAGACTCTTTCCCATTGTCATGTTGCCATTATTACATAGATTAGGATTTGGTTTCTTGTTTAACTTACTCTTTATGTCTACATTTCCACCTTCCATCTCATGTCTTTAAATTGTTCTAGATTTATCTAATTTAAATAATACTTTTCTTTATTAACTATTAATAATGAAAGCAAGCATGTGAATGCACTAAGGGTTTCATTTAAATAATTGTGTGCATACATTAATTAATTCAAACACCTAAAGATATATAAGACCATGACTATAGAAGACATATAACAAAAATTATAATCAAACACATTTTATTGTTGTACTTTCATTATTATGTAGATTAAGATTAAGATTGTGCTTGTATAACACTTGCAAACACAACAACAACATCCATACTATACATTATTAATATGTTACATATAATCAACAAATTTTGCATTTAATCTATTTAATCATCTAGAATCACAAACACATTAATGAAAATGTGTTATATAACATTAAAAGTAGAATTCATAATATAAAAATAATATCTCAGTCAATTCTCAAGTCCAGCTACAATGGGATGGAGTCTAATTTATTTGAAGTGTTTTAAGTAGCATTTATGGGGATATGACACTTGTTTTACTTGATAATCTAAATTCTAGTCTATGTCACTATCGGTTCCACTAGAATTTTTGTTATTGCATCTCGTATCTCTTTCCGTTGAGAAAATGTAATACCATCAACATCCTTGAACAAGAAAAATACACCTCGCATGCCAGCATTGAAATATAAATTCTTACAACAATTTGGCATATCTGAGGGCTTAAGAAACTCCTTATTTAACTCTTTTAAACAACTCTCAATACGAGTTGTGATATAATTTAGAGCATCTTCCCTTGTAGAACCATGGTTGTCTTTCATGTAACACTCTATGCTTGAAGCTGTCTCTCCACGAGCTTGCTCATCCTTCAAAATTACCAAGGAGATATATTAGTACATAGTTTCCTTTATTTCAAACCTTTTCAAATTGTTACTGCAGTCTTTGCACTTAAGTATCCAAGTTTTATATCATTTACCTCAAAATCTTTGATATCATCAACTAGTCGAGTAGTCAATGACACAAGAGCTTGCAACTTTGATGATGGAATATCAAGTTGCTCCAAAATCTTATCAGATAAAGGAGTGTTCATTACTATCAAAGAATGGACCATTAAAACTCTCATGCCACTACTTGTCGCTCCATTCACTATATATTCATCAAAACTTGGTGTATAATCAGAAGCTATCCATTTCGCTTCTTGCATATAAGCTGAAATAAAACTCTTCCACTAAAAAGAACAAACAAAAATCAGTTAAGAACTCTAAGATTTAAAAATGGAATTTAAAGTGCTTGTAGAGTGTATACAATAGTATTGTTAAAATTTCAATATAAATACTAAACAAATTTTAATTTTATAAAAATAAAAAATTGTCATTATTAGCTCTATGGAGAGCAAAAACATTCTATAAAATAAAAAGTAACCAATGCCAAATCTTTTCCTTTAAATAATAGAAAGAATAGTAACTTATCATTTAAAAGATAGGTGACAAAAAAGCAAGCATTTACTTAAAGCCTTAATATGTTCACACAAAAAATGTTTATAGAATCCAACTTAAAAATATTAATAGACTATATTATTATTATTATTATTAAAAACTAATCATGAATATCCACATTGTTTTGTGAATATACAATTTTCTTGATCTAGAAATCAATATGATGTAAAGCATGGTTACGAATGTATGCTTCAATAGTAAAACAAATGTAAAAATTAAATATATTTTATATTATTTTTTAAAAACCTTAAAACACGTGTTAAGAAATATAACATAAATTTTTATAAACAACGATAGACAAATAATTTGAAATTTGTAATAATTTTTTTTATAATTATCATAAATTATTATTAATTTATATTTAGTGGTGTAAGAATATCATATAATTTTATGAAAAAGAAAAGAATTAAAAGTGAAACATGTGAAAAGAATATATAACAAGATAAGAATTAATGTATATAATAATAAGTTTCAATAAAATTGCAAGACCACATCATTAAGATAATTCTACTTACACAAGATTGAATGTATTTGTGAACAAAGGGACCATGTTTTGTTTCAGCTTCAATTGCAATTTCCTTTTGTAACTGGTATCCAAATTTGAAAGCAGTTTTCATGTAGTCTGGATGATTATCAATGTTTGAAATATCCCATCTGGAATAGAAATGAACTCGCAAAGTTAGAAAATCAATCAAACATTCAACATAATCTAGGATTACTATCTAATTCACTACCTTGTTAATGTCATCGTGAATGGTTTCAATTCATCAATGGTCCCATATGTGTCATAAATATCATCAAGGAGGGAAAGGCTAGTAGCCAATTTTGTAAAACCAATTCTACTTGCACTGAACTCGGGCTCAAATAATGAGCAAGCCCACCAAAAATAAAATTCCATGTGGCGATGTCGAAAGAAATCAAGTTGAGTTACACTTGAATGTTTCCACCATCTAGCACAAAGAAATTTCATTGTATTAATGATTAGAAATCCATTTTTTTGATTGACTATATTTTATTCTACAAAAATTGAGTCAAATTTGACATTTGATTTATCTTTATGAACCTTAAAATAATTTATTGAGCTAGGTATTTTTTGTATGAATAAACATGCAATTATTGTATATTCTTAATAGAATAAGATTTTGTATAGAACAATCAAAATGTTTCTATATCTATCTTGCCTTTATACTCAAGCGAACATTTGTTGAACTAATGTATTTACTTTGAATAATACTCACGTGGACACTAATTTCAATTCAGAGTGATGTTGAGCTTGTAAAATATTGAAGTCCAATATTGCTAGTTCCAATAGCTTTTTGCAATAGGTATTTGGCATCCTGGAAGAAATTATAAGCATGGTTTATTAGCATTAACTTATTCTCTTTCTTATTGATTCAAAAAATCACAATAGATTGAAAGGTTAAATTTACATATTCTTTTTATTTTGAAGGAAAGAATGAAATACCAATGATAACATACGTAAACTTTGATCTTACTTATAAATGTTATCGACAAGTGAGTCATTTTGATTTTGTTGTCTAAATATTTCAATAAAATTCCAAGTCTCCCATCGCGGCACCCTACATCTCCAAGGATATTTCAAATTGTACTCAATCTGAAAAAAGAAAACATCTTTTTATTAGAAGTATTGTGCGTATATATAAAATTACCAATAATATTCAACTAATATGTGGCTAGGCCATTGAAAATATTATACTTTGAAAATATTATACTTTTCTATTAGTAAATTTAAAAACTTTAGAAAAATGAAAATGGTAGATGGGTTGTTGTTCAACTGCTGACCATTTATAGTTGTAAAAATTGACAAGCATTTCATAGGAAAACCCTCATGCCAATTTTATTTGTCTTAAATATTCAAAAGTAACCTGAATGATAATCACTTCAATGGAAAAGTACTTGCCTCCATTAGAATTGCATTTTTATTTTCTTTTATCTCGCCATCTTCCTTAATAGCCTCTCGCAAGTATTTAGATGTGAAAAATCTAGCTTCTTCTAAGATTTTTTCTTCAGGAAAATCGAGCTCTGAAGCTTTATATAAATTTAACATGCCTACTAATTTCACATCTTCATGACTAGATCCGAAGCCATGGAATTGTCCTCCTTCACCTTTGAATTTTTGAAAAATATCTGCTCACACATGGAATATTTTAGTGATTTCCAAAACTTAGGTATAGAAAGGTAATTCAAAAAACATTCAAAAAATTTCATCACCTGAGGAAACATCATATCTATTCAATCGTAGTATCCGAAATCCTAGAGACGTTATGTTGATATCAGCAATAATATTTTGCTTCCAGTACCTATTAATGATGACATTATTTGATCATAAATCTTCTTAAAGGCTATGTCTAGTACATAGTATTTGATACACCTCTAGATGTTTAGTGTTTTCAAATTAGATAAGTATGTACATTAGAAATTTTTCTTGAGGAAATATACATACTTGTGGATATAGTCGAGTGCCATTTTGATCTCCTCTTGAAAATGTCGTTCTATTCCCAAGCGTTGCACAACATCAACAAACCAAATCCTTTCAAGTAGACTAAACTCTTCTTCTCCATTAGAGAATATATCACGAATCTCATTAATTAACATTTCCCTATGTTCACAGGATGAGGAATCCTGGTTAAGAAAAATAACAACGATTGTTTGCATTAGCTTTCATAATAGGAAATATATAATATAGTATAAATTTGTGTAAATCAAAATGTAAAGTCATTCATACCCCGTATGGAGAACTAAGAGATTGTATGAAATCATCACTCCACAAGTTAGGATGATGATTTCCATTTCGACGAGTGGTGGCCTTGGGTACGCCACCATCATCCACTCCTAATTTAGAGGAGTTTGAAATGCTAAAATTTTCGAACACTTTAGCCATGATAGATATCTACCAAAAGCAAACACACATAAAAACATAGTTAGTGTGATTTATTATTGCATTGGTGAGCATTGATCAACCACTACTTCCAAGGTCATATATATAGCAAACAAAATACACAAGAATCTGAATTCATATCCCGGCATCAAAATTCTACTCACATCCACATTCCATTGTTGCTTAAAGAATCTCTTTATTCCATCGTTTTACAATTAATCCTTATGCCAAAAAGCGGCACCGTTGAGTGCAAATTTCACTATTTTCTTGACTGAAGGTAAAGATTTTCATATCTCAACTCAATACCAGTATTTACCATCCGCCATGATTTTTTAAATATTTTGTTGCAAACATCTATGTCATAACGTTTTATTCATAATCATATCACCGAATCTGAAGCCTATGAACACTATATTTTGTTGCAGAGTGATGCAGAGGTAGGAGGACCAAAACTATCCTCAATAACATTAACAAATCAAAAACTAATACAATTGCTTTTTTTAGATTGAAGAGAACATTAATACAGACTTTTCATCCAATTTTCATGAAGATCCAATGGTAGGAGAGAAAGTTATGACTCTTTTCCCAAAACTACAAACCCTAGGCAGCATTCAGACCTGCCCTCACCAAAAATGCCATAACTTATTCAAATCTTAATAAAATTTGATGCAACAAAAAGAAATAGAAAGTAGACTCAATACTCTTTCCAACCATATATAGCTTGCTCCTGTATATGTCCGTACAAACCGTACCAAACGCTGCAATGGGACTGTTGTAGGGAAAATCAGAAAATTACAGTCCATAAAACACTCATATCTTTCACAAAACTAAATAAAATGCATGGGACAAGAAGAAAATGGAAGGTGGTTGAAGGATATAACATTTGAAATCCATTAGACATCCATTCAATTCTATATAGGGCTGTGCAATAGCAAAAGACAGCAAATTTCTGAAGGAAAATATAGGAAAACATTGTTTTTTCTCATTCCATGCTCAAATCTTCAACCACCCACGAATTCTTCATGGTTACAAGGCCTTTTAAAGGTATTAAAACATGTCTCTTTAGTTCATAACTGATTTGGAGCAAACCAAGAGCCAAATGACTCTTCACCTTCCAACTTTGCATCTTTTTTCCAATTTTACATTGACAACCTTTACATGGTTTGCAATATTTTGCATTTTTGAAACTCCTAATGACCTAAACACATAAAAATGACTTGATGGACCTCAATACAATGATGAATCATTACAATATTGGATCATTTTAATCAAACTCCTATGGAAGTCTTAGTTTGTCAAGGTGCTCCTGCACCACAAGAGTCCACAACACTTGGCATGAAAACGTTTATTGTAGGCCAAAACAACTCTAATACTATCTAGAT
Source organism: Cunninghamia lanceolata (assembly GCA_027924645.1). Lineage (NCBI taxonomy): Eukaryota > Viridiplantae > Streptophyta > Pinopsida > Cupressales > Cupressaceae > Cunninghamia > Cunninghamia lanceolata. Next base: position 3,780,299 of record BSBN01000984.1, read on the forward strand.
AGATAAGGAAGCAATGAGCAGAGCAATATTTATTGATAGAATCTAAATAAAATGAATTTATGAATATGAATATGCATATGCGTGTACCTGGAAACTAGCTTGCTTGATTGATTGATTGGGGCAACTGAATCTAACAGGCTTGAGAAGTATAGTTTAAGCACTTTATTTATAGAGTTGAAATGAAATGAATAGATACAGAGAATTGAAGAGTTTGAGTTGAAATTGAAGTGCATTAAAACACGTGTTGTGAGACTGAGACGTAGATTTATATATTAATTAGGGCTCGTGCATCTTGAATTGAAGACTAAAGACTAAAGAGGAGCTTCAATCCATATATCGGCTCGTGCGTCTTGAATAATAGAAGACTACAGTGGAGCTTCAATTGATGACTAGAGCGGAGCTTTTCATACATATATGGGCTCGTGCATCTTGAATAATAGACTACACTTGAGCTTCAATTGATGACTGAAGCAAAGCACTGTTTCCTTCCAATCTTTGACTACTGTACTGGTTATGAAATGCAGAACGAGTTTGAAGCCTAAACAACACAAAGTGTTAAATATTTATTTTAACCGTATTTTACAATTAAAATCTTTAAATACCTGTGAAATTTAAGTCTTGCCTACCAACATAATATCATTTCAAATATACTCAAATAAAATAATACTATACATCTTTTCCAAATCCTACTAATAAAAACTTAATTCTTTTTTGTAGATTTTGCATATAAGATTTTAATTTTATTTTTTTCATTTGATCTCATAAATTCATTCTAAATGTTATAAATTATTTTCTTAAACTAGATTTAAATATACCATTGAAGATTCATCCTATGGTCATTCATTCTTTTATCTCTGCATATAAAATTTCTATGCAATTATCATTATCTAACTGTAAAATGTGATTTTTATTTGTCTACATATACATTCTAAAGAGAAGCACCTAAATGTACTATACAATTATTATTTTAAATTTTTGTATTATTCAAATTCATTGCATTTAAAACCTATGTATAGACTTCAACCAATTTCCTATAAAACAATAATAAAAAAATCCAATCTCAATAGAAGCAACAAAATCTTTTTCCTTGAAATCTCATTCTAGAGCTTCACCAAACTCTTCCCGACACCATCTACCACTTCAACATCACCCTACAAATAAGTTATTGCCCCTTCTTTCTTCTTCTTCTATTTTATTTCTTCTCACCTTCTTTTCTTCATTGTTGCTAGTATGTAACTACTATTTCAACCTTATGTATAGATAGCTTCCTAGTTTTTAATCATTTTTTCCTTAATATCTTATCCTTCCATTTTCTTCCTTTCTATTTTCTTCTCCATTTTCATTTTATTTTATCTTATTTTTAAATTTATTTTAAATTTTTATTTCATTTATTAATTTTATTTCAATTATCCTTTTGGTGAAAGCATGAAGTTGTGTTGCATTTTATGATTATCCTAACATTCTAATTAAAACACTTCTGGTCAAAATGTTATGGTGCCTACATGGACACCAACATTCTTGCCAAACGGGGTTTTTAGCTAGAACGCTTTTGACTAGAATAAGTTCAAGAGCCAAAGCCCTCTTTAGACTGACAAAGGTCACAAAACCCTCATTTTCTCCTCATTTTCTCCTCATTTCACTCATTCATCTCTCATGAGTGATCAAAAGCAATTATACAATCATCAATTTCATCTATTTCTGAAATTCATTCATTTGTTAATAACATTTTTACTATATTATTTTCCTTTAAATCATTTTTAAAAAATGTTTTACTAAATATTTTAATTTAATAAAAAATAGTAATTTTTTTTTTGTTAAAATGTAAATATATAATTCAAAACTATATAAAAAATATAAACACATATATACATATATATGTCTATATGTATGTATACACACACACACACAAATGTGTGCGCGCGCGCGTGTGTTATTCCTACACCACAACTAACTGCATTTTAGATTTTAGGCCCCTAGATTCACCTTCAATGGCTTATTTTAATTTAATGGGTCTTTGATCTTTCTTGGACTCCCAATATTTGTTAGTAGGTTTAGTGTTTTGTAATGTGTAAATTTCAGAAGACTCTTAGCCTTCCTTTTTGCTATGGACTTTCATAACCCCTAAAGCTCTAAATTTGATTAAGTGTTGTCTTTGCATTCACTCCTGGTTCATTTTGTTAATCAAGGGTTTTTAGTATTTGGAATTCAATGTTAATGTTGATTTTTCATAAATATTCTAATGAAGACATGTGGAAAGAGCCTGAAATAGTTAACTTGACCCTACCAAGTATACACAAGAGAAAAGAAAATGTTACAAGTGGGATTGTGGGTAAAGATGATCAAGAACTACCAAGTATATCCGGGAGGTCAATACACAATGAAATAGAGTGGTGATGTATGGGTATGCAATGAGAAGAACACCATGCAAAATGAATGAGAGGAAAGAAAAAAAACACCACACATAAAAAGTGATAGGAGAACAGTGTAATTAGAAATGTTTTGATATGTGTAATCATTACACATCATTTATGTAATAAAAATCAAACACACACATAATCATTCATGTTGGTTAGATGAATGGATGCCAACTCACTATTGTTGACACAACAAGAGCTAATCTACTAGTAGTGGATGAGATGGTCTCTAGTCTTCTTGTATCTAAGAAGTGTATTTATGATGGATTCATGGTCTTTATCAAAACAAGAATAGGTGCACATGGAATTTGAATAGATGTGATGGATAGGGTGTTCTATGAAATAAAGTGCTAAGTATTTGGTGAAGGTACATTTTGTGTATGAAGATAGTTGTAAGTCAGTTTTAGTTTACTTACAAATGAGCTTCCAAGTGAGCATTAGAAGCTCTTAGATTTGAGCCCTAATTGGTCCATGGAAAGTTAAACATGGTATTAGTGCTAGGGTAGGATCCAGTAATATTTTTAGTGGCAAATCTTCACCAGTTGGCAAATAGTTCATATCCACCAATTCAAATTTGGAAAATATATTGCAACTAGTGGGGGGCCAAATTGCCCCGATTTTATGATTTATTGGTCAAATACATTTCAATTCACCACCAATTTATTTTATGAGGCATTTGTAACTAATATTTTTCCATAGTAACCTATGTATTTCTAATGGTGATTCACTTGGAATTTCAAAGGCATGTTTAAATTTACCCACATATTCGCTAATAGCATTGAAAGTTCACCGTGTTATGATGATCCATTTCACCAATACCATTATAACTCCATGCTAATCCAAGGGCCATAATCGCCTTGAAAATTAATGTGTATGTGTTTTATCAAGGTATGATTCGCCCAACATTTATATGCATCTTTGTATAATTACGCGGGATTCGCTAAATTATTACTATACCATTTAAAAATCCCATTTAATTCACCAAGTATGGATTTATATAAATACAATTGAAACTCTGATTAATCTTTTACACAATTTGTTTTTCTTTGAGCTCTCGATTTGGATTATAGGCAAGTTACAACTATAGGCATTAGTGAGTCAGTGAAAACCTAATGGTAAGTGATCATTTTTTATAGTGTTATAAGATTATTTATCTCTTTGCCATTTTTACTTGATTCTTACAAATGATATTGAGAAGGGAGACATCTAGGGCCTAAGGATCTATATTCTATGATTCCTTCTTAAACAAAAAGACTTTTTTTATAGCTTTTATTTTGTGAGAGATGTCAAGCAGGGACAAGTTTCTTGAAAGCAGTGAAGGTAGGTCATCAAAATGTAGAAACATAATGTCATACAAAACTTGTACCATATATTAATAAACAAGGCAATACCTCATAGGAAGATCAAAATGAGTTAATTGACTCAGATCAGGATGACAATGCTGCAGATGATGTTCCAGGGCATACTCAAGGTAGCTTAAATGAGTTCATTGACTTGGATGGCAATGTCACAGATGATGTTTCAAGGGATACCCAAGGTAGCAAGAATGATAATATTAAAAATTGACCTCAACAAGTGATAAGGAAGATGTAGATCATGCATGAAAGGGGAAAAGAAAAGCCGAATAAAAAATAGGGCGTGAGTGGGATATGACAAGGAATTTTTAGATTGATTGGGTGTCAAAGCACCCATTCATTGAACCAGTGCAAAATGCAAACAAAGATGAACCTCCAAGAGAATGCAAGTGTAATATTTGTAGTTGGAAATATCGTAGGGACAAGAAGTTGTAGCTAAAACTTGACACTATAAAAAACATATTGGTAAAGTTTATGAAAAAAAATCATAGACAAAAAGGAAAAATCAGTGATAAGATGGAAAACAAAGGAAGAATGGATTCATTTTAAGAATTCCCTTGAATATGATGTGCATATGTAAAGAAAGGCAAAGATTTCTACATGCTGAGCTTCAATTGAATCTCAAATTGGAAAGATGATGGGAGAAGCACAAATGGAAAAAATATTTAGTTGAGTGTTGTTTTTCATATTTTGAGCAGAGGGCATCCTATGACAGACTACCTAGGATATAATAGTTTATTATCTTTTATGGGCATTCCTAACTTTCCTAACACACATTATCCAATAAACAGTGGATGGGAATTGACAAGTTGTCTTGCTGAGGTGGAAAAACAAGATTTATAAGAAAAAATAAAAGAGCAAACCTTTATTGCATTATTTTTAGATAAAGTTACAGCAGTAGATAATACTTCTTGGGTATGTATGCATTGTATACTATAGATAAACATGTCCGCCAACCTCATCTACTCTATGTTTATAAAATGGAGGAGAATGTAACATCACAAAATATATTTGAACTAGTTAATAAATCTTTGAATGAAACTGGAGGAATGGATGAGTACACAATTGCCAAAAATTTGGTGTGTGTAGGTGCTGATGGAGCTTTAGTAATGCAAGGTCATAGGAACGATCTTTGCGTAAAGCTAAAAACTTATTTTTTACCATACATGAATTCCATTCACTGCATGGGCCACAAAAATAATTTAGCATTTAAAATTATGAGCAATTTTTCTACAATATCAAAAGTTGAAGATCTAATCTATGAACTCTACTCATACTTCTGCTGAAGTCCCAAACGGTTTATGGAATTTCAATATTTTGTTGATGGAATAACAAGCTTCTTAAGGATGCTGATCTTAAGTCAAAGCAAAATGTTATGTGATTCAATATTAAGATATTTCAAACTTGTTGATTTATATCAAACCATGATATTTGGGTCGATGGAGGATGAGAGAGTTTTTAGTGCATTGGGGTTCTTGAAATCAAATATAAGAAACAAACTTGACAAAACTTTGGAAATTTTCGTGAGGATGTATATGTAACTATGTATGATATCTAAAGTTTTACTTTTGAAAGGGTACATACAATCTGGAGGTCCATATGTGAAAGAAGAGGGTTGTACAACACTTCAAACTATACTACCACATATGACAGTGACACAATGAATAACACATGTAGTTGTAGTGATGAGATGTACTTAAGTGGATGTATGTAGAGTGAAGAAAATGAAGACTAGGAACAAGATGGCCCTCAATCTCATGGTCAGAGTGAGGAGATAATTTGGCAAATGGAAGATATTTAAAAATTACTAGGTATTTATAATGTATTTCATATTCGAAACTACGAACTGTTGTTGATGATATTTTATTTTTCTATCACTGAATCCTGATATACATTTTTTATTTTCCATGTAAAATTAATAAATTAACATACTACTATTTTCCAATGTTCCATTTTAGAACCTAAATTTTAAACATTGTTTTCAAATTTGATTTATTACACATTTTTCAATTTCCATTTATTAATTAACATATTATTAATAATAAATCATATTCTTATTGTGTGATACTGATAAGTTTTACATGCATTCAACTAGATGCATACTAGTTCAACAATAGCATATACAACATTAGCAAATGTTTAATTTGTATCTAGAAACCAAAGTTTTCCTAAATTAAGCAATTAAATAATATAGATAATTTGAACACATAAATTGATTTGAGTTTTATATTGATTTTCAAATGAAGGAATATATAAAAGTATTACAATATCTTGCTAAAAAATAACTCTGCACAATGCTAAGTTGGAAACTCATATTATCAAATCATTTTATCATCTTTTGTAGCATGCTCCATTGTTCATCTGATGGAAGTGCAATTTGTTCTATCTTATAGTATCTAACTTATAAACTTGTTAACAATTCATAACTGACAGTGAAACATAACTTGAATGTATCAATCAATATAAATCAAAGTTGGATTCAAGGTTATCAATGGTTTGATGGAATCCAAAAAGTTTGCCTCATCTAGCTTCTAAGGAAACTAGTCAAAATCCAACTTCATTGTATCCTTCGTCTTCTTTTTGAAAGCACCCTTTCCAATGTATCACTCTATTATGGGTATGTGCATGGAAATGGGGGACCAAAAAGGGGTAAAAAAACTAGTCACTTTTTTTCTAAAATTAGTAAAAACTAATCATGGATGATAAATTGAAGATAGTCAATCTCAAAATTAGAAGATGTGATAAGAACAAGATTTGTAGTGCTTAGAATCTAGTTTCTAAACTACTATTTTTTTTCTAAAATGGTGGAGATTAAAAGGTTCAAATAGGGGGAGTACACAAAGTGCTCATGTTTTTGTCAAAAAAATAACATAGTGTCTGGTGTGCTCCCCCTCAATTGTTGACTTTTTTAAGTATTTCAAAAATCACTTTAGTGGAAAATTAGCTAACATCATGTAGTTTATGCCTGATTTTTCTATTAATTTTTAAACATGAATATATGATTTTTTATGAATCTTCAAAGTGGACACATCTAGAAAAATAAAAATTTGAGTGTGCTGCCCCCTAATTTTTTTGAAAACTAATCAAAAATAAAAAAAATTATTGTGTATAGAATAGACTCTAGAATCTAAAAAAGTAATTTTGTAAATTTTGACAAAAGCGTAAAAAATGACACCATAAATACTACACGTAGTTTCTGCAAAAAAAAGGAACACATTAGCAAAAGAAATTGAAGATGGAAACCTTAATGTTAAATCATATTTAAGAAAAAATACATGGTTACAAAGATAATAAAAAACTTGAGGTCATCTTGGAATTTTTCGTATTAACATTGAAAAATGTGTAAACCTGATGGAGAGCATGCTTGAGATTTTGTTGATTTTCTATGTTTTTTTGAAAACACATCTTTGGCATCCAAAAGGTAGGTCCAACCCTTTGGGTTGGATGCCCAAGACAAATCCAACCATTAGGGTTGGAATTTTCCAAAGCAGTGAAAAATGCACACATTTCTAATGAGTTGAGAGAGAGAGAGAGAGAGAGAGAGAGAGAGAGAGAGAGAGAGAGAGAGAGAGAGAGAGAGAGAGAGAGAGAGAGAGAGAGAGAGAGAGAGAGAGAGAGAGAGAGAGAGAGAGAGAGAGAGAGAGAGAGAGAGAGAGATTGGTGCAGTCACAGTTAGGAGAGTCCACAAAGTGAACTTTCCAGGCTGTGCAGCTAGAGTAAACACAAAAAAAAACAACTAAAAGATATAAAGCAAATATAGATTTAGTCATTCAGTATATCATAGAATTCAAATATAAATTGGCTGGCAACATGTGGGCTTATAATTAGGGCTCACAGGCCTAATTACAGAATATGTACAAGATATAACTTTGAAGCTCCTTCGCAAAGAATTCAAACTATCAACTATCTCTATGTGATTCCTGCTTTCCTAGACATCTATTACATCAATTTATATCATCTCCAGAACATAAGATTCCTCTGCGTCAGGCAAGGAAGATCACAAACTCCCATGAAGAGCTATAACGTGTGTATACGGATAGGTCAGACATAACTGAGTCTAGAACTCCTCTGCAAATGAATAGAATGATGTATAGATATCAGGGAAGGTTGGCCATGAACCAAACAACATTGAATGATGTGTCATGTAGCTCCATAAGTCATGAAATGCTTCGTAAATCTTCTCCTTTAGCTGATTGTCTGAGACTGTCAGGATGCTCTATTCTGAGAAAATAGTCGATCTTCTAATAGCGATATCTTTTTGGTACCTAATCCAAATGATCTGAGATTTGGATATGATGTGCTTGAAGGTATCTAGATGCCTAGTCCAACTCCACAAGGTCTAAAATACAACTATGGTAGAATGCAGACCAAAATACAGGAACTGCTACTGATTGCTAACTGTGCTGCACTAGAAAAATGAAAAGAAATAAACTGAAATGCAAATATTTTTGGTTGATGCAAGATTGCTCTTGAACCAGGGATGCTCCTGCATCAGACATCTGGGGTTATTGAAAAAGTGAGTCCCTCACTTTGTTGGGGCTAGAGGAAAACCAAGATGGTCTACCTCAGCTTGAGAAATCCAAGATGAGTCTTCTTTCAGTCTGCCTTTCCACTTCACAAGATATTCCTTGTAATGTATTCCTCTGGTGCTACCTGCAACTCTTCTATCCATAATGTCCTCAATTTGTTCTAGTGCTTGTTGTGGTAACTACTTCTTCAAGTCTTCTTCAAAGTTGTCACTAAACTCTGTTACATGATACTGATATAGGTATGCAATGTTGAAAATTGGTGATATACCCAATGTCTCCGGTAGGTCCACTTCATATGCATTTCTTGAGTCAAACTTCTTAAGTATCATACATGGTCTAAACTTCTTCATCTTTAGCTTGTTATATGTCCCAATTGGAAATCTTTCTTTTCTCAAGTATACCATCACTTCATCTCCCACTGCAAATTTCTTGTGTCTACTCTTCTCATCTACTTGCTCTTTATATTTACTATTCATCTCCTCCAAATGTTGCTCCTACAAATTCCTCTTCTTCTGCACTACTTTTATCTTCCATACTAATGTCTCTCAACTCTACAATTCCTCTAGGGTTAGTTCATGTCACAATCTCAAATGGTGTTCTTTCGATACTCCTATTTACTAAATTATTGTATGCAAACTCTGCTTGTGATAGAATCAACTGCCAATTTCCTGCCTTCTATCCAACCAAGCATCCCAAAAAGTTTCCCAAACTTCTATTTACTACCTCTATCTATCCATCTATCTGTGGATGAAATGCTAAACTAAATTTCAAGTCTATCTTCATCTTCTTCCAAAGTGTCTTCCAAAAGTATCCCAGAAATCTTGTATCTCTATTTGGAATTATGCTCTTAGGTAATCCATGCAATCTCACAATCTCCTTGAAAAATAGGCTAGCTACATGCACTACATCAGTTGTCTTCTTACAAGGTATGAAATGTGCCATCTTTGAAAATCTATCCACCACTACAAAAATTATAATCATGTCCTCTCCGTGTCTTCAGAAATCCCATTATGAAATCCATACTTATGTCTTCCCAAGGTCTCTCTAGTACTATCAAAGGTTTATACAATCCAGTATTCTAACTACTCCCTTTTACAACTTGACAAACTCTAAAACTCTGCACAAATTTCCTAACATCCTTATGTATTTGAGGCCAAAAGTAATTTTCACCTACCAAGGCCACTATCTTATCAATGTCAAAATGTCTTTCCAATCCACCACTGTGTTTTTCTTTGATCAAATTGTCTATCATTAAACTCCTAGGCATGCACAACTAATTTCTTCTACCCATCTCATATGCCTTTGATTCAACTTTCCTTGACTATTCAAATATTAAAGCTTGATGATCTGTATACAACACAAACTCTTGAGGCAATAAGTAATGCCTCCACTTCTTCAAGGCTTGAATTATGGCATAGAACACCTGATCATAAATTGAATATCGTCTCCTTGCCTCATTGAACTTCTCACTAAAATATGCTATAGGTCTACTTGCTTGACTTTGTTGGAGTCTAGGACAACACTGAGAGGGGGGTTGAATCAGTGTTGTATAAATTTTGAAACCTTTTTGTATTTCTTAACTTTCAAGACACAAAGAGAGAAAGTCATCAATGATTTGTTACACATATGCACATAACTGAGAATGAAAGGAGTGAACAAAAAGCTCACGAGTAAAATATTAACATACACACATATAGATGAAAACAACATGAATCATGACACAAGTTTTTGTCCGAGTGGAAAACCCTCCTGGGGTAGAAAAACCACTCCAAAAATGCCTCACTAGCTTAACTAAAAACATGCCTCACTGGCTACATATAGGTCTCACTGACCAGGCAAGCCTCACTGGCTACAAAGAAGCCTCATTGGCTACAATATGTGTCCCATTGACAAATGTAAGGTCTCACTGACCTACAAGCCTCATTGGCATACTGTGCCTCACTAGGAAACACAATCACCATTAGAAGAGATAAACAAAATCAGAGGGTTACTCTATTTCCATTCAATTCAATATTCCATCTCTGCATAATACAAACTCCTTCAATCAAAATAGATTTCTCTATGTATGTCTTTAAACGACATCTGATGCACAATCAATTCACCTGATCCAGTGTATCTCTGTACAAACAATTACATATTGTCTTGACATGGTTCAATTTGTAAGTTTGTTGCATAATGTCTTCATCCTTGTTTGATTCATTCCTACATAAACATAGTCTCATCTGTATTTTTAAAATATGTCTTTATCACTGCATTTTGATTCACACAATCATTCATCTATATCATCAAATTATCTTCATCATTGATCTACACAACAACAACACCATGGCCCCTGTGATGACATTAAATAAAGAAATTGAATGTCCTCTCATAACTTTTCACATTCTTCATCTTCTTTGCTTTTTCATTTCACTTTCATTTTCCTCTTTTCAAAAATATGTTCCACCTGGAAAATAAAAACATATATGTATTTCTTCTTGCATCCATGTAAGAGAAAATAAAAAACTTTCCATATTCCATTTTTATTTTCTCTGTATATCTTTTCATAGCTCTGTGTGAACTTTAAAAACCTTTTCAATCTTCTCAACAAAATAAATCTTCAATGAAAATGTAGTCATTTTTCTCCGGCAAGAAATAAAACAATTTCTTTCCAAAATCATTTTTATTTTCTCTATAAAAATCACAACTTTTCAACCCCTTCAATCTTTTCATCTCTCCTTTAAAAAAATTCATCTCAAAAAATTTTCAATCAATTTTGCCCTGCATCAAAAAATATATCTCCACAAAAAAATTAGTTCCAAAAACTCTTCATATTCCTTCTACTCTTCAAAGACCCCTCAAAAATTTTCAAATAAAAACATTTGCAAACAATTTTTACCAATTTGGTCTCTTAAATTGCCCTTAAAAAAAATATCTTCAGTAAATTCAATTCTCAAAAAAATCTTTTTCAAATTCTTCTCTGCAAAAATAATTCACATTTAAAAAGTCTTCATGCATTCATAAAATCTTCCTTCTAAAAGAAATCCACCTTTTTGTCCGAGTGGAAAACCCTCCTGGGGTAGAAAAACCACTCCAAAAATGCCTCACTAGCTTAACTGAAAACATGCCTCACTGGCTACATATAGGTCTCACTGACCAGGAAAGCCTCACTAGCTACAAAGAAGCCTCATTGGCTACAATATGTGTCTCACTGACAAATGCAAGGTCTCACTGACCTACAAGCCTCACTGGCATACTGTGCCTCACTAGGAAACACAATCACCATTAGAAGAGATAAACAAAATCAGAGGGTTACTCTGTTTCCATTCAATTCATTATTCCATCTCTGCATAATACAAACTCCTTCAGTCAAAACAGATTTCTCTATGTATGTCTTCAAATGACATCTGATGCATAATCAATTCACCTGATCCAGTGTATCTCTGTACAAACAATTACATATTGTCTTGACATGGTTCAATTTGTAAGTTTGTTGCATAATGTCTTCATCCTTGTTTGATTCATTCCTACGTAAACATAGTCTCATCTGTATTTTTAAAATATGTCTTTATCACTGCATTTTGATTCACACAATCATTCATCTATATCATCAAAATTATCTTCATCATTGATCTACACAACAACAACACCATGGCCCCTGTGATGACATTAAATAAAGAAATTGAATGTCCTCTCATAACTTTTCACATTCTTCATCTTCTTTGCTTTTTCAATTTCACTTTCATTTTCCTCTTTTCAAAAAATATGTTCCACCTAGAAAATAAAAACATATATGTATTTCTTCCTTGCATCCATGTAAGAGAAAATAAAAAACTTTCCATATTCCATTTTTATTTTCTTTGTATATCTTTTCATATCTCTGTGTGAACTTTAAAAACCTCTTCAATCTTCTCAACAAAATAAATCTTCATGAAAATGTAGTCATTTTTCTTTGGCAAGAATAAAACAATTTCTTTCCAAAATTCATTTTTATTTTCTCTGTAAAAATCACAACTTTTCAACCCCTTCAATCTTTTCATCTTCTCCTTTAAAAAAATTCATCTCAAAAAATTTTCAATCAATTTTGCCCTGCATCAAAAAATATATCTCCACAAAAAAATTAGTTCCAAAAACTCTTCATATTCCTTTGTGCTCTTCAAAGACCCCTCGAAAATCTCAATAAAAAACATTTGCAAACAATTTTTACCAATTTGGTCTCTTAAATTGCCCTTAAAAAAAATATCTTCAATAAATTCAATTCTCAAAAAAATCTTCTTCAAATTCTTCTCTGCAAAAACAATTCACATTTAAAAAGCTTCCATGCATTCATAAAATCTTCCTTCTAAAAGAAATCCACCTTTTTATCTCCACTGTCACAAGAATAATAAAAAAATCTTCTTTAAAAAGAAGTTTTTAAATTTCATCAAAAATTGCCTTTTTAAATGGCTAAAAAATAGCCTTCAAATTCCTTAAAACAAACTTTCTTCAAGTGGCACGTGAGAAAGAGGAAGGCCCACCTTTGTTTTTTATTTTTAAAACTCCTCACATATCTCCTTGAAATTTTCCCCTTTAAAATAGCACATAAAAATCAATTCAAATCATGAGGCCGCCTAAGAAATGGGAGATAAAAGAAAGATTTCTAAAATTATAAATAAAGCCATTTATGGCTTATCACGTTTCCTTCAAAAAGGCCTTCAAATCTTTATCAAATATATTTGATGCACATCTCATATAAAAGAGACTAGTAACTGGTTAGAGCAGGTCAAGCTTAAGTGAATGACTTATGATCACAGGTCATTGATTTTTTATAACAAGAAAATAACTTTTTTCAAATGATGGCTTAGAAACTTATGACATAGGTATTGTGTTAGAAGTTAGAACTCTAGGAATAGACTTAGGGTTTAAAGATAAAATAAGAATGACAAAAATTAAACCCTAGTGATATCAACCAAATGTCAGAGAAGGCTTATCTTGGTAGAGAGAAACTTGAAGGCATATACAGACAATCTCTTATGCATTATTCCTTTAGAACTTAAGTCTTAGGGTATAGATCACAAAGTTATGTGAATTGAGAGCACCATCAACAACAATGGTAAGAATCATGACAACATTCAAACCTTCAATGTTGAAGTTTTTCACACTGTGCAACTCCTAATTCAAAAGAGGATACATTGTACTCTTATGTCCTTGAGAACACATTATCAACATGAAGAGATCCTGAGCATACTGAAGCAACACATATCCTATCATGAAGTATCAGACCAAAGATCCTAAAGCATGATGAAATATAAATAGGATCCCAATGTATCATATAACTTCCAACACCCAACACTATCCACACAACATGAATCTATCTGCAAAATACATCTAACATAAAACAAATCTTCATGACATAACATCCTACCAACAATATCAAGGCATCCTAACAACATTAAGATATACAGTCAACAACTCAACACCTTTTTTGACATGAATGACAACCTGTCTCCAATAATCTCCCCTTTGTCATTGATGGCAAAACTCCATAAAGCATTCTTTCTTTCTCCCTCTTTTTGACATCTGATGACAAAGACTGAATTAACTCCCCCTGAGAACAACTCCACTGAAAGAAGTTATAGCATGATCATAACAATTACAATCACATTGCATTATGAGGACATTAAAGACATAAACTCCTGTTATCCTATTATCTTCATATCAACCAAAAAATTGAGATACCACTTACCAAAAACTTTGATACCACTTGTCTTTCAAAAGATTGAAGGCACTGAACACTGATGCAATTTTCTGTCCTAAACTTATCCTAAAAGCTCTGTCCTTGCACATTTGCATCTTGAACAACATTTCAACTTGAGAGCAACAAGACATCATGAAACACACATATGAAAACATACATCCTGAAGCACAATACCACTTCTTGTTACAATACCACTTATGAAGATGAAGATTGACACACTCCTAATGACATCACATGTGATAGAAAGACAAACTTTCTAAACAAACAATTCTTCTTCAGTCATCAACACCGTTCACCAATAAACATCAACATGAAGACTACAAATCACACAATTCACAATTCATGATGATATGATGATCACATAAGAGATGCCCATGCCAAAGACTTCCATGACAACAATCAATCTACAACAATCTGCAATCACTTTACTCTTTCACACACTTCTTGGCATGATAAAGAATGAAGACCAATCTTAAAGGAAAAAAGACTATCTTGATGAAGACCATTATGCTGATCCTGCACATGACACTTTTTACAACACCATGTAAAATCTGATATAAACATAATCACTATCAATACCTTTGCAAAACCAAATGTGCAATGAATTGACTTCTTTCATTTGCAATTTCCTCAACCAACATATGCTAACATCTGATAAGAGCTCTTTAAAAACATCTTAAGCTTTTTGCCATGACAATCAATACTCAACAATATCAAGATCACATTGAACTGCAACATCATAACAACTCAACCTTTGTAAGTATCAACATGATATGAACAAAATACAAATAGGATCATTTATAAACCAAGTCACTCAATATCATCAAATATTGTGTGCATTGAACTCCTGAACATATTAGCAACATCTTGATGACATCATGAACCACTGATCACCTGTATAATTGACATACATTGAAGAACAACAAAGTTAAAAACCCCATCATGAACTTCATTCCATAAAACTGATATGAGTAGCATCTTAGCAAAAAATTATCAGGCATGAATCAAAACAAAATCATCAAACACCAAATAATTTCCTCCTGAAACTTCTTGGGGATAATAGATAGGACATGGACAACTTTGTCTAGCTTCATACCATATGTTAGAAAATTGATGATGTGACTTTTGCAAGATGTACAAGTTTAGAATTTATCTTCTCTTGGCTTTGTTTTAGTCTCCACACTTTCACTTCTTTCTTTTGTTCAGGTTTCTTCTTTCAAACCTTTTTCTTTTTCCAACTTATCAAACTAGGTGATGTTGTTCTTTCATACGCTCTGCAACTATATGCCTTGTGATCATGAGAATTACACTTGAAACATACAACATTAGTATTCCATATTGAGGCAAATTGATTTCTTCTACAATTAATTGCTTTGTGTCCAAAGTGATTACAAGTGTAACAATAACCATTAAATGAATAATTATACCTGTACATATATGCATATCTAACTGGAGCAATTCTCTTTGAATTTCTCTTTTGATAATTCATTTTGATAAACTCATCTTTAGTTTTCACCTTAGCTTCAATCTTCTCTTTGCCTTTAGGAGCAGCAGTATGATAATTCAAATCAATTTTCTTTCTCGGAGTCTCTCTAACTTTGGAACACTCTCCTTCTTCAAAACCAAGTCTAGTAGTGTCTCCATATAGTTTTTGTTTACCAAGCATCTCCTGTAACTTGCTTGTGCTTTCTTCAAACTTCAATTTCTTTTCCAATTGCTTCTTAACATCCTCAAGATCTTTTCTTAAATAAATTATTTCTCCTTCAAGCTTTTAGCATTCAACCGATTTAGCTTCCAACTTAGATTTTGTTACATCAGCTATCCTTTTAGCTTCCTCAACCTCTGTCTTCAGATTGATAATTAATTTATCTGATTCACTTACTTGATTCCTCAAATCCATAATCAAACTTCTAGTATCTTCAAGGTCTGATAGTGCTTTGTCTTTTAAGTCTCTTTCTTGTTGCAGCTGCAACTCTAATATGTGATTCTCCTTTTTATATTTCTTGATTTCATTCAGTGCATGTATAAGTTCTCCTTCTATGTCAATCTCACAGTCTTGTTCATCATACTTCTGATCATAATTATTCATAATATGATCTTCTTGTACTTCATCCCCTTCATGTGAATGACTTCCATCATTGTCACTCTTTTCAGATAACAAACTCTTCTCTTCAGGTGCATCACCTTGATAAATTTTTATCAACTCCTTCCACATCTCGTGAGCTATTTCACAATGCATAACTTGACAAGAGACATCATTAGATAAAGCAGACAGAATGGCCTTCTTTGCTATATAATTACATTCATAAGTATCTTTATTATTATAGGATTAGGAGATTGAGAGGAAACATAACACCCATTCTCAATTGACATCAAAACACCATATCCTAAAGATGATAAATATACCTGCATTCTCATACACCAAACTAAGAAATTTGAACCATCAAAGAAAGGAACATCTTGTGGAAGATTTTGTGTGTCAACTGATTGAATACCAACATTTAAATTTGATACAGACTGCACCTTTTGATCAGAATAAGACTTGACATTTCTCATATTCTTATTTCTTTTGCACTTACCCATGGTAATCCACCTACAATACCTACCCAAGCTGATTAAGCTTCTAAAGGGAACTTGTCTCTGATACCACTTGTTGGAGTCCAGGACAACACTGAGAGGGGGGGTCAATCAGTGTTGTATAAATTTTGAAACCTTTTTGTATTTCTTAACTTTCAAAACACAAAGAGAGAAAGTCATCAATGATTTGTTACACATATACACATAACTAAGAATGAAAGAAGTGAACCAAAAACTCATGAGAAAAATATTAACATACACACATACAGATGAAAACAACATGAATCATGACACAAGTTTTTGCATGAGTGAACAACCCTCCTGGGGTAGAAAAACCACTCCAAAACTGCCTCACTGACTTAACTGAAAAACATGCCTCACTGGCTACATATAGGTCTCATTGACCAGGCAAGCCTCATTGGCTACAAAGAAACCTCATTGGCTACAATATGTGTCTCACTAACAAATGTAAGGTCTCACTGACCTACAAGCCTCACTGGCATATTGTGCCTCACTAACAAACACAATCACAATTAGAAGAGATAAACAAAATCAGAGGGTTACTCTGTTCCATTCAATTCATTATTCCATCTCTACATACTACAAACTCCTTCAATCAAAATAGATTTCTCAGTGTATGTCTTTAAACAACATCTGATGCACAATCAATTCACCTGATCTAGTGTATCTCTGTACAAACAATCGCATATTGTCTTGACACGGTTCAATTTGTAAGTTTGTTGCATAATGTCTTCATCCTTGTTTGATTCATTCCTACATAAACATAATCTCATCTGTATTTTTAAAATATGTCTTTATCACTGCATTTTGATTCACACAATCATTCATCTATATCATCAAATTATCTTCATCATTGATTTGCACAACAACACCATGGCACCTGTGATGACATTAAATAAAGAATTGAATGTCCTCTCATGACTTTTCACATTCTTCATGATCTTCTCTGCTTTTTCAATTTCACTTTCATTTTCCTCTTTTAAAAATATGTTCCATCTGCAAAATAAAAACATATATGTATTTCTTCTTGCATCCATGTAAGAGAAAATAAATAACTTTCCATATTCCATTTTTATTTTCTCTGTATATCTTTTCATATCTCTGTGTGAACTTTAAAAACCTCTTCAATCTTCTCAACAAAATAAATCTTCAATGAAAATGTAGTCATTTTTCTCTGGCAAGAATAAAACAATTTCTTTCTAAAATTCATTTTTATTTTCTTTGTAAAAATCACAACTTTTCAACCCCTTCAATCTTTTCATCTTCTCCTTTAAAAAAATTCATCTCAAAAAATTTTCAATCAATTTTGCCCTGCATCAAAAAATATATCTGCACAAAGAAATTAGTTCCAAAAACTCTTCATATTCCTCTCTGCTCTTCAAAGACCCCTCCAAAATTTTCAAATAAAAACATCTGCAAACAATTTTTACCAATTTGGTCTCTTAAATTGCCCTTAAAATAAAATATCTTCAATAAATTTAATTCTCAAAAAAATCTTCTTCAAATTCTTCTCTACAAAAATAATTCACATCTAAAAAGCCTTCCATGCATTCATAAAATCTTCCTTCTAAAAGAAATCCACCTTTTTATCTCCACTATCACAAGAATAATACAAACAATCTTCTTTAAAAAGAAGTTTTTAAATTTCATCAAAAATTGCCTTTTTAAATGGCTAAAAAATAGCCTTCAAAATTCCTTAAAACAAACTTTCTTCAAGTGGCACGTGAGAAAGAGGAAGGCCCACCTTTATTTTTTATTTTTTAAAAAATCCTCACATATCTCCTTGAAATTTGCCCCCTTCAAAATAGCACATAAAAATCAATTCAAGTCATGAGGTTGCCTAAAAAATGGGAGATAAAGAAAGATTTCTAAAATTATGAATAAAGCCATTTATGGCTTATCACGTTTCCTTCAAAAAGGCCTTCAAATCTTTATCAAATATATTTGATGCACATCTCATATAAAAGAGACTAGGAACCGGTTAGAGCAGGTCAAGCTTAAGTGGATGACTTATGATCACAGGTCACTAATTTTTAATAACAAAAAAATAACTTTTTTCAAATGATGGGCTTAGAAACTTATGACATAGATATTGTGTTAGAATTTAGAACTCTAGGAATAGACTTAGGGTTTAAAGACAAAATAATAATGACAAAAATTAAACCCTAGTAATATCAACCAAATGTCAGAGAAGGCTTATCTTGGCAGAGAGAAACTTGAAGGCATATACAGACAGTCTCTTATGCATTATTCCTTTAGAACTTAAGTCTTAGGGTATAGATCACAAAGTTATGTGAATTGAGAGCACCATCAGCAACAATGGTAAAAATCATGACAACAACCAAACCTTCAATGTTGAACTTTGTCACACTGTGCAACTCCTAATTCAAAAGAGGATACATTGTGCTCTTATGTCCTTGAGAACATATTATCAACATGAAGAGATCCTGAGCATATTGAAGCAACACATATCCTATCATGAAGTATCAGACCCAAGATCCTAAAGAATGATGAACTATAAATAGGATCCCAATGTATCATATAACTTCCAACACCAACACTCTCCACACAACATGAAGCCATCTGCAAAAGCCATCTAATATAAAACAATTCTTCATGACATAACATCCTGACAACATTAAGATATCCAGTCAACAACTCAACACCTTTTTGACATCAATGACAACTTGTCTCCATCAGACTTAACACTACTCCAATTGTATTCCCACTTGCATCACAATCTACTTGAAATACCTTATTGAAATCTAGTAATGCCAACATAAGTTGCTTTGTTACTTTCTGCTTGAACAACTGAAAAATTTTATCTACTCCTGATGCCCACTTAAAGTCTTTTCTATCACCTCTCATTGTCTCTGTCATAGGGTTACATACTGAACTAAAATTTCTGATGAACTTCTGGTAGAAACTAGCCAATCCATGAAATGATCTGACTTCTCCAATGCTCTCCGGTGTGGGCCATTCAACAATTGCTCTCACTTTCTCAGGGTCCATCTTCAATCCTTTCGCAAAAATCACAAATCCCAAGTATACCAACTCTTCCTTCATGAAACTACACTTCTTGACGTTCATCATTAATTTCTCTTCTCTCAACCTCTATAATACTTGTCTTAGGTGCTAGAAATGTTCTTCTCTTGTCTTACTAAAAATCAAAATATCATCCAAATATACAATAACAAACTTACCCAAGAATTTATTCAAAACTTCATTCATCAACCTCATGAAAGTACTTGGTGCATTTGTCAATCCAAAAGGCATCACTAACCACTCATACAATCCTTCATTTGTAGTAAAAGTAGTCTACCATTCATCTCCTTCTTTGATTATGATCTAATGGTATCCACTTTTCAAGTCTATATTTGTGAAATATTTTGCTCCACTCAAACAATCCATAATGTCATCCATCTTGGGCAAAGGGAATATATTCTTAACTGTGATCTTATTGATTTCTCTAGAGTCTATACACATTCTCCATTCTCCATCTTTCTTTGGTGCTAACATTGTAGGTACTACACAAGGGCCCAAACTCTCTCTGATCAAACCTTTCCTCAACAATTCTTGTATCTGTCTATTCAATTCTTCATTCTTTGCTAGTGTCATTCTGTGTGCTGCTTTGTTAGGCAAACTAGCTCCCGATATAAGATCCATGTGATGACTGATACTTCTGATTGGTGGCAATTCTTTTGGTACATTGTTTGATATGATGTCTTCATATTCTATCAGTAACATAGTTATCTCCTCCGGTTGTGATTCCTCAGTCTTTGTCTTTAGGGTTTCAGGCTTCTTAGGAATCAAAGTGTTGGGATAAGGTGCCATTAACCTTCTAAATCCCATTATTGTATTATTCCATTTATAATTAGTAATTACCCATAAGGGATGTACAAGTTTCACTGGCAAAAGTAAAAATTATTTACTGTCCACAGTAATTATGGAGTTACTGCATGGTAAGTCCCAGAGTTATCGGCGGTAGTTATGGGATGTCATTTACTATGGTAAATGGTAATTGGTCAGAGTGGGGTTCACATGTAGAGGAATAATCTATTTTTAGTGTTATGACGCATGTCATAAATGCTGAAAGAAGGTGTAAGAGATTCTATGACAACTGTAAGTTGTCATAAGAATCTATGACACTTATAATAGCATATGATGCGTCATAATGTGCTATAAGTGGCTATTTTTGGCCCCAAGGCATTCAAGCTTGCATGGGCACATTTTTCCAAGTGTAGGATGCATGTATGACAACATTTATGACCCTGTAAGAGCCTATTTTTGGCCATGGACGCCCAAGGTTGTATTGTTAAATCTTGACAAGTATTATGAGCTTGTAAGAAGTCATTTAATGTCTTGAGTTTGTGTAAATTCTATATAAACCATACCATAGTAGATGAGAGGTATATAACAGTTTATAGGTACCCAGGTTTTGCTAGAGTGAAGGTTGGAGGACAGAGGGAGTGAATGTATTTGTAATCTCGTTTTGTGAAGATAATACAACTTGATCTCTTTTATTGGTGGAGTTTTTTACCCGAAAGGGTTTTCTCCACGTTAAACACTTGTGTTATGTGCTTCATTCTGCTTCTGGTATATTTCTGTATTGTGGGTTTATGTTTTGTTACAATCTCCATTAATAACACACAGTTAAAGTTTACTGAAATTTATCTCAAATTAGATTTCCATTGAAGTAGTGTTGCTTTCATTTCTAACATTTGGTATCAGAGCTTGGCTAGCTTTGACTCTTGGGTGGTAGTGTGGAATCTATCGCTGCAGTGGGAGATTTGGTTGTGTTTGTTTTGTAGATCTTGTGTTGTTATTATGGTTGCATCCATCATTGCATCAACCTCTCAATTGGACATTGAGAAGTTCAACGGAATGGGGTATGAGTTGTGGAAGCTAAAAATGGAAGATTTGTTGGAAGAAAGAAACCAATGGTTGGCTGTTGAAAAAGAGAAGAAACCTAATGATGTCTCTCAAGATGAGTGGGATAGACTGGATAAGAAGGCACGAGGAACCATCCGGTTGTGTCTTTCAGAATCTGTCCTGTTGAATGTCGTAAAGGAGGAGACTGCATACAAGTTCTGGAAATGGTTGGGTGAGATCTATCAAGCCAAGAGTATGGTAAATAAACTTTATTTAAAAAGAAAATTGTTTTCCATGAAAATGCGAGAAGGTGAATCAGTTGGAGAGCATTTAAATTCTTTTAATTTGTTAGTCAGTCAGCTTGATTCAATAGATGTTGAGGTTAGTGAGGAAGATAAATGTATCTTACTTCTTTGTTCTTTACCTGAGTTTTGGGAGAATGTTATCCTTGCTATCACTGCTAACCTTGTGGATCCGAAGTTGGATGCTCTTGTTTCAGTGCTACTGTCATAGGAATTGAGGAAGAAGAGTTCAGATAGTTCAGGGGATGCTCTCAGTGTCAGGGGAAGGTCTAAGGAAAGAGGACATAAAGGAGATTAGAAAGGGGCTAAGGATAAGTCCAAGGGCCGATCTAAGACTCTTGGTAAAAAGAACAGAGTTAAGTGTTGGAACTGCAGTGAAAGGGGACATGTGAAGAAGGAGTACAAAAACCCCAAGAGACAGTGGGAAAGTGCTTCAGATAAGTCCTTGAATGTAGGTGAAGAAGTTTTACTTTCTGCATGTAATCTTGTTTCTAATGATCATTGGTTGGTTGACTAAGGATGCTCGGTTCATATGACCCCGCATAAGGAATGGTTCTCCTCATATGAAGAATATGATGGAGGTAATATCTACCTTGGTGACAACTCTTCATATCTGATTGTTGGGAAATGAAAGGTATTGTTGTGTTTCAGTGATGGAAGGATTAAAACCCTCCCTGGTGTTTTGCATGCTCTTGGAGTAGCTAGAAATTTGATTTTAGTTTTGAAGTTGAATGATTTGGGAATGCATTTGACATTTGACAAGCATGGATGTAGATTGGTGAGAGGGAACTTGGTGGTAGTGAAAGGGAAGAGATTTGGGAACTTGTTTAAGCTTGAAGCCACTACAGTTTGTAATGCCTCTTATGTTTCTAAGGCTTTTGAAAACAATTGTATGTTGTGGCACCCCAAATTGGGCCACACAAGTAATAATGTACTGAAAACTATTAAGAATAAAAATTTGTTGGATGGTTTCTCCTATTTTGATGATCACTTTGATTTCTGCGAGCATTGTGTGTTTGGTAAACAAAACAAAAAATCATTTCCTTCAGGAAGCAATAGAGCAAAAGAGAAGTTAGAAATTATTCATACAGATGTGTTTGGACCTGTGGATAATGAATCTATTAGAAAATCTCATTATTTTGTCACCTTCAATGATGATGTATTCAGATATACATGGATTTATTTTATGAAAAATAAATATGAAGTTTTCACTAAGTTTAAGGAATTCAAGGTCTTAGTAGAGAACCGATCAGGTTTAAAGATAAAAATATAAAGATTTGACAATGGAGGGGAATATTGCTCTAAGGAATTTGATGAGTTTTGCAAGCATGCAGGTATAATCAGACAAAAGACAACTCCATATACACCACAACAGAATGGTGTTGTAAAAAGGATAAACTAAACAATTATGGAAAGGGCTAGAAGTATGCTTAGTGATGCATAGTTGGATAAATGCTTTTGGACAGAGGCTGTGTGTACTTCTTGGTACTTGATAAACAAATCTCCTTGTAAGGCTCTTGATTTGACACCTTATGAAGTGTGGATAGGTAAGAAACCTTCTATTTCACATTTAAGGTTTTTTGGCTGTAAGACTTTTGTTCATGTGCCTAAGGAAAAGTGATCTAAGTTGGATCCAAAAGCTAAAAAGTGTACATTCATTGGATATGGTGATAATGTCAAAGGTTATAAGCTTTGGAATCCACTAACCCGCAAGATTGTCTTTTCTAGAGATGTCATTTTCAGGGAACTTAGAGCTACTTCTAAACCTAAGCAGCCAAAAGAAAAAGAAGAAAAGGTAAAGAAGGTGCACTTTGATTTATAGCAGCAAGATGCACCTCAAGAAGAATAAAATGATGGATTGGGGGGTGAAGAAGAAGAAGAAGATTTGAGTAGTTCTGATGAAGATGAATCTATTGTGATAGAAGAAGTTGGTGCAGATGATCATGCAAAAGAACAAGTAGAGTCTCTTACTCCACCCTTGAGGAGATCCACAAGACAATAAAATCTAGTTGACAGGTATAGCCCACCAAATTTTAGTTGTGTATATGCTTTATTGAGTACTAACGATGAACCTAGATCCTATAGGGAAGCTATTTCTGTAGATGATAGTGAGTCTTGGCAGCTAGCCATGCAGGAGGAGATTATGGCTTTAGACTCTTGTAACACTTGGGATCCTGTTCATTTTCCCAAAGGAAGAAAGGCCATAGGTTGTAAGTGGGTCTGCAAGAAGCAGTTTGGAGCCGACAGGCCATTGGAGAAGTACAAGGCTAGACTGGTAGCCAAGGGCTACTCCCAGAGAGAGGGAGTTGATTTTGGTGAGATATTCTCTCCTATTGCTAAATTGACTTCTATTAGATTTCTCTTATCCATTGCTGTAGCTTATGATTGGGAGATTGAGAAAATGGATGTTAAGACTATGTTCTTGCATGGAGATCTTGAAGAAGAAATTTATATGCAACAACCTATAGGTTTTGAGGTAAAAGGAAAAGAACATTGGGTTTGCAGGTTAAAGAGGTCTCTTTATGGTCTGAAATAGTCCCCCAGAATGTGGTATCAAAATTTGGACTCATTTGTTTTGAAATTGGGTTTTGTTAGAAGCGAGGAGGATCATTGTGTTTACATTCATTGTGTTGATGATTCTATACTGGTTATTGCTTTGTATGTTGATGACATGTTTTTCAACAATACTAAGGGTATGATCAGTGAGCTTAAAGCCCAACTTTCAGGTGCATTTGAGATGAAGGATGTTGGTGCTACAAGGTATATTTTGGGAATGGAGATTAGGAGGGACAGAGTAACAGAAAGCTTTGGTTGTCACAAAGTAAGTATGTGAATACTAGTTCGCAGAGGTTTAGTTTGTAGGACTGTAACCTAGTTAGAGTTCCTTTACCCATTGGTACTAAGATTTCATTAGATATGTGTCCAAAGACTGAGGATGATCTTGAGGATATGTCTAATGTGCCATATGCTAGTGCTGTAGGGAGTTTGATGTATGCAGTGGTTTGCACTAGACCAGATATTACCCAAGCACTTGGGAGTTTTGAGCAGATTTATGTCTAACCTTGGTAGACAACATTGGAACTATGCAAAGAGGGTGTTTAAATATCTTGCAAGTACTCCTGATTATTGTTTAGTTTATTCTGGTATTGATAGTGCTGACAAATCTTTGGACATACAAGGTTTTGTTGATGCAGATTGGGCAGGTGACTTAGACAGTTGAAGGTCCACTAGTGGCTATGTGTTTACTCTGTTTGGAGGAGTAGTGAGTTGGATGAGTAAGAGGCAGCCCATAGTTGCTTTGTCCACCACATAAGTAGAGTATATGGCTGCTACTCATGTCTCTAAGGAGGCAGTTTGGTTGAGGAGACTATGTACAGGTATTGGATTTGATTCCAGGATCATTCAAATTGGTTGTGATAGCTAAAGTGCTATCTGTTTGGCCAAGAATCCCATGTATCATGCTTAGACTAAGCATGTTGATGTTTAGTATCACTTTGTTTGAGAGTTGGTTGCAAATGGAGAGCTTGAGCTGAAGAAGATAGACACTCAAGAGAATGTTGCAGATTCATTGACCAAACCTGTGAGCATAGAGAAGTTCATATGGTGCAGAGAGGCCATGGGCCTTGTTTCTAGTGCCTGATTATTTTTCATTTGATTTCCTATGGGTTAATTTACAATGTATAATGTCAAGTGGGAGAATGTTGGGATAAGGTGCCATTAACCTTGTAAATCCCATTATTGTATTATTCCATTTATTATTTGTAATTACCCATAAGAGATGTACAAGTTTCACCGATAGAAGTAAAAATTATTTACTGTCCATGGTAATTATGGAGTTACTGCATGGTAAGTCTCAGAGTTACCGGCGGTAGTTACGGGATGTCATTTACTATGGTAAATGGTAATTGGTCAAAGTGGGGTGCACATGTGGAGGAATAATATATTTTTAGTGTTATGACACACGTCATAGATGCTGTAAGAAGGTGTAAGGGATTCTTTGACAATTGTAAGTTGTCATAAGAATCTATGACACTTATAATAGCATATGACGTGTCATAAGATGCTATAATTGGCTCTTTTTGGCCCCAAGGCATTCAAGCTTGCATGGGCACATTTTTCCAAGTGTAGGATGCATGTATGACAACATTTATGACCCTGTAAGAGCCTATTCTTGGCCATGGATGCCCAAGGTTGTATTGTTGACTCTTGACAAGTGTTATGAGCTTGTAAGAAGTCATTTAATGTCTTGAGGTTGTGTAAATTCTATATAAACCATACCATAGTAGATGAGAGGTATATAACAATTTACAGGTACCCAGGTTCTGCCGGAGTGAAGGTTGGAGGATAGAGGAAGTGAATGTATTTGTAATATCCTTTTGTGAAGATAATACAACTTGACCTCTTTTCTTGGTGGAGTTTTTTACCCGAAAGGGTTTTCTCCACGTTAAACACTTGTGTTATGTGCTTCATTATGCTTTTGGTATATTTCTATATTGTGGGTTTATGTTTTGTTACAATCTCCATTAATAACACATAGTTAAAGTTTGCTAAAATTTATCTCAAATTAGATTTCCATTGAAGTAGTGTTGCTTTCATTTCTAACACAAAGCATAACACATATTCTCATGTCTCAAACCATCCAGAAATTTCTTTCCATCTACCAAACAGATTCTAGCATTCCCACATACTTCACTCTTAGGATCATCTTCCAAAGGAATCAAAGGAATTCTCTTTCCATTTGATGTTATAGTATATGTATTCTTTCTCCCATCATGTATAGCTTTTCTATCATACTTCCAAGGTCTACCCAACAAAATATGACATACATCCATAGGTATAATATCACATAGTACTTCATCATGGTAAGACCCAATATGAAATTTCACCAAACATTGATCACTCACCAGTACCTTATGATCATATTGAATCCATGCTATCTGATAGGGTTTAGGGTGTTTCAATCTTTCCAACTTCAACTTAGTCACCATCTCCTCTAAAACTAAATTATCTGAACTACCACTATCAATTACAACTTTACAACATTTACCTCTTGATTTACATCTAGTTTTGAACAAGCTTTTCCTCTATGGTGGTTCTTCATTTGTCTCTTCTTGAAATAGTGCTCTCCTCATTACAAGTGATTCACCTTTCTTAGGTTTACCAACTGAACTAGGTGATCCAATAGGTTCTTCTTCTACAAAGGTTTATCTTCCACTATTCTTTGTTCTCTTGCTTATACTCCCTTGATTAAATTCAAATGCTCTATGTCCTTCACCTCCACACTTGAAACAAGTTCCTCTAAATATTCTCCTATCAGGTCCTCTTCCTTTTCTTCTATATCCTTCACTCCGGTATGGACTAGGGTTTCCTCTGCGGTAGAAAGTTCTATCATCTCTCTGGTATGCATTGTTATCTTTGTCCTCCTTCTTGAATGTGTTCTCTTGTCTGTTATGCTCTGCATATGATCTTTCTCCTCTGAAAAATGTTCTACCTCTTTAAAATTTACCTCCTCTGCCTCTCTGTCTCTGATCATGCCTCTTGTTCAACTTCTCAACTTTCAGGGAAAACTGATATGCTTCTTCCAATGTTGTCATCCTCACCAAACTTAATTTTTCATGAATGTTCAATCTAAGTCCATTGATATATCTATCCACTTTTTTCTTGCTTGCTTCACTATGTCCTATCCTTATGATCATCTTATAAAATTCTTAAGTGTACTCCTTCACAGATTTCTCCTTTTGTCTTAGGTTCTGCAATCTTTTTAATAGTTCCAACTCATAGTTAGCAGATATAAACTGATTCTTCAATTTTGTCACCATCCTATCCCACTTTGTAATCTTTTATTTTCCTCTTCTATTTCTATTCCAACTGAACTTCTTTCCACCATATAGCAGCAAGTCCTTTGAACTTTGTCTTTGCAAATTTTACCTACTCTGGATCTTCAATTTCTTCATACTCAAAGTATTCTTCCATATCATTTATCCAGTCAATCAACTCTTTTGGATTCAAATTGCTATTATAATTCAGTACATCAACTCTAGGTCTTTTCCAATGTTTGAAATAGCTTGCAACATCTTGACTTGATTTGATTCTTCTTCTTCTTCTCCTAGAGTTACTTCATTTTTGATCAACGGATTGAAATTCTTCATCATCATCACTTTCAACATTAGGTTGAGGTGTGAGTCCTCTTCTCTGATCTTCTTCAACAACATCCAAGAGAAATCACATAATTTTGATCATCTCCATCATCTCATCCATTCTTCCAGCCATTATTCCAACAACAGGGATTCTCCTCGATGGCATTCTTCCTAGGATGAAGTGTAACTACCTCAAATTCTATGATCAGGCTACAAGGTGACAAATGCCTCATAATCAGTGGTTGGTTGCAACACAAGTAACCTACCTCAAATTCAGAGATCTATTCACAACAAGATCTTATGGAATTCCTTCACCAACTTCACTTAATTCACTCACAAAGATTCAAACTTTTGCTCTAATACCACTTGGTACAGTTATGGTTAGGAGAGTCCACAAAGTGAACTGTCTAGGCTATGCATCTAGAATAAAAATAACAGAAACAACTCAAAGATATAAAGCAAATGCTGATTCAGTCATTCAATATATCATAGAATTCAAATATAAATTGGCTGACAACATGCAGGCTTACAATTAGGGCTCACAGGCTTGATTACAAAGTATGCACAAGATATAACTTTAAAGCTCCTCACAAAGAATTTAAACTATCAACTAACTTTGTGATTTCTGCTTTCCTATAAATCTATTACATCAATTTATGTCATCTCCAGAACATAAGATTCCTCTACATCGACCAAGGAAGATCACAAACTCCCATGAAGAGCTATAACATGTGTATACGGATATGTTAGACCTAATTGAGTAGAACTCATTTGTAAATGAATAGAATGGTGTATAGATCTCAGGGAAGGTTGGCCACAAACCAAACAACATTGAATAATGTGTCATTTAGCTTCACAAGTCATGAAATACTATGCAATTCTTCTCCTTTAGCTGTTTGTCTAAGACTGTCAGGATGCTATGTTCTAAGAAAACAGTCAATCTTATGTTAGTGATATCTTTTCGGTACTTGACACAAATGATATGAGATTTGGATATGATGTGCTTAAAGGTATCTAGATGCTAAGTCCAACTCCACAAGGTCTGAAATGCAATTGTGGTAGAATGCAGACCAAAATATAGGAACTGCTACTGACTAAACTGACTGTGCCGAACTAGAAAAATGAAAAGAAACAAATTGAAATGCAAATGCTTTTGGTTGATGCAAGATTACTCTTGAACTAGGGATTCTCCTACATTAGATATAGAGTTAGAGAGAGGGAGACACACACAGAGGAAAAATATAAAAAGTGGGGCAAGTAGAGAGGGAGAGAGAGAGGGGGTAGAGAGACAGAGAGGTAGAGGGAGATATATAAAGAGATAGCAAGAGAGATAGAAAGAGATGGAGGGGGAGGGAGAGAGACATATAGAGATTGTGAGAGGGAAAAATAGAGAGATAGAGGAAGACATAGAGAGAGATAGACAGAGGGAGATAGAGAGATGGAGAGGGAGAAGGAGAGGGAGGGGGAGAGATATGGGGAGAGATATAAAGAGATAGGAGAGAAGGAGAGATACAATTAGAGAGAGGTACAATATAGAAAGTGGGGTAGATATAGAGATAGAGAGGATATAAAAGATAGAGATAGAGAGGATATAAAAGATAGAGATAGAGAGGGAGAGACAAAGAGAGAGAGGGAGAGATGGAGGGAGATAAAGAGGGAGAGAAAGAGAAAGGGAGGGAGAAAGATAGAGAGGTAGAGGGAGATATATAAAGAGATAGAAAGATAGATAGAAAGAGGTGGAGGGGGAGGGGGAGGGAGAGGGAGAGGGAGAGACATGTAGAGATAGTGAGAGAGAAATACAAAGCTATAGAGGAAGAGGGAGAGATAGAGAGATAGAGAATGAGAGAGAGATAGAAATAGAGATAGAAAGAGGGGGAGAGAGATAGAGAGGGAGGGATAGATATAAAGATAGAGAGAGGGAGAGAGGGAGAGAGGGAGAGAGAGAGGGGGGAGATATAGAGATAGATAGGGAGAAATAGATAGAGAGAGATAGGTAGATAGATAGATAGATAGATAGAGATATAGATCTAGGGAGAAAAAGAGGGAGAGATAGAGAGGGGGCAAGAGAGATAGAGATAAAAATAGAGAGGGGGGGTAGAGATAAAGATAGAGTGATGATAGAGAGATAGAGATGGAGAGAAGGAGAGATGGAGAAATAGAGAGAGTGAGAGAGAGGGAGAGATATAGAGGGAGAGGGAGAGATATAGAGACAAGAGGATAGGGATAGAAAGAGATAGAGAGAGGGAGAGATATAGAGACAAGGAGATAGGGATAGAAAGAGATGTAGAGAGGGAGAGATAGAGAGATAGAAATAGAGAAAGGGAAAGATAGAGAGAGATAGAAATAGAAAGAGGTAGGGGGAGAGGGAGAAATAGAGAGAGATAGAGAGAGTGAGACATAGAAAGAAGTAGGGGGAGAGGGAGAAATAGAGAGAGATTGAGAGAGGAAGACATAGAGAGATAGAGGGAGAGGGAGAGGGAGATCTAGGGTGAGAGATAGAAAGAGATATAGAGGGTGACATAGAGAGATAGAGAGGGAGAGGGAGAGGGAGAGGGAGAGGGAGAGAGGGGGAGAGATAGAGGGAGAGATGGAGAGATAGAGTTAGAGAGAGGGAAAATATAGAAAGTGGAGTAGATAGAGAGGGAGAGAGAGAAAGAGATAGAGAGAGATAGGAGATAGAAATAAAGAGAGAGGGATAAAGAGATAGGGTGAGAGAGGTAGGGAGATAGAGAGGGAGAGGGAAATAGAGAAATGGAGGGGAGAGAGTGAGATAGAGAGGTAGAGTGAGATATATAAAGAGATAGTGAGAGAGATAGAAAGAAATGGATGGGTATGGTGGGAGACATATAGAGATAGTGAGAGAAATATAGAGAGAGATAGAGAATGAGAAAGATAGAGAGATAGAGATAGAGATAGAAAGAGGGGGAGAGAGATAGAGAGGGAGGGAGGGAGAGAGAGAGAGGGTCGAGAGAGATATAGAGATAGAGAGGGCGAAAGATAAAGAGAGAGGGAGGATAGAGAGATAAAGAGATAGAGGAATAGAGAGAGAGGGAGATGGAGATAGAGAGGGAGAGATAAAGAGATAGAGAGAGCTATTGAGTTGAATGAGACTTTACAAAAAATGCTTCAGACTTTGAAAATCTATACATACTTAAAGCATTTTAAGTGAAAATAAAGGCACTAGAAGGCTATGTCACCACTATTGTAGAGCAAGCCATGAAAGCTCAAGATACAAAGGTATAAGCAACTAAAAGAATCTCCTAGAGGTTAAAATAAAATTGATTAAAGCAAGAATAGAGTTGGTAGTAGGGAAAAACTTGATGGTAACTAAGACAACCCCCAAGAATGCATTATAAAAACAAGTGGAAAAGTTGGAGGTATAATTAAGCCATGAAAAGGATAAAACTAGTTCCAAGGCCATTGAAATAGGATCACTAAATGAATAGGCCTCTAGGCAAGATTATGAGATAGCAAAGCTAAATAATCAAGAGGATGAAAGGAAGCTAGGTGCGTGGAAATCACTTCCTACACTAATCTAAAGAGGAGAGTAGAGTGCAAAGTCTTTTCAACATTTACAATTACAGTGTTATTAACATAACAATGGAGATATTGCAGTAATACACAACACAAGAATGTAAGACAAAAGAGAGAGAGACAAGATATAACGTGGGGAAAACCCTTATGGGCAAAAAACCCCACACTCCAAAACCTACACAATGTATTATCTAAACAACAAGGTTTCCAACACACTTGCAATGCAAGTCTTTACAAGAGTCTTCGACACTCATATCTAGAGACAATCTAGCAGCATAACAGTACCTGTCAATCACATACTACATCTCCTCTCAAAGCACCTGCTTAAATAGAAGTTTACAAGGCAAAAATGAACTTTCCTTAAGATGGGCGTCCAACTTGGCCTCATGGCCCAAAACCCACGCCTAGGGACACTTGTCCAACACTGCAACATCGTCATGACACTTGTCATATCACCCCATCCCAATATGGTCATCTATTCTAAAGTTGGGCAATGACAGATGCTCTTACGCATCTTACAACGGTCATAGAATCCATCATACTGACAGTACTTATAGCTGTAAGAGAATCTGTCATATATTGACTAAAAATAACATATTATCTTACATGTCATAACTCTCCTTGGGGTACCCAAAAATGCCTTCTTCCAAGATACCTTGTGACACATGTCTTCACCTGTCATAGAACATTCCATTTATGACTCTTAATTGTCATAGATTGTCATAGGAATCTGTTATAACTGTTTCAGTCAAGATTCACTTACACACTAATCAAAGTGCCAACACATGGAAAAATACCTCTACCACTAAGTGGGATGCTTATCTCCTCATGTGAGGACAAAATTACATGTGGTCACCTTCCATGTAGGATGACACATCAGCATGCCAACTCCCACAAGATGACAAAATAGGATTTGCATCATAATTACACAATAAGCAATAAATAATTATATTACAATAAACAAATGCAAGGAATTGCCAAGGTTGAGACACCTTAATTCCCAACATTCTCCTACTTGTTGAACACCTTGTAAGAGCCAATAGAAATAATAGGATTTAACTGCTATAGGCTGAGAGGCCGATAGACTCAGAACACCATCTGAACTTCTCTGTGCCCACTAGTTTCGTCAATGTATCCACAACATTCTTCAAAGTGTCTACCTTCACCAAATTCACCTTCCCATCCTCTACCATGTCTCACATGAAATGAAACTATACATCAATATGCTTTGTTTTGCCATGGAAAGTTGGATTCTTCACTAGGCAAATCGCATTATGACTGTCACAATAGATCGTAATCTATCCTGCATCAACACCAATATCTGAACACAATATCTTAAGCCAAATGGCTTCCTTGCAAGCATGAGTTGTTGCCATATACTCATCTTCTTTCATGGACAAAGCGACCACAGGTTACCGCTTACTCATCCAACTAATTGCACCACCAAAAATAGTAAACACATAAGCATTGGTGTTTCTCTTGTTGTCAATGTCACCCGCCCAATCAAAATCCACAAATCCATGAATGCAAATTGAATGCAGAGGTCCTGTAGGATTACCATGATAGCATATGGAATACTTGGAAGTACCCCTCAAATATCTGAACACTCTCTTTACTGCATCCCAATGTACCCATCCAGGATTAGCCATAAATCGACTAAGGACTCCCACTGCTTGGGCAATGTTTGGTCTTGTGCAGACCATAGCATACATCAAATTGCCAATAGCACTAGCATAAGATACTCTGCTCATGTCCTTCACCTCACTAGAAGATTTTGGATAATCATTAACAGACAACTTTGTCCCCAAAGAAACAGGAACACACAATGGTCTACAATCTGTCATGCTAAACCTATCCAACACGGTCTTCACATACTTACTCTGGCTTAACCAAAGTTTTCTGTTAGCTCTGTCTCTTCTGATTTCTATTCCCAGAATGTACCTAGCTGCCCCTAGATTTTTCATCTTAAACTGTGTTGACAACTAAGACTTCAAATCAAAAATCATATTCTTACCATTCCCAATCAACAACATATTGTCACAATACAATGCAATATTGAGAATGTGATCATTGTCAAATTTATAATACACACAATGATCTGATTTTGATCTTAGAAATCCAATCAACAACACAAAGGCATCAAACTCCAAGTACGACATCCTAAGAGACTGCTTCAAATCATACAAAGACGTTTTCAACTTGCAAAGCAAATTTTCTTTACCTTTCTCTATGTAATGCTCTGGTTGTGACATGTAAATCTCTTCCTCTAAATCACCATGAAGGAATGTTGTCTTCACATCCATCTACTCCACCTCTAAGTCATAAGCTACTGCAAGAGATAACATGAACCAAATAGATGTCATCTTTGCAATGGGAGAGAAAATTTCACCATAATCAATTCCCTCCACTTGTGAGTACCCCTTCGCAACCAGTCTGGCCTTGTACTTTTCAACACTGCCATCTGCACCGAATTTCTTCTTGAACACCCATTTGCTTCTAACAAGTTTCTGTCCTTCAGGCAAAGGCACCAAGTTCCATGTTTTATTCTTCTCCAAAGAAGCCATCTCATCTTCCATGGCCTCCTTCTAGGCACTTGCATCTTTCATGCCCATAGCCTCTGTCACAGTTCTAGGCTCATCAGTGTTAGTAAGCAAGGTAAAAGCACAACTAGAATCAAGCAATGAATAAGCAAACCTATTAGGTTGCTTCCTTATTCGTTTAGACCTCCTTAATGGTTGAGGTTGAGGTTTTGCTTCTTCTTTTGAGCTTTCAGAGCTGCTAGAGCTCTCCTCATCATCAAGTCTCACAGGGTCTATCCATTTAGTGTTCTCAGGTGTAGAAGGAAATTGAACCACATCCTCTTTCTTTTCTATTTCTTCTAGCTGTAGAACAATGGGAGAAGGTGTTAGCTCTCTCAAAATAAACTTCTGCTATACAACACTTTTTCAACCACAAGATCCCAAAGCTTGTATCCTTTCACACCAACACCATAGCCAATAAAAATACACTTAACATCCTTGTACTCCAATTTAGACCATTTCTCCCTCAGTACATGTGCATATGCCTCACAACTAAAAACATAAAGATGTCTAACTGAAGGCTTCTTGCCAGACCACACCTCCATAGGTGTTTTACCAAAAAGAGCTGATGTAAGAGACCTGTTTACTAGGTAGCATGCAGTGGCTACAACTTCAACCCAAAACTTTTGTTCGAGGCTTGCTCCACTAAGCATACTCCTAGCCTTCTCCATCAGTGTCTTGTTCATCCTCTCTGCAAATCCATTTTTCCATGGGGTGTATGGAGTTGTCTTATGTCTTTCAATCCCTTGCTCTTTGCATAACTTATCAAACTCTGCCGAACACAATTCACCATTGTTGTCAGTGCTCAAACACTTAATCTTTTTACCAGTATGATTCTCAACAAAAGCTTTAAACTCTTTGAACCGACTACAGACTTCGGACTTGCTTCTGAGAAAATAAATCCATGTCCTACTATAATCATCTATAAAAGATACAAAGTATATAGATTTGGAAATTGAAGGAACACTAACAAGACCAAACACATCAGAATAAATAAGGTTCAACACACCAGAAGACTTGTGAGAACTAGAGTAAAAGTAAACACAATTTTGCTTTCCATATATACAATGTTTGCAAAATCAAACTCAAGATTACAATCATTTAACCCCTCAATGAGGTTTTTATTTTTCAGGGTTCTAAGACCCTTCTCACCAATGTGGCCAAATCTTTTATGCCATAACATTGTCTTTTCAGCAGGAAGCTTAACTTCGAAAGAATGAGCACCCTTGGGTACCCAAGATGCACTACCATTAGAATTTGTTACAACAGATTTCTTCACTGCTGGTTCAGATGGTGGGGATGAAGTGATTGCAGCTCTTTTCTTCGAGTCAGAAGAACTATTGCACTATGAAGTGCATGCATCTAGCTGAAATAGAGTATCTCTCTGAGTACCCTTCGCAAGCACCATAGATCCTCTAGTCATCTTGCATCCATCCTTCAAAAAGACAACTTGCACACCTGCACCATTCAACTTACTTACAGAAAGTAGGTTCCGTGCCAAGCCTGGGATGTGCATTACCCCAGTGATCCCCTTCACTCATCCAACAGGGAATTGGATTGAGACTCTTCCATGACCAACAATCTTCAGATGAGAATCGTCACCCAGGGACACTCTTCCACCATCAAACTCTTCATACTTTTTGAACTAGCCTCAATGCGAGGTCACGTGGAATGACACACCAGAATCAATCAACCACACATCATCAGATGCATGGGTAGCTAGGGATGTGATTAAGGCATCACCATCATCTTGTGACTTGTCAGAATATGAGTCTGGGACATTCTTCTTCTTCTTTTTCTTTTCCTCTTTGCATTCCTTTAAAAAATGCCCAGTTTTTCCATAGTTCCAATAGAGAGCCTTGGACTTTCCAGGAGATTTGGATCTCCCACAGGATTTGGATCTACCTTTCTCAACTTTCTTGTCCTTCTTTTTCCCTTTCTCCTTGGGTCTTCCATGAACTGCAAGAGCCTCTTTGGCTACTTCAGAAGACTTTCTCCATATCTCTTCAGATAACAGTGAAGATACCACTTCATCCATTTTGAAAGTGGATATGGTGCTCCCAATAGCCATAACAAGATGATCCCATGAGTCCAACAAAGAACAAAGCAAGGTCATACAACGATCCTCCTCCTCCATCGTCACACTAACGTATGTCAATTGTGCAACTAACATGTTGAAAGCATTCAGGTGATCTGCAACAGATCCTCCATCCTCCATCCATAGAGAATACTTCTTTCTTAGAAAAAGCTTATTCACCAGGGATTTTTCTTGATAAACATCTCCCAGCTTCTTTCAAAGATCTTTCATGGTCTTCTCCTCATGGACATTTAACATGATAGAATCAACTAGACTGAGTCTTATGAGACCCTTAGCCTTTTGATCTTTGAGATCCCAATTAGCTTGTGCCATTGTAGTTGGTTTTACACTGGAAATGGTTTCCCATAGGTCTCGATCAACAAGCATGTCTTCCATCTTAAGTTTCCATAACTCAAAATTTGTACCATTGAATTTCTCCACCTCTAATCTTCCGGATGTGCCTGCCATCTCCTTCTTGCAACAAGATTACACAATACTCTGCACAAAGCTCCCACTCAACCTAAGATTAGCTCAAAAAACTCCTACCTAGAACCTAGAACCAAAACTGGTCAAGCTTTGATACCAATTGTGATGTAGAGGCAAATTGGATGGGGAAAGGTAGACAAACTTGACAAGGTTCTATTCACTCCAAAAGCCCAAAAACAAAGATCTTCATGGAAAGTGGGAACAACAGAAGGAAACCCTTAGCTCATCATGGAAAAGTTAATTTGGGATGCTAGAAGACTCATTCCAGCCATTGGTTAAGGTAGATCACCTACAAGTCCAACACTTCCTTCACAAAACTCAAAAATGGCTAGTAGCCCTAAAAACAAATAACATTCCTGATATCTTCTTGCATAGACATCCAAATGCAAATCTTAGATAATTGGAAGATACCCTTTATGCTTCCCCACAACATACTCTAGAATGGGTTTGGTTTGTTTTGGAAAGTATGCCCTAACCAATAACCCTCCTAGTGGTTTTAAGCCCTAATTAGGCCTATTTTGTGAAGCAAGTACCCTCAAATGGTGGATTGTAACTCCCTTGACCACTCAAACATGTCAAATTCATCCCAAATCCATAGAATTCAACATTCATTTGCTGTTAGAGTTGACTGTCCTCAAATTCCCTACTGCCGTTGCTTCATACAAGCTTCCTAGCACATGGTTTTGCTAGGGTTTTCACAAAAACTCCCTCCTACCCAAAAATCCTACCACAAACTCATT
The DNA here is from genome assembly GCA_027924645.1 of Cunninghamia lanceolata. Taxonomy (NCBI): domain Eukaryota; kingdom Viridiplantae; phylum Streptophyta; class Pinopsida; order Cupressales; family Cupressaceae; genus Cunninghamia; species Cunninghamia lanceolata. Next base: position 3,817,638 of record BSBN01000984.1, read on the forward strand.
GCAATATATTGATACAAGTTTATTACATCCCATCCCACTGATTAAAGGTGATTTAGGATAGTGGAATGGTGAAGAAATGCATTATTTATAACAAAACCCTATTCTAGGTTATGGTTGGCAGTTTTTAAACAAACACAGATTTCTCACACCTACAGTAGAGTCAAGAATTCAAACCAAATGCAAACTATACTTAGTTCATACCTCTATCCTTCCACCAATTCATTCTTTATGACTCAGCTGTACATAAGGATGCCACGTGCTGTTACATCGAATTTGCACAGGAAAATAGAGTTGTGAGACAACAGACCTCTAACAATCGGTTGTAACTTGCTCCATATACAATGTCAAGAGTTCAAAACATGCTTGAAGGAAAATAGCTTCACCACACTTCAACCCCCAATGGCATAGCAACCATGAAAATTCTGTACAATGGAGAAGTACGGTCAGATTCTACAGAAAACTCAAAAATTGATAGAAAAACAACAAGTAAATGGTGTTTTGGTTATTTAGAACTTCTCCTCTTGTTACACTTGATATGTTCAAGGATATATAAGGTTGTATACTCCTTGAAACTCCTCATTGAAGTAGTTTTGGTCGATGGGAAGAGACCAAAACTACTCAAACTCCCTAAATTGTCTTTGGATAGTTTGCAAATTTCAACCAACCTTTTGTTTGTTTGCATAACCATTGGTGATTATGAACCCCCAAACATGTTTACAATGTCATTAGGCTTTGAACATGCCTTAGACTTCTTTGGACATACCTTAGGATTTTTGAACATGCCTTAACAAGGCTTAAAACATGAAGATTAATGACTGTCCTCTATGGTGTTATGACATCAATAGACTTTTGGACCAAGTCCTTATTACATCATGGCATTATGGCCTTAGTACATTATGAGAATGGTCTCTAGGACCTTATTAAACAAAACAAGTTGAACATCAAAGAAAGATGAATGGTCTTCTTGGTGCTCCTGCACCATACTCCCTAGGTGGAAAGAGAACTCAAGTCTCTTGAGGAAGTAGATTAGCAATTGTGACACCATGTTTCAAGATGTCTTCGTTAGTCATCCGAGTGGCATCTTCAATAGGCAAGCCACTCCATTTGACAAGAAACTGCTTGTAGGTCTTCTTCCTTGTCTTCTTCAAGACCTTGGTGTCAAGAATGCATTCTAACTTCAATGGCTGATTGAGTGGAAGACCTTTGATCCAATCTTCATCTCCTGTTGCTGTCATATCTACCTTTGAATCTGCATTAGAATCACCTTTGAAAGGGAACAAATCTAAAACATTGAAGATAGGAGAGATGGCCAAGCCTTGAGGAAGTTCAATCTCATAGGCATTGGGCCCAAACTTGTGCACAATCCGGCATGGTCCTATCTTCTTCATGAGGAGTTTGGTTGGCTGCCCCTTAGGAAGTCTTTCCTTCTTCAAATGTGCCATGACCAAATCCCCAACCTTGTATTGTACATCTATCCTTCTTTCATTGGCTTTCTCATTGCACTTAGCATTGTTATTTTGAAGAGTTTCCTTAACATTATCATGAATGTCCTTCATGGCCAATGCAAAGTCTTCACCTTGAGCACTTTTCCTTTCCAATCCATGGAGGTCTCTCAATTCAAGAACACCTCTTGGATGAAGGCCATAAACAATCTCAAATGGACTCCTTCCTATGCTCCTATTGGTGGAATCATTATAGGCAAACTCTGCTTGAGGGATGATCATATCCCATGCCTCTCCATGCTGCTTGGTAAGACACCTAAGAAGATTTCCAAAGGACCTATTCACCACCTTTGTTTGGCCATCAGTCTGAGGGTGATAGGCTGAAGTAAAGGACAATTGAGTGCCCAACTTCTTCCACAAAGTGCACCAAAAATGGCCTACAAACTTTGGATCCCTATTTATCACAATGTTAAGAGGCAAACCATGGATTTTGATAATTTCTTTGAAGAATAAACCAGCAATGTGAGAAGCATCATTAGTGCATTTACATGGCAAGAAATGAGCCATCTTATTGAATCTATCCACCACAACAAATATACTATCAAAGCCTCTTTGAGTTCTAGGAAGACCCAACACAAAATCCATGCTAATACTTTTCCATGGCCTATTAGGAATAGGAAGTGGTTGATATAGACCAGCATTAGATGAAGTACCCTTTGCCCTTTGACAAATACTACAACGTTCAACAAATTTTCTGATATCTGATTGCATTTTAGGCCTGTTGGTTTTTTCCCTAACTGGATGCTCATTCCCAGATTTCCCTACAAGGTAGCCATCAGTGATCAACAGGATCTCTGGGCCAGGGGCCAACAGTGTAGGAGATAGACTCTATTTTTGTCTCCTCTTCTTCTTCAAGCTCTGCAAAACCTAGGGGGTATTCCCTATTCAACATCCATGAAATATGACTATGAACTGACTGGGATGTTGACACAAAGCAGTTAAATCCTCCTGTATGAAGACCAAAATTGTGGGATAAGTGCAAAGGGGCTAGCTTTGGGCTTATGTTTAGTTGTAGACAGAGGACTTGATCCTAAACTACTTCTATAGTCCTAATGGTTGTTTGGAAGTTTGAATTTGATTTTATGTGTCTGGATGCAAATTAGGACCTGGTGTGCAGTCTCAACACAGAGCTAGATTGGTGCCTATCTAGGGCTTGGAGTCAGTAGACATACACCTGTGAATGATCAACATGAACACACTAAAACCAGATTTCAAGGGGATTTGTGTGATATCTGCCTTACAGATACCTCCCAATACAGAGTGTTAAGTTATCTCTACTTATGGCATCCCTATTGCAGTATATCCTTCCCAACACTTAATCTGAAAACACTTTAATCTACCCTCTGAGAAGAAGTTGAAAGATCAAGCATTCAATATAGGAATTCTACATTCTAGAATACCAGACACCCCTTAGATATCTAGATTCAGAAGAAGGACACATGCAATATTGGAGACAGAATTAACAAAATACATGTAAATACAGTATTACTCGTATAGAATCAATCATGAAATCAGTAAATTCATGCATGAGACATACAACAAGAGATACATAAACTCACAAGGTCACCTGCACAGAGCAACCAGAACTAGTTGTATCTTGTTATAGAGCCAGATATGTCCAGTTTTCAACGACCACCAAAAGAGTAACACAATCTGCTTAAAACAGTGAGAGAGTGTACTTTCAGCAATTAATTCATGGCCAATCTAAAATTCGCCAGATACATTCATTCTGAGGAAAATGGCCTCTAAAGATTAAGTGCAGAAGGGGACAAAACATGGAGAAGTAGGAAAAGGACAAGGGGCAGATGAGCTCGAGCCTTGTGCCACTGTCAGAGAATTTTCATGCCATAAATTAGGTACATGGCTGTTCAACCGTTCACCCATACCTCTGCAAATCACCATTGATGGCTCAACCACCCACATCTTCTCCTAGAAATAGTAGCACAACTCATATGGTAATTTCTCACTCAAAACATGCCTGAAGACACAAAGGAAACTCACATTCCATCTTTAAAACATGGCCGTCAATCCCTCAATCGCTTGAAAATTGATGGCACCAAATCCACGTTGAAAAGTCACTATCCTGTGAAAATGTGCCACGTAGGTACCTTGAAAATGCATGTTTTGCCTTGCATATCACACCATCGGCGTGACCAAGACCATCAGGAAGACCTTCACATCTGCATGAATCAATATCCCACATTCGTCCTACAGAGACCATTTAGCACTTTATAAGCATGGCCACGAGCACAATAAGTATCGAGCATTTTGCCCCGCTTGACCCACGAACCTTTCACCAATAGCCCATCACCCTGACATACACCATCGGAGCAACCAATAATCCTCTCGCTGACCTCTCGTGTCACACTGATTGCTACACCATTTCCAGGTCTTCGACGAGACCACCTCCATCGGTTCTTCCAAAAATTCTCCCACCGATCGCATCGATCATGCCGATGAAGACATCACATTCCCCTGTCAGCCAGATACCAACCATCGGAGCAGCCCCCATCAGACATACCGATGCCACACCATACATTGATAGACATCCCCCATCGGTGTGATCAAGGCCATCGGAGCAACAAAAAGCTCCCTCACCGATAATGCCTCCTTACGCCGACGGCACTCCAAAGCCCCCGTCGGTGAGACCTAAATCGTTGGAGCAACACTTTGCTTGCCTAGCCGATATCACATGTTACGCCGATACAACTCCATCGGTCGGATCAAACACATCGGTAGACCCTTCACCTACTTGGCTGATAGCCATGTCACTCTGATAGTATCCTCCATCGGGGTGACCCCTCCCATCAGCGGACCACAAAATTCTTCACCGAAAGACCAATCTCTCGCCGACCACACTGCACAACCCTCATCGGCCAGAGTAACCCTATCGGCCAAACTCAACACACTCTGCCTGACGCACCAAATCACGCCGATGAACAACAGCCTTGAAAACATTCCAACCAAACAACACATCACCGTGACCAAAACCATCAGCCCAACAAAAAACTTCCTCGCCGACACCTTCGGTCATCCCGATGGCATTTACAAATTACAGACTATCGGTGAGACCACCTACATCGGCGGAACCAAAAACACTTCTGCCGATGACCACACACACACTGATGACACCATGGGCCAGACCAAATGCATCGGTGGAGCCAAAATTTCCTTCTTCGATCACAAAAGTCCCTCCGATGGTCACCTCCTGCGGCAAGACATGCACCATCGGTGAACAACTTGCTTGCTCACCTGATACACCGATACAACCTGATCGGCGAGAAAACCACCATCGGCCCAACGCATCTCACCTTCGCCGATGAAGAAAGTTATGCCGATGACCACTTCACATGAAATCCCATCAGCAACACATGACCCCATCAGAAAAACCCCTAACTCAGCCACCAATGAAGCATGTCACAGCGATGAAAGGAACCAACCATTGTGGACTACCTAATCGCTGAGACAAAGTGGCAGTCCCGCCGATGGACACAAAATTTTTTTTGATCATAGGAAAGTGCCTGCATATTAAGTACCTGAGACCTGATTGATTAAGCAGGCACTAACAGTGGCTCCGACTGGGGACGTGTAGGCACAAGGCTGCAGCGAGAACCAGACCTCTAGGCAAACCAGACAAAACACAAAAAAACACCAACTATACAAGATATTTACAATATACACATACTTTTACAAATGTGTATAGAGGTAGATTGGTGCCTATCCAGGGCTTGGAGTTAGTAGACATACACCTGTGAATGATCAGCATGAACACACTAAAACTGGATTTCAAGGGGATTTGTGTGATATCTGCCTTACAGATACCTCCCAATACAGAGTGTTAAGTTATCTCTACTTATGGCATCCCTATTGTAGTATATCCTTCCCAACACTTAATCTGAAAACACTTTAATCTACCCTCTGAGTAGAAGTTGAAAGATCAAGCATTCAATACAAGAATTCTACATTCTAGAATATAAGACACCCCTTAGATATCTAGATTCAGAAGGACACATGCAATATTGGAGATATAATTAACAAAACACATGCAAATATAGTATTACTCATATAGAATCAATCATGAAATCAGTAAATTCATGCATGAGACATACAACAAGAGATACATAAACTCACAAGGTCACTTGCATAGAGCAACCAGAACCAGTTGTATCTTATTACAGAGCCAGATATGTCCAATTTTCAACAACCACCAAAAGAGTAACACAGTTTGCTTAAAACAACGAGAGAGTGTACTTTCAACAATTAATTCATGGCCAATCCAAAATTTGCCAGATACATTCATTCTGAGGAAAATGGCCTCTAAAGATTAAGTGCAGCAGGGGACAAAACATGGAGAAGCAGGAAAAGGACAAGGGGCAGATGAGCTCAAGCCTTGTGCCACTGTCAAAGAATTTTCATGCCATAAATTAGGTACATGGCTGTTCAACTGTTCACCCATGCCTCTGCAAATCACCATTGATGGCTCAACCACCCACATCTTCTCCTGGAAACAATCGCACAACATATATGGAATTTCCAACTCAAAACGTGCCTGAAGACACAAAGGAAACTCACATTCCATCTTTAAAACATGGCCGTCGATCCCTCCATCACTTGAAAATTGATGGCACCAAATCCACATTGAAAAGTCACTATCCTATGAAAATGTGCCACGTAGGTACCCTGAAAATGCATGTTTTGCCTTGCATATCACGCCATCGGCGTGACCAAGACCATCGAGAAGACCTTCACATCTGCATGAATCAATATCCCACATTCGTCCTGCAGAGACCATTTAACACTTTATAAGCATGGCCATGAGCATAATAAGTGTCGAGCATTTTGACCCGCTCGACCCACGAACCTTTCACCAATAGCCCATCGCCCTGACATACACCATCGGAGCAACCAATAATCCTCTCGCCGACCTCCCATGTCACATCGATCATTACACTGTTTCTAGGTCTTCAGCGAGACCACCTCCATTGGTTCATCCAAGAATTCTCCCACCGATTGCATCGATCATGTCGATGAAGACATCACATTCCCCTGTCAGCCAGATACCAACCATTAGAGCAACCCCCATCAGACATACCAATGCCACACCTTACACCGATGGACATCCCCCATCGGTGTGACTGAGGCCATCGGAGCAACAAAAAGCTCCCTTGCCGATAACGCCTCCTTATGCCGATGGCACTCCAAAGCCCCCCGTTGGTGAGACCCAAACTGTTGGAGCAACACTTCGCCTGCTTGGCCGATATCACATGTTACACCGATACAACTCCATTGGTTGGATCAAACACATCGGCAGACCCTTCACCTACTTGGCCAATAGCCATGTCACTCCGATAGCATCCTCCATTGGGGTGACCCCTCCCATCGGCGGACCACAAAATTCTTCGTCGAAAGACCAATCTCTCACCGACCACACTGCACAACCCTCATCAGCCAGAGTAACCCTGTCAGCCAAACTCAACACACTCTGCCCGACGCACGAAATCACGCCGATGAACAATAGCCTTGAAAACATCCCAACCAAACAACACATCGCCGTGACCAAAACCATCGGCCCAACAAAAAACTTCCTCGCCAACACCTTCGGTCATCCCAATGGCATTTACAAATTACACACTGTCGGTGAGACCACCTACATCAGTGGAACCAAAAACACTTCTGCCGATGACCACACACATGCTGATGACACCATCGGCTAGACTAAATGCATCGGTGGAGCCAAAATTTCCTTCTCCGATCACAAAAGTCCCTCCAATGGTCACCTCCTGCGGCAAGACATGCACCATCGGCGAACAACTTGCTTGCTCACCTAATATGCCGATACAACCCGATCGGCGAGAAAACCACCATCAGCCCAACTCATCCCACCTTCGCTAACGAAGAAAGTTACACCGATGACCGCTTCACACAAAATCTCATCGGCAACACACGACCCCATCAGAAAAACCCCTAACTCAGCCGCCGATGAAGCATGTCACAACGATGAAAGGAACCAACCATTGTGGACTACCTAATCACTGAGACAAAGTGGCAATCCCGCCGATGGACACAAATTTTTTTTTGATCATAGGAAAGTGCCTGCATATTAAGTACTTGAGACCTGATTGATTAAGCAGGCACTAACAAGGCCAAAAATAAAACCTCTTCACCTGATCCAATGTTTTATCCAACCCAAAGTGACCTCCAAGTCCACCACAATGTTTTTCTTTTATTATGTTCTCCCTCATGGAACATTTAGGAACACATAGTTGGCTTCCTGTGAACAACAACCCCTGCTGCAACAAAAACTCAGAAAAATTAGAATGATAAGAGTCTGAAAATTGTGAACAAACTTCATATACCTACTTGAAATCTTCATCATCCTAATACATATGCTTGAGAGCATCAACCCCTACACTTTGCAACTGAATTTCTTGAACCATACACACCCTCCTACTCAATGCATCTACCACTTTGTTAGCCTACCCCTTCTTGTGTTTGATTGAAAAGGTATAGGCTTGGAGTTTCTCAACCCATTTCATATGCCTATGATTGAGTTTCTCCTGAGAATTCAGAAAACTAAGTGCATGGTTGTCAGTATAAACAATAAATTCTTTTGGAAAAAGATAGTGCCTCCATTTTTTCAAAGATTCCACCATTGCATACAATTCCAAATCATAAGTAGAGTACTTTCTCTTAGAATCATTCAATTTTTCTGTAAAGAAAGCAACATGCCTGTCCTCTTGACTTAGGACAGCCCCTATAGCAAGATTTCTAGCATCACATTCTACCACAAACAACTTATTAAAGTCAGGCAAAACAAGTATGGGTTGTTGTGCTACCTTTTGTTTTAGAATTTCAAAAGAATCATTGGCTGCCTTTGTCCACAAAAACTTACATTTCTGCCCCCCTTTGATGGTATCCAAAATTGGTGCACAAATATGACTAAAACCCCTTATAAATTTCCTATAAAATGTTGCCAAACCATGAAAACTTTTCACATCACCTGCTATTTTTGGAGTTGGCTATGACAAAATGGCTTCTACCTTTGTTGGATCCATCTTCAAACTACCCTATGAAATCAAAAAACCAAGATAGGTGAGTTCTTCCTTCATGAAGACACTCTTTTCCATGTTGATCATCAATTGTTCTTCATGCAACTTCCTCAAAACCTAATCCAAATGTTGCAAATGCTCCTCTTTAGTCCTGCTGAAAACAAGAATGTCATCCAAATATACCACAACAAATTTGCCAATGAAATCCTTCAACACTTCATTCATGAGATGCATAAAAGTACTTGGAGCATTGTATAGACCAAATGGCATCACCAACCACTCATAAAGACCCTCATTTGTTTTGAATGCTGTCTTCCATTCATCCCCTTGTTTGATTCTAATTTGATGATACCCACTCTCAAGGTCTATCTTGGGAAAGTATCTAGCCCCACCCAAACAGTCCATTAGGTCCTCAATCCTTGGCATAGGGAACCTATATCTTATGGTAATCTTGTTAATGGCTCTAGAATCTGTGCACAACCTCCATTTACCATCCTTTTTAGGGGCTAGGATTGTTGGGACAGCACATGGGCTAAGACTCTTTCTCACCAATCCCTTATCCAACAATTCTTGTACTTGCTTGGCAATCTCTTCATTTTGTGAAGGTGTCATCTTGTAGGCTGCTTTGTTTGGCAAAGTAGATCCCAGTATGAAGTCAATTTGATGGCTTATGTCCCTAATAGGTGGCAACTCATTAGGCATTTCTTCTACCATAATCCCCTTATACTTTTCTAGCAATTGTTGCACCTCATTAGGGACTTCTTCCTTACTAGGATCATGCAAACTAGGACTGTTTTTAGGCTTCAAAATTAGAGCATACCCTTGGGTTCCTTCCTCCTTAAGGGCATCTAGAAACTCTTTCCCAGTCATACTCATGACACTTGACCCAACATTCTTTTCTACATGCTCATTAAGCAATGGATCCATTCTATACTTTTTACCATTCTTAGTTATGATGAAAGAATTAGTTTTACCATCATGTTGTGATTGAACATCATATTGCCATGGGCGTCCTAACAACAAATGACAAGCATCCATAGGAATTGCATCACACAAAGTTTTATCCTTATATTCTCCTATCTCAAATTCAATCCATGACTGTTCATCTACCAAAACTTGTTGCCCTTTATTCAACCATGATACTTTATAAGGACTAACATGAGGAAGCCTTTTCAATTTCAATTTGTCTATCATTTCAATGGAAACCAAATTTTTAGTTGAGCCTGAATCAACAATTACCTTGCAAATCTTACCATAGGCCTTGCATGTTGTCCTGAACAGTGTCTTCCTTTGAGGGGGTTCTTGAGTTTGAGGCACCTTCAACATGGTTCTTCTCATCATCAAACTCTCTCCTTCATGGACCGGGGCTGCACTTCCAATTGGAGAGTTGACACTTTGGCAATCTTCCTCTTGGATCAATTGGTTCCTTCTCTCTCCTCCATGAGATCTTGAGGCTTACTTTTTAGGACACTTGAAGGCTGGATGTCCCACTTGGTTGCAATTGTAGTACCTTCCTATGAAGACATTAGGACCTCTCCTTGGTCCACCAAATCTACCTCTCCCATTAGGCCTTCTTCTTCTAAAGCCTCCTCTAGAACCGGATTCTCCACTTTGCTCTTGGAAACTAGATTCCCCTTGGCTTCTTTGGGACTAATTTCTGTCCCCAAAACTGCCCCTACCTCTGAAATTTCTGCCACCTCTTCCTCTACTTTGCTGCTCACCTTTCCTCTTCAACTTCTCTTCAACCCTTAGTGCCACTTGAAAGCACTTCTCCATGGTTTTAGGGGTCAATAAACTGATTTCATCTTGAATATTGAATCTCAAACTGTTTAGATACTTTGCTACCTTGGCTTTTTCATCCTCCATGTGCCCACAATGAAGAGTGCATTTGTGAAACTCCTCGGTGTAAGTAGCCACATCCAAATCTCTTTGTTTGAGATTTTGCATCCTCTTGTAGATCTGCACCTCATAGTCTAATGGAAGGAATTGGGACTTGATCCTCTCCAACATTCTGTTCCATGAAGAGATCATGCTCTTCCCATTCTTTACCCTCTCTCCTTGGGTGTAATTCCGCCATGTAAGGGCAGGACCTTTGAATTTTGTTTTTGCAAACTTAACCCTCTTACTTTTAGGAACTTCTTTGTATTCAAAGTAGTTGTTTAGAGCCTCAATCCACTCCATAACTTCATTAGTATTCATCTTTCCACTAAACATAGGAATCTCCATCCTAGCCTCCGAAGAATCCTTGCCAATTGCCTTAATGGCTTCAAGGAAATGCTTTTGATCAGCCAGCACCTCTACCTCTTCTTGATCTTCTTCTTCTTCCTCTTTCTCTTCCTCTTCATCTGAACCTTCACCTATCCTCTTCCCTATCCTCAATGCCTTCAACTCTGCTTGGAGTGCTTCCTTGACTCCACATTTGATCTTCTCTTCCATCTCCTTGAACTTCTTGACCACTTCGGTGGTCATCCCCTTTGGAGGAATATTGCTAGCCTATCCTTCACTCTCCTCTGCTGACATATACCAGGCTAATAACATAACCTTTTGTGTCTCTGATACCACTATGATGTAGAGGCAAATTGGATGGGGAAAGGTAGACAAACTTGACAAGGTTCTATTCACTCCAAAAGCCCAAAAACAAAGATCTTCATGGAAAAGTGGGAACAACAAAAGGAAACCCTTGGCTCATCATGGAAAGGTTAATTTGAGATGCTAGAAGACTCATTTCACCCATTGGTTAAGGCAGATCACCTACAGGTCCAACATTCCTTCACAAAACTCAAAAATGGCTAGTAGCAGGACTGTGCAAGAAATTTGGTAGTTTTATAACAAAAACCTATTCTAGGTTATGGTTGGTAGTTTTTAAACAAACACAGATTTCTCACACCTACAATAGAGTCAAGACTTCAAACCAAATGCAAACTATACTTAGTTCATACCTCTATCCTTCCACCAATGCATTCTTTATGACTCAGCCATACAGAAGGATGCCACGTGCTGTTACAACGAATTTACACAGGAAAATAGAGTTGTGAGACAACAGACCTCTAACAACCGGTTGTAACTTGCTTCATATACAATGTCAAGAGTTCAAAACATGCTTGAAGGAAAATAGCTTCAGCACACTTCAACCCCCAATGGCATAGCAACCATGATAATTCTGTACAATGGAGAAGTACGGCCAGATTCTATAGAAAACTTAGAAATTGACAGAAAAACAACAAGTAAATGGTGTTTTGGTTATTTAGAACTTCTCCTCTTGTTACACTTGATATGTTCAAGGGTATATAAGGTTGCATACTCCTTGAAACTCCTCATTTAAGTAGTTTTGGTCGATGGGAAGAGACCAAAACTACTCAAACTCCATGAACTATCTTTGGACAATTTGCAAATTTCAACCAACCTTTTGTTTGTTTGCATAACCATTGGTGATTATGAACCCCCAAACATGTTTACAATGTCATTAGGCTTTGAACATGCCTTAGACTTCTTTGGACATACCTTAGGCTTTTTGAAAATGCCTTAACAAGGCTTAAAACATGAAGATTACATGACTGTCCTCTATGGTGTTATGACAACAATAGACTTTTGGACCAAGTCCTTATTACATCATGGCATTATGGCCTTAGTACATTATGAGAATGGTCTCTAGGACCTTATTAAACAAAACAAGTTGAACATCAAAGAAAGATGAACGGTCTTCTTGGTGCTCCTGCACCAAATTGAAAGGAAGCTAGGTGTGAGGAAATCGCTTCCTACACTAATCTAAAGATGAGAGTAGAGTGCAAATTCTTTTCAACCTTTACAATTATAGTGTTATTAACATAGAAATGGAGATATTGTAGCAATACACAATGCAAGAATGTAAGATAGGAGAGAGAGAGAGACAAGATATAACGTGGGGAAAACCCTTATAGGTGAAAAACCCCACACTCTAAAACTTGCACAATGTATTATCTAAACAACAAGGTTTACAACACACTTGCAATGCAAGTTGGTGCAGGAACACCCCTCCAAAATAAAGAATAAGTCTAATTATAGTATGTTTTTAGTTTATGATGTAATAAGGTCCATTGGACCAATTCTTATGTTTTAAGTCAATCTAGGATTGTGTGTTGACAGTTATAGTTTGTTATGCTAGCTGTCCTCCCAGCCGCTTGGAAGCTCCCAACCGCTGGGAATCAAGTTTGTACTTCTCGTGAGGAGTAGTTATTTATGCCCTAGATTAGCTTGTTTAGTAATAGTTTAGCATTGCATATGAAAAACAGAGACATTGTGTTTGGAGATCAGACTGAGCATTGTGGTACAGTGGGATTGTGAAGTCAGATATTTGTATGCATTTATGATATTGAAATAACGAAGATCCTGTTGTTTCATTTGTCTGATTTTTGATCTATCTATGTGATCATATTTTATTTTGCAATTGAGATGGAATCATTCATCCATTCCACCGGTTGATTCTCTGAATCGGTGGAATGGACATGTACAGTAGTTTAGTTTGCATTCTCATTTTTCTATTTTTACATTTCATGTTTTTGGGATCAAAATATTGCATGCAGTGAGCAAACCTAGCATCCTCATGTGCTAGGGTTTAGAGGGAAGAAATCCGTGTCGAGATTGCTAAGCAAGTGGATCGGGTCGAGCTCAGAGTTTTCGGTGCAAATTTATGAAGGTATCGGCGTGAAAAGAACCATCAGGTTGAGAAAGTTGCATTGAGCCGATAGGGGGCACTTTCACCGATCGAGGTGACAATTACAAAGTGCTGCCGAAGAAGAGTACATCGGCATGAGATATGCTATCGGTGGAGAAGTGAAATGTTCCATCAACGATGTTAGTCACACCGATGAATGAAGTCTGAAGGCTCATCGAGGTGACCGAAGGTATCGGTATAAGGTCGTTTGGTGTAGCCGATGTTATATGTCACAGCGACAAGTGCAAAAGGAAGAGTGGATAGTCCATTAGGGAGAGTTGGTGAAAGTCTCAGCGAAAGAAGAAAGCATATCGGTGTAAGAGTGGGCATCAGTGAGCGAGGAGAATGTTTCACCGATAGTCATAGTCTGGCCGACGGTGGAGCCTGGCTTTGGTGGTATCGGGGAGACAATAGAGATCGGCAAAAGACTCAAGGAGTTCGTCGATAGTGGAAGTCCCGTCGATAGGTGAAAAGGAGATTCTTCATTGGTAAGAGGGTGGCGATCAGTATAGAGATTTTAGAGGTGGCCGATAGAGGTTATCTTGCCAATAGGCAATAAAGAAAAAACATCCATCGGCGTGAGGTGGAGTTCAGTATGACAATTTCTTAGGTGCCGATAGTTGTTGTTTGGCTAATAATGTATATCGGGAAGACATTATGGTAGATCTTGTCGATGGAATGAGAACAGTTAAATCCCACCAAGTTTGAATGCTTGTGCTGGCCACTCTGCATCAAAGTGGTATTAGAGCAAAGGAAAGATCTTCTGGAAAAGATAAGAAGATAGCAAGATGTCGGATGAAGAAGGAACATCAGAGATTCCGGCAAGGATGACCAATGCTAAGTTGGCAGTTCTGGTCAAGAAGCAGATTGCCGAGAGCATTGCTGTAAAGGCTCAGAATCAGGCATTGAAAAATGAGTTGGAGAAGTTGAGGGATAGAGTAGGTTCTAGTAAAGAAGAAGATAGGGAAGAAGAAGAGATCCCTAGGTGGAACAATGAAGACGTTCCTACAAACCAGAGACCCTTGATTAATGCCCTCAAATCCATGGAGAGGAGAACCATGGATGTGAAACTAGATTTTCTAGTGTTTACAAGAAAGATGGATCCTAATTCGGTGATGGAGTGGATAGACTCCTTAAACAAATTCTTCGAGACAGAGGAGATACCAGAACACCAGAGGGTAAAGATAGCCCAATCAAAAATGAAAGAGGCTGCATTAACTTGGTGGAATTTTATCCAAGATGACAGAGTACAAGAAGGAAAGCATAGAGTTACTACATGGAAGAAGATGATGGCTTTAGTGAAAGAAGCCTATGTTCCATTGGATTACAGCATCCAATTGCATAAGAGGAAACAAAATTTGAAGCAGAAGGAGCTAGATGTCAGCTCATATACAGAAGAGTTCATGAAGCTTTGTGTCAAGACAAAGGTAAAAGAGAGTGAGGAAGAAAAGGTAGCCAGATACCTTAATGGATTGAGGTTCAACATTCAGGAAGATTTGAATCTGCATAACCCAGATACAGTTTAGAAATGTTTTCAGTTGGCATTGAAAGTGGAAGAGAAGTTAAAGAGAAGACAAGAATAGAACAATAGAGGAAGAGGAAAATAGTAAAGAGGTGGAAGAGGTCCTTTCAGAGGTAGAGGACATGGATTTGGATATCAGGGAGAATCCAATCATGACAACAGCAAGGGAGATAACAGTCAAAACCAGAGAGGAAGTTACAATCAGCAAGAAAACTTTAGAGGCAGAAGACCTTTCAGAAGAAGATCTCAGGGCAGAGGATCTATCAGATGTTATAACTGTAATAAAGAAGGCCATATAGCTAGCAGATGTCTAGAAAAGGCAACAAGTTCAATGGGAGAAAGGAGAACAAACCTGATCCAAGAACCTGATAGTCAAAGTGCAACAAGCTCAAACACTTTTAAAAGTGTGAATGCTCCTGACAATTAGGGATATCTAGAGAGTGGAGAATCTCTAATGATGAGGAGAACAATGACCACCATGAAGGTACCTGACAAAGAACCCCCACAAAGAAAGTCTCTTTTCAGAACTACATGCAAGGTAGGAGGTAATGCATGTAAAGTTTTAATTGATTCTGGTTCTACTGAAAATTTTGTATCTGATGAAATGGTAACAAAGCTTAAGCTTAGAAGATTGCCTCACCCATCCCCATATAAGGTCTCATGGCTTACCCAAGGTCAGCAAACAGTTGTAGAAGAGCAGGCTTGGGTAGAATTTCAGATTGGAGCATATAAAGATAAGTTGTTGTTTGATATCACCAAGATGGATGCTTGCCATCTTTTATTTGGAAGACCATGGCAGTATGACTTTAAGGCATGCCATGATGGTGTTAGGAACACCTATACAATCACCAAAGATGGTATGGTGATAGAGTTAATCCCATGGACAGAGAAGGAGGAGAAATCAAAAGGAAAAGAGCTAAAGGTGATGCTGATGGAAGGAAAACAATTCATGAAAGAAGTAGCAGTAGAAGGTGCAGTTGCATATGCCCTAATTCCATGTCTGATAGTGAATAAAGAATAGCAACAAGAAGTCAAGAAAGAGAAGAAGCAAAGGTTCATAGACCCAGCTGTCCAAGAGCTATTGGATAAGTATAAAGGCATCATCTCTGATGGAATGCCAAGATCCCTACCACCTGTAAGGGATATTAGCCATTACATAGATCTAATCCCCAGATCTACACTTCCAAACAAAGCAACATACAAGCTAACTCCATAACAGAATGCAGAAGTAGCAAGACAAATTGAGGAATTATTAGACATAGGTCTGATTGGTAAAAGTTTAAGCCCATGTGCAGTACCAGCTATACTAGCACCAAAGAAAGAAGGCACTTGGAGGCTTTGCATAGATTCTAGGGCTATTAATAAGATCACAATCAGGTATAGGTTTCCAATACCTAGGATAGAGGATTTACTTGACTGTTTGGGAGGTACTAAGTATTTTACAAAAATAGATTTGAAGAGTGGTTATCATTAGATCAGAATTAGGCCAGGAGAGGACATGGATTTGGATATCAGGGAGAATCAAGTCATGACAATAGCAAGGGAGATAACAATCAAAACTAGAGAGGAAGTTACAATCAGCAAGAAAACTTCAAAGGCAAAGGACCTTTCAGAGGAAGATCTTAGGGCAGAGGATCTATCAGATGTTATAACTGTAATAAAGAAGGCCATATAGCTAGTAGATGTCCAGAAAAGGCAACAAGTTCAATGGGAGAAATGAGAACAAACTTGATCCAAGAACCTGATAGTCAAAGTGCAACAAGCTCAAACACTTTTAAAAGTGTGAATGCTCCTGACAATTATGGATATCTAGAGAGTGGAGAATCTCTGATGATGAGGAGAACAATGACCACCATGAAGGTACCTGACAAAGAACCCCCACAAAGAAAGTCTCTTTTCAGAACTACATGCAAGGTAGGAGGTAACACATGTAAAGTTTTAATTGATTCTGGTTCTACTGAAAATTTTGTATCTGATGAAATGGTAACAAAGCTTAAGCTTAGAAGATTGCCTCACCCATCTCGATATAAGGTCTCATGGCTTACCCAAGGTCAGCAAACAGTTGTAGAAGAGCAGGCTTGGGTAGAATTTCAGATTGGAGCATATAAAGATAAGTTGCTGTTTGATATCACCAAGATGGATGCTTGCCATCTTTTATTTGGAAGACCATGGCAGTATGACTTTAAGGCACACCATGATGGTGTTAGGAACACCTATACAATCACCAAAGATGGTATGGTGACAGAGTTAATCCCACGGACAGAGAAGGAGGAGAAATCAAAAGGAAAAGAGGTAAAGGTGATGTTGATGGAAGGAAAACAATTCATGAAAGAAGTAGCAGCAGAAGGTGTAGTTGCATATGCCCTAATTCATTGTCTGATAGTGAATAAATAATAGCAGCAAGAAGTCAAGAAAGAGAAGAAGCAGAGGTTCATAGACCTAGCTATCCAAGAGCTATTGGATAAGTATAAAGGCATCATCTCTGATGGAATGCCAAGATCCCTACCACCTGTAAGGGATATCAGCCATTGCATAGATCTAATCCCCGGATCTACACTTCCAAACAAAGCAGCATACAAGCTAATTCCAGAACAGAATGCAGAAGTAGCAAGACAAATTGAGGAATTATTAGACATAGGTCTGATTGGTAAAAGTTTAAGCCCATGTGTAGTACCAGCTGTACTAGCACCAAAGAAAGAAGGCACTTGGAGGCTTTGCACATATTCCAGGGCTATTAATAAGATCACAATCAGGTATAGGTTTCCAATGGATTTACTTGACTGTTTGGGAGGTGCTAAGTATTTTACAAAAATAGATTTGAAGAGTGGTTATCATCAGATCAGAATTAGGCCAGGAGATGAATGGAAAACAACATTCAAAACCAATGAAGGGTTGTATGAGTGGAAAGTTATGCTTTTTGGTTTATCTAATGCACTTAGTACTTTTATGAGATTGATGAATGAGGTTTTGAGAGAATTCATGGGAAAGTTTGTCATAGTATATCTAGATGACATTCTAATTTTCAGCAACACAAAGGAAGAACATCTCAGACATATAGATTTGGTTCTCAAGAGGTTACACGAAGAGCAACTGATGATAAATTTAGATAAGTGTTTGTTCATGCAGGAGGAGATCACATATTTGGGTTTTGTCATTTCACAAGGAAAGCTGCAAATGGATAAGGAGAAGGTGAGTGCCATATTGTCTTGGCCAACTCCAAGGACTATGAATGATGTCAGAAGTTTCCATGGGTTAGCAACCTTCTACAGAAAGTTTATAAGAGGGTTTAGTCATATTTGTGCGCCCATGCTTGATACTATAAAAGGAGGACAGAAGTGCAGATTTTCTTGGACTAAGGAAGCAGATGATTCCTTTGAAACATTGAAGAAGAAAGTGGCACATCAGCCAGTCCTTGCACTTCCAGATTTTAACAAATTTTTTCACGTAGAATGTGATGCAAGTCACATGGCAATTGGAGCAGTACTCAGCCAAGAAGGTAGGCCAATTGCATTTTTTAGTGAGAAGCTCAATGATACTAAAAAGAGGTATTCATCATATGATTTGGAAATGTATGCTTTAGTCCAGTCACTCAAGAAGTGGAGGCATTACTTGATGCCAAAAGAATTTATAGTATCCACAGATAATCAGGCTCTAAGTTTTATCAATAGCCAGGAAAAGTTGAACCACAGGCATATGAAATGGGTAGAAACTTTGCAAGCTTCTACTTTCATATGGAAGCATAAGAAAGGAGTCAAGAATAAGGTAGCAGATGCCTTGAGCAGGAGAGCTCTAACAGTCAACCAAATTTAGTTGGAAAGTGTTGGCATTGATTCATTGAAGACCATGTATGATGCTGATGAAGATTTTGGAGAGATATATCAGGTATGTACTTCTTTTGGAGATAAATATCATGCTGGATTCTCTGAATTTCTGATCCAGGATGGATTGCTGTTCAAAGGTGGACAGTTGTGTATTCCAAGGTGTTCTATGAGGTTGAACATCATTAAAGAGAAACATTGTGGAGCTATGGTAGGACATTTTGGTTTGGATAAGACTCTTGATCTTGTTAGAAGACATTATTATTGGCCTAAGTTACAATTAGATGTCAGAAAATTTGTAGAGACATGTGTGATATGTCAGAAAGCAAAAGGGAGATCCACTAATGCAGGTTTATATCAGCCATTACCCATTCCTTCCAGACCATGGGAAAGTATCAGTATGGATTTTGTGTTGGGTTCACCTATAACGAGAAAGGGATATGATAGTGTTTTTGTTGTAGTGGACAGATTCAGCAAAATGGCACATTTCTTGCCATGCAAAACCACTGCTGATGCTTCATATATTACAGATTTGTTTTTCAAAGAAATAGTAAGAATACATGGATTGCCATTAAGCATAGTGTCAGATAGAGATGTGAAATTCATTGGTCATTTTTGGAGGACTCTTTGGAAGAAATTTGGAACAAATTTGTCTTTCTCATCAGCATATCATCCTCAAACGGATGGATAGACTGAAGTGGTAAATCATTCCTTAGGGAATTTTCTCAGATGTTTGACAAGATAGCATGGAGACAAGTGGGATAATATCCTACCACAGGCATAATTTTCCTATAATAATACTGTTAATAGGAGTACAGGGAAATCACCTTTTCAGATAGTCTATGGTATACATCCAAGAGGTATTTTAGAGCTGAGAGATCTACCTACAGGAGATTCTGTTAGTGTAGATGGTGAAGCTTTTGCAGAAGCCATAAAAGAGGTAAATGATCAGGTCAAAAACCAACTCCAACACACTACCTTGAATTATAAGGAGTATGCTGATAAAAAGAAGAAAGATGTATAGTTTGATGTTGGAGATTTGGTATGGGTTCATTTGAAAAAGGAAAGACTTCCTAAAGGTAAATATACCAAAATCATGCAGAGGAAGATTGGACCATGTCAGATTTTGAGAAAGCATGGACAAAATGCTTATGAGATACAACTTCCTTCTAATCTTGGTTTATCACCTATATTCAATGTATGTGATTTAACTCCATACAAGCATAATCCAGATGAAGAACAGGAACTACTATAGGATACAACAGCTAATGACATTCCAAAACATGATCCACCATAGTTGCAGAAGATTTTAGACACAGGAGTGATCAAGAAGACCTGGAACAAAACATATTTGGAATATTTGGTGGCTTGGCAGGGCAAACCTGATTCTGAAGTAGTGTGGATGACTGAAGAACATATCAACCAACATGGTTCAGACCTACATACTCTCATCTCAAGTGGACTTGAGATTTCTTCTTCTGGGGAGTATGGTGCAGGAGCACCCCTCTGAAATAAAGAATAAGTCTAATTATAGTATGTTTTTAGTTTATGATGTAATAAGGTCCATTGGACCAATTCTTATGTTTTAAGTCAATCTAGGATTGTGTGTTGATAGTTATAGTTTGTTATGCTAGCTGTCCTCCTAGCCGCTGGGAATCGAGTTTGTACTACTCGTGAGGAGTAGTTATTTATGCCCTAGATCAGTTTGTTTAGTAACAGTTCAGCGTTGCATATGAAAAATAGAGACATTGTGTTTGGAGATCAGACTGAGCATTGTGGTACAGTGGGACTGTGAAGTCAAATATTTGTATGCATTTCTGATATTGAAATAATGAAGATCCCGTTGTTTCATTTGTCTGATTTTTGATCTATCTATGTGATCATATTTTGTTTTGCAGTTGAGATGGAATCATTCATCCATTCCATCGGTTGATTCTCTGAATCAGTGGAATGGACATGTACAGTAGTTTAGTTTGCATTCTCATTTTTTTGTTTTTACATTTCATGTTTTTGGGACCGAAATATTGCATGTAGTGAGCAAACCTAGCATCCTCATGTGCTAGGGTTTAGAGGGAAGAAATCCATGTCGAGATTGCTAAGTAAGCAGATCGGGTCGAGCTCAGAGTTTTTGGTGCAAATTTATGAAGGTATCGGCGTGAGAAGAACCATCGGGTTGAGAAAGTTGCATTGAGCCAACAGGGGGCACTTTCACCGATCGGGGTGACAATTACAAAGTGCTGCCAACAAAGAGTACATCAGCATGAGATATGCTATCGGTGGAGAAGTGAAATGTTCTGCTGATGATGTTAGTCACACCGATGAATGAAGTCTGAAGGCTCATCGGGGTGACCGAAGGTATCGGTATAAGGTCATTTGGTGTAGCTGATGTTATATGTCACAGCGACAAGTGCGAAAGGAAGAGTGGATAGTCCATCGAGGAGAGTTGGTGAAAGTCTCAGGGAAAGAAGAAAGCATATTGGTGTAAGAGTGGGCATCGGTGAGTGAGGAGAATGTTTCGCTGATAGTCATAGTCTGGCCAATGGTGGAGCCTGGCTTTGGTGGTATCGGGGAGAAAATAGAGATCGACAAAAGACTCAAGGAGTTTGCCGATAGTGGAAGTCCTGCCGATAGGCGAAAAGGAGATTCTTCATCGGTAAGAGGGTGGCGATCGGTATAGAGATTTTAGAGGTGGCCAATAGGCAATAAAGCGAAAAAACATCCATTGGCATGAGGTGGAGTTTGGTATGACAATTTTCTTAGGTGCCGATAGTTGTTGTTTGGCCAATAATGTATATCGGGAAGACATTATGGTAGATCTTGCTGATGGAATGAGAATAGTTAAATCCTGCCAAGTTTGAACGCTTGTGCTGGCCACTCTGCATCACAAGTCTTTATAGGAGTCTTTGACACTTGTATCTAGAGACAATCTGGCAGCTTAATAGTACCTGTCAATCACATACTACATCTCCTCTCAAAGCATCTACTTAAATAGAAGTTTACAAGGAAAAAATGAACTTTCCTTAAGATGGGCATCCAACTTGGCCTCATGGCCCAAAACCCATGCCTAGGGACACGCGTCCAACACTGCAGCATGGTCATGACACTTGTCATATCACCCCATTCCAATATGGTCACCTATTCCCAAGTTGGGCAATGATAGATGCTCTTATGCATCTTACAACCATCATAGAATCTGTCATACTGATAGTACTTATAGCTATAAGAGAATCTATCATATACTGACTAAAAATAGCATATTCTCTTACACCATGTCATAACTCTCCTTGGGGCGCCCAAAGATGCCTTCTTCCAAGATGCCTTGTGACACATGTCTTCACCTGTCATAGAACATTCCATTTATGACTCTTATGCGTCATAGGAATCTGTCATAACCATTTCAGTCAAGATTCACTTACACACTAGTCAAAGTGCTGACACATGGCAAAATACCTCTACCGCTAAGTGGGATGCCTATTTCCTCATGTGAGGATGAAATAACCTTCCATGTAGGATGACACATCACCGTGCCAAATCCCACAAGATGACACAACAGGATTTGCATCCTAATTACACAATAGGCAATAAATAAATATACTACAATAAATAAATGCAAGGAATTACCAAGGTTGAGACACCTTAATTCCCAACAGTGGACACCTAGGCCTAGACACTCAAGGGCCTAAGAAAAAAAGAGGCTGACCTAAAGAATATAATAGAAGAATCAAAGGAGGAGGTCAAGAGGTTAAAGGGCCAAATTAAAGAGATCAAATAGTTAGTGGTTTCCCTTTAACACATCAAGGTCTTGTGAATATCATATGACAAGGCCAAAATGGAGGCCACATCATGTAAGCCTAGCAAGTGAGAAAAGACAAATTTATAGATCTAGTGAATGAGAAGAGACAAGAAGAAACTATATTTAACATGTGGTCCTTAGCTCCTTTTATCAAAGAGGTTTGATTAGTTTTCAAGACATTGATAGAGATAGAGGCTTTTGTACAAACATCAATGGCTCAAGCATAGGAGGTACCCTATGAATGCACCATTGAACTAGAGTGCCACTTTAGAATCTTATAGAAGATCAATTTTCCCTTGGACAAAGAGTGGGAGAAGCTTCTGGATTCTCCTTAGGTTGACCTACTTCTATTTATGAGCATGGACTATCATTGTTGTAATCTACATACATCAACTAAAAGTAAATTGAATACACATGATTTGTACCATTAGTCCTAATTTGATTGACTTGTCTAGCCACCATGAAATCTTCTCCCCTATTCATATACCTATTCATTTATCCTAGGTGGAATTCATATTCTTGAAAGTGCAATCTTTCTCTATAATTGTGTGTTGATCAATATATGTGTTTATTACTAATATATTGGACTTGGTCAAGATGTATGTGGCATGATTTGACAGGAGATCTATGCCCTTAGTACTATATGAATTTAATTGAGACACAAAGGTCTATATATGCACAAATGTAATTTATGTAATAGTGGTTTGTCTTTCAACCAGTTTCAGACACCTACATCCAAATGATCTAGAGGGAGCGAATTAGAGAGAGATAGAGAGAGAGGGAGAGATAGAGAGGGAAAGATATATATATATATATATATATATATATATATATATATATATATATATATATATATATATATATATATATATATATATATATATATATAGAGAGAGAGAGAGAGAGAGAGAGAGAGAGAGAGAGAGAGAGAGAGAGAGAGAGAGAGAGAGAGAGAGAGAGAGAGAGAGAGAGAGAGAGAGAGAGAGAGAGAGAGAGAGTCTCCCTATATCTCTCTATTCTTACTTTCTCTATCTCTCTATCTCTCCATCTCTGTAATGAGTTGCCCCTGTTTGTTTTTTAAAAAATTCTTATATTATGTTTTTTTTTAATTTTTATTTATTTTGTGGTTTTTTAGAATTAGATAGAAGTTGCAAAAGGGTTTTTTTTTAATTTTTCATGCAATTGTTTTGTCAGATAATAATGGAATATGTGACATGCAATGATAACCCAAAAAAACTATAATAGTTAGGAGCAAAATAGTAAAGACCCAATTCATGAAATCATTCAAAATGAATTATAGATGTATACCCATTTGCTTTGAACAACATGCAAGTCTGATTTTGCAGCAACGACAATTTCTAGAAACCCTAGGCTGATCGTTACACCTCCAAAGATGTCAAAACAACTCCAAATCATCAAACAATGATGTGCAGATTTAGGCGACTCCAAAATAGCAATAAATCCATTTAATTTGAAAAATAGGCAAGTCTGATTTTGCAGCAATAGTAATAAATCTCCTAACAAACCCTAGCCACCCTCACCACCAAGTTTCCCACATCCTCACACAAGTTGTACAACTAGATTGGCAACCTCAATCAATAAGAAAATAAGAAAAAAACTCTCCTTCAAATTTGATAATATCCCTTCAATCTGTATTCCTGTTAAATTCTTCAAACATGCAATGGAGATTGAAGCTCAAATCTAAACAAATAAACAACTGTGATGCACCAAATGTGACCCTTGTATGAAGCCACCACTGAATTCTCCAGATTGGGTATCTCACCAACGTGGAAGATGTTGCCTACAAGGGTTTACGTCCTCACAAACCTCCAGGAAGAACCAACTCCTCTAGCAAGAAGAAATACAAATATCAAGTCATGAATGAATAAAATGAACTTCAAATGCCCTTTTATAATTCTCAATTTGACTTTCATTTCCCAGCTTTCATTCTTTTAATTTTGGTGCACAACTTTATAATATAAAGTATAATTTAAAAATCACTTATATCTCCCCTTTTAAAATGACACTTTAACTTATATTATAAAGTATATACTTTAAAATCACTTATATCCCCTTTATAATAAAGTCCCTTTTTAAAATATTTTAATAACGCATAAATTTAAATTATTTAATTTAACTTTATTATTTGACATTATTAATATTAAATGCATAGGACCAATATTAACCAATATAACTCCAAGATATAATTATGCCACCATGCCAGATATAGAAACTTTACCAGCTGACCATACCACTGACTTACTATAAATAGTAAATATGAGTGACATATCCGAGTGATTTACTAAAAATAGTAAGTGTGGGTCAAAGTGTCCAAAATGGCACAAAAGTTTGAAATCACCTGAAAAGACATCAATGCAAACCATCTGATATCACTGAGCTCAATGCAACATCAAAGATAGCCAATGGTTGTCTGTCAAGTCACCAAAACAGTGCTAGACTGACACTTACTATAAGTAGCAATGTTCTCTAAGGACCAAAGAGAACAAACCCAGAAAAACCCAAAAAGATTGTTGCCATGCAAGCACTTACTATAAATAGTAAGTACAGACAAGTCTGAAATCTCTTGAAAAGTGCCATACAACTCCACTGGATCACTTGAACACATTGGTGACATCAAAATACTCCTCTGATTAGGCTGTCACCAACCCATAATGTTAGCTCTGACTGTGCTACAAGAGAACCCAAAAATGGGAACATTACAGTATGCCCTTCCCAAAGATTGCTTGTCCTCAAGCAATGCCAATACAACCTCTGATCAAAAGATTGATCCAAACTGGAATCAAGAATGATCTTAGGGTCCCAAGTCAACCTAGGATATCTATGGTACCATCTACTCAAGACACTATCATGTAAGGTACCAATATAAATGACTTGAAAAGCTTCTATACGAAGAGCAATCAGATATTACACGAACTCAATCAACTCCTCAGGGAATTGCTCTTCAGAAAGATCCAACTATAACACCATAAGAATGCACTCAAGAGAGTTAGCATCAACTCTCTCATTCCCAACAGCTATTGGACTACAAACCCAAGTGATCCATGGGTTCCAAGTCAATCTTTGGAAAAAACCACCACACTATTGCTGCTCCACTCTGATATAAACTATAAAATTATCGTGCCTCAATAACACTCTCCTCTCCTAGGACTCCCATAAGTAATCATCTACAAACCCCAAACTGGAACACCGATAAGGGATGAAACCCATACTATGAGACATCTCCTACTGAGGCATCCCAGTAAAGTCCATGACTGCCATCCCTGTATCAAACATGATCCTGGGCAACAGGAAGAATAGTTTGCTCAAGCTAAAAACCAAACTCCCCCAAAGGAGTGGACCAATCACGGTCACAACTCTGAAATCTGCTAACTAGGGAATGCCTATACTATCATAAGTTGTACTCATATCATCGATACTTAATCTCCATGTGTCAAAAACAAGGTTCTAAACACACCAACACACCTAAACCACTACAATCAATAAGGCATGATCTGATGATATGCACACTATCCTCATAAAGTATCTACAGTGCCTATCACTCACTAGGGTGAAGACAATAAATAGAGGAACTGTGTCCAAAAAAAACTCCCATAACCATCTGCCCTAAAGCATGCCAAAGCTCAGAATCAATCTTCTCAAAAAAGAATATCACCATAACCAATATGGAAATGTAAAGGCAACGATAATCATTCTAAAATCCTACTAACATCATAGGAAAGATGAGTATGGAAGTAGTTATAGAGTCATCTCCTATGATCAAACCATTTCTATCAACCAACTCCACCCATCAGATACTCCACTGTTGATCTAAAAAGAGAAACCAACACAGCTGCGGGTCAAGAGTTGAAGTCATGTGTGTGCTGATTAGAAAGTGGACAGCGGTGCATACACTCATTGTTACAACTCGAAGAGCCTTTGAAACATGAAGCATATCATACAAAAATGTGCCGTCCTAAACCCATATAGAGAGTAAACTATTGAAGTTTACATCACAAACCTTCATAAGATGAACTCTTTGAGTTAGGAAGATCTGAAGTAAACTATAATGACTATTGTCCAAAACTGAAATCAAAGAGATACAATCTAATTTTAGTGCTCTACACCAAAGACAACAACAACACCCATGGATGTCCAAAGTATGAGCATGCGTGAAAGGCATTCTGTTGTGCCAAAACAACTCATAAGTTCTTGGAAAACACCTCCAAGCAATCATCAACTGAGAATCCTCACTACCTCGACAAAGAATAGTATGCCAACTTCCTTGAATGAGAGCAAACCATGATGAAAAGTGGCTGAGCTGCAACCAATCAGTAATCTCCAAACTGAAATTCTGATTCATTCTTTATCAAGTCACATTCCTAAGAGTGATCATTCATTCAATGCTTCAATCTTCACTTAAAATATTTCTCCAATATACCTGTAGATGAAGCAATGGAATCCCATAGTGGTTGGTAGGGAAAAGAACAACACCTTTAAGTCTCAAATTTTGATCCTTATCACTCTAAAGGTCACTCTTATGACTCCCAATAATCTTTGTCAATTCTTGTTGAGAATCCCAAGCATAGATACCCAACCAAGAATAATCTCCAAGGATCAATACATCCCATGAAGGGAATGCATCTCCAACTACATATGAAAGGCATGCAATACTTGTCATCAACTTAGTTAAGGTATGAAATGTCACACTTATTGGCCAACTCCAAAACTCAAGACCAAACCTCATGCAAGAATGAAACAACTCATAATGAATACCAACAAGGAAATGATGAACTCAACTAAAATCATCAATTTGCATACCCAAGATACCTTCCAATTCCTCATGTAGCAGGGAATGATGATGCCTTCGCATGTCATATCATCCCAAATGCTAACTTCATATATCACCTCATTTGCACATTTCATATCCGATGGTCTCCCAGGAGGGTACCCAAACTCCTCATAGCACGAACTTGAATCAAAACCAAGCTGAGTACCACACTCCAACTCAAGTTTTGAATCTTCTCCTGGATACCATCCCTTGTTTTTTTTTTTTCCAATTGCAATACTACAACTGGAAATAGCTCTATCATCTAACTCAAAGAGTGGATTGTCATAAGTCATACCAACACCCATCTCAAATAATGGGTTATCAAAAATCAACACAAATTTATTCTTGCAATCATATTCATGCAAAGAAAATGAACTACTGCTATGATGAATACTAAAATTAGAACCTTCATACTAGTCATCAATAAATCCAAGGCTATCCCAAATCACCGTGCCTCTTCCTTATCATCTTCAATAGTGAGTGGCGGATCCAAAGCAACAAGGTCACTAGGGCCTTGCTCAAGATCAGCTACATGCAATGTGAAATCAGATTTGTTTTCATGATAAAAAACAATACCATCCATACCACCCTCCATGCATAGCTATGGGAATGAAGATAGAACAACACTATAGGCAAAAGGGAATTCATCCCAAACATGACCTTTGTCATACTTTGGTGCCAACACCCCTAGATCCCAAGTGCTAAAAGGCCGATTGCTCTGTTCAGATAGAATATGTTGCTCATGAACAACTGCCTTTGTTAATAAATCACTCTCCAACTTCCTAGTACTATCATCAACATAGTCATTCCTCTCCATAGGCGTGGTTTGAAAGTCAAACCAACAACTGTCTGTGTCATCAGCACTGAAATAAGATAAGGATTCATCATTATTAGTTGTTTTGAAAACCTCATCCTCTTTTCCTTCAACAAGCCCATCATCTAGGAAGGTATATCAATGATCTCAACTATCCCAACACTTTCATTAGTGTTATCAACTTCATTGGGAAGCTCTAAATGTGTATCCAAGGCTGCAGTTTTGTCACTTTTGTTGCACACATCTCCATCCTTAGTAGCTGCATGCATAATCATAGAATCATCTTGAAGCTCCATAACATATTCCTCATGCTCCAAGAAAAGATCTTTGTTCCCTCTATTGGGCATATGCCTCATCCTAACATCCATATAGTCATGTAAAGATATGTCACATTGAAAATTAGGTCCTGCATTTCAAGTAGTGTAAGTTCATTCCCCACTAGTGGTTCAACTCTGGGTGGGAAAACCGGCATAAGAGGTCTCGCTACCACTGCCTGTCGATATGGGTCTTCTACCCTGTGTGGATTTTGACCATTCCTCTGGTCCTCATCACTCATGTTATTAGCTGCCATTAAAGCAATCACATCAGCCAACTGAGCCATATGCTGATTTGTTTGTTCCCAACTTCTAACCAAGGCATCCAAACGAAGTGTTGTATAGTCTAGTTTAGGCCTTCTATTACCTCTGTCACCCATATTTCCTAAGTGTGTCGATTGTTGTTCCTCTGCATCAGAAGGCCAATGTTCCCAAAGTTCTTCTATTTTTTCTGTCTTTCTTGATATCTTCTTTCTTTGTCACTGATGCTCATAGAAATTTATTAACCCACTGGATGACAAGAAAAATTAAGCTCTGATACCACTGTAATGAGTTTCCCCTATTTGTTTTTAAAAAATTCTTATATTATGTTATTTTTTAATTTTTTTAATTTTTGGGTCTTTCAGAACTAGACAAAAGTTGCAGAAGGGTTTTTTTTGTTTCGCTAGATAACAATGGAATATGTGACATGTAATGATAACCCAGAAAAACTATAACAGTTAGGAGCAAAATAGCAAAGACCTAGTTCATGAAATCATTCAAAATGAATTATAGATGCATACCCATTTGCTTTGAACAACATGCTGTTAGACTTAGGGCAGACAACTGAGAGGGGGGGTGAATCAGTTGTCTAAAACTTTCTTCCAATTAAACACTTAAATCCACTTTGTAATTCAACAAAATAATGATAAATCAATCATGGAAACATAATGCATTAAGTCAAGAGAAGAAACACATTAACACACAGGACACCAAGATTTTGACGTGGAAAACTCGGTTAAGGGAAAAACCACGGGGTGATTAACCCAAGATTGTATTCTCTATTAGAAGAATAGAAAGAACAAGATGGCACATGCCAATTAGGGCTCACTGCCTAAGCACACTGCTCACAAGAGGCTCACTGCCTACAAAAGACACACCATCTACAAAATAATAAGTATCACATACATGAACTGGAGAATAGCATCTTCACCATGCTTGAATCAGTTCCATTTAAGCCCAATACTTCTGCTCTGCTTTTCGTTCTCCTCCTTGCTACCACACTTTCATCTCCACAAGACTACACTTGAAATGACTTCACAATTCTTTATTTATACAAGACATAGACTTAAGAATAATCATCTAAGTCGGCAAACATCTACAAGAACATCCCCAGGATGAGTAACTCATCTGGTCGGCCAGTCTAAGGAAGAACACCTTCATCCAGAAGTATTTCTTCAAATGTGAGCTTAAACTCTAATGCAGACCACCAACACGAATTGGAACCGATCCAAAGATCTCCACAAGCTTGCCTGAATCACCAAGAGCATCCACACTTCATCTGCTTATTGAAATCCTCCTCTTCTTCATCTGGAACCTCAAGAACACAGTCTATCATCACTGTCGAATAGATGCTTGCGGACCTCCAAACCATGAACCAACTGAGTTGACACATCACATGGACTTCTTAAACACTCCACCAAATCCACAGAATAGGATAAGGCATTTTCAGATCTCACCAGACCTATCTTTATCACTCTGTCACTTCTGAACACCTACCAGAACCAGTTTTACTTGAGCGGCCACAACTTCTTCAGATCGTCATGCGGACCTCTGAAATCTTTACTGGATCATCTTAAGACACATATCTACAAACCCTTTAAACCGTATCTTCTGATCCTCATCCTAACTTGGACTTTTAGCTTACTATCTTCACTGTTCTTCATTGTTCCTGATATGACCAATTTTCTCAATATCCTCAGCAAACAGATCATCCAATCCTTATCATTATTGCAATAGGAGTATGTTGACATCAATGACAATACCGGTTAAGCCCATACTTGTTACAATCTGCCCCTTTGTCATTGATGGCAACATATGATGTGAAAAACTATTTTGACCATCAGGACAAGAACTTCTCCTTACTGTCACAACTCCCCCTATCAGCAACAACCATTCACATGTCTTCTCTTCCTTTCCTGCTCCCCCTTTGATCAGCAACTAGTTGTTTTTCACATGTCTTCTCTCCCCCTTTGAGATCAATGGCAAAGGGCACATACTTGCAACTCCACCATTTTAGAACCATAGCAGCTACTCCCCCTTAGTAGTAGCACCTCATCATCAATCCAGACTACAAGATATGACTGTGATATCCACCAGACTGATGCACATCAGTGCACCTTAGTTCATCACT
The DNA here is from genome assembly GCA_027924645.1 of Cunninghamia lanceolata. Taxonomy (NCBI): domain Eukaryota; kingdom Viridiplantae; phylum Streptophyta; class Pinopsida; order Cupressales; family Cupressaceae; genus Cunninghamia; species Cunninghamia lanceolata. Next base: position 3,848,360 of record BSBN01000984.1, read on the forward strand.
GGAGGGGCAATAACCCTTAACTTCTCCCTGAGATACTCAAAAGAGTCCTTAGGTCGAGGTTTAGTAAAGATGTCTGTAATCTGATCCTTGGAAGGCACAAACTACAATATGACTTCATTCTTGTTTACTTGCTCTCTCAAAAAGTGAAACTTGATAGATATATGTTTAGTCTTTGAATACAACACCAGATTCTTAGATATATTTATTGCACTTGAATTATCATAGAAGATTGAGATAGGCTCCTCATACTCCACTCTTATGTCTCTTAGCATTTGCTTCATCCACAAAACTTGAGTGCAACAACCTGCTGCTGCAATATATTCTACTTATGTAGTGGACAGAGGTATTGCCTCTTGTTTCTTACTTATCCAAGAAACTAATCTCTTCCCCAAAAAGAATGCTCCACCACTGGTACTCTTCCGGTCATCCACATCTCCTGCCCAATCGGCATCTGTATATGCATGAAGAGAGAAATCATGATCTCTAGGATATCACAGACCATACTCAACTATCCCTTTTAGATATCTAAAAATCCTCTTGACTGCCATGACATGAGATTCTCTAGGATCAGCTTGAAATCTAGCAACAAGACCAACAACATTCATAATGTCAGTTCTAGTTTGAGTGAGATACAACAATCCTCCAATCATTGACCTATACTTTTTCTGATCAGCCTTGGGAGAGTCATCGTCTTTGCTCAACTTACATCTGGTTGCCATGGGAGTATTCATTGGCTTTAGTCTTCCATCCCAAATTGTTTCAACAATTCTTTTACATATTTGGTCTGAGAAATGAAGATTCCTTTCTTTTTTTGAGTGATTTGTAGACCTAAGAAGAAATTCATTTGCCCAAGCATAGACATCTCAAATTCACTTTTCATTTGATTTGTAAAAGTTTTACACATACTATCTCTTCCTCTAAAAATGATGTCATCAACAAACACTTCAACAATCAAGATGTTTTCATGATCAATTTTGAAATACAAATTACTATCAGTTGTACCTTTGTTGAAACCAATCTTCAAAAGATGTTTATCCAATCTTTCATACCAGGCTCTTGGGGCTTGCTTTAGTCCATACAGTGCTTTCTTTAATTTGTAAACCATATCATCATGATCTGACAATTGAAATCCATCCGGTTGCTCAATGTATACTTCTTCTTCCAAGTCACCATTCAGGAAGGCAGACTTGACATCCATCTGGTAAACTTTGAAATCCTTGAAAGCAGCAAAAGCAAGAAATAGTCTGACTACTTCAATTCTTGCCAGCGGAGAAAAAGTTTCTTCAAAATCAACTCCTTCTATTTGAGAATAGCCCTTGTAGACCAATGTAGCTTTGTTTCTGATTACTTCACCAACTTCATTCAGTTTGTTCTGGAAGACCCATTTGGTTCCAATCACATTCTTGTTTCTAGGTCTGGGAACAAGATCCCAAGTGTGATTTTTCTCAATTTGCATCAGCTCTTCCTCCATTGCTTTAGTTTAGTTTTCATCATTGCAAGCTTCAATCATTGTCTTAGGTTCAATCTTTAAAATCAGACAATACTCATCTGAATCTTGAGCAATTTTCCTTCTTGTTTGTACACCTTTGCTTTTGTCACCTATGATTTGATCTTTAGAGTGGTTCAATCTTACATACCTTGAAACTTTGGGAGTTTCTAGCACTTCTAATTCTTGATCAGGCTCATTGAAACTCATCTCTTCTTCCTGATTTATTGGATCAGTTTGAATCTATTTTTCAGAAGAGGCTTGGGCTCCTTGAATCATAACACCATTATGATCATCTTCATCATATTCATAAAACCTTGAGGGTATTTCAATTCCTTCATCAACTTTCACATTCGTACTTTCTATAATCTTTCTCAGTCTTTGGTTATAACACTGGTATGGTTTGATTTGAGTAGAGTAACCCAAGAATATTCCTTCATCACTTCTAGCATCAAACTTGCCTAGATCTTCATCTCTTTTAATGTAACACTTGCTACCAAAGACTCTGAAATACCTTACAGTAGGGGTGATGCCAAACCAAAGTTCATAAGGAGTCTTACCAGTATTACTTCTGATTTGTACTTGATTGAGAGTATAGACTGCAGTGCTGACAACTTCTCTCCAATAGATCTGAGGAACATTTTCTTCCATCATCATGGTCCTAGATGCTTCTTGGATCGTCCAGTTCTTTCTCTCAACTACTCCATTCTGCTGTGGAGTCCTAGGAGAAGACAACTATCTCTTTATTCCATGTTTCTCATAGAAATCTATGAACTCACTGGATGTGAATTCTCCACCTCTATCAGACCTTAGACATTTCAATTTTAATCTAGTATCATTTTCTACCATAACCTTGAATATTTTGAATTTCTCAAGAGCTTTTGATTTCTCTTTCAGAAAAGTTACCCACATGATCAGGGAATAGTCATCAATTAGTAACATGAAGTATCTATCACCTTGCACACTCCTAATTCTTGTTGGACCACAAAGATCAGTATGAACTAAGTCCAATAATCCGGTAGAAGATTGTTCCTTTCTTTTAAATGAGACTCTACTTTGTTTTCCCAACTGACATTCTTTGCACAAATTGTTTGTAGGTTTCACCAGTTTTGGAAGATCTCTTATAGCCTGAGTATTGCTTATCTTGATGATATTATCAAAATTCACATGACACATTCTCCTATGCCACAACCAACTCTGATCAACTTGAACAAATAAGCAACTTTTACCAGTACCAACCAAGTGGAAGATATTACCTTTAGTTTGAGTACCGGATGCAATCTCTATTCCAGAACTTTCAAAGATTTTGCATTTTGCATTCTTGAATCAGAGATCATAGCCTTTGTCCACCAATTATCCAACACTGAGAAGATTGTGCTTCAATCCTTCAACATACAGAACATTACCGGTTTTGTTCCTTCCATCAAAAGAAATAGTTCCTCAACCTTTGATTCTACCAACAGAATTATCACCAAATTTTACCACTCCTCCTTCATACCTTTCCAAATCTATGAACTTATTTTTGTCACCTGTCATATGGTGAGAGCATCCACTGTTAATGACCCGGTCGTCCTTTTCTTCAACTTGGGCAGCCAGAGCTCTTTCTACAACTTTATGATTGATAGATTCAGAGTGCATTGGATCTTCTTCCTTGATGGCAATGAACACCCAGTCACTTCCAGATTTGTCTCCTGTCTTTGATTCATCATCCGTTACTCCTTCATCTTCTCCTTCATGAACATAGCAACAATTCTTTTGGAACCTTGATCTGTTAGGATTTGTCCTTGAAAATCTTTTCGGACATCTTGAGGTAAAATGACCAATCTTATTGCAGTTAAAGCACTTAAAGGGCAATTTTCCTTCATACTTACCGAATCCTCTTGGCAGCCTTTTTGCAATAAGAGCTTCAAGTTGAGCAGTTTCTGCTTCTTCTTCTAGGTCTTTTCTTGCTTTTTCATACCATGATAGTTTGCTTGTAGAGTTCTCTCCCAGATCAAACCTTTGTTTACCTTTTACAGAGGCACTGGCTTTGAATGCTAATTCAGTCTTTAGAGGGGAATCTCCAAACTCAATCATTTCAAATGCAACCAGTTTACCAACCAATTGATCTCTTGTGACAGTTGTATGAGCTCTGAATTCTTCAATGGCAACAGCTTTGATTTTATAAGAAGGAAGGGATCTAAGAACTTTTCCAACAATCTCATCTTCATCCAAGACTGCACCAGCACATCTAATGCCACAGACAATCTCATTTACTCTTGGCATAAAAGTAGTGATATTTTCATCTTCTCTCATCTTCAGATTTTCAAATTTCCCTTTCAGACTCTATAACCTTACGCATTTAACATACTTGTCTCCTTCATATAGAAGCTTCAGTTTTTCCCAAATCTCAAAAGCAGTTGGTAGATCAACAACATTTGAAAGCTCTGAATCAGATAATGTGCTTAGAAGAGCCTCTATAGTCCGCAGATTATTTTCAGCATCTGTGATTTCATTTTGGGTTTTCGGGCCACCCTATGGAGGAGTATACTTTGTTGAAGCCATGTTCTAGTACTGCATTCCCATACATTGCAAGTGACATTTCATGTGACTTTTCCAAAGATTAAAATTAGTTCCATCAAACTTCAGACTATCCTTCTTATAGGACGACATCCTGGATCTCCTCAAGCGGTTAAGCCCTTTTAGAGGAACTTGGCTCTGATACCAATTGTTAGACTTAGGGTAGACAATTGAGAGGGGGGGTGAATCAGTTGTCTAAAACTTTCTTCCAATTAAACACTTAAATCCACTTTGTAATTCAACAACATAAAGATAAATCAATCATGGAAACATAATGCATTAAGTCAAGAGCAGAAACACATTAACACACAGGACACCAAGATTTTGACATGGAAAACCTAGTTAAGGGAAAAACCACGGGGTGATTAACCCAATATTGTATTCTCTGTTAGAAGAATAGAAAGAACAAGATGTCACATGCCAATTAGGGCTCACTGCCTGAGAATACTGCTCACAAGAGGCTCACTTCCTACAAAAGACACACTGTCTACAAAATAATAAGTATCACATACTTGAATTGGAGAATAGCATCTTCACCATGCTTGAATCAGTTCCATTTAAGCCCAGTACTTTTGCTCTACTTTTTGCTCTCCTCCTCGCTACCACACTCTCATCTCCATAAGAATACACTTGAAATGACTTCACAATTCTTTATCTATACAAGACATCGACTTAGGAATAATCATCTAAGTCGGCAAACATCTACAAGAACATCCGCAAGATGAGTAACTCATCCGGTCAGCTAGTCTGAGGAAGAACACCTTTATCCAGAAGTATTTCTTCAAATGCGAGCTTAAACTCCAATGTGGACCACCAACATGAACTAGAACCAATCCAAAGATCTCCACAAGCTTGCCTGAATCACCAAGAGCATCCATCTGCTTACTAAAATCCTTCTCTTCTTCATCCAAAACCTTAAGAATGCAGTCTGTCATCACTGTCACAAAGGAATAGATGCTTGCGAACCTCCAAACCATGAACCAATCGAGTTGACACATCACATGGACTTCTTAAACACTCCACCAAATCCATAGAACAGGATAATTCATTTTCAGATCTCACCAAACCTATCTTTATCACTCTGTCACTTCTGAACACCTGTTGGAACCAGTTTTACTTGAGCGGCCATAACTTCTTCAGATCTTCATGCGAACCTCTAAAATCTTTACTGGATCATCTTAAGACACATATCTACAAACTCTTTGAACCACATCTTCTGATCCTCATCCTAACTTGGACTTTTACCTTACTGTCTTCACTGTTCTTCATTGTTCCTGATATGACCAATTTTCTCAATATCCTCAGCAAATAGATCATCCAATCCTTATCATTAATGCAACAGGAGTATGTTGACATCAACCACAACATTGGTTAAGCCCATACTTGCAACACATGCAAGTCTGATTTTACAACAACAATAATTTCTAGAAACCCTATGCTCGTTGTTACACCTCCAAAGATGTCAAAATAGCTCCAAATCACCAAACAATGATGTGCAAATTTAGGTGACTCCAAAACAACAGTAAATGCATTTAATTTGGACAACATGCAAGTATGATTTTACATCAACAATAATAAATCTGCTAACAAACCCTAGCCGTCCTCACCACCAAGATTCCCATGTCCTCACACAAGCTGTACAACTAGACTGGCAACCTCAGTCAACAAGAAAATAAGAAAAAAATCTCTTTAAAATCTGATAATATCCCTTCAATGTATATTCCTGTTAAATTCTTCAAACATGCAATCGAGATTGAAGCTCAAATATGAACATATAAACAATTGTGATGTACCAATGTGACCCCTGTATGAAGCTCCACTACTAAATCCTCCAGATTGGGTCTCTCACCAACATGGAAGATGTTGCCTGTAAGGGTTTACATTCTCACAAACTTTCAGGAAGAAACAACTCCTCCAACAAGAAGAAATACAAATATTAGTCATGAATGAATAAAATGAACTTCAAATACCCTTTTATAATTCTCAATTTGCATTTGACTTTCATTTCATTTAATTTACTTTCATTCGCACCTTTCATTCTTTTAATTTTGGTGCACAACTTTATAATATAAAGTATGCTTTAAAAGTCACTTATATCTCCCCTTTTAAAATGACACTTTAACTTATATTATAAAGTATACTTTAAAATCACTTATATCCCCTTTATAATAAAGTCCCTTTTAAAAATATTTTAATAATGCATAAAGTTAAATTATTTAATTTAGCTTTATTATTTGACGTTATTAATATTAAATGCATAGGACCAATATTAACCAATATAACTCCATGATATAATTATGTCACCATGCTAGATATAGAAACTTTTCCAATTGACCATACCACTTACTTACTATAAATAGTAAGTATGGGCAACACATCCAAGTGATTTACTAAAAATAGTAAGTGTGGGTCAAAGTGTCTTGAATGACACAAGTCTAAAATCACCTAGAAAGACATCACCGCAAACCATTTGATATCACATGAGCTCAATGCAACATCAGACATAGCCAATGTTTGTCTGCCAAGTCACCAAAATAGTGCTAGACTGACACTTACTATAAGTAGCAGTGTTCTTCAAGGACCAAAGAGAATAAACCCAGAAAAACCCAAAAATATTGTCTCCATGCAAGAACTTACTATAAATAGTAAGTACGAACAATTTATCTAAAATCTCTCCAGAAAGTGTCATACAACTCCACTGGATCACCTAAACACATTGGTGACATCGAAATACTCCTTTGATCAGGTTGTCACCAACCCAGAAAGTCAGCTTCAACTATGCTGCAAGAGAACCCCAAAATGGGGACATTACAATCTCTCTCTCTCTCTATTTCCCTCTATCTATCTATATATCTCTATCTCCCTCTCTCTCATCCTCTCTAGATATCTTCATCTACTCTCCCTCTATCTCTCTAGATCTCTTTATCCTCCCTATCTCTCTATCTCTCTCTTTATATCTATCTCTCTATCTTTCCTTCCATCCTCTCTATCCCTCTCCATATCTCTACATATATCTCCCTCTCTTTATCTCTCCTTCTCCTTCTCTCTCTCTCTCTCTCTATCCCTAGCTCTCTATCTTCCATCTCCCCCTCTTTATCTCTCTACCCCCTCTCTCTATCTCTATCTCTATCTCTATCTCTATCTCTATCTCCTCACCTCTCTTTGTCTCTCGCTCTCTATCTATATCTCTTAATATCCCTTTCCCCCCTTTCTCTTCCATTCCCTCTCTATCTCTCTATATTGCCCTCTCTATATTTCTATCTCTATCTCTATCTCTCTTTCCCTCTCTATCTCCATCTCCTTCTCTATCTCTTCCTCTCTCTATATTTATCTCTCCCTCCCTCTCTCTCTCTCTCTATTTCTCCCTCTCTATCTGTATCTTTCCTTGTCCCTTTTCTCCTCTTTGTCTCTCTATCTATTTATCTCCCCATCTCTCTATCTATTGCTTTTTTCTTCCAATACTAATTATAGTATAGTTGTATGTCTAACATGGACTTAAATTCCACACTATCTTGTCACTTGAGCATATTATTACCTTAAAACTCTTTCTTATTGGTTGTTCAATTATCTTTTATCATAAAAATTATATGTAGATTTGAAATAAAGAAGAAAGAGATTTTAAAGGTTTTTATTTCTATAAAGAAATAATGTGAGCACATTATGACGCACTCAGGTTAAGGCTTGGTAGTGACCCAACCTTAATGTGAGCACGTTATAACACGCTCACATTATATCTTATTTGGACCAAAAAGTGGGTTTGGCCACTTTTTGGTTCCTATTGTGATGTTCACAACATGCCCCATTTTACTCCTTAGCAAAATGAGGACCCCTGCTATGGCTTGCTCCCTTGTTTTTGTGCTCTGGGCGGTAATGGTAAAAAGTAGTTTCAGTCAGTATGTATGTGCATCATGTCAGGTGCATTTGTGATCTTCATGTATGTACCCAATTTCAAAGTCTGAATCTTTCCTCAGGAAGCCTAGCATGTCAAAGAGTGTGAAATTCTAAGCAGGATTGCCTTTTACATCGCCCTAAAATTCGGCCTAGTAAGAAAGTTATGGCGAGTCAAAGTTTTGGTCAAACCTGGTATTCTGGGGGGTCATATTCCGAACATCAGTCACCTTGTGAATGATCACCTCGATGTTAGAATATCACCCAATGTTCACTTGGTTCGCAAGCTCCGGACGTCAAATTTATGTGATAACTATGTCTGCCAGTCAAACAGCCTTATATATTTTACGGGGGTCATATTTCAAATATCACCCCATCCTATAACATGACGATGACGTCATGGTAACTGCAGCAATAAAACAAAGACATCAACATGTTGACGTCACCCTGATCTATTCTGTGAGGGGGGTCATTTTACTTGCAGGGGGTCATCTTCCGAATATCACCCGATCTTAAAACGTGACCTGATATACAAAACCTGACATGACGATGATGTCATCCTTTCGGAGGGTGATATTCTTCAAGGTTCCTTCCTCGGGGTCATATTTCTTGGACCCTAATTTTCTTCAATATGACCATGGTGTCATCCTTCCACACTTTAATGAAGCTCGCCCATGATGATGATGTCATCATCATATCCTGACTTAATATGAAAGTGCCTAAAAATCTACATGCAGGTGGTGGAATTGAAAGGTTATCAAAAGGAATTAAAATACTTGTATGCATGTGGATTTTCACGGAATCATGACCTCTACTTACCAGGGGAAGTGGTTGTCCGGGCACGTTCTATTCCCTATAATCCCCCCCAACCTGGGAATTCTAGTTGAATAGAATTCTGACCCTACAAAATTGATCGAAGGGATTGAAGCCTGGACCGGAGTCAATTGCTCCCTGGGAAAGTGATCCCGCCATCCCATTAGTACTGATATCCCATTGGTATCGATACACGACCCTTACTAAAAGTTCCTGAGACAAACATCCATATCGAATGATCTGAATAAGTAGTTCGCAACCCCACTCGGGTCTATTCACACCCTTCCGAACCAGCTGTTATCTCCTCCCATCCGCGGTGCCCCACCCAATGACCTAGTTCGTTACAGCGTATATCCCAAACGCAGAAAAGAGGGCAACTATAGTTCCCTGCTTCCTCCCAGGAACAACGGCATCTACCTCCTAGAAGGCAACTATATCTTATCAGGGGCCCCAACAATTAATCAGCTTGTGGCAACCGTGCGTGGGGAAACTATTGGCTCCCACCCACCTGGCTAATCCACCCACCCACCCCTCATAGGGTTCGCCGCGACAGGATTAGATTCTATACGTAACATGCCCACAGGAACTACTGTTCCCAGGGAACTACTGTTCCCAGGGAACTACCAAACCCAACCCATCCCGGTCAACTATATCCACCCACCCACAATAATAGACCTCCCGGGGGGCTCTAGTTAGGGGCAGCAATAGTGGCGCCTTCCCAATTTTCTATAGGGGACGGGGGGCCGGGGGGCAGGGCGCTCGCTTCGAATTGTCGAAGAAACACTCAACTAATCAGATAATAGGCTTCACTAGTAGTAGATGGGGATAGCAGTAGATAGAAATACTACCGGGCAGTATGGGCCCTACCCCTCTATCATGATGGAAGAGGCAGTGGTTGATTGGATCTCGCCCGGTCAGTAGATATAAAAGGTAGTGGCTTATGGGTTCCTGGCTTCGGCAGGAGATGGAAGAGGCAGTGTTTGGATCCGGACGTGGGCGGTGGCAGTAGCAGAAAGCATTATTCTTATTCCCTCCCAATCCATAAGTAGCCTTTAGGAGTTGGTACATAGAGGAGTTGGGGTTGGAAATAAAGAAATGTGTCGGGTTGGGCCCGTGGGTGGGTGGAACTATCATGAGATGGAAATGGATTGGGGAATCAATGAAAGGGCACATGGCAGGCTATTGGTGGGGTTCCAACTGATGATAATGATTGGGGTGGGCATGCATTAGTGGTGGGTAACGGCGGTGCGATTTACGAGGTATGCACCATAAAGAAGGAGTTCGCGACCCCATCTGTCGTTCCCACCCAGCATGGGTCTCCAACGGGCGCACCACCGGCGACGAACAGAGCTCTCCTGATGATTCGAAAGAATGTTTATTTCCATACTAGGTTCCCCACCTACAACTGATGCTGCCCTTGATTAACCCGGATAAGGGGTAACCAATTGGTGCTGCCCTTCCCACTCCTGCTTTAGCCACCGCTTCTGGCTGGCTCTCGATATCGATCTCCAACTCTGTATCTGGTAACTTCGCCTCTAGTGGCGGTATCAATTACTTTGTAAACCATAGGACTGGAGGATATGCATATGGATTTGGAGGATCTCGGATTGGATATGAAACTAGCACTGGAAAACAGACTGGAGGGTATGGATCGAATACTCTCTACTAGGATCTGAGGGGATAGTTGGATCCGGTCAGGGTTGTTCAGGTTTATGCTTCAACTATAGTTAGGGGGGCCCTGAGGGGGAAAACCACTAGAAGGAGACACTCTACACGAGAATATTCACCCCAGGATGCTGGGCCGCAGGGGGCCTCCATGACATCCCAAAGGAATGATGCTTGAAAGGAGATGGATGAACTGGGCCTGCAAGAGAGGGAATTGGAAGGGGAGCAACCCCCCCTCCCCTTTATTATTGAATCTTTCTCTACCGAGGGCAGACACTCTTGACCGAAGCACCATATCACGGATTAACAACTACCCAAGAGAGATACTTTGCCAGTACCACACTCTTCCCATGTGAGACGGGGACATCTATATATACTGCCCTAACCACTTCTGGTCGGGGGGAATCAGAGCCGGACCATCCCAACTACGAATTCCTAGGTGTCAAGGGATACTCTTCCAACATTCCTCAACCCCACTCATCCCATAGATCGAGAACTTGAACCAACTACCTCCCTCCCACCCACCCCAGTTTCATCACCTATCGAAACCTATTGAAAGAGGAAGGGGGTCAAGCTGGGTTGAGCACTTGGGGACCGATAGCGGGAGGAAGGAGAGCGTCCTGGGCAGATCGTAACCTAAACATTTCATCGGTCAGGCAGCCCAACCTCCTATCCATTCCTATTGCCTATATCACGGGCCATACATACACTACGCACGATGGACTATTCCCCGTAACGGGCGATACCAAACACCTGTCTAAAAAAAAAACCTTCAATGTGCCTCTCGACTACCCATCTATTTAGAGAGGGCTCTCCCCGAGCGGCTCGAAACAGGAAGGCCCTCAGGGGCGATTTCTCCCATTGACGCATTCCATTCTTTCCCTGGGCCCCAACTGCAATTATATAAAAGAAGGGCCATTCTCCCCATTGCTGGGCGGGAACACCAACCCAACGACTCGGCATGCAAGCAACAAGCTTTTCTTTCCTGTGGACAGTAGTGTGGGAAAGGCGAATCCAACGCTGGGGTCCAGATAGTGTCAACAGGGTTTGATGGACGAGACAGAGCAGGGTTGGGGTTCTAGGTTGATGTCTCCAGTAAGGGTTAGAAATAGCTAGCTAGATCGAGGGAGAGAGATATCCCTGTGTATATGTGTCGACTGAGCAGTCCCACCCATACCCTGCTGGCTCTCGCCCCTCCCCTTTATTATTGTTTAGCCTTAATAGCTTTGCTTCATCCCCCATGACCCACCCAATCTATATCCTCCCACCCACCCACTATCTCCCACCACCCACCCTAGAAAAGGGCCTCCCATCCACCCGCATAGTTGCCCACCGAGATAGATAGAGCCGGGCATCGGAATCACTACTGACTATAGTAGTGATCCATCTCATCCCAACCTGTCGGATGAAGGTTGAGAGATCAATTCTCCTATCAGGTGGGGTTGGGTTGTCCCTCTTTTCTATTATTGGAAATGAACCAACATGCTACTCTGGTAAACCATATGGACCACTCAACTAGAACGAATTCCCAGTGCTCTAGTCGTAATGGAGGGAACGGATCTATCTCCCACTCGAGCATCCATCTAGAACCTGACCTCATTAAGCATTCAACTCAACACTAAACCTCTATTGTCGGTGCCATCATCGACCAACCCAACCAGCCATGATCGATCTGTCCCTAGCTCTACCCGCCCCTTCGCCAACCTCCCTATTGATTGATTACAGCCCACCTGCCTTTAGATAGTAGGGGCCGATAGAAAGGCTATCAGTTATTGAAGCTTTAGGTTGGTATGCACTCATTGATCTCCCCAGCTCCAGCTCATCCCTAGCTCTAGCTTATTGAATCATTACAGCCCTTCTCGGTAATATATGGTAGAAGGGCAGATCACGACTTGCTTATGATGGCCTTCCCTCACATTGAATCAAGCTGGGAGAATGAGAGAAGGCAATGCTCTCTACCTTTCATCGATTGAAGCATCTGCCCTGGACACCAAAGCTCTCTCCCCAACCTTTCCCCTGTGTTGCTTTTGTTCCCCTAGGTCCACAGAGAGGCAAGAGTAGTAGAGCCGCAGTACCAGTTCCAGTCGATTCCGTCGACCCTAGCTATGGCTAACTGGTTGCCTTTCATCCTTAGTCTGGTATTGAGGCCGGGGCCTATAGTTTGAAAGGCCCAAAGAAACCCCCTACGATAGTTGGGGTGGGTGGGAGGACTAAAACCCGGCCCCCCTCTATCTATCTAGGCCTCAGTTTGGTATCGACCGGCCCAAAGAAACAAAACTAATCTACAATATAGATAGAGGGGGGGGCCCAACAAATATCCTAATCTAAAACAACTCAACTATAGGGGGGCCCCCCCACTTCAGTAGATTAATTGGAGGTGGGGGGCAATATATATTTATTTGGCCGGGAGGTCCCCCCCAACTATTGCCTCCCACCCACCCCAACTATATTAGCAGTCCGGCCTCCCACCCACCCCAACAACTAATCTACTGAAGCGCCCAACAAATATATATTGCCGAGGAACATTAGAACTATATCCTCCCACCCACCCCAATGGATATAAAGGTTGATGGATTAAAGATAGTTGACTGGCCAGATTCTATACGTAACATGCCCGGGTGGGAGGGAATTTGAGTTCCCCAAGCACAGCAATTTGAGTTGCCGAGCAAGCAGTGTTGGGAAGCGGTTCAATGAATGTATCAAAATTCAGTGACCTCGGAAGGAGAAACAGGTGCCCTATCTGCCCCACCACATGCCCCCTCCCCTTTATTATTGAGGATCCTTCCAAACCGTCCTGGCAGAAGCTGTCTCATGGCCCGGATTATCCAACAGAAAAGAATATCCATCCCTAGTTTCAACTATATAGAGGGGGGGGGCGCGCATGGCCGTGGTCGAGTGACTGAATAGAGATAAGTCAGGAGTCGAAGAGCATTAGTGCTGCCCGGAGGGAATTGAAAGAGAGAAGTCGATGCCGCTCCCATCCATCATTCCAAGCTGGGTCGCTTATCCCTCCCCTCGGTTGCTTCGACCAGGGATTCTATCCGATCAAGTCCAAAACCTCCTGCAATAATATAAAGAAGGGTGAGATTTGAGAGTCCAGTTGATGAAAGGATCTCCGCACGGGGGGAAAGAGAGGAACCTAGCACGGGAACTGATCCCATGCCCCAATAAATAAAGTAGTCACCTGTCAAACTATAACTAGAATTGTGCTGTAAACCATGAATCCCTAACGGACCTAGAAGATCTGGAGATTTGGTAGCTGAGAAGCCGGGGCTGAGTGTTCCAAAAATGGGGTTGAATCATCAATCAAGTGTAAATGGATCAGAACGGGTCACGAAGAAGCCGTGGACACTCATTTCACGAAGTGCCCCTCTTATCTATCTCCTCCCACCCCAGCTGCTAGTATAGTTGGGGGGGAATTCTAGGCCCCGAGGGCTAACCTAGGCTTGATTGCAAGAATAAGGTATTTTGCTATATGGATGGCCCCTATTGATAAGCTATGACCCTTTGAACGGGCCCACCATTCCATGTCCCGCCAGATAGATATATAGGGGGCGAATCGGTCGACTATTTTATCATCTCGAGAAAGGCCAGCACCCAATGCCAGTACGGAACCGAATCCCCTTGAGCCTCCTACCTTTGGATTGCCAGGTGCATGCTCCCCATCCTCGATTCCCAGACCGATTGAAGCTCCTAGTGCTCCTACCACTAACCTGAACCTTTTCTAAAAGGGATAGCCAGAACCCGTTGAACTCCCGCTGGTGGACGAGAAAGGTGGACCTACCTAAAAGTCTATTCATCATGGTTGGGAGGGGCAGCAAGAGAAGAAGGGCATGGTTCAGTGGTTACGGCCGACTAGCTGTATTCCTGATCCTATCCACCAGCCGATTGCCTATGCTGCCTCACCATCTCCCCATGCCACCGATCCCCTGTTCCCATCCCCCGAGCTCAGTTGAGTCGATCTGGAATCCAAATTCATAGGTGTGAGGGACCTGGTGTTCTCTATGCCCGAGTGGGAGAATCATCTCTTTCTTCGGACAGGTTCAATGCCGTATCGAAATTTCTCCCATCCCTTATGACTAGTGGTGAAAGTGGGTCTTAGTCCATCTGATCCGCCCCCTATATATATCTGGCGGTTTATCCACCCGATTCAACGTATCCTTTTCCCCTACTCGCTTATGACAAAAGGAACAAGCCTACCTCTCTGTCTCTCACCCCTTGGCCAGGTATGGAACCAATCTATTTATTCAAGAAAGGTATTCATCGATGCCGCCCTCCCAGAGGGCTGCATAGAAGGAGTCTGGCAAAGCATGATTTAATATAAGTGTTTTCTCCTCCTGTTGATTATGTAAATGATGGTGCCTAACTTCTAAATGATGACCACAAGTGCGCAGTTAGAAAAGGAGGTGCATCGGCTAGAAAGATGGGGTTGATGAGACATTGTTGGCTCACTCTAATCAAGGGTGGTCCATGCCGATGACCAGCATAATGTACAGTCATGATACAAGGCAGGAAATGCAGGGTAGGTGGATTTTGAACCCATTCCAGAACCTAATGGCATGCAGGTGGAGACACGATGGAGCTTTAATGGCGGGGGACATCCCAGGCTGCGGACCGGATCCTGAGAGGTTGAGAATGCACCAGGAAGGGACAATGCTTTCAATGCGGCAGAATGCAGGTGGAGACTTTATAGAGGGAGTGGTGCCCTGTCTGGGGGCTGTTCGAATTCTTGAGGGATCCATTCTCCACCGTCTGATGCTACCATTTCAAGATGCGGACCGCTGATTGTGCTAGGGTTTCCTAGGCACTCTATTGGAGGGGCAAAAGTAAAAAACATATATTCAACCCCTGCACTCTGTAGAGAGGAGGTCAATCATACAATATCTGACCTGTAAGAATTTCATGTAGGAGATCGGATTATTGAGACTACTAAGGACTGAATTGTTGAAATATTCAAGGTTCTCTCCTCAGATCACTGTAAATGTACTTGTTTTATGAACATACTGTATGGAGATGAAGCTTCAGATTATATCCTGATTGTAAACCTTAAGTAATCTTCAAGTTGACTTCTGGATATGTACTGGTGAATGTTGTGTTCTATAGAAGCACTTTCATTTCATTGCATGTTGTTGTCAACTCTACCCTGAAGATTTGCACTGGATCATGCTGATTTGTGGAATGTCCTGGTGAAGTATGATTCTAGTTTTCTTCTCTTCATTGCTATATGGGAACATGTATGTGGATCAGTGATCTCAGTCAAGTAATTTTACGAATCTCTCTCTCTAACCCTTTTTTCTCATTTTAATTTCATAGAAATCACTTCCATAACTGCATATCATGATAAATATTAAGCAGAACAGAGGAATATGCTAACATCCCGTAGACAACTGAATATCATTAGCATATTTGTTGAGCTAGATGCATGTACTGTTGAAAATATCATGCAAAAAATTGCTGATAAGGGTAGAACTCATGCAGATATCCACTTAGACACAACCTTTGAATGGATATTTTGTGTAGAGTACCCCCTTTGTATGAAAGAATTTGTTGCGGAAGCAGAATCTACAGATCCTACGTAAGACCCCAAAATGGAAAATAGCAATACACATCAATCACTGAGTAACATCAGCAGATTATGAACTAATCATCGGAGACTTGGGATCATGAATTCTTTGAATTCATTGTATCTTTCAAGATAAACAAGGGTTGTTGTGTAGGTTTTTGTTTTGTCTGTTTGTGTGTGACCAACATCCACATCAACAATTCCCCATCTTTCTACACACACCCTATGTCAAAAGCCAATGACAAACCAAGCTTTCTCAAGTATTCTACCTTTTTATGCATATTCTGCATCATTTTTGTAGAATGATTGAGAAATTCCTCTACTTCACCTAGCTTTGTACACCTTCTGAATGATAGATGATGCCTTTTTTGAGACATCAATCCAATCATGTATTCCTTTGGATTCCAATTCATTGTCATTTGACTTTGTAGATTGTTTGCAAAATTTTCTTTGTAATTTTCTCTCTTGAGCTTCATGTTTTTGTTCTCAAGAATGAAAGGTTATCAAGACCTTTCAACAGGCCATGAAGTGATTTCAACTGTCGCGAAGCCCTCTCAACATGTCATTTGACCTTCTTCTACCACAGGATCGATGTTGGTCTTGATTAGGCCTCTTTCCCTCCAATGCCTACTCACAAAAAACCTCCCCGCCTTCATTCCATATTTGTATACCAAATATTTGGACACACCAAACCACAAACATAATACAGAAATTTGACACCAAACAGAGGATTTTGACAGGAAAAATGAGCTAGCAAACTAACTTAATTATACTCTAATACCATGTTATAGTTTGCAGAATTGATTAAGAGAAAAGCTAGCATAAAAAATGGAGTCAAGAATGAAAATAATGTAAATTGCAATAGATAAATTATTAACAAGAGTGTTGGTGTATATTGAGCTTACTTAGGTGTGCACATCATTCTATGTTTAACCCTTGAGCTATACTTGGCATGCCTAGATTAGCTATACAAGGGTTTTTAGATCTTCAAGATACTCATTTGATTTTTAAAGGAGATGGTGAAGAATCTAGTGCTACTAGTGGCGATGGTATGCATAGTAGTAGTGGTCAATTAGTGCTACAACAACAAAATATTCAGAAGAGGCCAAGACTAGAAGATACTATACAAAAACTCAGTGATCAAGGTATTTTGAAGAGGCAAACAATGATGATGGTTCCAAGTCCAACTACCCCCATTGCTCTAGTTGTTAGTGTGATTGGGACATGAATGGCTAATCCTCAACCTCAAAATAATTAGAGATGCACCCAACATCACAAGTTACTCCTTCGTCATTCAAGCAATTCGATTGTGTCATGTAGTCCCAAGTTTTGATTACAAAGATGAATTTAAAATGAAAGTACAAAAATCTAAAAGACACATGAAGAATGTGTTAGAGAGTAAAACTACTATAACTTCAAAGATTGCAATAACCAGGGTATTGCCTACATGTGACCCAGATACAAGAACCATTGAGTACATGATTGTTGTACCCAAAGTTTAAAAATAAACTAGAGGATCATATGCATCGCTCTGACTATGAGGTGAGCACTATCCAAGTGGATTTTTTTTGGAATGAAATTGTTTGAAAAAATTAATGTATAAAAAGGAACAACGAAGTGGTTTATACATAATTGCTAAAGAAAGAGAGACATAAATAGGTTGCAAAATCAAATGGAAAAGTTACAGGTAGACCTAGAAAATGAGAAAGCAAAGAGGAAAGCATCATATAGCAAGAACAATGAATTAAAGAAAAGGATAAAAAAAATTACCTCTACATCTAAAAATAAAGAGAATGAACTAAAGCAAAGGTTGGATGAAAGTATAATATAAATATGATAATGAAAGATCCAATTCAGAAAAGGGCATTCTAAGAGGCAAATG